>OX383927.1:15853992-17141989 GCA_947532085.1 Elegia similella | reverse complement strand
GAGGATGGACATTGCCGGCCACTTAGAAACCAGTACTTTAAGGTTTAGGAAAATCTATCTCATAAAGCAATACTGTAAGAGGTATCGGCACAGTCAGCTCGGTGCATACAAGTGTGCTCATTTTACCGGAGTCAGAAATCGATGATGAAAACACCACAGGCAACACCGACCGGAATTTCGACATCCCTTCCAGCCATCGTTTCGAGCCGTCACAGACATAGGTTATATTGTCTGTGCGAGCCGTGCAGCGCGGGCAGCGGCGCGGGCGACGACGCGCGAGGCGGCCCTCAGTGCTCTGAGGGAAGCGAAACCGCCGTGTCGCCACCTCTAACACTCACCCTGATGATGGTCTTCGTACCAGACCGAACCTAGTTGGCGATTCCAACTGAATAAACGTGAGTGAAACCAGGTTTTTATAATGAATTGAAAGCATCCCTTAAAAACAAAATACTAGGTTTTATAATCGGTACTTAAATGACGGAGTTCTGAGTAGCACAAAAAAAAACTTTTTTTTTAAGTCATCAAGTACAAAAATACATGATATCGACAAGTTTGAAGTTCTAGCGCATACATTGTTATTTAAAATCTTGGGAATGACATGATATTATTTATCCAGGAAAGGGATGACCCCTTGAGAGGATAAAATGGGGGTGAGAAAACAATAGTTTAGCACGAATTTAGATATTCTGGATATTGGAATCGACAGAACTCACTTTCCTCTTTATTACGACACCATTTCTAAAGCACTGAGTTGCGTCATCTTAAAATTACCTATAAGTATTTTAATATTCATACTTTGGCTATACAATATACATTTTTTACATTTTTTAACGATTGGATATGTTTTTTCATATTCTTGTATTAAACGAGAGGGGGGGGGGGGGGGGGGGGGCAGCCTCCCCACCAAAGGGGCTCGGTGCTTTCCAGACGACGGCCCATCTGACGGATTGCCCTGCCCCATTTCTTGTACCGTGGAGGATCTGCTTGAGGCATCCGATCGTGCCGTGGATGTTTCCAAATTCTGGTCAAGACTAGTGTAAATAATAGCCATTTTGACTCAAGAAGAAGTTCAATACACACAACTCTGTGATTGAAGAATACATGGACGGACAGCAGATCGATGCGTAGTAATTGAGTATACGGAACCCGGAATGTATTAGACAAAATATATACTAGAAATGGAGACAGAGAGGTCTACGCATCCATCAAAGCAGGTGCCATAGAGGGTTGCAGGTAAGTGGCCATAGAGCTGTTACCGATTTTGATACTCTACTTATACAAAGCCCTGAGGCTTCCGCCAGCAGCCCTTTATGGCAACAATTAAACAAATTTAAAAAGAGCTTACCCGTTCTAAAAAGAATACCTCGAGGGGCATGGCGATGCATAGCTAGCTCTCTGTCCTCAATTATAAAAGAAGTAGTGGACAGGAATGAAAAAAGTTGCTGGGAGAGCTTGCTGACATTCAGCTATAAAACCCTGAACGTCAATCTAGACAAAGGCAGTTCCCTTACACAAAAGATAAAAAACAATTGCTCCCCGAATTCTAGGCCTGTTCTTGACAATATCGAGGATAAAAAATTTCAACCTTACAAAATTAAAAAAAAAATACAATCAAAATTCGATGAGGGGTACGTAAAGGGAGCTGCCAATCTCCTATTTTCGAGCGACGTCGTAGCACCCAGTACCCCAGAAACTTACGCCGTTTTTTTGTCGAAACATCCTCCTTCATCGGCTACATCGTGCCTTCCGGATGCCCCCATTCCCACGGAGTCTTCTACGGTAGCCACTCCCGAAGATGTGCGAGCTGCGATCATGTCCTTTAGGAAGGGCTCTGCCGGCGGTCTTGATGGCCTCACACCACAGCATCTAAAAGACCTGATCTGTGGCGTCACCGGTGATGTCGGTACGCCACTTTTGGAGGATTTGACGCGGCTAGTAAATCTCATGCTCTCGGTAAAGGTTTGTGATGAAATAGTGGATGTCCTACATGGTGCAAACCTTTGCGCTCTCCAGAAGAAAGACGGTGGCATCCGCCCTATTGCCGTAGGTAATACCATTCGCCGCGTCGTTTCCAAAATCTGTTGCAGGCATTCTGGAGCTAGCTCTAGCCTGAGCTAGGAGCCTAGCTCAGGCTAGGTTTTGAAACTAAGGGGGGTTGCGAGACCGCAGTACATGCGGCCCGCACTTTCCTCAAACACGGCGGATGCGAGGTTTTATTGAAGGTGGATGTTAAAAATGCATTCAACTCAGTAGACCGGGGCGCTTTGCTGATACAGATTAAAAACTCAATACCTGGCGCGTTTCCTTATCTGTGGCAATGGTAGAATAATAGTAAGCCAACGTGCCTGGTATATGATGGTCAGGTAATAAATTCGGCAGTTGGCTGTCAGCAGGGCGACCCCCTCGGACCGGCAATTTTCAGTTTGGCTATCCCTCCTTCTATAAAAGACTTTGCTTCTAAATTTAACGTGTGGTACCTAGATGACGGCACTTTAGGAGGAGATGCTGCGACAGTCCTTTCTGACCTAGAAAAAATTATTAAATCTTTCGGTGATATTGGCCATGAATTAAATTTTACTAAATGCGAACTATATTTCTGTAGAGATTTGCCCCAACAGTTAAAGAACGAGCTAAATTCCAAATTTTGTGTTTTGGCTCCAAACATTAAAATTATTGACGACCATTCTCTTCGCCTCCTGGGGGCACCGGTGCTGGAAGATGCTTTCACAAAATTTGTGGAAGACCAGATGTTGCTTTTTAATGAATCTTCCAGCCGTCTAGGCGACATAAACCCCCATTTGGCATATACTAGGTATCATGAAATTCTGTATGTTTGTACCCAAAACCACCTACATGCTGCGGTGTACTCCACTATGGGCCCACAACCAACTTCTGTCTCTCTTAGATAACACCGTAAGGGAGGCAATAATTAAATTATTCAACTGCTCCCTTAGTGACAGAAGTTGGGATCAAGCTTCATTACCCATACGGCATGGTGGTCTTGGTATAAGAAAAATTACAAATGTAGCACTACCAGCATTTCTGTCATCGGTCAATGGTACACGTAACCTCATTGGTTGAATTTTAGACCCGTCGTTTTGCGACGTAGAGGTTACTGGCCTAGCTGAGGCCAGAGATGCTTGGTGTAATGCAGTCGGTCCGAATTGTCATGTACCCGTAAACCTGGCTTCTCAGCGACAATGGGATGAGCCGCTCTGCGTGCAGGTCCGTGATACCAGATTATTGGAGACTGCTAGCAGCGATGCAGAGCGGTCTCGTCTCTTAGCTAGCTGCGAGTCAGAGTCGGGCTTCTGGTTGAATGCGATCCCATCAGCGTGCGTAGGGACTCTCTTGGAAAGGACCACATTTAGTTTGGCCGTGAGTCTTCGTTTAGGGGCCAAGACAAATGAACCTCATCGCTGTCGGTGCGGGGGAAATGTCGATTCCCTGGGCCACCACGGCCTGGCATGCCGCCGCAGTGCGGGACGTTTTTCACGACATGCCGCCCTCAACAATGTCATCCGTCGTGCCCTTGCCTCCGCGGGGGTGCCAGCGGTGCTTGAGCCCGCTGGTATCGCTCGAGATGATGGCAAGAGGCCCGACGGCATGACACTTATCCCATGGAAAAACGGGCGGTCGCTTGTATGGGATGCCACTTGCCTGGATACTGTGGCCCCATCCCACTTACAAGCGACCGCCCGCAGAGCGGGGGCGGCTGCAGCGACGGCGGAGGCCAGTAAGTGGCGCAAATATGCTGTTCTTAGCGAGCCTTATATATTTGTGCCCTTCGTCGTGGAGACTTTAGGGCCTTGGGGTGCGGAGGCCCGACAAATTTTCAAAGAGATCTCCGCACGCCTAATCGACGTTTCCGGTGACCTAAGGGACGGCGCGCATTTCGGGCAAAGACTGAGTCTGGCCATCCAGCGAGGAAATGCCGCCAGCCTTTTGGGCACTCTGCCAGCAGACCGCAGCGATTTGGCAACCATATTTTATTTGATTTGATGTGTTTATAGATTCATTTTATTTTTAATTTAAGTTTTAATTTAGATTTTTAGTTTAAAATTATTTGTATGTCGATTAATTCGTTTATTCTTCCTATCTATACTGCATAGAAAATATTATTATTTAAATTTTGTTATAAAATATAGTATCGTATATAACTAGAAATGCATATTATATGTAAATGTGACAAGCGTTGCCAGCTGAAAACGAATTTTTGAGCACTCTAGATAATAATTTTAGCATGAAGCTTTTGACTGCACGAAAGACAAAAAAAGTCTTTATAATAGAAAACAGAAAACAAAACACAAAAGTGTATGACTGCCGAGGTAAATTATGTAAATTCAAAATTTAAGGATATATTTATTTGGTAATTACAACCGCGCAAAATGAGACGCCATTGTATTTCCATGAAAATACATTTCTATTGTGCATTTAGTATAAATAGTTACTTTGGCATATTTATACCTAAACACTTTAGTTATTTTAATGAGTTCTCTAATCTGCGTGACTACCATCACATCTTTTTCAAGCCAGTAGAGCGATTTACATTGAAATGTGAAATTATATACGTCCTACATATCTTACAATTTATTATGTATACATTACATAGTTATTATATCGATCCACATCCGTCACGAGGTGACAGTATATGTATATTTTTGGCTTACATTTTGTTAACCAAATTCTGATAGTTTCTGAAATTATTTGTTTATGTCAAGAAATTAATCATAATTATTAATATGTCAAAAGTAAAAAAATATACAAAAAAAAAAAACTTAAATTTAAATTATTAGTCTAAAAGACCGCCCCGCATTGCACCTGACGCAAATGTACCCATAACGCTTGCGGCGTTCCCTCGCTGTATTGCAAGGGAAATGCGTTGTACCAGGTACGATTGGGCGCGGAGGTCAGCATTATTTGTTCTTAGGCGTCTTCCTAGCTCTCGCACAAAACCCCTGGCCTCAGAACACCATACCCCGCTCACCTCTACCGCAAAGGGGATAAACAAATATGCATTCAGAGGCGCATATTTGGCATGCTTCTGGGTGGCTGCCCATTCAGCAGCTGCACCAGCCGTACGTATAGTTCGCGCCAGATGTGAGGCCGCATAGGTGCTGACACATGTCGCGTCCCACACCAGGCAACGCCCCCTTTCCCACGGTATTAAAGTTAAGCCGTCTGGCCTCTTTCCATCCGAGCGGCTCAAACCTGGGGGCTCGAGGGCACACGGTACACCAGCGGACACCAAAGCTCTCCGGATCACCTCATTGAGCATGTAGTGACGGGGAAATCGGCCTGCCGATTTACTACAGCTCAGCCCATGGTGACCGCTGGAGTCCACCCACGCACCACATACGCAAGTGTGGGGTTCACACACGTCACACCCAAGTCTGAGGGCTACAGCCACCCTCAACGATCCGTCATCTAGAGCAGTACCCACATGAGGCGATGGAAGCGCATGGAGCCAAGCTCCAGACTCCGGAGACACTACTGCCCTGAGTCGAGCAACGTCGACTCCTACGGCAGCCCCAAGTAGCTGCTTATATCTAGCCCCACACAACTGGTCGTCCCACCCGCGTTGGATGCATCTATCCTTGGGGAGCTTAGTAGAAGGACAGACCAAAGACCAGGCGCTCAAGGCCTCCTCCGTATAAGGGACGCAGATATTATCGCCATGCACATGGAGAATGTTAGCGACCAATTCACGAACCCCGTGAGAGGATGCCAAGAAAGCCGATAAATTGGTGTCCTGCATACGTCTGATACCTATTCCACCATGGCGAATTGGAAGCGATGCCTGCGACCATTGTGTCTCATTAAGACGTACATTGAGCACAGTCTCCAACGTTACCTTCAAATCTTCATCCAACTGTGAAATTTCGTTTGGAAATAGCCATGTTGGAGAAGTCCTCATAATGTACGTCAACTTTGGTACAGACAAACAACCGCGCAGGAGTGTTAGAGCTACGTGTGCTGGTAACTGCTGCAAATTTTGACGTGCCCTTGCAAGTAACTCTCGCTTATTTTGTAAAGCCACCGAAATAGCGTCCTCAAAGATGGGGGTTCCCAGAAGAGAAAATGTTTGCCGATCCAAGATCTTTAAATCAGGAAGTAATTCTCGGAACGTCTCAACGCACTGCTTGGCTGCTTCTCCACAAGGGTCCCATCTTCGCGATAGTCCCATATCGCGAAGTCCCGGAACCAAAGTGCGTAAGTCTTGAGCGACAATATCTGGGGCGCCCCCAATTGTACCGTCATCCAAATACCACAAGTTTAGCGGCGCTTCTAGTGACCCAATTAGTCTATTTATGGCTAAACTAAACAACAGGGGTCCAAGAGGGTCTCCCTGCTGCGCGCCAACCTGTGACGTAATTTTTTGGCCATTATAATAAAGGTTGGTAGGAGAGGCGTAGCACTGACTAACACAGCTCGGCACCCCAATTTTGCCACTAGGCGGCGCAACACGCTACCCACCGCTATCGGTCTTATGCCACCGTCCTTTTTAATAAGCGCGCACAGGGACGCCCCATAGAAATAGGGACAAACGGTAACGCATAACCTTCCTTCTAGAAGAAAGTTACATAACTTTGTCAGCGATTGCAATAAAAGTCGACCATTATCTCCGGCAGAAACAGAAATCAATTCCTTAAGGTGTTGCGGGCGCAAACCATCTAAACCCGCCGCCGAACTGGCGGGGAAAGAACCAATGGCTCCCTCAACACCCTCCACAGAAATTGTTAGGCTCTGAGTAGGTGCGACACCCACCGTGGGGCCTACAATGGGTCGCAATGGGGCTGGATGCTTATCGCACAGACTCGTCAGAGTAGTAGAATTGGCGGGTGCCAGGCTACAATCCGAGGTGAGGAGTCTAACAGCTCCTCGCAGGTCTCCGTCATAGACCTTTGTTTCGATAGCTTTACTCACTGACAAAGGCTTTTTAGGTCTATCGATAGAAAAGTAGTTGAAGTTAGAGTGGTCCTCCAAATTTTTCTTTACTTTACTAGTCAGGGATTGAGTACCCGCATTTGCCTCCGGAACCTTAAGAGCCACATAGGAAAATGAGAGCAAGCTATACCAATCTTCAACGGCGTTAGTCTGGAGACATTTATCAATAATGCTACGCAATTTGCCAGAGGCCATGTTTCTAGCACCTTTGGGTATGTGTTTTAAAACGCGTATATTAGATCTTAATTCGCCTATTCTATCTAAGAGGGAGGAAGGAGATGCCTCCTCCGAATGGCCCTCTAAAGCAACTGGCGACGCTGGTAGTTCGCTTCGAGGCTGTGATAACGGTGGCGCTGTCGGGTCTGATCGGTGCTTCCGGGTAAAATGGATAGCCAATCCACGTTTAGTAAAACGTCGTTGAGACTCAGGGGGGCAGTGCGGACAGGCCAGAGAAGCGCCTATGTCGACGTCCATCGTAAAATTTTCCAAATATGTTTATTAAAATATGTTTATTATTATAGAAATCACATACAGATTAACAGTTTTACACCAAATCATCTGCATGCTAGTCAGTTACATAATGTAAGGCTTTTACATAATTAATAGATACATTACAAAGCAAAAGGAAAATAAAAATATTATTAAAACAAAAATTACAATAAAAAGCAAATGTTAAAAAGATACGTATACCTATAGTATGAAGATATTTTATGTCAACAAGTGAAGCGAGTCATAAAATATATCAATGTCACTATTATTACCGAGCATGTCACTGAGTAGTCTCAGGGCTCTCGGCGTTGGCGCATTATTCGCGTATTCAGTGTGGACGGCGGGAGGAACGACCAAGCCGACCCTGCTTGGTCGTTCCTCCCGCCGTCCTTCGGCGCCTTCGCCCTGAGGCGCCTTCGCGGGGCCTCTAAAGCTCCACCACCTTGAAGCCAGCGCGTAGGAATACGCAACTACAATTTCTCGACAACAGATTCATTTTTTACTATGTTTGATAATAACAGGTAAAAGTGCAATAACAGTTGCTTGATCTTCCTACAAAATACCAACGTATTAAGGCTGACCATACCAAAAACATACATTGAAGGGTAAAGATAAGGATTAGCCTAGCGAATTTCTTATGGGAAATAATAAATCAAGCCACAAAATTATTTATTGGCCACGTGAGCAAACTTCTAATTTCATAACTAAGCAACGGGAAAATGACATAGCCTCTAATAAACTAAATCATCTTTTTTACTCCGCCAACTAAATATTCTATAGAAAGCGTCAAATAAAGATCATCAATTATTATGACTTGTCCTTCTTATTTATACGTTGCCACCTAATTTACTAACTCGGCCACGGATTTTATATTTCGTCACTATTTTCCTTTTTACAGCATCTAAACTATGTCCTCAAAAAATTATAATTCAAACTTCTACAGTCAGCATCATTTATTATATCTTAGCATGTAAAATAATACATCATATTCTTTTATCGTAAAAATAGCCACTACATGATATGGCGTGATTCATGTATCGATAGGCAGGAGAGCTGGTACCAATTTTTGGGTAGGTAGGTATTTGAAGCAAGTTGAAAAATTGTCACATACCTCTACCTCAACACGGAACTACAGGCCTGGCTGGTGAGTAGCGGGACTAAATCAATTACCAAAAATATAGATATTTGTGGCAATATGCAATTTTTTATGTTTTATGTATAAAAAATATAAGCCAGACGATTTAGTCGGGGTTTTAACATTACCAGATGCGTGCAAAAAAATTTTGCAAAATAAATATAAAAAATCAATTTGAGACTTTTTACTTGCCACGCTGCCAAAAAATTAGGGGTTGATTTAGCCCCGCTATTTACCACTAACCAGTCAGGTCTGCAGTTCCGTGTTGGGGTATAATAGGAGAGGTATGTGACAAGTTTTCAGCTTGCTTCAAATACTTGCCCAAAAATTTGTACCAGCTTTCCTACTATTACTATTAGTAAAATTATGGTAATTTAATAAACATTTTTTTTTTATAAAAATGAAGTCTTATTTTATCTCTCCTCAATAGCTACTGGTAATATTAGTGGCCATAATATACTATTTGATGACAATTTTAGCTAAATATTGACGATCAATTATTTTGGGATAAGTAACATTTTAAACATGCTGAGTTAAAAAAATAGAAGCTAAATAAATATATTTTTTGATGTCAAATATTAGTATTTTAGAAGTTTACTGTTAGAATGCAAGTTACAAATTTAGATGCTAAATAATAACTATCATGCTGAGTTGTATTAAGAGTGGCTTACATAGAAGGTAACTAGTGGCTAAGATGGTATTATTTAGATGCTCGTTAATTGTGGCTGACTTAGTAATTTAGAAGGCAACATACATTTTTAGAGGCGGGTTATGCTATTAAAAAGAATCCTGTTTAATTAGCACCCATTTCTTATTAATTATTTCAATCATCAGATCATAGGTACTTTCGTAGGGATCCCATATGATTGAACTATATTCTAATTTGCTCTTAAGGAAGGCATTAAAAAGTATAATAAAGGTTTTAAATTACAAAATAGTGTATACGTGCCACATGCTGTGTTGGTTATCGTGATGTAAACATTTATTTGTAAAACATAATATACTTCCACTTCCATGCATGTACATAAAAGAGGCTTGTTGTTTCCTAAAACAGCATCCTCACTACTTCAGTTCGAGACTTGTGTTATGGGAAACTGACTCAACGATACTATATGTATTTAGATAAATATCCATGACCCAGAGCAATCGGAAAAGATCATTTCCCATCTTGACCTGGGATCGAACCCGGGACCTCCGGTGTGGTAGCCTGGCGTGATGACCTCGTCAAACATCAAACATTCAAATCTGTTGAGGCATTTAAAATGTATGGTGGAATAAGACACTCATAAACATGTCGCTGACGGATTGCATATTTACATGTTACACAAAATTGCTAGGTCGTTTGAAAACAGCACGGTTTCCTAAGCCACCTGAACGAGAGTCAGCGGTTTTGTAAAATTACCCGCACTATTACATGAAAGTTGTGCATTTATAAATGCAAAGATTATACGTTTTGTACCTATAACATCGTGAAACTGGAGAACCAACGCCAAAGTTGGTTATGAGAATAACCAACTTAGGCCTAGAACAAACGAAACGATTTCCATGAAGAGTTATGTCGGTCATCTTGGATTCCAAAAATTACAAACTATATCTACACTTATATTATAAAGCTGAAGAGTTTGTTTGTTTGTTTGTTTGAACGCGCTAATATCAGGAACTACTGGTTCAAATTGGAAAATTATTTTTATGTTGGATAGTCCATTTATTGTGGAAGGCTTTAGGCTATAAAACATCACGCTGCGACTAATAGGAGCGAAGCATCAAACACAAATGTTTTGGAAACGGGGAAAAATTATTCATCTATACTAATTAATCACAATAACAGAAATTGCCGCGGACGAAGTCGCGGGCAACAGCTAATATAATACTAATATTAGAAAGCTGAAGAGTTTGCTTGATTGTTTGTTTGAACGCGCTAATCTCAGGAACTACAGGTTCAAATTGGAAAAATATTTTTGTGTTGGATAGTCCATTTATTGAGGAAGGCTTTAGGCTATAAAACATCATGCTGCGACCAATAGGAGCGAAGCATCAATAAAAAATTTTTTGAAAACGGGGAAAAATTATTCATCTATACTAATTAATCATAATAACAGAAAATGCCGCGGACGAAGTCGCGGGCAACACCTAGTATATAATAAAATAGGAGGCATTCTGTTGCAATACCTAAATAAAAATAAATGAATGTGTTCTTTTTGCTCAGGAACTGGATCAAAGAATTTACTACGGCAAAAGCTGGTGGTCGAAAGCCGTCGTTGATGAAAGTTATTGTCAAGACATTTTTCTGGACTTATTTACCAGTCGGGATCATGCAGTTTTTCTTAACTGTTCTGAGGTAATTTTTAAAACAACTTTACTTTCACGTGATAACGTTTTATAAATCGATGACGCTGGCTGCACACACGAACAAGCGATAGAGAGGGACGATCGACCTAAGCGAACTCGGCTTGTGACGCATCTTATCTCTCTTCCACCGTATCACGTAAATTATTGTCCGTAAATCTACTTTTCAGACAACTTATTTATATGTTTGTTGATCTTTGTTAATATAAATTCCTATTGTTTTAAAATTTTGTTATTTGATAAATATATTACAGGAAAGTATCCGCAACGTGCTTCATCAAAATTTCCTATTAAATTAATTCAGATTTGATGATTAATTTATTTGATCGACAACCAAATACTATTGTTTTTAATTTTAATCTAAGTGCATTGTATTTTACTAACAGGACCGGCGTCCCGCTGCTCTTCGGCCAATTGCTGCTGTACTGGTCGCAGGATCCTATCACCCATGCCACCGCCGTGTACTACGCTATTGGCGTAATCTTAGGGTACCTCGTAGCAGCATTCTTTTATAATCACGTGACGTACTACAGTCTTCAATGTGCCCTGAAGGCTAAGATTGCTGCGAGTTCGGTTATATTTGGAAAGGTTAGGGTATAATTTATTTAGAACTTGTCAATTTCATTTTTGCATGGGGTAACAGTTCCGTTTACAGATGTGGGATAGCGACACGTACAACAGCTAGTTTGAGGTAAGCGCATGCCGCAGTCGCGACCTCGCAGTTATATAGGTAGTACTTTGAAGTTTATAAAATCTTGTAAAAATTTACACTACACTTATAACGTTAAAATTCTTACTACAGTTAATTAAATTCACATTATGAATTTCACGTCATTTTCCAGATGCTGCGAATGAATAACGTTTCTCTAGGGAAAGCCAGGGCTGGCAAGATTGTAAATTTGCTGTCTAATGATTTGCAGCGGTTCGACATTATCCTCCCAAACTTGAACTACGTTTGGATCATTCCAATACAGTTGATATGCGTTTGTGGTATTGGGTATCTACAAACAGGATATTCTGTCAGCATAGGACTAGCTGCGGCGCTGCTTATTTCTATCCCTTTACAAGGTATTTGATTTCAATATTTCTTATTCTTACATACTTACAAAGTTTATATTGGTGTATTGTTTGTATCTAACTACTTACATTTATTGATTTGGACTATAGAGAGACATTACACGCCAACAGAAGAAATTATATTATTTAAAAAATATTTGTATTTTTTTCATTGCAGTAAGCTTTGGTGAAATAATTGGTAAGATACGTTCAAATGCTGCAAAGAGAACCGATGAGAGGGTACAGCTGATGAACGAAGTCATAAACGGAATTCAAGTAAGTTTCTAATAAGACGTTTTTGAATTTTATTCATTTATAAAATTAGTTTAGCCAGCCAATTAGCATGAAATTTATTAGTTACAGTCTACGAATAAGTAGGTTACAGTTAAAATAGTCAAAGATTTACTAAACAGTATGCTAGGGTGTGCAATGCAGGCTACTCAAAAAAATGAACTGGCGACCTAGGTCTATGTACGACCTTTGCTCTGCCATCTAAGCTACCGCACAATTCAATCTCGGTGCCGAAATTAAAGAGTATACCCAACATTGGTTCATAGGAAAAGTTGTTAATTTTGACGGGTTGATTTGATGGTTTGAAGGACAACGTTGTTTACCCTAATATCCTGTATAAGTACACCGTGTAACAAAATGGGGGTAACAATACTTTAGGGGCATGTGATCATGCCCATGATATTGAACAACTTTACTCTGGGACATAGATCGAAATACGAAAAAATAAATTCAATTTCTCATACAAAGTCAGTAATCAGCTGATTTTCTATGGAAACAATTTTTTAATGTCGTGGTTGGTCCCTTGGTGAAAGTTCTTCAATATCATGGACTGATCATATCCCTTATGTATTGTTTCCCCCATTTTGTTACATCTTGTATAAGTTAAGCAGTAAAGAATAAGCTCATTCTGTTCGTGTTATTGAAGTTAAACGATAGAGATCATTTTTAATTTTATAAAAGTAGTATTTCCTTTGTTAAAGGTAATAAAAATGTATGCTTGGGAGATACCGTTCCAAAAGTTAGTGCAAGAAAAACGCGCCGACGAAGTGAATAACCTCCGGAAGGCGATCTATGTGAAGGCTACGATTTTTGGATTAATGGCTTTTACAGACAGATTGATGCTTTTTATCACAATTTTGGCATATTTATTGCTTGGCCATAAAATGTCAGCAACAGTTGTGAGTTTCGTAATAATAAAAAGAGATAAAATAAAGTGTTTTATAGAAATACTATCGTATTTACCGTGACTTAAAATACTATTAAGTAAGGAAATACACATCCGTCATATAGCACAGGAAAATTAAAAAGTCTGGGTTATAACTCGCCTAGCTCCGTGGCGCAGCGGTCAACACGCCAGCCTGTGACACGGAGTGACCGGGTTCGATCCCCGGCCAGGTCAAGATGGAAAATGATCTTTTTCAAATTGGCTTGGGTCTTGGATGTTTATCTATATATGTATTTGTTATAAAATATAGTATCGTTGAGTTAGTATCCCATAACACAAGTCTCGAACTTACTTTGGGGCTAGCTCAATCTGTGTGATTTGTCCGTATATATTTATTTATTTATAACTCAGATAGTTTAAAAAAAATAGTAGTTGATGCTGGAGGTCTCCTGTCAAACGTATTATAAGTACCCAAGGACAGAAGTGAGCCAGTGGTAGTAAAAATGGTGAAAACAATATTTTTGAGACTGGCCTGGATCTCGAATGTTAATTTATATATTATCCTACTATAAAAAATAATACCGTTTTGTTATATAGTAGGTATCCCAGGACACAAGTTTACAACTTAGAGTAGGATTAGCTCAATCTGTGTGATTTGTCCCTGTATTATTATTTATTTATACTCAACTTGAGGTTGACGGAAATAAAAACAATTCTTTCTTATAATACATAGAAGCGTTGCTTTGATATTCATGCTGGAAAAATGAATCAATTTTTAAAATAAAATCTTTCCGATTTGCGGTGCTAAAACTTTGGCCTTCTCATCTTCCTTTATTCTAACTATTCTATTCTAATCTACCTAATATTATAAATGCGAAAGTGAGTTTGTTTGCTACGCTTTCACGCCGTAACTACTGAACCGATCATCATGAAATTTTACATACAAGTTCTCTGGAGTACCGATAAGGACATAGGCTATAGGCATAGGCTTTTTATCCCGAGAAAAAGTACTATTCCCGAGGGATCGACATTGTCGCGGGCGGAGCCGCGGTCGAAAGCTAGTAAGTAGATATTTTTTAATACCCGAATAAAAAGAGGAGTGTAGTAAGTTTCACGTCAGACTCTGTCACTGTGGCATCGTAGTCGCCACGCGGGACGGCTGGATTAAAATTCAGTAGGTAAATTTATTTGAAACTAGATTTAGTGGGATAGGTTTTATGGTCACTTGAAGTTCATACAAATAGTGCGTTTGTTTCCGTTAAGTCACACCAAGATGCCTATATTGATGCCGGATATTTAAATAACATATTTCATAGTTCCAAATATAATTTGTATTTAAAAGATTTGTTTTTAAAAGTTAGTTCACAAATTTCAAGCCTTTTTAATGGTATATGTTCAAGTTGATTTACCTAATTAGTTAAATGTTCTTTTACCGTTATTGACAAGCCTTTTGGTTTAATTGAAAGAGCTATGGCAGGTTCCCATAGGCATCATTTTAGTTATAACCAAACTTAGCGTCAATTAATGAAATATACCTTGTCAGAACATGTATTGCTGGTCCTAAAGGTAAAACAATCATAATCATGGGAGGCCAGGTTTTTGAGTTATGATGTTTAGAAGCTTTATAGGTTATGTCATACTTAACCATACACGTTTAAGGTATTAGTTAGTACGCATCAAATAATACTATATCTAAACTAAAGAAACTCGATGGCATAATAATATTTACGCCCACTAGTAAACATTATAATGCCATTAGTTATTATTGATTACGCAAGTTAAGCAACCCCAGGTGTGGTTTCAAATTGGATTGCTCACGCTCTTGTGTTCATATGTTCTTTGTAGATGCTTATATTTTATAAAAATATTTCATATTTCAGATTTTCCCGCTGCAGCAGTTTTTGGGTGCTGTCCAGTTTGGCCTGACATATTATTTACCACTAATAATTACAGGAATAGCCGAGATACGGGTTTCAATAAATCGTATACAAGATTTTCTTTTATTAGGTAAGTCACTCACAGTTTGTAAATTGCCTGAGTGCTTTGTCCGCTGTCGATTGACCTTTTATTGATTCTCTGTGATGATCGATTGCGTTACATTACAAAAGTTTCTGATTATTTTACCAGAACCTATGGTTATGGGTTGCATACTTTGCGTTAAAACAAGTGACGTGTTTAGCCGGAAAATAAGAATTTTTAAAACTTTGTCAAACATTTTTACGTTTTGGACTTCTGTCACTTTTCATAGGATGTTAAAGTACCCTGATACAGCAAATAACAGATTCGTGGGTGATCACGCCAGCTACAGAGCTGTGCGTGTCAGTCCCTCATTCAATAGAGCTCGCGCCAATGTGATGTTGCTGTTTAGCTGCTGTGCGTATGCGGGCTATTTGTATCTTGAAAGCTGCAAGTGCTGCAACGGGTAACGTCTTACGTGAACGCTCACACCACGCAAGCTGTCCACCATATCTTACTCGTACTTAATTATATGATACAACGTTATGTCACGCATACATGCAAGAGCACGTGCGGTCTACACATCCAGTTTGATTAGCTTTTAAATATCATCAACATGATCGATTGTTGTTTTTCGTGTGTGAAAGTGGCCAACAGATTGTTAAAGCTGCTTTAAGGCATCTAATATAGTTTAAGGACTGCCATCAGTAATGACAGCCGGGACCAACGGTTTAAAGTACCTTTCGAAGCATGGACGATTGTGATTCCTGTGAAGACTAGGCCCAGAGTTGCTTAACGTACGTAAGCTCTAATAAGCTCAGACCCACTGGACCATCGGACTCCTCGAATATTTTCGAATTGTCCCCTAGGGAAGTTGTTAACATAATCTACTGCTATAGGTATACTCTTGCTAGTTTTGTTAAAATTTGACCTAATCCGTATATTTAGTATGTATATTTACATTATCACATCTTTATCAGTTACGGGGCAGACTGAGCATATGAACTAAGACCCAAAGGCCACGTCTAGTATGTGTAGGCGTATACCGCGGGATTTTGAACCTCTGAACTAAGTATATTGAAATCCTGGAATCAGCATTCAAAATCACGCTGTAGGTGGAAATCGGAATCAAACAGTACTAACCGCATTACCTATAGACATGATTCCTTAGATTTTCGCCAATTCCCACGGCAAGCTTCTACGGTCTGCACGAGAAGCAAAGCAGCTAATACATTCTTCTTTATTCTATTCTCCCAGACCAAGCATGGAAGAACACGTGTAAACAAAATGTCTCATCGACATGGTTGGGAAGAAATTTTTATCTTAAGGAGATGGGAGATATAAATCTTTCTTAGAAACTTTATATCCTAAATTGTGTTGTATTGGTACATACATATGTACCAATACAACACAATTTAGGATATAAAGTTTCTAAGAAAGATTTATTTCTCACAATCTAAGGGGCGGCACCTGAGTCGGGTAATAGCAGTTGAGGAAAATTTGTTAATGTAGTTTTTATTTTCTCAAACATCGATATCATGATTCTGTTCTGACCCTTTTTCTCTTATGGATAAAAATCTTCCCACTGTCCTATCTCGATGAGACACCCTCTATAGTCGACTTAGTATGTGTATATGTATCATTGCTTGACCTGAATAGTGGTTGCTTTTATGTGTATATTTGTTAAAATTATGAGCTTGTGCTTGCCAAAACGTGAAATTTAAACTTGCAGAAGACAGGCCCGACTTGGCGCCAAGCGAATCGGCGCCCGGCTCGACACTTTTCAGACGCAAGAGAACAAAAGACACTGATAAAAAAGTCACGCCGCTGTCTTATCACAACACTGGCACATTAATAACGAACGGTATGTAACTTATTTGCTGATAAACGAATTAGTCTATAATGTCACCGCAACACCATCTACTCGTACGTGGCTTGTGCGGATTGTGCTAAATATACTTACATATTTATCTCGCAGTCATAATTAACGAACAAGTAGTTCGTTAATTATGACTAGGCATTAGATAGGTACCTAATATATTGTTTGAGTCATCATTATACACTTCAAGTTCTAACAGAATTTGTTATTGATTCAGGGCTGATGCTACAAGATATCTGAATGGCACCATAAAAATAGTTTCGTTATTATTTTTCATATCACGTAGATAATTTTGCAGTGAGCTTGAGGACTATCCTGCACACTGCCTGTTCTATATCATTTTTTTTCGCTTAACCATAAATTTCGGTGTTTATAGTATCTTTGCTTTTTATTTCTAAATTCGACAAAATGATATTCTACCTTACCCGATTGCTAATTCTCCAACCTGGCGGTATAGTACTTTTTAGGGTTCCGTTCTCAAAGAGTGCTAAAGGGAACCCTACTACCACAGTCTACTCACTAGAGTGCGTTGCTGCCTGCAGGTCAAGTGACTAATAAGGCCCATGTTTAAAAAAAGTCCCGATACAATTTTATCTTCCGTGACGTTAAGACGCTTATTTATCTAGGCCATAGAATTTAAAAAAAAATGCGTCACTATGATCAGGCCATCTATATAGTAAGTGGTTTCCTTAGGCTATTTAAATCAAATTTAAATTGCTCTTTTGAAACTAAGTTTTGAAAAAAATAGTGGTCAAAGTCTATACATCAAAGTCTTCACAAATGAAAGTTCAATATTGTATATAACTACAAAAACAACGTATCATTGGTTTTTGGTGTTTAAATATTGTTCTTTGTTACGGAACCTTTTGTGTGTTAATACAACTCGCACTAGTATAGCTTTTTAGGGTTCCGTAGACCACAAGGAATCCTTATAGTTTTGTCATTCGTCCGTCCGTCCGTCTGTCCGTCCGGGCTCGTACTCCGCCCCTACTGCACTGATTGTCACGAAAATTGGTGGAGAGATAGATATTAAAGTTCCAAAAGTTGGATCATGAAATTATCAAAAAATGATTTTTTTCAGCCTATACAACGAAAAGTGAATTTAAAATTTTTTATTGGACTTACCCCAACGTGTGGGGTATCGTTAAAAAGGTCTTTTAAATGCAACAAGAACTGCTTTAAAACTATGTAGATCAAACCCCCCAGTCTTGGGATAATCTAATACAAAGTTAAAATTTGTACCCCTCACCGTAACTTTTTAAATATTACTAAAATAATTCTGAAAAAAATTTGGTATATACCTACCTCAAAGTATGTACTTTCAATTATAACTATAGCGGTCTCGGTATCATACATAGTTATTTTTATACAACTCGACCAACTTATGTAGTTACAGTCGGCCGAACAAAATGTATCCAGGAGTCAACCGAAAATGAAATTTGTGTACACAACATTGGACTTTTTATGCCGTTTTTATAGATAACGACCCTTCGTGCGCGAGTCCGACTCGCACTTGGCTGGTTTTTTTATTACTGTTCTTTTCTATATGATGTTAATTGTGGTCAAAATGATTAATAAGAATATCCGAAATAAATGATGCCATCCTTGAATCCTAACTTTACCTAACTAGGTTATACTTCTCTCTCATGATGATGAGGATAATGGACTTAAAATGAAAATGGAATGCAGCGAAAGAAGATACTATGAAGATAATGACGACTTGGGATTTTTTGCGTACAGAAACTATAATATGGACAAGACTTATTTACTATACACCTGATTAAAATAAAAATAAATTAGTTTTTTCATTCGGTGCCTAAATATTTTAGGTTTCAGTCGCAATAACAAACTGCGTCGCAGCATGTCCTTCCCGAATGACATAGCAGTTGAGGCTCGCCAGGTGTCCGTGAGCTGGACCGGGCATCCTGATATGCTAGCCCTCAAGAACATATCTTTTCGGCTGCGGCGGGGCAAGTTGTGCGCCATCATAGGAGCTGTCGGTTCAGGAAAAGTAGGTTTTTAATAACTCTATAAAAGACCTGAGCCGTGTAGTCTACGGCAGAGTAGAATAGGACCACTCCAAGTTTTCCCGTGGATGTCGTAAAAGGCGCCTTAGGAAATACAAGCTGAACAAAGCTAGTAGCCAGCGTGGAGAGTGTAGGCCAAGTCCTCTGAGAGGGTAGTCCTCTCCTACAGAGAGGGTCGTGCTCCTATAGTGGAGACTAAAAAAGACCTGATGATGATGATAAAAGACATGGACTTCCAGTGTCAGCTAATGTCATCCAGATCGAGATACACACACTAGAGCTAATCTTATATTATGATTCTCGAAATAATGCGTCTGGCGTGGTAACGATGATGAGTGTGTTTATATGTTTGTTACGCTTAAACTACTGGACCGATTATAACGGGAAATGTGTTTGCAAAAGTTAACGACGATGTTGAAGGTACAGTGGTGTTGAACGAAACAGTTAATCGCGTACAAAATTACATGTCCCCATAGATAGGATAAGATACGAGTATAAGGTATTTATTTATATGAATTTTATATAAGTGTTTTCTGGGATATGGAAAAGGACAAAAGCTACATTTTATCCCGAGAAAAGATTTTGATTTAATCACAGGTTGAAAAGGTTCTGTTTTCACAGGAATACATCTAGTTCTACATTAAACTTAAAAACTATTTTATTCGAGAGCTTAAAGTTACGTAGTTTAATATATTATTTCAGTCTTCGATTTTGCAAATGTTGCTGAAGGAGTTGCCGGTATTTTCTGGTAGTATCTCTGTCAACGGGAGCGTCTCCTACGCGAGCCAGGACGCTTGGCTCTTTTCCAGCACAGTACAAGAAAACATTATCTTCGGTCTACCATATGACGTACAGAAATATAGAAGGGTATGTAGTGATAACGTTTTTCTTCTTGTAACTCGGGATCAATCGGAATTTTAAGCTATTTGATGTCAAAAATTTATTTTGTCATCAAATACCGAGGCAACGATCTATCCGGACTTTTTTATTTGTAAATATATATAAATTTTTATTTATTTTTAGTTGTAGTATTAGTTCAGTTATTTTAATTTTAAATCATTCATTTGTAAATATATATAAATTTCAATGAAGAATAATAAAGGAATCACTGCTTTTTGACATCAAATAGTTTTTCGGAATAACATATTCATAGTACAGTTAGCGACAGAGATACCTTGCCAGGCCCTGTATCTATACCTTGAATTTTTTTTTACGCATGATTATGGATATAAACCTTATCATTTTTAAAATACTGACCTTTTGAAGGAAATATATTAACGGTTCTATATGAAACGATCGTATTTCTCTAGCATCCAATAATAATAAAAATGTCGACCGGCGTATTTCTCCTAAAATCGACTTTAGTGTTGATTAGGGAGTTCTTATCTGTCGTTTGCCCGAGGCAGTCGCTCCCAGAGCGGTCCTCTCCGGCGCCTTTTGTTTTAGTCATAAAACCATTTGGTGCCCTGTCCGCGCACAAGTAGTAGTTCCGTTCATCGCGTAGCAGTTTAAGTTTTTTGAGTTTGTAGTTTCGTACCAACTTGTGCTATAGTGATAGAAAAGTGCCCGTTGATCAATTTAGATAACGCGAACTATGTATAATGTAACTTATGTGTTATTCCTGTATTCTTGTAAATGATCACGCGAACGAGCCTTCAGAAGCTGTAAACCTGGTGAGATCAATCCAAATTATCTACTTGTGCAATATTGTATATAAATCAATTTTGCGGTAACACCAACTTCACTGCATGACTTAATATCATCATATTCCCTTGTCTAATACCTAATCTACTCTAAACTACTACTTTTATCTAATCTATTCTTTTCCCTTCCCTTTTTCGCAAGGATCACTATTTAAATTTGCAAAATATGAGAAAATCATTGTAAATTTTATATTTGACCATTGACTATTAAAATAATGAATGCAATCCCAAGTTAAATTTAAAAAAAAAACTCGATTTATGTTACATATTTTATAAATGAACTAATACTTCAAGAAAATACCAAGTACGAGTAGGTACTAAAATCAAATGTTTTGAATCAAGTAATTAAAGACCGTTTTATTCCAGTCAATGTCTAAATGGTAAAATCATTGAACATTCAGGCTATACCATAGAGATAATATAGGTATGTCTATGGGCTATACATTAACCACGAAATATAATAAAAGATAAAAACACAAAATATAATGAAATATAAAATCAGAACACTGATTTCGTGTTATATTGCCCCAAAATATTCTATCCTTTTAATAAAGATGTAAGAAAATCTGTTTCGGTAGACACCGCGTATAAGTAGACCGCCATAACGGAAATAATTGACTAGTTTGGGATTGAGTTGGAGAAAACATCAAAATTACAGCAGGACCAGCACCAGAAAACTGATTTTGCCAGCAGTATTTTAGGTGAATAAGGTTGTTAGGTTCTTTATTCAAAGGATTAGGATCCAAACTATCTATTACTCAGTCATTATCTGATACTCATACTCAGATACCCAACTAAACTGCAAAGAAAACTGGGTATTTACCTTAAATATAATACACCTACCCTAACTCTTACTTATTAATATGAAATGAAAATTTAAATCTCACTACCATATGCATAAAATTTGCGTCAAATTTACTCAATATAGGTATTATTAAAGTAAGTAGAGTAGAAGTATATCCTGATATTAAAGACAGGAAATAAAGAAAAACATCATAGATAAACATATCGTAAATCCGACTATAAAACAATCCCAGACTAAACCATTTCACAACCGACGAACTGACACTGGTTTCCAAAGCTACGTTATAATATAGATACAATATAAATACGTGATACCTACATGCTCAAATATCGCAGTAACCCAAAATAAGACTTTCCTATCTGTATTAAATAGCTATAATATATAATATAATAACAAACGAGCCATCAAATGTAGCAGAACCACGACGGGATACATAGTTTAAGTAACTCTCAATACAATATATCAGTACGAAAAAACGACATATTACATGTACTAAAAAACCTTTCAGGAAAGGGTACAGGTCATTTAACAAGTTGTTCTAGCTACGTGTCCAAATAAATTACTGAATTACGTATATAGAGCTATAACATAGAAGGAAAGCTTATTATATTAAAAATATCTGACGCAACACCCATCTAGGACACAATTGCTTTGTAATAACCTCTAAAACATTTCTCAATAGCTTAGATAGCAGCTTCAATCTTACTGAACTAGATTCATAGCTTACAGTTTGGATCAATAAGTAAAAAAAGAAATACAGACGGATAGTAACTGTTTTATAATAAAAATCTGTGAACAAACTTTCATAGAAATTTTCAATAGAGAAACACATCTGCGCCTATTTAGGCAGTTTAGTTCTACAGGACTAATAATAAAAAAAAAAATACCAAGATAAAAAAAACCGTTTTCCATTTAAGTAATATAAACATAAAGGCCGCTCTAAAGTTGCTGAACAATACTTCGCACATGCCTGGACATTTGGTTGGATGCACATCTGGACGTTTCCCCAAAATAAGTAATTGTCTCTCACGCTTTCACAAGGAAACTAAACAAAAGATAAGCCAAAGCACCAAAAAAGTCTTTGTGCAATATGGGCACAGCAGAGGTCATTGTAAAAAAAATGGACGGAGATGGTAACTGTCTATTTAGGGCCATTGCTGACCAAATAAATGAGGTATACGGGTTAACACTAGATCATAAAATGACACGACAGGACTTAGCATCTTACGTCAAGAACAACAAATTCACACCACGTATTAACCTGGCCTTACAAAATACCGCTACGGAAGTCGCACATGGCTCAGACTTTTTCAACTTAACAGTTGACGAAAAAATCGATAGGTATATAAGAAAAACTATTTCAATTTGGATTTTGGGGAGGAGAGGACGCAATTATAGCGGCCGCTGAGTACTACTTAGTCAATGTCAACATAACATAATACGGACCAATGACCGTATAAATGAAAAAAATGAAAGTATAAATACCATTCAGAGATCCCATCACCTACCGCCTACCAGATAGCCCGGTAGAAAACATCCATCCATACTTCGAGAACAGCCACTACGTTAGCATAGTTCAACGTGCAATACCAGATGAGTCTAGAGAAACACGCGACAACATATATGACAGTGAAACACATTCAGAAGACGGCGCTCAAACAGCGGAAATCTCTTCAAGCACTTCCACGAACATACAACCCAGCTACATGTGTCCCAAAAGATTACGTTCCACACTCCCCTCATCTAGATTACTTACGCCCAGGCCTTGCAAATCACTCTCAATAGTGACGTGGAATGAACTAGGGTGTGCTCGGCAACGTGATAAAATTAATATTGACAAGGTTCTATCAGATCGCAACATAACCATAGCGGGTCTTCAAGAAACGCATCTAACCACGGGAGAATTTAAATCAAAACACTACAATTGGGTCTTAGGTGGCAGAAAAAAAAGAGCACAAGAATATCGAGGCATAGCAATTTTAATAAACAATAAAATCGAATACGACGTCACTCAGACTCATCGCGAAAGCCGAGACGTACTTGCAGTACACCTGCATTTGAAATCAGTCAATGCTAACAAACCAATAAATATTTTCATAATTACATGCCACGTTCCAGCTGAATCAACATCCCGCTTCTTGCAAATAGGAATCGCTATGAGTAAAGCCCCAAAAAATGCAAATAAAGTAATAATAGGGGACTTTAACGCCCATATAGGTAAGTACGTGATGATGTAAGAAAAATGAAAACTAGAAACATAAAAATTTAAAATCTAGTTGGGAAAAAATCTGTACCATACCAATACAAATGGGAATTTATTACTAAATCTAATACAGCAACACCGATTAAAAGTAAGCAGCTCATGGGGCAGACCCACATGCAAGACCACCTGGTTATGAGGAAATCAAGTATCTCAGGTGACTATATCCTTACAAGAACACAAACAAACCTTTTTTCCACAGCATCATAGGCGAACGCAACTTGATAGTCAACACCTACCACAAACTGGTATGGGGCAATGTAAGAATATTTTCCTTTGCTCAACTACAAAAGCCATCCAAACGAACAAACCCGTCAAAACAAAGTCAGAACTTCCTAAATGCTATCAGAAAAAAAAAACCATTACGTTAAACGTGAACGGAATCCAATTAGCGAACCCAGCGACAATTTCTCATTGGAATGGGATACCCTAAATAGTATTCTGAAAGAAACCGCACACGATGTACTACAAAAACCTATTACCAACTCAAAAGAAAGCAGAATTGCACTCGCTAACCATCAAAAGGCCATTTTTCAAAAATCTAAAAGTCCTCAGGACTCTACTCTAGGGCTAAAAGTAACGGAAACACGGCGCAATCTGAAAAGAATTTTGGATGAAGAAGAGGCGCGCGTTACCAAGTTTTTTTTAAGGGCCTTAGTAAAACGCACAAATCACTACGTATGAGAATAACCTATAAGTTCCTGCGACTTTACTAAAGTAAGTCTACTCGAGCGCAGACTAAGCATTACATAACCATGTCCAATTGGATTACCGATTTAAAAAAGTCAAGGCAAATATATTTCTATGTTTGAGGAAACGGAGGAAGTAGCTCCCGGAATGGAGCCACCAACAACTGACGATATTGAAAAAAACCGACCATATCGTGCCGGAGTTATACAAGGCGGCTCCAACGGAATATGTAGCAGAACTCACAAAAACAATGGCGACGGTAAACAATGAAATCCCTAGTGAATGACGCCTCACTAAACAGGTACCAATAAGAAAACAACCATATCCAAAACATATAAATCACTTTAGGAAAATATCTATATGCAACGTAGGATACCGAATCTACGCGAATTTCTTACTAGAAAAGCACAATGCTGCCACCAGCACCCCCGGTAACTAACAAAGAGCATTCTTGAACAATAGCTCCACAGACGATCATATTTTTACGCTCCGGCAGGTACTGGATACAAAATGGAGAGAGAGAACAGCCATGTTTGTCGTGGCCCTTGACCTCGAGAAAGCCTTTGACAACGTAAATTTAGAATCACTAAAAGATATATAAGTAAACAGAGTAGGTGTACCTCTTACAAATAGAATAATAAAAGCGTGTATGAACGAGGAAACCTTTATTTCATGGTGTGGACAAAACTCAGAGGTAATAAGCAAAGGCAAGGGTGCCAAACATGGCTGTCCCCTATCCCCAAGACTTTTTACTATAATCATTAACGAGGTACTAAAGACCCTCGAGGAAGAAGACGAAGCTGTAAGACTTGATCAAGACCTAGAATCAAAATTACCTATAATATTATCCTTTGCAGATGATCTTATATTGATTGGTGAAGAAGTAGACGTTCTTAATCGCATAATCGGCAAAATGAATAGGTACGTTATTAAACTCAGTCGGCCTCGTTATAAACCAAACTAAAACAAAACTTGTTGTGCGCAATCTTTTTGGTCCCCCAACCGCATAGCAACCGTGCAGAGTACTTGGGGGAGTCATAATCCAGCCGGTAGAGGAGATAAAATATTTAGTAACTTATATAACAGCTGCCCACAATCGAAGGGCTACCATTAAAACAAGATGTGTCAAAGCAATAAAAAATTCCAAAGTCCTATTACCATTCATACAAGATAATAAAATAGATTGGAGAATCGTAGTATTAATATAAAAAATGGTCATAAGACCATGCATGATTTATGGTTTAAACGTGACCGCTTTAACGAAAGCTAACCGATCGAGACTGAGAAAATACAAACGGCAAATACTACGGGGAATGTTGGAT
Organism: Elegia similella; assembly: GCA_947532085.1. NCBI lineage: Eukaryota > Metazoa > Arthropoda > Insecta > Lepidoptera > Pyralidae > Elegia > Elegia similella. The sequence goes on along the minus strand of OX383927.1, from coordinate 17,116,196 downwards.
GCGGGGAAACATTACCCTAATCGAAAAATCAAGGCTAATCCATAAGAAAATCCATAACAAAAATAATAAAAATACAAAGAATTTCTTATTATGGTCACATATTACGACGTCCTACTTCAGGCAGCTTATCAACACCAGGAAAATAAGCGCAAAATAGGGCGTCCTATTTACACATGGGAAGACTCCCTAGATCATGAAATCACGAATTATATGAGTAAAAGTAAGGAAGAATGGGGCAATTTAGCGGATAACACAGAGCTCTAATCAAAAAAGAAGCAGAAAAGATATTCGAAGTGGAAGAAACAGACACAAAAACTGACTTAGATTTGGAGCATTTGATATCAAATCAAACACACAGCCAGCTCCCACCAGTCATTCGGAGACGCAGTGGGCGCAAAACACCCAGATCCAAGTCCATAACATCACATCGATCACGCAGGCAATTCCTCTCTTTTATATATTACACACCAAGTATAGTATCTATCTTCCCCATACTGATTTGATGCAAGTATTCGGTCGGTTCACATTTCCTCTTCACTCCTCATCCAGACTGCACAGCCCTACACTCCCAATCCTATCTACGTGCCCAACCAGTTTCTCGAGCCTGGATTCGTGATCCAACGCGGAGGGGGGTAGCTGTGCAAGAAGTAAACACGTCAACTTGTGTTCACAAGCGCCGGTACACTCTCTCCCTGGTGGACCTCTTTCCTACGCTCTTGCAGTTTAACCACTGGCTGGGCGGGCACAGAACAGAACAGAGAAATCGACTTTAGTATTGATTATTATATTAATCAATTGCAGGTTTGTAAGGCATGTGCGCTGGAGAAGGATTTCTCTCAGTTGCCTTACGGAGACCAGTCTCTTGTGGGGGAGAGAGGCGTGTCGCTGTCGGGCGGTCAGCGAGCAAGGATCAATTTAGCGCGAGCCATCTATAGAGATGTAAGTTTTTTGATATAAGTATATGGCGCAGATTCAGATCAGATTGTATATCTCTTAATATTCAATCACTTAGTTATTTAAAAAAATAACGGTTATAAATATGATTTCGCAATTTTTCCTTTATCTGTGCTATAAGACGTTGCTTCGTATCAAATTTCAAGATTCTGAGTTCAAGGAAAGTACGTAACCTGCAGGTTTTGATTTCCTTGCGAATGTTGAAAAACACGAAAATTTGCAGCATAACCAGCTGTATCTTTTGATTGCATTGGCTTAGAAGTTTGATTTTTTCACAGCTCCAAGGGACAGTAGACCTGAGTATTTGATATGAATTTCAGCTTGATACCTCTACGTGTTATCTCAAAAACGCGTAGAGGTATCAAGCTGGAATAAAAGGTCTTGACAGAGAGATAGACAGACGGATAAATAAGCCATCTTATAAGGGTTCCGTTTTTTCCTTTTGAGGTACGAAAACCCTAAAAAGATCTTTTAATCTTTTGTTTAAAGGTAGATTAAATATAAATATTATGAACTATATATAACGTATAAATGCTCAAACTTTACTCGGCCTCATTTATGTGTAACCATGATTTTATTATGATTTTATAAATAGACCTTGCTTATCTTTCGGCAAAACGAATTACAAAGCATACAACATAAAACATAAATGAAAATACGGAACTGAACCCTTATTCAAATATGATTTAAGTACCTATGTATACCTACTAGTATATTTGTTTTTAGCGCTCATCATCATTTCGAGTAGGCGTCACGGTCAACCGACCATGCACACCCTGGTGTCAGAGTTCTTCGGAACCGCCTCTCGGCCTCTGACGTGGTTCCTTTAACGACTACCAGATGGCAGCCGGGACCACCGGCTTAACGTGCCTTCCGAAGCACGGAATCATCTTTATTATCAGACAATCAGGGGATTCAAGCCTGCAATGTCCTAACCAAACTGGAAACAACAAAACAAAGTATGCTTCCGGTGGGAATCGAACCCACGACCCCCGGGTCAACAGGCAAACGCCTTAACCACTGGACCACGGAGGTTGTTGTGTTTTTAGCGCTGATAACTATTATTTAAGGATTAGAATTATTGACAAAATAAACAAGCAAATGCCATGCTGCTTGGTATGAATACATCTACTTTACTCGTTTCAGGCTGACATATATCTTCTGGACGACCCGCTGTCGGCGGTGGATGCTAACGTGGGCCGGCAGCTGTTCGAGGGCTGCATCAACGGCTATCTGCGCGGGCGCACGCGCGTGCTCGTCACGCATCAGATACATTACCTACAGAATACCGATTATATCGTTGTTTTGAACGAAGTAATTATCTTCATCGTAAACTATTTCGTACAACCACTGAATTATATCTGTATCTATCGCAAGTAAGCTGGTCAATAATAGCGCCAATAAAGCGAATCTTTACAAAGTATAAAAATTAAGTCGCTTCGCTACCACTGCCTGTTCGCTTAGATCTTTTGAACTACTCAACGGGTTTCACTTTACCATTTATACTAATACTATTATTGGCAATATATACCTAGAGTGATTCATGAGAAAGTTTTACATTAATAATTGACTGCCTCATATTTATATCTACATTGCACCCGTGCGAAGCCAGGGCAGGTCGCCAGTAATGTACGAGTATAGGACATAAATTATTCTCTCCAAAGGCTTTTGTCATAGAGTGTCGGATTGGCACCCTGTCTCTCCAAGCCTTGCGCACACAGGCAACGTCTAAAGACGAGGTCTGTCCCTCCTGGCGGCCCTTTGTTGATGTTGTCTTTATAGGCTGAGCCTGCCTGCCCTCGCCTCAAACGCCCAGTGAAATAGCAAAAGCTCACTTGGAGCTAGCTACATAGTCAATTAAAAAAAAACACACACATTCCTAATATCTCACCGATCCCATTGCACGGTAAACCATGTATGACATGGATGTGTATGTATTGTATAGTGATCTTCGTTAAACTGACAATAGCGTGAAGTAGTCGCAATTGGATTTAACCTTGGTCTAAGGCAAAGTTCAAGGTGTTTCATACAAAACCCATGCTCACGTGGAATGTGTAGGTAATAGTCGTACAGTACAATTTAACAGTACTAGATATAGCCTACGAATATTAATACTAGCTATATTATGTGTTATTTATAATTTATATTCCATCTGAGCGTTAAGTACAATAAAGTAGCTAAATACTAGCTGGCGTGTTTTTCTTACAGGGTCAAGTAGTAAACTTGGGTTCCTTCGATGAGCTGGCCTCCTCTGGCAAAGAGTTTATTGCGCTGCTGTCCCCTCTACAAGGATCCAGTAGTACTGAAGGCAATCAATCGATGAAAGTAATTTCTTGTATTTTTTCTTTCTTTTATAGTGTAGGTGGCTAGTGACTAGCCAGACATTTTAAATTGAAACCGTCTTGGGGCATATCATGTAGCTGTGTGACAATGACTACAATAAGCTGGGGACAACGAGTCGCATGGACCTGAAATATGTATTTATCAATATGGGGCGCCTGTCGTAGCCGTCAGATTCCAAAAGAAGAGATGGGAAGTATTTTTTTTATATGCACGTTCAATTAATTTTAATATTTTTCTTTTTCTACCTGCTTTCGGCTATAGCTTTAACAACGATTAAACATGTGAGAATAGACGGATTCTAATACAGCCACAAGTTGCTTCCTAGAAATGAGTGGCTAGTTTATATAAAATATCAAGGTGAACGGTTGGACCACAATAGTTGTTTTTTAGAGACAACTGCAGTAACTATCGATAAGATCCAACATTAGTTGTCATGATGTAAAACATTTTCAGAAACCCGACGAGGCAGACACTAAAGTTCTGACTAAACAATTGTCACAAAAAAAGACAGAATCACCTGAAGAGTTTCAAGCTCAAAAGGTAAAGGAGGAAGAGAGGCAAATGGGGCAGATCAGCTGGGAGGTGCTCAGTGCGCTTTTCAAAGCGGGTGGAAAAATGACTGTCGTCACTATATTTTTCGTGCTTTTGGTGGCTGTTTGTGGGGCTTCGTCGGACTTTTGGATTACTTACTGGTACAGACAGCTACATATATAATCACATTATTTTGGATGTAAAGAATTTTTCGTTGTAAATTAAAATAAAAATCAATGTTTTAGGAGTAATCACATGGCGATTTATGACAAAGAATTAAACGGAACTGATATCGGCGAGTATACATTTTAAATTTATTTTCAAAAGCCTTAATTTAGATATTCGGTAATTTTTATAATGAAATTAGGTATGAACCGACACTTCAATCCTAAGATCAATTGTAACATATCTTCTAAATATATAAAAGGCAAACCTGACTGACTTATCGATCAACGCACAGCCGAAACTACTGAACGAATTTCGCTGAAATTTGGTATACCTACAGATAGTTGTAATGACGTAGGCATCCACTAGGAAAGGATTTTTGAAAATTCGCTTCCTAAGCGGTTTAAAAGGGGTTAAATTTTTTTATGGAAGTCTGTCATTTTTAGAAATATTACGCTACGATATAACCGAACTCCACGGGACGAGGTTGCTGGCAAAACTAGTATATTATAATAATTCAACTAGAGTTTAGGAAACTAAAGAATTACCAAGATTAAAATGTTTTTAATAAGTAAATAAATAAAATAAAAGAATTTTATATTCAAAGAACATAACAACAACGTTTTTATGCACAGATCCAGGTTTGCACGTGAAAGTAGGGTTATTTACAACAGCTCAATACCTGACCATCCACGGCTGCATCATCATCAGCTGCATCCTCATGACGCAGATCCGAGTAAGCAGTTTTGTTAGCCAGTGTGTGACCGCCTCAAAGAAGCTTCATAATCGTATGTTTACCACCGTCAGTACGGGCGTCATGAGTTTCTTTGATACCAATTTATCGGGTGAGATTGCTGTGACACTTTTACTACTATTCAAATTTTTCTCCTAGTCGAAGACCTGAGCACATCTATATAGAAAAAAAGGAAATATAACGTTTTTCCATATGCGTCGATCGTAAAGACCTGACACACAATTTTTCACCATTTTGCTAAAAATGACAATGTTATCTTTAACGTATTATGGATTCTTTTGCACGAGTTTTTTTTTATAAATTGGAGATTATTCATAATACTGCTGATATGGTGGTGCGCAATTCAGGGATCATTAAATTTATAAACCTAGTCCTTATTTTTAGAGTACCTTAATAAAAAAAAAAAACTAACATTTTAGGTCGAATTTTGAATCGATTCACAAAGGATATGGGAGAGCTAGACGAGTCGATACCGCGATCGCTGTGGCTGGTACTGCAAATCTACAGTAATCTGTTGACTGTAATAGTACTTAACGCAATAGCGTTTTACTGGAGCTTACTACCGTCTGCCTTGGCGATAACCTTGTTCTTTTTCGCGATCAAAGTATATATGAACGGGGCCCAAGCGATGAAGCGGTTGGAAGGGACCAGTATGTATATTCTAAGATAAATTAAAGGAACTTACAAATATATTTATTTTCACTATTCCTTGAGAGTCTCTGAACACAAAAGATCGTAACTGAGCAGTGCGATTGCTATGATAATATTATGGTACGGATATTGTTTTTCTGATGCCATGCTATTTTGAACTTAAGCACTAAGTTCAAAATAGCATGGCATCATAAAAACAATATCCGTAATAAAACAAATTACTCTCGCTTAATCCTTACAATTTCTGAGTTACTGAATATTATGCTTATTTAAAATATGCCATATTGGCGGGCATCAGACTGATTTTATTTGTTTTCAGCGAAAAGCCCTGTTTTCAACATGGTCACATCTTCACTCAACGGCATTGCCACCATTAGGTCCGCGGGTGCAGAGCACAGACTTAGAGACCAGTTTGATATTTGTCAGGTATTTTGCCTAAATCAATTTATTAAATAAGTTACATATGGAACCTAAGTATAACTGCAAGCAGTGAGCAGGTTTCCCTACGTACTTAGCAATAATTATAATTTGTACAGACCCTCTCAGTATAGTGACACTACTGAGCGGGGGTCAGATCTCTCTGCAGCCGTCTGTACCAACCCACTTATTTGAAAATGAATCTTTTGTTTCAGGACTTGCACACTGCGGCTTACAACTGCTACTTGGGTGGTTCTTCTGCATTAGGATTATTTATGGATACCCTTTCCATACTCTATATTACATGCATTGTATTTATATTATTATTTATTGACAAAAGTAAGTATTCACTTTAATTTTTGTTCTCATTTTATTTTATGTGATAATTATCTGTAAAATTCCATCATCGAATCGCGCCACAATCCCGTTTAAACAAATTTGCGTTGTTCAATAAAAATCAACCCAATATTTATTACCTACTGTTTATCGTATCAAAAATCGGACACATTTTCGATTTTATCATAAATTGAAAAACGTATCAGAGTTTTTGTTATAACTTTTGAACGATTTTTTATTTATAACTAGCTGTCCCGGCGAACTTCGTTTTGCTTTTTTTACATTTGCCGCCACTTTCTTATTATTTTCTTTTATAAGAACTTCTCCTGAGAAGAACAAACACGACACAAAAAATTTTGCTCAACCATAACAAGTCATCATCAATGCCATGACCAAGGGAAATAGGGATTCCCTTTTATATATAGAGATAAATGTACTAATGGTTAAAACAACAAATATATTATAATATATATATTCATTACGGTAAATTTTTTAGTCAAATCTACCACTCCGTACTGTACCCGGCTCAGGTACCCATTAAAAACTTTTGAAAGTCACTCTCTCTGAAAATAGAACTCGAAATACTTCGCCGTTTCTTTTAATATTTAAAACCACTCTACGTTAATAAGTTTTACATAGAGATACTAAAGCTTTCCTGAAATTAAAGATGATAAGTAAAAAATTTGTACAATCCCACAAACGTATGTGTATCACCTATATACCAAGTCAGAACAAAGCTATTTTGATCCGGCAAATGAACTTGGGTTGTTGTTGTGATCTCACTTCTTAAAAAAGTATCAGTTGATTCATATAACTATGTACATTTTATATCTTGCGTTTGTTTTTAGGGTTCCGTACCGCAAGGGAATCAAAACCTACAGGGTACTTTCCGTGAACTTAGAAACTTGAAATTTGGTACGAGGCAACGTCTTATAGCACAAATAAAGGAAAAATTGCGGAAATCATATTTTTTTTTTACATCATGTAATATAAATACTTTTAATAATTTTAAACTTATTATAGATAATGGTACGAAACCCTTAGTGCGCGAGTCTATCTCGTACTTTGCCGGTTTTTTTTAAACAAATCATGGTTTATAATTCAATTTTTCTTTTTAGATTCAATCAACGTAGGGAATGTTGGCTTGGCCATAACACAAGGGTTTATAATGATCGGGTACTTGCAGCATGGCGCGCGCATGCTGGTCGAGTTCATCTCTAACATGACGAGCGTTGAGCGAGTGATTGAGTACACTAAAATCGACACCGAAGATAACCTTTTCATTGGCAGTAAGTATGTGTGTATTAAACTTTTTACAGCATGGAAAATATACTTTATATGGGGCCAGGACAGCTAGAAGAGGTTTTATATTTTCCATGCTGTAAAAAGTTTAATACTAGGCCTGGGGTGTCATCCTTAACTGCTTGGCCGGTCTTCTTCTTTTCGTATCGAAAACTGCTTGGCCGGTGGTTACAGGGCATGCGAGCTCTCCCTCCCAGGGAAAAAGCAAGTACCAGTACCGTTTTTTACACAATATATATATCTCTTGCCGCTATGACAATATATATTAAAAAAAAAAGATAAGGGGACATGCAAACAATCTCTTTTACGAGCGTTTTTTGTAGTAAATGTTGTACGGTTGTTCGTTATTTCATGGATAAATCCCAGATTTTGCTAATTGATGGATAATCCTAGATTTCGCAACCTGCGATCTTGGGTTTATAGGATTTAATTTTGCCAAGCAGTACTTGTCTGCAAGAAACTTATCCATACCTATTTTAAACAGCTGCCCAAACAGGAGTGTTTGTTTTTAAACTTGGGTATATATTTTTATAAGCATGTGAGTTTATTTATTCACTCATACGTAACTCTTAATGAATTGAATGTGTAAAAAGAATTGGATATGTAAAGTATCATTTGAATCCTTGCCTTATCCTGCCTGACATTGGATGTAGGTATACCTATAAATACAGTTTTTAGCAACAAAATTATTTCTGTCCTAAATTTGTTATGTAGAATATTTTAACAACCAATTATATTTGCAGAGACTAAGCCTCCATTAGGATGGCCCTCGGCAGGAAACATCGAGTTTCACGGAGTGTGTTTGCGTTACGACATGGCCGAGGAGCCAGTGCTTAAGGATCTTAACTTCGTGATTCAGAGTGGTTGGAAGGCACGTATTTATGTGTATTGAAGATTCCAATAGAACGCATCTCTGTGATCTTGTTCGCAACGGGTAACATTGGCTATAATTAACGCGGACGAAGTCCTGAATATTGTTAATTATTTTTTAATGAAAAAGCTACATTAGTGGGTAACAAGGCCTAAAATTGAGGTGGATAATCGCAAGAAAACAGCTAGTTATGTCGAGAGTCGCGGTAGTACTGTTTCTCTTAGGTTAAGAGTTCCTGTTCACAAGTCTCCAAATTTCTCCGAGTGCTTTTCTGTTCAAACAGTTCGCTTATGTAATGCCCTACCTCTTGATGTAGTTGCCCCTACATTTTCTTAAATTTCCTAGCTGTATATAGGTAAAACGCCCAAAAAAAAGAACATTTCGGAGCAATAGACAAAAATATAATCTCCAAAAAATATAATCAAAAACAGTTATAGATATTATATAAAAAATCGTATATTTAAAAGCTCCGGAAGTGCTTAATAATGAGACATTTTCTTCACATTGTGGAATAGGGGCACTTTACCTTGACGTCCATTTAAATTAAGCGCAAATATTTTAAGGGCTGGTACGAAATCGACACGGTAGATTAACTTTCGTTTTTTCAAACATATATTTTTTTAAATTGATAAATTTGCCGTTTTGTTGTCAATGTCAATGAATTAGTATCCATACTAGGTAATAGTAAAAAGTTCACCAAGAAAGTGTACTTTTGTAAACAGGGTGTTTTAATGCGTCTATTTATCTAAATGTTTAAGTCGGAATATCTCTAAAATTTGCATGCTTTTTTTTTTTTTACTTTGTTTCATTCTAGCTTATGGGTGCAAGCTCTTAAATTATTTACACTTAATTTAAATGCCTTATATAATAGCTCATATATGTAAGAGTTTGATATTACTAGTCTCTATTTTCTTTGGGAACAGTCCTTTAATTTTGAATGAGAGCTAGTCTATGTCCTAGTCACCACCCCTGATAAAATTATTAATACTATATTAGTATTTCAATTATGTTTTTAGGTGGGTATTGTCGGCAGAACCGGTGCCGGCAAGTCTTCCTTGATTTCGGCATTGTTTAGATTCGCACACATTGACGGGACAATCTCCATCGACGGGGTCGACACTTCCCTCGTATCCAGACAGGTTAAAATTATAACAATATGTATATAAGAACATAAGACCCAAAGACCATGTTTAGCGTGTTGGGCGTATACTTGGCAAACGAAATCATAATACATATGCTTGTTTCGTAAAAAAATACCATTTGAATACCTAATTATTATTATTATTTTCTTTATTTATTTAATTTCTTAGGTCTAGGCTTTTATAAAACTTATATAAAAAGTAAAATATAAAAAAATATCATACAAAAAATACAACTTTTATAAAAACCTAATCCTAGAGGGCTGCCAGCAGCGGGGCAGGGCTCAAGCTACCGACAGTTAAGGCTACGGAGAGAGAAACCTCCTGACACTGAAACCTATTATTATTATTATTACGAGCCGTTAATGTCCCAATGCTGGGCAAAGGCCTCTTTCTCTTTTGTCCATTTTTGTCGGTCTGTGGTTTGTGTTCTCCAGTTTTTATTATATTTGAAAAATATGTATTTTTAATGTAATATACATTAGTCCTGCTGGTAGATTATTGAAAAATATTGGACACGTATTCTTTTGTCAATCAAACAAAAAATGATAAAGATATAGCCCGTAAAGTTCCGCGTGACGTCACTTGCAAGTACATTTTTTACCGGCCTATTGCGTCATGACATGAGCCCCCCGGTTAAGACACGGACGGCAAGAAACGAGTGTTACGGGTTCAAACCCCGCTCGGTGACTTAGTTTTGTTTTTTTTTTATTATATATTTTTTATTTTTTAATTGTTTTTAGATAAGTTTAAAAAATGTAGTTAATGTTTGAGATAGCAAAATATATGTATATTTCTCATTAGGATCACTGAAATCAAACACCTGATCTACGCAGAAATCGATTATAAATAATAATTATTGTCAGTTTATATTTTACTTTTTAAGTTCATATATATAATTAATCTACCATTGAATACTGTTACGAACAAAAAAAAAGAACAAGTTCAGGTTGATATTTTTTGTTTAGTATTGTTAATAAACAGGATGTTTAAGCGATGCCGTCAGTGGTGAACAAATTATTTTTATTTCTTTTGTAAAATAATGAAAATACTCACCAGATGTTTGTTTTCATGAATGTGTCGAAAGTTACTTATAATTTGTTCGAGAAAAGGAAATAGTGTATTTTCCGTACATGACGTAAGAACAGTCGACAGAGAAGTGATTATATGTGACCCACCTATGAGGTCTTATAATAACGCTGTATTGTTTATCAATGATTAAAATTTCAGGAGCTTCGATCCAAGATATCCACTATCCCACAACAGCCAGTTCTTTTCCCAGCATCGATCCGATACAATTTGGATCCCTTCAACATCTATAGCGACGACGACCTCTGGAGAGCTCTTGAACAGGTGTACATTTGCATAATTCTAAATTTTGTTGAAATGGCAGGGGTATCAACTCAACTAAAATGCTTGGTGGTTGCAGGATGGCATCGAGTAAGCGTGCCAGCCCCCCGAAGCTGCTTCTTAGCAGTATCCCAATACCTTCATTTCCTTCCCAAATCCAACACATTCCTATCCTTGCCCAGCTTAAAAATGCTTACGATCAGCAGTTGCGTCGGAAGTAAAAGACGCATAGGAAACGGCACTTGCCAACCCGCCTGCCAAGCGTAGTGAGTATGGCAATATTCTCTTGGAAGAATCTTTGGGAAACCCCTTTGTCCAGCAGTGGACTTCTTACTGCTGCTGAGATGATGATAAAATTGACATGTTTACGAAGTTGCTAGTACTACTAATGAGACAGATTACTTAATAATCTATATAATATAAAAGAACTAGGCTGATTAAACCATAAAAGCTATAACTGTGAAATTTGGTCAGTAGTTTTATGTTATTACATAGTGTGGAAAGATTTTTATAAAACTTTCGTTAGACCCCTAAAGGGGTAAAGATCGGGGTAAATTTTGTGTTTTTTTTTTTAAATCTTAACTTATTAACTTGAAACTTGCCATAAATGTTTCTCAACAATAATAATTAATAAGTGTTTCATCGTGCATTTTTCGAATTCAACCTCTATGGGGATAAAATGGGGAACAAAAAGCCATTTTGAACGTAGATGGCGCTTTGCCTTTTTAGTGATTAGACTTTGCGCTATTAACATTTTTAACAAATCGAAGGGGTCGTGGATGTTTTAATACCTAAAGATGTTACAGCTGCTGTTATAAATGATACATTCTTGAAGTCATTCCAATCGACTGAAGTGCTATATAAATCAGTAGATTATGTATTGCAAACAGATGACGCAGTAAATTACCCGGTAGAATTTCTTAATTAAATCCAGCAGTGTCTCCCTCCACATAATCTTCTTCTTTCGCCTAGCCTTATCCCATTACTTGGGGTCGGCTCTTCTAATATGGCGTTGCCAGGATTCTCTATCCTGGGTCGTCAGCGACGGTATTGGGGCACCTTTCATATTCCTTTTGACAAGCCTCATCCAAGTAAGTGTGGGTCTTCCAGGGCCGTTTTTCTGTCACGTCTACTCATGTGCTCAGGTGTTCGTCGCATGACATGGCCGTACCATCTGAGTCGGCTTTCGGCCAGTTTGTCCTTTATAGGTCTGAATTTAAAGCTGCCACGAATGTGTATATTTTTGACGCGATCCATCAGTGTAACGCCTCCGCATCTCAGCCAGCAGTTGCATGCAGTTTATCTGTATGGGTTTTCTTTAATGGCCATCATTCTGCGCCGTATGTCATGGCGGATTGCACCGCTGCTTTATAGACCCTTGAATGCGAACCGGTATTTTTTGTCGCATAGTACTCCAGACAATTTACGCCATTTCAGCCACCCGGTGTTAATATGGTTGATTACGTCAGCATCAATTGAGATGTCGTTTTGGATAACTGAGCCCAAGTATTTAAAGCTCGTGACTTCTTTCACGACAGTGTCCTGCCTGCAGCATAATAGTTCCATTGTCTGTGGATCCGCTGAAGTTGCAATGCATCACCTCGGTCATTTGACGGCTTAGTCGTAGTCCGTTTTCCTCCATGTTTCCAGCATATTTTGCAGATCTTCTACATTGTCACTAATGAGGACTATGTCGTCAGCATAGAGAAGATTCCACGGGGGTGGGCGTTGTATATCTGCCGTAAGATGGTCGATAACCAGGTTGAATAGTAACGGGCTCAATACCGACCCTTGATGGATTCCAATCTTGACATGGAACTCCTCAGTCGTTCCTGCTGGACTCCGCACTTTTGTAGTGACATTTTGGTGAATGTCTCCGATTATATCAATATGCTACATTGCATATCATATATATCTGGGACGCCTTTTGCCCTTAGTGCGTACCTAATGAGTACTCTGGGTATTCGGTCAAATGCCTTTTCCAGGTCTATAATCCTTGTTTTTATAAAAGGGCACCAAATAGCTTTTTCTCCATTCATCTGGAATACCCTCCGTAAGTTTCCCGTAAGTCCCGTAAGTGCCTCCATAAAATATGGCACTTAAAATTAATGCACCAGTGATGTTGCTAAGAAACCTAAAACCTCCTTTATGCAATGAAATAAGACTACAAATAAGATCTCCATGGAAACATTGTCGAAGCTACTGTGCTCAGTGGATGTGGTCAAGGGGAAACTGTTTTCATTCCTCGCTACCATTGATATCCTCAGAGTATCCATTTGAGTTCAAGACCATAACTAAAGCCCAATGGCAGTCATTGAAAGTCGCTGGGATAGATTTAAGGTCTGACTGTTTCTCACACGGTCATTTCTATGTGGCATGTCTGTTCTGCTAATAGTCTCATAATCCTTTTTCCCAATGCTATTACCGTAAATGTGGCTTATAAAGGGATTATTCGGTAGTAGAAAATTAATTTAAATATTTACACAGGCATATTACAATACAATTTACATAAAAGTTACCAGTTGGATTGAGTGAATTAAAAAACTATAAATTAGAGGAAGGTAATGGGTTTTATTTTGCTCGGTTATTGAAAATAGGATTCAGTAAAACCGAAATTAATGCGAGCGAAGCCGCGGCTAGCAGCTATAGTGTCTAATAAGTATACTTATGGAAGTACAGAAGGTCAACCTGGAGTGACCCCCATGTGTTCAAAGTCCTCACATAGCTTCGGATTAAATCTGTTTTGCTATTAAATTGAGGTCTTTAAATGAAATGTTTGGCTGTCCACGTGAATTCATGTGATTAGGTTCAACTAAAAGGACAATATAACCAGTACTCTTTACATGCCAACTCATTTACATTTATATCCTTCGTTAACACAAACCTTCACAATATAATATTAGAAGAACTAAACTATTTAAATAATTTCTTTGCCAGGTGGAATTGAAGTCAACAATACCTTCTTTGGACTTCAATGTAACAGAAGGTGGCAGTAATTTATCGGTGGGGCAAAGACAGTTGATGTGCCTCGCACGTGCAGTGCTGAGATCCAACAAAATTTTAGTCATGGATGAGGCCACAGCCAATGTTGATCCACAGTTAGTAATCACCATGTACTTTTTGCTTAACAACTGACGTCTTTATATATTTTGTATATATTTATACTATTTTCTCAATTTAAACGTTTGAATTCGAACTGACCCTTACTTTTTAAACCTTGACTATGCACTTCTTATTCTTCTTTTCAGCTTGTGTTGATTTTGTAGTAGACCATAAATGCAAGATTTTTTCAATCTCCCTAGAGATAAACTAACATCTAACGACGAAGCCTCGGCGTTTTGAAGCTAAGAAGAAATATTTAATCTTGTTTTTCTTAAGTAACAATTGAAGTACTTTTTCTGGGATCTACAGACATTTTGAACTATGTTCACAGGACGGACAATTTCATTCAGAAGACGATACGCCGGCTCTTTACATCATGCACGGTGTTGACAATAGCGCACCGACTTAACACTGTGATGGACTCGGACCGAATACTGGTGATGGGAACCGGCAGGGTCCTCGAATTCGACCATCCGCACCTGCTGCTCAAGAATCCTAACAGCGCCCTTTCGGCAATGGTCCGGGAGACGGGCAAAAACATTAGCTCTCAACTCTTTCAAATAGCCGAAGAACATTATAAAAAGGTTAACAACAATTTATGAAACATTGATCTGTGAATACTTTATAAGATTTAATAGTTAAAGTAAATAATATAAATAATAATATTATAAATGCTGCTTGTTTGTTACGCTTACTACTGAACTGATCATCATGATTCTCTAGAGTACGGTGAAGGAAATAGGCTACCTTTCATCTCGGATAAAACTACTGTTTTATTTTATCCTTTTTTGTGTCCCACTGGTGGGCAAAGGTTTTCCCATTCTGCTTTCACACTTCACGATTTTGGGCAACTTGCTGCATCAACCCCCTAAAAGGTGGGTTATGTCGTCCCGCCAACTTTTCCCTGGCCGACCTCTAGTTTTTTGCCTTAGTAGTCTTTCGGGATCACCTATCAAGTTTCATGCCAATATCATGAATAGCCCACATCCATGTAGTCTTTACTCATACGTCAATTACTTAGAGAGACGCATTTTTTTTTTAAATCTATGCTTAGAGCGCTGCTTTGTATTTCGGATTCTTTTCGTTCGGCGCAAACCAAGTATGTTGACAAACTTTAAGTCTGAAGTTTTTAGATTTTGTGACTAGGTTTGTGCACCATAGGTAGGGGTAGGATACGCATATCGAGGAGTTTGCGTTTTAGAAAAAGAGGAAGGTCACCCTTGATTTGCGCCTATATAGACCAAAAACTCTTCCAAGCGGTAACGAAGGTGTTAACTAAGGATTATATCTGGTTTAAGAGTATGTATGAGATATTGCAATACTAGTCTATCAACCCCAATCTTATGACGTTTGTCTTTAATTTTGTCTTGAACCGTTCATCTCAAGTCTAGTTTCAAGGCTCATTGCGCTCAGATCTTCGAGCATTTCCTGAAGGTCAGTCTGTAAAGATAGCAGCTGAAAAATTGCTGACATATCAGACAAATCTAAAAGATTATCGCAGTAAAACCCGTAATGACGATAAAAGTATGATTTCTGAGAGGCAAAATGTTTGGTTTCCCCTGTAAGAAAAATGGAGTTAAACATTTCTGTAAGATATGGCAGTAGTTCCTGCTTTCCTGTCTGAAGGATCTCAGTGGTGACGTTATTATGTTCTAGATTCTTGTGGTATTTCATAGTTGTTAGTACATTACGCACTTCACCGATTGTAAATAAATGGATGGAGCAAGAACAGCGGTATTTCTGTGAGATGCTAGGTTGATTTGAAATGAATGAATGAAATACAAACATATTAAATGTAGAAACTAAAAAAAATACGATAATAATTAAGATTTATAAAAATTAAATATTTGATTTTTGTAAAATCATCATCATCATCATATCAACCGCAAGAACTCCACTGCTGGACATAGGCCTCCCCTAAGGATTTCCAATACGACCGGTTGGAAGCGGCCTGCATCTTGTTGTTAAATAGTTGATTTTAATTTTGAATTGTTTATGTACTGAGCTCCAAGCGAGCTTTCGCTACTTCATCGGATGTTTTGTGTCAAAATTGTTTGTGTCAAAGTGCCACAAACCTGTATAGGCAACATAAGCAAAGGACCTGGGTTTTGAGCTTTGCCGTAGGCTGAGTTAGGCTAGATTGTAATAATATTACAGTATTTAATTATAACTAGTTAGGTACGTTATGAAAGGAAAAAAGAAAACTGCGGAGCGCTGCACTGCGCGTGGCCCGACACGCACGTACCTATCCGCTTTTGTAAAATGTTAACAGTTTGTAAATATATTAATTTAATTTAATAAAAATATATAGGTACCTTCCTTGTAGACAGGTCACCTATCTACGAGGTAGGTAACTACTGCGTATGTACTACATATGTAAGCATTGAGAAACCATGTAATAAGTATGTAATACACTAATAATTGGTACATTGTAATAAAAAAAATGTGTAATAGCTTCGTTTTTCTATCAATCTGGTCAGTGTTGCTTTGACAACTAAAACAGACACAATTTTATAATAATTTATTTCTTCTACTTGAACTCTGCTTCAACGTGAAGGGAACTCAAGAAATGTGTAGTTAATTTACGATTTCATCAAGATTATCAAATACTTAAGACACATACCGATTTAAAAAAGTGTGGAATAAGATTGTCTTCTACTCAAACAAACATGTCAAATAGGACAAAGTCCAAAATTAAATCTGCACTCGATATTACTAGTGTCTCTGTGGGCTGGGTAAGTAAGTAACTTCATGTTTTTTTATTGTCGCCGCAAATTTCATAAGCGCATTACCTCTATTTTGAAAATTTTCCAAAAACCGAATTGACAAAAAAAAATCTATGCAATTATCAAACCTGCTCACAAAATTTCATCATGGATTTGTTCAGAAAAGCCACCTGTAAAGGACAACAACCTGACAGCAGGACATACTTACAAACGATTTATTGCCCAAGCTGAAAGGGAGACGCTTCGCTCGCGCTTTGTTCTTGTTCTTGTCAAATATAGTCACTGTGTGCGTTTTTTGAAGTGAATCCTTCTTTAGCGGCATGGGTAAAAAATGTTAAATTAGTGTCAGGACACGTGACCTGAGACCGCAGCAAAGGCGAGTTTTCACTTCTGTCGGTACTCCCGAAGTGCAATGCGCTGTTTTTTTCCACATAGTGACACCGCCAAGTACTAAGCTCATATTATACTTATTATAAGAGATATATTGCAAATTTACAAATATGTTTTTAGAGTGTGAATCTGACAATCTTATTTAATTTATTATGCACAGAAACTAGTTTTATTCTTACCCGTTGGCGTACAGACCTTATAGTATATAAATACAAATAATGTAAAAATATCTCAACTAGTTTTATAACTAATTGGAGTTAATAATTAAATCACTAGTAATTAAGTTTTATTCATCATTAGTGAATGTCATGTTTTTTTTACACCACTTAGTAGGCAAACCGGCATACGACCCACCTGATGGAAAGCGGTTACCGTAGCCTATATACGCCTTCAACACCAGGCAGGGGTGCCTCTTGTTGCCGACCCTGAAGAAATATTTTCACGCAATTTAAAAATAAACCTATTTATGTAGATATTGTTTTGGTTTGTTTGATCTACGTAATTATTACTTAATTAGACAATATAAAAGTAAATTTCCGACACTTATACACATTGGCACTGCGTAATGCATACAGAAAATAAATAAAATGATACTCACGACTTTTTCTTCGACAATGTCATTATTGTTGTTGTTGCTCCCATATTTTAAGGCACCGTTTTCCATGACCACAACTGATCGTCGGGTAGACTTTGATTATGTGTTAGACACTTACATAAGTCACACTTCTTGAAATATATTTGATTTCCATAAGAAAGATTGTTTTCTTTTACATACTTTTTGGAATCTATTAATAATTAAATATGATAGGCTTAGTATTTACTTTTTAATTCTTATGATGATGATGACATAATTTGGTAAGCTAGTTAAGATATAGGTATGTATGTCGTAAGTTTGTTTATTACACAATTATGACACTCGTCTCCAAACGACAGGATTTATGTAAAATTCTATTTCAAACAAATACTACATATTGATGGTAGGGGATTTGCCGCATGCTGTGCGTTTTTTTACAGAATTTGTATGGTAAGTCCTTTAAATTATTGGGTTGGATTTTAGAGCAATATCAATATCTCAGTAAGATGTATTTTTCGAAGGCTTAACCTAAATAAGTAGGTAACAACTATGTGCTCCTTATAAAATAATGTTATTTGATATAGGCATGAGCAATATAATGTAAATGTAATTATTTATAATTTGTAATACGAACAAAAGATTTCAGTAAGTTCTCTCAAAAAGGAAATAATTTTTCAATAACTTCGAAGCGTTAAAGAGATCTACTGACATAGTTTTCTTGCATTGTCTAAGCGGAGACAAGTCTCATAATAAGCATGCCATCGATCGATGTTCTGTATTAAACCTAGTGCTTGTTCCTGTGCGTCCTACCTTTATAGCGTAATTTTATGAAGTTCAATGAAGTTTATAGTTTATATATTCAATCTTTTTGCATTAATGCAATTAAGTTATATACTCACAATTATATAAAGTTAAGGACAGTTTGTTTCAATATAGTAGAAACAAGTCAGATTTTTTTTATTATTAGAATGTTTGATTACAAACATCTGCTTTGTTGTTTTTAGTTCGACGTTTCTAGTTGATCGTGGACACATACGTGATGCGAATCGAAACAAATATCAAGTTACATAACTATAATAATATTAAGTACACCTGTGTTGCTACGTTACTTTTCTTTGTAAACACATTTCTTTGTTTGTTCAATCACTTCGACCGTCAGAAATCATTTGTGTCGTTTTTTATTTAACTTTAATACATTTAAATTGATTAATTAATTTAGTAAATAAGTCATTTGAAGTTGCCTGTTAAGTTTCACTGATATAATAACCGAACACTTTCACTTTGATTGATAATACTGTAAAGTATCTGGAAGGCACAGCGACTATAAGTTTAGGACACATGATGTGTTATTGCCAATCAGTTTGAAGGTTTTGTAGATGAGCATCGTGTTCGGTATGGGTATGGCGCGGTGCAGTGAGCGCACTGGGCAGGGCGGGCGGGCGAGTCGCGGGCCGCGTCATACTGCGGGTGCGGCGGGCGGCCGGGCCGCTGCCGCCGCATTCCCACCGCCACCACGCTAACACCATCGCGACTCCACGCACCATCATTTATTATTGACAGACGACCTTGGTCTATATAACAAAATCCGTTTTCTTCTTTGCATGGTAAGTTTTAGTGGGTCAATGACTAGCCCTTCTTGTATGCTAAAGGAACAATATGTTTGAGTTAAGAATTCATCATTCCATTTAAAGTTTTCGTTTGGATTTACTTTCTTTTCTGATTGCATAATATTCAATTTTTCACCTAACGCCCACCTACATGTTAAACGTGGCTTTTGGATCTTAAAGACCTGGGACTCTGTATATCCCGCAAGGGAAAAAAGACGTGATACTATGTATGTATAATATTCTAAAAAATAATAATGTTAATTATATTAATAGCATTACAATGCTCGGTTTAATATTAAAATCGAAAATATGTGATGAAAAATTTTTTCATCACTTATTATCGATTTTAATAATAATGTTGTTCTCAAGGTAAAGCGATTATGGTATTACAGCAGTGAAATATCGATTGCGTTCATAATTAATGATGTTGCCTTTGTTCGTGAAAAAAAAATGATACATTTAAGTAGTATGGTATGTCACCTGCTACTTCACCTGGATAAAATTTTGCTTCTGTCGCACTCACAATCAATGCATGGTGCGTGTAGCTAGGCACTTAAATATACTGATATTTCGTCAAGTAGAGATGTGTTTTTTTGTTTGTTCCTGACTATATGAAAGTTACTTGCTATTGTTCTTATATGTATATACAAGTCTGTAAATCGTATGTAATGTAAAAAAGTGTCGTATCTTTCCAATGCTTGGACTTCTAAAAGTGTTTTCGTGGGGATTTCGTATGACTAGTCTGAGCAGCTAGGGCATCTGATTAAATATTCCTACAAAATTAAAAAAATGGATAATGGGTTCAAAATATTGTCTATAAAGACAAAAATTGAATCCCTTCAAGTAAACGGATTTTTGTAAGCATCATCATCATCATTTCGTGTAGGTGTTATGGACAGTCGACCATGTTCTTCGGGACCGCCTCTCGGCCTCTGACGTGGTTCCTTTAACGACTACAAGATGGCAGCCGGGACCTACGTTAGTATCCTACGACACAAATTCACAACTTACGGTGGGGTTAGCTCAATTTGTGTAATATGTATATATGTATTTATATTTTTGTGCCGCCCCCTGGACGAGCTGTGTGCATGCGATGCACTTCCTGCATACCCGCTTGTGGCGGAGCGGGCCTGTCTTTACATAATGAATGAAATATGAATGAAATATTATTTATTCAAGAAACAAGTTTCACAAAATTGTTAGTATAACTTATGCTTAAAGTGTTAGTAAAAAATTCTTGACCTAGTGACAACATTAAGCGTCCCACTGCCGTACCAGTCCCGCTGAAGTGTCACGGCAATGGTTGACATAACCGCAATCTCGCCTACTAGCGATCATAGTCAGGATGCTGTTGCCACTGTCCCGCACCCGACGTACCAGGGACGCGCATCTCTTCCGCATTGTAGCGTAAAAGCAATCTACGCGTGCTTCTGCGAACATCCCTGACGCGCTACAGAAGCGAGGCAGTTCCATCAGCACCCTGAATGCATTGTTATACTGAACACGAAGAGCGTTGTAGGATTTCTGAGTATACCTAGCCCACAGGCTGCACGTGTAAAACGATGTACAGAATGCTCTGAAAAGCGTGAGCTTAACCTCCCGCGAACAACGTGCAAACCTGCGAGCTAGCATGTTCGCTCTCACCGACAACGCCCTCCGCTCCCTCTCTATATCATCATCGTCCCTTAGGTCGGAAGTCAACATGTGACCCAGGTATTTAAATTTAGTGACTCTCTGGAGTATATTGTTGTTAAGATAGACAGGTGGTACATTGTCATATTTTTTTTTACTCCCGGCCTCATAGACCATAACGTTACTCTTCTTCACATTATATATTAGGCCATGTGAGGTGGCGTATGCTTCACATATTTCCACCAATTTACGAAGGCCACAGACAGAGGCAGTAAGCAACACCAAATCGTCTGCGTAACTGATATTATTGACACTGGTATTGTCAATGTAACACCCGATATTGGTGCTACTTAGTTCACAAATTAAATCATTAATGTACAAATTGAAGAGCGTAGGTGAGGTCAGCCCCCCTTGCCTTACCCCGCACTGCAATCTATCTAATAATAATTTATGGTTTATTGAGATAAATGAAAAGTTATGTTCTGCAGTGGATCAATTAGAAAGATGTATGAAATTTTAGAAATACACTTACAAATAAAGAATAAAGTCTCTGAAGCCTAAGTTTATAATACTCCGGTAAACTTGTGCTTAGGTATATATGCTGCTACAAAAGGTATAGATATTGACCGCTCAAAAATAACATCGTCAAGATAAAGGCGAGGGTCTCGTCGGGGAACAAACGAAATAACAAAGAACTAAGTCTATCCACTCGACATTCTCAGGCATACAGAGGTTTTGTCTGTTTTAAAAGTCAAAAGTCAAAGATTTTTATTCAAAATTGGATACATGTATCTCTTTTTGAACGTCATATTTTTATTTCTTATATTTGTTTAATTTATGCAAAATCGAAATACTACTAGCGTTTCGCAACGACCACTGGTGAGAAGAATACGCCGAAAAAAACTCAGTCCAGACTTGGTCCCTATGTGCCTGAAGGGCTCCGATTACATTGTTTACATATATTATATCATCAAATAAATTTATATTAATTGCCAAGCATTTTTATCAATTATATAATCAGCAATGCAATAATATGCTTTTTTTACTAATTGGTATTTTACAGTCGCTTTAAACTTAAGTATCGGCAGACCTAATATTTCTGCAGGAATTTTATTATAGAAGCGTACTCCTAGACCCAGAAATGAATGCATAGTTTTCTGCAATCGCAAAACTGGTGTAGCTAATTTATTTTTATTTCTCGTATTTCGATCATGAATATCACTATTTTTCTTATATAAATCAAGATTATGGCGCACAAACATAATATTCGCAAATATATACTGAGAAGGTAATGTTAAAATATTTATATCTTTAAACAATTCTCTAAGAGATTCTCTAGCACCAAGGTTATATATAGATCTGATAGCGCGTTTCTGCAGTATAAATATGGTGTTTACTTCTGCAGCGTTACCCCATAGTAAAATTCCGTAAGACATAACACTATGAAAGTAACTGAAATATACTAAACGCGCAGTATCAACATCGGTCAGTTGTCTAATTCTCCTAACAGCATAAGCTGCAGAACTAAGTTTACCCGCTAACGTAGTAACATGGGCACCCCATTGAAGCCCGGCATCAAGAGTTATTCCAAGAAATGTTGTTTTATCTGTTAAATCTAGTGGTTCATTATCCATTATTATACGTGTAGGAATTTTTTTAACATTTGGTAAGCAAAATTTAATACATTTCGTTTTCTTAGCATTTAATAACAGATTGTTCGCTGTAAACCAATCCAACACCTGAGCTAAAGTACTATTAACCACGTCAAAAGAATCAGTTTGTCTATCAATTTTGAAGACAAGAGAGGTATCATCGGCAAATAGTACAGCCTTACATGTATTCACACAGTAAGGTAGGTCATTGATGTAAATGAGGAATAACAGAGGCCCTAGTATAGAGCCCTGGGGTACGCCCATCTTAACCGATGATCCGGAGGATTGAACCCTATCTAAACTAACTTTTTGAGTTCGCCCACTTAAATAAGATTCAATTAAATCGCGAGATTTCTCTTTTATTCCATAGTGCTCCAGTTTCGAGAGAAGGGTATTGTGGTCTACGCAATCAAAGGCTTTGGAAAGATCACAAAAAATACCAATAGCATTTTGTTTTTCCTCCCAAGCATCATATATGTATTTCAACAGAGCTACACCCGCGTCTGTAGTTGACCGACCCTTTGTGAAACCATACTGTTCACGATGGAAAAGACTATGATTGTTGAAATAAGCTAATAACTGATTAAAAATAATCTTTTCAAATATTTTACTAAGCGCTGGCAGAATAGAAATGGGACGGTAATTAGTGGGATCATTTTTATCGCCAGATTTGTACAACGGAATTACTTTACTTAACTTCATCAAGTCAGGGAATGTCCCATAGTCTACACACTTATTGAATATAGAAGCTAAATACGGCGCGATTACTTCAATAATGTTACTAATGACAAATACAGAGATATCCCACAAATCTCCGGTTTTCTTATTGTTCAAACTCTTAAGTGTTTCAATGATTATTTGAGGTGTTACATGTTGAAATATTAAATAGTTGTTACATACCGGTATACAGCTAGATACAAGTTTCTTAGATTTCTCTGATGATGAACGTAAGGAGGCAGTAGTGTTTACGGGAATGTTAGTAAAGTAATCTTCGAAATATTTTGCGATGTCTTCATTATTACTGAGGATCTTATTATCAATTTTTAATTCTATTTTGTTGTCACGATTTTTAGATTTTCCAGTTTCCGTGTTAATAATTTTCCAAGTGGTCTTTATCTTATCATGAGAATCTAGAATAGCTTTTCTAGTATATAAAGATTTTGCGCTCAAGCATGCCTTTCTAAAAACCTTAGAATAAGTTCTAACATAATTGATAAATTCAGGATTTTTATTGTAAGCTTTCATAGCTAGTAATTCGTATAACCTGTTTCTACTAACGTAAATACCAGTTGTAGCCCATTCACTAAATTTTTTACGGATACGTTTAGTACATTTTTTAATTTTGAATGTATTGTTGAATTCCGATTTAATAACACCAAACATTTTATTATATAGAGCATCCGGATCATCTCTAGTTTCTTCAATTAGGGGGATTTTTTTCAGATATTCTTTTCTTAAATACATTTATTTTAGCTTTGGTTATAGATCTAAAGGTTAATTTTGGTAAGTCTACTTCTACATCATTTATAAGCTTTACGTACTGACCAAAGTGATCCGAGGTTAGATTTTTAGTTATATATTTGTCAACAGCAGTGCAATTGCAGAAAACATTATCTATACACGTTGCAGAATCTTCAGTAACTCTAGTTGGCTCCAAAAACAAATTAACCAAATCAAATGATTTAAAGACATTTAAAAATTGAACACTTTCAGTTGTTGTAACTAACAAATCAACATTAAAATCACCGCACACTATAATATTTTTGCGACAACAACTTAATTTTCTTAAGACATCTTCAATAACTGATTCTAAAGTATTATAATCTGATCTTGGGGGTCTGTATACACATACTATAATATAATTTCTTAGTTCGATACATGACAGCTCAACATTACAATCTACCGAAAGACTAACAATATCCTTACGTTCTTTACATTTTACGTCACTTCGAGTTAGAATTAAGCTACCGCCTTTTTCTTTAGTGTCTCTGGTATACGAGCTTGTCAATAAATAATTTTCTACATTGAATTGTTGCTGGTGAGACTGCATAAAATGTTCAGTCACACAAACTACATGTAAATCTTTACTGTTAATAAATAACTCTAATTCTAACAATTTGCTAGTCAGGCCTTGGACATTCTGATGAAAAATATTAAATTCTTTCGCCTTGACTGTTGTCTTATTACTTAGTTTAAATCAGACTGAGTATTATGTATTTTACGAATGTCATCAGCTGCAATGCCTGTGTCAAATTAAAAATTATTTACAGTTGTACTACGTACAACAAAAGTTTGTATATTAAAAGCTACTAACGTAGCTATTTGTCTTTTAAAATTAAAAGGAAGATACATAGTATCGTGAGTCAACTTAAATCTACTTATAAACTTATTTATATCTAAATAAAAAATAAAATCGCCATGACGATATGTCATGTTGTACATATGTACATTTAAATTATGTATGTGCTCATTTCTACTTTTATCTAGCGATTCCGAATACGGAAAGCCCGTTTTTACCCGGCTGACCTACTAAGAAGGAGGGTATTGTTTTTCGCGCGTATGTCTGTATGTAAGTATGTCTGTTCCATTGTCGTCTCCTGTAGCCTGAACGCCTTGACTTCGTCTTCGTCTTCTTCCCCGAAGCGTCATAGGCTATGTGAAGTTAGCAAAAAAATTATGGCCGGCGTGTACTGTCAAAAAGGCAGTCGGCTTTTTATTTTTTTAAAAACTCTGTTTTTTTCGCATAGTATCCCCAAGGTATAAATATATATTAACGTCTTAACGTACTTTTTGAGGCACGGTGGATCTCGCGATATTTATAAATAAATAAATAAATATATACGGACAAATCACACAGATTGAGCTAGCCCCAAAGTAAGTTCGAGACTTGTGTTATGGGATACTAACTCAACGATACAATATTTTATAACAAATACATAAATAGATACACATCCAAGACCCAGGCCAATCTGAAAAAGATCATTTTCCATCTTGACCTGGCCGGGGATCGAACCCGGTCACTCCGTGTCGCATTTATGTGCCACTTGTGGTCACCCATCTCAGTGTACCACGCTCGAAGTTGCTTACCATGCGTAAGCAAAGTTTACCGTGCACAATGCACCATGCTCACGAGGACACTCCCACCATAGTATCTGTCGTGCCGCATGGTTTCCGACCTGGAATATGACCATCATCATCATCATCATTATCATATCAGCCGCAAGAAGTCCACTGCTGGACATAGGCCTCCCCCAAGGATTTCCAATACGACCGGTTGGAAGCGGCCTGCATCGAGCGTCTTCCTGCGACCTTAGTTAGATGGTCGTCCGACCATCTGGTCGGTGGGTGTCCGACGCTGCGCTTGCCGATACGTGGTCGCCATTCGAGAACCTTTCTGCACCATCGGCCATCGGTTCTGCGCGCTATGTGCCCCGCCCACTGCCACTTCAAAGAGCTAATCCGCTGAGCTATGTGGGTTACCTTTGTTCTTCTACGGATCTCCTCATTTCTGATTCGATCTCGCAGAGAAACACCGAGCATAGCCCTCTCCATAGCTCTTTGAGCGACCTTGAGCTTTCTTATGAGGCCCATAGTAAGGGACCACGTTTCGGACCCATAAGTCATCACTGGTAACACACATTGATTATAGACTTTCGTCTTTAGGCACTGAGGTATTTTGGACGAGAAGACATGGCGGAGCTTTCCGAACGCTGCCCAACCGAGTCGGATTCGTCGAAACACCTCGTCCTCGAAGCTGGAACTGCCAACCTGGATCAATTGACCCAAGTAGACATATTGGTCCACAGCTTCAAGGACGGAGTTCCCAACAAATACCGGTGAAGGCACAACATGGACATTCGACATTATTTTCGTCTTGTCCGTGTTCATTGTAAGGCCCACCTGTTGGGAAACTCCATTAAGGTCATTGAGCATGGTACTTAAGTACTCCAGCGACTCCGCCATAACGACGATGTCATCAGCAAATCGAAGGTGAGTGATATACTCGCCGTTGATGTTGATGCCAAGTCCTTCCCATTCCAGGAGCTTGAAGGCATCCTCCAGAGCAGCCGTGAACAGTTTCGGAGATATCACGTCTCCCTGTCTCACGCCTCTCTGTAATGGTATAGCCTTCGTGCTCTGCTCCTGTACTCGAATTGACATGGTGGCGTTTCTGTATAAGCACTTCAACACTTCGATATACCGATGGTCGATGCGGCATCGCTGGAGGGACTGAAGTACGGCCCATGTTTCGACCGAATCAAAGGCTTTCTCATAGTCCACAAACGCTAAGCATAATGGCCGGTTATACTCTATAGTCTTCTGTATAACCTGCCGCAGCGTATGGATGTGGTCTATGGTACTGTAACCTTTTCGGAAACCGGCTTGTTTGGGAGGCTGGAAGGCATTAAGCCTGTTCATGATACGATTCGTGATCACCCTCGAAAACAGCTTATAGACGTGGCTCAGGACCGTGATGGGTCTGTAATTCTTTAGTAGAGTATTATCACCCTTTTTGAAGAACAAAACCACCACACCCCTGTTCCACGCCTCTGGCGTAACGTCCTCGAGCAAAACGGAATTAAAGAGCTTCTGAAGGACTTTCAGTATCGGCGTTCCGCCCGCTTTCAGAAGCTCTGCTATGATTCCGTCTTCGCCCGGCGCCTTGTTGTTTTTAAGCTGTTTGAGGGGGGAATATGACCACTCCGCCGCAATTAAGTTCACGTAGATTTGTATGGGGGCCAAATTTTATCATAACTGGAGGAAAATACATACATACAGAATCTAAAATTTCTAAATTTAGTTTCAGTATCATGTATAGAGCTTACAAACATGATAACTCTGAAAACAAAGTAACTTACTCCATGATCAACCCTTACAGATTTATAATAAGTATTGATTATGATGATGTGGTTCGAGATGAATAAAGGATAACACTAACACCTTGAGCAAAAGTATGTGAAATTATAAAAGAGGGTATATCAGACAGACCCTCATAGACAGACAGATAGACAATACAAATCTATAAAGAACATAGGTCGTACATAGTCCTAGTGGCTGATAGATTATACTGTAGTATGTTATATTTGTCCTTGTGTCTGGTTTTGTGAAGATTTATATGTTCTAATTTTGGGTCTTCAAATGAGCGATATTTTTTCATACATGCACATGTAATTGATATGACACTACAAATCTATTTAATAATATCAACGAGCTGGTGTGGTTATGAAGTATTGCTTTACGCTGAATACCTTGGCCACTGAACTATAGTGTTGGGATAAACCGGTGCTAGGTGTACCATCTGGTCCAGTCTTCTTCTATCGTGTCAATGGTCCAAACGATTAAATAAATCTTGCCCAGAATGATGCAACCTTTACAGCCGCATCCGTGGCTTTCGCCAAATCCTCTCTCGTACAAGAGGTGGGACATTCGGGGCATGATAACAGATGTGGCATGGAATGCACAGCGCCACAGCTACATCTATCATTAGTAGAAAAGCCCCACTTTTTGCGGTTCTCTCTGCATCTGCCCACACCTACTCGCAATCTGTTGAGAGACTTCCACGTACTCCAGGGCAAGGAGTGAACCGGTGGCAGTCTCTCCGCAGGTGGCAACTGTGAAGCAGTAGTTGTTGGAAACTTTTTAGCCCAGAGTTCCAAGCGCGCAGCGGATGGTTCCTTGTCTAAGGGGAGACATTGTTTAAGAAAGCTCCGTCTGCTCTTCAGGCGCTGTGTGAATGGCGAGTGTTGGTGTAGGGGGTGCCTGGCATCTTGCATTTGTCTTTGTCTCTCGGCTGCGCATACAACCTCGCGGCGCACACTGGGTGGAGCAATGCCTGCAAGGGGATATAAGACAGATAGTGGGGTGGGCTTCAGAGTACCCGTTATTATTTGACATGTCTCGTTAAGTGCCGCGTCAGCCTCTTTCGCATAAGCAGAACGAGCCCATGCCGAGCAAGCATACTCACCAGCCGAAAAACAAAGAGCCAATGCGCTGGTACGGAGGACGTGTGGTGAAGCTCCCCAATGCGTAGTGGTAAGGCGGCGTAAGATGTTATTACGCGTGCTTACCTTAGCCTTTACTTTCTCGCAGTTCTTCTTGAATGTGAGAGATCTGTCCAAGGTAACGCCGAGGTCAAAGTCAAAGTCAAAGATTTTTATTCAAAATTGGATACTTGTATCTCTTTTTGAACGTCATATTTTTATTTCTTATATATTTTTTAATATATGCAAAATTGAAATACTACTAGCGTTTCGGAACGACCACTGGTGAGAAGAATACGCCGAAAGAAACTCAATCCAGACTTGGTCCCTACGTGCCTGAAGGGCTCTGAATACATTGTTAACATTAAACACAATTTTTCATACTATAGATTAAATTGTTAACATTAAATAAATTTATATAAATTTCCACGCATTTTTATCAGTTATATAATCATCAATGCAGTAATAAGCCTTTTTTATTAACTGGTTTTTTACAATCGTTTTGAACTTAAGTAAAGGCAGACCTAATATTTCTGCAGGCATTTTATTATAGAAGCGTACTCCTAGACCCAAAAATGAATTCATAGTTTTCTGCAATCGCAATACTGGTGTAGCTAATTTATTTTTATTTCTCGTGTTTCGGTCATGGATATCACTATTTTTCTTATATAAATCAAGATTATAGCGCACAAACATAATATTCGCAAATATGTACTGAGAAGGTAAAGTTAAAATATTTATATCTTTAAACAATTCTCTAAGAGATTCTCTAGCACCAAGTTTATATATAGATCTAATAGCGCGTTTCTGCAGGACAAATATGGTGTTTACTTCTGCAGCGTTACCCCATAGTAAAATCGCATAAGACATAACACTATGAAAGTAACTAAAATATACCAAACGCGCAGTATCAACATCAGTCAGTTGTCTAATTCTCCTGACAGCATAAGCTGCAGAACTAAGTTTACCCGCTAACGTAGTAATATGGGCACCCCATTGAAGCCCGGCATCAAGAGTTATTCCAACAAATGTTGTTTTATCAGTTAAATCTAGTGGTTCATTATCCATTACTATTTGTGGTGGAATTTTTGTAACATTTGGTAAGCAAAATTTAATACATTTCGTTTTCTTAGCGTTCAAAAATAGATTGTTCGCTGTAAACCAATCCAACACTTGAGCTATTAGTATTAACCACTAGTACTATTAACCACGTCAAAAGAATTAGTTTGTCTATCAATTTTGAAGACAAGAGAAGTGTCATCGGCAAATAGTACAGCCTTACATGTATTGACACAGTAAGGTAGGTCATTGATGTAAATGAGGAATAACAGAGGCCCTAGGATAGAGCCCTGGGGTACGCCCATCTTAACCGATGATCCGGAGGATTGTACCCTATCTAATCTAACTTATGAGTTCGGCCACTTAAATAAGATTCAAGTAAATCGCGAGATTTACCTTTTATTCCATAGTGCTCCAGCTTGGAGAGAAGGGTATTGTGGTCTACGCAATCAAAGGCTTTGGAAAGATCACAAAGAACACCAATAGCATTTTGTTTTCCCTCCCAACCATCATATATGTATTTCAACAGAGCTACACCCGCGTCTGTAGTTGACCGACCCTTTGTAAATCCATACTGTTCACGATGGAAAAGGCTATTTATGTTAAAAAAAGCTAATAACTGATTAAAAATCATTGTTTCAAATAATTTACTAAGCGCTGGCAGAATAGAAATAGGACGGTAATTAGTGGGATCATTT
The DNA here is from genome assembly GCA_947532085.1 of Elegia similella. Lineage (NCBI taxonomy): Eukaryota > Metazoa > Arthropoda > Insecta > Lepidoptera > Pyralidae > Elegia > Elegia similella. The sequence continues at coordinate 17,085,962 of OX383927.1, read as the reverse complement.
TTATCGCCAGATTTGTACAAAGGAATGACTTTACTTAACTTCATCAAGTCAGGAAATGTCCCAGTATCTACACACTTATTAAATATAGAAGCTAAATATGGTGCAATTGCTTCAATGATGTTACTAATGACAGCTACAGAGATATCCCACAAATCTCCAGTTTTCTTATTGTTCAAACTCTTAAATGTATCAATGATTATTTGAGGTGTTACATGTTTTAATATTAAATGATTGTTACATTCTGGTATACAGCTTGTTAATAGTTTTTTAGATTCCTCAGATGATGAACGTAAGGAGGCAGTAGTATTTACGGGAATGTTAGTAAAGAAATCTTCGAAATATTTTGCGACGTCTTCATTAGTACTGAGGATCTTATTATCTACTTTTAATTCTATTTTGTTGTCACGATTTTTAGTTTTCCCGGTTTCCATGTTAATAATTTTCCAAGTGGTCTTTATCTTATCATGAGAATCTAGAATAGCTTTTCTTGTATATAAAGATTTTGCGCACAGGCACGCCTTTTTAAAAACCTTAGAGTAAGTTCTAACATAATTGATAAATTCAGTATTTTTATTGTAAGCTTTCATAGCTAATAATTCGTATAACCTGTTTCTACTAACGTATATACTAGTAGCCCATTCACTAAATTTTTTACCAATACTTTTAGTACATTTTTTAATTTTGAATGTATTGTTGAATTCCGATTCAATAACACCAAACATTTTATTATATAGAGCATCCGGATCATCTCTAGTTTCTTCAATTAGGGGCATTTTTTCAGATATTTTTTCTTAAATACATTTATTTTAGCTTTGGTTATAGATCTAAAGGTTACTTTTGGTAAGTCTACTTCTACATCATTTATAAGTTTTACAAACTGACCATAGTGATCCGAGGTTAGATTTTTAGTTATATATTTGTCAACAGCAGTGCAATTGCAGAAAACATTATCTATGCACGTTGCAGAATCTTCAGTAACTCTAGTTGGTTCCAAAAACAAATTAACTAAATCAAATGATTTAAAGACATTTAAAAATCGAACACTTTCAGTTGTTGTATCTAACAAATCAACATTAAAGTCACCGCACACTATAATATTTTTGCGACAACAACATAATTTTCTCAAGACATCTTCAATAACTGATTCTAAAGTATTATAATCTGATCTTGGGGGTCTGTATACACATACTATAATATAATTCCCTAGTTCGATACATGACAGCTCAACATTACAATCTACCGAAAGACTAACAATATCCTTACGTTCCTTACATTTTACGTCACTTCGAGTTAGAATTAAGCTACCGCCTTTCTCTTTAGTCTCTCGGGTGTAAGAGCTTGTCAATAAATAATTTTCTACATTGAACTGTTGCTGGTGCGACTGCATAAAATGTTCAGTCACACAAACTACATGCAAATCTTTACTGTTTATAAACAACTCTAATTCTAACAATTAGTCAGGCCTTGGACATTCTGATGAAAAATATTTAATTCTTTAGCCTTGACTGTTGTCTTATTAATTAGTTTAAATCAGACTGAGGATTTTGTATTTTAGGTATATCATTAGTTGCAATACCTGTGTCAAATTTAAAATTATTTGCAGTTGTACTACATACAACAGAAGTTTGTAAATTAAAAGCTACTACTGTAGCTATTTGTCTTTTAAAATTAAAAGGAAGATACATAGTATCGTTAGTCAACTTAAATCTACTTATAAACTTATTTATATCTAAGTAAATAATAAATAAAATCGCCATGACGATACGTCATGTTGTACATATGTACATTTAAATTGTGTATGTGCTCGTTTCTTTTTCTATCTAAAGATTCCGAATACGGAAAGGCACATATCATAAATTTACATTGTGTTCTTTCATTTATATTAATTAATTTGTCCATACTTTGTTTAATATTCCTTTTTGATACAGAGGAACTGTCACCACATAATATTAATATTGTACAGTTTTCATCAAGACTGTCACAAGTAATGCTGTTTACCAGGTCTAAATAAGAAGCGCCGGGTGTACATGTGTTGTATACAGAACAGTTATGGTTGAGGTGACTCAAAATTATGCTACTAAGACCTTGACCTAATTTATCAGAGTATATTAATAATTTGTTACAAAAACTTTTTTTATTAAAACTATTATCTATCGTACCTATCCTTGTTTCTAAGTTACATTTTCCAGTATCACATTCTCTAGAGTCGGGAACAATAGCTATTACAGGTGACATTGTAATTGCCGTTTCAGGAGCACTGCTGCTTTTGTAAGAGAGCATCATACAGCTCTTTATTATAGTGAGCTTCAGCCACAAATTTTTTGGCCTCTAAAATATATTTACTTATATCTTTTTGGGACAATTCATACATTTTAGATAAATTATTTAACGACTGTTGCAATTCCGAGACCTGTGACTGCAACTCATGAATCTCGGTGTCATATATACGGCTAGCCATATATAGGTCATCTTCACATGATGTTAGTTCCTTAGACAAACACAGTTTTTCCCTGCTTAACTGCGCTAAAGATTTACATTTTTTTTGTTTAGATAATAGTTTCTTAGTGCGTTTTATTTTTCCTTTAAATTTTTACATATTTTTTAATTTTATTATGACTGTTGCGACTTTCTAGAAGGGTCACTGCATTCTCCGATCAACCCCAGAATCACAGCAAGGAAAACAGTAAACACTGACCTGGATTCATTTGTGAACAGGACGTTGGGAAGGATCGCCCGCGGCAGGCCCTCGTGGCGGCTGGCTGGGAACCTCCCTGGTTTGAATTGTATTCCTTTTCTTACTGCTTACGCTAGTGGTACACCAACACACACGCGCGACGAAACTTTAGAGTTGTTTTCGGCCAGCGAAAGTCCTTAGAAGTCGTTATTTTTGACAATTATATTAGCGCAAGGCGCTGTTCAACTCGACTCGCACGCCATATTTTTTCGACTGTCCGGGCGACCAATCACAGGCCGCCGACGGCAAAAAAAGAAGTATGTATGGGAGGGAAAACGGAAACGGGACACAGATAGGTAATTTTATTTGGATTTTAAAGTTAATGCTTACACATTTTCCCCCACCCGAAATCCACAAGGGTTTCACAGAGAATGCAAATTGAAAGATAAAAAAAACAAAAGCAATAGCTACGCACTATTGCAAGAATATCTAGAAATATTATTTTCGAAAGATAAATTAATAAATAAGTTTTAACTAGCCTAAGGATAGTGTGTATTTATGTTTTAGTAATTTATGAAAAAAATATCTTAACTAATTGGTAAGGGACAAACCTTTACTACCGGCCTACGAAAGGTCTTTCCGTTAGCAGTTCGGAGAGTAACTACTCTGACTACTTGATCCGAACCAGCATGCACTTGCACAATACGTGCCAACTTCCAGAACATCGGCGGAAGATTAGGTTCGTTTACTATGACTAAGTCATCTATTTTAATATTTGGTTCATGTACGAACCATTTGTTCTTTTGTTGTAATGTATGAAGATAATCACGCTGCCATACGCGCCAAAAGCTCTGGGTAATTTTCTTAAGCATCACCCAACGAGAGCGCGGACACGAATTTTCACTTATTGGTTCTTCGGGCAGGGCGACTAAAGGACCTCCCGTTAGGAAATGTCCCGGGGTTAAAACGTCAGACTCCGACGGATCTGTTGATAACGTACAGAGTGGACGAGAGTTCAATAAAGCTTCTACCTTAGCTAATATTGTGAAGAATTCCTCAAGAGTGAGAACCTGAGAACCGACAACACGCTTAAGGTGATATTTTGTGGATTTTATGCCACTTTCAAATATACCCCCGAAGTGAGGGGCGCCGGGGGGATTGAATTTCTATTTGATATGGCGGTTCGCTAGACCATTTGACACTTCAGGATAATACTTGTGGAACATGTTAGAAACTTCATTCAGATACTTGTTGGCACCTACAAAATTTGTCCCACAGTCAGTTACCATCGTATGACATATTCCACGTCGAGAGACAAAACGGTCTAGAGCAGCCAGAAAAGCTTCTGAACTCAATTCGGTTACGGCTTCCAAGTGTACAGCCTTTGAGCTTAAACATACGAATAGACATAAGTAAGCTTTATATGTTTTTGCGCCACGACGGCGACTCTCTTTAATGGAAAATGGGCCACCCAGATCGATTCCAGTGGTTTCGAAGCAACGAGAAGGTTGAAGTCTGGCTGCCGGAAGCTTGCTCATCATTGGCTGACAAGCGATTGGATTTACTTGAAAACATCGAACACACTTCGACAGCACGGTACGTATCAGAAGTCTCAATCCCATTATCCAAAACTGGCGTTGAATAAGAGATTGTAAGGTTCTAGGTCCACAATGCAAATATTTTATATGAAAGTGTTCTATTATAATTTTAGATATTGGACATTGTTTAGGTAACAAAAAAGGGTGTAACGCAGATGGTGACAGATTAGCCTCATCGATGCGTCCCCCCACCCGCACGATCCCATCATCGTCCAGGAAAGGTGAAAGTTTTTGAATTGATTTTACACATGGTTCATTATCTCGCACTCGACTGACTTCGGAAGACATATAATGACCCTGACTCAATTTAACTAACACTTTGGTTGATTTCTCGAGTTCAGTACTACTGAGAAATTAAAGAATTCGATTTTGCCTTGCAACCCTCGAATTTGAAATAAATCGAATACACCATGCTACAATTCTTAGAATTCTTGTAAAAGAGGAATGTCTGGCAATTAAGTCCAGAAGTAGGTTTCTCACCTCAATCACGTGAAGACTTTTAGTTTCTAGTGGTTTGAGCTCGGGTAAGTCTTCTTTTGGAAGTAGAACCCGTTTGTTAGGCCATTGACTAGGCAAATCCTGTAGCCAAGAAGGACCTTTCCACCACAGAGGATGGTCTATAAGCTCTGGACAGGACACTCCGCGACTACAACAGTCGGCCGGGTTATCCTTAGACGAAACATGATACCAATGATCGGTACTAATCAAATCAGTTGCTTGAATGACACGATTGGCTACATACATTTTTAACAAATGAGGGGCTGTATTAAGCCATGACAAGGTAGTGCTGCTGTCTGAATAAGCTCGAATAGAATCAATAGTCACATGGTCTTTAAGCAAATTATACATGTGCGATAGAACTTTTGCCAGAAGCACCGCTGCGCTTAGCTCGAGTCTATTTACCGTGGTAGGTTTTAACGTAGCTACTCTAGATTTTCCAATCAGTAAACTAGTCGCAGTAGAAATTCTGGGCTCATTAGTAACCACACAAATATACACACAACAACCATAGCCTTTCAGAGAACCATCACAGAAACCTACCAAGTGTACTTCCATCGGATTGGAAGGTATAACTAGCCGCGGAAGAGAAATTTTTTGTAAATCAGACAAATTGGCCGCTATTAAATGCCATTGTTTGGTTAAATGTTTTGGAACAGTCTCATCCCACGACAAATTTAACCGCCATATTTCTTGCAACAGCGATTTTGCTGCAAAGACTACTGGGCATATCCAACCGAGTGGATCGAAAATGCGGGCTACTAAAGAGAGTATGGATCTTTTAGTAAATTTGACTTCGAACGAGTCTGAAAAGGCATATGAAAAAGAATCATTAATGGGATTCCATCGTATCCCTAATATTTTGACAAACTCATTTCCCGATTAATCGAAGGATTTGGAACTTTGACAAAATTCAGGAGGAACATCCTTAAGAAGACGAGGATCGTTGGTAGTCCATTTACGTAGTTCAAAGTGAGCCTTGGCCAACAAAGATGTGATATCGGCCTTCAGCTTGATCGCCTCTTCAAGGGAAGAGCCGCCAGTTGTGATATCGTCCATAAATGTCTCCTGGGTGATAACCTGGGCTACACGACTTGAGTACTCAGAACCATGATCTTCAACAAGTTGATGAAGTGTTCGAATGGCTAAATAAGGTGAACTACTAACTCCGTACGTGACTGTCTTAAGTTCGTACTCCTTTAAGATCTCAGTTGGATCATTACGCCAAAGCACGTGTTGATAATGCCTTTCGTCGGGTCTTATCAATATTTGCCGGTACATACGACGGATGTCGGCAGTAAAAACTATTTTGTGAAGTCTAAATTTTGTCACTAAATCGACAATATCCACTTGCAGCTTAGGACCCACATGAACAATATTATTGAGTGACAGATTATTCGAGGTCCGACTACTGGCATCGAAGACTACTCGTAAACGTGTCGTTGTACTATCGGGTCGTATTACACAATGGTAAGGAATAATATAACGGTCAGTAGACAAAGATTCAGCAGGCTGCATATGTCCCAGATCTTCGTACTGCTGCATAAATTCCTTATATTCCGTTTTCAACTCAGTCTGGCTGGCAAGACGCTTTTCCAAGTTGAGAAAACGGTTAAGAGCCTGATGATATGATTCTCCTAAGGCTGGAGTATCATCTTTAAGCATAATTGGTACAACATAACGACCTTCGGAGGTACGATATGTGCCATTTTTATATTTTTGTTTACATATTTCATCCTCAGGACCGGAAATTTTACATTTCGACGGTTCTTCGGATTTCCAAAACCGTTGAACGATCTCATCGAGCGCACAAGAAGACGCGATGAGTGACGTAACGGGTGTGGCTGGAGTTTGAGCCACCACGTTTTGAAGAAACTGACCACTTATCACCCAGCCGAATACACTAGACAGTGCACATGGAAAACCAGGACCTGGGCAATAACGTGAACCAGTATATATCTGGTCAAAACAGTCTACTCCTAACAACAGATCGATCGGACCCGATTTATCAAAATCTTGGTCGGCGAGATCCAGATGTTTAAACTTTTCCTTGACAACCGACGGTAACGAAGTTGAAGTAACCATTGAAGTGATTTTAGGCAAAACCACTAATGGTATATCGAATTGGGGCGAGTCATTTGACCTAGGCACAATAGAGCCAAAAGTATAACCTTTAATATTACATACATAATTTTGACCGAGACCGGTTACATTTAAATTACACTTTTTTATATGTAAACCTAACTGTCGCACACAGCTACTTGTAATGAAAGAGTCCATCGAGCCACTATCTATGATTACACGAGCATACTGCCATGAACCATCCACTCTTCTCAACCGAACCACTGCTGAACCAATAATTTTGGTACTCATAAGTGACTTTGACATTTTTGGCTGAGTTGTACAAGTTAGGGAAGTGCTTATATTGGAATTCTCAGAAGCCTTTAGGTCAATGGTATTAGATAATAAACTTTTATGTTCTTCATGTAATAATGTGTTATGTTTTGAGTTACAAATGAAACACATGGACTTAGACTTGCAGTCTGCACTAGTGTGACCGGGCCTTAAGCAGTTTTGACATAATTGTAACTCTTTAACTAATTGTTGTCGCTGTCCTATATTCATAGAATGTACTTTACCACAGCGATATATTGAATGATTTTCATGACAATACGCACAGACAGCCTGATTAGGTTTATTATTATTTGAGTTCGAAGAAGTAATTAAGGAAGAATTTGATTGCCGAGAAAAAATATCTTTCTTTGTATTATTGTGGTTTTGTTTATTTGTAGAATTGAATGACGGTAAATTACTAGGTTGACTAACCTCTAATACCTTTATATAATTCTGTAAATAAACAATCAAATTATTAAATTTAGGAATTTCTTTGGTATTTTGTAATTCAAACCTTTTCCTAGTTTCTGTATCAAGCGGCAGAGATGCTATGTAAAATAAAAGAAATTCACTTAAATCATCAATATTTAACCCGCGCAAAGCACTAACACATTCATAAAGTGTGTTGGTTAATTGTGATAAGTTTGATAATGATGGCCGTTGGATCGGATTTAATTTTATTATTTTTTCTAAATAAGCGGTGGCTAAAATACTTTTATTATCATACCTGTCTAGCAACGCTGCATAAACAACAGAATAATTAGCTGATGTTATAGGAACACCCTTAGCTAGTGTCAGGGCATACCCAGACAGACATGACAACAAATAGTAAAATTTCTCTGTGTCCGACAACGAAACATTATTATGCACAAGCGACGTTTAACTGTCTTTAAACATCTAACAGTTCTCTATATTACCATCAAACTTAGCTATTTGCAATTTAGGTCATTTCACTTGCGAGTTGGAATGCGCATGACCTTGACATAGTTCCGAGCGCGAACTTACGTCGAGAGAGTCAGCAAACTCAATGACATAATAGTATAACTCGTCAAATGACAACAAAGCATTATTATCGATAACAAATTGAGGATTTAGTTTAAGTTGCAACTGGTTTACACGATCGTTGCATTCCAAGAAATTATCACGAATTTTATCAATTCTTTTATACCTAGCTCGAAAGGATGCTAATTTAGTTTTATTTTCTTTCGTAATTTTTGCTAAGTCATAAAGTATTTGCATATTTTTAAACTCATATTCACGTTTTTTAATGGTTGACATTAATTCTACTTCTGCCATGTTTTCGCTAAGCATTAATTGTAAAAGTACGAGTAATGTAGGTAAGTAGCAAAAGTTTAAATGGAAACTGAGTAATGGAACAGATATTCATAAAACACGTAGGTTTTAAAACTACGGACTATTACTTATAATCATAAATACACACCTCGCTGCTATTAATTAACCTTAGGTAGGTATCTAGGCTATCTAAAATAGTTCGAAAGCCTGAGTAACAAGATAGTACCTTATGGCATACAAATCGAACGATTAAGGGATTATTACAAGGGAATTAACGAGATAAGAAGTATGTACTCGTAAGCAGGTATTTACTATGGTATGGAACAGGAATGGAATTCCCTGTTTGAGCCGAGATTGTTAGACAAATAGACAAATGCTAGGTGGATAAGTACCTAGTTAATTTGAATCTATAATAAGTCTATTTATGAATAAATTAGTTATCCATATTTGGAAATAACTTTAATTGGAAATATTGAACTTAAGTGGGTAAATTTGAAATAAGTACGTGAGGAATGTCCTCACAGGAGGCACCATAAATTAATGTTGCGACTTTCTAGAAGGGTCACTGCATTCTTCGATCAACCCCAGAATCACAGCAAGGAAAACAGTAAACACTGACCTGGATTCATTTGTGAACAGGACGTTGGGAAGGATCGCCCGCGGCAGGCCCTCGTGGCGGCTGGCTGGGAACCTCCCTGGTTTGAACTGTATTCCTTTTCTTACTGCTTACGCTAGTGGTACACCAACACACACACGCGACGAAACTTTAGAGTTGTTTTCGGCCAGCGAAAGTCCTTAGAAGTCGTTATTTATGGAAATTATATTGGCGCAAGGCGCTGTTCAACTCGACTCGCACGCCATATTTTTTCGACTGTCCGGGCGACCAATCACAGGCCGCCGACGGCAAAAAAAGAAGTATGTATGGGAGGGGAAACGGAAACGGGACACAGATAGGTAATTTTATTTGGATTTTAAAGTTAATGCTTACACAATGACTATTTAAGATAAAATACTGTGACTGCGGAGTACTCGCAGGTATTTCCATGACCGGTCCTGAGCCACACTCCATGAGTTCGCTGTACAAATGAAGCGTTTTGTTACATATTTCGGCATCTTTTTGATCTTGTATCTCTAATGCAGATTTTTGTGCATCGTATAAGCTTTGTTCTAACTCATTTATGCGACATAGGGCCCATTCATATACCATACGGCACTCGTTAGCTTGCTCTAAACATTCTTTCAACCTAAGGTTTTCTTCCAACAATTCTGTACTGTTATTGTGAAGACTTATACATTCATTTTTTAATTGACTATGGCGATCATTTATTTTCTGAAATTCTTCTTCAGATTCCTCCCGTTCCTGTAACAGTTGTGCCTTATCCTCACGACACGCTTTAAGGTCATACAGGGCTTGCCTCAGCTTCATGGTTAGGTCTTTGATAGTGGCCTTCCGTGTCATCATAGTGAATGAGGTGGTCAGTAACTGAAAATATATTTAATTATGTAAGTAAAGGTAAAATATACTTTAAGAACTCGGAGGGCAATTTTTTGTACTTTTTAAGATATCTAATTGTTCAGTGAAAAACAAACAACATGGGATGTACACAAGTGTTATAAGTAAATTGCAAATCAGACTTAACTTAAATAAAAGTTAATAAGACAATTTTATTATATTATTGAGAAGTTAATAAGACAATTTTATTATATTATTGAGAATAACTATATAGATATTTAAAGCATAAATGAAATAAATTAGCTGTATTCTTGCTTTAACTATTGTTTTATAGTCATCAACTCAGCTTTCACAAGCTTAGCGAGACCTCAAAAACAGAGTGATTTTTATGTTATATTAAAGGGGTAAGTAAGTAGAAATTAGAGTTTTATTGTATATCAAAATATATAAAAAATTATGCAAAAGTTAAAAGTTAACTTCACCAATTTATATTTTTTTTTGAAGTAAGTAGGTAGTTTACATTTCACAATCTGCCATAAATGAAACAAAAGGGATACAGCAGATTTTGCGTTGCAGTGTATAAAGTATTATTTGTTACTGAATATATAAGCCTATAGCTGTAGTTTTAGGTCGTCATCACCGATTGCACTAGGTTAACGGTGCGAGATTCAAACTGAGCTTCGTAGGCAAAATATAGTTCACAGTTCAGTTCACACAAAATACATCCACGAATTTCCTTTGTTTGGTTTGACAGCTGAACAAATCCAACCGCCGGCGCCGATCTTCTAGTTTTTAACGTTGATTCACGTTACTATTTCACGATAACTTGTTGCTTCCATATAACTATTGCCTTATTTTACGTAATTAATTTAGTTTTACACACAATTGTTCACAAATAATACACAAAAATTATTTAAATTACGGAACAGATGATTTTGACATGTCACCCGGGCGCGTTCCGTTTCACAGAACAGGAACAGGTATTTGGGGTAATTGTTGTGCGTTATCTCTACATCGTTCCAAGAGATATTAAGTTTCCTTCCACTCTCCCGATTTCGGAGGTGAAACACACACGACTCGGTTTTAGTGGGGTTAGGCTTCAAGGAGTTTTGCTCGTAGTATTTATTATACTTTCCTAAAGCAATAGATAGCTGCGTTTCTGCTTCCTTGAAATCTTTTCCCAGCGCGAGATCATCCGCGTAGAGGAAGCGTCTTGTACCTACATGTTGAGGTTGATCATCGGTATATATGTTAAATAAGATTGGAGCCAAGACGCTTCCCTGGGGCAGCCCGTTCTTCTGGTCTCTCCACCTGCTTTTTTGGGAGTATAAGCTTACTTGAAATCTTCTATTTCGCAGTAACTCACTGAGGATGTTAACAAATTTGCGATCTTTGGTGGTTATCGCGACCTTTGATAGTAATCTTTTATATTAACCGTATCGTATGCCGCGGTAAGATCTACAAATACTGCCCCGGTAATGCATCCTCTCTCGAAGCCGTTTTCTATATGCTGCGTCAGGCTGAGGACCTGGCCGCTGCATGACTTGCCGGGTCTAAATCCAGCCTGATCCGGAGTTAGATTATGATCAATTAATCCTGTTAGGCGATTTAAGAGTATTCGTTCTAGCAGCTTGTATGTATGGCATAAAAGCGCTATTGGTCTGAAGCTTTTAGGGTCGTCCATAGGTTTGCCTGGCTTGAGCAGAGCGACAATTTTGGTCTTTCTCCATTTACTGGGTATTTTGGTCATTTGAATATAGTTATTGAAGAGTTGTAACAGCCACGAAACTGCTAATGGGCCCAAGTGCTTCAACTGCTCTACGGTAATGTCGTCGACTCCGGTGGCTTTGCCGTCTCTGAGACTTGCCAGGCCATCTTTCATTTCAGTCAGAGTTATCACTTTACTTACGGTTTCTTCAGAGGGTGGGATTTCAGAGTAGCTAGGATTCGGAATTTTCGGTATTTTGTTTGGTGCTTTGCCATTTAAAAGTAATTGGTGTGCGACCTGATTAGCTGTGACTGGGCCAGGTTTTAAGGCTTCTGGAGGATCGCTGGTCAGTTTCTTTATCGTCTTACATGCTTTTTTACTATTATGGGTAAGATCAATTCTTTCCACCAGTTCCATCCACTCTTTCTTTCGAGATTCACTTAGTGCGGCCATAAGCTCCTCACTCGCTGACAAGGTGTCTTCAGAAACTGGTTCGTCAGCATAAAGGGATTCATATCTGTCCATGATATCCTCCGTCACTTGGGACAAGCCTGGGACATAGAGCGTGCGGCATCCACGCGGAATGAACTTCCGAGATACTCTGGATATTATTTCCACAAAACTGTCATAGTTTTCAGGCGTTGGAGACACTGATGATATTTCCTCGTCTATTTTAAGCGAATACTGTACCCAATTAGCTTTTTTAAAGTTGAAGCGTCTTCTAAAAGGTACTTGAGATGGCCTAGCGACCGCTTGCACTGTGCACATTATAGGTCGGTGCTGGGTTCTTGGTATTGGGTTGCACACAGATTTAAGTGAGTTCTGACCGATATTCGCGCTGACAAAGATAAGGTCCGGGTTGTACCCTCTGTTCCAACGTCTACTGTTAAATGATGAAGGGAGCTTGGGGTTATGGATGAGCGTTAGTTCGTGGAGGTCTGCCTACTCTTCGACTGCCTCACCGCTGTCGTTGGTACGAGGGTAACCCCAATTTATGCTGTGACTGTTAAAATCACCAACAATGACTCTTGCTACAGGTCCGTCGAATTCAGGAGTATTTAAAAAATCAAAGATTTGTCCTGGGGGGCTATAGATAGAGGTGACGGAACTGGAACCCAAGTCTAAAGTGATTATTTCAGTACCATTTCCCGTAACGACTGACGAAGCAGACTTAACCAGCAGGCCCTCTTGGGCGAAAATTGCGCTTCCGTATTTGGAGTGTGGTATTTCGGCCACCAATTTCATGCCTGGTACAAGGGGTCTTACACCACTCAGATCTCTGTGGGTCTCTTGCACACATAGAACATGGCATTTAGTTTTCTGGCACAATTCCTGGAGGAGGATGGCTTTCTCATGCGAGAAGCCCTCTATGTTAGAGGATATGACTCTAAGTGCTGGCTCTGACAAGAGCCGTTTTTGTGATTGAGGGGGGCTATTAAAGCATCGTTTGGAATATCTGGTCCAGTTAGGGGTACATTAGCTTTCGAAAATATTGTAACAATTTTGAAAATCATGTCATTGTAAATCCTCAATATCAGAAAGAGAAAATTCCATGTTTTAATTTCTACCTCGGACGTTTTTTGTTGTGTTACCTAATGCTGAATTTGATGTGCTCATTCACCTACTTATTTTTCTATGTTAAAAGGAAATTTTCCAGAAACAGCGAATTCATGTCTTTTTTATACGACTATATTAAACGATAAGCCACTCTTATCTATTTTATTCGATATACAGCACAGCGTGAATGCTACTGATAAGTAAAACATCTGATAGAAAAGAAAATGTGAGGAGAATTCATAGTTTTGATGCAACAAATAAAGCCCATAATTCTTTACACTAATTAAAAAACAACCATTTGCAACGTAATTGTTGTTTTAGAATTTTATGTCTTACCGTCTTATCGTCTTTACTAGTTATTGCTTTATTTGTAAAGTATTGAGATTAGTTATTTATTGCGTTTACTAATAAAAAAATTGAACATTTTTTATTATTTTATGCATTTCATACGCATATGCCGCGTTGTATACCTAGTAAAATATGCGGATATTCATCAGCCTTTAATTTAAATAGATCTTAAAAACACGGACGCTTTAAAAACCATAGTTACAAACATTTTCGTCAAATGTGCCGGTCACCAATTGATTGGTAACTTGCTAGTTTGCCGCCATCGTCATCTTGGGGTCTCGCGTACGACTCCTGCGTAGGCAAATATTTGTACATTCCCCTCAGCTGTCGGGGCACCAACAGCGGATTGTCCCATGATGTACCCATGTGTCTTCTATCTCTCATACTCCCGCCCAAGTTTACCGAATTATTTGAAATACTTGACATGGTTTTTTTCAAGCTGAAACAAGACCCAAAAATGGATAAAATATCAGATAATCACAAATGCAGAATGTTTGTTTAATTCGAGACTCGTTCGAGGTCATGGTACGATATTTTTTTTTTAAATACTACACTGTGAAAAATGTGACTACGCAAAAAGAGTAGAACTTCTTATTTCAACTTTCCATTATAATAACTATAACTATTTTATTCTACTCTGACATTAAGGATTTAGAATACTTAATGTCAGAGTAGAATAAAATAACTATGTATATTTTTAGCTAATGTAACACAGATTACAAAAAAAAATAGTTATGATTTACCCTTAGAAAAGCATATCTGTAGTTTAGTACTATTTTATAGTATTCATAACATAATTAAAACATTTTCTAATTTTTTTCATTTTTTTTCAAATTGCCAAATCAGAGGCGTAGCATCATGTCGATCAGAGATCAGCCAAGCGGAGAGGTAATTGTTTACAGATATTTGTCTGCGGATCTGGGTGTGTTGTGTAAGTTTATTTTCATCTGATCTTTTCAAAAAACAAAGCGCGATATCTGTATATAAAAAAAAAACGTATTTTAGACCCTGTGGTCTAAAATACGTTTTTATTCCCGAGGGGCTAAAAAGTTTTTTTTATTTACAATTCAATCTTTTTTTCGTCCCGTGGGCCCCAATTTGTGCCCTCTACATTTGAGCTAAATTTTACAGGGTTTTTCTATAATGTATAGGTAATATCTTTTTGTACCTAAATTATATTCGAAACCAAATGCTGGGCAAAAGTCTGTTGGTATTTTTTGCAAAAGATAGCCATATCGCTTATTCAATAGATATTAAAATGATGTAACTGGTAGTGACGCAAAGATCATCGTCTTGCAAAATGATGTCGTGTCACATCGAATGGGATTCTGAAGGATATTTTTTCAGTTTAAATTACAAACTAAGTATGTACTTTCAATGATTACTTGTACCTGAATCAGGCGAGTTAATCGTTATCTGACTATGAGATTAATAAAATATTATTTATTGTTCGTGGAATAAAAGCAAATATCAGCGAAGCGTCTACACTTACGCGAGTGCGAACAGTCTGCGCTAGGCTGACGTCGCGTCCTTATTACATTATGTAGATTATTTTTTGTACTTAGTTTAAGATTCAAGTTTTTATACTAGTAAAAAATAAATAACAATGGGTGCCAATAAAACGGATAGAAAAAGTGCTTCTAGTCAGAAGAAAAATGAAAAGAAAATGCCTTCAGAAAAATCCTCTCCGGGATTGTTTTCCCGGTTTTTGTTTTGTTGGATGTTTCCTTTATTTTATAACGGTAATCGGCGAGATCTCGAGGAATACGATTTAGTGCCTGCGAAAAAAAAATATGACTCAAAACATGTTGGGGATATATTAGAACAGTAAGTATTATCACCTACCGTTTGTGTATAATATTACTATTTGTGTGCACTATATACCATAGTTATGAAATCCAATGTTTAAGCTGCCTAAACTTAGTTAGTGGTAATGAAATAATCAGCGAGTAACTAACGGAAATAGCTAGTAAAGTACTTAGCTAACTTCGAGTAAAACTATTCTTTTAAGGAAATCATTTTGAATATACCTACCTATAATTAAAACAATCACAGTGTCGTAACTTTAAACACAGTTTGTATGCGTTTGTTTAGGTTGATTGAACATATGTTTATATTAAGTTTAAAAGACTCATTGAAAGTGAATGTTCTCTATAAATATATTTATTATGTACTCAATAAATATATTTAAACCTAAACAAGATAGCTCAGTGCAAAGATTTTTTAAACTTAGGCAGGAGATAAATAGAACAAAAGTGATCAAAGGAAACACGATACCGATTATTTGGAAAATAAAAATGCATTTACAGATTTTCAAAAGCAATTCTCGATATAATTCAAATATGCTGATGTCGAGTTTAAATTATTTAAACAAATTAAATCTATATTTTTTTTGTCTCTTTTTCCCTGACATATCTGGCGGCCTGATAAGGGATATGGATACGATATGATGCGCCTATGGAGAAGCTGATTAAAATGATGGACTTCTTAGTACTAAAATAAACACCAATATATATATTTTTTTTTTTTCTCTATGGTCCTACTTATAGGTATACAACATGTAAACATTAAACAAATAGGTGATTTCCGGCATTCTCTGTCTACGATATGGGAAAACTTTCTGCAGGAGACATAAAAAAGACAGAATTAAACGATAATAAAAAAAACTTTCGACACCGGTTTTTTAGCATGTTCACGTTTAGATTTAAGTAGGCTAATAAATACAGGATATGGTTTTAATGAACTGCTATTGTATTCTATTCTTAAATAAAACATCAGCAACAGCTTTGTCAAATGCCTTAAGGCAGCTTGTAAAGTCTGACACCAGTGTTAGTCACTGACTACGCGTAAGCGTTCATGCTGCATACTAATATAAGTACTTAATCTATTATGGTATATTGCTGATCTACAGTATTGCCGAAATTGTAAAAATAGCCAGCAATATACAGCTATAAAACAAACAACAAATCCTAAAATGAACCAGTCGTCATTTTGCTCAATTGAGGACTCGGCTGATTCACTCGCTTTCGGTACCTAACTAGTACCGAAAAGCCATTATATCCAGATAGGGTAGACAGGCGTCCGGATAAAGCTGGACACAGGCTTTTTGGTTGCGTGTCTGGCCAAATTAGTCGGAATCCGGCCTGCCGGTGCTTTATTATGCTTCTTTAAAAAAATGCGGTATGGAAAGAGGAGGCAGGCGACTACAAAAAATAAATTACAGCTGGTTGTTTAGATTTGCGGGTCTGTCCGCCTTTTGTACACGAATGTCCGGCCGAAGCGGCGAGTCTAGGCTTTTAGGTTTTACGGCCTGACAACCCTATGTATCCAGGGGTCTATCGCAATGCTCAAAGTTCAAAAGTGTAGTGAAATCAATGGTGCGTAAAATTAGTAATAAAGTTAATTAAATAAATAAAAGTTTTGGTCAATAAACTCTTTTTAACTTTTTCTTTGTGTCTAATGGAACATCTCTATTTATAATCGTAAGTTATAATGTAGGTAATAATGTCCTTGAACTAGTAAATTAAACATTCGTTTAAGCATTGGAAAGGTGTAGTAGAATAGACATACCACTTGTATTGACCGAACTATAGGACACCAGTAGCGTAGGTGCACATGTACTCGTATATCCCATGGCCAAGTAGCAATCACTTTAGGTTCAATTTAGGTTTAACTGAATGAAAATAATTTTATTAATGAATATCTTACTTAAGACTCAAAGTTTTGATCTACTGCTACTTGAGAGAGAAAGGAATAACGAAAAAAAAGTAAGTACGCTTATAACTGTTTTGTATTAAGTAGGTATGTCTTTAATCAAAGCTAAAATATTCAAAAGCATAACAAAACTGAATTGATAAAATCTTTGCGGAACCTCAAAATAAATAAGAAATCAAAATATAGATATTTATTTAAACAGGAAACGAAAACTATGCTACAAAACTAATATTAGCTACATTATTATGGATCTTATATATATATATAGGTATATATCCTGTAGTAGCCATTGTCGTTTAAAAATAACCTATTAAATTGTTTAAAAATGAAAACTTGTTGTTCAAGTAGGTACGGAGCGTTCACGAAAGAAAACACAAAAAAAAGGATAAAAAACCGGCCAAGTGCAAGTCGGACTCGCGCACGAAGGGTTCCGTACCGTTATCTATAAAAACAGCAAAAACATCATGTCTGTCTTGTATGGGACCCCCTTTAATATTAATTTTATTCAATAATTAATTTTAAAAGTGAATATACTTATACCTAAATTCTGTGAATATTTCAAGCGTCTATCTGTTGCCGTTATCAATCTCGAACAAAAACAAGCAAAGAAGATCACGTTTGTTGTATGGGAGCCCACTTAAATATTTATTTTATTAAATTTTATTAGTATTTGTTGTTATGGAGGTAAGAGAAATACGTCATCTGTAAAAAATTCAACTATTTAACTATCACGGTTCATGAGATACAGCCTGGTGACAGACGGACAGACAGACAGACAGATAGACAGGCAGACAGACAGATGGACAGCGGAGCGATATTAATAGGGTTCCGTTTTTACCCTTTGGGTACGGAATCCTAAAAAAGCAATTTGGCTTGCTTTATGCCAAGCAGAGTTCGGTCGTCTACTTTCTGTTACCTTATAATGTGTAGGAACTTCTCTGTATAATCGTGTACGATTATTATTAACTAGCTTTCGCCCGCGGCTCCGCCCGCGTCAATGTCAATCCCTCGGGATTAGTAGTTTTTCCCGGGAGAAAAGGTAGCCTATGTCCTTCTCCGTACTCCAGAGAACTTGTATGCAAAATTTCATGATGATCGGTTCAGTAGTTACGGCGTGAAAGCGTAACAAACAAACAAACAAATAAACAAACAAACAAACAAACTCACTTTCGCATTTATAATATGATTAAGGATTAAGGATAAGGATAAGGGGGAAAATTATCCGAACAACAGTGCCACGACGACGACACCATGTTACGTGGCTATTTAGCCCAATTTGTGAACGACAAGATTTCGTGTGGCCAAAAATGGTGTCAGACTTTTTAAGATACCTAAAAGCATACATAGCTTAACGTGCTTTGGAAGGGACGTGCCTTCCAAAGCACGGCAGAGTTTGAGAAATTTCAATGCCACTTGTGATCAATCACATCTTATTGGGGTGCACAACACACCAGGGTTTGCTTGACATCTACAACCGTTGATAATGCTTACACCCAAAATCAAATCACGTCATGTTTGTGATCTGCAAATCCTTGAAAACGACGCCATATCAAATGTCCATTAAAAGTGGGATCGGTCATTTTGTATTCTAAAATAGAAGATATGAATACCCGGTGCCTAATAGTTTTAAAAAACCAGCTAATTCTTCTAAAACGTCTAAATGATACACCTGTGGTGAATTAAAACTAATTTACCCTGCGCGGGGGGGTCAGACCGAACACTGTTACCCCGGCAATGGGACAAACAAACATACATACAAACAAATTACGCTCTGCTACCAGAGAATGCTGATTAAACTATGTTACCCTGCGGGGGGGGGGTCAGCCCGACAGAGGTTACCCCGTCCATGGGAACAAACAAACTTACATACAAACAAACTACGCAGCTCTGCTACCACCCTAATCAAGGTATAGGGACCTATTAACTTACTAATAACTTAACCTAAAATATATTAACTAAGGACTTACTGTTACTATCTTCTTCGAACGCCCTCGTTCGGCCGGATCCAGAAGCTTCCTTCGAGGTGGGTGAGACCCTGGACCTTTTCTACGGTCTCAAGGCAGGAGCAAAACACGTTGGTTCCCTATTCACCCCTCCCTGAGCTCATATATATATGTCGCCCCAAACTAATATGACAATAGTTAGCACTCCACCAAAAAACGTGATTTAAGAGGCAAATTTATGGGTTCCGACACAACCCCAACGCCGCGTCCATGCGGTTGTCAACCAGTTGACAATTGCACTGATTTTACACATATATATCGTACTTAGTATATGGCACACTGCCTCACAAACAATAGGTCAACTCAAACAAAGGTATTTAATTAACTATAATCAATTAACACTTAGCCCGGAACTTCATGGCTAGTAACAACTAATAACCATCATGGCGTCACGCAATTGTTCCGACAAAAACACCGCTTTACGTATCTATAGTACTTAATCTATGGCCCTAGGCCTCACAAACAATAGATCATCCCAACAGGGGCATCCATCAAACGACAATCACTGAATATTTCACCCGGGCCGCAAACATGGCGCGCGAATGTTCCGACAACTCCATACGCGCCTACCTCTCCACGAGATTTTCAACCACGAGATTTTCAACCACACTGTCATAGCAGGCCGCCGGCCCGAACGCCGCACGCGCCCGCCACCGCGCGCCCCCGCACACCCCGCGCGCTCCATCGCGCATCTTCGCTCAACAATTTTATACAAACTGTGGGTATACGCATATATCGGCGTTCGCACAATGACAAATACATTCTTTATGGAACATCCCCCCGTCCCGGTCTGAGAAGCAGACCGCTAGCTTATTCTACGGGGAGGCGAGAAAGTGAGGACACGGCTCTCCGCAGAACCGAACCCCCGACCAACACCTCAGCCACACGCGGAGTTCCGTCTCCGCCAAAAATCAAACGCAAAATGCCCTCGGCGCCAAAGTAATGATGGCAAGTTTGCCTCTTTTAATAATACCAAATCTCCCTCCCTGGGTGGCTCAGTCCTGTCTGTCAATTTCACTCTTTGTTGTAACAAATGCAAATATTTAAGAGACCAGCGACTCCAAAAGTTCTGGCTCATTTGCTGCAACATTTGAAAACGTGACAACCGCGATGTACGTTCATCCCTCCACGGGCACTCGGGTAGGGCATTCAAAGGCCCTCCCACCAAAAAATGACCAGGAGTGAGGACTTCCAAGTCATTTGGGTCCTGAGATAATGGACAGAGAGGACGAGAGTTGAGGACCGCCTCAACTTTACAAAATACTGTGGCCAGCTCTTCAAACGTTAGAGCTGTTTCTCCTAAAGTGCGGCGGAGGTGGGTCTTTGCCGATTTTACAGCGGCTTCAAAAATCCCTCCCCAGTGAGGGCAATTTGGGGGGCTGAACCTCCAAGTTACCCCCCTTTGGGCAGCAATTTGACTTAAGCTATTACAATTCTTATCAATAAATTTACAAACATCCTTAATATCATTTGCAGTGCCCTTGTAATTTGTGCCGTTGTCGGAGCGAATGAGTGAAGGTAGACCTCTACGCGACACGAAACGATCTAACGCAGCGACGAAGGCTTCCGTAGTCAAAGCTGACACCACCTCCAAGTGGACAGCCTTGGTAGCCAAACAAACAAATATACACAAGTACCCCTTTACGGCTCTTCGGGCTGACAAAATCCAAAATTCCCGCTGCAAATAGCCAGCAACGCACCGCACCCTGCATGAGCGTTCCGAATGTGTCGATCAGACACCAATAGTTGCACCAAGGGTCCGCCCTTGGGCAATAACAAGGGATGGCGACTCTCAAAGCGGAAGGTCCGCCTTCCGGAGCCGGCCACCAACCCAAAGAAGCCCATTTGAGTCGATGAAGGGGTTCAAACGAGCGACCGCGCCCTTCAACTTAGCGCGTCCATCGCGCAAAACACGAAATTCCGATATTCTGTATTTGGGAAACCCGGTTTCCCACAAAAACCTCTAAGGTAAACATTGATTTATCGAAACCCCGTTCGAAGTGGGTGCTGACCCATCAAAGACAGTTCTCAGTTTGCCAGTCGAGGCCTTCACAACAGCATGGTGTGGCAGGAAATAATGCTCAGTTGAGCTCCACAAGTGTCCTACTATGCGTCCCTAGGCTAGGACGAGAAGCAACAAAGGGTAACCTAGTTACCAATCGACCGGAAGGCAATCTTTCCGTATTAGCCTGATAAAAGGCCTCACATTCTGCGTGGTCCGGATCCATCCTGGAGACCATAGGTGGCTCCTCCACCTCCCAAAACCTTTGAATGGTCTTGGCCAAAGACGCATTCGCAAGAACTGTTGGCTCCTCCATGGAGTCATGTTCAAAAACAGGGCCCATCAGGGCGAAACCAAAAATTGTAGACACTGCCGCCAGTGAAGAAGAACCCAGAGCCTTCTGGCTGCCCAATAAAATCCAACCTAACACGTCCAAACCCAGGAGCAAGTCTACTGGGGCGGGATGAAGAACAAATGGGTCTGCCTATTCCAGACCTGACACTAAAGACAACACGCCCGGCGGTATGTCTGTAGAGGGCTGCCAACCCGCAATGGTATCCATTACCAGAGCCGAAGTCGTGATTCTCGTTGTCGAGGACTTCAGCGACGAAAATGTGACAAGTGTCTGTCCCGTCAAACACTTCACCTTTATACCACCAACTCCAAGAAGTGGCACAGACGAGTCCTCCACGACTAAACCTAATTTATGTGCCACTCTAGTGGTAACCAAACTTTTCTGAGCCCCCGAATCTAACATGGCTCGTATACTAACCGCCTCTCCCCCATGACCCCATACGCGGACCACCGCGGTAGGGAGCAGAACCGTCCGCGGTTCTGTCCTACTGAGGGAGCAAGCTAGTTACGGGCTCCCCATTCTCTCCAAACCTAGGGGGTGCCACTGGCCCGGATAATACGTCGGGCGAGTGCACGTCCCCATGTGAGGGGGCGCATAACCCGCTGCCCCGCCGTACCCACTGTAGTGCGGGTGATACTCCAGCCGAGGGTACTCATGAAGCGGCGGAGAAAACCGCTGTGGCTCCGTCTGCCGAGTAGGAGCCGGTGAGGGAGGTGTCCCACCTCTCACATCCGCTCTAGGGCCCCCCCGCCCATGGGCCCTGTACATTAGGCGCAGGATCCCGGACCGCCGAGACCCGCGCCGGCACTCGACCCCTACCCGAGGGGGGGTGCGACGAGCGAAATCCGTCCGACGGTGGAGGGCTTCGCGCAGGAGCGCCCCCGCCCATGGGGGACCCCTGCCTCCTTGCCTGGGAGCCAGCCCCGCTCCGGTTCATGCAGAGCATCAAGTGGTGCTGCCCATGGCACGCACTGCATGGCTTGGCCCTGCAGCAGTCACGCGCATAGTGACTTTCCAGGCAGTAAAAACATAACTCATGCCGCTTCACCATGCGACGCCTTTGTTCAACTGGCAGCCGCTGCCAGTCTCTGCATTGGAGTAGACTGTGACCCTTCCGACCACATTGCAGACAGTCCGCGTCCCTCGCGACTGCTGCCGTATTAACCACCCGAGCACCAGCTCCACGCGGTGACGGTGGCTGCGCCTGTCTGGGCTTCCCTCACCATGAGGGTCCCGAGGATCCGCGTTCTGGCGCCCTAGATGGCGCTGGTTCCGGCATGGAACTCTCCGCGGCCCTAGCCACAAACTCCAAAAATTTATACAAGTCGGAAAAGGTAGGTAGGGTATTGCTGTCCCGCTCAGCATTCTCGCGTTCAAAATGCGAGCGAACATCATTGGGCAGTTTGCCCAGCATTATATGTACCAATAAAAACGACCACTCGTCCACCGGTAGTCCCTACGTGCGTAGCGCGTTAAAAGCCACTGTAACGGGCGTAAGTAAATGCAAGCGCAGTTGTGCCCGATTCGCCACCCGAGGCAGGGCCAATAGCTGCGCCGCATGTGCATCTGGCCAAGTCCTCTGGTTGCTCTGGCCAAGTATGGCCCTAGTAGTACAGAGAGGGTCGTGCTTCTGTAGTGGAGACTTAAAAGGACCTGATGATGATGATGATGTGCATCTGCCAACAACCGAACATTTTGATAACGGGAGTTCAGCAGCTCCTAGGCCGTGTTGTATTGATCATCCTCCACACGGAGGTGCTGGATGAGCGACCGCGCTTCATCCTCTAGCGTGAAGAGAAGGTAGGCCATTTTCTGCGCCTTCGATAAGTCGTGTCTCGAGTCGACCAACGACTCGAACATATTTTTGAAGGCCACCCACTCTTCCATCCTACCCCCAAAATGGGACAGCTGAACGGTGGGAAGCCGACCAGTTACACCTGGCCCTTCCGGTCCACCGGATGTGCGAGGGGCGGGGCCGCCCGCCTGTCTCACCCTAATGTGTGTGGCCTACTCCACAATGTCATCGTGAAGGGCCATAATCTGGTCAAAGTACTTGACATGACCTGCCCAGACCGCTGGGTCCAAATTAGCCTCGGTAAGCGCCGCCATGGCTACTTCCGCATTGGCCAATCGCGTACGGAGCTGATCCGCTCGCTCCAGTATCGCGCCGTCCCTGTCCGTACGGGACAAGAGTGCCCCCGCACTCGCAAACCACCTAAGTTCATTGGCCAGCGCCGCCCTTGCGGAGGGTGTCTTCGCCATTGCCTTAAACCCGACTAAATCAAACTAATATAAAAGGAACCGAATTATAAATCCGACAAGGGCACAAACTAAAGGTCTTAACTTTTAAATACAAACAAAAACAAATTCTAATACTATCTAATAGTAAAATAGACACGGCCTTATATTTAAAAATTACAAACATACAGATTATAATACTATCTAATAGTAAAATTTAATCATTAAAAACAATATTTTACAAAAAATATTTGTCCCAAATTTTGTGGGAAATGATGGTTACCCTACCTTATTAACAATCCAAAAAACAAACTATATTTGGGCCCGTAGTCAGAACCGTGATTAACTACGCTCTGCTACCAAAAAATGTTGAATTAAAACTAATTTACCCTGCGCGGGGGGATCAGACCGAACACTGTTACCCCGGCAATGGGACAAACAAACATACATACTCTTCGCTCAACAATTTTATACAAACTGTGGGTATACGCATATATCGGCGTTCGCACAATGACAAATACATTTTTTATGGAAAAACCCGTTATAGTAGTACCTTTGTAAAACGTATTGAATTAACAATCCTTCTGGCTGTTTTAATAAACCGTAATGTTTTGTAAACAGCGATCTTGTGTTACATTTAATTATGTAATCCGTCTGCGACAAATACGTATTGACAAAAAATAATAAAATGCTCGTGTCGTGACTGTAGATAACGGTCGATTTTATTTTCAGGAAATGGTTCCAAGAAGAAGCAGCAGCAAGGGCTTCTGGTCGCAAGCCCTCATTTTTAAAAGTCATATTCAAGACTTTTTTTTGGTCTTTTATGCCTGGAGGCATAATGCAGTTATGTTATACTGCTTTAAGGTAAATATTCATTACAATAAAATACGTACTTCTAAGCTTACGTTAACGTACGTTTGTCTTTAAAAGCATGATAGACGAGCCTATGACTTCTGTTGGCAAGTGACAGAAACAAATACTGCCAGTATGCTAAAAGCCTTTCTTTTAATTTTATGTTTAAATATATGTATATGTTTGTATACATATATTTTTATTTAACTTATAATTGACTATATTATACAAACCTTTTATGATTGTGTATGCCTTTCTTACTTACACAAATTTGTTTTGTACTAGTAAGTATATCTTAAATTTTATCACATTTCTTCACCTACTTTTTATCTGTTTTTCTTCTCCAGGTTGACTGGGAGAGAATTTTCTCAGTTTTAAGTCCACCTCATGTAGCTTCATAGGCTCAAAAAGTTTTTTAATTGAAATTATCGCAAAGATACATAGGTATACATAGGTATATTCTAACTATTAGTTTCTAACAACCAGCAGTTTTATTGCCAATTTTCAAAATTGCAATAGAAATATTATGCGTCAGCCGGTTCAATGCAAAACCCCTTTAGTGTGCATTAGGCCTTTTAAAAAAATGTTTCACATTGCTGTTTAATTAGAGGATGAATGACAGCGGCCATTTACTAATCATCAGACACAATTACAAACCGTGTCATGTTAGAGCCTATTTATTGTCGTAGAAAACAGAGAAAGAAATATCATTGTGTAGAACAGACAGTTTTTGTAGCCACCATGTAGTTTCTCGTTTTGTAAACCTAGTAAGTTCTCGCTCTATCCTCAGGACTGGAAGTCCTTTGCTTTTCGGGCAGCTGCTGCTGTATTGGTCGCCGGACTCGCCGATCGACCAGCAGACGGCTACGTACTACGCCCTGGGATTGATCTTTGCTAACTGGGCGGCTGCTTTCTTCAACCATCACGGAAGCCTGTACTGCCAGCAGTTCGGAATGAAGTTGAGGATCGCTACGAGCTCGCTTATGTTTAGAAAGGTTTTAATTTTATAATTTTCAGATATTAATTGCATAATTATGAAATCGGTATATCGGGTGACATGCATTATTTTTAACATCTATAAAGAAAATACATAACTATTTCTTATTAGTGACAGAATGGATACCATAATAAGGAAACCAGGATCTGATGAGAAAGAAAGACATACTTTTAATTCCGGGAAAACATATTGTTCCCGAAGGATCGACATTAACGCGGGCGGAGCCAACGGCAAAGCTAGTATAAATAAAGCTCTAGAATAAATTCTTTTACTACGCCTACAAAACATCATACCGGGTCGCTTTAAGTGACGTTACTATTTGTTAGTATATATTAGTTAGATTTTTGTGTTAGACAATATTTTTTTATTAGTACTAGTATAGGCTTGTTTCTTAGGTCAAAATAATAACATTAAAATCAATAAATGATAAAGATAAAGCGCGTCAAAGTTCATGAGTGGATGCTCGTGGCGTCAAAGTTTGCTAAAGTGTAGCAAACTATGACGTCACATGGAATTTCAAAGGGCATCTTCATATTTTTTTGTTTAATAGATTTTTCGTTTGATTATCAATCCAATATTTTTTGATTATCTAACGCACGGACTAACTTATATTCTTTAGGAAACTAAGCCTATTGTTATTATATTGTGTGGTCTGTCGATAGCACGATGCTAAACAACCGATTTTTCAGATAATGCGTATGAACAACGCGTCTCTAGGCGAGACGGCCGCTGGCAAGGTGGTGAACCTGCTGTCCAACGATCTGCAGCGGTTCGACCTGGCCTTCCTGTTCCTGCACTATGTGTGGATCATCCCGCTGCAGCTGGCTGCGGTCTGCTACTTGGGGTACATCCAGGCCGGCTACGCCGCTATTATTGGCTTGCTTGCTTTGATACTTATCGCTCTACCTATACAGGGTAAGTGGATTGAGGCTTTATATTAAAAGGCGTCTTCAGTAAAATACAAAACGACAAAATTATAACATGTATTAAAATTCGGATTCAGATATCGGATTTTGAATTACATATTTTCCGTTATTATTTGTTGGTTTTCCCTTTTTATTGTTTGTAGAAATGAAAACGGTACTGTTGTACTTTTATTTATCTGTTACTATAAGTAAAGCGGCCGTGTGGTTTCCGGTAGAGTAGAATAGGACCACTCCAAGACAGAAGACTTCCCATGGATGTCTAAAGAGGCGACTTACGAAATACAAGCTAAACAATCAGTTTTTGAGGACCATAGTAACATTAATCCAGCTGCTGTACAGGGGCCTGACACAGGAAATAGCTCTGGTATTAGCACAATAAATATTACTTCTTCCATTGTGGAAAAATATCTTTCTGTGATAGACCCCACCAAAGGTACTGGTCCGGATGGACTTCATCCTATATTTCTTAAACGGTGTAGTAGACAGTTGGCCTCACCAGTGGCATTCCTTTTTAATCTGTCACTAGCTACGGGAACAATGCCTGAATTTTGGAAACGTTCTTATATTATTCCAATTCACAAAAGTGGGGACAAACATGATATAAGAAACTATCGCGGTATATCCAAGATTTCTTTTCTACCTCGAGTTTTTGAAAAAATCGTTTACGACTCATTATATCCCTCAATAAACCCAGCATTAACTGATCGCCAGCATGGTTTTAGATCAAAACATTCCACTGAAACCAATCTGTGTGAATTTTTAGATGTTGTCCTTGAAGCTATGAATGAAGGCTATCAGGTGGATACCGTGTACACCGATTATCAGAAAGCTTTTGATAAAATTTGTCATCCCTTACTGATTTCTAAGCTAAATGCGTTCGGTGTACATGGAGATCTGCTTCGATGGATAACATCTTACCTAAGGAATCGTTCCCAGGCTGTAACAGTGAAAGGTTTCATATCTAGCTTCGTGCCTATTACTTCAGGCGTCCCCCAGGGCTCTCACCTCGGTCCTTTATTGTTCAACATATTTATTAATAACGTTATGGAATGTTTTAAATTTTCAAAAATTCTCCTTTATGCAGATGACTCCAAAATATTTTCTGTAATTCAGTCTCAAAAAGACTGTGAAAACTTACAATATGATTTAGATCGTCTATGTCAATATTGCATTAAAAATAACCTTTATTTAAATGTCAGTAAGTGCCAGACAATTACTTTTACTAGAAAAAATAATCCGATACATTTTGAATATAAACTTCTTAACCATAAACTATCTAAAATGACTGAGGTGAGAGATCTGGGTATACTCCTAGATAACGGACTTTACTTTGACTCTCATGTCAATTTCATTACAGCAAAAGCATATAAACTTCTAGGGTTCGTTTTTCGGCAAAGCTCAGAATTTAAAAATGTGAATACTTTTATACTGTTATATAATGCATTTGTCAGATCCAATTTAGAATATGCATCCACAGTGTGGAATCCTATGTATGACAAGTATAAAAGTTCAATAGAGAAAATTCAAAATAAATTCATTAAACGTCTACTTTATAAATTTAAAAACTTCAGCCATAACCAAATGGTATCATTAGAAAAAAGAAGGGAACTCAGGGATCAAACCTTTCTGTATAAAATTATCAACAACCTAGTGGACTCTCCGTACTTGCTAAGTAAGATTAATTTCAAATGTACTAATCATCGCACACGAAATACCAAAACCTTTGCTCCTCCCATTTGTAACACTAATTATGCACAGAATCGTTTTCTGGTGAGAGCTTGCGACAATTATGACAGTGCTTATAGCCGCGTCGATATATTTCATGAAAAATTAGGAAAATTTATAAAGCTAACCTTGTTTAAACTTGTTAATAATGTTATCTAGTGGTTTTTTTTACATAATAAAATATATATATGTACTTATAAATATGGTAGACTAACGTCTATATAAGGAATAAGCTAGCTGTAGAAACGCTTTGGCAATGTATAATTTATAAATTGTCTAGTATATAAGTAACAGTTAAGCCTGTTTGTTTCTCATATTAAATAAAAAAAAAAAAAAAAAAAAAGCTCAGAAACATCAATGAGACCTCTCCAACCCGTCTGGCCAGCGAGAAGAGTGTAGGCCAAATCCTCTGTCTACTCTGGCCAAGTATGGCTCTGGTCATACAGAGAGGGTCATGCTCTTGTAGTGGAGACTAAAAAGACCTGATGATGATGATGATAAGTAAAGCGTATACGTTTTGCACTATTTACTTACAGTGACGGATAAGTCATTCTAATTTGATTTCAAGGGCACTACTTCCTTAGACTAAACGATTTTTTGTATTATTTCTAATAGATTTGGTGAATGCAAGGTAAAGGAAGTAATGTTATTAAAGGAAAATCGT
This sequence comes from Elegia similella, assembly GCA_947532085.1. Classification (NCBI taxonomy): domain Eukaryota; kingdom Metazoa; phylum Arthropoda; class Insecta; order Lepidoptera; family Pyralidae; genus Elegia; species Elegia similella. Next base: position 17,056,963 of record OX383927.1, on the reverse strand, counting down.
AATAATTAAAGTGAGTTACAATTCAAGTAACAATTTAAATTAGTTAAATATAATTTAAATAACTAGGTACGATGTACTATTTCAGCCTTCCTTAGCAAAATCATCGGTAAAACACGTTACAAAATAGCGGAGAAAACTGACGCTAGAATCAAAGTGATGAGTGAAGTTATCAGTGGAATTCAAGTAAGTTACATCGCATATGCTCATTTTTATATTATTCACTTTTATGCATTCTTGCCCGTGAGGCACGAACCTTTTATATTTTTAGGTTTTGTTTCCCTTATTGTGTAGTTTTATATTATTTTAATGGTCTTATTTTTAGTAAGTAAATTATCTATAGATAAACCAATATTTTTGACCTATATTTAACCCTATATTCATATTAAACAAAAAAGTTATATTGTATTGAGCAATTTGGGTATTGTAAAATGCTGTTCTTATTTTCATCAAATTTTATTCATATTCAATTGTTTCTACTTAAATAATTTTGCATATAATCAGAGTGCCAGAACTTGTACCCAACAGTACCTGTTGGGTACGGTACCTAAACTGTGAAAAAAACCGTGAAAGTAAAAAAAAAGCTGTGAAAACTTACCGTTAAAGTTTTCACTTCTGTCGGCACTCCCAGAGTGACGGCTGTTTTACGCCGTGCGATTAAAAAGAATGTTTTTATTAATTTGTTGTGAATTCAGTTACTAATTTTAATAAAAAAAGCATCGGGTTGCACTCCGGGAGTGCCGGCAGACCGGCAGAAAACCCTTTGCGGCGGTCTCAGGACACGTTTCCGCCTTACGGACTTTCGATTAGGACACGTGTCCTGACACGAGTTTAATATTTTTTACCCCATCCTAAAAAGTGCACAACGCCGCTAAAGAAGTTTTCGCTTTACATAATGTAATAAATGTTTAATAGTTTATTTACACGGAATTTTTTTGTCAAAAAAAAATATAAATATTAGAAAAAAAGTTGATTTATTTTCTGATATTACTTTTTTATTTCGTACTATATTCGAATATCTATTGCTATTCAAGTGAGAACATCTTGAACATATTACATACATATTGCAGAAAATTTACAAAAAGTGTAAATAAATAAAATAAAATGTGTTGTATCCACAACACATTTTATCTGTTGAAGCTCGATTATTACATTTGTTATCTGTTGAAGCTCGATTAATCCATTGTTTTATATACATAGATACAGAACTCACCAACTAGTAAATTTACAAACAATATAAGATATACTTACAAACAGTAACATACATACAAAGTCAGACAATATCTTTATTTACTGTCCCACTGGAATATTCAATTTTATTATAAAATATTATTTTTTAAATCTTTTTTATTTACTATTTATTTGCATTCTTGCTACTTTTTCCTTGGTCAGACTCAGATATACTAAAATTGTATGTCAAATTCTACTCCACGTAAGGGTTTTAAGCCTACTGTGTTATTTTAGGTGATAAAAATGTACGCGTGGGAGATACCATTCCAGAGAACTGTCAGTCAAAAGAGAGACGAGGAATTGAAGCAAGTTCGCGTCGCTACGTACCTAAGGACCGTGTTCTTGGGCTTCATGTTGTTCACAGAGAGAACGGCATTCTTTATTACTATCCTTACTTTTGTGCTTCTTGGAAATTCGATGACGGCTAATGTTGTAAGTACATAATAAACTTAATTTTGATATAATTGCGTTCCTTTACCGCGATAAAAACACTTTTTCATAGCTATCTTAGCACCGTTCAACTGTCAACTTAATACTTACATCTTTGGTGGATCTCGATCTCAACACAATGCTTTAGGAAACTCTACCCTGTACTATAAAAGAAAATGCATAGATGCCATTACGGCTTCCATTATTAGCGGTTGCATACCGCTACCGAACCTGTTTTATAAAATGAAATAATAATTTTCAGATATACCCCTTACAACAGTTCATGAACGCTGCGCAAATTAATATCACACTATTCTTGCCGCTAGTGGTTACCTTCACCGCTGAGATGTTGGTGTCTATCAGCCGAGTGCAAGAGTTTCTTTTACTGGGTAAGATTTACATATTAAGAATAGCTATATCCTAAAACCTAGGCTGAAAAAGCGAGACAGACTGATTTCTTTTTTGCCCTAAATGAAACTGAGAAACTTCGCTTGCACTTCGCGCATGCTCGGTCAATAAAAATTAAAACTGTAAAAAAATATTCTGACGAATTGAGAACCTCCTTCTTTTTTTTGAAGTCGGTTAAAAAGGTACAAGAATGGCAAGTATTATGGATACAAAACCGATGAAAGTATTGTGATACAACATTTTACTATTGATTTATCTCTTAGAAGAGTACAAACAAGCTTCTACAAGCCGTCTATATTGACATACATACAGATAACGTTATCACCCAACGCTATCTCTTCGTCTATTACCTGGATAGCTAGTTCATAAGTTTTATTACTTACTATGTTATAATTAAAATTAAATAAAATGATTATCTACCACCTATGAACTGCTGATAAGTAATATATTTTATTAATGATTTATAGGCTAGATTTACCACGTGTACCTACATCTCGCTATTATTATTATTATTTCTCGTTTGAGTAAATTATATTTTAGGAACTCGAATAGGAAAATATACCTATCTCGAAATTTTAATACTGAATCAAGTGTAGCGTCTGTACTAGATACATTGCTGTTACACGAGGAAGCTGAATGCAGTGGTTGCCAAAACGCAGCTTTTTAATTCACAGAGGACAGACCTGACTTGGCGACGGGCAGCGTGGCGCCAGCTGCCTCGCTGTTCAAAAATCCTAGTTTTCCTGACGCCGACAAAACCGTTAAGCCGCTTTCTTATCATCGTAACTCCGATGCAGTGTTTACTAATGGTAAGGGCATCCGTTGATATTGCGCCAGTGTAATCACATGATAATTAGATCATGTACCTTTCAAGTAGGAGATATCATTGGCAGATAATGTCTTGAAAATATTGAGTCAACTCGTTATTTGGCTAATCAGTTAAGTAATATTAGGTGAGCTAGTCTAATGTGATATGATTATAATGATTAGATTAAACGGATTTCTTGTTCAATAAAATTCAGTAATTTGTATTAACCCGGTTTTGTTTGTATGAATAATATTTAATAATAGGTAAAAGATGAGTAACCTTTTAATAAAACAGGTTCCTTATCTTTTACAATTTCTAATAAATATATATAGGTATATACACATATAGACAAATCACATAGATTTACCTATCCTCAAAGTAAGTCCGAGACTTCTGTTATGGGATATTAACTCAACGATACTATTTTTATAACAAAAGACCTAGGCATTGGCCAATGTCTTCATATTCTGAAGAACGTCATTTTCCATCTTGGCCTGACCGGGGATCGAACCCGGTAACTCTGATGTGGCAGACTGGCATGATGACCACTAGGCCACAGAGCTAGTCAATTATTGTATCACCAGGAAATTGTCTAACAAAATTATGAGATACATATACATACTCCAGGTCTTTAAGACCTAAAAATCACGTTAAGCATTATGAAATAATATATTTTTTCCTCGAAAACCGTTCAAACTCTTACTACCTCTCCGGTATAAACTAACTTTTTTTATAATCGTATTTAGGTTTGAGTCGGCACAATAAGTTCCGGCGGAGTTTGTCGCACCCCAATGAGTTTGCCGTGGAGGTACGTGACGTCACAGCTAGCTGGACCGGTGACCCCAACATGCTGGCGCTCAAAAACGTTTCGTTCAGGTTGCGAAGAGGCAAACTATGCGCTATCATAGGAGCCGTTGGCTCTGGGAAGGTAAGGCTAGCTAAATACCAACTATGTCCTCCAAATCACTGTTTTTTTTTCTGATTCGATAATATCATTTGAAGGTTTGTCGCAATAAAATGCTTAACCTATTCATGTAATAAAACATGCATCGACTTATATAACTGCATTGATTCTTAATAGTATTACTGACAGGCATCAGCAGAAAGCAAAACGTAGGGGACGTATTAAATGCTAAAATTGTGTTTTATTTAACAAAATTAAGATGATGAGACAAATGTAAAAACTCTGGGTATTCCGGTTCTGTAGAAACTCACCCTTAAAATGTAAGTGCTGTCCAGCTTATTAAGAAACTTATTTCTTATTTCGAATAGTCTTCGATCCTGCAACTGCTGTTGAAGGAACTCCCGGCTGCCACCGGCGGCGTCACAGTGCAGGGGAACATGTCGTACGCGAGCCAAGAGGCGTGGCTCTTCCCGAGTACTGTTCGGGAGAACATTTTATTTGGATTGCCTTATGACGCTCACAAATACAGAAAGGTGAATGTTAAATTTTTCGAAAGACTAATATTTACACTTTAAGTAGATCCACTTGTAAGTTAGTACCTGAAGTTTGAATTAATCTACCAAGAACCAATTTTAGGCTTGGTTCTTGGTAGATTTATTCGTCATCCCGTAGTATCTTACTTTCTTAAGTCTAACTGTTTATTTTTTGTTGCTTACAGTACATATATACAATATTTGAATGTTATCATTATAGTTCTACATGTATGTAGGTATTTATATGCAACAGGGCTTGTTACCGGTACCAAATTCCCATTATAAGTACCGGTAAGTACCGGTATTACTATTCTGTTAAAATTTTAACGGTAATATGAGGTACCGGTAATCTAGTATTTAACGGTAATAATATTGTTAACAGTTAACGGTAATTTTACCGCTACTTGTTACCGGTACCAAATTCACATTATAAGTACCGGTAAGTACCGGTACCTCTATTCTGTCAAATTTTAACGGTATTAAAATTGCGTTAATTTTACCGGTACCTACGCATTGTTGCCGTCTACCGCATGGGACTCGCTCGACTGTAAAAGTGCCCCCCTATTTTGGGCCCCCGCCTCACGCCGCACATGCACAACACGGCAACGACACACATTAACGAAATGATAATTCCCAATACGAGTACCGGTACTAAGTACCGGTACTGTTTACCGGTATTTGGTACAGGTACTTCTTTCAATTACCGGTACCGTCGTTTTATTGAGGTACCGGTACCAATCCAATTACCGGTACCGTTGTATTAAAGAGGTACCGGTACTTGATTTTTACCGTTACCAAATGTACCGGTACCAAACCAATTACCGGTACTGTCGTTTCATAGAGGTACCGGTAATGGATTTTTACCGGTATTCCAACCCCTGATATGCAATGCGTCAGTTTGTAGTTTGGACCGTGAGAAACGCAGTAACATTAGATACTCGATATTGTGACATACTCGTAATATCACTTATGACATTTATTATCATACCGACCTAGTTCAACGGACTACTCTGATCCCAAAGTGGTTCCAAAAGATGGACGAAAGAAAAGGGGCCGACCAAAGTAGGTGTGAAGAATGAATGATATTTGGCAGGAATTGGTCTGAACAAGCACATAATGGGCAGTCATGGAACTAATGGGGTAAAAACGATATTAAATTAAATGCGATTATAATTATTAATTTTCCCGCAGGTGTGCGAAGCATGTGCACTAAAAAAAGACTTTTTGCAATTCCCGTATGGGGACCAAACACTGGTGGGCGAACGAGGGGTCTCGCTGTCGGGGGGCCAGCGAGCCAGAATCAATTTGGCGCGCGCCGTCTACAGGGAGGTGGGTAATTGGTTTCTTATTTGTTGTCCGAACGGGGAGTTCATAAAGCAAATAAAATAGTAGATTGAAAATTTATTTCTTATGTCTTTACCTTTATATGTACATCAATAGAAGGTTTGTACTAGCACACAGATGCAGAGTTGTGGTATTGAAGTTTTGCCGACAAGAGTACGGATTTTTCGAATTTGATTTGGTTAAAGTTCGAAGACTTGCTCAAGAAGCTAGGTGAACTATAATATCTATATTAGATATGTTCATAATAACTTTATGTAATTTTTTAGATATTCAAATAATATGAAATTAGAAGGTAAAACAACCTTCGACTAGAAAATCCCTTGTATCTTGTACCGCTTTGCTGGAAATATGCATTCAAATAATAAATAAATTAAAATCGGTTAAAAAGCCATGGCACCACAAATAAACACATAAAGTAGCTGGCAAAATTATAACACCCCTCTTTTTGCATCGGGGGTTAAAACATAAATGATTTTGACTAATCTTTCCTCTGAGGGCTCGCAAGTTAAGAACCTCCTCCGTTTTTCTTTTTGAAGTCGGCAAAAAAATTAAACCGATCAAAAATAATACATACAAGCAAATAAGTATATAACAGCATAGAAAAGTTGTACGTAAGTTGTTGTGTTGTTGTGTTGTTGTTGTGTAGTTGTAGTGTAATAAATAATAATAAAAATAATTAAACTTAATTTTTATTGATTACATTTTTTTGTAGCTGTTGAATTACGTACTACCTGTACCTACGTAACGTAACGTCATATTCAAAACATCTGTGCAAGGCAAGGTAAACATTTGCGTGAAATTGTTTTGGAAGAATTTGATAATATTCTTCTTCTGACCACATGTGATACGGGAGTGTTGGCTGTCAGATTTTAAGGTACTTAGAGGTACATGGCCTGCCAAATTTAAAATCAAAATGTTTATTTGTTATAGGTTTTTAAGAACTCTTATTAATTGTCACATTTGGATGTCAATAATTTACTTAAGGCTAAGTTTAATGCCGCTTCCATAGTGGAGTGCAGAGGAAGCGGCAACAAACTGCACAGTGCATTTTCTCCAAAAGATGTCAACTTATAATTTTCAAACAACACAACGTAGGTATGTTTAGTTAAACTTGGTAAACATGTTAAAGGTATATAAACTAGCTGTTACCGGAGGCTTCGCTGGCGTGAATTTCGGTTTTACTGAATACTATTTTCAATACCCGAGCCAAATGAAACCGATAACCTTCCTCTATTTATAGTTTTTAATACTCTCAATCCAACTGGTAACTTTTATGTAACGGTTATAGTAGAAAAAATATATACCTATGTACATTTTTAAATTAGTTTGCTACTAAGTACTACCGAAAAATCTCTTTATAAACCAAATTCACGTCACGGTAGTAGCATTGGGAGATAGGATTATAAGACTATTAGGAAGTGGTTATTTTGCTATTAGCAGAACTCACTCTGGAACATTACTTTAGGAACGAAACGAAACGACCGTTATTTCGATTTCAAAATATCCACGACCCCTTAAGGTACTTGGTTAAAAATCGCGATAGCGCGAAGTAGAAATCACTAAAAAGGCAAACGCTTATCCTTTGTGCGAAAAAGCAGCCAGTCCTCTGGTCACGTGCGGCGGAGATCAGGCGAGGAGCAATCTCTTTGTATAGAGAGCTCTCGCACCACCAGTGTGTCTCGTACGAGTAACACACACACAACACTCAAACGGCACAAATATGTAGTCTGCATTAAATTTCAGCAGGCATATTTACGCCGATTAGCGACCTCAGTGGCTTCTGCGGCTTCTTCCTTCTTATAGTATCACGTCTTTTTCCCTTGCGGGGTAGACAGAACCCAGATCTATAAGACCTTCCTTCTTATATCCCTTAGAATATAAAGAACCTTCTATTATACGGCCAATCCCATAAACGCAATATTTAAAATAATAACTTTTACTACTTAACTACTAACCGCCTTATTCATAAAAATTAACAAACGGTTATTATACCTATTTTAGTAATAATATGTTTGTCTCGTTCTTTCAATGTCAAACATTTGAGAGAGGGATAAGGACAAAACATATTTTAATTAAATAAGTTTAATAAGCGTTTGTTATTTTTTTTTATGAATAACGGGTTTAACTAATTTATCAGAACACCCGTAAAGGGCAACATATGTGACGTCACATCTGTTTGGTGTTATCAAAGCGCTGTAATAGACTCGCGTAAAATGTGGCTTTGTTAACTTTCCCAAAGATTTTTGGACTACAAAAGCAGTTATCACTGATGTGCCTATTTTAAGGAGGTCTTTCCATGGAAGGTCTGCTATGGGATTCTCCTACAGCGGAATAAAACATATGCATGTGCAGGTTTCTTTGCGATGTTTTCCTTCAAGAAGCAGGTAGATCGGGAATGGAGTGCTATGCTCGACCGCCACAAAAGGAAGTTCCTCCCGCTGGTGTACACCCAAGAAAACGTACTGCTTCGACTGTGTAGCATCTGAGCTACTATTTCAGTGTCGGATCGAAAAAACGATGATCCTCTGCTAATGCTGATCAAATAAACTCTACTTGCCGTTTCAGTATCGTTAAGAAGGTACTGCACGAAATTGTGCAATTTGATGTATTTTTAAATTACTAGTAGAATTCGCTGGATTAATTAAATATATCAAAATTATTTGTATAGTTTAGGTCAATCCTTATGCAAGATCACCGCCTTGTTGGAATTTGAAACAGTTACATATGAAATTTAAAAACGATACATATGTTATGATATCTTAAAGCAATTTCCTTCGAAAAGTTTGTAAATTTTACGTCTAAAACAATAATCTTACTTGAAAATTTGTAGCATAAACGACTGTATCTTTTAAATGCGTTGGCTTAGACATTTGTTTTTTATCATAGCTCCAAGGGACAGTACACCTGAGTATTTGAAATGAATTTTAGCTTGAACGCGCTCCTGAAAAAAAGGGTCTTGACAGACGGACAACAAAGTGATCTAAAACGGTTCCGCTTTTTTCTTATTGAGGTGCGGTACCCTAAAAATTAATTGCAATTTTTTTATGTACAGTCTGACGTGTACCTTCTGGACGACCCGCTGTCGGCGGTGGATGCTAACGTGGGCCGGCAGCTGTTCGAGGGCTGTATCAACGGCTATCTGCGCGGGCGCACGCGCGTGCTCGTCACGCATCAGATACACTTCCTCAAGGCTGCCGACTTCATTATTGTCTTGAACGAGGTAATTATGAATTTATAAATATTTAAAAGAATATGCATCGAAAATATGTACATATCTCTGATATTTATTTAAGTTCTAGGTTACCCGACAGATGTTGTTCTGTGTTAACTTAAGACGCCAATTGTCAAACGACATGCCAAAGTTAGATACATTTAAAAAGTAAATACGGTCGTTTTCTCTTATCTTAAACACTTGTTTCAATCAGCTGGCTTAATGCTATGATACTCTACTATCAGTCAATCATAGAGAAACATGATGATGATAGAAATTAATATCAACTAGCTATCACGTCATTGCAAATTACATTGCGTGTCCTTCTTCGTACCCCCCAGTGTTATTTTATTATCTATTAGCTTTCGCCCGCGGCTCCGCCCGCGTCAATGTCGATCCCTCGAGTTAAATCCATGTTGATGCAGATGCAGACACACAATTTTATAAATGGCGCCACAAGGTAAAAACAAAAGACAGTCAAGTGAAACAAACTGCATTCTACAGCCAAAGAGTTCTATTTTCAAATGTTGCAATAAATTTTTAAATATTGTTTATGTAAGTGGCCAGTTCCGGAAACTTACAGTTCGCCCCATCGCCCTATGTATTCTATTCATTGACGGTAACAATCAAAATAGCTCGTAACTCGTCACTTGTAGATATTCATTAAAAAAAATACCTAATTGCTTATTTTCTATGAATAAGCAAATACATTAACTAGTGTGTCAATTTACCTACCTATTAAAATTTGCTACTCTCTGAAGCACCCATTTCTTTGATCCCTAGTGCCTTTTTTTTCATATTTGTTTTACGGCATTTGGCTTTCTATGCCTTTTAGCCCTTCATATTTTTTACGCGTTATCAACGAAATGGTGGTGTAATTCATTTCGTTGATTCAATGGAGCCTCTGGCGACAATTCCCTCGAATCCACTGGTTTGATCATAGACGCAGTAGCAGTAAGCCGAGCGACCACTAGCCCGCTATGTAAATCTCACTACAGCCGCACCATGACACTTTATTTTAGTTATTCCACACATTGTTCATAAACATGAGCATTTATAACACCAAATTACACCGATTTCACATTATAAAGTCCACTAGAAGCAATTTGCAAAACAATCCAAAACAAAAGCCGTGCAGTCCGCCGAAATTCCCGACAAGAACTCCTCCTAGTGCCCGGGATAAAAGGTAGCCTATGTCCTTCTCCGCACTCCAGAGAACTTGTATACAAAATTTCATGATGATCGGTTCAGTAGTTACGGCGTGAAAGTATAAGAAAAAATAAACATACAAACTCACTTCCGTATTCATAATGTAAGTTAGCATATGCATTAGCCTCGCACGCACTGAAACACTGCAGTTGTTTTTAGAAAAGCTAAAAACGCATTACCAACATGCAATGTACTGCAGTTAGTAATTTATCAATGTGACGCTATGTACCACAAACTTAGGCTCGGCACAAACGGGCGACCTACCACAGCCACTGATGGCTAGCGTAAGCAGTTTACGCTTGTTCATACATTTTGTTGATACATGCTGCACATATATTGCTTCTTGCCGTTGCACCCACCGTAAGTTTTATTGTAGGCTCAGAGCTTCAGGCTTGAATCACCTATTGGCTGATAATAAAGATGATTCCGTGTTTCGAATGGCACGCTAAGCCGTTGGTCCCGGCTGCCATCTGTTGGTAGTCGTTAAAAGGAACCACGTCAGAGACCAAGAGGCGGTTCTGAAGAACTCTGACACCAGGGTGTGCATGGTCGATTGACCGTGTCACCTACAATGATGATGATGAATACGCAGACATTGTAGATGATGCAGTGGCTCTGTTGGTTAAAGGTACAGCAAATTTTCAGCAGCTGCTTACTACAGCGAGTTGCAGACACTGCGAGCGAGCCTTAACAAAAGTTTTTAAAAAGCGTGTGAACTGCTTGTCGATGCTTGGTGGTTTGCCGTCTGTTTGTGCCGATCTTTAGAGGTATGCCTTGTGTACAAATAGTCTGCCTTTTTACAAATAGTTGCGTTGCGAGTGACCTAATGTATCCTAGGGAAGACGAACGTGCTCCAGGTATTTTACCACTTGTGGATATAGCCTTGGGTCATCCCTCGCCATATATTGCGTGCCTTGCGGAAATATCATGTGCTTGATAGCGATTAATGTATGCTTACCATATGTAATTAAGTAACAATATTCCTACCAAGATTTATTTTTCTTTAGTATTATGATTAAAATGTTTTTATTTATAGGTTAATATTACGTTATGGTTTTACGGTCTCTAAAATTCTTTCATTAATTTTAATAGGTACCTAACTCATTTACCTATTATGGAAAGATTTCCGTTACTAACCGGCCCCCGGCCCTGAATAAATGTATTCCATTCACACAATCAATATACTTGTTTATTAAAGGGCCGAGTGGAGAACATGGGATCTTTCGACGAACTGGCATCCTCAGGCAAAGATTTTGCAATGCTGTTGACCGCTTTGCAGGAGGGCAAAGACAAGGACACCGAGAGTGTGGGCTCGGGAGCGGTGAGTCATATTCATGTCTAAGAATCCATGGCGATGACGATGAAAGCAAAATAACGAGTTATGATTTAGACACAGTTGCAGTTTAAACTGAATCTATGCATGACATATACTAGAATGGTCTATTTCAGAACTTACCGTTCTAATGACAATATCTTTGATCGAGTCATGTTACGTACACTAATGAATGTACAGTTACAAATAGAAATAAAACAATGATACGCTAGCAATATAGTCCTTTCAAAAGAAAAAAAAGCTATCAAATATATTTTTAATCTTGCGCGATAATTTATAACTAAATGTTTTATCCATTTATATTCATAGCAAATCAAAAGACAACATCTGAATCTGAGATAGACAGAGCCAAAGTCACATGTTTTCATGCACTTTACAGAGCCTCGAAGACAAAGAAAGGCCCAAAATTTTAAGGCAACAGTCATCAGTCGTCGAAACGGAACAACCGAAAGAGTTCGAAGCACAAAAGATGAAGGAGGAGGAGAGGCAGACGGGTAACTTGCGCTGGGAAGTGGTCAGTGCGTACTTCAAGTCAGGCGGGAACCTGTGCTTCATCATGTTCACGGTGTTTATGGTGTTGCTGGCAGCTGCGAGCGGCGCAGCTGCTGACTACTGGGTTAGCTTCTGGTTCGTTAACTTTATTATTTACACTAAGTAGGTAGTTATTGTAATATATGGACAATGAGCTACCAGAGGAAAGGGATACTGATGCATAAAAATTATTATTCACTGGAAAAAACGTGACTAGGATAAGTTTAATTCAGTGTAGGTACATACTTGTATTCGTTACATATTCACAACCGAAAGATCTGAGGTTATAAAGTAAGCTAAGTACTTATATGAGAAAACCTTTCACGTATTTTTTTTTCAAGGTCCAACCAGATGGCAGTTTATGAAGAAGGATTAGGAGGAGCCGAAATGGGTAAGTATGTTGAGGTTATTGCCCAAAATTGATTGATTACATTATCATAACCTGCCGTATCTTGCAGACAAATGTATCTGATAGATGATAGATAAAGTATTTGTGTTAGCACGTCATTTTTAAAAATAATTAGTTGCCTTGTCTAGTTTCATTTGACTTACCTTGAAACAAAGTCCAAAGTATAATATAGTGATATGGATTTCGTCATTTTATTGTGTAGATATAAGATATGAGTATTAAATATCTTAAATATATAATCAAAGGATGATTAACTCAGCATAGAGCTCCATTATAAGAACCATTACAGACAAAAATCCATTATACAAACAGTTTTCAATTTAAACAGCATAATCATTCATTCAAATAATTTAAAATATAATATATTTATAACTGATGTGAAAAAGTGCCTGTAATACCTCAATTGTCTAAATAAGTTTGATTTGTTTGGTTTTAAGTATTATTACTTATTCGACAGACTAAGTCACATTTTAATGTAAAAATAACATCTGGCCGACATAACTACAGTAGAATCCGTTTATTATGACTCCGCCTATACTGACTAACCGCATATAAGAAGTAATTGCACAGCAAAGTTTGGTTTACATTTTAAATTCTTTATTGGAATCATGACTTCGCGTATAGTGACTAATAGCTTGTCATGATCCATTTATGTCCGTTTATAGGACACAAACATGATTTCTTAAATCTTCGGCAGTGTTCGAGAGGGTCACGTCACGTGACGCCCGGTGACGTTCGGCGCGTGGCTTGTTTATGTTTTGAGTCTCTGTCTGTATTATCTGAGGTATTTCTCTTATAAAATATACATACATACATATAAATAATTATATACGGACAAATCACACAGATTAAGCTAGCCCCAAAGTAAGTTCGAGACTTGTGTTATGGGATACTAACTCAACGATACTATATTTTATAAAAAATACATATATAGATACACATCCATATGTATACCTAACAGACACTAAAGGTTGTTTATTTTCTACAAACTTCTTTGTATGATGTCCTCTTAGAATGACGTATTTGTCTTTTCCCTTCGATGTCATTATGAACGGATTCCACTGTAATTACATCTAAGTAGATTTTTTTTAAACTTTCACGTTTTATACGTAATACTGGGTAGGTACATGAAAGACTGGTTGCGACCACGATGGATGTAATGTCATTGAAACTTAACGGAATCAAATAGATCAAAGGTTCGTGCTAGGACCCAATAAGTTTTTATACATAATTGTAGATTTTAGTATAATGATTAGGAAGAATTTACGAGACGAAAATGGACTTGCATCTAAGTATACATATTTTTTAAACAACTCGTCCAACTTTAAATTTAAAAACAACATATTCCGTAGACTTTTTATTGTGCTCTCCAACTTTGATACATTTCAAGATACTCAATTATTTCAGACCCGGCCCTGGACGTGCAGGTGGGGCCGTTCACGACGGGCCAGTATATCATCATCCACGGGTGCATTGTGGGCTCCTGCATCCTACTCACCCATCTCAGAGTCTTCCCGTTCGTTGGCCTGTGCGTCTCCGCATCTAAGAAACTGCATAATCGCATGTTTTCTACCATGACCAAGGGTATCATGAGGTTTTTCGACACTAGTTCGTCAGGTAATAAATAAATAACAACTTTAAGTGTCAGAATTTCAGACAGTATGACGGTCATGGCGTTTTAAGGGTTTTGATTTAATTTTGCAATAAACACAACGATAATAGGTATGCTTATTTGTTGTGGAATTAGTGTCTAGACGGCTAGCTTATCTTTGTATAGGTATCAAACGTTTTATCTGATATCAATTAAAAGTACCTATTTTTTTCATTATTTAGTTGGTACCACAATTTTAATGTTACGGTGACTATGTACTTGTTAGTAATTAAGTGTGGCTGCCTGACGAAGATATTCGAACCTATAACAGTGAGAAGTAGAATTGGAATGATAAAAGTGACTATGCTTACTTATAAATACAACAGATAACATTTATCAGTGCTTGCAGAATCTCACAGATTTGCAAAGGTGGCTGATAATCTCATCTCTACAATGACTTTTATCAGTTAAGGTCGTCACGTCACGTTGTTGACAAAAATAGTATGTGACAACGCCACGCAACATTATATATTCAGATAATTCCAAGTTTTCATCTGATTTTAGTCCACTTTTTTCTTCTATTTCTCAATTTGTAATGTTTTGTGATAGTCTTAAATAAAATTAAATCGCATTAACAGGTTTTGAATTTAACATGACAATTTAACGTAGTCCTGTGTTATCTTAATTAGATATATATGATAAAGGTAAAAATAAATACTTCAAACCTAACAAAAAACCGGCCAAGTCCGAGACAGACACACGCGCGAAGGGTTCCGTACCATTATCTATATTTTTCCCCTAACCTACTGTGTATTGTGGGTGTTGTTTCCTACTGCTGGGTAAAGGCCTCCCCTGGGTTCTCCACTCATCCCTATCCTTCGCTACTTCTGGCCATCCATGTTTGAATTTATCGAGGTCGTCCTCCATAAATAAAAAGTCTATAATTATCTACTAGTGGTTCTGCGAGAACAGTAGACCTCGCGAGCCCTTACAACCAACATCCACATTTGTCCTCCAGTGCTTTAAAATATATCTGTTACTGATATGCTAATTGATTAAAGGATGATTTCCTTCAGTTACTATTTCCCAATTCCCGCTGCTCTTAATTAGGTACCAGAGAAAACTGAAATTTAAACCTACATTCCCTTTACCAGAAGACCCGACCAGACCCTTTTTTAAGAGGAAACATTAAGCTCGAGAGAATTGAAAAATAGATATTTATAATATCTATTGTTGTCGCGCCGCGTGCCCAAACAAACCCCGCAACTCGGCCGGAAAATACTTATAAAAATTACACAAAATTAACGCTTCGTAGTCTGATTTCTTCTCCAAAACTTAACCGATTTAATTTCTTTTTACATTCAAAATTTAAAATAAGCTATGGCTGTGTTTCTGCGTTTCTTTTTCTAATATAATTGCCCAAATTTGTTTTCTTGATGTTTGAACACAACGGAAATTCGCAAGACACAAAATTTTAACATACGGATTTTTTTAGTAAAAAATCATTACTCTATTGGTACTATCCGGCGAGGAATCAGGGGACTACTCTTGTATGGAAACACGGCCGTTGAGCACCATGTTTAGTATGATTTTTTTTACACATTAACTACGTTGGAGTGATCCTCTTCAAGATCGGAAATATCGGAATAGCGAACTTGGCATGCGTGAATAGGAGGCAAAGTTTAAGTACCCGGTTTCATAGTTACCAATTGGTCAAAATTTTAATATCAAAATTTTAATAGGATGCTAATTTTCAACTATTATGGCAGACAAACATGCGAACTTTACGTTAAGAAGTGGCCGGCATCTATAAGCCCCGGGTTCAAGTGACAGGATAGTATGTGAATCTTTTTTTATTTATTTTTAATTTTTATTTCAGGATTCTAAGTTTATTCAGTGTTTTCAATTATAAAAGTAACACGCAGTATCATGCTTTAAGCCAAAAAATATTTTTCATATTTTGATTTTTGTTCCTTAGGGAAAGTTGTTCAATTTCACTCCCTCTCCACTTCACGTACTTCAACTTCTTTCATAAATATACAGAAAATCGATTTCAGACAACTTTTGGGCAAATTGCCGACTATAAATAAACACGTTCAAGTTTATCGTATGAAAAAGTTGTTCAGACAAAAAAGTTGCGTCTTAATGAGAATAACAAAAAAGTCTAATAACATTTTCGTTTTTTTTTTCAAATAGCTGCGCTATGAGTTTTTTTAAGTTTCGGGCCCCTATATATCCGCCATTTTTTAAAATTTCGAAAAACTGGCACGACAAAAAAATTCTATATAATTACCGAACCTGCTCACAAAATTTCATGAAAATCGGTTAAGAAATGCGACCTATAGGCGAGAACAGACAGACAGACAGACAGACGGACAAAATAATTTTGGGCCAGTGGAAACTGAGACGCTTCGCTCGCTTCGCTCGCTCGGTCAATAATAAATTTTAAAATATTTTTATTATGTATGATGTAACGAAAATGCTTCTCGCAATTTTTTCTTTAACTGTGCTATATGACGTTGCTTCGTACCAAATCTAAAGATTCTGAGTTTACGTGAATTCACAATAACGAAAATTTGTGCCATAAACTGCTGTACTGTATCTCTTGATTCCGTTGGCTTAGAACTTTGACTTTTTTACAGCTTCAAGGAACTGTAGATTTGAGTATTTGATATGAATTTCAGCTTGATACATTTCGCGTTCCTGAGAAAAAGGGTCTTAACAGACAGACAGACAAGAAAGTGATCCTGTAAGGGTTCAGTATTTTCCTTTTGAGGTACGGATCCCTAAAAACAAATATATAAATAAATAAATATAAAAAAACTTACATACTATATTATGCAGGCTTTTGTATATACAAATATTCCGAATTAACATAACTTAAAACATTTTTAGGTCGAATTCTCAACCGTTTCACAAAGGACATGGGCGCTTTGGACGAAATATTGCCTCGGACTTTGTTGGACGTGTTCCAAATCTACAGCACGCTGCTCGCCATCCTCGTCTTGAACGCTATAGCGCTTTACTGGACCCTCATTCCGTCTGCAGTCCTACTTGTTTTGTTCTACCTCTTTGTTAAAATCTATATGAAGACGGCTCAGGGAGTTAAGAGATTGGAGGGCACGGGTAAGTTGAACAGGCTATTTTCGTCTTATAAAAATACATACGAGTGTTTAAATTGTGTTATCTATTTAAATAGTTTTAATCATAAAAACACGAATTAAGACATTATATTGTTTTAAAATCATAGTCACATTTACGTAGTTTTGTTTTAAAATAAAATGAATAGATCGGGGAATATATCTGAGGAACCATGTCGATAGATGATGTGATCAGTAAGTAACTGTAATGGTTATTATAAGACGCCATTGTCTCGGGTTCAACCCGGGTTAGGGATTTCTAGGTTTCAAATACAATTTGAATCGTGTACGCTCATTTTCATCACTACTTGAAGAAAAAAATTACCCTAGGTGGTTAGATACCTTAAGGCGGCTCAAAAATATGACACAAGTTTTAGCTGAAACCCTTGTTAAGAAAGGAACATTGATTATACGTAGTATTTTTCCTATAGGTACCGCGTGTAATTATAACCTTCGACAAAGGCTTTATAGGGCGACTTACTTTGTTAATACGAACAATGCTAGAATCTCGAAAAATAACTAAGTTCCATACAGATTGCCGGCTGAACACTTTTGTATGGAAATGTAAACAAAACGAATTTCTAACACTGGTCCTGTGGGAAAAGTTTTTCGTATCGGCTGGCTGAGTAATCCGTTCAATGCAATGACGGAAGTAAATTTAAAGCCCAACCAAACATATATGTCACCTGTGTTGCCCACTTACACACACGCGAAACAAAACACACAATATAAAAAGCCGGCTCTGGGGGCGCTAAATTAACTCTAGTTATAGCAACACTTTATCATGTTGACAACAGAGTCCGGGACGTTGTCCAATGTTTCAGACTTTCACGATTTTATACATTTAAAATTTATTTACACTTTGTCAGCAATCGACAGATGGCACTAATAACGTCCTAAAGCCTAATAGTCCCTAAAGAAATAAAAGTAACTAGATGAAAATATCAAAAGTCTGGGAATATACCCTGATTTACATTGGAAATCCTGAGATTTTGTTGCAGTTTGAGAATTTTCTTTCAAACGTATGTTAGATATGTAGTTGTAGACATTCGATAAATAAGTGCCGATGTTAATTCTGCAATTTTTATTAAAGTTGATTACCAAAGGTGTTGTTATATGATTCTCTAGGTTTAAAAGGCAATATTAGACTATGTTTACTTTTCTTCACTTTAAAATGTTATTATTAAAAATTCCAAAAATCCTGAGATTTCCTAAGAATTGCAAAATCCGGACGCAATCCTAAAGAAGAAGAGTCCAAAAATTCTGATCTCAGGACAAATCCTGAGATATGGTAACCCTTCCTTAAAGTTGTTGAAGTTCCAATAGCTTTCCGCAATATGGCGATTGGTTGGGCTTACTTACATGTGGTTATAGTGCTACTTTTATTATTCGCCCAGTCTCTGAATATTTCGAAAGGTCAACATTATATTCATTTTCTCGTAATAATACTTATCGGGAATGAGCTAGCATAGCACTTAATAGAATCATTTTCCAACTGCAGCAATAAATCATGCCGCGAACGAGAGCTCTTGCAAAACAGTAATTTGCGAATGGTAGGTAATAAAAGTCAAACAATTATTTTGGGGCTAAAATATGGGCTCAATTTCACCAATTTTACTATCGACCTACTTTTTTGCAAGCTTTTATCGTTACGCAATACTCTCAGTAGGTTTCGGTAAAATTTTGCAAGCTACTTTAGGACCATTTTATGTTCAATTGCAATTGCTGACTTCATTGCAATGACTTACTTTTTATGGTACTTCAATCTTTCGGCCTCGGCTCCGCTATACCATTGTTGTAGACCCTCAGGAATATTAGGTACGTTTACCGGGATGAAAGGAGGGGTACCGTTGAAAAGTCAAAAATTAAAGACCACTGGTTCAATGATTTCAAAGCAATATAAAGTGTAAAAAGTAACAGATATTTAGAACATAATTTGATAATGCTGACAAAATTTCGTAGCACAACCCACTGCACTTTGTTAAATTTATTTCCTTACCGACTTACATCCATACATATATTATAAATGCTAAATTAACTATGTGTTTGTCTGTAACCTCTTCACGCACCAACCATTGATCTGGTTTAGATAAAATTTGGTATGGGGATAGTTGCCCAGGGAAAGACAAAGGGTACCTTTCAGAAGTCGGGACAAACTTTGCGAACATAACGGCGAGTATAAACGGTATTGATTTCAACGAAACATTTTCCGGCGTTTACATCTCGCAATCGCAACCAGCAAGCAATATGTTGCTAGGTATAAAAGTTGGAACAGTTCTGATATTGATTATTCGTTATTTTACCTCAAAGAATTGCTTTATTGGCCAAAAATATTTAATTCGGTAAGGTCAAGGTAATGCCAAGGTCGTTTAAGTAAGTATTTCATGTAATATGATTTGTATATTGATTTATTTAACATTATTATACATTCAACTTAAAATTTACGCGGACGAAATCGCGGGCAACAGATAGTTCGATATAATGATGCTGGTTGGTTACTCACAAAAAATCTTAACTCGCAATAATATTGCTGTGTTAATCAACATCGGTAAACAAAAGAGGAAATATATTGCCACTATTGCTGTTAGATTTAAGTTTCAACCCCACGGCCCCGTGGAGTTCCACAGCAATAGCTTGTTTTCTCAACATGCTTTGTTTTTTGTATGTGTAAGTGGCCAACACTGGTGTTAGATTTTTCAAGCCGCCTAATGGCATCCGACAGAGGTTAACGACCGCCATCTAATGTTGACAACCAACGGCTTAACGTGCCTTCCGAAGCACGCACTTCTAACGTTGGACTAACGTTTCTTAAGTTTTAATTATATAAATAGCATTACAATGCTCGGTTTAATATTAAAATCGAATATATGTGATGAAAAAATTTCGCCACAGGTAGGATTTGAACATGTAGGATTTCACATATTATAGGTACACGCATTCGAAGCATGCGTAATTTGAAGAAAATAAATAAACTATTATTTATATTTAAGAATTGGTATTTGCTATTGTGTGCACTGATAAATGGCAATTCATTTCTATAACATCGATTTCCATCAATGTCTACATTTATCCAATTTATTCCAGCAAAGAGTCCAGTGTTTGGAATGGTGACATCTTCATTGAACGGCATTGCCACCATCAGGTCGGCAGGCGCGCAACAGAGGCTCATTAAAGATTTCGACATTCATCAGGTGCTTACTAAAATCATTGCATGCTAGTAATTATTACCTTTATTTTTTTCTTACTACTCTGTAATATCGAAACAATAGGTAGATTTAAGATTTATTTTTTAAGCGACTTGAAGAGGTGAAGACCAGAGCCGATAATTTTTGAAACCAAAATAATGAATCAGAATTTTCGATTGAAAATTAGGGTGCTTTTTCGATATTTAAGTCAAAAAAGTAAAAATTACTGTGTATTTGGGGCATAGAAAGGTAAGTTTTTCCTAAATTTTGGTGAAAAAAGAAACATGTTTGTAAATATAAAAATTCTAAATTCTGGTTATTTGAATTTTTACATACATTTTAAGGTTAGGTAAAAAAAGTGTAAATACAAAAAGAGTTATTACAGGACTTGTAGTTTTGCCGGAAATCGAGATAAACCGTTTTTCACCCTTAAAAGCTCACTTCCTGGAAGGGAGGGAGACTTCCGACCTCAGATCGCCCGTAATTTATTTTTCCCTAAATTTTTGATATATTCTTTTTTGCAATGGGTTTCATTCTATTATAATTTTATTTTACTTTTTATCATTTTCAAAGGCTTCGGCACTGGTCTAGTTATTATTTAAAAGCTCACTTCCTGGAAGGGAGACTTCCGACCTCAGATCGCCCGTAATTTATTTTTCCTTAAATTTTTGATATATTCTTTTTTGCAATGGGTTTCATTCTATTATAATTTTATTTTACTGTTTATCATTTTCAAAGGCTTCAGCACTGGTCTAGTTATTATTTAAAAGCTCACTTCCTGGAAGGGAGACTTCCGACCTCAGATCGCCCGTTATTTATTTTTCCTTAAATTTTTGATATATTCTTTTTTGCAATGGGTTTCATTCTATTATAATTTTATTTTACTTTTTATCATTTTCAAAGGCTTCGGCACTGGTCTAGTTATTAATTAGGTAGTTTGTTTCGTTTTTTAAATCTATGGTATACATATACGGAACCCTTCATGGGCGAGACCGACTCGCATTTGGCCGCTTTTTTTATTTCTTTGAAAGATTATTAAAATAATACGTATTTGCAGATAATTTCTGGCGTAGCTAGATAAATTCAAAAATTAATTCATGGTGTCCGGAACTGCCTTATGACCCTTTGTTCTTCTTGTACCTCAAAGACTGTACATACACGCAAAGAGACATACATTGTATACCCCGCCAAGACAATAAACAATAGGGCAACTATTTTGTAAAAGTCAAATTATACTACAAAATAAAACATATTTGTACTTTTTTTATGGTACTTCGTCTTTAAAATTGAGATAGTGCTTCGTCTTTAAAATAAACTAACAACTTACGTTGTTTAATATAACTTCTAACGTTATCGCGATTGTGTCACAATTGAATCAATCACTTAATACGGTTGTATCGCGTTTATTACGTTATTATTACACTTGCTGTTTCGAAAACTAGGTACAGTTTTCATGTTCGCAAATAGACTAAGTTGACAATTGCCTATTATAATATATAAATTACGCAAAACTACCACAAAGAATATTGATTGATAACGTACCAGATGTTCGCAATAGCGACTGTATAAAGGTTCTAAGTTTAAGCTGATTTACATGATCTATACCGGTTCCTCGCATGCGTCCTTGTAACAACCCTGTTCATAATATTTTTCAGATATTTTTAAAATTACATGCTTAAACAATTTTCACGTCTATCTATATAAGTTAATATACTTGTATATATAACAAACTAACATATTGCAATAGGCTTAAAAATGCATAGGTTGACTTTTCTCTATTAACATTTTTCTATCATTTACAGGATTTGCACACTGCGGCGTGGAACGGTTACCTGGGTGGCGGTTCCGCCTTCGGATTATATTTGGACACGATGTGCCTCGTCTACCTTAGCTGCGTGATATTTGTTTTCTTATACCTAGACTTTGGTAAGAATTAATTTGTATTACTATTATTTTTATCTATAATTATATTAACGGTGTGCTTACATGTCGGCAATGTGCGAGGATTTTTACCAATAAGATTGGCTATGTAAGCCACGAGAGAGCCCTGACTACCTGAAGCGGTCGCCACAGCCGAAATCGGTCGGACGACGATGATGATCTATCATTGGAGGAACAAGATTTTATACCTACATCTTAGCGCACTTAGGTATTTTGTTGATTCATAGTTATAATTAATAAATAAATAAATAGGGATATATCACACAAATAAATAAATAAACTTAAGTTAAAGAGTTTAACATTAATAAAGGTATTTTAAAACACAAAACGCGTGAAAAGGTCTCTAGTAGACAATATAAAAGTCTAATAATATATATAATAATAATAATATATGTATATATATATATATATATATATATATATATATATATATATATATATATATATATATATATATGTATATATATATATATATATAACATCAGGTGAGATGGGTGAATTTATCTCCTAATCCAACATTTAGTAAAAAAAAAGCGCATAACTAAAATCACTTCGTCATCAGGTGATGAAAATGGCAGTAACTTCTGAGGGTCTTGTCTTGAGGATTCTTTCTTGTTCGGTTATTCTTAGTTTTTTAAGTTTCGAGAACTCTGACACCAGGTTGTGTATGGTCGATTGACCGTGTCACCTACTCGAAATGAATGAATTGATTCATTCTTATTTTCATCTTTATGCGACAGGAGATGCGATAGCTGTGGGCAGCGTAGGGCTGGCAGTTACGCAGAGTAACACGTTGACAGCCATGCTTCAGCACGGCGCTCGCATGCTGGTGGAGTTCATCGCGCAACTGACGAGCGTGGAGCGCGTGCTCGAGTACACGCGCATCGAGACCGAACCTAACCTCTTCGAAGGCAGTGAGTAGCGTTGACCACTGACACACTCGCAGCCATGCTGCGTATATGCGTACCTAAACATTTAATTTTTATAGTTCTAGTGTTGAAAATTCTCACTAATCTAATATTATCCGCAATACCACTTTATTCGAAATCAATTTGTCAAGTGCCCAATAAGTATGATTTAATATAATATTTAGTAAGTGCTACAGGTCAAGTAGGTACTTATTCTAAGTACCTAGGTAATTCAAGCAATTTTCTTATCTTTATCGTGAGTCCTAGTACTTCCTTATTGTATTATCGGCTATCATTTTCTAATAGTAAGACTAATAGCGATACCATTTCGTTTTTAACTAAAACTTAGCTCGGCGTATATTGCAAAGTTTCAATCAAATAGACGCTCGTAAACTTTTATATTCCTAAAATAATAAGTAAAACGTAAGATATTGCTTATTACTATAGACCTAATGATAGATCGCCCGGAGTCCTGCTAGCAGGACTTTGAAACCTTCCGGAAGGACGCAACTTTTTTCCGTCACAATTTTTTAATAGTATAATACAGGGTTCAAAATTATATGAAAAATACAGTATATTTGTCCTGCAAAAGAGATTTTTTCACCCAAATCTCGTACTGCCAGCAGGGACTTACGGCGTCTTCCGGCAGGGCGATTCCCAAAAATACCCGTCCTTCCAGAAGAGCTTCCAGCAGGACGTACCGTAGGGCGATGTATCACTAATATCGCTGGTTCATACCCTGCCTGCGTTAAATGTATTTCCCATAATACCTTATTTCTTAATTTATCAGAGCGTAAGATACGTAGGTTGAAAATGTTGGCACACCAATATTTGTTAAGTTTTTCTTCGTAAATATTCAGGAAAAGCTAAGCGAAAGAGGTTAGCAGGTGCCACGAGGTTTATGCTACGTCAATACATATAAAATACATACCTATACAATTCATTCCTAATATAGCAATTTAGAATGTTATAATTACAGAAATAAATACGCCAGCGCATTGGCCCATGGCGGGCAACATCGATTTCCAGAAAGTATTCCTACGCTATGACCCGGCCGAGGCGCCTGTGCTCAAGGATCTGAACATCATCATCCAGAGCGGTTGGAAGGTACGCAACACAACATGTAGTCATATTTACAATACTTAACAAAAAATAAAAATCCTTATTCTTACTAATATTATAAATGCGAAAGTGAGTTTGTTTGTTTATTTGTTTGTTTGTTTGTTTGTTTGTTACGCTTCACGCCGTAACTACTCAACCGATCATCATGAAATTTTGCATACAAGTTCGCTGGAGTGCGGAGAAGGACATAGGCTACCTTTTATAAAAGTACTATTCCCGAGGGATCGACATTGATGCGGGCGGAGCCGCAGGCGAAAGCTAGTAATAATATAAATATGAACCAAGAACAAAATCTGACTAAATGAAATAAAAAAACAGGTTAAGCTCGAGTTGGATTCGCACACACTAACGTTGCATAGCCGTGTGGTATCCGGCAGAGTAGAATAGGACCACTCCAAGTCTTCCCGTGGATGTCGTAGAAGGCGACTTAGGAAATACAAGCTAAACAAAGTTTATAAACATCTAAGAGACCTCTCCAACCCGTCTGGCCAGCGTGGAGAGTGTAGGCCAAGTCCTCTGGCTACTCTGGCCAAGTAGTACAGAGACAGTCATGCTCCTGTAGTGGAGACTAAAAAGGACCTGATGATGATGATGATGACATTGCATACCATTATTTAACAACAAGAACGCCACACAAAAATAGAAATATTATATGGTAACGGATAATTATTCATAAACCTTTTTCATGCGACCTCTCCAGTTTTTCTCGCCCTATCCCTCGGGTACGGAAGCCTAAAAAGGATATTTTACTTTTTAGTGTTATATTTACTTTGTTATTAATTATAAATTATAATACAAATACTAAATAGAAAGTAATTATTTTTAGAAGCAAGAGCCTTTATCTAGTAATGCTAAAAAGGCAAACTACATTAATAGCCTCTTTAAAACGATTTTAACGCTAGTATCTCTAATATTCGTTTTAAAAGGCGTGGTAAAATTATCCTGGATAACGCTTACAATCGGCCTTTTTAAGCCATGGGTGGAGAGGAGAGGTCTCCTCTCCACCCATGGCTTGAAAAGGCCGAGCTTGAGAAGTCCAATTCTGGACATAGGTAGGTACCTATGTCCAGAATTGGACTTCATGCAACTGAAATGATGATAAATAATATTGTTTAGGTATTCTATCTTTCCTGTATTTAAGCGGCCAACATTATCTAATGTAGATTTTTGATACCGCCTAAAGATATTTGACATAGCATAACGACTGCCATAAACGAGCATTACCAACAACAGGTGGAAATAAGGCCTAATATAAGATATATTTAGTCCTTATTCCCATACTCAAAGCTTTTAAGAGCTTGAGTTATTTGATGCTATCGGTGAAACCACACCCTGAGCAAAGAATATATACGCTACACGACCCTGAGTGAATGGCTTATATACGAACCGACGCAAGATTAACATAACTCGTTGCAGGTAGGAATCGTGGGCAGGACCGGAGCCGGCAAATCTTCATTGATATCGGCCTTGTTCCGGTTCGCCTACATCGACGGAACTATATCTATCGACGGTATAGATACTTCGCTTGTAGGAAGACAGGTACATAAAATTCCACTTATTATTGACAGTGAATAAGAAAGAGTTAATTTTATCATACCTTTATCAAACTAAAGCCACACATTTATTTCTGATGTCAAGTAGTTGTTTCAGGTGCTGACTCGCTGTCACACCATTTTGTCAAACCAGTGTGACACAGAATAATATTTTACTCACAGTCACACCAATGTGACAAGATTCTTTTTCCTCACAGACACATTAGTGAGCACACAGCATTTTGACCGTTAATGTCACTACTACTCATTTTACTCTCAAAAATGTCTACTATATCCAAATTACTATACTTAATGTCTCTTTTCAAAATTAACACATCTCCAGTTGCTTTTTTTTTTAAATAAATAGGTAGTAAAATGTAACTGGGTATTGATTACTGGCGGAGCAAACTTGCTTTACTGTTAGTTACATCATAGAAATCTTCATCAGACCACTCTTTAAAATAGTTGGATTATACATACTTTTTAGATAGTTTAAAGACATAGTTGTTTGTATCCGCAGGAACTCCGATCGAAAATTTCAATTATTCCACAAGAGCCTGTTCTGTTCTCCGCTACAATCAGATACAACTTGGATCCATTCAATATTTACAGCGACGACGACCTCTGGAGGGCGCTTGAACAGGTTATTAATAAAAAAAAAGAATGTTGTGTACCTACTCATTTACTCGTACATTTTAAAAAGTATTATTATTTTTTCTTCAGGTGGATATGAAATCGGCAATACCTTCACTAGATTTCAAGGTAACCGAAGGTGGCTCCAACTTCTCAGTTGGACAAAGGCAGTTGATGTGTCTCGCCCGAGCTATACTTAGGTCCAATAAAATATTGATCATGGACGAAGCCACTGCAAACGTCGATCCTCAGTAAGATAAATTTTCATAAGAGTTTAGTCTTCTGTATTTTAGCCACTATTCTTATTGATTTACATATTTTTTTCTCCAGGACGGATGCTTTTATTCAGCAGACGATTCGCCGGCAATTCTCTTCGTGCACTGTGCTGACGATCGCTCACCGGCTCAACACCATAATGGACTCAGATCGCGTGCTCGTGATGAGCACGGGACAGGCCATGGAATTTGATCATCCTTATATCCTGCTCTCGGACCCGAATAGCATGTTATCGTCCATGGTTCGGGAAACCGGTGAAAAGACCAGTGCACAACTGTTTGAGATTGCGAAGGAGAGCTATTTCCAAAGTAATCTGAAAGAAAATGCGAGATGAAACATCAAATATTTGTGAATTGAAACTATTTGCAAATACGCCTTTACATATCATTATAAATTTCACCTAGATGTATTACTGTAGATATACTAATTTGATGACGTAAGATCTAAAAGACAGGGATTTTATTAATTTAGACTGAGGTACTTTGAGGTACATAGAATGAAAAGAAAGTGTGCCACATTTAATTACAACAAGAGATAAGCAAACGTAGTAACGCTATGTCGTGTACGTTATTTACTTTGTAAATAAATATGCTAGTTTTACAATGAATAAAGTTGACAAAGTAATTATTGTCTTTTATTATAATAAAAAATCAAATAATGCGCTATCATGTAGATCGATAGATTAAAGGAGAATAAGGCAATGGCTACTACTCCCCAATAGGATATAGGATATATACTTACTATGTGCTAATGATAGGTTTTAACTTCTGCCTTTATGATTAGATCTACTTATCACCTTGGCCTACGGTGTTGCAAGATATACCTACTTACAAAATGTATGTACTTATATCACAACTTTTCAACAGTATTGGCCTTGGCAGATTTCGCAATACCATTTAATCTAAAACAGTTATATACTTTACTAGCTGTTGCCCGCGGCGTAGAATTTCACGGAATTAAACATACCCTATGAGTTACTTTCGCATTTATAATATTAGTATTAGTATGGATATTATTTATACTTCTAAGTCCAGAAATGAGAAAATTTCCATAAAAACTTTACCCTCCCATTTTGCCATTTAAGGGGGGAATTTTGTCCATTTCACAGGTCTTATTAATTGTAATCAAGAACCTATTACATATATTTACCTTTTTTATACCCATTTATATACCTATTTTTATACTTCTAGGTCTAGAAATGAGAAATTTTCCAAACAAATTTTACCCCCCTTCTAGAGGATTTTTTCCAGTTGACCTACACAGATCTTTTTCAATTGTAATCGTACATTTATATACCTTTATTCATACTTCTAAGTTGAGAAATAAGTAAATTCCTATACGAAATTTTGCGCCGCTATTTTACCTCTTCAGGGGAAAATATCGTCCATTTTACCTAGAACTTATATACTTATTTTCATACATCTAAGTCCAGAAATTAGAAAATTTGCAAACAAAATTTATAAACATTTTAACCCTTAAGGGGGGAATTTTGCAAATTTCATCTAAACCCATCTTTTTTAGTTTTAATCGATAACTTATATACCTACTTTCATACTTCTAAGTCCTACTTTTATACTTCTAATGAGAAAATTCCATATAAATTTTACCCCTTCAGAAGTTAAATTTCTAAAAATCCTTTCTTAGCGCTCACTCACTCACATCATTAAAAGAACCCCTGTACCAAATTTCAAGTTTCTAGGCGCAGCAGTTTCGGTTGCGTTGATATACATACATGGTGAAATTTTGATCGTTTTGGACTCATAAAGGGGTCAGGTTTGCCGTTTGCCCGCGGCTACGCCGCTGCCGATAGTGTCCATCCGTCAAGAACAGTAGAATTTCCCGGAATAAAAGTTACCCTATGTCCTTGTCCTATGTACTCGGGTCTCAAACTACCTCCATACCAAATTTCATTATTATTTATGCTATATATTTGCAGGCAAACTCATGCCTTGAGTTCATTCAAATGACGATAACTTTTTTTTTAATGAACCGATTTTGATGAAACAAACTTTAAATGTTTTGCTGGGTTAAAACAAAGCAATTGGTGAAAATTTGAAGTAAATCGGTTCAGTATTTTCGGAGGTAATTGTGATCATACATACATACAGACAGACAGACAGACAAAAAATTTTTTGCTTTATATTATTCTTTTGAAGTGTCTCTCTATCCATTTCAGTCAAAAATACTAAATGTACAGACAAAATATTTTTACTGTTTTATTATATGTATAGATTACCAACAGAACATCCTCCTCCGTGGGTGATGGCACCTATACAGGCGGAAGATGAGCCATACAATTACGACGATAAGCACCAGGAAGAGCGTCTGCACCTTATGCGTGTCCACATACGTCTGCAAGTTGTCATCGCTGCAGTTCTCACAGCAACTCATATTTTAAAACCTGCATCCTCTCATCATCTATTTAAGCTTATTCGTTTTCATTGTTTTCTACTGCATCCTGTAAATTTAGTTATTGATAACACGCAACTACAAAAAAAATTATGTCAATTGTGACAAGTAGACATTGCCATCATCACTCAAAATTTCTAGAAGTCGATGATATTAAACTTTTTACAATTTTATTAGGGAGTAGAAAATAAGTTTTACGAAATTTGGTCGTAGAATTTGGTCTAGGATAACTCACTAGTTATCCCTAAGCTCAAATTATATACGTCCGCGCGATCGAGCGGTTTGGCCAAATCCAAGCGTAAATCTTACTATTAAGGTACATATGACGTGTTGTTCATTTGAAAAACATCGACACCAGTCCATTTTAAATGAATTTTTGCAATCCCTGAAAACTATGTATGTATGTATGTTTTACACCTAACGTTTTGAAAACTTTACAGTTTTCATGCTCGCAGGTAGACTAAGTTGACATTTTATCTATTGTGTTTTATGAACTATGCAAAATTACCGCCTATCATTGAATTAGAAGAACTATGGAATCAGCATCGCGCTCAAATACTGACACCACGCAAAGTGTATCAAAGCAGGCGGGGCTTAAAAAGTATATCTGTTCGCGAACTAGTCTGCCACGCGCTCCGTAACGGAAGGACGCGTCGATAAAAGCATTTAACGACAATTTTTTTGTGAATATCGGCGAAATCTTAACGAATTTAGATAAAATTGACTTCTTGTGTAGTAAAGTGGTGCAGGAAACGCAAGGAAAGACGGAAAAGTGACACTGGAGTAACTTATCATAGCGAGCGAGGCGAGCTGCTGTCGCGAGCGATGTTTACCTACCTCCGCTATGTTGACACCATAGCGTACAGTAGAAATGTTGGCACCGCCCCGTGACCGTGACGCGGCCAATCGCAAACTATCTTTGTCTATGAGTGCGTAAGTTTTTCGTTGTGATTTGAGTTAAGTTTGTTTGCATAAATGGGACTGTTAATGAATCGTTAGTTGTATGAGAGTTACGCTTCCATAGTTTTTCTAATTCAATGCCGCCTATAATATTTATTGATAACGTTCCGGATATGTGTAATAATTAGTGTTGAGTAATAGTCAAAAAACAGAAAACGTTGAAAATTGTTGGGCCGCGTGACAACGCCTCTGCAATTGCGCTACTATTAAAATGATTTGCTGCATACCATTGCTTGTAATTTCGCGGTGTAATAAATATAACGCAACCATAACCAGGCAGAGGACTAAGAGGACACATAAAGTCCACTTTAAATTGAATCTTCTTAATATTAAATGTTGGTCTGTTTGACACTTCGTATACTCTCCGGGAGTACTACATTATTTGGTGGTTTGGTGGTAAAAAAATTACAAGACTAAGATATTTAACACTAGATTTCGACCGCAGTTTCGCTCGCTTCAACGTAGTTCCTTCGTGTGCAGTTACCTTTTTTCTGGGATTAAGGCAGCTTATGACCTTCTCCATACTCCAGGGAACTTGTATGCAAAATTTCATGAAATAAAAGTAATATATAATGTAAAGTAGTTATGGCGTAAAAGTGAAACAAACAAACAAACTCACTTTCGCATTTATACTATTAGTAAGATTAAGCAGCTTAAGGATGAATTGATATTCAGGTCAGGGGCGTAACGAGGACGTCAGGGATGTCATCCTTAACCTTGTTCGGTGGTCGTAGGTATGGCACTGGGTATGGGCACCCGGCCTCCCGAGCTGGTACTTGATTTTCCCTCATTAATCCGACTGAGAAGCAAGAGGTACTTCCATTCAGATGTACCGCAAGGTTGGCTGGTAGAGATGGCTATAGCGATATGTCCTCCTTTGTACCAACTTTGTTTTCTGTTCTCTAAGTAGGTAATTGATTTGTCGGTTATTTGGCAGACGACTTGGATTTGATAGGGCGAAATGTCACAGCGATGAGCGAAGCCTTTCATGCATTGGAAAGTGCGACGAGACTAGCTGGACTGCAGGTGAACAAAGACAAGACGAAGTATCTCAGAGCCTCCCGCAGTGCTGCGTCTTCACATCCTCAAATGGCAATAGGAAATAACACTTTCGAAGCGGTGCACAATTTAACTTACCTTGGATCTCTGGTAACTGAAAACAATAATATAAGCGCCGAAATCAGCAAAAGGATCTATATTGCCAACAAGTGCTATTTCGGCTTGCTCAAATACTTTAGGTCAAAGCTTCTCCCCAGGAAAACGAAAATTCTTCTCTATAAAACCCTCCTAAGGCCTGTTCTGATGTATGGTTCGGAATCCTGGGTACTGAGCAAAAAGGACGAGAGCAACTTATTGGTATTTGAAAGGTAAAGACGCATTTTCGGTGCATTACTGGATGGTGACACCTGGCGATCGAGATACAATCAGGAGCTTTACGAGATCTTTAAAGAGCCAAATATTGTGAGCTCCATCAAGGGCGGGCGTCTTCGATGGGCCGGCCACGTAGAGCGAATGGAAGACGGAAGAGTTCCCAAACACCTCCTGAATGGCAAACTTGACGGTCGAAGACCCCCTGGAAGACCTAAACTTCGATGGCTAGATGGAATACATCAAGACGTTAAATTACTGGGAATCAGAGGATGGAAAGAAAAAGCCAGAAACAGAAACGGTTGAAGAGATTTACTTGACCAGGCCAAGGCCCACATGCGGCTGTAGTGCCTTAGATGATGATGATGGTTATTTGGTGCTTTATGATCGTAGTTACGAATAAGCATTACTTATTCAAGCTAAGCAAAGCTCATAAACATCAATGAGACCTCTCCAACCCGTCTGGCCAGCGGGAGAGAGTAGGCCAAATCCTATGTCTGCTCTGGCCATGTATGGTATATCCGTAGTATATAGAGGATCATCGTCCTGTAGTGGAGACTAAAAACACCTGATGATGATGATGATAATTCATAGTTCGGTGCAATAAAGAATGTCCTATTATATTCCCTTCCTAAATCCACCAAATTCATATACTTCACCAGCAAAAAATGATGTTCCAATGGGCAGCAGTTGTTGGCTGCCAAGCGTGGTGACTATGGCAGTATCCTGTCATGGAACAAAGTATATTTGGAAGAGGCCTTAGTCCAACAGTGGACTTTTTATGGCTGAAATGATGATGATTAAGAATGTTTAATAGGAAAAAAGACTTCTTTATATATGTTATTATGTAAAAATCGTAGTTCCAGTTCGCTTCTACATTACAATTTTTTCTTTCTCTATAGGCCATGTTAAATGCTAAATTGCTGAATGTTAAATTGCTGAATGCCAAATTGCTGAATACTAAATTGTTGAATGCTAAATCCAGCTCTCAATAAAATGTAAATCCAACGTCGAGTCTGTACACTCTAATATCAAAGCATTCGTGCCCGTGCATTTTTGCGGCTTAGTTTGTGGAAGCGGCTCCTCGCACGCGACTTTACCTACAATAATACCTATTGATTCAATTTCATATTAATTCAGCTTTCGCCGAATTGGAAAGTACCTAATAAAGAATTCAATTAACACCAAGTATTTTTATTTATTACTTGTAGATACATAAAAACTAACGTTGTATCAAAGAGATTTTCAGACGTACCTAGAGTGCACTGTTTGATATATCTATATGGCTTTAAAATGGCTTAGCATGAATTTCTAATTACTGGAGATTGAATCGATAGAGCCCACTTTGCTCTTCCTTACAATATCGTTGTTAAAGCGCGGAGATGTAATTCAAATAAACATACAAAATAGCACTACCTATGTATTATGGGGCTTTCTGTGTACCATATATTATGGAATAAATCTTAGTTGAGCCAGGTTAAGTTAGGTTACTTTAGTCTTCTTCTTCTTAATCGGTCACTCTTGACAGAGAGGTCGTGGTGATGTAGATGGTCCTGCTGCGGGATCTTCTATACTGCTCGTCCCTTGGGCGACTGTAGCTGCTTTTGCAATGGCTCTCCACCTCTGCTTGTTGGTAGCATTTCGAGCACATTGGACTACGGAAGAATGGCTAAGTATGTCCAACGAGTTGGAGATTTCCTTCGAGCTCTTTTGCCTTCTACCCGGCCCTAGACCACAAATCTCTCCATCGACGACTCATTTCTACTAATATGTCCAAAGAATTAAGTATTCGTAGCTGAACAATCGACGAAAGTCTTTCTTTTATATTAAGGTCATTGAGGATCGAAATATTTGTGCGAAAAGCGGTCCATGGTATCTTTAGTAACCGTCTCTAGAACCACATCTCTATGGTGTCGATTTTTCTTCGATCTTATAGTTTAAGTGGCCAGGTTTCGGCGCTGTATAATAGAATTCGAAAAGACCTTTGTTTTCTTGGTTATCCTTTTGTCCTTCAAAATCTTGCCCAGTCTTTAGTAGTTATATCTTTATAAGTTGTCCTCGAATTTTTAGGGTTCCGTATCCAAAGGGAGAAAACGTGACCCTATTACAAAGCTTCCATTGTGTCTGTCTATCCTTCCGTTTGTCACAGGGCTGTATCTTTGGAACAGTGATAGGTAGTGAAATTTTCACGGCACGTATACCTATATCAATTGCCGCAATGACAACAAGTAATAAAAACAAAATAAAATTAAAAATAAAGGGTCCCTTACAAGAAATAAAGGCTCCCTTAAAAAAACAAATACTTTGGTTGCATGCAACAAAAAAGGTCGCATGGAAAAAGTTTTATCGTCCCAATGCATCGTCTCCAAAGAAACGTGGTTTTTTTAGTTAAATGTTAGTACGGATCTCTTAGTGTATGCGTAGTCTCAAGTCCAATTTGAGGGATATAATAGTTTATATTATCTTCATTAATGATTTAAATATAAAACAATATATTATAAGTAGCCACAGTAACAAACTAAGCAATACATGCACGTTTGTTAGGGTTAGGTAGTACAGTTTAGAGAATACTTACTCTGGATGAAGCTTAGCAGCGCCGACAAACCATACAGGAGTATAAACTCCAGGAGAGGTATAGGATCACCAGCATCAACATGAGGCTAATATACAACACGTGGGGATTGTCGAATATGGATTGTCTACATTTTTCTGCTGAACAACAACTGCCACTAATGGATAATGAACTCATTTTGACTAAAATATTTAAATAATATTGATTTTAATCCATATAGGTACTATGTCATTGTAAAAGAATATACGGAAATTAAGGAAACTGAATCAAAACGTCTGCATTACTGCTATTTTTATTATTTATACATTTTTAAACAAATTTTGATTGATTAAAAGTCAATATTTTTTCTTTGCTCACTTTCCAGAGATGTAGAATTTTGCTCTTCGAAGCAAAGAGAAAATGTGAGAAGTGCCCATAGAGATAAGATGTGCCCCTGAGACGTGCCCTCGTTCCGCAATTTTTGAAGGGAACACTTCTTTAGCGGCGTTGTGCAATTTTTCGGATGGGTAAACTCGCGTCAGTCAGGACACGTGACCTGATCAAAATTCGTAAGACGGGCACGTGACCTAAGACCGAGGAGGCGAGTTTTTACTTCTGCCGGCACTCCCGGATTGCAACCAGGTGCCTTTTTTTTGTCATGTCTGGTACGCGCTGAATGTCCTAGAAAAAAACTCAGGGACATGCGAGCGAGTTGTCTTTTTTGTACGAGCCGAAGTTTAGTCACTACATATAGGTATTAAAGCCGCAACTGTCAGTCGCCCATAACGCGCAGATAGATGAGGCTAACTTAGCAAGTCTATGGGCGTGCTAGTATTTTTTTAAATATCCATCTGTGTTTTGGATGTACCAAAAGGAAGATAGGCCCTAGACCGGCATGAAAAAAATCCCAAGATTTTAGAGAAATTGCATTGTGAAACACCCTAGAAATATATCCCTAAATCCTATCTAATGCCTTAATCTAAGTATATAATGTACGAATACTCGTAAAAACAATTTTCTAACGTTGGCAATTAATTTTCACAACGCTATAAGGTGAAGAATATTTACGTCAATGTCATCATCTCCTTCACATTCGACTAGTTTTCCTGCAATAGAAAATTAACAAAAACCCTACTACGGCAAAACTTTCCGATTCTCGGATGGCAAACTCTGACGGGTATCACCCATAACATTGAAGTTAGACGGCAGCGCATTTTGTATCAAATTATAGGTCGCGACCTGTTATTTTGAATCTCAGAACAAGGATTAGTCCTTGTTCTGAGTTTTGAATCCAGTGGAGTTCCCTGAAGAAATTCCTGATATCGTCGTTGGAAACAGCTCTACGAGCATATCATGCACATGTTTCATAGGTGCTGCACTATTTATTTATTGACACATAAAACAGATTATGACATATAATAACATAATTGTTACTCCAAATAAAAGCACTTGTCATTATCCTAAATATGCGTGTACGGCGTGATAATTTATAAGCAACAACAGTTTATAAATATAAAAATGTTTGTGGGTTTTACGATCTGTGCGGGAGGAGAAGCGGATAGTACCTTCTACGTTTTTAGGGTTCCGTACGTCAAAAGGAAAAAACGGAACCCTTATAGGATCACTTTGTTGTCCGTCTGTCTGTCAAGACCCTTTTTCTCAGGAACGCATAGAGATACCAAACTGAAATACATATCAAATACTCAAGTCTACTGTCCCTTAGAGCTGACAAAAAATCTAACTTCTAAGCCAACGCAATCAAAAGACACAGCCGTTTATGCATAGATTTAAAAAAAAAATGCGTCGACTTCAGACTTCATACTTCTATGCGTTTATGCTAAAAAAATTTGACATTCGCAAGTAAATCAAATCCGATTTTTTTTTTAATCTATGCAAATCCTACAGGTTTATTCAAGAAACTTGAAATTTGGTACGAAGCAACGTTTTATAGCAGTAATGGAAAAATTGCGAAAAGCATAAGTTTATATTTACAGCATGTAATAAAAATATTTCTAATAATTTTAAACTTATTAAAGATAATGGTACAGAACCCTTAGTGCGCGAGTCCGACTTGCATTTGGTTGGTATTTTTACTTTTCTCCCAGAGCAGAATGGAAGTGTGATTGATTACACAGACATGATTTTTTTAGCTTAAAACATACTTATATCTGAAGGCATTATTTATATGCACTTTGGTAATAATGTTCATGCGTTAAACATTTTGTGACCATGAATGGTCAAAACATGTTTAACGCTTAACGCAAATATATTTAAAGAAAAAAAAACTCCGGGAGTGCCGGCAGAAGAGAAAACTCCGCGCGGGAGAAAAAGAGGGTGATCCTATTACTTCCTCTCTTACTCCGCGCCGGCGGTCTCAGGTCACGTGTCCGTCTTACGTATTTTCGATCAGGTCACGTGTCCTGTCGCCTGTTAAACATTTTCTATCAATCCCAAAAAGTGCACATCGCCGTCCCATTGAAAACCTTTTCAGAGAGAGAGATAAATGCATTCTCCTATATAACTCTCTGAAGAGTAAACATTAAAAAGTTAAAAATTTAATAAGTTAAATGCAACAACGCATGCATGATGCGTTTTTGCAATTTCGGAAAAGGATCGCTAGGTTAAGGATTATATTATGATAATGAGATCATCGCTGTGTTCGTAATTGTAAATAATAACTTTAAACTTAAGACTAGTGTGCTCACTGTCATTTCGTGCATAATAAGCGACACATGACGCTGCCGCCGAACTTCAAAGTTTAAATACTATGATATTTATTTGAAAATAATAGAGAGAAATAAAAATCCACCAATGATATCGAAATGTTTTTTTATAAAAATAGAAATATATATATATATATATATATAATCCAAACTTAAAAATTACCTAATAGTGGTAATAAGAGGTAGGTACTTAATTAGAAAAAAATATTTGAGACCTACTAATTAGTTAAGTCACATTATCTATGCAGTTAGGACATTAAATGCATAATTGAACACAGGGTATTGTTAAAAATGACTGGTCAAAAATAAATTGGTTTGTCCTTATTTAACTTATTATTATCGTGCTGCTTCATCGGGATTGTCTCGGAAATACTTTGTCCTAGCGATTTCGAACAAAACTTTGCTCATATTGTCTCCGGTCTCGCGCACCATAAAGGTGAACACGCTGTCGGGATTGGAAAGCAAGCGGTACGGGTAGTCGAACTCCACGACCTCGCCCTTGTCCATGACCAGGACTCTGTCGGAGTCCATGATGGTGTTCAATCTATGGGCGATCGTGAGGACAGTGCACGATGCGAACTCCCGACGGATGGTCTGCTGAATGAGGGCGTCCGTCCTGTTACAGTAAATATCAATTAAGTATGTCAATGTACCTAATATAACAAAGAATAAATTAATAGGTAGGTACCAATATGAGAACAGGAAAGGGGATAAACATTTATCTGTTTATTAAAAAACCTCGCCCGGGTTCTTAACGGTTGAATATTTCAGAATACCGCATCCGTGCAATCCGCATAATATTCAAACTCTTTTTATAGGTTGTTTTGCTGCTCGCATCGGATAGCGATCTCATTTTATTCCTTATTTGTATAAATTGTATATACTATAGAAGCACAGAAATACCTAACTAGGGAATAAATAAAATTATTTCAAAAATGCTGTACCACCGTTCATGTGCCGTATAGTCGTTCAAAATGGAATTTGCGGTCAAAAATTAGACACTTTTAACATACACAAACGAGCAAATAAATTGTTGGCGAACTAGCCATCTGTCTGTTTCTGCTTGGTTTTTTAGGCATCTCTCTCATGTTTTCATATCAGGCTGCATAGTCTTCACCAAAGGACAAAGTTACCAGGGCTAGTTGAGGACCGAATGCAGAGATTCCAAGTGTCATAAATTAAATAACTTTTGTTTAAATAGCTGTAAATTCGGGTGTTGGTTGTGGTGTAGTCGTCCTGTTATACGGGAGCCCAAGACGGGAGCGAAGCCGCAAGTTAAAAAAAAAGAAAGAAGAAGGCTGGCGGTGAACTGAACTGTCGCTACCCCTCCTCAGCTCAGGGGAATGATAAATGCTGACTCAGTTGCATAACGATGCACTTATATAGGTAGTATTAAGTATGATAGGTACGAACTTCTTATGAAACAGTTATTGTTAAGAGTCAAGAGAGTCTGTCGAAAAGCTGGAACTTGTACTAAGAAGGCATTCGAATGTTATTTTTCCTCCCACTTTCAACACTTTCGATACTCACTGAGGATCTACGTTCGCTGTAGCTTCGTCCATGACTAGAATTTTATTGGAACGGAGCACTGCTCGCGCCAGGCATATCAATTGGCGCTGGCCTACTGAGAAGTTGCTACCGCTTTCAGATACTTTGAAATCTAGAGCGGGAACGACATCCTTCAGTTCCACCTGAAAAGTACTTTTAATCAGTCAAACATTTTCACTATGCAGCTAAGTAAAAGAAGTTGAAACGGCGGGAAATACAGAATATATTACAAGATTCATACAGAGTAATAAATAAATAAATATATACGGACAAATCACACAGATTGAGCTAGCCCCAAGGTAAGTTCGAGACTTGTGTTATGGGATACTAACTCAACGATACTATATTTTATAACAAATACATATATAGATAAACATCCAAGACCCAGGCCAATCTGGACAGCTCCGTGGCGCAGTGGTTATCACGCCAGCCTGCGACACGGAGTGCCCGGGTTCGATCCCCGGCCAGGTCAAGATGGAAAATGATCTTTTTCAGATTGGCCTGGGTCTTGGATGTTTATCTATATATGTATTTGTTATAAAATATAGTATCGTTGAGTTAGTATCCCATAACACAAGTCTCGAACTTACTTTGGGGCTAGCTCAATCTGTGTGGTTTTTCCGTATATATTTATTACATTTATTATACTTTGATTTCCGAGCGCAATAGGTACCATGCGGCCTCCTATCGTTCCGCCAAGCGTCGCACGCTGTCGAACGTAAACACATTGCTATTATTTTAGGTATCTATTATTATTAAAGATGCTATTATTTTATATTTAACGTGGTTAGAAAATTTTTATAGTAGTTGCTTTACGTAACTTTTAATTTTTATGAAATTTTACTTTACCGAGTACATATATAAGTTGGTCGACTATAATAACTCTTTAATTAGCTCTGATAGTTTTCCTTTAAACTTCGTTATATATGTATACTACACTGCCGTAAATTTTTTCACGTCTTCATATACAACTGTAAGGTTAATAAATGTTTTGTGTTGAAAGAAACGTATTGTGTGTAAGAGAAACAGAACGATTGACGAATTACCCATGAGTGAAAGAGTAAACTAGATTATGAACTCAGAACAATGTTCTGAGATTATGAATGACAGATGACGCATGAAAGAGATAGATAATTAAGATGCTTTAGTTATTGTTCTGAGCTCAGAACAATTTCTGAGTTAAGATAAGTATTAGGTAGGAAAGAGACGCAATATACGTGTGAACGAAGATTCGAGTTGTTTCATTTACATGGCGCTGCGCAAAAAGAAATTATAATTTACGTAATAATTATAAGTAATCGCGAAAATAAAGTTAAAAAAGTAATTTCGGAGTATTGTGGCTCATTATCACGTATTGGTAATTGCATTTGATAGCACGTATTACGCTATCGACTCAGATTTATTTTTTTCAGCACGTTTCGCTTGTTCGCCAATTTCGCCATTACGATTACAACTTGGCAACGCAATATTGGAAATCATTGGAAATGGAATCAACAAAAGAGATTGAAATGGAAAAATTCACAGTTAATCAACTAAAGGAGGAGTTGAAGTCAAGATTTTTATCAACTGCGGGAAATAAAAGTGATTTGGTTGAAAGACTAATACAAGACAATGTGGCAAAAATTGAAAGTGGAATGCTCGAGTCATATAAAATGGAAAAATCGAGGCGAATGTCGGAACAAATTGAAATAAAGAACCTTAAATTAGAATTGGAAATGTTGAAAAAACAAGAGGATCCACATACGAAACCAGCTATGTCATGTGATAATTCTGTGTTAATTCACATTTTACAAACTCAGTCAGAATTATTAAATAAAATTGTTCAACCGTCACAGACAGGAATACAGGTGTTCTCCACATCAGATACAAGTCAGGCAATTCCATTATTTTATGGCAATTAAACAGAAAATGTCAGAGATTGGTTGAGACAAGTAGAACGTGTGGCTTCATTAGCAAGTTGGTCAGAAAATTTAAAGTTGGTAAATGCGGCTATGCGACTTAGAGGTCCATCTAACGATTGGCATAAGGTATACGGCAAGGAAATATTAACATGGGATGAGTGGAAGGGTAAAATGTTGGATAGGTTTTCCATTAAAATGTCATTTGCAGAATTTATTACTTATCAGTCTAAAAGAACTTTGAAAAATACAGAAACTATCAACGAGTACATTTATAATAAAAATGCAATGTTTGAACGTTCACCCACTAGTATTTCAGAAGCAGACAGAGTATCACTTGTATTGGAAGGAATTTTGGATCAGCGTTGGTCAATCCCGTTGGCTACACATTGTTGCAATAATATTGAGGAACTTTTGAGACATGCATCGGCTATGGATAAAATAAGGAAAGTACAACCAAGGGAGAATTATTTGAAATCAGCAGACAATGTAAGTACATTCATGAATTCAAACACACCTACTAACTTAGAAACACAAAGAACAAGTAAATTTATTCCAAAGTTTAATCCTCAAGTTGATAAAGAAGAAGATCAAATTTGTTTCCGTTGTAAGAATAAAGGTCATGTGTCATATAACTGTAAGTTGGAACCGAAACCTAACTCAAGCAAATTTCACGACAGGAAAGACTTTCATAACAATATTTCACACAAAGATAAAAATATTCAACCACAGCCTTCTAAAAGTTTTAGTAGTGATAAAAAGCAAGTGAGTTGCATTCAAAATGAGACACCAAATGTAACATTAATACCAGTAACTTTGAATGGATCAATTAAGTTACAAGCGCTTCCAGATTCAGGATCTGTGATTACAATAATAGATAAAATTGTTTACCTGAGGACGCACAAGTATATCAATGGCAAAGAGGAAGTTATAAAGTCGCAGGAAATAATTTTACACCTATCGGCTGGTTGTCCGCTAGAGTACAAGTTGGTAAAATAGATTATGTCATGCCTCAGATTGCTATTTGTGAAAAGCTACCTGTACCAATGATAATAGGTAAAGATTGGCAATTTGCAGTATATGCTAGGATAATTCATGAGCCTGATGGTAACATTTGTATTATTACACCGACACACACTGAATATTTTCCATTAGTACAGTCAATGAAGGCAAAAATCAGCCACAACCTCCGATTTCGATTAACCTCCATAGATTTAGATAAAAATTTGGGATTGAGTATGTTTTACCCTCTACTTCAAAAGTGACATATGCTCGTCTTGCGCTTTTTGCATTTTAGGGGTGAAATTCACCCCTATGGTTAAAAATGGGAAAAATGAAGATTT
This sequence comes from Elegia similella, assembly GCA_947532085.1. Classification (NCBI taxonomy): domain Eukaryota; kingdom Metazoa; phylum Arthropoda; class Insecta; order Lepidoptera; family Pyralidae; genus Elegia; species Elegia similella. The sequence continues at coordinate 17,015,489 of OX383927.1, read as the reverse complement.
ACCCATTCCGACTTAAGTAATTGTGTTTAATTAGATAAAATACATGTGTTTTAATATTTATATGCATGATTTTAATTAATTTTTCAACCCTTTTAGCAACCACCCCTTAAACCGAAAATATTTTTTTGTATTTCTGTGTTCTAAAATCGCATAACAGTTTGTTTATATGATATAATTTTTGGTTGATCGTGAAATTTCATCCCTTAAAAACTACCCCCATACTGCAGGATCAGTGTAAAAATTGGTTTCAAAAACTTTAACCTATTAAATAGTAAGTACATTACTGAAGTGAAATTTTATTTACTGAGAGTTAAAATATTTATTTATTTATTGCATAATGTTTCACCCTTAAAAACTACCCCTTATCATAATAATAAAGGAATATTTTTTTTATCAGCTTTAATTAGAATCGTTTTTAATAGATAAGATAAATCTATACTATATAATATTATATAGCTCAAGAGTTTGTTTGAACGCGCTAATCTCAGGAACTACTGGTTCAAATTGGAAAATTCTTTTTGTGTTGGATAGTCCATTTATTGAGGAAGGCTTTAAGCTATAAAACATCACGCTGCGAGTAATATTAGCGAAGCATCAATAAAAAATGTTTTGAAAACGGGGGAAAATTATTCATCTATACTAATTCATCACAATAACAGAAATTGCCTCGGACGAAGTCGCGGGCAACAGCTAGCTTTTACTAATTTATTTCAAACTTTTCTTTCACTTTCTCTACCTTCAAAATACATATACAAATACCCATAAATGAAGTTTCCCTATAATAAATGCATACCAAATCTCTGCTCCAATTTTTTTTTCCAAATAAATATAATTGGTTTTTTTACCATAACTCCGTTAATTTTTAAGATATCAGGTTCATCTAAAAACCATTTGAAAGGTAATTTTAAGAGCTATAAGATCATCTTAAATAAAAAAATTTAAAGCCCTTATTTTTTAAAAGATAAAGGGTTAAAGGGTAGCGGTTACATGGTTCTCGCAGTAAAAGTTAGGCTTTGAACATCTCTATCTCGGTTATTTTTCATCCTATAAAAATAAAAAAGAAACCAAAGCCTTTCTTTAAAAACAACTCAAATTTCGTTGTTTGTCATTTTTTACGAATATCCAATATTTTTTAAGTTATTTTCAAAAGAAAATTAAAATTTAAAAAATTTAGATTTTATTAAATCATACTTTTTTTTCGAAAATAAGCACACTAAATCGGGAAAAAATTTTGAGGTCATCACTTATGCTAAGAAAAAGAAAGTCCTTTAGGGATATTCATAAACTTCAATTTTTGTTGAAATGGTGAAGATTTTATTTTCGTTTTTTCCAAAAAAAATTGAAAGTGTCATCTTATTTTTATTATAACTTGCTCAATTTTGATGCTATTAACTTTTTATAGTGCTCATTAGAAAGGTATTTTATATACTTTAAAAAGTGTTCAGGAAATATATGGCATAAAATTTCCCGGTTTCCCGTTATTTAAGTTTGAATACTAAGATTGAAGTACTCACCGAAAAAAAATATACATAAAATTACCTATAGCTCAATTTGAATTAATATTAGAAGGTTTTTCAAAATAGGGATTTGTTTGTTTTTTTATTAGCTTTAATTTGATTAATTACACATTTTTTGTAAAAACTCATAGTTTTTGAGTTATTTATGAAAAACCGCTTTAAAACATGTATTTTTATGACGAAAAATCACAATCTTTGATCTTTAATAACTCAGAAAGTATAGATTTATTCCAAAAACTTTATATAACAAATTTTGCTTAGAATTTATCTCTTAATCGATTCCTGGGGTAATTTTTATTAAAAGAATTTTCACCCCTGAGAAGGGGTGGCAACCATCCCCAGGGCAATAGCGCAAGTTGGCACTATGTCACTTTTGTTTCTTAAGGTATCCCCCACCTCCTCACCAATTTTCATGAAATTCTATGGAGATTCAACGAAAACAGAGGTGAAAACCTTCATTGACTGCACTACATCTGTAAGCAAAGAAGTACAGTCAGTTGCTTGTTGTGTAGATTTTCAGAATATTTCAAGTGAAAATAGTACAGAAGTTATGAAATTGGTATCTGAATTTGAAGATATTTTTAAGACAGATTCAAATGATATAGGAAAATTTACAGATTTTGAATTGGAGATTAAATTAAAACATGATAAACCTATTAGCTGCAAACCATACAGATTACCAGAACCAGAAAGAATTTTTTTGAAAGTAACGGTAGAAAAATGGATTGAACAAAAGATTTGTAGATTTTCAAATTCTCCGTATGCAGCCCCTATGTTTGTGGTACAGCGACCTTTTCATGATACAACACCAGACCAGTGGTAGATTATTCAAAAACTATAAACCCGATTACTGTATTAGATGCACAACCAATAGAAAGAATGGAAGATATTGTTACTACAATTTCAAAAGTCGTATACAAGTTTAAGTTAGATATTTATCACGCTTATCATAATATATGCATTAAAGAAGAAGATATTTTTAAAACCGCTGTTATTACACAGGACTATCATATTGAATTTATGCGTGTAATGTTTGGTTTGGTTGGAGGACCATCTATAATGTCTAAAGTTATAAAAACAACATATGGAAAATTATATAATGAAGGAGTAAGGGCATATTTTGATGATATAACTGGCGGTAAAAATACAATACAGGAATTTATCGCATTATTAAGAAAATTTTTATAGTAACCAGAGAGAAGAAATTAAAATTAAATAAGGAAAAATGTATTTTCATAGCAAATGAAATACCTTTATTTGGCAAATTAGTAGGATATAAACATGAAAGAACTGACCCGAAACGTATAGCAGCAGTCGAACAATATAAAACGTTATCCACACTGAGAGAGATTCGATCATTTTTAGGATTCACAGGTGCGTTCAGGAAATACATAAAAAACTATGCTTCCATAGCAAAACCGTTACAAGATTTATTAAAGAAAAATAAAAATGAAGAAAAACAGGTCCAGGAACAAACAATGAATAATAAGAAAATTACTTTATTGAGTCATCAGCAGGAATCTTTTGAAACACTTAAGAAATTACTTGTTTCCGCACCAGTTTTGGCAAATTTTCAGCAAGACGCAGAAACCATTGTAGAGACTGACAGCAGCTATCAAGGCATGGGTGCTTGTTTATTACAAATTCAGGATGGTGAAAAGAAAGTAATTGAATATGCCAGCAGATGTCTGAAGGATGCAGAGACAAGGTACCATATAAATGAGCTTGAAGTTACTGCGGTCCACTGGGCTATTGTAAGTAAATTTCGCATATATTTGCTAGGAAAAAAGTTTACATTAATTACTGACAGTTATTTAACAGCTTACATAATAGACAGAGCCAAAATAAACAGAAAATTTGCTAGATATGTTGTTGACTTAGCACCATTTGATTTTACACCAGTACATAGACCAGGTAAAGAAAATGTAATTGCAGACCATTTGTCAAAATACCCTTTATCAGATATTTGTATGACAGTAATTAGCAGTAATCCAGAGAAATTGAAGTTAGCACAAAGTAAGGACCCTTTTATTCAACAAATAGTCACAAAGTTATCGAAATCACCAACTACTCAACATTTGAAACAAATAAATGAATCATTTGAAATCACAGAAGGTACATTATTACATAAGAATAGTAAAGAGTTGTATAATCAAAAGAAAATAGTCGTTCCACAGAGTCAAAGAGAAAATATAATAAAAATTGCACATGATGATAATGGACATTTAGATTTCAGCACAACATTAAATAAGATTAGAAGCAGATATTGTTGGAGAAGTATGCGTAAAGATGTCAAGGAATATGTATCAGCATGTATAAGCTGTGCCAAGACCAACAGACGTACAAAATTAGCTTATGGAAAAATGGGACAAAGACCTATACCAGAAACACCAATGCAAGTCATATCTTCAGATCATATAGTTGCTTTACCGAAGACAGCATCAGGTTATACATATATTTTTGTTCACATTGACCATGCCACAAGATATATTTTTGCTAAAGCCGCATGTTCATTGTCTGCACAGAGTGTGATTGACACCATTGAAAATGATATTATATATGTGTATGGGCCACCATTGACATACATATCTGACAGTGCTCCTTGTTTTACAAGTCAATTAAGTCAAAATTTCTTTGCTAAGTTTGGAATAGAACACATACCGACTACGCCGTACACAGCTCAAAGTAATGGATTAGTTGAGCGAACGAATGCCACAATAGTGTCTACATTGACCAAATTTTCTTTGAATCAGTCAAAAGATTGGGATAAATTGTTACCATTAGTTGTACTTGCCATTAACATATCAAAACAAAAATCTGCTGGATACTCACCATTTTACTTAATGTTTGGATTTGAGCCTAGAATACCACCTAATGAGATACATTTTGGAACTGTATTTGAAGATATAAGTAGAACACATCAATTAGATTTTTTAACAGAAGCAAGAAAATCAGCCTTAACAAATATAGATAAAGTTCATTCATACAACAAGACTAGATTTGACTTGAGAAGATTGGAATATACATTTAAACCAGAAGACTATGTTTTATACGAATGGTACAAGCCTACAGACACAAAACTGACTCCAAGATACAAAGGTCCATACAAAATTTTGAAGAAAATTGGTTCAGTATGTTATGAAATTCAAGATATTCAGAAACCATCAGTTAAGAAGATAGTCCATGTTCAATTTCTGAAACCAATGTCTTGTCCCCCTAATTTAAATTCTATTTCAGCATTTTCAGCTTCAGATGATTACATTTCATGTAGCTAGTATACTAGTTACGATGATGATGACCGATTGGAGGAGCATGAAGAGAGTTACTCCGATGACCATAATGAAAGTGGGACTGATGACAATGATGAAGGCAACCTCAACCAACAGTCGAGCCAAGCAGATCAAGGATCGGACAATCCATCGGACATAGGAACATATATAACTAGTAGAGGTCGTATAATTAAAAAACCAAATTATAAATTTTGAATTGAGTTCTGTATAACTTTTTCTCTTTAAAAATAGTTTTCAAACAGTTCAGTATCGTTTATTTTTTTTTTTATATGTAGTTCTGTATAAAATATGTTTACTACAATAACATTATAAGTACATAGGTAATGCAAAATGTTAAAACATATTTGTAACACACTGTAAGATGTCACAAAATAGTTTTAGAAAAATGTAACTATAGGTAATCAAATAGTTTTCGTTTAACATAATTATCGTTAATGTTAGTTGTTTTTCTCAATACCTACTTAAGAATACTTTGTATATTGCAACAAATTTATTTAATATAAATTTTTTTTATTCATAGTAAAAATGTGTAATAGTTTTTTATAAACTGTACAAGACATCATACATTTTTTTTTCTCTTATTGAAACGTTGTCAATTTGACAGTTTTTATTGTTAATTTAAGTTAGATACGTTACGTTTGCAATTGTATTTGTTAGTAAGAATAGGTACAGTTTTTAGTAATAAAATGTAAAAGAGCATGTAAGGAAGGGATGAATGTGAAATTAAAATTTTATTAAGTGGTTTTAAAAAAAATGTAAATTTCAAAGGGCATGTAAGGTTATTAAATGTTTTGTGTTGAAAGAAACGTATTGTGTGTGAGAGAAACAGAACGATTGACGAATTACACATGAGTGAAAGAGTAAACTAGATTATGAATGACAGATGACGCATGAAAGAGATAGATAATTAAGATGCTTTAGTTATTGTTCTGAGTTAAGATAAGTATTAGGTAGGAAAGAGACGCAATATACGTGTGAACGAAGATTCGAGTTGTTTCATTTACACAACCATTCAGTAGATAGAGGGGGGGGGGGGGGGACTGGACACTAATAAAAAAATGTACTATATCTATATTCAGTAGTTGTTTTACGTAATTAACAACTGTCTTGATCTTTTAATAAAAATATAGTATCGTTCAATTAGTATCCCATAACACAAGTCTCGAACTTACCTTGGGGCTAGCTCAATCTGTGTGATTTGTCCGTATATATTTATATTATTATTTTATAAAAAGATCATTTTCCATCTTGACCTGGCCGGGGATCGAACCCGGGCACTCCGTGTCGCAGGCTGGCGTGTTAACCACTGCGCCACGGAGCTGTCAGAAAAAGCGAAAGTAACTCTATCTGTTTGTCTGATACCACTTCACGCTTCAACTCCTAAACCAATTACGAATTTTTATTGGGTTTTTTTAATAGTTTGAGGCCCGGCCAAGGACATAGGGTATCTTTCATCCTGGAAAAATGTACTGTTCTCGAGGAATCTGCATTAACGGGGCGGACAACAGCTGGAAATCAATTTATTTGAATATCAGATTTTTTGCAGCATTCTCTCATTTCAGCTTAAAAGAGCGACACTGTGTCTTTTGTAACGTCGCTCCAACACTCCGGGGACTTAAACACTAAGTACTACGACCTCTAGCATAGCCAACTTTGGTAGTTTATTTACTTTATACAAGTTTAAGTAAGTAGCTTGTTTATAGGTACAAGGCCCATAGTATGGGTACTCGTGAAGGAACAGAATATCCAGAGTAGCTCTCGTAATTTTGTCGACGTCCTCTCTAGCAGTAATAAAGTACGGTGTTATTGCCCATTCGGGTCATGTGCTAGCTTCGGAGTACGTGGAGTATTATATAATGTTTTGTAGCTCATAGAATTGCAAGTATAAAAACTAGCTACCTACCTATTTGTAGGTATGCTTGACTTCGTACGTCCAAAAATTATAGAATTGAAATCATCTCAGAAAAATAATATTAGTAAAACCTTTCATTGTCTGTTAACAACAAATGGAGCGGGTCTTCCTAACACAGGTTTACATAATTTAAAAGGAAGGTCCTACCTACATCCTAAAATTAATTTACTGTCAATAAAGAAGCAGAAGCGTGATGTTTTATAGCTTAAGCCGTCCACACTAACTGGACTATCTAACACAGAAAGAATGTTCCATTTTGAAACAGTAGTTCCTGAGATTAGCGCGTTCAAACAAACAAACAAACTCTTGAGCTTCATAATATTAGTATAGAAGTATAGAAGATAGCTGGAAAACGAAGCGTGTATTTGTTTTACTTCTTCATGTTATACGAAAAATATTGATACGTATAATATAGGGAGAAAAATTTACCCTCAGCTTAGCCTTGAAGGTGCGACTCGGTGAGTTAATTATGAAGAGCTTTTGCTATAAGCCTATGAAACCAAGTTGGCAACACAACAAATAATTCAAAGATACCATATAAAAGTGCAGCGGGCCGGGCGCTTATATGGAAATGTCGATTTTTTGAGTTGCCAACGTTGATCACTTAGGAAAAGTAGGAGAGGTTCATCAACCAAAGTTAACCTTTTAAGGCTTTGTCGAGATTAAATTATATCATACCGTAATAGGTAGATATTTGAAATTTTCACAGCATGGGTATATCTATTGCTGCTAGAACAACAAATAATAAAAAAAAAATAAGCGCACATAATAAACGTATTTTTGATAGTTTTTTATAGTTAAATATTGTATGGTGGTCCGGTAGTGTGCGTTTCAGACTCGCACTTGGCCGATTTTATTTATTTTAAATAATGATTAAGTAATTAAATTTATTGATTTTTCTGATAAAGTTCATACCTGTTCCAAAGCTCTCCAAATGTCGTCATCGCTGTAGTTATTGAATGGATCGAGATTGTATCGCAGCGTGGCCGAAAACAGCACCGGCTCTTGTGGAATTATCGATATCCGTGACCTCAATTCCTGATATGAAATTATACAAATTATTATCTTCGTATCAAATATTATCTTTTATAAATATGTACAAATATTAACCAAGATAATCAGATAATATATTTAACCCGTCAACGCAGTAAACAAAGATACAACAGAGTTTTAATTGTTATGCGGCCCGATTGGGCGGTTCGGTGGCTGAGGGAATAATTTAACTTTACAAACACTGCTTCGATTTATTTTGAAAGATTATAGCGAGCCATTGATTAAAAAATATTAAATGCACCCCACATCTAAATCAACCAAAAGACATGAGCCTTTTAGGTAGGTCAATCACTGATTTCTAAATACATATATTATTATAATTAATAATAATAAATATGTTTATTTCAGATTTAAATCCATATGCATACGATTAAAATATTCAAAACAAAAATAAGAAATTAAAATAATATTAAAACCAAAAACTACCCAAAAACGAAGACACTGGAATCACCTACAAAGTAGTGTGCAGGCGTATCCAGTGCCCAAGAGTTGGAGAGTCCCATCTATCAATCAACGTGCTCAGGATGATGTTAGAGCTGGCGTGCAAGCGAGACAGCAGCGATGCGCATCTCTTTCTGATGATGGCGTGAAAGCCATCCACCCGAGCGTCGGCAAACATGCCCGAGGCGCTACAGTACCGCGGCAGACCCAATATCGCCCTGAACGCGTTATTGTATTGCATTATAACTACCTACTGGATAGAATTTGACGAAACTGAACAATTTTATCAAAATTGCACCATCTGTTATAAATTACGCAGAAAACCTTGTACATACATAGTATCACGTCTTTTTCCCTTGCGGGGTACACAGAGCTTAGATCTATAAAATGTTATGGCCACATTTAGCATTTTGGTGGGCGTATAGATAGAAAACGGAATCAAAATATGGGTTGGTGCCCGCATCGCCTATTGACCTGATTCCGCAGGGCCTCGATCGTCTTTTACGAACTGCGGGAAGACCTAGTGTTTGAAAAATTCTTTACACACAGCCAACTGCTCGCACTGGCAGTGCATATAGAGCTCCCCACCCCTTGTTGTAAATGCTCTCACCATCTTGCATGCCCATAAGCAGAAATTCTCATGGGCATGGAAGATGGTGATGACACTTAGTGCGCGTTGTGCGCTGCGACGAGCATGGCGTGGGGCGCCGTGCGCGACTTTTTTAAAATGCCTAACGCTACTGCTTTAATCATATATCATAAACATCATCAAGACTATGACGGTTGACATATTATAAGTAGGTACCATTTATACAAAAGTTAAAAACCTTAAATTTGGTTGGAAAAATAAACTCCTGCAGCCGGTAAAAATATTATCATATCTTTTTCTTGCCGCATTTTGTTAATGCTTATAACAACTTATTTTTAATTTTTTTTTTCCTAAAATTTCAATAATTTCGACTGCCATCCCTTTTTTAAAACAAAATCTATCGAAAGACACTTCAACTAACCTAACTTTTTTTTTGGAATGACTATGTAGCTAGCTCCAAGTGAGCTTTCGCTACTTCACCGGGCGTTTGAGGCGAGGGCAGAGTGCCCTCAACCTTTTAGACAACAGACCCCCAGGAGGGACGGACCTCGGCTTTGAGCGTTGCCTGTGTGCGCAAGGCTTGGAGAGACAGCAAACTCTCATATTGCCTGATGGGCACTAACCTAACCTAACGATTCCTTAACTGTCGAAATCCATCCAGTCATGTAACTCGCGCGAAGCCCATAACCTTTCTTGGCAGTCACGCAATTACTATTTGCTTTATAACGTACATACATAGTATCAAGTCTTTTTTCTTTTCGGGGTAAACAGAGCCCAGGTCTTTAAGACCTAAAAGCCATGTTGAAAAAATCACGAGATTTTCTTTTTTTATTACTTAGCAAACAGTGGTGGCAGCTTTTGAGGATTTACAGAATACATACCCTCTTGGGAACTCCTTGCGTGTCGATACCATCTATTTTGATGCTGCCTTCGATTTCGGTGAGGCGGAAGAGAGCGGATATCAGCGACGACTTGCCCGCGCCGGTTCTCCCCACCACGCCCACCTGCGGAACAGCAAGTCACTTAATAAATTGTTCGGGTGCACTTTTATTATAATAACTCAATATAATGGACAGATAATTCACAATATCATGGGTTAACAAAGGTGATAAAAGTTTTAAGTACTGTCTTTGCCACTAGGTTGCCACTCCTTTTGTATTTTTCCTCAAAATACTGACTAGGTTCAGTTCAAAGTAACCAATAGAAAAAGCGTTTATCTCCAAATGAAAAATTAGACCTATAAAGAGAGAACTACACTATTCTACACTATTATAAAGAGGAAAGAGTTTGCAAGAAGAGAATTCGAAACTATTAGACCGATTTGAAAAATTCTGTCATCATAAGAATTCTACAATATCGCTGATAAAAATAGGCTATAGAATTATATCTTTATCTAACCGTGCGAAGCTGGGGTGGGGCGCTAGTATTATTTGAAACAACAACATTAAAATCAATTTTCGAAAATATTCTCTAGATTGCAGGCTCTCATTAGTCATTCATTAGCACGTATTTAAAATGCTTGCTTTCACGAAACATTTGTTGCCATTTTGTGACTATAGGTATTTGTCATAAAAGTTTTACAGGCCGCACAATACTCCATTACTGATATTGCGCCAGAAGTTGCACCATTCTGGCGTTTTTATCCCGAAGGGCATATAGAGGGATACGCTCGAACGGCGCAGGCCGGGAAAACAGCCGGCATTCGGCATATCCAATTTTCGTTTCATGTTTGTTTTTTTTATCGCAACATGCAGCATTTCGTTATATTAATTTAAAAAACGAAGTTCTACTATTTGCCAAAGCGTTTTGTTCCATTTTTACATGTGATATATTATGCTACTGGGTAATTGCAAAGTCAACTCCGTAACGTGATGTGCTCTTTTGTAAATATTCCCCAGGAGTAAATACATAATAATAAATTGTATTTTCGATAAAATCCTCCTCCTCCGGATAAAAATAATATAAGCATCAAAATAGTAGATAATAAAATGTCTTGTCATGTGTAAATCATATATATGAAAAAAATAACCTCATATTGCAGGCAATAAGTTAAAATGTCGTATTTCGGAAAGTATTGTAGGAAAATATACGTACGAGTATATGTACCTATTGATTATATTTATCAAACTGTACAAATAACAAATTTAATGTTATAATAAGTTTATAAAAAAATACCTTCCAGGCACTTTGTATGAAGAAATTGAGGTTCCTTAAAACTGGAGGGTCTTCAGGCCCGTATTTCAAATACACATTTTCGAATTGCAATTGTCCTCGCGTAGGCCAATCACTGGGCGGGTTCGTAGCTGTAACAAATAATTTCATTTTAAATACATTCGTAACTCGCACATGCATGTCAGCCTAGTCTACTTTAAAACTACTTAAAATGTATTTATAAATATTACTGTCCACACTACTGCTATTACTGTCAAACAATATTTTTAACAGAAATCGTAAAAGAACCTTTGGTCTCGGTTTCTGTTTCTGCCGAAATGAAAGCCGAAACTTAAATAAATTATTATCAGGTGTGTACAAATTTGACACGTAGGTATATCTAACTTTTCTTTAATAAAAGAAAAACATAATTATGACTTCATTAGCAGTCAAACAATCAACAAATATTTCTTGAAATTATTGGATTCGGGAAGGGAATAAGGGATACTCTCACTCGGATGAATGAAAAGTCACTGCTGGCCATGGACAACTGCAACACCTAGGATAAATAATACATACGTCCTTCCTCCATGTTGACCTCCGCAGGCAGTTTTCTGTACTCCAACACTCTCTCTACAGACGTCATTTGTGCCAGGAAGTCGGCAGTGAACCTCGCAGCCATCTGTAGCATCATGGTCAGCACCATGGACTGGCTGACTGCGAGACCAACACTGCCCACAGGTATCACATTATCTAAGGGAATATTAAAGCAGGTAATGGTAGTACAAATTTTAGAGGGACAGGAACGGTTTGGTGTCTGAATGCATAAAACGAAAACTAAAAATATACCCACTTTCTTCTTGTAAGTGCAAATTAATTTGCTCCGAATAACTGAAATCTTTGTCCCTTGATGCCACAGAAGACCTAATCCATATTCCTAAATATAGATATTTTTCATAACAATGACTCGCATGATGGTATCTTTGGCATAAAAATAATTCGCATAAAGATTGTTAGGCATATTGTTTCAGACAAATTATTATGCAAGACTTAATTTTATACCAATAAAAATTATGCAATCAGACCTCAAACCGATATGAAAATGGGCGTCAAGTGATAAGACGGGATGAATGAGTGCAGTACAATCGCGACAGTACATGTCACGAGTATTGATGTATATATACAGTTGTGTTCTATTTTAGACCATATCACATTAACTTAAGAACCGATATGTATACATATTAATGCTCGTGAGTCGTGACTGTACATGTATCCAGATAATAAGGTTTGATTTACGACAGAATAAAAAATATTCTCACCGAAATCAATCAGTAGGAAAATACTTATGACAATTGCTAGATAGACCAAACATAGCGTGTCCAAGTATAATCCGAAAGCAGTGGAGCCGCCCAAAAATGTATAGAAAGCGCTCGTATGGATATCCTGAAATTATATTTTCGTGTAAGACAAATGTTACGGCTAATAGGCGAAGTGTAGCTATGCCTAGTTCTAGCCGGGTACAACTAGGTTCAGCCGGGCATATGCGGTTAAACTTAGATGTATCCTACTTACTACTTATAGATATAGGTTAGAACTAGATAAAGCCTGTTCTTAAGCATTTCTCATTTTCTTTTGTCGAATTTGTAATATTTCTTTCTAACTTTACCTATGCCTTTTAATTACCAATACTTGCCATTGAGCACTGTCAGGTAACATCAAAGACCAGAAAGTGCAATGAATTACATTCATGTAAAATGAAATATAATTTTGCAAAAAATTAAGTGCAATTATCATCAAAAACTTTCAAGTATTTTCAAGTTCCATCGAGAACCATCAAGTAGGTACAATTAAGGACCATCAATTATTATTAAGTAAAATCATGTAAGTACTATAATGTAGTTACTTTTATGCTGGTCTGGGATAAAAGAAAAAAACAAAGAATGTGTCAGCTGCTTCTTTTCCCGCGCAGACTGTAGAAGCCAGTCAAGGCAATGGGCAAAAATCTAAAGAATCATGACAATAGGCGATGCGCCTAGCAACCCATCACTATTTTGATTCCGTTTTCCACCTTTACCCAACCAACACGCTAAACGTGGCTTTTCGGTCTTATAACCTTAGAGTCTACCTCGTAAGGGATAAAAACGTGATGATATATATGTATGTATGTACTATAAAGTACAATCAAGTGTCCTTCAGGACTACCAAAAACACTAACTACTAGCAACCACAAATGTATGGCAAATATATGATAGAGAAAAACATATACTTAATGCAAATCTCAATTACCTAAAAATCAAGTAGAGAGAATATTTGTACTTTCTCGAGCAAAACAAAACAACATAGAAGGCGCTTTTTATATAACTATTTATATATATAATGTAAGTATCTTAATTTTTGTACTTTACAAAAATTAAGAAAAAAGTACAAAAATTAAGATAAAAAAATTCTTAATTTTTTGTACTTTATAAGTACAAAAAATTAAAATAGTACATTAGATACCTGAGCATCGTCGAATTGCTTTAGTAGCCTCATTTCTGAATTGGAACTTCTGACTGTGGAAAGTCCAGAAAGAGTAGAAGTGATCATTCCAAATACAGGACTCTTTGCTGTAAAAAGAGACATTTTTATTATATATATACATATTCTAGGCATTTAATACTAGTAATATTATCTGATTTTGTATCAAGGAGATGCAATATATTTTGAAACTTTATTTTCTATAGAATTACAACCGGATCAAGGTTTTAAATATCTTATTTCTCTTTTATTACTTTGTAAATCTATTTGGAAGAAATTAAATCTTTTATTTATTTTCAGGCGACAACTAAATATGAAGTAAATTCTGCCGGCACTCCCGGAGTGAATGAATGAATGAATGAATTATACTTTATTGCACCAAATAAAAGGATACAACATTTAAAATTATATTACTAAGTTTAGCACAAGAGAAGTGTAACCCGTTGTTTTTTTATTATTATTTTACGGTCTTATAATCATATTATTTCATAACTAATTAACTTAAACATTATTAACTTTGTTCATTTTTGAATATCTTGGAATGGTTATTGAAATAATTTCGCACGAATTGCTTTATTTGTCAGTATAAAAGAACTAGCGTAGTAGGCTGCAGTACAAACACACACGCACACTCGCACAAGCACAGGAGCAGGCATACATTTTCGGCGCGCGGTACAGAGCCATATTACTTCCTCTCCTACGCCGCACCGGGGCAGTCTCAGGTCACGTGTCCTGACGCGAGTTTAAAATTTTTTACCCTTCACAATAAGTGCACAACCACGCTAAATAGATTTTCACTTCAAAATGAGGGGAATCAAACTTACTTGTTCCTTCAAGGCGTTTAATAGCTTGGGCTGAATTCAGGTACCATTTGAGCATCAGAGAAAAAATAACCACTAGCACAGCCGTCGGAATCAACGTCCAAGGCAAAGCTAGCGCGTTCAGTATCAAAATACTGGTCATAGACAAGTACATTTGTAAGGTTTCGAGCATACTCCGCGGCATCAACTCATCCACCGCACCCAAGTCTTTGGAGAATCTATTTAGGATCCGTCCTAAAAATAAAACAAATAATGAAGTGATTGAAAATTATGAAAGTATTTCATGAATTGGAATATGTAGCCACGAGCCATGATTATTTCAGTCGTATGAAGTCCACTGCTGGACAAGGGCCTCGATACTTTGTTCCATGGGAGGATATTGCCATACACACCACACTTGGCAGGCAGATTGGCGAACGCAATTTCTTTGGCTTCTTGCGCAAACCGACGCTGCTGCCCATCGAAAGCATTTTTAAGTCGGAGAAGGATAGGAATTTGTTTGAGCTGGTAAGGAAATTAAGGTCTCACTCGGATGAATGTACCCTATACCCGATGCTATATAGCCTGCAACCACCGGCCAAGCAGTTGAGGATGACACCCCCTGACTATAATATGTAACTATAATATAATGTATCTCTATAATCCTATTGATTACTGGAATATTTAGACTAGCCTAAAAATAAGACTTATGTGGATTTGGTACTTTCTTAAGTGCCTTTGTCTCCGCTCAACATAAAAACTTACCTGCAGGATTGGTATCGAAAAATCTCATGACAGCGTTTACTAGATTATTGAATACGATGCTATGCAAGTGTCGTGAGGCCCTATTTGTCATATTAACGAAAGTGAGGATCCTCAATTGTGAGAAGATGATGAGTGCCACCACTACCCCAGCAAATACGTAGACAAATTCAGCTGTTGTTAAAACCCCTATTTGAGTATTCCAACCAGGATCTGAAAATGTATAAAATAAATTATTTGTGCAAAATTCACCATTTATTCATAAAACAACATAAAGTACGTAGAACAAAAGTTAAAGTTTAAGAAAACTTACCAGGTACCGTGCCTTCTGGTAATTCATTAATATAGCTGTCCACAGAATTTGTCCTGTAAAGATAACACAACACACATTACGTAGAGATTGTCTAAAACCTAAAAATGAGCGCCACTCCATCAGTCACAGTCACAGTCATGATTATTTCAACGTGTAAGAAGATACAATACTTTACCAGTGCTCCTGCAGCGGTTTATTTTAAATGTCAACTAATCTAGCCATCTATCCATGTAATGCCAAAGTATAGCGGCACGCGTGCCATTTGTATGCATTGACACGTTCGCTCTGTTTCACTTTCGTATCATTGCATTTATGTTGTATAAGAGCGTCCCTCGGATAATCACTAATAACTTCTTAAAATTTGATGTTCCGCAAATACGTCCACCACAATAAATTAGGTAATATTGACACGATTACTAGTGAAATGAGCACGGAGGAAATAAGGGGCTTTTCTTAAAATATGGCCACAATAAGCTTTACATATGTTTGATAAGGTTAGCGCTAGAATAATATATTCTCGTGTTTCAAAATTGATTCATACCAAAAACTGATCCAGTAGTCAGCAGTGGTTGCGGCTGCTTGGGTGATAGCTAGGGTGAGCATGGCCAGCATGATGAAGAACCAAGACTGTACGGAGGTTATGTAACTAAAAAGAACCTCCCACTTCAGATTTCCTTTTGCTCTTTCCTCTGCCTCTAATACTTGTTCTTTTTCTTCTTTAGGGCCGTCTTCACTCTTAGTCGACACTCCTCTTACTAAGGAAGGTCTCTTTTCTCCCTATAAAGGAAAAAAATATATGATAATTACCTACCTATTTAAGAGTCATTATTTCTAAATAAATAAAATATAACTTACCTTAGAATCACTTTCTTGATCATCACCTTCTTGAAGGCTAGCTAAGAGCAGTGAGAACTCTTTGCCAGAATTGACAAGATCGTTGTACGAACCCATATTTTCGATGCTACCCTAAAAGGAAAGGTCAAATTTTAATTGAGTAAACAAACCTTTTACAGATACCAGGCTTATACAGCAAGTTGAGTACAAACATTTAAAACATTTAAAGAATCATCATACTAATAAGTATTATAAAAGCGAAAATGAGTTTTAAATCATTTTAATTATTTGTTTCACATTATTCTTGAGAAGCTAGTATAGTTAAAAACCTTGCCCTTCCATATACATTGATATTTACCTCATTCAGAATAACGAGCTGGTCGGCCGCTTTCAAGTAGTGTATTTGATGTGTAACCAGAATACAGGTCTTTTTGGCCAGGTAGCCTTTAATGCAGACTTCAAATAATTGGCGGCCGACGTTCGCGTCCACGGCTGACAGAGGGTCATCCAACAAATATATATCGGCCTGAAAATAGAAGAACAACTCCCTTTTTTTCAATAACTTTTGACTAAGTATTTATTTATAAAACACTTAATTGTACACTCATTATCGCTACCTACATAGTATAAAACAAAGTCGCTTTCAGCTGTCTGTCCCTATCATCATCATCATCTTAGCTACAAGAAGTCCACTGCTGGACATAGGTCTCTCCCAAGGATTTCCAATACGACCGGTTGGAACCGGCCTGCATCCAGCGTCTTCCTGCGGCCTTAGTTAGGTCGTACGACCACCTGGTCGGTGGATGTCCAACGCTGCGCTTGCCGGTACGTGGTGGTCTGTCTCTATATATGCTAAGATCTTTAAAACTACACAACGGATTTTATTTATTTATTTAAACATTTAATTTTGTACAGTTTAATTATTTTTTCAAAAGGTGGACCAATACAATATGGCATTTTAATACAGTTGTTTAATGCTTAAACCTAAAAAGCATCTTAATAGATAGACAAACGGAGTTACTATAATCCTTTTTTATCTTTTGAAGGGTCGTGATTGTTTCCTCCCATTTGTTTTTTATTTGAAGTAAGTTAAAATAGTTTTTGTATTATTATTAAATTATATATTTTTTACTTCGATCTCATTTATATTATAAATGAGAAATTCTCGTACGTCCCTCCTTTACATCAAATTTGAATTTGTGCATGTATATACTACGACGGCTGTATTTTACCTCAGAATTTCAATAAATAATAGTAAATGAAATCGAACGCGAGCCAAGCCGCGGGCAAAAGTTAGTGATATTATAAATGAAATGTTCCGATTATGACTTCGTTATCTAGATTTCAGGACAAATAAGTAGTTATGTATTTAACTAACACTCAAAAGTTCAATATCCACCACGTACTTTATAAGAAGGTACATGTGATTGATAAGACTAGCAAAACATCTATTAAATATTTAATAAATACGATTATCTTAAGGTAACAAAAATAAATAATCGAGATAAACTTCTTGTAAAACAGCTAGGTACATGTTTATGGACTCGCCAGTAGGCAGTTAACCAAAAGTAAATATTTTCGTATTAGCAGTGAAACTTACGTCTCTATAGATAGCTCTAGCCAAATTGATTCTGGCTCTTTGTCCACCAGACAACGACACACCGCGATCACCAACCAAAGAGAGGTCGCCGTAGGGGAATTGTTTAAAGTCAGGCTGCAGCGAACATACTCGGGTAACCTAAAAAATAAATACTCGTTGAATTATGCCATGAATGATGCGAATGTGTACAAACATATGTTTATTCGTATTTGACAAAATAATCGTGACTTAGGATACCTATCAAGTATCATTAGGTATCTGGCGGTAGAAGCTTTCGAGCTTTTTACGGTCTTTACGAGCCTTCTTAAGTACGTTTACACACTAGTGAAACAGTCAAGTGGTGAGCAGAATTTAGTAGGTATAAATAAACAAGGCCATATTAAACGCCATAGAGCAGCCTACATATCCAGGCTACGCGCGACTTCGTGGAGGGAGAGGAGTTGAAGGTTTCCATTCGAAACACTGCCCATTGCCCATAGATCCATTTTGACTGGCGCTTATCAACAGTTAAAGCGGCTCTGGGTATAATAAGCTAACTCGCTTTTGTAATATCTATGAATCACTAGCTATGGGCACAATCCGGAAGACGCTCGGATGAACGGAAAGGATATGTAGGCTATCAAAAATGTTTCTTCTTGTGCATGTGAAATTTGGCAAAGACCCAAGTTTTATAAGGACATTAATGGCACTTGACTGATTTTGTAATAATAATGATTGTTACCTCTTTGTATTTGGCAGCATCATAGGGTAGTCCAAAGAGAATATTCTCTCTGACAGTGGCCGGGAAAAGCCACGCCTCCTGACTAGCATATGAGACGGTCCCGTTTACTTTGACTGTTCCTGTACGAGCTGGGAGCTCTCTAAGAAGAAGTTGGAGTATGGAACTCTGAAAAAAAGAGAAGAGTCTTGGCTAGATCGATATTTCACTCCTGAACACCTTTATACACATTTTTTTTATCGAAATCATTGGAGCCGCTTCCTAAATTTTTATTTTACATACAAAAATTGTTCGTCGATAAGTATAGGATTATAGTTTATAGGTCGTAAAATTCAAGTCTAGACTATGCTTTACTAGGTGCATTCAATCCATCAGATTTACCTTTCCAGAACCAACAGGGCCAATTATACCACACAGCTTGTTGAACCGTACTCGCATAGACAAGTTCTTTAAGGTAGCATCTTCAGGATGAGCGTCTTCTACCCAGGACGCGTTTACTCCAGATATTTCCACGGCAAATTCAGTACTGGCTGGCTTTTTAGGCGCTATGAAATAAATAAAAAATTTGGTTACTTAACGTCTAATATGAAAATATCGAGTAAAATACTTATATCAATCCAAGTAAGTTAAAAACTAAAATAAGGTTTTTCACAAATCGCAAAAGATTACATTTTTCAACAATGTTTTAGTGATTATGAAATTATGATCGAATTTAAACTGTAACGTGGTAATATAATCAATAAAGACCAAACACATAGGTTTATCTCATTTAGTTTAAGAGTTCCTATGGCCAACTCCTGACTCTATCATTGGACCAACTCGTCAGCGCAATCGAACACCTACATATGATTCTAATTTTGCTTTCAAGATTTGAGCTACACAGACAGACTAACAGGGCAAGTTTAATAAAAGGTTTGTAAAAAGTGATAGTATATTATCTGACATATTGGAATATACATACTTCGTCATAATGTTTACGTACATATTTGACTATTTCTAGATTATTTGCATATATCATGGCAATCTTACCAGCCGCAAAAGATTCCAAGTTGTTCGTCATTGTAATTTTATTGGCGATAACGTTCGTATCTCCGTTGGAAGATTTTGGTCTAGTGTTAAATGTTAAGTTATTTGTAGAGCCATTTGCATGTTTAGGGGCAGTATCCGATCTCTCACCTATAAGAAAAAAATATTATATAAAATATGAATTCATTGCTGATAATAAAGTACTAGGTCAGCTGTTCAATTAAAAGAAAAATAAATAAATAAATAAATAAATAAATAAATATATACGGACAAATCACACAGATTTTAGGAAATAAAAATAAAGCTGCCTATGCCTGCTTGTCTTACAGCGCAGTAAGGAAGAAGGAAGGACACCCAAAACCTGGGCTTGAGCACTTAATTTAATGTCAACAGACCGCCTTATTATCATTAATCTTGTTATCTATTATTATTATAATAATAATAACAAGATTAATGATAATAAGATGTAGTTGACTAGCTCCGTGGCGCAGCGGTCAACACGCCTGCCTGCGACACGGAGTGACCGGGTTCGAGCCCCGGCCAGGTCAAGATGGAAAATGATCTTTTTCAGATTGGCCTGGGTCTTGGATGTTTATCTATATATGTATTTGTTATAAAATATAGTATCGTTGAGTTAGTATCCCATAACACAAGTCTCGAACTTACTTTGGGGCTAGCTCAATCTGTGTGATTTGTCCGTATATATTTAATTTTAATTTAATTTTAATAGTTGTAATTTATCTATTTCATAATTCGAGGTTATATTTACCCATGACTAGGAAACTTTGAATACGTTCACATGAAACCAACATCTCTGACAGAGAAGCAAACGCCAACGGTAATACCATGGTAACGTTGAACTGAATCGTGCTGAAGTATTGTTGAATCGGGTAAATCTAGGGACAAAAGAAAAGTTTTAAAAGTATACGTAAGAAAGTTAATGTATAATAATGTAATATTAAGGGGTTACACTCCCATACGATGATTTCCCATGATTTTTTTTGCCGTTTTTATATATATCGGAACGGAACCCTTCGTGCGTGTGCCCGACGTGCATTTGGCCGGTTTTTTTTAATCTAGACTTGTTAATATTATGGAGATGTGGAATCATTAATTACTTTTTCGTAGGTGTAATAAATTTTTTGGCTGTAAATTTCATCAAAAACAAAATGTAAGAAATGACTACCTAATGCATTTAAATTTGTCTTGTAGACCAAGAAACAGTATGAGTATATGCTAAACTAAAAATACTTAAAAGTAAAACAAAAGATATTTATGGTATATCCCCATTATTTCACCATTCATACCCATTTATTCTACTTTTGAATGTCTTGGGTCTGTAGTTGTCTGGGAATATAGACGCAGGCAATTTATTCCACACCTTAGCTACTCGAACCAAAAAGGAACTGTCAAAGCGCTTAGTTCGACTCTTCGGTATTCATATTCATATTTTTATTTTATTTTATTTATTAAGCATACACCACAGTTTACAATCTCATACATGAATAATTATATATACTTATTTATATTACTAAATGTGCTAGATCGCAAACCAGGAATGTGTATACATTACATGTTAAACTCTTGTATAAACATTGAAATGGCAATAACATAAAGAATACTAAATAAATCGTTGTAGCTTTTGAAGTTAGCTAAATATAACCTTTACCTGTTTTTTAAATTTGTTATGGTTAGGCTCAAAGATATCTAAGTTATTAGAATCTGATTTTACAGTATCGTTATAAAGCCTGCACATTCGTACAATAGGGTTGAAATAGGAGGTATTATTCCTATAAACATTCAATCTAAAAGGAACAGGGTGCCGTAAATTAATTTTAGCATTAAAATTTAAAAATGATAACAGTTGAGAGGAGTCTATAGATGATTGTACAATTTTGTGCAAAAATAACATGTCTTGTTATTGTCTTCGAGTATTAAGCCGAGTAACGCCAAATTTTTAAGTCTTTGTGCGTATGACGACAACGATCTACCGTGACCCGATCTATAACCAAGAAGTCTCAAGGCTTTCTTTTGTATACTTTCAATTTCATCACAGTGTATTTTGTAGTAGGGAGACCATACTACTGACCCATATTCTAAAATGGTCCTAACGAGGCTATTATAGAGATAAATAAAGCTTGACGGTCTTTTAAAATCTTTTGTAGATCTGTGAACAAAGCCGAGGATTTGATTTGATTTTTTCAATATACATTGATAGTGATCTCTAAATGTAAGTTTTTCATCAAAAATAACCCCAAGGTCCCTGACCGCAGATCGACGTTGTAGTGTGTGGTCATCTATACTGTATGAAAACACGATTCGATTACGCTTATTTGTAAATGTAATACAGAAATTTATATTCATTTATTCATCGCTTGCATGTAATACAATATTATATTCCAACGATAAAAGAGTGAAATTTCTGTCTAAATCTCGTAATCCGATGGAGGAATGGTGAGGGTTCTACTAGTTCAAAGATTAGTTCATTTTCGCACACTCTCCAAAATGGATTCTATAAAAAACGGAAACGGCGATGCTCGAGGGATTGCAATTTCCTATTTGAAGCCACGTCGTTGTTTATAAGCCTGCGGGCTTTTCGGTCAACAGAGTCCAATGCCTTAAGTATATTACAATTTCTACATTAACGAAATCAATTGAATACCTAATGTCACATCAAATAACGAAATACATGGAATAAAATCACCTACTGTTTGGATTTCAGTTTGCCTATAGATCAGGCTGTTACTAAACATCCGCAACACTAATTTATATAGGTGTAGTTAGCGCTACTAGATGGTTTACAAAACAGCACGGTTTTCTAAAACAGCTAGCAGGAAAGTCAAATCTATACGTTTTACAAAACTACTCCCTAACGGCATCGTTTAGACATTTTACAAGAAATTGCTGTTTTATAAATCTGGTTCGGACACGTAGAGAGAATGGGAGAGAATGGAGCCGTAAAGAGAGGCGTTCCTAGGTATCGCTGGTGTAACGAGATCATGAAAGACCTACAAAGCCTCGATGTTTGCGATCGGCAACGGCTGGCACATGACCGCAAGAAAGAAATAAATAAATAATAAATATATAATATAATATCCCAACTCAACTATTAATGGAAATTTGACTTAGGCGTCGTTACGGAGGTAATTGCAGATCACAAACATGATATAATCTGATCATTGATGAGCTCGCTCGATTGTATGTTTTATTTACTGACGAGCAGCTTCTTTCCTTTGGGTGCTCTTCTTGTTGTTATGGGCTACTAACAACCACTTTTGGAACTAAACGATATTTTAACGATATTATAAGCGTCTAGTTGCCGAGCCGCTGTTCTCGTATTGATAAACAAAAAATGTTAATTGCAATTGTGCGGTTGATTTTACAAAACCGCTTAACCTTGTTTAGATGGTTTACAAAACCGTGTTGTTTTGCAAACCATCTGGGACACATACATAAAATGTTAAAGGTACGAGTGTAAGATGATCAGCTCTAAATATAGATCTTGATGTTACACAAGGATCCTCATTAGGCAATATGTTATTTCTTATATTTTAAATGATATATTTAACTATTCCTGCTAAAACGATATAATGGGCAAATGATACAACAATTATAATTACTGCAAATACGTATAAAAGTCTACATATAAAGATAAGAGAAACAATGGAAATAATGCATACTATACTGGTTTGTTATAAACGGATTTCAATTAAATCCATATAACCATTGTAATTTAATTTAAAGCCTGGCTTCCAAAGCTGCCACAAGATAATAATATTTTTTTTATAGTTTGAAGATGCCCCTTTACGGTGGACTGTTGTGTTATTCATTTTATCAAATGTTATGTTAGATATACGAGATAAAATAGTAAAATATTGTTGTAATTTCGTTATCGTAGTGTACTAAAATATAAATATATACGGACAAATCACACAGATTGAACTAGCCTCAAAGTAAGTTCGAGACTTGTGTTATGGGATACCAACTCAACGATACTATATTTTATAGCAAATACATATATACTTAGATAAACATCCAAGACCCAGGCCAATCAGGAAAAGATCATTTTCCATCTTGAGCTGACCGGGGATCAAACCCGGGGTCCTCGTGTCGCAGGCTGACGTATTAACCACTACGCCACGGAGCTCGAAAATATGATAAAAATATATGAAAAGCAGGCAATACAATTATACTATATAATATGTTAATGTATGTGATTCAAATATGTTAATAAATATTATTCTATTCTTCTACTGTATTCTATTAGGTAATTCCAGGCTCAAGTCTATAGTAACTACCTGTGGCATTTTCAGATCCAGACGTGATGCTAGTAGGTAATTCATTGTTAACAGCGTAGGTAACGAATATCGCGGAAACAAATGAACATCTCTAAAACACATAAATAGAAGAAACAGACAAAAATTGCGAAAACAAATTAACATAGAACATTTTTTCTACATTTTCACGAGTTTTCTAACATTAATTTATGTTCCCCCGCATGTTTTTTTTATCTGTTCTAAAATATTCATTGAGTTAGTATCCTACAACACAAGTTCACAACTTACTGTGGGGCTAGCTCAATTTGTGTTATACAGCATGATTTTGAAATCTTGGAATCAGAATCCCTAATGGAATACAGAATTCCAAGAAAAAAAAGGTAAAAACCGAAAAAAAAAGATTGACTCCATAGAAATTCGTCCAGCTGATCGGCGACTTTGTATGGGACACCCTATTTTTTTTTTTCGATTTTTAGCTTTTTTTCTTGCAGTTCTATATTTCATTAGGGGTTCTGATTCTGAGATTTCAATAAAGCTAGGAGATTCGAAATCACGTTGTATGTCTCTATATATTTATTTATTGTATTAATTTTATTACTTTTGGACGTGGGGTTATACACGTCCATTAACTCGGCCCCTGGGAGGATAGAGTCACCTTCTCTACTCTTCACTTGGGTAATTCTTGTCTGGCGCGTCCACGTCGCGGGGGTGGGCATCTTACACTCCAGTAGGCCGGAGTGTGTAGATGGCCAAGTTCAGCAGGGACCCAGTACTGCGGGGTATAACGCAGAGCCCGTGCCCAGGGTAACGGGTGAAGACTTCAACGGTAGAAAGAGGCGGAGACAACTGTTGTCGGTACGGCTCAACTAGCGGAAGAAGCAAGCCACAGGGGCGTAGTACCTGAATCCTGATGGAGGGCAGCGGTAGCCATCAGTACCGAAGTGAAGCGTAAGAACTATACGTTACGAACCGGTTCACTCTTGGATTACTATAGCCACTGAGGTTGTAGTACCGCGATGTAGAAAGTAACGGGAACCTACTACATTATTTCTCCCATGAAAGTTGCAATGACGAGTATGACTATATACAGTGTAAGACCGCTTAGCAATCCGCGTAGCGACCGGCGCTCAGGGCTTTCCGGGGCTCAGAGTGTGAAATGGGTTACCGGCCATCAAGATGCAGGCAACCAGGCATCTTGTGGAAATAATGCTACTGGAAGTACGAAGGTCAACTTAAGA
This sequence comes from Elegia similella, assembly GCA_947532085.1. Classification (NCBI taxonomy): domain Eukaryota; kingdom Metazoa; phylum Arthropoda; class Insecta; order Lepidoptera; family Pyralidae; genus Elegia; species Elegia similella. Next base: position 16,990,451 of record OX383927.1, on the reverse strand, counting down.
AAAGACCATCGCATCGGTACATGGAATGTACGAGGGCTAAACGACGATGGAAAGCTCCATATCTTAGAACGAGAACTAGAGCGATACAAGCTCACTGTCACAGGAATCAGCGAGACACATTGGAAAGACAGCGGCCACTTTGACTCAGAGAAACACACTATCTATTTCTCCGGCAATGATAATAGCAGCTTTTCAGGAGTGGCTCTTGCTGTCCCCAAATTATGGAAAAACTCGGTGCTTGGGTACCATCCGATTAATGACAGAATCATCTCTATTAAGCTTCAAGCATCACCAACCCCATTGACCATCTTTCAAATCTACGCTCCTACAAGTTCCGCCAAGGACGAGGAAATAGAAGACTTCTATTGTCAACTTGAGGCTTCTATAAGTAAAGTACCAAAAAGAGAGATGCTGCTCATTATTGGAGATTTTAATGCCAAAGTTGGAAACACCACTATGGACACAGGCATTCGGCATATTGTCGGAAACTATGGTCATGGTGTTCGTAATCCCAGAGGCGAACGCCTAATAGAATTCGCTGCAGACAACAACATGGCTATAATGAACACGATGTTCAAACACCATCCGAGGCGCCAATATACCTGGACCTCCCCGGACGGCAAGTATCGTAATCAGATAGACTACATACTGGTAAGATCAAGATGGAGAAGCTCTATAGCAAATGTACATACTCTACCCGGGGCAGATTGTCATTCAGATCACCAACTGCTAATTGGAAACTTGCGATTGAAACTGCAAAGAGCGAGGCAAATCAAACCGCCTAGAAGAATCGAGGTGAAGGACCCTGGTTCTCTAACTATATCCATAGCTGATAGACATACCGCTTGGATGACAGGAATTGAGAACAGTGACTCTAACTCCTTGTGGGTCTCAGCTAGGACATACATTATGGATGCTATTGCAGAATCACAGCCAAAAACCATCTCATCAAAACGGCAGCACTGGATGACTGAAGCGACCTGGCACTTGGTGGAAGAACGCCGAAATCTTAAGGCCAGTGGTGCTAGCATTCATGAATTAAATGCCAAATCAGCTATTATACAAGCTGCTTGCCGACGCGACCGAAATGACCATCTCGGAAAGATATGCAATGAATTAGAACGGCATGCTGATAGGTATCAAACCAAAGATCTCCATGACAAGGTTCGATACATTACACGCCAATTTAAACCCAAGACATGGGCTGTTGAGGACTCCTTTGGGACCACGGTTACGGAGATAAAAGACATCCTGCATATGTGGAGGGAATACTGCAAAGCACTATTTTCTAGCAATGTTATACAAAGCTCAACCTCCCTAACAATACATGACCGTGAGCCTGACATAATGAGGGATGAAGTTCGAGCGGCTATTAAACATCTGAAACACAATAAAGCCACAGGTTGTGATGAAATCCCAATCGAAGTCTTCAAGGCGATGGGAGAATCTGGAGTTGATGTCTTATTTACTATCTGCAGCAAAATATGGGAGACTGGAATATGGCCGGATGACTGGACGAAATCTATATTCATTCCACTGCATAAAAAGGCGTCCACCAAAAAGTGCAACAATTATCGTCTCATATCCTTAATATCACATGCAATTAAGGTAATGCTCCACATAATCAACACAAGACTGTTGGCCTACCTATCAACGCAAATTGCACCTGAGCATGCCGGATTCGTAAAGGGAAGAGGCACTCGCGAACAAATTCTGATACTGCGTCAGATTATTGAGAAGGCCAGAGAGTTTAATTCATCTCTTTACGTCTGCTTTGTTGACTTTCACAAAGCATTTGACACAGTTATATGGACACATCTTTGGAAGATACTTGCGGAAATGGGTGTACCGCCTCATTTAATAATACTTTTAATGGCACTATATGGAGACGGTAAGGCAACAGTACGCGTGGATAATGTCCTCTCTGATACCTTCAAGACCGAAGCCGGTGTACGTCAAGGATGCATCTTATCGCCGTTGCTATTCAATACCTACACAGAATACATAATGCGCATTGTCTTGGAGCACTGGGACAAAGGAATATCAGTTGGAGGACACGTGCTCAATAACCTCAGGTACGCGGATGATACCACTCTGCTCACTCGAACAAGAGGGGATATGGAGGATTTCCTGACTCGTCTCGAGACAACTAGCCTAAATTTCGGACTTGCTATCAACAGAGACAAGACAAAGATGATAATAGTGGACCGGGCTGAACAAAATGAAGCGAATGTACAGAACATAGCTAACTGCGAAGTGGTACAAAGCTATGTATACCTCGGCTCTACTATTTCTAGTTCTGGAGGCTGTGGTGACGAGATTAGACGACGTTGCGCTATTACCAGATCGGCAGTAGAGCGGTTGGGAAAGATTTGGGGGGACAGGAGGATTACCAAGAAGACAAAGGTCAGACTGATGAAGTGTCTTGTCTTCCCTATCTTTCTTTATGGTTCCGAAACCTGGTCCCTGAGACAGCAAGATTGCCGCAAAATTGACGCATTAGAGATGTGGTGCTGGAGACGCCTCCTTAAGATCCCGTGGACTGCGTTTCGCACAAATGCCTCCATCCTCAAAGAGCTTGACATAAAGAACCGGCTTTCTTCAACTGTGAAGCTGCGTATACTCAAGTTCTTTGGCCATATCACACGAAATGAAAACTCGATGGAGAGACTGGTCGTTCAGGGACAGATAGAAGGAAAGAGATCTCGCGGCCGATCACCTACTCGCTGGTCTGACATAATTAAAAAAGCTACCGAGTCAACCATGGTCCAATGTACGCGAAACGTAATAAATCGAAAGAAATGGAAGTACATCGCGGAGAGCGCAATCCTCGAAAAAGCACACCCACCAAACACCTCTCCATGTACCACGTCTGCGCAACCACGACCACTCTGACAAGAGTGAACGACTAAGAAGAAGCGTCCTAAATAAAAATATGTTGTACTATAATAGGAACACTTTTTATAAATGTCTCTTTGTATGCACAAGGAAAAAGAACTGTATGATATTTAAATTCGACATTTTACATTCGTTTTATAGTGTTTTTTTTTGTTCTTTTGTTCTATACTCTATTCCATTCGAGTTTTCATCGAATCGTTTTTAACGGTGATTTTTGTTCGAGAAAAACAAAATTGTTATTCGAGTTAATATCTAAAAATGTTGACGTCTAGCTTCAGACTATATACCTACGACCAAGGAAATAAAACTCAATTTCCATACCGTGGTAGCAGATATCATCGATCCGCTGAACACTAAAGCTATGATGGTGAAGAGCATGATGGTCCTCTCCGTGAACAGCATGAAGCCGATAAAGACACTGCGGATAAACATGGACTTCTTCACGGCCTTCATTTCGTGTGCTCGCACTGCCTTCACCACTAGTTGGAATGGTACTTCCCAGGCATACATTTTAATAACCTGAAAATAAAGACGCAGCAATATATATACGCTGCTTTTCAATATAAAAAAAGAACATAAGAGTATATAATATTTTAAATATCATTTGGTGTAGAGCTTTTTGCTAAAGTATAGAAGGCATAAATATTTTTAACAACACACGTCACATCTTTCTAGAAGACCCAATCGTAATAGAAGGTTATGTGGTATTTACAATCTATGCGGAAAGAGAAGCAGTTGGTATACTCTACGTTTTATATTATATGGAACAGCGTGGAAGATGTTTTTGAAATGTGTTTATGTTAGTTATTAAAGATGTTTTACATAACAAAAATTTGTATGTATCTATTAACGAAAATACATTCTCTCGTTAACAGAGGAACCACTTATTATATTTGTACGGTTTCGGTTCAAGAAGTAGGTCCTAGCTGTGTGACGAATTGGGTGGGAACTAAAACGCATACATACAATTACTTTTATGAACAAAAATAACGATATGGTTGCCCAAATTGCAGACACATGAAAATTTTGTTGAGTATCATTAATTCTGATGTCATCGAAGTTCATAAAAAATTACTAGGTCAAACAACTCTTCTCTAGTTACCTGTATACCATTTATAATCTCGTTCATCAACTTAATTCTCCTGTCTGTTCTCTGAGCAGTTTCTCGTCTGACCGCAGCCGTGAGTTTCGTCAGTACAGCTAAAACAAATACTTGGTCAAAAAAATTGCCTTATAAAGTAAATAGGAAAATCATTAAACTATATCGCCTTTAGGTTGGTTGATAATACACACGGGTACAAAAAATAAGAAAACTGTATGTACCTTGCACAGGTAAAATTAAAATTACTACAGCCCCTAAGCCAACGAACGGCGCGTAGCCAGCGGCAACATACAACAGGTAGAGCACTACGGCAGTCTGTATGGGGATGACCCACAGGTGGTGCAAAAACATGAACGCATAATCAAATCTGGCAACGTCGTTAGAGAGCAAGTTCACCAGTTTTCCACCCGCTACGTCACCGAGAGATACTTGACTCATACGAAGCACCTGCAACAAAATGTTAAGGCGCTGTGCATTAAAAGAATACCGTAAAACGTATATTTTTTCGTCGCGCAGTAAGCCTTATTTTTCATGGATACTAGCATGAAAAAAAATATGAAGTACAGTTCAAAGATCAAAATAAATGAATACATCAAAATATTTTCAAAAACGTTTTTAGACCCAAGCAAAATAGAATAGCAAAAAAGCCCTTGTTATTCCAAAATTCTTTGTGAATTAAAGTTAGTCACATTTTTAGCTTGTACCAAACCACGGACCAAATCTTTCAAAACTAAAGGCGCATGCCGTGTGACATCACGCTCCACGTCAACGACATTGTAAGAGAAGCGTGAGAACTTTGTTCGACTCGACAGCTCTATAAATACTTAGCTGTTTCCCGTGACTTAGTCCGCGTGAATTTTTGTTTTTGTGTCTATCCGAGCCTCCAGTTTAGGTGATGAACTCGAACAATGGGAACACGCTTTATTGACAGAGATATCAATAACATTCACTACGCTATAATGATGTTTAAAAGCATTTTTTGATACCTTGGGTTAATTATTGCAATTTAAATAGGTACAGACCACATATTTTTAAATAATAATCTTTTTACTTGCTGATAATGTAGCTTTCTGTTCCTTAAATATTCTATTGCAAATAATGCAAATAATAACCTGCTCCCGTAGCGTGGCACGCGCGGCAACGTTTATCAATTATCGCCATCCTGTTTTGCGTAATATCAAAGAGCGAGATGTGAATAGCTTATCGCGCGATATAAAGACAGCGTCGCGGGTGGCCATGCTAAGATGGCAGTTTGTTGCAGGTCCGTGGTATTGGAGCTAGCCAAGCAGGGTTAGCGTCAAGCAAATTTAAAATCAGATCTGATCTAATTATCTCATGAATGCTGTCATAGTAGCAGACCCCGGGCTATGATGCGTCGCAGATAAGAATAATTCCGGGGAAAGAGAGAGAGAGAGAGGGGGAAAGAGAGAGTTAGTTTTACCTTTCTGTAGAGAATAGCAGAGCACGCAACTTTAATTTTTAAACTGAAACGCATGACGAAAAGTGAATTGTGGTGTTGGCACATGACAGCCAGAAAGTTCAATCCAAGGATACTTAGCGCGTACATGCCAGCTTCAAACCGGGTCATCTGCGAGTCCACCGACCAGTAGGATAGCAGCTGTGCAAACATCTGGGGTTGATATGCCCTGTGCACAAAATAATTTAATTTAGAAAATTCATTAAATTTTCCACTTTACAATATGAAAGCCTAAAAATATCGGTATGAAAAATAATATTACCTACACAAGCAAAAGTTGACAATTTCCCTTGTAAAAGTTCTGTTAAATTATGGACAGCGAATCGACAATTACAGCAAAGACAAATAATAATTAGGATCAAATGAATGCTGATTTAACAGAATATTTGTTTTTCTTTTTAGAACTACTTCCTTCCAGACTAACAGGATATCTTTCTCCCAAAAACTCATTTTTTGTCGACTACCTAAGACAGTGAAGATCTTGCTGAAATGTTTCTTTTATATTTGAGAAATAAGTGATTGCAAAATTTCCAAAAAAACATGTCTATAGGCAGTTTAATACTAAACCATAAGCTATCCGTAAGGATGTAAAAGTCAATTTAAATTTAAAGGCTGGCCCCTAAAAGCTAGCAAGATGCTTTAGTAGCAACATAAAAACAATCGACACGATAGTTTTCGACATATAATTTAGAAAACAGACGAAAAAAACACCCTGTGTTCAAAAATTATATATTTTTTATAATTATAATTTAGCGATCAACTTTTTACAATTATCTACTATGGGTACTAGGTAACTGACGTAGATAATCAAATACTAACAGCTTATATGTTATCTCTATAGCTAAAACGTAACTTAAAACGACAAATATAAAGATAGGTATCATACCGGTATTATAGTGATAACATTTTTATCGTTATAAATGTACTTTGTGACCGTCTGATTATTGCGCAATGACCCTTTTATTTGTATAAAGTAAAGGATACGTGTTTTCTTCGTCTCTTTATTCGGTCCATATTATAAATAAGGATCAGTAAAGGTATGTACCTCCTGGTACACCGATTTATCGTTAATGTATTCACGTGAATGCTCATGATTTTAAAATTGATTATTTTTCGAAATCGGACTAATGGTTGAAGCTACGGTTAAAGATATTGATTGAGTATCAAACTTGGCTGAACTGGAACTCTAAAGGAAAAATGGAACCCATAAGTGATTTTTTTTTGTCTGTCTAGACAGATGTCTGCCTGTCAAGAGAAAAAGGTTCTTGGGAACGCGTGGAGATAATAACGCTGAAATTGTGAATTTCTTCTCTTCTTTCAAATACTTAAGTTTACTGTATCTTGGAGCTGTTAAAAAATCAAACTTCTAAGCCAACGCGAAAAGATACAGCCGTTTATGCCGCAGATTTTCGACATTCGCAAGGGAATCAAAACCTACAGCCTACAGGGTACTTCCCGTGAACTCAGTATCATGAAATTTGGTACGAAGCAACGTCTTAAAGCACAGATAAAAGAAAAGCATAAATTTTTAGTCATATCATATAATAATTTTTTTTTAATAATTTTAAATTTAATATAGATAGTACGAAACCCTGCGTGCGCGAGTCCGAGTCGTACTTGGCTGTTTTTTTATTGTCTCTTTACAATGTTTTTTTATAGAAAGCGAACTAAGAAAAGCATCAGGTCCCTTATGTTTGTGAAGTGGTAAATAAATCGATGTTTGTTGATGTTGTCCACGACAGAAAAAAGGATCCAAAATACCTTGCTGCAGCTGCGGTGATGACGAAGATTCCACCCGGCAGGAAGGATACCCAGTACGCCCTGACTAGAGCTTTCCATAATACAGGCTTTCTATTTTCTAGCTCAGATCTTTTCAGCTCATCTATCCAATACCTGAAATGTTGTGTGATTACAGTTATCAAGGACTAAAGATAATGATTCAAATAAACAACGAATATGCATTATTATAAACATATATAATTACTCATCTTTAGAAATAAACATATTAATAAAATGGGGTTCATAAGTTATGAAATCCTTTAGTTTGCTACTTCGTAATTTCTGGCCAATTAAAATAACCTTCAGCACGATTAAAATCAATTTATTTGTGTTGTAACATCATACCCAAGATAATTTTATTCTTACTATAGATAAAACAAATTATTTGAATTAAAATAAATGAAATATTTTTTTTATTAAATCTTTTTGAGTGTCTTATTATTGTTGTAATATTTGCAAACTCGATGAACTACTAGCTTTTTGCAACAACCACTGCTGAGGAGAATTCGCCTAAAGAAACTCAGTCCAGTAATATATATCGGTCTTTACGAGCCTGAAGGGCTATACTTAGTCATGTATATAACAAATTGAAATATTGTACATTAATTGATGATATAGGCATATTGATTACAGATTTATTATATATTATTAATGAACTATTTAACTAATTAATATCACAGATTGTTAGAATTCTATGTGAAACATTCATACTAAAATTATGAAGATATATTAGAGGAGTAAAAACTGTTATAATGTATTATTCATAACGATGATTAAATTTGTTGTTTAAGATATTTTCCAAAAAACTACGATAGATGCTTAATTTCATAGCTAAAGCTTTATCCTCTAGCGAAATAATTTTGTGGCATATATAAAATAATACTTAAGTTAAAGTAAGCTACAAAAATATCATCATCACTTATCATATGTTGTATGTAGATACCAACCATTAAATCGATCATAATAAGTTTATTGAAAATGCAGAATGGAGAATCTTTTTAAATTGGAAAATCTTTCGCGAAAGATTTTCCAAATTCTGCAGTATGACACATTATATAACACATTGGCCACTAACATATCGATATGTTAGTGGCTAATATGTTGTCAGACTATACAAGTTGTCTATGAAAGTTTAACGACTGCCATCTCATATCGATTGCTAGGAGCGATAACTTTAGTTGTCTTCAAACACCGAATCTTGTAACAGTTTAGAGCTTAGAGAGTCAGCTGTCGGTGTTAATTGTGTTAAAGTAGCCTAAATATTTTTTTTTTAACTTAGTCATCTCTCGCTGCTCATATGGCAAATTATGTAGCCAGTTTTATCCCTTACTAGCTATTGCCCGCGACTTCGTCCGCGGCAATTTCTGTTATTATGATTAATTAGTATACAATAGACGAATAATTTTCCCCCGTTTTCAAAAAATTTTTTAGTGATGCTTCGCTCCTTTTGGTCGCAGCGTGATGTTTTATAGCCTAAAGCCTTCCTCAATTAATGGACTATCCAACACAAAAAGAATTTTCCAATTTGAACCAGTAGTTCCTGAGATTAGCGCGTTCAAACAAACAAACTCTTCAGATTTATAATATTAGTATAGATTCTGAGGTTTTATCTAAGTACAAGTTTATAGTTTTTTAACCAACTTCTAATAAAAAGGAGGAGGTTATCAATTCAGTTGTATTTACGATTGTCACCAGCTCTGGCATTCAGATTCTCTTATCTCTACGGTCATTCACGGACCCATTTAGTTGAAATCTTTTTTTCTTATAAATTATTATAGGTATAGGTTATGAATTATTTTGTGCATTCGAGCAGCGTGACAAAAATGTAATTTTAAATACCTTTCAAAGTCTTCCCCAAGCTTTTCAGAATCATATCGCTTAGTAGGCACGATAAGGTCGTCTTCTTCTACATCTCTCCTGTTTCCAGTTGCGAGCACTGGGCACACCCACCACAAAAATATTCTTGAGCAAATGTTAGGTTTGTTTCTTTTCTTTTCGGTCCCATCAGCATATGTTTTATATTTTTTATTCCTATCTTTGATTTTATCCATTTTTAAGTATTAAATTTAAGACAGGTAAAAATATGTTTCTTTTACACTAAAGAACACTATTATGATAAGTAATTTATATCACTGTAATCACGTCCATTTTATAATTTATCAATTCAGGAAAATGATACCAAATGTATGAGTCTATATGTACGCTATAAAGCAATCAAGCCGACTGACTGACTTTATCCACGCTAACAATTATTTAAGCACGTGAGTGCTTAATAATAAATTGTGAAGAGGATGTGTGTGAACACATTCTCTTATCATTTCACTAGCACAATATGACTAAATGTTTTTCGGACGACTCATCACCTAGTTGACAGTTTAGGCACACGTTTAGGGAATTCCTATACACATTCTTATATTTAAAACCTTGTGTCTTTATTAACTTTGGTCTATGGCTTTGTCCAATTTACATTGAGCTACATACCTATATATTCACTAATCCTTACATATTTTGGCAAAAACAAATATATCTCAGAAACTAGAGTATCAAGATTAAAAAATTCTAGTAAGTATATTTTGTATTACAATATTAATACATTTTTATGATCACGCGTTTGTTTCAAATTGAATATTACATATTTAAATCAGCGGAACCTTAAAGCTGTGAAAAAATCAAACTTCTAAATCAAGGCAATCAAAAGATGTGGCAGTATATATTGCAAATTTCGAATTTGCTCAAAATCGCTAGAGAACCAAAACTTACGTCTATAGAGGTCCTGTTGACCTTAAATGACGAAATTTGGCATAAAGAAAGGTCATAAGGAAGTAAAGTAAAAAATCCTAAAATTGCACAATTATTGTCTGCTTCTTAGCGTGTCGATGTTCAGCGAGTATATATTTTTCAGGCCCAGTACTGTGCTACTTGTACTACATTAGGTGTAGGGATTATGCAGGTCCGCCAGCGTGCAGGTCGCGGAGCACACTAGGAATCCCACCCAGTAAGTGTTACGTTACTACTGTATATGACCATTTGACCAGATTATCTTTGCTACGACCTACTTGAACCACTCGACCTACCAGCCAGTAGGTACAGTATTTTAAGTGGTGTTGGTTTCAGACAGCCTGTAATGGTTAGTTTAGCCTAAATTATTATTTTATACTAAATATTCCTAACTTAAAGCTCTAGTTTAAAAAATATATATACATGGACCTTATTAAACTATCTATATATGTATTTGTTATAAAATATTGTATCGTTGAGTTAGTATCCCATAACACAAGTCTCGAACTTACTTTGGGGCTAGCTCAATCTGTGTGATTTGTCCGTATTTTAACAAAAATGTAGGGTTCTCGAAATATCATTTCAAAACAATCTAAACAGTAAACATTTAAGACCTTTAAAAACAAACTTTTTTGTAGGTAGGTAGCACCAATCAGTAAATATTAGGGCAGGCCCTCTTTACCTACCTTGAAAGTGGGCCCCAATAGACTATGAGGCATATTCACTTTTTTTTTCACCGTAAAATCGATAATAATGTAAATTATGTTAAAGATTATTGTTATTGAATCAAGGTTAGATTCAACAACAATAATCTTTTCATTTAACATCACAGTTTTTATTATGTTGTAACGAAAACTAACACTCGGAAACTAATCTTGGCTGCTAAGAAGATCGCTAATCGCGTGGGGCTGACGTGGGGGGATGATGACAATCATCAACATATCAGCCCTTCTTAAGCCCGCTGCTGAGTATAGGCGACCGCCAACCGTCACCTCGGTCCTGTGCCTTACTCATCCTTTTCTATTCTAAGGGTCATACCCTTGATGATGATCTGAGAGAGAGAAGTTGGTCGTCTAACAAGATGGATTGACGACATAGCTAAGGCCTGTATTTATAGCAGTCAAATATATTATGTGGAAAAAAATGGTTGTCCATAAAGTTAGTGTACGAACGATAATTTTACTTGACAACGGTGAGAGATAGTTGCGTGGTAGATAATACTACTACTCCAGCCAGCTGCTGCTGTTGCTGCTAGACCTTTGGAATGTGACATTTTTCGTGCCTGCTAATGGTGTTCATCGATTTATATGACGTTATTACATCAAAAATAATGCCAGATCATATTACGCTGAGATATTACAGCGTGAATAATAAATATATATGGACAAATCACACAGATTGAGCTAGCCCCAAAGAAAATACGAGTTGGGTTATGGGATAATTACTAAAAGATACTATATTTTATATATATACTAAAAGTATAATTTAGTCTTAGTCTACGCATATAACTGGTATCTAATTATTTATATAACTATTTGTCGAAAGCCGTTGGGACGAAAGACTACTTTCAAAAAGTTCTAAATAAGTGCTGTGCGATTCGTGCCAAAACTTTTTAATATTATATTATTTTTAAGTAATTTAGTTAAGACAGCAACACAAGCTGAATAAAATTAAAAGACGAAATATTGATTTGTTAATAATATTTATTTGTAGTTAAAAGAAAATCAACAATAAAAATAATAATAAGCGCCGCTATTATTAATATAGGTATTATCGGCATGAAAATAACCTGGGACAACACCGGCACGTAGATGGCTGCCCCCTAACTGACGGACTTAAACTGTTTTAGGGTTTCGTGCCTCAATAGGAACAAAACAGAACTCTTATAGGATCTCTTTGTTGTCCGTCTGTCCGTCTGTCAAGACCCTTTTTCTTGGGAACGCGTAACGGAGGCATCAAGCTGAAATTCATATTAAATACTTAGTTCTACTGTCGTTTGGAGCTGTGAAAAAATCAAACTTCTAAGCCGGAAATTTTCGACATTCGCGAAGGAATCAAACAAAATCTACAGGGTACTTCCCGTGAACTCTAAATCTTGAAATTTGTCACGAAGCAATGTCTTATACTCAGAACAATAGTCTTATATATAGCACAGATAAAGAAAAATTGCAAAAAGCATATATTGTTTAGTTGCATCATATAATATAAATATTTTTAATAATTTTAAACTTGTTATATAGATAATGGTACGAAACCCTTAGTGTGCGGGTTCGACACGCACTTTTGAAATACAAAATAAATTAATTTTTGGTTTGGAGATTAGCCTATCTCTATGGTTTGCAGAACGCAGCAAGTACTGCTCCGTGTCCAAACCTTGTACTTGCTCCGTGAGTTTGGAGCTCTTAAATAGATTTATAATTAAAGTATTTCTATATCTTGTAGTAAGCTGTTTTAACATGAATGGTATAGCCTCAGAACAAGGACTAAAGTTATTGTTCTGAGGGTATAGCTCAGAAGAATTATAGTGAAACCTAAGAGTGAAACCATAGAGATAAGATAATCCTGAGAGTGAAACGTACCTAGTATTTTTTTGCTTATGGTTGAGATTAAATATATCTGTCTAGGAACGTATATTGTGCCAACATCAAAGAGAATACGAAAAAATAATTTCGCGCATTAACTATATGTAACTAACAATTTATATTTTAAATAGAGAACTTCCATATTGCTTTTGTTGTACCATGGAGACTTCTCAAAAAAGGGACACTAGTTTAGTATGTGTTTGCCTAATCTAATCGTATACTTTACTAAAGTAAAAATTCACAGGTTCATTACCCTGGCTATATTTTAATCTCGGAATCAGTATTGCTAGTTAACAATATATTAAAATCTCAAATTGCTTGCTTATTGTTTTTGTTGTACCATGGAAATACCTCCCAAAAAAGAGACACGTCAGTGCAAAAATACCTTAACAGAAGTCAAAGTAGTTTGGTAGATAGTGCAGATTTATCTAAAGAATTTGGCATGTGTTATAATATGGCCTAATCATATAGTAATAATACACAGGTTTATTCTGAACCCCCGGCAATATTTTAATGTCGGAATCAGTATTTGTATTTCTTACGAGTTTGTATTTAATCGGGGATCTTTGTTTCGAAATTTAAATATTGCCAGGTACTTTATTGCAGCAAATAATACGTAATTATATTAATTTCATAGAGGAGTAAAAGCCAAAAATGAAAAAGTCAATACAAAGGCGGACTTATTGCTTAAGTGATCTCTCCCAGGGTACCATAGGGCTTAGGATAGATGTACAGAGTAGGTACATGGTACATACCTACCTAGTTGACGTTGGCGTAGATCAGGTGGGTGGCTGTGTGGTGTAAGCTGAGGTACTGTAAACTTAAGGCTGCGTCTCCACTAACGCGGAGTGGAGCTTAGTGGTGCATGAATCTACCAATCACAATACTCGAAATATGAATTTTGCTCCACTCCTCGTAAGTAGAGGCGCAGCCTTAAGCTTCCTTACATCAATATGTGCAGTCGTTTGGAAGCTTCGGTGGCACGGATAGACATATCATCGGAAAATAACCTATGAATAAACACTTGCCAAATGCTTGCAACCAATGCCCATCGACCAATCAGCGAACAGTATGTAATGTTACGACGAGTTATTGTGTACCGTTAAAATTACACTGAGCAACGATTGGCCACTGGAAAATAGAAGAGCCAAGAAGGTTAAGTGAGCTTTTATCTAAAATGTTTGTAACTGGACAAACCGTCCGATAACTTCTAAAACTTTTTCATTTTCTGTACATGAGTTTGAAATTAACAATTTACATTTACTAAAATTTTGATCTAAGCCAATGTTGTTGAGGCTGTTAGTGAGGACCTGGAAATCTTTTAAGACGGTTTGCGCCCTCGAAATCAAACAGGCATCGTCCAAATGCCATGTATTGAATTTAGAATTTAGCTGCTGTATGTTAGGATGAATGGGGAGGCTGAATACTGCCGGTCTGATTACGTCACCTTGCTGACATCCAACATTGCTGAAAGTAAGGATTATACATTAATTTTGAAATTTTATTATAACATTGCCAAATATATTTATAAATAGCCAAAATTTATTTTTAACGTTAGCTTCTGTCAGCAGAGCATCCACATCACATCCACCTTCTCCATTGTAATCTGTTTTACTGTTTACTGTTACTGTTTACCTTCAGCAATACCCCTGCTTCCCGATTATTTAAAAGGCCCTTAAAGAGTGGACGGTGGCGTCATAACCATACTTAGAGCTAGAATCTACTTGTTGGGGTTGGAAGTAATCTCGAAGGGTGTTTGTAATGGCCTTACAATATATTTTGGAGGTAAGACGGCGGTTATGACGTACCAACAGCTATGGGCCTAATGTCGCCGTCCTTTTTCTTTAAGGCACATAGACTAGCGCATAGAGTGTATCCGTGATGCTTGGGACAACTTTTTCAGCAAGCTTACAGCAGTCATATCCTTCAGAAGCTGTGAGCAGGTGCGGAGACAGACCGTCAAGACCGCCAGCTGAACCACTTCTGAAGGACATTATTGCCCCTAGTACATCCTCTATAGAAGCTATTAGCGGGCTCTCTGTGACATCAAGTGGGTCACGAATGTTTGGGTTACTTGAATATGGGTGCTTATCACGCAGAGCAGGCAGTCTCCGGGGTGTTTGGTGCAATAGCATTGTCGGAAAACAGAATTCTGGCAACCCCTCAGATATCACCTTCGCTTATCGTCAATTCTAAGGACCTTTTGAAATATTTTTGATTCAAAGTGTTAGTTAATGATGTTGTCTCATTAGCATTATATTTAATTTTGGATGCTAATAAGTTTTAGCCAGCCAAATCCTTTTTTCCCAACATGTAGAATTCTGTAGGGTAAGGTAAGAATTGCTCCCATGATTCATAAGTGTTGTGATAAATAGCCTTTATATATACATTCAGATAATGTTTGAGCTACACAAATGCGTGCTCCCTTAGGGATTCTTTTAAAAAGTGGAAAGCTGCTGATGCTGCTGACCACTCCGGTCGGGAAGGTGCTCAAGTTGGGGTTAGTTGTAGTGCTACCTTATGATGTGTCAAAAGAGGCCCGCCCGAAGGGTTCTTATATTACTAACTGAAAGCTGAAAGTTCTTTATAAAATATTGTATGAAACGTGTAATAATAATTATACATTAATGAATAAAAAGCATGCAATATAAATATTAAAAATGTAAATAAACAGCAATCTAAGGGTGGTTATTTAAATTTATTAATTTAAATCAAATAGTTACTCTTCTACTCGTACGTACTCAACACTCATTTAATGATTAGTAATACAGTTTTGAATGTATAGGACATACTCTTGGATTGAACGAGTCACAAGTACATTTAGAATGATACAGCCGGTTTTCAATATTATCCACTAACATTTTAACATGACATACAGGGACCATAGTACAACCACAGTTCAAAGACTGCGTTTTGTGCATAATGTTTGAATTAGGTAAATTAGATTCACTTCGTATACTATTTTTCAGAATTGGTTTCGAAACGCGACAGCCATCGCAAATATGATATCTTTCTGCAGGTCTTTCAGCATCGTAATCGTCAACTAACTCATTACGACTCGTAGTGTTTGCTGAATTGTTTGAAACGACCACGTTTCTTTTTGAACCTTTTAGGACTATTTCTTCATCGCTGAAATCACTTTCGTTATTTTTTGATGTTTGGTTACTATTGGTGGTTTTTAAAGTCCGGTCTGGGAAGTCAATTGGTTTATTTGTATGTTTTTCTGATATACTATCCATAATGTACGAAATATTTTGGGATTGTATATTTTCTTTTGTCAAATCATTCCATAGGTTGTTAATTTGCTTATTATTTTCAATAACGCTAGACTTTACACATGTGCAAGTACCAAGGGCACATCTACAGGCACAATCTATGGTGTAGCCGATATAAGGAGAAGAAGATTGTTCATTAGACTTGTCAGCAGCTTTTAGCTTATTATCTTCGAAATCGATCTTTTTGGAATAATTAGATATTTTGTTATTGTTAATACTGGTAATATGATGATTAACCAAGAGTTGTTGAGTTGCATGCAATGAATTATTCATCATGGAAGCACAGCCACAATCTTCTGTTTCTACGGAATCAGAACATTTCATCCCAACACTTTTTATAGATTCAGATGTTTGTATATTTTTACTCCCTTTTTCCATAGCATCAATAGACTTTGTAACCATTCCTAGATTTGGTGGCACTTGCGCTGACGTGCTTTGCGTTTGAATCATTGATTTGTTTGAATTTAATTTTGATAGTTTGTCAATATCTTTTCCAATTAAGGTATCAATTTTAGGGGCGTCGAGTTTTTCCTGGTTATTATTACTTTCATTTGTGTCTTTTTCTGGTATCTCTGCTTTATCTTGTTCCAAAACTTGATTTGTATTTTGATAATTATAAACATTCCTGAGACGTTGAAAATCCTTCTCTATTAAACAATATATTTCGTCTAAGACTTTGGGTAACACACATTCTTGTTTTTGGTTCTCATCACCGCAGAAACATTGAACTTTTTGAATCTTAGTTTTCAAATATTCCTGTAATAATGTATTAGCACGGTTCCAACTGCCATCTGATTGATTTTCATCCTTACGCATACATTTACATGTTAATTCGTTTGTACTAGTCGAGATAATTTGTTTAACTCTTTCTAGTGTTGCAGAAAACAGTTTTTCTTCCTCCTCGGCTGGTAAAGATGAAAATTTGCAACATGATTTCTTTAATACCTCGAATTTACTTCTTAGATGTTCTTCTAGTAAATAAAAAGTATTTACTTCTAATTCTTCCGACTCGTTTATGGGACAATTAATACAACAAATACAAGCTTCTTCATTTTTTGAAGTATTTTCTTTAAAACTCTGAACGTCAAGTTCTTTGTCATCTTTTGCTCCCCATTGTTTTCTAAAATTGCTTTCCATATAATTTTTGAATTCATCAAATTTGACATGACATTGACATTGTATATTGGGTGGATTCGCATCATTCTTAGTTTTATTGGATTTGTTTGACTGTTTTGTTTCTTGGTCATTACTATCTAAGGTGGTTTCAGTTTTATGTTTCCGATCGGATATAGCAAGTTTATCATCGAATGCCTTATGTGAGCTAATATTAGCTAGAGTTACACCCAGCAGCTTAACGTAATAATCACAGTCACAAGGTAGATCTGATGTTTTAACAACACGATTACCATCTGCTTCTGTATTGTCTATTATATTTTTATCAGCTTCAACTATCTTGGACGACTCATCTATATTTGATTCATAATGAATCGATTGGTCTAAAGTAGGTAGCTTAAAATTACGTTTCTTTGATTGAGATTCCAATAACAAATTATTTTCACGAGTGCTTTTCTTTAAAGTTTCCTGCCGAGAACTTTTATTGTTTATATTCGAGAAATAATTTTTACTTTCTGATGATTTTTTACATTCACATAATTCTGAATTGATGCATTTAAAAGGAGAATATTTTATTTTTGCTTCATTTTTATTACTTTTTAATTTTTTATTATTTTGTATTTTCACTGTACAATGGCAATGATCATTACTTTTGTCTAAATTTACCGCACCCATGTATTCTGAATCAGTTGTATTAGGTAGTATATTAGCCGAATTATTCATAACAGTAGACTTATTCTGATTTGTTTTGTTATTCGAAATTTCAAATCCGCTAGCTTGATAAGGAGTATTTGACTGTGTACCATTTTCAGACATTTTTAACTCATCTTGTTGTTCATTATTAAGCTCCACATTTGTCGAAATATTTTTTTTAATGGGTTCTTCAGATGTTTCAACCAAATCACTTTTCCATCTCGTTAATTTCTCTAAAAGTTTGTCAATCGAAGTGTTTGACGGTATTTTATGAAAACAAACACAACCATCTGGACATGTAGATTCAGTAGCAGTTGTAGTTTTCTTAAAATCTGGGGAAGTTGGTTCTAAATGACCACTTATCGGTTTGGTTTGCTTTGGACCTGATATCTGATCAGATTCGTTTTTCGGAAATAACTGTTTTCGAGGAGACTTATCTTCGCTTTCAGCAATCAATTTTTGTGATTTTTCATCACTTATTAATTTAGGCATTATTTTTGGATTTCCACAGAAGCAGGTATTTACAGCAAACTCGTTTATCAATCCAACTTTGTTAATATTTTTATTTAACCGATCCTGCTTTTCACTTAAAACCTTTTTTGTATTTCTTTTAGAGGGACTATTAACTTCAACACGTTTCTTTCTGATTGATTTTGAGAGTTGTGCGGGGACTTCTTCAGTGTTTGCTGACCGGTGTTGGTTTTTAATATCCTTGTTGTTGTTACCTTCAAAAACACTCAGTACGTTTGGTTTGTTTTCTCTGCCAATAATTGGTGGCTCAGGCTCCTAAAAATGAAGACAAAATTTACATCTTTTATTACCTATTAAAGTATTATCAGTTATTTCTCAAAGAAAACATACAATTATAACAAATTTATCTCAGTTTTGCTTTACAATGCTATTTTTTTGTACTCTTATTAAATTAAAAAATAAGACACGGTGAACAGGATTCGAACTGCGACTTGGTCTAAGCCGTTGTAGCTTCCTACGTATTAGTCTAATTGAAAATCATTGTAAAATGAGTTTAATACCTCACTTGTAATAATGGGGTAGGTGTGTTAGGTGACGCAAGGCCTAATGCGTGTAAAAGGAATGGAATGTGGCCTAAATGTGGTGAAGGTATTCGATGCGTAGGATAAAAGCACGATAGCTTAATTGGTAAAGCATTGGTCGTACAAAGACCAATTCGCTGGTTCGAATCCTGCCCGCGAGGATTATATAAGAGTACATTATCACTATCTCACCGATGGCCGCTGGACCAATTTAAAAATTTTGTCTTCCATCCGTTTCAAATCTGCTTTTTTCAAAGACTCCTGTAAAATTTAAATGTTTAATAGAATTCTTATATTTTGCGATAATGGCGAATCACATTTAATCTCGCAACGATAATCACTACTCGGTCACTCGTTGCACCTCCTGTACCCTAAGAATCATACTATTTGTGCGTCATCGATGTCATACGGACATTATAAATGCCATAAGGTACCATTTTAGCGTTTAGAATCGACTAGATGCGCTTCTATTAGAGCTTCGATAGAGCTCTAAATAGGTATATTGCATACATTTTTTTCGTGTTCCAAAAATAAACACAATACTGAAAAATCTAGACTGTAAACTCTTTCAGATACAAAATTTCTAGTGACATATTTAGAGACATTTTAAAAAACGCTTTGCTGAAATTGAAATGCCTGTAAATTCGGGACGTCACGGGAAAGCCTTTTCAAAATGCTCACGGTGCTAATAATTGAAACCATGATCCCTCAACATTTCAGCCTTGTGGGAGCAGGTTATGAATTACTATCCCGATGACAACTTTACTCTTGTCTGGCACATACTTGCTACCCTCAAAATAGGTTGTAATTTTTTTTACAGATAAACATATGTAAATTATAACATATTAAAATTTTTGCCTTGTAGGGGTAGATTATAAAAATTGGCCATTTCAATAATTTAAGGGATAATGACGCAACCGTAAGATTCCTGCCAGAACGGAACTTTCTTATTTGGCTGATAATAGAACATTTTCTAGTTTTGTGGGAAACGGGTTGGTCGGATGGTTCACGAGCCCTCCCACATCGAAATCAAATTATAAGAGTTCATAACACTACTTGCAGAAAGGCATCAGTAACATTTGAAACATGTTTTGTATAATCTTAACATCAGTCCAATATCGTGTTGCTACACTTTTACCGTAACATTTCGAAATGTTTATCATATTACGAGTATGTGGGCATAGGATAGGTTTACCTTCTTTAAATCTTCAATTTGAACACGAAGCTGCGTGACATCTTTAAAAGTCCTCCGCCAATACGTTGGAATAGATCCCGTATTATCAGCAAACTGTTCGCCACCGACAACTGGAGACTTCACCAAACAAGGATATACCGCTGAAATCATAGATATAATTCTTATGGACGAATATACTAACCAAAATGGTTTCGATAATTACAATCAGACGCATTTACTCTTTAACTACATTTGATAAAATCATCAGTTCCATTGAATACTGACTCTATCAGTCCTCTAGCATGTTTAGAGGTTATTAATGGGTGCTTGGGCGTGCGAATTTCTTTCAGCCTATAGGTATAATATTTTTGTTTTATTAAACAAACCAAGTAGGTGAGATTTTACACATTTTTAAATCGTCATTTTACATATGTTTTTAAATCGTCATTTTATACATGTTCCGAAATCAGTAGACACTAGACACGCACGAGAGCCTGTCCTGGAAGGGTGCGCGTCGCATTATGAGTATGACGTCACAATACGGGGGAACTATTCTAAGAATTCCACATTTCGGAATATAAGTACAAGTATTTTTTACATGTTTATTTATACTTTATAGCGAAAACTGGAAACTCATATTTCAATTTAACTGGCATTATAATGTTTTCGCGATTATTACACTATAAATTAAATCACATAATACGGTTTTAACGCGTTTATTACATTATTTTTACAACGTTGCGAAAACTTTACAGTTTTCATGTTCGCAAGCAGGCAACTGACATTCTACAAGGTATAGGTTAAAAATAAATATGCCATCCTATTTTTTATGTGATTTAAATTATTTTAATATACCTAAATTGCAGTTAGGTACCTGTGTCTTTACACTCGCAAACAGGCGGGTCTGCTTTGACCGCGTCTTTAGCACGTTGGACAAGCTGATCGGCTCTTTGTTCGAACAGTTGCTCGGCCAGCTTGTTGGCGAGCTTCTGAGCTCGACGTTCAATGGCTCGTTCTTGCACTTGTTGCCAGTTCTCATTAATCGGTTGATTGGGCGCGGGGATCATTCTTAATGTATCAGCGCACGTTGCACCAACCCACTACAAATAATTAGAATGTTACACTTTTTGAGCGTTGTCATTTAATATCCTCCTGCTTTATCCACAGTGCCGGATTAAGCCATGTTGGTGTCATAAGCACTAAGCTCGGGGGGCGCTCTGGCTGAGGCTGTTTCTGGTGCTCCCCAAAACGTGATGTCCTAAGCAGTTATTTAATTTGCTTTAGGGCTAATCCCGCACTGGATATCCATAAAAGAGATAAGGTGGTCCCATTCTAGGCTGGTAACCACACGAAACAACATATAGGTAGGTACACTACAAACATAACGGGTGTTAATTTTGGGTATTATCTTTTTATATATGTGTATATATATATATATATATATGTTCAATATGGGTTATAGGAGATTATACGCTTACAATAGTTTAAGGTTAATTAAGGTGTGGTCTTTCTAACTTGGTAAATATATCGAATAGTAACTTATAAGACCTTTTCTAATAAATTAATTTAAGAACACTTTTCGGATGTATTGTCTAGATGTGTTGTACTTACTGTGCTATGTGCTCTACTTACTCGTTTTCGATAGAATATTTTAGGGATTTTCTATTCATAATTACAGTCAGGTAACAGTACTTAACTAAATTTTGTTTAAGAGTCTTTTCTCACTGATTTTGAAATATTTTGAATCCTTTGAGGCTAACTGAGATAAATGGTAATGTTCCTATGAAATATGTGGTATTCAGCACACGAGCATGATAATTTCTAAAAGGAAAATTGTCTCTATAAAATATAGCCTTGTACATTAAAAAATCCTAATTTCTCATCTGATAACTCCGTACCTAATATTCCATCCTATCAATTTGAAATAAGTGCAATGAAGTTTTTCATAAAAAAATTGACACGTAATACTTCTTACTCTACCGCCGTGTGGTACCCGGCAGAGTAGAATAGGACCACTCCAAGTCTTCCCGTGGATGGCGTAGAAGGCGACTTAGAAAATACAAGCTTGCAAAGCTTATAAACATCTGAGTGACCTCTCCAACCCGTCTGGCCAGCGCGGAGAGTGTAGGCCAAGTCCTCTGGCTGCTCTGGCCAAGTATATGGCTCTAGTAGTACAGAGAGGGTCGTGCTCCTGTAGTGGAGACTAAAAAGACCTGATGATGACTACTTACTCTGGCATGATATTTTTCAATAGACGTAGCAATAGCTATATCCAGCTCCCCAACCAACAGTTGTGAGAAGAAAGTGCGCAGGTTGGTTTTAACTAAACTTGATCTATCCCAGTTATGCTTGTCTTCCAAACATTTCAGTAGCTGGCATGGCATCTGTACTCCTACGTCTCCCAGTTCAGCTTGTAAGCCTCCAAAAAGATCCGCCAGTAAATTGGACATCAGTTGACTTCGTAGAGATGTACAAGAACACGACTCCTATAAAGCAAGTCATCAATAATCAGCATTTATTCGTATTTGTGTATGTCATTAAATATCAGCATAAAATTACGGACAAAATGATAAGCACATATAAACGTATACGTTTATCAAATAATAAATTGCGATCAAAATGTTCTTTACAAAGATATGAGATAGCTACGAATAATAATGATTCACGTTTAAAGTAATTTTTATATGTAACTAGCTTTTGCCCGCGGCTCCGCCCGCGTCAATGCCGATCCCTCGAAATAGTATTCTTTCCCGGGATAAAAGGTAGCCTATGTCCTTCTCCGTACTCCAGAGAACTTGTATGCAAAATTTCATGATGATCGGTTCAGTAGCTACGGCGTGAAAGCGTAACAAACAAATAAACAAACTCACTTTCGCATTTATAATATTAGTAAGGATATGTAAATATGTAATATATGTAATAATAAACTATCAAGTTTGGCTTTATCTGTATAAGATAAACATAATGGTTTTCCAAATTAGTATAAACAATATTTCAGCTAAAATAACAAAATGTTAAAAGGGAAAGCCACAGCTCCGGAGAAAGTAGGTACGCCTACACAGAAAGAATAGCAAAGTTACCAATACTAAGTAGCTGTGACTAAGTTTCCACTTGTATTGATAACGCCTGCCTAAAAAGAGTTTACCTACGTCTTAGACAGGAATTTAAAGTTGAGCAGCTACTCGTAGTTTTGTGAACGTTATTTAACAAGGGTTATTTACTCTATTTGGTAGTTATATTGCACCGTGATTGTACCGGTCGATTGCTACACGCTATAAACTTTTTTACATGAGTGCCCAAAAAAGAAGTGTATTGTTTTAATAAAGTTTATGTATGTATGTAAGTAAGTATAATATTTAATTCACTGTGACTTCTAAATGCCTCAGCGGATTTGGACGAATGTCACCTTTCTATTTATTGCAGACTTCAAAAAAGAAGGAGATTATCAATTCGACCAGTAAGTATAGCTACTAACCTTAATGTTATCTTTTGAGAATTCCAGTATGTGTAAATACTATTGTTGTTGTGTTTGTATAAAATTTGGCACAGGTTTTTTAGAAAGCTGGTATATACCAGACTTTAAACATGTGTGCCAAATTTTATAAATATAAATTTGTATGTTTATCCGCGAAACGGATTGCAAGATTTTTTAAGTTATACTACGTAGCCTTAGAGAATAGTGCATATACGAGCAGTCAACGTACCCAGAAAAGTCGGCAAACTTGATAATTAATTATACATTATCCATTGTTACGTTAAGTCATTTCGCTACCTACGCCCAGCAAGAGTGCCACGCATGCGACTCATATATCATTTATAAATATAATATACATTTTCATAACTTTATTTTATAGGTAATTATTCAATATATCTCGGTGTTATCAGATTATCAGTGACATTCATTTAACCTAAACTCTTTACTTCGACTTGTATATATGTGTATAAAATTATTTAATAAAATTTCGGAAGACAAAATCGTTGCACCTTGGAGCATTTAAGAAGGCAAGTGTTATAGCATATCTCACGGGATTATTAAATAGTAAGATTAATTGTTCTGAGCTTTTACGAAAAAGTAAACGTATAAGGAAAACAATTTTTTTGCAAACATTCGCAGCAGGTTCGATCTACATGCAGAATGAATTCCTGTCTCGAGCATCTAATAGTTTTGATAATCTTAGAAATAGATATAGACCTGTTTTGCACTAGCCTTAATGTCACAAAGAAAACAACTTACTCAACATTACTTTAAAAGTGATAAAATATCATCCTACTGTGATAATAAGGTTAATGTATAAATTTTTAAATATAAAATTTACGGTATAGTCTAGAACACATTTATACATCTTGTTAACTTGTTATACATACTTATGTGAAGATTTGTAAACAGCAATACTGTTTTAATTCTATTTTTGTAATAAGTACTTAAAATCTTCCAAAATAAATAAAATATATCTAAGAATTCTAACGATTTTGTAATAAGATGCTGTAAATCTTCCGAATTAAATAAAATATATCTAAGAATTCTAACGATTTCATGATGCACATATGGTAAATACACATCAGGAATATTGCGGAAGCCATTTTTATCACACCGCAGATGTAGGTGCGGATCTTTATATATTAACAGGGCTTTTTGTGTCAGTTTTTGAACCTAGGCCAACCATCCATCTTGTCACGTCTACCTGTCCGTGCTACTTGCCCGTACTAAAATAGAGACCACGAACCAACACAGGCATTTTTTTTTTACGGGTAACGAGCATACACAATACCATACATATCGGATCATATTTGCTTGATCTCGATGGGTCGATTAGAGTTACGTACAAGCGTAAGGCGCTCCAAATGCCGGCCCATTTATCCCAAAAAAATGCGACATCTACATCCGCATGAATTTCTGCATTGATAATTGCGGAGTTACATACGCATGCAGTTCTCCAAATTAATGCGGATATTTGGAGCTCCCTGATACACATACAGATATATGTATACCAAAAAACGACACACTCCTTTTTGTGATGTCGATTAAAAAGTACTTCAGTCTACAGAGAGACTTTGGCTCTCTGTTTGTATTTTACCGTCTATACTATGGGGAGCGTTCTGAAAAACTTTGTGAATTGATGCCAACGTCACCTTTCTACCACCGCACCGCTCGCCACAGGAGTAAAGTCCATCCGAACAACCTTGACACTTGGGTCTCCAAAAAAGTCACAGCGTCACGTGATTTTTTTCCTCATACAGCAGGATTGTGGAATGGACTCCCTCCCAAGGTTACCCTGTATGCTATGACTTGGGGTTATGCAAAAGGCGTGTTTACAGGTATCTTAAGAGTCTGCAATGCATCAGCACCTCCTCTAGTGTTGCAGATGTCCATAGGTGACTTTCCATCACGTGGCTCGTCTGCTCGTTTGCCGTCAAATATACATAAAAATACATCTTCCCAGTCACAACGACAATTGTCTAAAGGAGGAAAAGTTCAGAGGACTACCATTCGGTGCATGCCTGCTGGACGGTTTGCTTCATCAACACAGCGGCGTCTATAGGCAACTTTACTTACTGTAACTCTTTGAACCGCTGTCGTATAATAAACATACCAGTAGCCTATCCACAGGGCAACAAGTGCAGAGAGCTGCGAGCGATGGAGTCCGTTTCACCTCTACAGCAGCGTCTATGGGCACCTTGCACTGACACTCTACGACCTTATCCTTAAGCTCCTTGAGACGTTCCCGCTTCTTTTTCAGATCGTCCATCTTGTTTTGCATGCGCGAGTCACAAGTCAATTGACAGCCTTCCAGGTCTTGAATTAGGGCGGCTTTTTCATCACGTATAGAATCGAGCTGGAACAGAGTTCGATTTTAACTCGACAGTCCTATTCACCAAATGCACTCATAGAATTAGTCAATTGATATAATTACGTATATAAACGGGATAGGTCTATCCAGGTCCATCCATCAATCGTTGCGGCCACGATGGATATAACTCCATTGAAACGTCAACGGAAATAAACAATAAAAAAGGTTCGTGATAAGTTTCGTTTATATACATAATAGGTATTATGTTATATAAAAGATAAAACTTAGAATGTACCAACTGCTTTTCTTCCCGCGCAGACCGTAGAAGCCGGCCGAAGGAATGGGCAAAAATTTAGGAATCATGTCAATAGGCGATGTGGCTAGCAACCCATCACTATTTAGATTACGTTTTCCACCTATACGCCCACCAACATGCTAAACGTGGCCTTTGGGTCTTATGACTTTAGGCTCTGTCTGCTCCGTAAGAGATAAAGACGTGACAATATGTACATAATATGAATGTATGTGTTTAAAGCGCGAGAGTTTTAAAAAATGTCAATTGATGTTATTCTGATAAACCGGTGGCAAGATTTCTTACCACTTAATGCACATACACGCATGAGACAGTATATCTTGAAAGTAGGGACTTAGTATGTGGGGACCATGTAGGATTGCTAGTCCCTATAAGCTGGAGGAACCATATTGAAAATTACTCCTTTCGCCAAAAAATACGTCTTTTAAGTTAAACGAACAGGATTTTGAGGTAGTGAAAGAAATCCTTATGGAGATCTCAACCAGCCATAGTAGCCTAGCCACCAGCAACCCCGGAGGAAGTCAAGACTTCAATCTAAAGAACAAATTGAAAAAGAAAAATTAAACATCTTAGAATTAATCAGAAGCTATTCGAGATTACGAATGTATGTTTGTATTTTCAATTTATATCTATCGTTTTTGAACACTTCATCATACATAGCTACGTTTATTGCAAATTTTCATTTTACATTGTTTGTAGAATATATTGTCCAAAACGGTTAATAAGTAGGTAACGATGACTATGTCCGATTAAACCGAGTGTGATATCATAACCACGGAGATCATAACTCACGGCATGCTTCGACACGTGCTCTACACGTGGTGTACCTATGTTATTTATTCAATCGAGAATTTTAATGCGCAATTTGATTTAAATAGCTATGAATAGAATGTGCTAAATAAGCTTACTAATGTGCAAGCAATGAACCACGTAAGTATAATTCATAATATTTTCGCGATTGTTACACATTTATATGTTTCCATATATATGTTCCGTGGCGCAGCGGTCAACACGCCAGCCTGCGACACGAGAGTGACACCTAACATTTTTAAAACTATACAGTTCTCATGTTCGCCGGTAGAATAAGTTGACTTCAACTTCTAATAACTTATTAACTCGAAAGAAGGCACTAAAAGACTCACCAACCTTAACTTTTCAGACGAGTCCTTTCGAAGGTTCCACACCCAAAGGGTAAAAACGGGACCCTATTAATATCGCTCCGCTGTCCGTCTGTCTGTCTGTCCGTCTGTTACCAGGCTGTATCTCAGGAACCGTGATAGTTAGATAGTTGAAACTTTCAAAGATGATGCATTTCTGTTGCCGCTATGACAACAAATACAAAAAAAATTAATAAATAAGTATTTAAAGGGGCTCCCATACAACAAACGTAAAATTTTTGCTTGTTTTGCTCGATATTGATAACGGCAACAGGTAGACGCTTGAAATATTCACAGAATATTTAGTTATATATTCACTTTAAAAATAAATAAAAATAAAATTCATATTTAAGCTCCCATACAACAGATAGGTATGATTGTTTTGCCGTTTTTATATATAACGGTACGGAACAATTCGTGCGCGTCGTTATGTATGGTTATGTTTGTATTGTTTTTAACCAATATGTGGCTACTATGATACCTTTGTTGTTGGCCTCATTTAGATATGTCATTGTGTAGATAAAGGGACAATCAAGACAGCACTGCCTAATAAATATAAAAATTACCAAATTTAATTACTTTAATATGAGTGTTCCTGTACCCCTAGCAAAACAGTGAGTCGGGAACCCACAGTAATAGCTTACAGTTATCATAGTGTATTTACAATTCCTACCTCTGCTTTGATCTTGTTGCTCTCATCGTCCTCCCGCAGCAGCTGGTTAGAGACATTTTCTACTTGCTCCCGGAGCGCGGAGAGCTCGGCACGCATTGCTCGCTCTGCCTCCACAGTGAGAGCTCGCACCGAGTCTACTTCGCTTTGGATACTTGCCAACTTCCTTCGCTTTTCTTCTTCCTTGAACTAGTGGAAAAAATAGATCTATTAATGTATATACAGTCTAGGTTTGTAACATTCAATCGAATTATACTAATATGAAAAACAAGCAAACAAAATATATTATCATATGCTATTAGTAAATAGATGACATAATACTCGTATTCTTATATAGACACCACTTTAGATATGTACCTACCAATATTATATGACTGGCAAATTACCTCTATATTTGTTTGACGATGTAAAATATGAGTTCAAAGAATTGAGGTGATGTGCGTCAAAAGAAGAGAGTGTGCGAAAGCGCTCTTTGAGCTAGTTGAACCCTCACCATTCCTCCATCGGACTACGAGGCGCAGACTGAAATTTCACCCTTTTATCGTTGGAATACCAAAGAGTCGAACTAAACGCTTTGACAGTTCCTTTTTGGTTCGAGTAGCTAAGGTGTGGAATGAACTGCCTGCGTCTATATTCCCAAACAAGTACAGTCCCGGGACATTCAAAAGTAGAATAAATGGGTATCTCTTGGATAGGCATGTAACATCCTCGTCTTCATCGTCACTTACCATCAGGTGAGATGGGAGACAAATGCCTAATTCAAATTTTGTAAAAAAAAAAAAAAAAAAAAGAAAAATTATAAACTTTACGTACGACACTAATCAACGTTGTATTCAAACAAGTCCATTGCTTGTCTTTTCGTGTCATGTTTTGCTTAGAAAGCTTAAAACGCCTCCTATAAAATCGAGTGGGTGTGACAATCGCATCCTCCGAAATAAGGTATAACCTGGCAATATGTCATCCTTTTCCTTTGGCCCGGTTCTAATCGGATCTCCGATGTTAATTTTTTCACAAATGCTTTGATCTAAGAAAAATAAAGATTATAAAAAATTTAGCCAACCGATTGACTTAAATGTTTCCCAGTAGTAGGTTCTTTGAAATGCTTCGATAAACATTGAAAAGGTATCATGCTGGTATTAATTATATCAGAGAAGGAAAATGCATATAACTAAGGCTATAACTAAGGACGTACCTTTTTTAAAATCAGATTTACTGCACTGTATGCTTGGCCAGGAAAATCCAGTAGCAATTAATATAATTATTAAATAAATCTACCTAGGTCATTACTATTACCAGCATGACAAGTATTTATCAGAATAATCAGGCGATATGACACCAAAACGCGTCGCTTTAGATGATTTCATTATTTAAAAGGTACATCCTCGGGACATCGGTCGAAACAAAAGCTCTGGGTACTAAAGTATATCTTAGAGCCATTCTGACAAACGTTGGCCTCCATTAAGCACATACAGTTGTATTATATCATTCCGACTGCAGCCCATACATGTTTCGTCCTTACTTTCCATCCAAAGTAATATTTTTTTAGCCTATTAGTGTCCCTATAGAGAGTGTAGGCCAAATCCTCTGTCTGCTCTGGCCAAGTATGGCTCCGGTAGCACCTACAGAGAGGGTCATGCTCCTGCAGTGGAGATTAAAAAGAGATGATGATGATAGTGTCCCATTGTTGGGCTAAGGCCTCCCCTTTAGTCTGCCATAGGTCCCTTTATATTATTAACTAGTTGTTGCCCGCGACTTTGCCCGCGGCAATTTCTGTTATTATGATTAAATAGTTTTTTTATTAGTATAGATGAATCATTTTCCCCCGTTTTCAAAATATTTTTTATTGATGCTTCGCTCTTATTGGTCGCAGCGTGATGTTTTATAGCCTTAAGCCTTGCTCAATAAATGGACTATACAACACAAAAATATTTCTTCAATTCAAACCGGTAGTTCCTAAGATTAGCGCATTCAAACAAACAAACAAACTCTTCAGCTTTGTAATATTAGTATAGATTAAAATAAAATAAAAAATTGTCTGTCTGTAAAGTTGGTTTACGGACGATAGGTAATTTTACGTGATAATGGTGGAAGAGAGATAGATGCGTCCCAAGCCTAACGAATAGGGCCTATCGTGCCTCTCTGTTGCTTTTTCTTTCGCGTTCTTCCGTGCTCTCGCTTGCACACGGAACGTGACGCTTTTTCGTGCGTGCCGGCGTTCATCGATATATAAGACGTTATCAAGTGAAAATCTCTACGTGATTGGGTGCATCACATTCGCCCTATCGCACATTGCCTTCACAATGGAATTTTCATTTATTAACTGCCCGGCGTTGGTGCCTACTGCTGACTCCTGGCTCAGCCGCATGCGAATGCATGCTTGCGTTCACACCTCCACTTGATCTTAAATACAATAATATATAAAAAAACCAACTTCAATCAAGCGACTGAACTGATTGTGATAAAATGTAAATGGGACTAACTTGAAAGCATACCCTTTCAAAATAAAAGCATACCCTTTAAGAATTTTAGAAATCGGTTCATAAATGACGGAGTTCTGTGGTAACAAACATTAAAAAGAAATACAACTGAATTGTCAATTTCCTTCTTTTTTTGAAGTCGGTTAAAAACTGCCCGTCAGTAAAAGCACATTACGTTAAGGTCTCTGTCTAGCTGCGCTATTTTGATGTGCTGCTCGGTGACGGCGGCGGTGCTTTGAGCCGCCTCGTTGCTCATCCGCATGCGGGTGCACGCCAGCGAACACATCTCCTTCTCCACTTGAACCAGATTCTGGCGGTTCTGCTCCGTCATATCTCCCCTCTCTTTAAGTAGTTTTGCCAAGTTCAGGCACGCGGTCTTGTAGCCATTCCGCTCCTCTAGCAATTTCTTAGCCTACAGGAAGAATATCGTGCGTTAGATGATGTTTTTTGTGTAAAATGTGTTACCTAAGGAAAAGTATTTATTGTAGGTATAAGTTGACTGACAAAGATATTTACGAGTTCATCAAAATAGATGTATGTAGCAAGGGACTATAAATAAATACAGTAATATCTTACCGACGTAGTTCTCTAATACATACAGAACGTGATATACTTACTATCTATTTGATATAAACCTCTTAAGTTAAAATTATCGAAATATAAGTAAATCAGTTACTCCCCACCACATAATGAAATAATAAATCACTCACCTGTTTGGCCATATCGTATTCCTTCTCCTCGGCGAGTGTGAGCCGCCGCTGGTAGCCGAGCTCGAGGTCCTTCCAGGCTGCCTCCGCGCGCTCTAGAAGTTCCACCCGCTCGGCCTCGCGCCGCGCTAGCCTCGACGCACGGCTACGCAACTCCGCAGTCGCTTTGTCTAATTGCGCCAGGCGCTCCGCACAGGCGCTGTCCATGCAACAAGCCTACACAATAAGAGAATGTTTCCCATCCAATCGTGCTAAAAGTACCGGCTGATCTTCTTACTTTCGACGTTGTCTACCGCGTCGAAATAAAGGCGTGATATACGGAGCATTTAACCGTGGTCCCACTACTATTACCCACTGTGGGTCTACAGGTAATTTTTCCCCCGTCGACGCACTGCACTAGGATTCCATCAAAACATCTCGAAATCATATTTTTTTATTGCGAGCCTTGATCTCAGTTGGACTATTATTTTTAAATTTTGTTTAATTCTCTAACTCATTTAATAACCTTAGTATGTTTGGTTTCTTATTTAGTTTTATTAATTTTGCTATGCCATGATATACATACATTATTCGTTCGGTGTCTGTTTGCGAAAGCACTAAGAATGTTATAGGTAGATATCCCGTGACAGCCATTTTGCAACAAATATTATCCTAACTAATATTATAAATGCGAAAGTGGGTTTGTTTGTTTGTTGGTCCGCTTTCACGCCGTAACTACTGAACAGATCACCATGAAATTTTGCATACAAGTTCTCTGGAGTACGGAGAAGGACATAGGCTACCTTTTATCCAGGGAAAAAGTACAATTCCCGAGGGATCGACATTAACGCGGGTGGAGCCGCGGGTGAAAGCTAGTTACTAATATTTGTTGCAAAATGTATTAATCAATATTATTATAAATAATACTGATTTTCCACTTTTTTTTTTACTAGCTATTTATGTCCCACTGCTGGGCAAAAGCCTCCCCTTTATTTTTCCACTTTGCTCTATCTCTTGCCATCTCTCTCCAAGTTTCATCGAATACAGTGATGTCGTCTGTCCATCTTGTTTTTGGTTTGCCTCTTGACCGTTTCCCATCAGTAGGTACCCATGAGGTTGTTCTATAAGCCCATCTTTCCGGCACCATTCGGCAAACATGGCCCGCCCAGTCCCACTTAAGCCTAGCAGACTTTGTTCCAACATCGACCACCTGTGTCATGGTGCGCAGTGTTGTGTTTCTTACTCGGTCTGTCCTTTTAATTCCTAACATACTGCGCTCCATCGCTCTTTGGCAAACCTGCAGTTTGAACTTTTGCTTTTTGGTCAGGGACCAAGTCTGGGAACCGTAGGTTAAGATGGGCAAGATACACATGTCAAGGAGTCTCTTTTTAAGGCAAGTTGGTAATTTCCCTTTAAATAGTTCCTTCATTGACCAAAAACTCTTCGCCGCATTGTCGATCCGACGTGCGATTTCCTTTTCTTGCCGTTCCTTGAAAGAGACTATTTGTCCTAAGTAAATGTACTCCTCGACGTATTGTATATCTTGTCCATCTACCGTTACCCTACGTTTAGTGCTGTTTGTCATAAGCTTGGTTTTTTCCCTACCTGCAAGCTTGCCGTGCTCAGATCTTGGAGCATTTGTGTGATTTCAGAAGAGGAAGAAGCGAAAAGTACAATATCGTCGGCGAAACGTAGATTAGTTAATCTATTTTCGCCGACCATAATACCTTTTGCTTCCCAAGGATCTGCCAGTAGTTGGAACACTTCTTGTAAAACACTAGTAAATAATTTCGGGGAGAGCGGGTCACCCTGCTTCACACCTCTCTGTATCTGAAAAGGTGGTCCAGACGACTGTAGCTTAAGGCGCTGTGCATCACAAGAATACCGTAAAACGTCTATTTTTTCGTCGCGCAGTTAGCCTTATTTTCCATGGAATACTAGCATGAAAAAAATATGGAGTACAGTTCAGAGATCAAAATAAATGGATACATCAAAATATTTTCAAAAAAGTAATTAAAATCTAGCAAAATAAAATAGCAAAAATGCTATACCCAGAAAAAGTTTCGTCGCGAATTACTTGATATTTTCAGCGACAACTACCAACTTTTTTACGACTATAAAAAGTATAACTAAATGAGCCAGATGGATACCTAAAAAAAATACAATATTTGGCTATAATTATTGAATTATTCAATTAAAAGTGAAAATTAACACGGAAATGGCCGACACGGGTTTGAAATGAGACTAGGGACAGGCCAACCGGTATCGCCACTTTCAGCCGCTACAAAGGGTTTAGGGATACAGCGCCTTAACCTCGGCGGCACTTTTTTGATTTTCCACATATTGCAACAAATTCTTAGTTTTCTTACTTTATTGTTTTTATATTGCAATTGTATGAAATCCCAGCGACTTTGAAAATAATAATAATAAAAAAAACTAAAAATATTAGTTGGGCAGAAAAAGTAACACCGAACACAACCCAACTAATTTTTTTCTGATTTTGATTTCCTTTGTCCAAATATTTTATTTTCCTTTTCTCCACATAGCTTGGGACCAATGGTAATAGCAACCAGTAATAGTAATACCGGTGAAAACGTCCATGGCGTTCAATGGAGCAAGCTCCAAAATAGTATTTTTGTGGTTTTCAGTCTGGAAACTGCGACTTCAATAAATAAAACAGCGTCGCATATATTTCGGTGTTTTTGTCGCTTAGCAAAGCATGCAGTAATGGATTGACATTGGTTGTAGTATTCGTATTCCCAAATTCACCGTGAATAATAAACAACTAAGCAAATGACGATGGAGTACACTTGAATGTTGCGTCACCAAATATTTCTGTAATATTATTTATAAAGGTTTTGTCTTAGTGTGACCGTCATAGTAATCTGCCACTACATATTGTGAATGCTGCACTGGTATTGGAATTTCTTCAAAATTAATTTTAGACACTCCTGCGTGTTTGTTGCATGAATCATAGAAACTATGTTTCGCATTTTTGAATTGGAGAAAGACGTAATTAAGTCGTATCCTTTCTGTTGCCACTTATTTAAGGCCTAGGGCATAGATTTATGTGAAACATATCGTATATCATTAATTGCAATAGCCTAAGATTGTAAATAGAATTTGATACCTATATTTAAAAATAAACAAATATAAAATAAAAACAGTATTACTATTATTTTTAGATAATAACTTACATCATTAACAGTAACAGAACCTCTACAAATGTCTTGTTGTTTTTCTGCAAACCCATATAGATGTAAAAGTATTTTTGTAATTTTTATGTATAAAAAATTGGTATCCATGGTATAACATTATTTTTTCCTTTTTTTCTCGCTATTATTTTAATTGCATCATCATCACCCATTTTGCAATATTTATTGAGCAAAACATCTCTCAGGCAAATCTCTCAGGTCAAATCTTTATGATACTATGAAAGATCAAAATAAAATGAAATAAATAATGACGCAAGGATTAAACAGGTAAATGCAGAGATATTACAGTGGTCCAACCTACATACTTTTCTAAACATGACAGGTAGCAGTAAACTGTAGACCAACTGCTCTGCAGTGGGTTTACGGGGAACAAAAAGACGTCCAAGTGCGAGTCGGACTCGCGCACTAAGGGTTCCGTACAGTCATCTATAAAACGGCAAAAATCATATCTGGTATGGGAGCCTTTAATATTAATTGACCGAGCGAGCGAAGCGAGCGAAGCGTCTCAGTTTCCACTGGCCCAAAATTCTTTTGTCCGTCTGTCTGTCTGTCTGTCTGTCTGTCTGTCTGTCTGTCTGTCTGTCTGTCTGTCTGTCTGTCTGTTCTCGCCTACAGGTCGCATTTCTCAACCGATTCTCATGAAATTTTGTAAGCAAGTTCGGTAAATATATAAAATTTTTTAGTCGTGCCAGATTTTTGAAATTTTAAAAAATGGCGGATATATTGGGGTCCGAAACTTAAAAAAGCTCAGCTATTTGGAAAAAAAATCAAAAATGTCATTAGACTTTTTTGTTATTCTCATTAAGACACAACTTTTTTGTCTGAACAACTTTTTTATACGATAAACTTGAACGTGTTTATAGTCGGCAATTTGCCCAAAAGTTATCTGAAATCGATTTTCTGTATATTTATGAAAGAAGTTGAAGTACGTGAAGTGGGAGAGGGAGTGAAATTGAACAACTTTCCCTATGGAACAAAAATCAAAATATGAAAAATATTTTTTGGCTTAAAGCATAATACTGCGTATTACTTTTATAATTGAAAACACTGAATAAACTTAGAATCCTGAAATAAAAAATAAAAATAAATAAAAAAGATTCACATGCTATCCTGTGACTTGAACTCAGGGCTTATATATGCCGGCCACTTCTTAACGTAAAGTTCGCATGTTTATCTGCCATAATAGTTGAAAATTAGCGTCCTATTAAATTTTTTACCAATTGGTAACATAACAACTATGAAACCGGGTACTTAAACTTTGCCTCCCATTCACCCATGCCAAGTTCGGTATTCCGATATTTCCGATCTTGAAGAGGATCACTGCAACTTAGTTAATGTGTACAAAAGCATACTAAACATGGTGCTCAAGGGCCGTGTTTCCATACAAAAGTAGTCCCCTGATTCCTCGCCGGATAGTACCAATAGAGTAATGATTTTTTACTAATAAAATCCTTATATTAAATTTTTTTTCATAATTGAATTATTTAAAGAGATATGAAGCTTCAAAAACATGTAAAATTGGTACGAATTTCCGTTGTGTTCAAACATCAAGAAAACAAATTTGGGCAATTATATAAGAAAAAGAAACGCAGAAACACAGACATACCTTATTTTAAATTTTTAATGTAAAAAGAAATGAAATCGGTTAAGTTTTGGAAAAGAAATCAGAGGACTACGAAGCGTTAATTTTGTGTAATTTTTATAGGTATTTTCCGGCCGAGCTGCAGTTATCTCTATCGCACTCTGCAGGGTTTGTTTGGGCACGCGGCGCGACAGCAATAGATATTATAAATATCTATTTTTCAATTCTCTCCAGCTTAGTGTTTCCTCTTAAAAAAAGGGTCTGGTCGGGTCTTCTGGTAAGGGAATGTAGGTTTAAATTTCCGTTTCCTCTGGTACCTAATTTAGAGCAGCGGTGATTGGGAAATAGTAACTGAAGGAAATCATCCTTTAGTCAATTAGCATATCAGTAACAGATATATTTTAGAGCACTGAAGGGCAAATGTGGATGTTGATTGTAAGGGCTCGCGAGGTCTACTGTTCTCGCAGAACCACTAGTTTTATTTTTATTTAGTTATTTATTATTTTTAAAAGTGAATATATAACTAAATATTCTGTGAATATTTCAAGCGTCTACTTGATACCGTTATCAATATCAAGCAAAAAAAAAGCAAAAGAAATCACGTTTGTTGTATGAGAGCCCCCATAAATATTTATTTTATTCTACTATTTAGTATTTGTTGTTATAGCGGCAACAGAAATACATCATCGGTGAAAATTTCAACTGTCTTACTATCACGGTTTATGTGATACAGCCTGGTGACAGACGGACAGACAGACAGACGGACAGCGGAGCGATATAAATAGGGTACCGTTTTTACCCTTTGGGTACGGAACCCTAAAAATTACCTTTGAACCCACCAGTGGGGAATAGTAGTGGGACCACGGTTAAATGCCCGATATACCTCTATACATATATTACTATGATGAGGAGCCCGCGGTGGTCATGTGGATCTAATCTTTATTAACGCTTAATTATGTTAAGCAACCCCGGGCGCGGTAGCCACTGGGATGGGTGACCGCAAGTGGAACTACTACTACATGGCACGGAACAGAAATATCTTTTCTTAGTTAATGTTGCTTACCGCGTCAATCTTGCTCATAATATCCTTCTCCTGTTGTTTAGGTTTCTTTCCCTGATGTCGAGCGCACGTTGATTGATTATCATCACATCGCATCACTACCTTCGTATCAGGCGGCAGAGTTACTACTGGACCTCTTATTGAGGTGTCGAAATTCTCACGACCGTCGTTCTCTATTGGATCTTTAATATTGGTGAAAAAAACCGCCTTGGTTGACGATGTCACAAATGGACACTTCAAAGATTCTTTTTTCGTGGCATCCTTCATACTCTTTGATTCAGGTCCACTATGAAAGCTGTGAGTTGTATCTTCTTCTCTGAATACATTACAACAAAAATTGCCATAGTTCCGCGGAAATTTGTTATCTGTATGATCGCATATTGGGTGATACAAAGATTCACTAGGTTGTTGCTCTGAAATTGGAATATTAATAGCTGTAGCAAGCTCTGGTTTATCTACACTTGCTATGGGTTCTGCTTGTGTATTCGAATAAGTGTCCAATATTGGGTGTTGCAAATATTCGCTACGTTGTAGCTCCACGGTTGAAGTTTTTACAGTTTCAGCATACTTGGTTTTATCTCTTCTTCCTGGTCCTTTTTTATTTTGGTTATATATTGGGTGATGCAAATATTCACTATGTTGTGGCTCTAAGTTTGAAGTTTTAACAATTTTAGTATGTTTTGGTTCATCTGACCTTTCTGTAGGTTTCTGTTCGCCTTTATCACGCTCTTGATCGCCAAATTTATCTTCAATGAAACTATAAATGTTCGGAACGTATATGATTAACATACTAATAGCAGGAACGTATTGATATCGAGAATAAGCATTTGTTTAATTAGTTCTGATAAAAAGAAAAAACGGAGATTAAGACAACCTTTGGATTGGGACAACCTAAACTAAGGTTACGTAAGATGCCTGGTACTCAGTTTGAAAAATCTGATACCAGTGTTACATACTAACCAGCTCATGATAATATCTCATCTTACAATAACTAAATTTGTATCTTCATTATACTTACTCATAAAGACTTTCAGCAGTGTCATTTCCAAGTTCATGCCACGCGAGGAGCGCACAGGCTAGATGCCGCTCTTCTGGAGAATGGGTCATGATCTTGTTCACATCGCGAGTATTACCCAAGCGTTCGTGAACATTTTTTATGGCGAGCTACAATTCAATATTCAGAGTTAGACACAGCACATTTTACATTTTTGGCGACGGAAAAAAGTTGTTACCTACAATGTCTTTTTACTCTAGTCTCCCCAATTTCCACCTTTAGAACTAACTACTGATGACTAAAACCTTTAGTCATAATAAAGAGTCAGCCCCGGTTAACAGTTTGATGTACCCTGACCTTGGTTGTGTTTTTGACTGATCCTGTTACTAATACCCATCAGTTTCTAATACACCATCAATTTGGAATAACTACTAAAGGGGTAGATACAATTTGATCAGCAACATAAACAAAGTATCTATCGGTCACATAAACGAGCAACTGACCTTTAAATCAAGATGAGGATTTCTTTGAAGAGCTTTGGAAATGTTCCAAAGAATTAAGGTAGTCATAGATGTATCTTCATCCACGCCAAGAGTGTTGTTGTCCGACTTGTGATCATCGTGAGCTTCTTTTTTCTGTAATAGCATGATGTTCGATAAGAATTACATCGAATTAATATTTGACATACGATCTCGGTCCCCAACTGCCAGTTCGGTGGTTGCAGGCATGACATCGGGTACGCGCGTCCAGCCTCCGGAGCTGCTACTTATTTATTTTTTTCATCGGAGTGAGAGTATCCCAATTACTTCATTCCCCTCCCAGATAAAAAAAATCTATCCTTCCCCAGCTTAAAAATGCTTCCGATGGACAGCAGAACGGAAGCATAATAAGCCAAAGAAACTGCGCTCGCCAACCCGCCAGCCAAGCGTGGTGAATATGGCGATATTATGCCATAGAACGAAAAATCCTTGGGAAAATTGTGGCCTGAAACGAAAACAACAATCAGTGATATTAAAAGGAAAATTTATAGATTCACCCCAAGTATTGATTGAGAGGAGCTTCTGGCACACCTTTCGATTTCATTTTCCACCTACACACCCACCACGGGGCTTTTACATCTTAAAGACCTAAACTCTGTCTATGCCACAAGGAAAACAGAAGTGATAGTTGACGAACTACCCATTTTAGAGTTCAGTACGTCAAAAGGTGCGTCATTTGTCAGTTTATATTAGGTCTGTCAAAGAAATATATTTCTTAGGAACGCGCAAAGATATCAAGTTGAAATTAATATCACATATTCAATAAAAGAAAAAGCTCAAGACCGAGCTCAGTGGCGTGCCATGGGAGAGACCTATGTCCAGCAGTGGACTAGTATAGGTTGATGATGATGATGATGATGATTCAATAAAACGGTCTTTTTGAACTGTGAATACCCCAAAATACCAAGTCAATGCAATTAAAATATACGAGTACAGTTATTTATGTGGTTAGTCATTTTGCACATTCGAAAAGGTAATCCAGCCCTAAAAGATTGAATTGCCCTAGCTAGAATCATAAATTTCAAATGTAAAGACGTATGTACTGAGGTCTCATACATACGAGTTAAAGCACAAGTAAAGGAAAAAACCGAGACTGTAAATCTGTAGTCACATAACACAAAAATAACTTTATGTACGGAATCCTGATTGCGTGAGCTGACTCGCTCTTATTATTCCGTACCGAATTCATCCTTCAGTCTGCAGCAGTCCCCTATGACATTACTAAAATTTAAATAAGTTTCTAATTAGAACTCATTATTTCAATTACTCGTAGGAAAATAATCAGGCATTTGCTTAGTTTTATTAATGATGCGGGAATTATTAATTCAAAGTTTATTTTAAAACATGTTTGACTCATAAAATTTTGACAATGTCTTAAATGTTTTATTCTTTGTAAATTCTTTATTTCTGAACCATAGAGATAAAGATAAAATTATCCAACCATACAGAGAAGAGAAGATTCATATTTTTGGTTCAGCGTTGCGTAAACGCAATATTCTAATTTCGATTATTAATGTATAGAAAAAAACATCATATTTTTTAAAATATTAAAAATAAGCTTAATGTAAATAATTGAACAAGTATTTAACAACCCTAATCTAAATATATATAACTCAAAAGTGACAGACTGACATAGTGATCTATCAACACACAGCCCAAATCACTGGACCTCCACTGGACGGATCGGGCTGAAATTTGGCATGCAGGTAAATATTATGACGAAGGCATCCGCTAAGAAAGGATTTTGATCAATACTACACCCAAGGGGATAAAATAGGATATGAAAGTTTGTATGAAACTTTGTCAATTTTAAACCGATCGGGCTGAGATTTTGCATGCATAAAGCTACTATGACATAGGCATCGAAACTATACTTCTTAACGCGAGCGAAGCCGCGGGCAAAAGCTAGTTATAAGATAAAAGCTTCAGTTGAAAAAAAAAAACAGGTTGTTTATTATAGACTTCCGCAAAACGTTGCGGGTACGCGACGACGTTGGGTTGGGAGTAATATAGATTACATATTATTGTAACACAGCTTTCCATGTTTTATTGTGTTAAAGTTTTATCCCTTACGCAGTATAACAGAGCTTCGCGCCACAAGACCTTGAGGCCACGTTTATCGTGATGTTGGCCTCAAGGTAGAAAAGAAAATGCCATGTCAATGACGCGAGCCGTGGTTATTATCCCATTTTTTCGATCGGCAGGAATAAAATTATTTGCTTCAACAAAATGTTTCTATTGTCACATTTTGTTGAAACAAGTAATTCTAACATGGCGAATGTTTAACAAGCTCTAGTAATACCAAATTAAAACAAAAATATGGGAGAAGCAGATCATAATAAAGAAGCCAATCATAGAAATCTAGTGATATAATGGTGAATCAGCAGTCTAAATACGTTTTATTAGATTTTCCGACGACATACTCGTAGCAGCGCTTGGCGGTGATGTGAAATCACTTAAAGTTTTAAACTTAAACTTGTTCTATTATAGTTTCCATACGGGACCTCCGTATGGAAACTATAATAGAACAAGTCCAACATTTGACATATTTAGGCAGTGTCATTAATAATTAAATGAAACTTAAACTTGTTTTTGATTTGAACGAAAAGCCTTCTCCTTAGGTTCCTCACCCTCGTTCTCCTTCTATCTTCCCTTAACTATTGGCGGCGACAGTGGCGCGCCCTGAACAATACACGAACAGATACGATGACGTGGACCTTGGCGAGATTCTGGCAAATAGGCGCCTCCTCATCCCTTACATCAAGTGTGCGTTGGACCAGGGCAAGTGTACTCCTGACGGCAAGGAGCTCAAATGTAAGTATTGGTAAAGGTATTTTTCCCGAGGGATCGACATTGACGCGGGCGGAGCCGCGGGTGAAAGCTAGTCTATTATAAAATACGGTATCGATGAATTAGTATCCCACGACACAATTTTGGTTAGGGTAACAAAAACTAGTTGATTTGTCCCTATTTTTACGGCCCAGCGTTACCTTTTAAAAGTCCTATATGTCGGTTATTAGAGGGATTTCTCAAATAGAACTTGGCATCGGTAAGGAGATAATGAGTAAATTAGAACCGTTATTAAGAATGGTCCGGCGCCCGCAGCGGGTCGCCGGCGTCTCGGTTTTTTCCAGTTGAGTTACATACCTGTCACATAGCGCATAGAGCAACGAGCCAAATAAAATAGAGGAAGTCAAACAGGCCGAATAAATATGTACTATACTGGAAGCTTTTGCTTCGGATTTATTAGTATTACTAGGTTCCCGCAGCTTCGCTCCATTTATCTCGATCCCTCAGCATCCGCACTTTTTTTCCGGGATGAAAGTACCCTTTGTATTTCACCTTGTCCCTTGCGTGTACCTATGCAACATTTTATGATGATCGCTTCAATAGTTTAGGCGTCAAAGCGTTACAAACAAAATAACTTTCGCATTAATAGTATTTGTATATTATTTAGCCGTTGCAGCTGTGCCCATATCCGCCTTAGGTACAATAAAAGAAAAAAACACGAAAACACGATGTATACTTTACAAAGAAAATTTAATACGTATCTGTGTTTTTAGTATGTGTATTTTTACTTTAATATATAATGTAAGGATGCAAGGATTACAAGTATCTACCATCCATTCGCATAAAACATATTTAGGAAAGCACACATGTATTATATTTAAAGTATTAGGAGTGCTGACAGCTCGCAGAGGCATAGGGTGCCAGAGGATCCCAGGAAGAGATAGATATATGACAAACGATTGACCATAATATCGCAGTTGTCAATAGATGTATTGACTGAGCCGCCGTATTGTTGTCGCGAGACTGATGACCCCACTGCACACTACAATAACACGTCAATACAAAGATTACTGCTACCGGAACACGTTTGTACCAACCTATTACGCCAATCGCCACATCGACACTGAACACATGACATGAAAGGAAGAATTTGGATTCACGTGCGCGTCGTGACCTCGTAGCCTAGTACGTAAAAGTTACACTTTTCATTCCATAGCTGTAATAAATCTTTCTAAGCATCACTTACTAATTCTTATGATACCATGTCGGCTAGATATTCTTAGTGTATTATAAAAATAACACTTTGACACAATAGTACAAAATAACAATATTTTTTCGATAAAAAATTAAAAAACAAGTAAGTAAAGATTCTATTGCTTGCTTTTGCTTTTCGTGTGTGTAAGTTTCCTACACTGGTGTCAGATTTTTCAAACTGCCTAAACGCATCTGACATTGCTTACTTAACGACTACCATAAAGTGATGTAGCCAAGACCAATTGTGCCCCTTGTACACCCATCCCAGTGAGGACCACGCCCGGGTAAGATTATAATGATATCATACTTCATGATCTGTTCAGGCTTTTAGAAGTTTTGGTTGAAGAAAGAATCTCACAAAAATACATACATTTGTGTACCCTGAAAACATTCTAGTTCAGTTCTAGATTGTGCAGCTATAATATCTGTAACTGTTTAATAGGAGACAGAAAAATATTATCAAAGGAAAAATTACATCTATTTTCATGAAAATTTTAATTTGCTTAACCTCTTTTCTACGTTTAGTAGAAAAGAGGTGACTCGACCCCTCAATGTGAACAACTTTTTTCAAGGAACCAATGGTAGGATTTAAAAAAAAAAACGACATTCCATGCAGAAGTATTCAGCAGACCTAGGATTTGTATGGGAGAGTAGATTTTTTTTTATTTCCCAGCATAGCTTAAGAAAAGTTGTTCATATTGACGGACTGAGTAACCCCTTTATAGGAATGTCGACGGTAAAATTACACACTGTATATAAGCTGATATATCTTCTGCGAAGAAAAATATTTCCATTTGCCTGACAAGTCATTTATTTTTTATTTATAAATAAATAAATATATACGGACAAATCGCACAGATTGAGTTAGCCCCAAAGTAAGTTCGAGACTTGTGTTATGGGATACTTACTCAACGATACTATATTTTATAACAAATACATATATAGATACACATCCAAGACTCACGCCAATCTGAAAAAGATCATTTTCCATCTTGACCTGGCCGGGGATCGAACCCGGTCACTCCGTGTCGCAGGTTGGCGTGTTGACCGCTGCGCCACGGAACTAGTCGATTTCTCTTTCAGATGTGACTATTTCTTTGTTATAAATATAAAATAGTTAATTATTGAAATTAAAATTTAAAAATATGTCGTTTTACCATTAAAATATATTTCCATTTAAATATTATACTAAACATTGTAATGCTATACTTAATATTGTATTATATATAATACGGATTTGAAAGGTTAAATTATAAATATTGCTGCATCAAAATAAGTGCTGTACAATTCGTAGATCCCATTTATAAATAATTCAAGACCCCATTTGGTAGCCTAGTTATAAGTGT
This sequence comes from Elegia similella, assembly GCA_947532085.1. NCBI lineage: Eukaryota > Metazoa > Arthropoda > Insecta > Lepidoptera > Pyralidae > Elegia > Elegia similella. Next base: position 16,946,656 of record OX383927.1, on the reverse strand, counting down.
TATTATTATAAAATAAACAACTCAATAATAATGCATAATAAAGTGTTAAAACTACTGAGCGTATTGGGAATACGATGGGAAAGATCGTTTTATAAATAGTCTGGACGTAAAAAAAACGACGACGAGTCACCGGCCCGCGAAATATAAAAAAGTGGTCTAGCAAGACTACTATCATTAAGAAAGCCTAAGATGTTGGACCAAGTCGTTATTGTTAACGACCTAGCAACGCTTAATCTAGATGCATTTGCAATATTTATCATAGTCGTCCGCTATCCCGACCGTCCACTCCCTTACAAGCCAGCCAGCCGGCTAAAAATAGCTTGTCCTGCTGTAACCCTTCCAGCCGCTGCAGCCCCGGGAGCTGATACATCACTAGTTGCAACAAGTAGGTTTACTTATAAAAACGTTATAAATAGAGGAGCTATGTATATATCTAATTATATATTGAAAGCGCAATATTGAACTTGTACGATTTCTTCGAACTTATTAAAATCTTGATAGGTATTGAGAATGTTTGTTTATTCTTGATAATTTGAATATTTTTATTTTTCTTAGAAACTGACTTTCCTGGTATCTAAATAAAATTTACGTTACGTAAGATAACACCTACTTTCTACTCAGATAAAGTAAGTTAAGAGATTTTGGGAACAGTGGAAGTTATAAATACCCCTCCAAAAATATAAATGTGAATATAGGAGCCAAGTCTTTAATTTGCTGGTAAAAAAAACAAGCCAGGTCAAAGGTCAAGGTCAATAGACATCCACAGAACTTGGAACACGTTTAGATTACTTAATTTCACTTAATTCTTTGGTCTGTGAAGTCGAACACCATACCTTATGATATTAATAATTAACTTGGCTCCCGTTTTCACAAATTTTGTTTTGTTTTAGGTATCATTGCTTGTGTAAATAAATAATGATTTAAAATTAAAATCAAAAGTAATTTGAGACTTAAAAATTGTGAAGAAGAAACAATAAATATTTTCTCTTCTAATTTTGAAAGGCGCTATAAGTGTTATCCAATAAACTTAATTGAAAATAAAAATAAAGTAATCCTTAGAAATTCATTGCTTTCCGATTTTGTCCTTTGTATATACACTTTAACTTAACTCATGCCAAATTTTAACTTTCTAGATCATTTAGAAATGGATTAGGTTATTGGTCTATATGTCAGTGAGTCAGTCAAAAAATAATGATTTTGGGATGTTAATATAATATTTATATTAGCGTTTGAGTTATGTTTATTAAATTTTGGGAAATACTTTATTTGGGGATCAAAAGTGGTCATGTATGTAAATATATAGACACGGGTGCTGCTAGCCAGGCTTGAACTTAAATTGTCACTCCCCCGCGTGTCTAGATTTCAATTATTACAAGCTTTGACGCTCCAACTTTATCCGTTACTCCTTACTCTACACTCGACTCGAGCGGCATACGAAATTACTCTATTAAGGCTGTATACACCCCGTACTCCAAAGTAACAATGCATATACGTTCACCGAAGGATGCTATTTCGTACAGACGCCAGGTGACAAGATAGATTGCAGTTGCGGGAGTTCTTATATGGGACAGGCTAAGCGGATAGCAGAAAGGGTCAAAGAACATATCGCAACTGTAAAGAATCGCCAGACCAATAACTCCGCCATTGCTGAGCATCTTATGGACACCAATTGCAACCCCAAAGATTGCCAAAATGAAACCGCGTCGTCCGGAGTCGAACAAAAAGTCCGACACTGTTAGTATAGTGTGTACCGGGGCTAATGCCTAAATACAAAATTTTATGTGGGTAGTGAAATTATCAAAATTATTTGTGAGACTGCGTCCACTACCACAAGATGACACCGCACTACCGCAGTACTCCAGTCTCGCTACGACCACGGAACAAATAATAAAAAGGTTCGTGCTAAGTCCCGTTTATATACATCATTATGTGTTTAAAGCGCGAGAGTTTAAAAAAGAATAAACAAGGTACAACAATCGTGTTTGGACACATTTGTCTTGGAAAGCACTTTACAGTGTGAATTCGGTTGTAATAAAAGTTTGTCATTTAAAAGTAATTTATGCAAAAAAAAAAACAACTTGTTTTTCAAATCAAAATTCAAATCTTGACACGCAAGATATGAGAATAAAAAGTTAGTTAAATAAAATTATAGAAGCTGGACACTTATTACTACATAGAACTCGTATATTGCCTCAAATTAAGAAAACATAATGCGATTGTGGCACCAAGTGGGATAACAAATATAAGAGAATAAGAGAGAAAATCATAATATAAGAGATTTGATCCTGCGACCATTAAATATACAAGTCCCACGTCTTACACCCCAAGCAAATGAACACGAAATTATTTTTCATTTTTACAAATAAAAATTATTTTGATAAGAAATTTACTTCTAAGACTACATAGATATTAACTATTACAACTTAAGAAACAAGAATAACGGAAACGAAATTAAGTACCTATTCTCAAAACTATTTTGTAACAGGGTTGTCTTTAATTAAACCTTTAATATATATTTTCATAATTTACTCAGATTATGTAGGTACATTTAAAACTGAATTAAGTAATAAGTTAAGTATATTTTAGTACACAAAGTAAATATGTAATATTAAAGATGAACTTAAGACTTATGAAGAAGTTTTTTATTTTTATAACGTAACTAAGAAAGTTTGGAGCACATATATATTTAACGGAACATTGTAATATAAAAAAGAACCAAGTAGAAAGACAAATAAAGTTATAATGAAGAACGTGCGATTTTTCAACATGTTGAAAAATAAAACATTACTAGTTTTTATTCGCGACTCTGACCTAAAAAGAACAAAAAAGGTATTTATTTTCTTTTTGTTTATAGATTTTACGCGTGTAGTATTTATCCAGTATCAAGTAAAGACATCAATAAAATCCACTGGAATCAATTTGCAAAACAATCCAAAATAAAAGCCGTGCATTCCACCGAAATTCCCGCCAAGAACTCCCTCGGGAACCATTCGGGACAGAAAATTATTTTTCATCTCATCTATTCAAAAAACAAAGAACGATTCGTTTACAGGGTCTAAAATACGTTTTTATTTCCGAGGTACTAAAAAAATATTTTAAATGTTTTTTTACACCCGTGACGTTGAATGAAACCACAAATATTGCTTTTCTCATAGAGAGAGATAAAAAGAAAATGTCTATGTTCGGGACTAACATAATCAAAAAGTATTATGTTAGGTTGCGTCACATCTACCTACTATTTTTATATTAAGACAGGACTTAGTGTAAGTCCTTATTTAATCCCGATTTATTTGTGGTTTTTAAAATGTATGGTAATGTGAAAGATTATTGATATATGATTAAAATAAAATCCAATTGTTTATTTATCTACTGGTATTTTATTGCCCATTAGTTTCATAGCATTTTCATTCAATTTATGAGAAAAACCGTAAGTAATGAGTTTTAAATGCATATACATGTAATTAAATATTACAGCTATTTACAACATAAAAATATGCTGTCATCATTTTTAACCTTCAACAGCTTCTAATAAAAGCACCATTATATCTCAAATAAAAATTCAGAAAGTCAAAGTGAAGTCAAGTATCTTTATTTTAATTTTACTTTGCTAAGTGGCAATTGAACGGTATTAACTATCAATAGTACCTATTTACTTAGTAGTCAATATTTTTTTTACTATTTTAAAAACGGAATGAAGAACTTTAGTTATTTAATCTATTAATTAGGATTTATGTTATTGGACTTAATTTTTTTTTTTACTTCAAGATATCTTCTACAACTTTGGTTTACTTGAGACATCATGAATATCTGCGTGCTACGGAATGAAGGGCTGCGCTGCGCTGCATGTGTGATATATTTCTAGAGAACACTCCTACTGCAATTCAACTTATAGGTAGGCACCAACACAAGGAGCTTAAATTGTTACGTACCCAAAACAAGGAGTGTATTAGTTAACAAGGAATAACTAAAGATACACTCATTACTTTCTATATTTCATAACAAGTTATTGTTTGATTATAAGTACAATGACATGTACTTACAATCAAACAATATTAAACTAGTGTTACAACACTGCATCAGCCAGGTCATTCTGTGCAGAATGATATTAAAAATATGTAAGATATAGAATCATTTGAGGATAATAATAAACTTTGATCGTTTTCCTCGATTAATCTAACAGCAATTTAAATAGAATCCAATAACAACCTTATAGAATTTCAGAGAAAATATCTTTAGATATATATATATATATAAAAATTCTTCATCTCATCTTTTCGAGAAACAAAGAATGATTGCCCGAAATTTTTGAATTGTGAACGCAAAACTGTTTTGAAATTTTCTGTTACCTTAAAGGTAAGTTTCACTGGCAAAAGTGGCAAGTAACACTCAAGAACTGGGAGTATTTCTATAAAGATGCATGCTTGTTTCATTCGCGCGCTGAAGGTGCCTTATCAAGCATATTTTTTATGAAGTAGAAAATTAGACGATGTAATATTTCTTTGTCTATCATGTAACCTGTATTTTATTTTACCAACGCACAAAATCGGCGCATGATCTTTCTACTCTTAGACTTCAGTCTTCCAATTCTCACCCACATTATTAACTTTTTAATCAGGCATGAAGCTCTCGCTCTACCTCTTCCTAAAATAGACAGTCCCAGCTATCCCGGTTGCTTGAATCACTTTCGTCCGATTTAAACTCCTACTTTTTTCCAAGATCCTTGAGTCTGCTCACTTGCAATTATCGTCTCGTATTTTGTTCATCACCCTTTTCAGCAATGTTTGTTCAGTCTGGTTTTCACCCAAGGTACAACACTAACTTAAGGTTACTAAAGACATCAGATGTGGTATGGAGAGCGGAAAGGTCACATTGCTTGTTCTTATTGACTTCTCCAACGCATTCAACACAATAGACCATGACGTCCTGCTAGCTCTTCTACCTTACAGTCCTGTTCATCGTACCTAGGCGCTCGTACATGTCAGGAAATTATAATTGGTAGCTTATGTCACATTTACAAAATTGATTTTGACATTATTACTTCGGTGCAGTCCAAACATAATTTCATATTATCAGAGTGTAAAAGTTTTATAACTTAGTGGTGGTGTATAGCTTAACGGACAGCATATGGTGATATGCGGACGATCTGGCCTTGCTAGGGGAAAGAGAGGAAATGGTGGTGGAGGCAGTAAAAACATTAGAAAATGAGGCAAATAAAGACGGTCTTAGAATTAATCACCAGAAAACCGAATACATGCACATATGCAGATACATTCGCGCACCGAGAATCCCTCTCAAAGCTGGCCTGGATGTTGAAAGGTTTAAGTACCTGGGATGCATTTTAACAGACACCAACAACAGGGAACAGGAAATAGACATCCGAGTACAAAGCTCGCTACGGTGTAGTGCCGCTTTACAGTTGGAAGAATTGATGGCGGAGCCAAGCATCATTGGCGAGACGAAAGCACATAGGCTTCGCTGGTTGGTCCCCCTGGAAAGGATGGAAGACGCTTGTGCTGTGAAGAGAGCGTATGCTGGGAAGCCAAGTGGCACACGGCCAGCTGGGCGGCCCATATACCGGTGGATGGATCAAGTTAAAAAAGACCTGCACGATCTAAAAGTCGAAAACTGGCAGCAGGTGGTGCAGGACAGATCGGAATGGAAAAAAATATTATCATAGGTCAAAACTCACTTTGGGTTGCTGCGCCATCCTAGTTAGTTAGTTTAGTAAAAGATCTCGGTTTACACCTCGCATCTGACACTTAGCTGGTCTACCCATGTCACTGCGGTCAGCCGGAAAGTCACTTCCGCGCTTCGCAACCTCTGTCGACTAAAGGTATTCCTTCCGATTAAAACCATAATATCTATAGTTCATTCTTTAGTAACCCCTATTATTGATTATGTGGACGTATGCTATTATGACATATCCCAAGTACTAGTTTTTTGTAAACTTAGGATAAATTGGCAAATAACTGCATCCGGTTCATTATTATTGTTTGTTCATTCTTGAACGCTGAAAATCTTTGGATGAGTAATAGATTGTTATCAGTTCTCTCAGAACTCTCTCAGAAGAGTCTCAGAACGGAGTTTACCTATTTCCCGAATAAAACAAATAGACTATAAAATGAGTTTTCTTCCATGCTGATCTGGAAAAAAAGAAAATACGTAGAATGTACAGTCGGGGTCATATAAATGTGACCACACTACAATTTAAAATCTGTTGTTAGAGGGTTCAGTTTTATCTGCCCCGACTGTACCAGCTGCTCCACTTCCCGCGCAAATCGTAAAAGCCGATTGAGAGAATTGGTCAAAGTCTGACATATAATGTCAATAGGCGATATGCGATAAGGGCGGTATGACTACCGCTCTGAGAGGTACATGACTCAAAAGATTTCCATAGCCATACAAAGAGGTAACGCAGCAAGTGTAATGGGAACTCTTGAATCGAATACAACTCGGGGTGGCATCTTTGATTAGTTTTGTAAGATTGTTTAAAAATAAACAATATAAGATAAAATATAAAAATATTTTTCTCATATATGTCTGATTCCGTTTTCCACCTAAATGCCTACCACTAAACGTGGCGTTTAGGTCTGATAACGCCGGGAACTGTCTACCCCGCAAGGTTAAAAGACATGATTATGTATGTATGAAGAGAAGTAATAAATACCAAGGAAGTAATTCAATCGTATTGCGTAAATATAGCTTCATCTTTATCTGCAAACTAATTAGCTATAAAAATAGGTTATAATGGATTAATTCGTATTTTTATAGCTCAGGGCCAGGATTTTAATTTGAAAAAATCAAAAGCTAGGGCCAGTTTTATAAGATGCCTGTAGAAGCAGCTATTGTGTGCGGACTGTATCAATAAGAAAGCGCTGAGTTGGATTCCAGATATATTAGTAATTCACAAAAATATAAAAGACAAAATGGTGTAGTGCCGCGTCGATGGCTAGGCCCAAAGGTCCTTGTGTGTAGTGACGTATATCTGCGGACCTGCGCCGCATCGCATCGCTACTACCGGTGTTGCCAGTGGTCGCAACATGCTCCCCCACGTTGAAATGCGCACAAAGAGGATTTCAACATTCGATTGGAAGAGGGCAGATATGGGTAATGTACGCTCTTATTATAGGCCCCTTTTTTGGTCGCCACTGTACTGATGCTATCTCGCTCAGGATAGGGCCAGACAGCATCAGCAGATGTAACGCGCCCCAAGGGCCGCATCAGGGATTTTTGATTCTTCTTTCGTGCCAGTACTAAGGTGCTGATCTTCAGGGAGTCTGTAGAAGACTGCCACTTGGTCTTTTGCTATAGAAAAGAGATATTCCATTGAGTACCGCTGACAAAAGCCCTGTTTTAAGTGTTCGATTCGCTGATATCTTTGGAGTCTTGAGACATTGGTTTCAATCTAAAGTGGTTGAGGTACCGTGGTGAGTGAGTGTCCTATTACGAAGTGAGAAGGCGTGAGGCAGGTGAAGTCTGAAGGATCTTAGGACAAAGGCGTTAAGGGTCTTGAATTGAAAATAATCTTAATCTGAATCAAGAATGTCGACATCTCCTCATGATTTAAATGGGTTAAAGAAAGTACACTCCTTCGATGATGCTTTAGCGCCACCGTAGCCTCCCAAAGGCCCCCAAAGTGGGGACTATAAGGGGAAATATTCTTAAAATCGATCCCCTTATTTAGGACTAGCAGTGCCTGCGACCAGGGCTTGTTACCGGTACCAAATTCCCATTATAAGTACCGGTAAGTACCGGTATTACTATTCTGTTAAAATTTTAACGTTAATATGGGGTTCGTTCTCCTGTAGTGGAGACTGAAAAGGACCTGATGATGATGATGATGATGATGATGGGGTACCGGTAATCTAGTATTTAACGGTAATAATATTGTTACCAGTTAACGGTAATTTTACCGCTACTTGTTACCGGTACCAAATTCACATTATAAGTACCGGTAAGTACCGGTACCTCTATTCTGTCAAATTTTAACGGTATTAAAATTGCGTTAATTTTACCGGTACCTACGCATTGTTGCCTTCCGCCGCATGGGACTCGCTTCACTGTAAAAGTGCCGCCCCATTGTCGGCCCCCGCCTCACGCCGCACATGCACAACACGGCAATGACACACATTAACAAAATGAAAATTCCCGATACGAGTACCGGTACTGTTTACCGGTATTTAGTACAGGTATTTCTGTTATTAAACTTATTGATACTAATTCAATTACCGGTACCGTCGTTTTATTGAGGTACCGGTACCAATCCAATTACCGGTACCGTTGTATTAAAGAGGTACCGGTACTTGATTTTTACCGTTATCAAATGTACCGGTACCAATCCAATTACCGGTACTGTCGTTTCATAGAGGTACCGGTAATGCATTTTACCGGTATTCCAACCCCTGCCTGCGACGACCTGCGATTCGCGTACATTTTATGATATGTTTGTATGGGGGCTACGTTCTTTCATAACTGGAGAAAAAAAATTAAGTAGCCTATCCTGTGTGCTGTACTTCAAAATATTTATCTACCAAGTTTTATAAAATTCAGTAAATTTGTTTAAGAGTTATGAAGCAACATACATATATACATACAGAAAAACATCGACAATTTAATTTCATTATCAAAAATAGAGCTTACAAACACGATATCTCTGAAAACAAAGCAACTTTTTCCATGACCAACCCTTACAGATTTATTATTAGTACATATTTCATGTTGAATATCATTAGCATACCATTAAAAAAATACTATTTCGTTGCTTGCACCAACAAACGTCGTTGCATAGTCTGAATATATGCATTGTAGCTTACCACGTCGAGCAATAAATCTCTTGAGTACAGCTAAGAAACCTCTTTGCTGAGATCGGTTACAAGTACAGTTACAAGTTCAAGCTGAAATTGATATCAAATACTGGTACTCAGGTCTACTGTTCCTTGGAGCTGTGAAAAAATCAAACTTCTAAGCCGACGCTATCAAAAGATACAGCCGTTTATGCTGCAAATGTTCGACATTTCCAAGGGAGTCAAAACCTACAGGGTTTTTCCCGTGAACTCAGAATCTTGAAATTTGGTACGAAGCAACGTCTTATAGCACAGATAAAGAAAAAATTGAGAAAAGCAAAATTTTTTGTTACATCATGTAATAAAAAAAAATAATAAAGAAAATTTGCGGCATAAACGGCTGTATCTTTTGATTGCGTGGGCTTTGATTTTTTCATAGCTCCATAGAAGAGTAGACCTAAGCATTTGGTATGAATTTCAGCTTGATACCTCCACGCGTTCCTGAGAAAAGGATCTTGACAGACAGACAACAAAGTGATCCTATAAGGATTCCGTTTTTTTTCCTTTTGAGGAACGGAACCCTAAAAACACGGTGAATAAAGATATATGATATTTTCTGGTCTTTTCTTTAAAAAAAAACATTGTTTTTTTATATTCCTTGGGATTATAAATGTCTTTAGCCTGGGTTTTGGCCAACAGTTCTTTGTTTGCAAATAGACAAGATGAAAAGTTTTTTGAAAATTAATGCATTCATCCCTGTAGTAGTAGTAATAATTTATAAAAAACTAGCTGTTGCCTGCGGCTCCGCCCGCGTTAATGTCGTTCCCTTGGGAACAGTAGAAATGATAAAAATTCCATACAAACCCCTCCCCCTCTGCTTTTTCCCCATAAGGGGGAATTTAATACATTTCACCTGCATACATCTTTAGACCTTAAGGAGGGGATTTTGCCCATTTCACCTACACAGATCTTTTTTAATTGTAATCTAGACCGTATATACTTATTTTTATACTTCTAAGTCTACAAATGAAAAAAAATCCATACTAACTTTACTCCCCTATTTTATCCCTACAGGCGAAAATTTCGTCGGTTTTACCTACATATATCTTTTTAATTGTAATCCAGAACGTCCAGAAATATAAAATGTCCATACTAACTTTGCATCCCGTTATACCCCCGTAAGGGATGAATTTTGAGTAAAATATTTTACTCGTGTTTCATACCTTTTAGTAAAGATCCTTCATGCTGAATTTCATTCGAATAACTTCAAAAACGACAAAGTTTCATACTAACTTTGCAACCCGTTTTACCCCCTTAGGAGATGAATTTCCAAAAATCCTTTCTTAGTGCTCCCCTACGTTATAAAAGGAACCCCTTTGCAAAATTTCAAGTTCCTAACCCTTATAGTTTAGGCCCCGCGTTGATATGTCAGTCAGTCAGCTTCTCCTTTTTTTTAGTATGGATTACTATGGTTAGTATGGATAGGTATAATGCTGTCGTATAATGATGATGAATTGACTTTGGATTTTAATTTTCTTATGTCACTTATTATTTTATTTTATTTTTGCTATATGTTTGCTGGCAAACTCATGCCTTGAGTTCATTCAAATGACGATAACTTTTTTTTTAATGAATCGATTTTGATGAAACAATCTTTAAATGTTTTGCTGAGCTAAAACAAAGCAATTGCTGAAAGTTTGAAGTAAATCGGTTCAGTATTTTCGGAGATAATCGTGATCATACATACAGACAGACAGACAGACAAGAAATTCGAAAAAAAATTTTTTACTTTCTATTATTCTTTATAAGTGTCCCTCTATCCATTTCAGTCAAAAATTCTAAATGTACAGACAAAATATTTTTACTGTTTTATTATATGTATATAGATTATATGTATATAGATAAGTGTCTCTCTATCCATTTCAGTAAAAAATTCTAAATGTACAAACAAAATATTTTTACTGTTTTATTATATGTATAGATAGGATTACATAAGAGAAACAATTTTAGGCCTTTAGGTCTCTTAGACCTGAACGCTCATAAAATGCGTGTTACTTGGACCCGAGTGCGTATCGTATTTCAGAAGGGGCAGCAAAGTGGCAGCTTTACATATATTGCGAAGCTACTCAGGTGGCTATGAAACTAAGATTTAGAAAAAATACCAGTAATTTCGCAAAGATCTGGGTCTGTGAGATCCACCAGGCACTGCAGTGACAAAGATATGTATATTCAAAATGTTCACTTCATAACATACGAGTATAAGAAAAGACATCAACGGGTTCATCTATCTATAACTATATATATTTAAGAAAACATTAATAAATGTCTGACATTTCAACGCACAGCCAAAACTACAAGGACTAAGACCCTGAAATTTCTTAGTCCTTGTAGTTGCTGTTATTATATAAAGGTTCTTTATATAATAAAAGCAAGCACTAAGAATTTTCAAAAAAAAAGGAGAATTTCGTCTTTTTGAACATTGGTGAATTTTGAAGAAAGAGACATAAAATTTTGTACACGACTTACTTATTATAATTTAAAAAGACCCCGTTCAAAAGCTTTTTAAAATTCATTCGCTAAAGGGGTAAAATATCTTGTTTAAAGATATTCCATTAAAGGGTTTGCTTATGGGATAAACATAATAATATAGGAAAAATAAATAATAATAAATGTTTACCTATCTATTTCTCGGTACCTTTGTTTACTATAATAAACCATGATATTTCGATACTCAAGTTAATTTTAATATTGACTCAAAAAATAAATATCGACTTTCATAGCGGTGACTTTAAATTTTCATACCAACTGTAAACCCCCATTTTACCCATTTAGTGGATGAATTTTAAAAAGCTTTTGGACCCATTTATTATTCAAATTTCACTTTTATATCATGAAAATTCATCAATTTTTATACAAAATTGTTTTCCTAGAAGAAGCGTGCCCGAGAGATATCTAATAACGCAAGTGAAGCCGCAGGCGAATGCAAGTTTGAAAATGAAGTTTACATACAAAGATTCACAAATTATAAAATATAAACAATACTTATAACATTTTATTATAAAATAGGAATCAAAATGAATCCTGAAATCGTCGTTTGGAAAATGCACGTGTCAAGTGATATTTTTTAAATATGGCAAATATTTTACAGCAGCTAGAGCAGTATCATACCTATATCTATTTGTATTGGTTTTGGAAATAAAGATTCTGTACTGAAACTACTGATCAAATTATAACATAGAGTGAGATGCATCTTCATGAAAATCGTCCAAAGATCCAGAAGCGCATATGAGCGGCCTAGCCGCGGCTGATCACTATTATAAGTTGCCTTCTTCATGTGCACGCTCAGTTAGTCAGAGAGAGGTTAGCGCTCACTACGTGTAGCAGCTGCTAGGCGCCTTGCGCGTGCGCGCATTTTGTTCGACAAAAATGTCGATTCAAGTTTTCTTTTAATTTAATGTGTGATTAAGTAATTGAACTGATAATATCAGTAACTGTTTTATTTTAGTATTGTAGTTATTTTTTTCAATATCAAAATGGTCAGTGGAAATAAAGATCCCAGCGATCCAATGAAAATACCGCCCAAGAACCGCGAAAAGAAGAGTAATAATTATTTGCGGGCAAATTTCCTGTCACGAACATGGTTCTTCTGGATGATGCCGACTTTCTGGCGCGGGTTCAAACGGGACCTCTTCGACGCGGACCTCACCAAGCCAAAGGACAGCCATCTCTCAGACAAACTTGGTGATCGCCTCGAAAAGTAAGTTGTAAAGCTACTATACTAACTTATGTTAGAGTCAAAATATTTTAAGAGTGTCACTTAACACACTTCTCGGTACTTGCATAATAAATTTACAGATTTTGACCTTTGCTTGCGCAAGGTTGTATCCTAAAGTAATAAATATATACTGACATCATGTAGATAGATTCTTAGGTAACTTTTGTTTAAATTCCAACCTTAATATTCCCCAAGCGAATGGCATGTGCACGATATATGCAACGCTCATGTCCCAAGATTAATAAAACATGAGATTTTAGAGTCTAGTCTAGACCGTGCCTGTGTAAACTGAATTTGTGATATTTTTACCAAATATTAGGAACATTTATAAATTATTTGCTTCTTGGGTAGCATCTATAGTCAATTTTATATTTTATGATTTAGAGGTTTGTAGTAAAGTAAGTAGTTTCACAAGATACAATTTTTATTCCAAAATCGTTTGATTTTAAATAATTTACGTTCCTGGGCAGCATTGGACTTCAAGTAGGGGCCATAATAAGAGCTTATTTTAACACTTATTAGAGTGTTGCCCTCTTTGGCACCATCAGCATCACAACTTGATTGAAGTTGCTCTATAAAAAACGCTGGTACTTCTCGCTGATATTTTTTTTCGTATGTCAGTAACATTATTGAAAACTGCAAAACGCCAATTCAAACGCCAAAATGGTCATATTGTATAACAAAATGCAACAAAAGTTATATATTTTTTTTTGAGGCCAAAGGCCTCCCCTCTTGTACGCCACTCATCCCTATCTGTTGTGAAAGATCGCCAATTTTTCTCATTTAATGTTCATCTTATTAACTTTTTTAATAAGTTGTTTGTTTAGTTCATCTTTATCCGCTTTTCATTAATGTCAAATAATTAATTTATATTAAAAAATCTAATTAAGAATTAATCGGACTATTAAAACTAAAGATTTATTATTGCCAATAACAAAATATAATTAGAAACGAACAATTTGATTTAAACCTGCTAACTTTAGGGCCGCTTTCATCTTTATCGTAGACTAGTGGCGTCCACTGACATCGCATTTGACGTTTCCAAATATTCTGTGGAGGTAGGTTTTGTCATACACATGATCAATCTTTACTAATTTTCATAGCAATATCCTGGTTCAATTCTAATATACATAAAATTGGTGGCGATTGTATTAAGTCTTAGTTATTTTTATTATTGAAGACAGTTTATTTGTAATAAAATGTTTCCAATAATAATGTTTTAAATTGTTAAATGTTTCCATAAAATAAACATTTATTTGTAATAAATTGTTTACGCCAGTGTAGGAATGAAATACGTCTGCTAGCGAAGTACTTTAAGAGGAAATGTCGCTTGATGTTCTGCGATAAAGAAGTGGTTGAGTCATCCCTGATTTACTCCTCTAAATGTGAATTGATTTTTTTTCGTTGATAACATTTTTATTTTATATACCTAAAAAGGCGATTACACATATGTCTTTAACTAATTAAGTACACATCTTAAACTATTTTTATTGACGAACAGTGTCATTGTAAATGAAAAACTGGTTCTTTCCTTGAGCTTTATCCATTGTTATTGTATACTCGAAATAGATATGTATATCACACATCTAAATACTCTGATATCATCTTAAAAGTATATCTTTGGGCTAAATCTACACAGAAAGTATATTAGGTACTAGTTCTCCGTACTACCCTTAAAGTCAATATTTAACCTTTTTATCCTCAGTTTTAATAAAGTAAGAACAATAACATTGTTATTGAGATCACTGCAGAACAAAAGTCGTGCGTAACGATAACTTATTGCAGTTTTATGCAAACATGTAGGTAAGGACTTATTTTAATGTGAATAACTTATACGATATTTTCCGCTAAGTACACGGATTCCTGTTATACTACGGTTGCATCACGCACGGCGACTTTTGACGTCAGATACATAATTTTTAACGAGTACTTCATTGCTTGATATATATTATAATACCTATATAATTTATATGATAAAATCACATGAGCAAAAAGAAAAGGAAAATCTGCGGCTGTGTAGCACACAGCATAACGGAAGGCGCCGCTGCGTTATACTTAGGAACTCGTAGTTAGACAGACTCGACTGGTTAACATTTCATCCAAGTTGTTAGAGAACATGCATGGTGTGTAGAATTTGAAAAATATGTCTGTTTACGTAAGAATCTAACTGAAAAAGTATGCTAAGCTCACTTTCGATATTTGTACTTTAAGTTTGGTTAAAAATAGTTTGAGTAAGTCCATATTTTAAGTATGATAAATCATAACAATTAGCTATTATATAGCTTCTTTTATAATGATTCCATTCCCATAAACGCAATATTTAACATAGCTGGCGACTAAACTTCTCCAACCATTTATACAAAAACGGCATATGTGATGTGACGTCACATCTGTCTGGTCTTATAAACGCGAACGGCGAGCGGCGGCGGCGTTGATGGTCTTGCCGAAGAAATGTGACTTTGCAACTCATAATCTCGAAGTACTGTTTTCACTGATGTGCTTAATTTTGAGAAGTGTTTCCATTGCACAACGGAATAAATATATGCCATTAGACTGAAAACGCATACAACATTTTATAATCCAGCAATGTCTTCTTATGAAGCCATTTGCTGCTCATTCATTAACATTTTAAATAGTTAACTAGTTAACATTGCTGGAATTAAGTATTTAATAATTGTTCTCGAGAATTTCTGTTATTGAATAGGATGTAGAACTGTTATATTGTTTATATCATAAAACACCATGATCGATATTTCTTTCCTGATATTTGCAATGACTATATGAATGCCAAGTACCTATAACAGATAAGAGTGTCTTAACTTATGCAGTGCACGAGAATAAATTAAAACGTAAAACCAAACTAGTTATTTTAATTTAACGATCTCAACTTCCGCAAAGTGCCTTAGCTGTACAGACAGTACGAGTATCTTTACTGGAAATATTGTCCCAACCAAAAATAACGGCATATCTGTGGTTAACGTTATCGAAGTAATTTGATAGCCAAACCTGTTTCGAAACAAAAAGGGTAAAATAATTACTCCCACAAGGAATTATTTCACAAAAAGAATGGTTTGAATAAAAAAATCTGAGTCAGTTAAACACCCAACTTGGTCTATCCTGACTTCTAAACAAAACCATTTGTTTAAATTGTCATATTATTTTAATTAGACTCGAATAGTTTTCCTATTATTGTGTGTCCTATTATTTGCCTATACAAATTTTAGCTAGTTTATAAATTGAAATAATACTTAAATAAATATATAAGGAAAAACCACACAAATTGAGCTAGTCCCAAATTAAGTTCGAGACTTATGTTATGGGATATTAACTCATCAATGTAATGTTTTAAAACAAATACATACACTTATGTATTTGTTTTAAGATGATGCTTATGTATTTGTTTTAAGGCATAATGCAATTATTCCAACTGGATTCCATGAAGATAGCCTGCTGTGAGAACATTATAGGTGACGTATAACGATGCCATGCATTGCGTATTCAAACTGAGTGATTAAGTTTGACAATCGAGAAAGTAAACTTTTTGACATGTATATTATTTTATATCAACGAAGTTTCAAAGCCGGTGGGGTTGGAGCAGGCAGGTCGTTTGTGTATAGCTAGATAAACATCCAAATTAAGTAAAATAAAAGAGATATGACATGTAAGTCGGATTCTTTTTTGCCTACCCAAAAAAATATATTCCATCACCGAATCAAATTGGGTTTGTCGATGACAACATTTCGGCGAAAGTGTGCGAGACGTGAGTAGAGGCACTTCACCACTATTTGCAAAATGCAAAGTAGGTCCAAGTGCTTGAATGGAGAGTTCTCTAATATTATACCGTGCTAGTATTCTGAATAACCACGGGAAATTTCCCAAAGTAAATATTACGATTGTGTTAACCACTCTTTATTTTTGAATTATTTTAATTTGCGTGAAACTAACTCTGTTCAACTTAAGTACAATGGTTTGTAAGTGGCATTCAAAGTATGAAAAGATGATGTTTTTGTACCTATTAGTATATTATACCAGCCATGCTTTATGTTATTTTTTTGAAGTGAAAACTCATTTAGCGGCGTTGTTCGCTTTTTGGGATGGTTAAAAAATGTTAAACGTCAGGACACGTGACCTGATCGAAAATTCGTAAGACTGACACGTGACCTGAGATCGCCGGCACGGCGTAGGAGAGGAAGTAATATCCCCCTCTTTTTTTACCGCGCAGAGTTTTCACTTCTGCCGTGACGCCCGAAGTGCAACCCATTGTTTTTTTTTAAGTGAAAATTTATTTAGCGGCGTTGTGCACTTTTTGTGGTGGGTAAAAAAATTTAAACTCCATCAGGACACGTGACCGGATCTAAAACTCGAATTTTCGATCCTATTTTCGATCGACGACCGCTGTAGTGGCGTAGAAGAGGACGTAATATCCCCCTCTCTTTCCACCGCGTAAAGTTTTTACTTCTGCCGGCACTCCCGGAGTGCAACCCGTTTTTTTTATATACCTTTTTAAAGTAGTACTATCTTGTATGCACAAATTAAGTGTTTAGTTTACAGATATAAAAAGCATTACTGTAATTTACTGATATTAAACACTACTAGATAGAAGACACTGTCTTTTGAAAAATTTGGTAATCATATTTTTTTTTTATTATTAAGACTATTCTGCCAATTAGTATACTTTGTTAAAGTGTTTTAAGCCTACACCACATTACGCGACATTACCAACGCTAATATACATAAATAGCGGTAATTAGACAAAGCTATTTGAGGTCGGCTATAGGTATTTCAAATGGCGATGCTAGTTTTCATTGAGCTTAGCATTGTAGCATTTCAATGCTAAGCTCCATCTTTAAAAAACCGACAACCTTTTGATATACTTAAATTGTTTGAAGTACTTATATGTTATTAAGGTGCATAGTGGATGATCTGTTACCAGAAGTTACCTACATTACATTACGATTAGTGATATGCCGTTCTCAAAATTCTCGAGAACGGACAGATGAGTCTCTTCAAAATCTTTCTTTCTTTCACGTGTGAGCGTTTTGGAAAATTCTCGAAAAATATTGAAAATTTCCCGCAAAGATCGAAGAGAAGAAATATTTGGGAACGGAGAATTTCATTTCGGCATATCACTACAATATACACGTATTTTATTTAAACAAAAAATTATAATAACCTAATTTATATCTGAAAGTGTAAATGGAAAAAATATGTAAAAATCATCACTTCATTCCATTGACATGACACAGACACTCATTTTCTATTTTTATCAAAATGTTATCATCATCATCATCTCGTCTAGGTGTCACGGTCAATCGACCATGCACACCCTGGTGTCAGAGTTCTTCGGAACCGCCTCTCGGCCTCTGACGTGGTTTTTTTAACGACTACCAGATGGCTGCCGGGACCACCGGCTTAAAGTGCCTTCCGAAGCACGGAATCATCTTTATTAGGTGATTCAAGCCTGTAATGTCCTAACCAAACTTAAAGCAACTAAACAAAGTATGCTTCCCATGGGAATCGAACCCACGACCCCCGGGTCTACAGGCAAACGCCTTAACCACTGGACCAAAAATGTTATGCATCGGAGGAGGCATCAAAACTGTTATGATATGAATCATCTCGTGTTGACTATTTCCCATCGTTTGGTCATCAACTTTCTTGCAAGGTCAAAACTGTGTTTACGTTGGTTTTGCGCCAAATTTTCCGTTGACCTTTAGCACATTCCAATTAAAAATCATAGCCTGCGGCAAAATTGCGTATCTTTTAGACAATTCTGGAGGAAAACATTGATAGTGTGATGTGTTTTGCCAACAAAACGCGACAGATATTAACGTGCCACTAAGGAAAGAATGTAAGGGACACTACTAAATGACTATGCAATATAAAGTATTAAAAGCCATTTATTAAATAAAAAGAGTTCCCTCTAACAAAATAAGATATCATTCAAACTCTATATAGATATTGTTGACAAGCGCTTTTTTGTCTACCTTAGAATAAATCCATCAACGGTAGAAAAGATCAATTTAATACAACAATTAGAACTATCTATTTATTTATTTTTCTAGTACATAGCTACAAATATAAGCGTACTTTAAGAACGCTTAGGCAATATTTCTCAGAAATAAGCTAGTACGTAAACATAACCAAGTTGTTTATATTACACATAAACCAGAAATTGGCTACCAAAACAATCCTTGACCTGAGGTATAGCTAACCAGCGAAATACGAACGAATAAGAAAATAAAAACCACGGCCGCCGTGTTCTAATGAGACCACATCTCAATTAAAATATATAATTATATGTTGCTGAAATAAAAAGCTCAGTTGCGGTCTAGACTTCCTCATTTTTACGCAGGTATTTAGTATTATAATCGTATGTTTTGTTTTATCTCAAATAGTGAATTATCTATTTGAGATAAAACAAAACATACGATTATAATACTAAATGAGCTTGTTGAATACAAATGGTGTTGAGTTAGTAAGCTAATTGAAGTAATGCCTCATCTTCTTAAATCGTCAACTTCAGCGCAGCTATAAAACTGATGTTGATTTCCTTGAAGTTTAATTAAGAAAAAAGTTTTTTGTTCACCTAAAAATTGAAATTGTTACAGTGCTTGTAATTTAACTTTAGTTTCATAGTCTTCAGATATTAAATTCCTTCTTTGTCTTCGTATTTCTAAGGTTATAACTCTAACAGATATTTGATTTCTAAGCATCAATGCTTAGAAATCAAATATCTGCTCAACTTAGTCCTCGGAATCCGTGAACAACTATACAAAATTTAATTACTGCTGACGTTCAATACAGCAACTTCGTTGTATTGAAACGGGCTGGAGACAAAGAGTCAACAGTGGACTTCAAAGTTCTCAAAATATTTCCACTAGCCGGCAAAGTTTCCACACCAATTTTCACTTGCCCGTTTCTCTAAATTGCATGCCATTCCTATTTAAAAGGTTTATAGTTTGTTCTTATTTATAAGGGACAATCCTGAACACGTTTAACGAAAATTTTTACTAAATCAGAATATTAAGTCCATTAACATTATCTATATTTATTTAATGAATCATTAATGACTAAAGATATTAGGAATAGTCATGAAAATATATATTCCAATTACTTATATACGATAGCATTTGAAAAATCAAATTATACTAATGCGATTTAAAGGTTTGGAACGTGTTGTCTAATGGACGTGAAAATTTGGAAATAACTGTGAATAAGGTTTTAAGATAAGGAATTTGATATGAAACATGCCGCCGATGATCTCTACTATTTATAATACAGTAACAAATAGACTTTTTAAGAACTACTCCCATGTACCAATGTAATTACGACTATACATATTAACACGATTTCTAGATAAAAAGAAATATTATTACAAAACTACTGAAATATAGACAAACAAAAATTCAAATTATTCTAAATCTCTCGAAGACGTTTTAAGAACTTCTCCTTAAAATCACAATTTTCTCAACAAATTATTTAAACACGACATTTTTAGGGCCCTGACCCGAGAGCATGTTGCGCGGCTCACGTGTCTATAGGTTGTGAACTGCGTCACCGCCCGGGAAACAGGCCAAACTATTCATTACTGTGTACAAATTAACAACGTTTTTAGTTTTTATTTGCCACGTAATGGAAACTTATGTCAATATTACCAGCGATCTGCGAATTCGAAAGTACCTAAAGTTGCCTATACATCTTGTTGTTCGGCCGTCTCGGGGGTCTCCAAATAAATCCTACTCCACTAACATAGTTTTGCAGTAGCTTTTTTTAACAATACATAACAATGAAATTTAAAACCGGCCAAGTGCGAGTCGGACTCGCGCACGAAGGGTTCCGTTAAGTATAAAAACGGCAAAAAATCATGTCTGTTGTATGGGATCCCCCTTAAATATTTATTTTATTAAATTTTTTTTAGTATTTGTTGTTATAGCGGCAACAGAAATACATCATCTGTGAAAATTTTAACTCTCTAGCTATCACGGTTCATGAGATACAGTCTGGTGACAGATGGACGGACGGACAGACAGACAGACAGACAGCGGAGCCATATTAATAGGGTCCCGTTTTTACCCTTCGGGTAAGGAACCCTAAAAAGGAAAACCTAAACTTAAGTATATTCAATTACCGAGCAGAACTAGTACCTACAATATCATTCATTAGCTTTTCAAAGTTACAAGTCAAAGAACTTAGTGATGACACGGATGACAAAGTAAATGTTTTAACAAAAGAACATTGTTTTTGTATAACATTTACAGAGGTGTTTTTGTTACCTGCTTTGTTTTCCCGATGGCCATTATCAGTCTATATCCTTCTAATTAATCGAAGAAATGTCAATATGGCGAAGTCTTATTGTTAAATAAATAGGGTCAAATCATCAGATTGAGCTAACCTCACACTAGTTGTAATTCCGTGCTTCGGAAGGCACGTTAAGCCGTTGGTCTCGGCTGCCATCTGGTAGTCGTTAGAGGAACCACGTCAGAGGCCGAAAGGCGGTTTCGAAAAACTCTGACATGTCGCAGGTCGATTGACCGTGTCACTTACACGATATGATGATGCGTTGTGAATTTGTGTCGTGGGATACTATGTCAACGATACATTTTATCAAACATACTTGTATGAATGTTAAATAACTACAGCATGTAGAGAAGTGCTGAATAAGCCGCTAAAGGCACCGTACCATTTTCTTTTAGTAGAGAGAAAATGCTTAATTTTTTTTTGTTAAAATCATACTATGGTAGGAACGCTAAACCGCCAATGTCTTAGAGAATCCAGTTCAGAGAACGTATAATTTGAGTAAAATCGCAATTGCGTAGATAAATGTTTATTCATGACATATTTGGGAAGTATGCTAATAAAGAACAAAAACAAATGATACCACTGTTTGCTAGAGCTTCCATAATACTAAGAACCGTGGTACAAACATTGCTTTATAAGGTTACATTAGTTATAGTCATGTAAAAAACCCAGAAATTATTTAGATCATACGGTGCGAAAATTCAATTGACAGTTCCACTTCCTAAACTTGTTTGACGGCAGCAAGGGAACTAAAGACTACTAAGAAGTAAGAACATTCGCGCTAAATGTTTCCGCAGTAAATCGACTTAGTAAAGACATTACTGATAAATTTATGTAATGCGTTAGTTGTGTATTTAAATTTTCTGTTTCGTTTTGACGATTTTGCTTGATAACCTTACGTGTGGTTTCCGGCAGAGTAGAATAGGACCACTCCTCGTCTTCCCATTGATGTCGTAAGAGGCGACTTAGGAAATACAAGCTAAACAAAGCTCATAAACATCAATGAGACCTCTCCAACCCGTCTGGCCAGCGAGGAGAGTGTAGGCCAAATCCTCTGTCTGCTCTGGCCAAGTATGGCTCCGGTAGTACAGAGAAGGTCATGCTCCTGCAGTGGAGACTAAAAAGACCTGATGATGATGAGTTGTTCAACTATGCGTCCCTAACAGCTCACATTAATAGATAGTACTTATGCAGGTAGTAAGGCAACCGAAAAAATTTATGGCTTCTGGAAAAAACTGTTAAAACGTGCCTAATTATAGGCACATTAGATGTCGCCAACTTTACGTCCAGATGAAAGGTAATAAATAACCTATCTGTGTGGAAAATTCCGTCTTAACACGAGGAACATCCATACATCTATACTCACAAATAGACTTTCGCGTTTATAATATTAGTAAGGAATTATGTTCTTTGCGTGTATAAATGTTAACTTTCAGCAGGATTGTCATATCATGCTTAAAGGTATCAAACGATATGATCAACTTTATATGCAACTAACTGCATAAAAACATCAGCTATGTGCTGCTACTGCAAAGATATAAATCTTATATAAAAAGAGAACGAGCGAAAATCTCCGGAATCATGTCAATAGGCGATGCGGCTAGCAACCCATCACTATTTTGATTCCGTTTTTCACCTACACGCCCTCAAACATGCTAAATGTGGCCGTAAGGTCATACCTGTTCTATATGACCTCCCCTGTGAAGTTAATTAACCAGACTCTTTTTGCAGACACTAAACCTAAACACTCATTGTATTTCTTTTAATTTTTTTGTGGCAAAAGACTGACAATACATAGGTATCGATAGGTATTGTTCTAAGCTGTATGGGATATGCCTTTCCTATATATAGGAAAAAGTACAAAAAATAATTATCTGTGATCTGACAATTTGGAGTTCTTGGCGGTAATTACGGCGGACGTTTTTTTTTTTGACTAATATGCAAATTACTTCTTGTGGTCTCAATAAGTGTAATTTGGTGTTATAAATGCCCATGTTTATGAACAATGTATGGAATAACCACCGAGGGACTAAGAAATTAAATCCGTTTACTCATTTAGGCGAAATATCAAAAAGTTTTTACTTAGGTAAAGATCAAACTAGTAAAAGCCGCTGAACTATTCTATTTAAACTAAATATATTTAAATTTTAGTTTCTACAAATGAATATTGATTGCTACCTGTCGGCCGCGGAAACAACAGTTTTCGAGATAAAAGATAGCATATGTGGTAATCAAGTCTTCACTTACCGGTGTGCAATTGACCTAACATTTTGCACTTTCGTGTGAATCGCATGCTAAAACAATATTATATTAAAGATCTGGTCTAACGATTTAAACTCCAGCGCTGAAAAGCTCGATCACCAATGATTGCAGTACTTAATCCCTATCTCGTCTGAGTATGTTACCGGTTGCATCCTCAGATAACATGCTTCGAAGTCCAGGGTCATCCGAACTGAAAGGAAAAAATTGAAAAAATATATTTGAAAATCTTGTTCTAAATAAACACGGCTGCCCTTTCCGTAGTAAAGCGTAACGGTTACGGCGGTATCCTGTCAATTGGCGGTATTCCGGGTAATTGTGATTAGGCAGCCTGCTCATTGGGTAAGCGGAGGATGACGGCAGCACATCGATAACTGTCCCATGCGACACAGGAACCGGCTCGCCATTAACCAATTTAACGAAGAACTTTGGACCTGTTCTACATAAAGCGTCACAATTATGTGAAAAACTGGTTTTCACGGTTGCCTTTCTGTGACAATTTCTAACGATTTCGACATAACACTATCAAGGTGCATGTTAGTACAGTCAGCCACCGAGATACCTGACCCCGCCATCTATCTATAGACTAGACTAGCTCCGTGGCGCAGCGGTCAACACGCCAGCCTGCGACACGGAGTGACCGGGTTCGATCCCCGGCCAGGTCAAGATGGAAAATGATCTTTTTCAGATTGGCCTGGGTCTTGGATGTGTATCTATATATGTATTTGTTATAAAATATTGTATTGTTAAGTTAGTATCCCATAACACAAGTCTCGAACTTACTTTGGGGCTAGCTCAATCTGTGTGATTTGTCCGTATATATTTATTATTTATTATCTATATCTTGAATTTTCTCTTAAACTAAAAATAATATTAAAATGAAAATATATATTCAGAAAGATTATATCTACTTATACAATATTATGTTAATGTTTTTTCTTCTTCGTGATCCACTTCTATCAGACTATATTTAGTTTAAGAGAAAATTCAAAATATAGGTAGGTAGAGGGCGGGGTCAGATATGTCGATGGCTGAATGTACTCATCTGTTTTACGCATATTGCTTAATCTAGAACTTAAGTTGCATGTGAATAATACAAGTATCTTGTGCCTAGTTATCCCGCGGTCATAACTTATGCGTCATATTGTGGTCTTACATATATTTAAATAAGAGAAAGTAGATACAGAAATAGTTTAATTTCTACTGGGGGTGTAGACTTTATAGGTGCGTAAGTAAAGTCGGTATGAAAGTGGTCTATTCCAAAAGCAATTTAAATGTCCTAAAGAATATGAAAGTATCAATTAATATATAGTAAGTAGAATATGAGTTCGTACAGAAGAACCTATATCAGTCTGCAAGACTTCATGTGTCACATTTCGTAAGTATGTGATGCATAAAAGTTATCACACTTTTGCCAAGCCGTCAATCTATAGATGTAGAATATTTACATGACTAGGAACCCATCACTAATTCTCACGATTAATTATAGGTACCTATAAACCATAGAGATAAACTTGACATGAACTGGTATCCACGAGATCATTGTGTATAAAGGCCAAAAGACTAGGTAATATTTAACACCTTACATAGTTCGTATAGGTAGATATACACATGGTAATACGATGTGATTCGATGTGCTACGATTTTACACTTTTACAATTAGTCTTGTCTACAGTCTTGTGTGTATTTGGGATTGATTACTTCAGTAGGGATTTGTTCTATTGCTATACTTATGTTTATCATATATTTTTCATATCGTTTATTGACAAAGACAAATATCTACCTAACATGCAAGTTATTCGGGCTTCTATAAAGTGGTAAACTTTTTACCAACTAAGTATAAGTATTTGCTTGATGTAGTTGGTACAAAGACAGTCTTTGTTCTATTCCTAGGTCCATGGTTCTATTACAATACCTACTCAAAAAATAAATTGCAGAGTAACAACAAAAACAACCTACTTTGCTTATTTTATTGACTTTTGCCGTTAAAATAGGTTTTTATTTTGCACCTTGTCTGACCATAACATGGACATGAAACATAAACTTATCCATTACTTCATTTGCTTAAATTTTTAATGGGTATCGCTTAATCCGTCATCAAAAGTATTTGTTAAATAAATGAAAGGGGCAGTTGGTGTAACAGGTCACAAACGACGTAACATTATTATGAAACATGTGGTAATACGACACACAGGTAAGTACAATTATGACACTGAACACCTGAATACTCAGGAATACTCCCATCCTAAAAGTCTAGAATCTGTGCGCAGGGGAAGTACTAATCAAGGAGAACGCATGACTCGTTAACACATCTCATTGTGTGCATTGTGCATATACCTACCGGCATTCTACACAAGCAGTGTTTACAGATTACTCACCACGGCTTCTTCGACGGAATAACACTTACTAATCCAATTTTTCTATTAAAGCCAATTTATTATGTTGAGTACAGACGTACTGTGTCCACTTTCGTTGCAGATTCAGACAACTTTTACCGTGGTACTTATATTAAATATGTCATTGCTAGTTATATATCCCTTTGTATCCTTGTTTAACATGCAGTTAAATAATATATATGTATGAATACATGATATTTAGGCGACAAGCGCAACATTTAGGGGCAGGATGGTAGTGGCCATCTTGGGCAACGCGGCGACTTTCGGATTATCTCTCCAAAACACGCATTGCACCAGCTGCTGCATGCAGTGCATGTATTGGAGAGATTCTCTTAGGAAAAATAGAACCTTGAGAGCTCTTAAGGTCGTATTTTTCCTAAGAGCTTGTAACTTGCTATACGTGCGTCCTTTCAAATATTTTTTTCTCCTTGGAACTCAATTTACTGCTGTGTTGTGTGATGCTCACCCGTCTTTATATTTACTCAAAGGGATGTCGGTGTTTTGTCAAGATTCGAGAAGTTAACCAGTTATGTTCAGGGACAATAGGTAACAAAATTAGTCAAAAATGTTACTGAGACTAGCTTTTATTATAAGCCATTTAGTAAGTACTGCAAAATTAAGTGACTGAGCTATTAAGCTTGCAAGATTTGATTACAAACATACATACACCGGAACAGGATAAACTTAATTTTCAATTACATGCCAAAAAACAACTTTTCTTTACGAAACTTTCTTTTTTTTACTGTTTAGTTAACAAGTAAATTCTAACTTAACAAATTTCAGTTATGGAATAGAATATTACAATAAAAAGGTATTCAATTATACCTATATTAAATAAACTTTCTATTCTGATTCAGGTTGCAAGCTGCATTTCGGTGCGCAATGTCCGACTCCCCGTGGCCGGAATTTAATTACATTTATTTCATACCCTGCCAAATATTCAGTCTGAATAATTAACACAGTCCTTTTGATGTATTCTTCATTACATATGATTTAATATTCATGGCATTCATATACATATTTGCAATGAACCCGTGCTCTATAGGTTCTTATTATTTGCCATATAAGGTAGGTATTTTTTTTTATTATGGGATACATTTCAAAGGCCACACTAGTTAAATCTATAAATCTAGGGTTAGTCTACATTTTCCTTAGTCATTAACGCATTCAACCAATATAGGTACTTTAATACCCATTATAAAGGATTAAAACAGTGTGTGGTATATTTAATTTTCACATAAATTTTAATTATGTAATTTAATTTCTTTCTACACCGACAGGATCTAAGCAATTTTCCAGGATTTCACTATACCAACTCGTAGTTTTTTTCGCGGAAATTATTTATACAAACGAATGCATGGGTCTTGGAAAATAAATCAATAATTGATGTAATAATTGCCCGCTTTTATTTATCACACACTTATCGTGGCTGATGTATTTTTCCGTGAATTATAGCTTCAATAATTTATTTCACATCTCCATGTAGGTACTACAATCACACATAAACTATATTTTTCATGCCGTCTAGTGGTGCCAAACGGTCTAACCCTTCTTCTATTCCATAGATACGAAGTCGTTTGACCGTATCACCTACTCGAAATGATGATGATCGCAGAAAGTCATACTTACTAAACCATACGTGGCTAGAACTTTACGTCCAATCTATAAAATATGAATATTATGAAAAATTTACAGTACGGTGTTAGACTGACGTTGAGAAAACATATTTAAAATTTACTGTTAATAAACAGTTTTAATTTGATCTCGGTTCGTTAAGTTTTCCTTTGATGTTGGTTGGGCAAAACCATTTTAAGAGTATGAAAATCTTATAAGCATTATTACTGTGCGATAGTCTAATAAATTTATAGCAAGTTTTATTAAGTATAAAACCATTACCATAAATTAACAAAGTTCTCACGTCACGTACAAAATGATTGAGTGACCTTCACAAATTCATTGCCTATATGTGTCATATATGTGACTTTTATATCTGAACGAGTTATGTTTCAATACTGTGTTTCAATGTTGTGTTAAACAATGTTTATGTTTTCAATATAGTGACTTTTTGGAAGGTATTTCCATAGCAGCACGAAAAATAGTATATTCAAAATACCAATTGCGACATATTTTCGTAGGTGCCCAAACCAGACAACAAGAATCACTGAATGACAGAATCAGTGCCCGAACAATGATTGAATAGCGATGTTTGAAAATCGTGAATGCAAGGTTAGTCGCGATTTGCACAGTACTGACAACAGTATATCGGGCTATACAAATCCATTATATTTCACTATTACCACTGCATAGAGTTGTGCGTATGGCGACTTGACCTGTTGTTGTCTATACATAATTTGTCATCATGATGTGATCACGCTCTCTATTACCTACTAGGCACACGGAGTAACTAGGATCTGCTCATGCGCACGAGTTGATCCTAGCTGAGGTTCACGAGGAGCACTGGAATTGGATTGGATTCGTAGGAATAAATACAACTGTACAACAATCCTTTAAATAATCTTTCATATAATAAAACTGACTTAAATCAACCTATAGAACGTATTTTGCTTGATACGGATCTCTTTTAAATTTCATCAAAATCAGTTCAGTACTTTGATTGTAATCGGTGTTCTATCTAGAAGATTATATTATTTGAAACTAGCTGTTGCCCACGGCTCCGCCCGCGTTAGTGTCGATCCCTCGGGAACAGTAGAAATTCCCGGAATCAAACATACCCTATGTCCTTCCCCGGGCCTCAAACTACCTCCATACCAAATTTCATCAAAATCAGTTCAATGGTTGAAGCGTTAAATGACGACCGACAGAATTACTTTCGCATTTATAATATTAGTAGTATGGATATTATTTATAGTTCTAAGTCCAGAAATGAGAAAATTTCCATAAAAACTTTACCCTCCCATTTTACCCCTTTAGGGGTGAATTTTTTTCATTTCACCCGCATATATCTTTTTTAATTGTAATCGAGAACTTACATACCTATTTATTTTCATACTTCATAGTTCAGAAATAAGAAAAGTTCCATACAAAGTATATTATCCAACCAACCACTCACCCTTTTACCCCTTAAGGGGGAATTTTGCAAATTTCATCTACACACATCTTTTTTAATTTTAATCGTGAACTTATATACCTACTTTCATATGTCAAGAAATGAGAAAATTCCATATAAATTTTACCCCTTTAGAAGTGAAATTTCTAAAAATCCTTTCTTAGCGCTCACTCACATCATTAAAAGACCCCCTGTACCAAATTTCAAGTTTCTAGGCGCAGCAGTTTTGGTTGCGTTGATATAAACTCATGCCTTGAGTTCATTCAAATGACGATAACTTTTTTTTAATGAACCGATTTTGATGAAACAAACTTTAAATGTTTTGCTGAGTTAAAACAAAGCAATTGGTGAAAGTTTGAAGTAAATCGATTCAGTATTTTCGGAGATAATCGTTATCATACATACAGACAGACAGACAAAAATTTTTTTGATTTCTATTATTCTTTTTATTAAGTGTCCCTCTATCCATTTCAGTAAAAAATTCTAAATGTACAGACAAAATATTTTTACTGTTTTATTATATGTATAGATAATGTTCGAACAAAAAAAGGGTTAGGTATTATTTATTGTATTAGGTTTGCGTCAGTATAAAATATAAATAATACCGTAAGGTCCTTTGCATTTTACGATTCTTAATCCAGAGCATATCATTTAATTTTAAACAACGACGAAGATAGTTTATAAACGTGCGGTTCGTTTGTAAATAAAATTGCAGTGTCCGCTGCGTACTGCGCACTTAGGTAACCTTTTACAGCCGTTTAATTATCTGTGCTTTACATTAAAAACTTGTTTGCGAGAGGGGGCTTCCTTTCTACTCACTGGATTTAAAACAGAACCAGTAAGGTCCGTATCAAGCAAATTAAACTATTAATAGAAAACCTTTTTACAAGCTTTTATACTTAGTATTTACTTTCACCTGTCTTAATGTCTGTGTATGCAAAATTTTAGGGGATGACAATGCAATAAAATGATGTCGAAGATGTCGTATAAATATTAGTTTTGTGCCAATTAACGTCTGATAATGGCGAATTCCTCTGCGCCAAATAGCTCAGTCACTAACTTCTGTACAACTAATTGTTCCAAGAATGAAATCTTCTGACGACTATTTTCGTTCCCCTCATCATTTTTATTACCATCATTATTTCAGCCGCAAGAAGTCCACACTGAACAGAGGCTTCTTCCAAGGGTTCTTCGTACCATGAGAGAATATTCTCTTACTCACCACGCTTGGCTTCCGACGCTGCTGTCCACAGGAAGCATTTTTAAGCTGAAAAAGTAGAGGACTTTGTTGGACCTGGGTAGGGAATGAGATATTGGGATACTATTCACTCGGACGCTTGGGGTAAATGCAAGAAGCAGCTCGGGAAGCCGGGGGCATGTACCCGATTCCATACCTGTAACCGTCATCCAAGCAGTTGAGGATAACACCCCTGCCCTGACCCTCTGGTTTATTTTATGAGTCTCACATAAATATGTGCGTATAAGGCTCAGGTCATAACCAGACTGTACGAATTCGTGCAAAGACGCATTTCTTAAACCATCAATTTGGATATATCTATGGTAACAACGAGCGGCGACGCCTAAATTCACTTAACGCAGTCGCTAGCCGACGGCCTTCAAGCATCCGCTTGCGAATTTTTGGTTTACATATCTCTTAATGAAGTTTACCTATTATTGTACATCGCGATAAAGTTATTCAAATCAAATCAAAACTTTAACTATAATTTATTTCTTATATGAGACATCTCCAACCCGTCTGGCCAGCGAGGAGAGTGGTAGGCCAAATCCTCTGTCTGCTCTGGCCAAGTATGGCTCCGGTAGTACAGAAAGGGTCATGCTCCTGCAGTGGAGACTTGAAAGACCTGATAATGATGTCAAATCACAATTTTGTTACAAAAAACACGTCATTCCTTAAACCCTAAAATATTATATTGAATTACATTATGTGGATTCAAATATTAATTCAAATTTAAACTTAAACTAAATGCACTTTAACTCTTATTTTACAACAAAATATTGTTGACGCCCACGCTTCTAAAGCGGAGTGCAGAAGAAGGATCAGAGCATTTTCTCCAAGTGACGTCAACATACAATTTATGGTATATTACTTCAAACTACAAATATGTGGACTGAGACTTCGCGTAATTCGAATTGATGTCATCACTTGGAGCTACATATACATGACAATTTAAAAAAATATACCTCTAAAGGGGTAGTTTAAAGTAAGGGTTAAGTTTATGTGGAATTTACTCATTTCTGGATATAGAAGTATAAAAATTAGGTATGTGAGTTCTCGATTACAAATAAAAATGATCTATGTAGGTGAAATGGTCAAAAATCCCCAAAGGTGTAAAATGGGGGGTTAAAATTTATATGGAAAAGTACACGCGGACAAAGTCGCGGGCAAAAAAATAATAAACGTAGGTACTTTTCTAAAAAACTGTTCAAATAACATGGCTCAGTGCGATGTTTGCGTGTAAGTCAAATAAGTATGTAAGTGTCTACATTTTATGTCTCCGTGTTAGACGTTCCGAACATGTGAGATGTCTGGCTTACCCACAACAGTTAGAAGGCCAAGAGATATCAACCTGTACACCTCTATGGTATATTAGCTGCAACCATTTACTCGGAAACACAGAGAAAAGAGTGTACGTAGATACTAGACCAGGCCCTCTTCCTATATCTTGAATTTTCTCTTAAACTATAAATGATAATAGGTAACATGAAAATATATATGCAGAAAGATTTTAACAAAGTCTTTCTTCATATAAATTTCAAGGTATAGGTAGAGGGCCTGGTCATGTATCTCTGTCCCTAACTGTATTATTTTCTGCTGTTAATTATGCGCAAAAATCTGAAGATAATACCTATATCCAAAGGATCGTAAAGTTAGTAGAGAAAAGTTTAAATTCGTTTTTAATTATGTCATTTGCTACGTTTGTACGAACAGCTTAAATGCTATCGGACACCGGGCTTCAACGATCCCCCCTACAGCATGCATGAAAATGCACACCAAAAAAGGGTAAGGCGAGGAGGAGCAAGATTTGCTACCGATCGCATGAAAATATGCATAGTCCAATCCACATCACAACCATTCAATTCAGACAAAGTCTTTCATTTCACGTGCTGATTTAAATTCCTCGCTGAGTATTTACTACTATATGAGTAATAGTAATTACTCGTATTACCTAGGTTCTGACCTGAGCTAAAATCACTTGAAAAGTACTTCTTCATAAACAGACCGGTATTCATTGATGAAATGCTTGATACTCAGACTTCACATGTTGTTTTTCATAGTTTCTTGTGGTGACAGGCAGACAGGTAGTAACCTTCAATTTAACGCCGAAGTCGTATAAGTTGGTAGGTACATCCTTGTTTACATGGTAAAAGAGAAATATATAATACTCTGGATGATAGTCAATCTGCGAGTTTGTTAGTAGGAATAACCATTCGTTTCCCGTAGCACTACTGCGTGGCACGTATAGTTGGATGTTAGCTTACTAAATACTTTTTGAAGATTTAAAACTATTTCGTACGCTCGTATGCTCGCTGATGCGCAGATCTGCACAGAAATGCATTGTTTAGTTTCACTATTGTCCATACAAAAAGTTAAAAGATTCTAAAGGTGATTTAGATTACCTAATTTAATATAATATTACACGCTCACGTTAAAGAAAAATGTATAAAATAAATTAAATCTTGGCATCGGTATTTTGAAAACTTGCAAGTGGTCACAAAGAGTGCGGAATGAAATCTGCCAATAAAGCTCCAAGGTAATCCAGGTTTCTTCTGCCTCATTGGCGACCTTTGAGAGAACTAAGATGGCGGACCTCCGCAAAGCCGGATAGCTTTACAAAGGCTTAAGATAGCCATTAAGATAGTATTTAGAGTTGAACTGCTTAGGATACATTAACAAAACTACTTATCATAACTATGTAAAATATTTTACTTACACATGATATAAAAATGTCACATAGGTAGTTACAATGTTTTTTGACGACTTATATGAACGCCGGCTGCACGCACAAAGAAGTGTCACGTTCCGTGTGCAAGCGAGACCGCTGAACAAGCGATACAGCGGCACGATCGGCCTATGCTTTCTGCTTATGACGCATCTATCTCTCTTCCACCGTTATCAAGTAAATTTATCGTCCGTAAACCGACTTTACAGGCAACCAATTCTTTTTTCTTATAAGTATAGGCCTTTGCCCAACAATGGGACACTATTATAGGCTAAGAAAAAAAAGTGTAGGAATAAGTTTTGTCCTCACAAAAGCTCGTATTAAGAAAGAAGAAGAAAAGCTTGTCAGTTAATGTTCTATTTTGGTAAATGAGTTCTAAAATGTAAAATCCATACTTAAAGATGGCAATGTAACAGTAGTCCGCGTAAGGTAACTAAACTAGCGTATCTTGGAAGTTTAATGAATTCTTTACCGCTATCTCACGCAGACGTCTAGGGATAAGGCAGGTGGCGTTAGCATACATTACTGAGTACCTAACGCACCTGCGCGAGTGCAGCTCAGTCTTCTTGTTTTCACATACCTATCATTACCTACAGTTTAAAATATTATTTAAGTAAAGACACTTACTAGCACACCGCTAGGTTTAAACTATCACAATCAAAATATATTTGATATTTTTTTCAAATAAATTAACGTTTTACTTACTATTTTTTCTTTTTAAATACGTGTTTTTGCAAAATTGCTACTATCAAATCTGTTAAACGGTGCATCGCGTTTATGCTAGATAAGGTCAAATCACTAAGCAATAGTCGCGCTGGACGCATGAAGGATATCTCACGACATCTCGAAATAATAACCAATAATTAGATAGATTGTGTAAACCGACGTAAGACATCGAAAATAAGGACAAGGCAAACACTTCGTGGTTCTCTTCAGTTTAATGCAGTACATAAAAGATAACGCTATTTTATTACTGGTACTTACCTATATACCGGCATTGCATTCACGTATTGCACTGATTGTTACAATTTCTAGTAGGCAGTCGTTGAATTATACTTATATGGAAAGTAATAAACTATGTGTTTAGAACATAACAACGGTATAATTATACTTGTTAACATTAGTTTTTAGTATCAAGTGTAATAAGAGATCGGATATTCCAGTGCATATTTGCCTAAACTTCAGAAGTTGGCAATTATGGAAAGCACTTTTTTATTGTAAAATTCTGTATTATTTTTCCATGCTCAAACGTAATGGGGTTTGCGCTGGTTTTACTATCAGTGATTTGTGACGGAGGAAAAATACCCTTACTATTAAACGTCAGGGAATATAGGTACTTTGTAAGTGTAACAGTAAAATGGCAAATTATACCATTTTATTTATGATAAAAGTATTCTAAGATACCGCTGCTGTAATATGTGAGCCAAAAATTAACTTTAGGTAAATACGCACTGGAATATCCTATCTGTATAACACTACAAACTTTGATTTTTAATGTTAAACTAAAACATTAATGGCATACCAATCTTTGTAAATCTTACTCATAGAGGTAAATTATCTTCCTACAGTATGGCCGCCAAAAGGTGTCGCTTCTGTACGAGTCACGAGTAGCTACTAAAAACAATTGTCAAACGACTCAAAAGTGATCAAATCTCCGTGATAAAAAAATTGACGCGTTTTAAAACAATTTTATTTCTGAAGTACTTGACAAGAATTTTGACGGACTACCTCAAAATCCTTGATCCGCGCGGACTACACGGTTTTTGTTTTGAATTGTTTTTCAAATTTCTTCTAGTGAACTTAGATATCGGTGTAATTAGGTGTTATAAATGTCCATGATTAATAATAATTTGTGGAAAACCTAAAATAACTGTGGTGAGATCTACCTAAGTAAATCTCACGGGTAGATCACACACGGACACACAAACGGACTGGTGGTTGCCCGCCTTGCTGCGTCGTCTATGATCAAACCAGTGGATTCGTGGGAAATAGCTCCTTCGAATCAACATAGTAAATTACACAATAATTTCGTTGATACATAAGAATAACTTGAAGAATATAAATGGCGTCATTGGCTAACTAGACACTGACTAAAATAAGGTTCGTAATGAAGCTTGATAGCCACATGACATGGCTAAAAAAAAATACATTTTGTATCAAAAATCGTAGTCTGGGTGGAATGAAAACTGAACCTTGCAAAACGCGGGACATTCAAAAATCAACGACGGGCAATACGTATTATAGCAGAGAAATTTATTTAACACAATTTTTTTTTCAACAAAAAAGTACGTGTAATTGCTTTGTCGAAAAAGAAAACGTGTCTTCATTTTTGATTTTTGTTTTCCACTAATTAAGGCGGATTTAGTTATTACAGTTTAAGCCGTCATAGGCAGTGTTGCACCAGGCGGGCGCCTGGTGCAACACTGCCTATGACGGCTTAAACTGTAATAAATAACTAAATCCGATCAAACTTAACATTTGTCTTAAAGTATTAGGTAATAATGTCGGTAATGGCCGATGCCATCAACAAAAGCCATTAACAACCACAAAACCACCAACAAACACTAACAACCCCAAAACATACCAAAGGCCACAGAGGTCGTCCAATTCTTCGTAATACAATGACACCCATCACTAAATACAAGCAGCATGCAAGCAACCATGCTGTACTGTATGGCTGTATGCAAGATTGTCTGGATGGCTCCACCAGATGACTCGCTTTTCTCTGTAACGAATAACACTCTATTATACTCTAGTATAGAACAAAGTTGAAGCAAGTGGGGTCAGGGTGCTTTAAGTCGGATTTGTATTTAATTTTTTTAGTAATTTGTGTCATTAAATTAAATCAAATTCATTTTTACGCCAACATTCGGAAATTTTTGAATCAAATTTTGATATTTAATATTTTTTACTTCTAAAATTTCGTAATACAAAAAAATCTAGTGTTTAAAAAAATAAGTTTCGTTATTTTTAATAATCGTGATTTATTTTCTAACAAATAAATAAATAAAATTACTTTTATTCAGATAACTTTTATCCATTTCCTTAGTAACAATTTAAACTTAAAAATATGTTAGTAGGTAATATTCACTTCACTGCACCAATTACATTCTACTCCAGAACGAATGGTGTGTGCTCTCATATTTTGCACATAGGTAATGCCTGCAGGATGTCGTTGGTGCTGCCCCTCAGTCTGTTTTGTAAAGAAGCGACTAGAAGCTCGCTTGCGTCTGATAGCATCAAAGTCATCAGCAAGAGCTTCGGCAAACATCGCAGATGCGCTGCAGAAACGAGGAAGCCGCAACAACATCCTGAATACTGTACGCGCAAGGCGCTGTAGTTCTTTTGCGTGTAACTAACCCACAGGCTGCTCGTGTAAAACGATTGGCAAAAAGCCTAAAACAAAGTTATTTTGACATCAGTCGTACAGCGAGCAAACCTGCGGGCAGGCATATTACCTCTCACAGCCATTACGAAATGAATTACGAAATTCAAATTCGGAATAAAGTTTTTCCAAGTTTTTGTGGATTCCCATTGCATCTAGTTGCAGTTTAGTGTTACGATTTTCACCTAAGCTATGATATTATGTATGACATCAATCTATAAACTTTGTGGTTTTATTCTTAAAACCTATTATTACATTACATATGCTAACTAACCTAACATTTAGCAAGAAACGGAACTAAAAAACAATCAGTTAATGATGATTGAGGTGTGATGTGACCAATATTTTGAAACAGTGATTCAACTTGTGGACCGAAATTAGATAAATAGGAATTGTATATTAATTCATTATTAATGATTAAATATATTAACGTGCCAAAAAACATGAGAATGTACTTTATATAATGAATCATTAACCTCTCACTTACCACTTATCATCTTCAAAAGGTACCAAGTTTTTCTCAACACCGTACGCCTGTTTAGAAAGTTTTTACAAATTGATAGTCATACCCAGTCACACATGACATCACACAGACCTCTACCTCGCACTCCAGTCACACACAACCATCACAAAATCTTTCAAAAATTCGTCCACTGCAGCATTCCTCACAATAGACTTAAACCGAGAAAACAAAGGAAATAATTAATAATAATATATATGGTTTAATGTAAATTTTAAACCTTTATTGATATTATTAAATCTATAAGATATAGAGGACTACAAAATTGAGGTTTTTGAAAATTTACAACTGAACACATCCCAAAGCAAAGAATTGAAATCCTATGTCGTAACCATATCTATCTACCTATCCTATTTCGTATAAATTTAAAGAAATCTACGCTTTTTTAATCGGTATATACGAGAATGAGTAGGTACCTATACGTGACGGATTTAATTATTATGCCACGTGCACTTTACCACAAAGTTAATCTTCTGGTCAGTTTTTATGGCTGATTTTCTTGAATATGTATTATTTTAAATCAACTCAAACTAAAGTAGTTTTGAGAAGTACCTAGACATAAGTATATTTATAAGGATATAAACATTTTATCAAAGGTTCCAATTACCAAATATTCTACAAAAGCATTTGACATCACCTAAATGCATCTATATAGTAAGAGGTTTTTTCTTTTTTTCAAATGTCTTAAAAAAAATTATGATTTCCGTGAAAAATGTCTTATATTTTTCATGCTGCCGCATCTTAGCCGAGCGGGACGGAAGAATGCGATTTTCTTTATTTGATTTATATAGTGGGTGAAAGATTAACTCCTGAGCAGTCAGAATCTAAGGCATTTGGATAATTATTGCAGCTAGAATATTGATTTAAAATTAATGGTCTAGGCAAGAAAATTCCAAATTTCAAACAACACATCCAGAATCAAATGGTACCTACACCCGGTCAGGTAAGGGTTAAATTTCTGTTTTGTTTTTTTTTTTTAATATCATACAGGCATGATAAATAAACATCTGAAAAAGAATGCCTACTTAATTAAATATTCATACTTAATCTATCAACAACTTTATGTATTATTTGCTAAAGCTCTCCATAGAGAACAAGTGGTTAACTTTTACATATGGCGAACTAGTGTTTCTTTTTAAATAATTGTAATTAATATGATGCACTAAAGGATATAATTATATATAAACAATAAAAACAACAAGACAAAAAAATACAAATCGGGTGTTCTGAGAGTACATAATCCAAGATTTCTTTTTTGTATATCTATGGATGTATTATTTATACCAACGAATATATCTATAGGTACAATCGCTAACTAAAGCTAAAATAGTAGAAATAGTTTCAGAGAAGGCAAAGTATTGTGTAACTTTGAGAGAAATTTGTTTAGAATTAATTTAATATTATTATATCGGAGAGGAAAACGAAAATAAATCGCACGTTGTTTTGCCCACACAAATATGTTGCCGATTACCATAAGAATGTGGTTGATTGAACTCGCGCCCAATATCTCTCATTCACTTTATTCAGGGAGAGCCTTTGGAAACAATAAAGATTTTTGCTAAAGTCTAACTTCTAACTCAAAATATTTATTGCACATAACTGTGCTACAAAGATTGTAAACAAAAAAGATATAGTTTCAACAGTCTTACCCTTTCAGATATGCAATATACACGTAGGTAAAAAGCAATTTATTCAATGGTCAGTACAATACCTCTTAGGCCTATTATTATTAGAATTACATTCAAAATATACAAACATACATAAATATGTAAATATATAACACTAAATAGTGTGAGGTATTGTTTCTGCTTAAAATAATAGTTTTAATGATTCTTCTTTTTGTTAATATTATACATCATTCGCAAACTATGTTTATTAACTACAGGGAGTTCATTTACATAGATGAGAAATAGTAGAGGGCCTTCTCAATAGTTTTATTACTGTCATTATATCAATCTGCAAAATCAAAAATCAAAGAACTTTATTCAAAATTGGATACATGTATCATGCGTCTATATAGTAAGTGTTATCCTTAGGTATCATGTGTCTCTTTTTGAATGTCATATTTTAATGTTATACTTTGTTTAATATATGCAAAATCGAAATACTACTAGCGTTTCAGAACGACCACTGGTGAGAAGAATACGCTGAAAGAAACTCAGTCCAGACTTGGTCCCTATGTGCCTGAAGGGCTCTGATTACATTGTTTACATGTAATAAAATTATATTAATTGCCAAGCATTTTTATCAATTAAATAATCAGCTATGCAGTAATAAGCCTATTTTACTAACGGGTTTTTTACAGTCGCTTTAAACTTAAGAATAGGCAGACCCTAATATTTCTGCAGGAATTTTGTCTATCGATAAATTTTTGCCAATAATCTATCGATAATTTTTATTTGTTTCCTTTTCAGTTGTTACATTTCCTCCTAATCAGAACGTTTTCCCCAGTTAAGTCATCAGCTGTGATGCGTTGGAGCCCGGGATCCGCTATTGTGACAGCATTCATGCTGTGACATGATTTTACAGCCGACTGCT
Source organism: Elegia similella (assembly GCA_947532085.1). Lineage (NCBI taxonomy): Eukaryota > Metazoa > Arthropoda > Insecta > Lepidoptera > Pyralidae > Elegia > Elegia similella. The sequence continues at coordinate 16,907,670 of OX383927.1, read as the reverse complement.
TGCCTGGCCCCAACCCTCCTGTTTCCTACCTCCTATATTATGATTGGGAGGTATAAGTTCAAATAGGGAGATCAGTCTACGGAGCAACATCGAATAACAGATTTTTTAATAAAATTGCCTAACGTGCTCCTGTAGTGGAGACTAAAAAGGACCTGATGATGATGACGATGATGATAAGATCGTTTGAAAACTAATAAAACGGGCCAAATTGTCCTTTTTTTTCATATTTACACAAAACGATACAACAAAAACGACTCGTCAAACATTTTTTCTTGTTTATCTCCAAATAATTTTCACTACTATTGTCTGTGGACTCCGTTTATATTTTATTGGCAACTTTAAGCATTAGAACTGTTCGCAAGGCTCAAAAATACGTAAATATAGGAACACTCGATGATTTTATACAATATCTTCTTCATAGTTCGCGGATTTTATTTGCATGTGAATGCGAACCGAGTGCTGACCACGGATCTGTCAATTCGGGCAGAGTTTCTTATACCACTGCGCCACTGCAACTTCACGTTTTTCCGCTCGCTTTTACACTCTGTAGCAGAAGTACTTTTTTGGATAATGTAGCAGAGGTCCCTCTGCATATAGATTAGTACGGTATAGAGCGTAAATGTGCTTTCGACATATCCTAGGACGGGTGAATCAGCTCATCAATATTATCCATTCTTTTCTGTAAGGTCATATTATAAAAACACAAAGAAAGCTGTCTATTTCGTAAGAGATTACTCAGTAAGAGACACAATAATAGTGACAGGTTATATGTAGGTAAGGTTGGAACGTGAGGATGCAGCTCGATCAAAGCATTTAGCCTTTTTTATACCAAAAAAGACACTGAATTTAACAAGTAGGTACCAAGAAAAAGTGAAAATTTATATCTTACACGCACGCCTAGTTTACATAGACGCTAAACGTGAAAATAAAATATTAATTGCAGCTACTTACGTATTTTATTGTACACGATTATGTTAAGTGCCAGGCAAAACATATATAGGTATATATTATAGCACAGATAGTCTTCCTAGTTATTTCTATGTGGCAAATGATAGGGCCGTAATTGTTTTCAATACGAAACTACTTAGTTTCTTCCTTATCGTAGCCAATTTTCAACACCTACGAGTGTAACATTTAGAACCCGTTATACTAATCGGAGAGGGTCAAGCTAACTGATCTTGTCACAATTGTTTTATTTACTTTTGGCTACATCTCGTGACATTAGTGTGCCACAGACTTGAGAGCAAACACACCGGCCGGTATTTTGTTCAAGAACATCCATAGCTTTCACTCGCACTTTATTTACATACGGCTTCGATACTACTCGATCGTGACCATATACACATGTGATATAAATCTAGGGTTCGGTATTTGCATTCAAGGTTTTAACGATGAATACCTAAGCATAGTTAATATTATTATATAAAGCAGGACCTTATCTGTGTCCAATTTTAGGTATGATTGTATATATATATTTTTTTCTATTTATTTGGTTCGTCTCTTTTTTAATCGATATAAAAATACTTTCTGTCATTTTCTTTTTCATTTAAACCCACTTATATTGTACTAGCTTTCGCCCGCATCAATGCCGATCCCCGGAAACAATACTTTTTCCCAGGATAAAATGTCTCAAAAACCCTATGTCCTGCTCCATGCGCCATTTCATGGTGATCGGCTTAGTAGTAAATGCGTGAAAGCGTAACAAACAAACTCACTTTCGCATTTATAATATTAGTAAGGACTATAGTATACACCCGGCTATTGATACCCCCGGAAGGTTATTAATAACTACTAACCAACGAAGGCGCCGGCAAAAACTAGTAACTCCATAAAATTATATATTCGCATACGAAATTTCCATTCAATACTTGCTGGATATTTTCTCCGATTTAATGTTAGCTATCTGCATAATTACCTAGTATTTACGTTTGTATACATCTAAAGTCTAGACTGTGTAGTTGAGATGGTGGTTTGCCTCGACGAATGTTAAGAAATAGGTAACTCACTAAGTGCCAAGTATTTGGTCACGTGCGTGCGGCGACTACTAAATCTGGTGTTTAGATATCCGACTTCTTAATATATTTATAATAGAATATACATATTAAAATAAATCACTTAATAATTATTATCGGCCGGTCTAGTAATTTAATTGTTTTTTAATGTGTATGTGAGGCAGGTCGGTCAGGGGTTTCATCCTCAATAGCTTGGCCGGCGGTTACAGGTATGGCACCGGGTATGCACGCCCGGCATTCCGAGCTGCTACTTGCTTTCCCCCTATTTATTCAAGTGAGTAGTATCCGAATACCTTCATTCCCTCCCCAAATCCAGCTAATTCCTGCCTGTCAAACAAATCCAACAAAACCCTGCTTAAAAATGCTCCGATGGGCAGCCGCCGCATACAAAGCAAGAAGCCAAAGAAACTGCGCTCGTCAACCCACCTGCCAAGCGTGATGAGTATGGGAATATCCTCCCATAGTACGAGGAATCCTTAGGAGAGGCCACCGGCAGTGAACTTCGTACGGCTGCAATATACTGACTTAGTAATAATTTTACAACACGCGTCCGCTTAATGCTCAACTTGCGGTCAATGCCTTAATTTTCTAGTATTTGAATGTGCTTAATTGCAATTATAAAGTCACCTGAACGTTAAGTAGTAAGTAGGTAGTAAGGAACAAATATATATATACTTAGGTATATATGTAAATGTCTGCCCATAAAAATATAAAATCTCGGCTAGTTGAAGGGAAATCATTATCATATTAATCAACACCTATGAATCACCAGGTATCTGAGAATTGATTACCATGCCATGTTTTAAAAAGGTTATAAACCAAACAAATGTACATAGTAAGGTTTATTCTTAGATACAACATTTTACCGGGTGATTTAACTCTTGATAATTATACTTTTCGATATCAATTAATATATAACATACTTTTATAACATATTTCATCGTTTCTTTAAGAAATAAATATGTATATTGTACGTTAAAATATGTATTGTTTCTATATTTTTATTTACTCCAAGGCCACACGGAAGTACATGAGCGTGTTCATATAGATTTCTCGGGACTAATAGGTACTTTTTTGGATAAAATGTACCGTTAGGTAAAGGTACCTTTTCGTGTCCCTGACAATGCGTTAGTAATATTTCATGGCAAATGGATTCAAAGGACGACCTCTGTGGCTCAGTGGTACCGCAAGTGCGTTGAAACGCAGAGTCCCGGGTTTGATCTAGCCGGGCCATGACGGAAAACGATCTTTTTCAGATTAGCTTAGGTCTTGGATTAAATAAGTATATTTTACAAATTAAAGTATCGTTGCGTCCTACGGCCTACGACACAAATTCTGAACTTACTATGGGGCTAGCAAAACCAGTGTGATTTGTTCAAACAAACAAACAAACAAACAAACAAACAAACAAACAAACAAACAAACAAACAAACAAACAAACAAACAAACAAACAAACAAATAAATAAACAAACTCACTTTCGCATTTATAATATTAGTAAGGATGTGAGAATAGTATGGATTAGTGAATAACCCTTGTTTAATTTGTCGTGCGCAAATAGACGTTTGGCGCCAGCAACCGTTAATTAAAGCGGATAATGGAATGGTACTCTAAGCTCGCAACAAAAAAACCCACGAGGCCGACCATGACTTGACATCGAAACCTGCTAAGCTTTAACATGGTTTCATTTTTTGTGATAATTATGCATACAGGTATTTATTGCTCTGGTATACACTACTTATAATTAATAAAATGATCCTTGCAACTTTCTTTTGCAGAAATAATAAATTATCTCCATACAGATCGGAGAAAATAAAAAAAATACCAGTTGCTTCTCTTCCTGCTCGTATCGTGAAAGTGCAACTTTACCCTCAGGGTGCAAAACTGAGGAATCATGTCAATAGTCGATACGGCCTACCCCCATTACTAAGTAGTTTTTGTTTCTGTTTTCCACCTACACTACAATGTAATTTTGAAAACTTTTAATGAATTAAAAAATATCTCATATAAGGCGATCCTATCCACCGATGATATCAAGCTCTAGTCATTTATAGAACAGGGGAAGCTGGATTACAAGAGCTATGTTGCGAATTGCAGCTACCAGACAGCGCCTTTCAAAGTTTTAAGACCATTCCTGTTTGTAAATAATACATTAGCTTACATTATTTTATTATCAAGCATTGATAAGTAATGGGTGTTGAAAATAATTGGATACAAAGGTATCACAAGACGATTTATATTTAATTCGATTTTAATTATATTGATCCAACGTGCCCAAAAACTAGAAAATTGACTATTTAATAACACGTCTATTTGAAGGTGGTCACAATACCTAATTAGAAATTATGATTGTTTGCATTTTAGAACGTCGCCAGCCTTTGAGTCAGACATGGGAGCAGAAACTCGACGACTCGATGCGGGGTGGGGGGGCGGCGGGTGTATCATAAGCCCAAATAGAGGCCTGATATTTTGCCCCCTCATCCCCCCTCGTCCCATGGGCAATGCCCCTGTTTGCATTATTATTAAAAAGTAAAAAAAGGAATTTTAACAATCATAATTTACAACAAGAAATCTCTAATTTAGTATGCAAGCAAAGTAGGAAACTAACGACGTCGCGTTTCGAGGCATTCGTAAGATGCGTACCTACCTTCCATTTAAAAGTCAAAAATGATGATATCATTGAAACAACACGTCTATTTACATACTACTGTGTACTTGTGGATATTTGTTAAGGTCAGAGCCGAGCTTGATAGGCTCGCCACCAATAATAAAATGTAGGTACTCTAGAAAAATCTTTTTTAGTTGCCTTACCTAGGGATGACATGGAAAAGGCAAGAAAGCCCAAGAGGTTTAACATTTTTAGATTTACTTTGAGTACCCTTTTGTATTATAGTTTAGGTAACGTTAAGGCTGGCATGTTTTCTTAATGTTACTGATGCTTCTGCACAATATTTAAGGCTGATTCAGGTGAGATACAAGTCGAGTCGAATGCCAGATACGAGTCATGCTGATAACTGTTTGCCATTGTAATGTTTGTTTGTCAACAGGAAATGGCTGGAAGAGATCGCACTAGCTAACAAAGCGGGCCGCAAGCCATCGCTGCTCCGCGCCATGACGAAGGCATTCTGGATGAGCTACGCTCCGTCTGGCTTCATGTTCCTACTGCAGGCGCTCGTGCTTAAGTGAGTAATGTATTTAATGACAATCTCATGACAAGAACACATTAGCGGTCTCACTGAGATCTTTATGATTCGATAAAATGGCCCGTTTACTAAACTACCGTTATTGCGCAATGTATTACTTCGGTATTTTTTATTGTGATAAACATTGTAGATGCAATAATTGAACATTACTTAATAAGTTATAGCGGAACTATGATTGTGTTCCGGTAGGTATGTATCTAAATTACTGCATTTCTTAGGACCTTATGATACCGGAAGCTATTGTACTTATTTTAAGTATAACCTTTAAGCTAATCAGGTATTAAGTTTGTCACAGCATGATGCAATAAACATAAGAAACTTTTTTATATTATCACCAGCGACCCGGACCCCGACTTCACATGGGTGCAATGTACATATAAACCTTCCTCTAAAGAGGCCTTTGACACTTTGTTAGCTGTCTCGCTTGCACAACCAAACATCTTTAAAGATTTTTAAAAAATGAGTCATTTTTAAAAGTGTTTCCTCGCAGATATTTTAGACATTGTTTTTGTCGTTTGTATCATACATTCATCCGTTGTTTGTATCGTAAATTAGTTGATCAAAGATTTAAAAGCTTTGATCTACTCAATAACGATGTATTGACTACATCGTAAATGAGTTGATCAAAACTTTTAAATTGTCTACATCGTAAATGAATTGATCAAAACTTTTAATTCTTTGATCAACTAATTAACGATACAAACAACCGTCTAATCAGTATAAAAACATGTCTAAAATATTCTCGATTAGTAATTAGATCTAGGATAATTAGAAAACACTTTTATAAAAACGAGACCCACTTTTTAAGTCTTTAAAAATGTTTGATCGTGCGAGCGAAACAGCCTATCAAATTTGTCAAAGACCTCTTAAATCCACTCTATTTATATAAAAAAACCGCATCAAAATTCTTTGCGTAGTTTTAAAGATCTAAGTACGAGTATATAGTTACATTCAGTTACACAGACAGCGGGAAGCGAGTTTGTTTTATACTATGTAGTGATAAACCAAAGTAGACTAAAACCCCTGTCCTATAAACAGTTTTTCCCTGTCCTATAAGTAGATAATAGAGAGACTATGATATGGCTTTATGCTTATATTATATATATACTAGCTATTGCCCGTGACTTCGTCCGCGGCAATTTCTGTTGTTATGATTAGTTATTTTTTTTATTAGTATAGATTAATAATTTTCCTCCGTTTTTTTATTGATTTTTATTGATGCTTCGCTCCTCTTGGTCGAAGCGTGATGTTTTATAGCCTAAGCCTTCCTCAATAAATGGACTATCCAACACAAAAATAATTTTTCAATTTGAACCAGTTAGTTCCTGAAATTAGCGCGTTCAAACAAACGAACTCTTCAGTTTTATAATGTTAGGATAGATACGATGTTGCCATTTTTATCCGCTAAGGCGCATAAACAGTCGTAAAAAATGCAAAGTAGTAACCCGGGAATGGTTGTCACAGCAAGCTTCAAGTGTAGGTACCGTTGAGAATATTTTTACATATAATTACCACCGCAACAATCGTGATCTTATGTAAGACAAAACTAAAATCATTATTTGCGTAAGGGTACTAAGGTAAAGTTTATAAACTCAACTGCTCAGAGTGCTCAGGTACATATTTACCTAGGACATATTTTGAAGTTTCACTTGAAAATGGTAGATATGTTATGGGTATAAATTATTTATTTATCTAATCTACATTAAAATACCTAGGTAAAGTTTATAAACTCAACTGCTTAGATACATATTTAGGACATATTTTGAAGTTTCACGAGAGAATGGTAGATAAATTATGGGTATAAATTATTTTATTATCTAATCTACATTAAAATAGCGAACAAAATATATAAAAAAAACTTTTTTTAAATTCTCAATTTGCTTTGTCGTAGACATAGCCTAAAACCAACGGACGTTCAAGACGCATCTAATGATGTCATATATCACGTTACTTTAATTAGTTTAGGAGATTCGAGGAACAAATGAACATACATACATACATAGCGGCCAAAATCATATCCCTCCTTTTGGCATAGCAGTAGTCGGGTGAAAAGGGTAGCAGAGTAAATAAAAACATCTTCGGTTTTTGTCAATCTATTTTTTTTTATTCAACGCTAAGAGTTTAAAATGTTAGCCGTATCCCTTACTCCCGTTTTTTTGTATAAAATTTTACATTTGAAGCTCACCATCTCAATCTCATTAACATTTGAAAAAGCGAGTTTCCACGAATAGTGTTTTTAGTCCGCGCTTTTGTTGTCACAGAATAAACTGGCTGTAAATTCGATGCAATTGCCTTTGAATTGAAGTGGTTCCGCACAAGCGGCTTGAGCAGAAAAATAATTTCTGATTTAGTCTGGTTTTATCTGGGAAAACATATCATTGGTTGTTAAAGGCAAGGCTATTTTATTAGTTTAGGGAGCGACAGTTTGTTGTCATTTCATATAGATTGACTTGTAGATGATGGTATTGGATTCCACTTCATAATTTTTGGTGAAGATTATTAAAGTAAAATAGAATATAAAAGCATTCACATAGTGACACTTATTTTTTATTATAAAATTTAATTTTCGCGGATTATTTATGAAGATTGGTATAAGCTTTTTAATTTTCTTGTGCTTGTTGCAAATGAAAAAGTCTATATGGTAATAACGCGCGAGCCAAGGCGACGTTGCCGCTTCGTGCGCCGCCCCAGAATCAAACACGACGTAAATAAAATATTTTTATGGTTAAAATTTGACTCCTATTTTTTATTTGTGGAATCGATTTTACTCTCTATTCTAAACAAACTAAATTTAGGGTTTGCGCCTTTTCATTAACACGTTGTATACTGTGGCAAATAGTGGCTCTATAGCTGTATACCGGTGTAAAAGATACCTTGTTGAGGTAGACAAAACACATATCAAGCGACACAGAACGCAAGAGCACAGATTACTAAATAGTCGCAAGGGCAAGGTAGAGTCGCGAATAAACTTAATTTTTTTTCACACCTGATTGAATTACATACGACGCGTAACAATCGAATTTAATATGCCTGACGGCCAAAATGGCGTAATAATTTCGTTATTGTACCTTCCTAACCCATGTTTGACATAAAATAAATAAATTATGAAAAAAATCACAAGATGATTTTGTCATTAATAAATACCTTGTTACAGACCTTTCCAACCTGTTGCGCTCAGCATGATGCTGGCATACTGGGAGCCCGGCTCGGACATGTCCTACGAGCAGGCAGTATACTGCGCTTCAGCCGTCATTCTCATGTCGCTGTTCATTGCTTTCCTCAACCACCACGGTTCCTACTCCACTCAGCAGTTTGGCATGAAAGTGCGCATCGCAGCGTGTTCTCTTATTTACAGAAAGGTTTGTATCGAATTATTTACAATTATTAAATACTAGCTTTCGCCCGCGGCTCCGCCCGCGTCAATGTCGATCCCTCGGGAATAGTACTTTTTCCTGGGATAAAAGGTAGCTTATGTCCTTCTCTGTAGGTACTCCAGAGAACGTGTATGCAAAATTTCATGATGATCGGTTCAGTAGTTACGGCGTGAAAGCGTAACAAACAAACAAACAAACAAACAAACAAACAAACACAAACAAACAAACTCACTTTCTCATTTATAATATTAGTAAGGATAATACGATCAATCAACGATCAATCGACACAACAGCATTCAAAGTCAAACGTCGAAAAGAAACTCGTATACATGGTGAAATTTTTATCGTGTTGGACCCTTACAGGGGTGACTCAGACCATCAAAATTAACAACTTTTCCTATCGGAACAAAGCTGGAAACTCAAAAAAAATTCGACATTCCCATACAAACTGGCTGGGCGGCGGAACTCTGTTGTATGGAAATGACGAAATTGTTTTGAGTTCCCAGCATTTGTCCCATAGAAAAAGTCGATCATATTGAGGGTCCAAAACGATCAAAATTTCACCATGTATGCACATTCTAACAGCATGACATTTACTTACATATACCATGCTTGGCAAATCTATCAAATGATGTTACCTGTTTCATATCATTAGTAACTTAAGTAAGAATTAACTTTTTTACCTCAAAGGGATATAATACAATTTTAAAAGAAAATTCCATTGAATTGGCTAACAACAATTCTAAGAATATGAGCTCAGTGCTTGTAATGCACACATTCTAATGAAACGACAAAATACGTGCTAAGTTAACAAAAACTGACATTGAGATCGTGCAGTTAACAAAGAACCTAAGTACTTATTTATGAGAATCATAGCTTTTTAAAATTCATAACTATATTTTGGGTTCATATTTAGAGACATAGGTATACTTGATGCTTTAAAATAAGTATTTTAACAAGTACTGGGCTTATTAATATAATGTAGAGGTACAAGGTCTTCTGCATCATATGAGTACCTTTGCTAAATACTGTATAGGTAATAGTGATATAAAAATAAGTACTTACCTATTATTTTAGAAATACCCGTCTGCACTTTTTTTTTACATAACTTTCTAAAACAATCTATCTTCCATGCTGGTTTAGAAGAAAAGAAGAAACGTAGAATGTGAAAGCGCAGATCGTAAAATCCGATCAAGGGATTGGGCTAAAATCTGCGGAATAATATCAATAGGCGACGCGGTTAACAACCCATCACTATTTTGATTTGGTTTTTTTTCCATCTACATGCTCTCCAATATGCTAAATGTGGCCATAAGGTCTTATAGACCTAGGCTCTGTCTACCCCGCAAGGGAAAAAGATGTGATACTATGTATTTATGTATGTATCGTTGAGTTAGTATCCTACACAAGTTCACAACTTACTGTGGGGCTAGCTCAATTTGTGTGATATATATGTCTAGAGACACTTTAGTTTTTTGAGAAACTCTCCACGAACCATCCAGCCGTTTGGAAGATACGAGGTAATAAAGAAATTTACAAACATACATGATACACGTGAAACACATAACCCTTCTTGGCAGTCGGGTAAAAAGGAGGGTCAGGTCAGAGATACTCCTGTGACTCCGAACGAATCTTCAGGATTAATTAGGAATACAAAAATGATAGCTACATTTGTACATTGTACATATTGGAGAAAAGAAATCATTGTAGCTACTCATCTACTCGAATATGTCATTAAAAATATTATCTATGACAGGTTATGCGCATGAGTTCAGGAGCTTTAGCGCAGACGACAGCTGGCCAAGTGGTGAATCTTCTGTCCAACGACGTGAACCGGTTCGACTACGCGTTCATCTACACGCACTTCATCTGGCTGCTGCCACTGCAGGTCATCCTGGTGTGCTACCTCATCTACATCAAGATCGGCGTGGCTGCAGTAGTCGGCGTCATCGGCATTGTGCTACAGACCATTCCGGTTCAATGTACGTAAGACGTAATATTTCTTATATCAATTACGTATTGTAACGATTTATTACTCCATTTTTTTTATAACTACTTATATGTTATCATCACATTATTTCGGATCACATTCTTGCCCCTTTTTTCCAAGGTTTTTAGAGTAATTATAACTTATCTGTATAATGTCTTAATACTACTTATCCCAATCCAGGACAATTTTTTTTCAATACTTACCTGTATAATGTAACACTTGGACAATCATACTCATAAGTCATAAAAATAAGGATTATTTAAGTAATGTATTTATTGTTTCCTTATAATAAGTGATTTCCTAGTCTTATGCTATAGGTATGAAGGATGTTGTGCTAAACATATTATTATAGTCAAAGGAAAAAACAGTAATTAGAATTACAAATAGGTACTTCACGGAAAAAATACACCTATTTCATTATTGTGCAATTTTTGACAAGCGTTTATTGTGCCTGTTAAATAGGTTCATGACTCGAACTTAGGTATCTAAATCATTTTATAATCACTTAGGTAGGTACTTTTAACTTCAACTAACAGCAACTAATACAAAATTAACTCCATTGTATTAAAAAAGCTAGTCCAAACTTTTGTTTTCTGACAAAAATATTTTCTGCATCGATGATGAATTTATACACTAAGGTAACACCCATTTTTGTCGGTTTGTGGTAACAATGTTAAAACAGGCTTTAGATATAACTCTCTATTTGAAAGTTTTATCATTATACATTTAGAATAGCAATGAGTTTCACTATTTCGCCGTGATCTGGCATTCATCTTATAATATATATGAATTCAATAAAAAAACGAAAATTAAAAAGAGTTTTCATTCTTTTTTTTTGTATGTAGAGAGTAATAGCATTTAAATGATAGTTTAGATTACCAACCTTTAAGCTAACGACTATCCAGGCAACGCAGCATGTAATAGATTAAAGACACGTCATACCTATATGGAAGCTCTTTACATGGACTTATTAAATCCATAAATGTTTGTGTTGCAGCGTACATGAGCAAATTGGCTGCAAGGTTGCGGATGAAAACTGCCTGCAAGACCGACGAGCGGGTCCGCATAATGGACGAAATTATCAGTGGCATGCAGGTTAGCTATCCTTACACTTTAGAACTAATTTACCTCGAATATTGCATGCATTTTATACTCATTCTTTACACTGCACACATTTTAAGTGGATAATCTCTATTTTCTATATATCTGTATATGGATGAGACAGTATTTGTGCTACTTGCTATGAAATACTTACGTAAGAAATATTGTAGCAAACTGTTATTAGAAAATAAATTTTGTAGCCTGTATCAGATAGAGACGTGTCTATGTTGTATCTATAAAGCGACGTGTCCTGTAAATATCGGTACAGTCAACGTGAATCTTGTATTATATCTTTACTTTTATTTTACAGGTCATAAAAATGTACGCTTGGGAGAAGCCATTCGAGTTAGTGGTAGCAACTGCCCGTAAAAACGAGATAAAGTGCATCACCTCGGCGTCGTATCTCCGCGGAGTCTACCTCAGCTTCATGGTGTTCACCGAGCGGCTCACGCTGTATATCACGCTGCTTTCCTACTCCTTGTTCGGGTTCCAAGTCACTGCTGATATTGTAAGTTATTACTACTTACTTTATTTTGATTATTTATTACGTTATTTCCAATGTTTCTTTAATAATATAAACGTTTTGCCCAACTTGCTTACTTTTATGGCAAATATATAATGGAGCCGGTTCTTAACTAAATAAATATCTCCCGGCCAATGTAAATTCGACGAAATAACGTAGAGCCAATATTTTTTCGCCTATACAGCACCTCATCGTGCACTATACAAATATACTTTACAGGTATTCCCACTGGCGCAATTCTACAACACGCTACAAGGGACTTTATCAATTATCATGTCCAATGCTGTTTCGTTTTTGGCAGAGGCTCTAATTTCTGTCCAGCGCCTCGAGGCATTCATGCTATTGGGTACGTGAGGCCTGCTGGTCTCGGCATGACTAAAATGCATGAAATACTGGGTATAGACGTTGTTTGCCTAAAAAGATTCGGCTCTAACTTTATTATCTTCACCTTAGATTCGTCAGCATGCCCTTCGCAGCTCTCATTAATGTTAGTTTAAAACAAAACCCGCATGTGCTTTCTGCATGTAAAATGTAAATAGTTGTTGTAAGAATTTGCATGATAATGTATAATGCATGAAATTAATGTAAGAGAATGTATAACATTTTGTAATTAGTTCTAATCTTGCATGAGGGGTTATTTGAAACGGAGATGTAGCCTTACACAATAAAGATTATTTGTATTCTAATACGACCACACTGATATACTCCAAGGTAAGGAATAGCAAACTGTAAAACTTCTTTGCTCCGGATCTTAAAACATCAAAAAAGTTTATTATCAGCCATATAACTTAAGGATCGATATGATTTTCGCAGGCGTTCCCGACGGCCCAAATGTTCAACATCCTACAATTATCAGTAGCTATCGTGTTGCCGCAAACATTTACAAATACCATGGAGTCTATTATATCTATTCGCCGCATTGAGGCCCTTATGTTGCTGGGTACGAGCTATACTTAATAGTTGTTGACTGTGATATACTAAGACGATCTTGTATGTACTTATACTTTTGAGCAAACAATCGCATTTTTTGTGTTAACTGTATGAGTACCTACATCGTCAGTCTTGTAAACTAACATGCATGGTGGAAGTACTCGTAATATAATGAAGTTTAAGGCTTTTTTCTCATACTTTCTGGTTTTATTTGTGTGTATTCTTATTAGTTACGTAAGTATATTCCACGGAGGTATTCATTGATTGGTTTTGTACCTATTTATGTATACCTTATATTGATAAAATAAAACGTGATAAATATAACATTCCTAAGAAAATTGCCCCGTAAACTAAAGTTGTGTTGCTCAATAAAATGGCAATCTTATTCCCATACACCCATTGCGAAATAACAAATGACTTTTTCTATACTCACGCGAAATAGACCTCGAAATTGCATAGTATACAAGTTATGCTAACTTGTAATTACACAAGCGATAAAAAAGATGAGAAATCGGTTTAAGGAAGCGGTAGGTAATTAGGTAGCGCAATTGTTCGGGTGCTAAATAATATCAATTAAGTTATTTAATAAATCTCTTCGTATTGCCTGTACATACTCTTATAGATTATTAAAATTACATCTTAGTATCATCATCATCAGGTCCTTTTTAGTCTCCACTACTGGAGCACGACCCTCTCTGTACTACATAATCTAAGTATAATTATATAATATTTTTTAAACAGTTTTTATATGATTCATTGCTATACTTGTTAGGACATAGAAATTCACGTCAATTGTAAATCCAAAATCCGCTTAATAACTATAGTCTATGTCATTTTTTCGAAAACAGATGAAAGAGAAGATTTGCGCAGTGTCCCTGATGTAGACATCGCCAAACTTGTACAATCGGTGGAAAACCAGAAAATGAAGAACTTAAGCGAGGTGGACCTGCGTCCTAATACTTTCAAGAAAATTGACGAAGAGGGCATCTTTAACCCTGGTAAGTTATATTTCGTATTATTTATGAACCTAATACAGTTTTTACCACCAATCCAACATGATAAAAGGCGTACATATGCAACTAACTTAGGACATTATTACATAATACTCAAAAGCCCTCTAACTCATAGATTTATTGATCTTAATCTCCGTCTATTTTCTTGATAAGATACAATAACAATGAATTTATTATGAGAAAAATTAAATACATTCATAGAATCAACATCGATTCTCAAACTAGGGAGACAAACTAGGGGAACCGTTTAATATTTATTACAGATTCCGCAATTTATAACACTGAGACGCAATTTTTTTTAAATCTATATATTTTTTTTCTATCTATCTACATTGTAAGATTGTAAGTGACTTATTTATTATACAAGGCATTATAAGATTAGTTAAATCCCTTCAATTATATATATATATAATATCCAAGTAAAGGTAAACTTAACGTATAGGTACAGCGTGATTTTGAACCTCTTAGCTATATTGAAATCTGGGACTTAGAATCCCTAATGGAATACAGAATTGCAAGAAAAAAAAGGTAAAAAACGAAGAAATACATTTGACCTTTCATATAAATTCGTCCAGCTGATAAGCGACTTTGAATAGGAAACCTATTTTAGGGTTCCGTACCCAAAGGGTAAAAACAGGACCCTAATAGTATGGCTCCGCTGTCTGTCTGTCTATCTGTCTGTCTGTCCATCCGTCTGTGTCATGAACCGTGATGTTTGACAGTTGATATAGCAACACTACTAAAAATCTGAATATATATATTTAAGGGTTTGGTGTTTTAACTGACAACTCTTTATTGTGATATTCTGTTTTAACGTGATGAGTAAATCATTACAGAAATTCCTATATCGTTTGTGAGAAGACAATCTTTCGGGCGTTTATTTTACTTCACTGTGTAGCTTGCCTCGGTGTCGCATGCATCTCATCAAGCTATGTGTTATTCAGGGCCGAAAGTTAAACTTGGAGCGGCTAATTTTGACCACACGTGTGTGTGAGCGAATAGAGGTTTCTATGATGTTATGGAAGGAAGAGACAGCCTCATTGATATCAACTTACTTACTTCCTGGGCGCTACAACCCTTTGTGGGTCTTGGCCTCCTCTACGATTTTCTTCTATTTCGCTCTGTCTCTGGCCTCCCGTCTCCAAGATGTTTTCTTGCCGAGTCTCTTCAGGTCCTCCTCTAGGCAATCCTTCCACCACTTTCTAGACCTTCCCCGGGGTATTTTTTGTTGTGGGGTCCATTTATATATGGTCTTGGGAGCTCTGGTGTCATCCATTCTTTCCAGATGGCCTGCCCATTTAGCCTTTGTGACTTGCAGAACCTGACGATGTTTCTTTCAAATCAGATGTAAATTACCGTGATCGTCATTGATATGAACAGAGTTCGTGATTCTTGACTAGTCAGTTTGATTGAGTTCCGCAGCTACCACGTCATAATTAGTTACGGATCTCTCCCTTTTTGGCTTATTTAACTTGCTGTTAGGAGTATAGGGTTATTACGACCGTGTTTAGTGGAACTTAACAGCTGTAAGATGACGCAGGTATAGGTATTTCGTATATTTTATTGTCAAGACCCAGACTTTATTCATTCGTTTACAATAACGAATAAAAATTATCTG
Source organism: Elegia similella (assembly GCA_947532085.1). Classification (NCBI taxonomy): domain Eukaryota; kingdom Metazoa; phylum Arthropoda; class Insecta; order Lepidoptera; family Pyralidae; genus Elegia; species Elegia similella. The sequence continues at coordinate 16,891,907 of OX383927.1, read as the reverse complement.
TCCAAATGTTTAATAGTAGTGATTTCATAAATCCTTACTTAATTAATAATATTACAAACACGAAAGTTAGTGAGTATATATGGATGTTTGTTAGCCAATCACCAAAATAACTAAACGGATTTTGACGAAATTTTGCACACAGATTGATTATTACCTATCTCTAACTTGCCTACACCAGCCGGCCAGAAACCAGAAATGAATCGCAATACTCTCGAAGGATGGAAGGATGTCATAACGCCAGAGGCGTCTTACGGATCAATCTTTTAGCTCCCCGCAGACTCACCTCACTGCACCCTTAACCACCTAAATGTTGCCCTTCTGTTGCCAATCGCGGAGATTAATTGGGAGTGAGAGGAAGTGAGTGGCGGGTCACCACCTGCCGCGATTAATCTTATAAAGTTATTATGGCAGGGTTCCGACCCTTAAGTATACTTAAGTCCCATTTCAAGTCTATCTAAACATTATTCATAAACTGGTTTTCTTTTTCCATAAATTTCCAATAAATAGGAGGAGGAACCTCCTGTTGAGACCTGTTTATGGGGATATCAACTCATCGATATATCCAAAAGCGGGTTTTGACGGGTTAACCAAATTACATCAAAACTATCCAAGGGGAATCTACGTGTTGAACTTGTGTCCCGGACATGGTCACCACGCCCGTGTGATATATGGGGGAGAAACAATAATTATATGACACAACGCCTATCGAATGCAAATAATCACATTATATTTTTATGTTACTTACTAATAATGTAGTTCTCTAAGGTTTAGTGTTTAAGTTGTAATGTTTATCTATTAAACAAACAAACACACAAACATTATGTTTTCGATAAATTGTTTATGTTCAGCATCGATCGATGATATAATGAAGATGTTCAGAAAGTATATCTTCACGATTCGAAAGAAAATAATTATAATAGGTACCTTAGTTATAGTAGTACTTCTATGTATTGACTGCAGATAATGATTATGATGATGAACTCTTTGCAGGATTCGAATGCAGCGAGAAGGGTCTGCTCAGTCAGTATGGCTCTGTCCCAGTGAGCCCAGAAGTTGGCATTTTGATTCAGGACGTTTCTGCGAGTTGGACGGACAACGGCCCAGTAACGCTACGGAACCTCAACATCACGGTGCCTAAGGGCAAGTTGTGCGCTATTATTGGCTCCGTTGGTTCTGGGAAGGTAAGAAACAGAAAAGAAAGGCATCCTCATCCAGGACGTGTCTGCGAAATAAAGAAATGACGGTCCAGTGCCGCTGCGGAACCTCAAAATCTCAGTGCCCAAAGGCTAACTGTGCGCTAACATGTGCTCGTTGGCTATGGAAAGGTAAGGAACAGAAAAAGTACGGCTCTGTTCCACTTATCCCTTTCCCCTCTACGTAAGCGTTCTCATATATTTCTTTATTATAGAGACATTTTTATTTTGTATTTACATAGATGGGCATTACTGTCAATGTCACTCACCAGCTTCTAGAGACGCCTTTCTCAACATATTTCATACAATACAAGGGTATCAGCGGTCAACGCTGTTTATTTGTTTGCGGCATTATGAAATTTATTGAGGTTTTGAGGTAGGTACCTAATTGTAGTAAATGCAAAAATCTGCAATTTGTACCAATAGCAAGAAGAATCCTTACTTAATATTATAAATGCGAAAGTGAGTTTGTTTGTTTGTTTGTTACGCTTTCACGCCGTAACTACTGAACCGATCATCATGAAATTTTGCATACAAGTTCTCTGAAGCACGGAAAAGGACATAGGCTACCTATTCCCGAGGGATCGACATTGACGCGGACGGAGCCGCGGGCGAAAGCTAGTTGAATATAAAATGATAGCATAAATAGTAATGAGCACATTTCCTAGCTAGGGTGTTTAATGCGCAGATGTAAATTATATACCTACCTTTTCATTTACACAGGTGTTCGTTTAGCACAATGAATGTTTTTTTAAATTATTGTGTCATTTGTTTCAGAGTTCCGTTCTGCAGCTGCTCCTGAACGAATTGCGATCAACAAGCGGTCGCATACATCTCTGCGGGCCTTTGTCATACGCTTGCCAGGAGCCCTGGTTGTTTGTGGCCACCGTTCGCCAAAATATTCTGTTTGGCTTACCTTACAACTCCAAAAAGTACAAAGAGGCAAGTTTTACAAAATCCCATATTAGATATATTTGGTTTTGCAATCTACGGGTAGGTACTAAAAGTATTCATCATCATCATCATCAGGTCCTTTTTAGTCTCCATAATAAATTAAAAAAATATTACCGGAGTGAAATGTCATAGATTCAAAGATTTATTCAGAAAATAGGCCTTTACGGCAAACTACTAGCGTTTAGTACTTCGCGTTAGTGGAACCGACCACTGCAGAGAAGAAGACGCCGAAAATCTTTTCAACTTTGACTTTGTAATCTACATCTACACTATCTACACTAATATTATAAAGAGAAGAGTTTTGATTGTTTGTTTGAATTGAATAGGCTCCGAAAGAACTGGGCCGATTTGAATAATTCTTTCACCATTAGAGTCCTAAATTATCCCTGATGAACATAGGCTATAGAATATGTTAAAAAAAGTTAGGGATCCGTATGAAAACTTCGATAATGTAACCCAAGGTGTGAAAAGAATAGCAAGAAAAATCCTTCTATCGCGTACGCTGCGGAAACTATTGACAATAGAGCAAAGTGATATACTACAATTTTATAGAGGACATCAATGTCTACAAAAGAATCTGCGGCACCATATGGTTAACTATTACAGTTACGTCACAGTAACTACTTTTTCATGTTAAAATATACAATAGCAACGCCGGTACAAACGAGAGGCCACATTATTCGTACCTTGGTATGAATCCTTATCAAAATAAATTTTGAATTCAAGGCTATATCAGTACCTGTAAATTACTTTTTGAATTATTCAAATCGGACATACCATTCAAAAGTTATCATGAGTGTAATAATTATTAAAATTGAAATTTAAGAAAACTGCGGCATCGTACTTCCCAAACAGATGAATTTGATTGTTTGTTTAGTCAAACCATGCTGGTCTGGGAGAAAAGAAAAAACCGACTAAGTGCGAGTCAGACTCGCGCATGAAGGGTTCCGTACTATAAAAAACGGCAAAAATCATATCTGTTCTATGGGAGCCCCCTTATATATTAATTTTATTCTATATTTTAGTATTTGTTGTAATAGCGGCAACAGAAATATATCATCTGTAAAAATTTCAACTGTCTAACTATCACGGTTCATGATATACAGCCTGGTGAGTAAAGACAGACAGACAGACAGACGGACAGCGGAGCGATTTTAAAATAGGGTTCCGATTTTTTTTACCCTTTGAGTACGGAACCCTAAAAATCAATTGCAATCCCGGATTCAATGATTCTTTCCTAGGACTTTCTTCTATTAATAAAGGATAAGTAGCAATTGGTATCTTCGAGAATCAACACCGCAATTGAGTTTATGACTTAAAACTCTCAATTGCGGTGTTGATGATGGACAACAGAACAGAGATTTTTTATCGGCAACAGAGATTTTTTTCTACCGTATTCTGTCCTCGGCTGGGCTACACCTGCCCATTTCTTTTCAAATTTCTTTATATCATCACACAAACGTTTTCTAAGCCTACCACGTTTCCTGTAATCATCATCAGGAGTCCACTTCCTAATTAAAGTGGCCCATTGGTCCGGAAAAAATCGGCAAAAGACCCGCCCATTCCCATTTCAACTTTACGGCTTTATGCCCCACATCAACGATGCCAGTTTTAGAGTGATCTACTGGTGTTTGGAACTCTATCCAGCTTGGTGACATCTAGAATGCTTCACTCTCTCTGGTAAGTCTTGACTTGGGAATTCTGTTCCTCAGTCGATGACCAATTTTGCCGTAACTTAGGATGGGCAATATACACATGGCAATGAGTTTACGATCTGGTGACAATGGAAAGTTTCCCTTCATAAGCTCTTTCATGGACCAGTAGCTCCTCCAGGCCTTATCTACCTCTATAAGACGATTTATTTCTTTTTCCTGCCTATTACTGAAGGAAACTAGCTGGCCTAAAAAGATATACTCATTGACTTAGTTCATTTCTTACTTTTCTTGCTGTTGGTCTTAACTTGCGCCTGAGTCCTATTCCAAGAGTTGTCTTGCTCAGATCTTCGGTAGTTCAGTTTGTTCACACAGCATTTCCTGTAGTTCTGCTGATGTGGAAGCAAATTTTATCTGCGAATTCCAGATTTTTAAGTCTTTTCGTGCCTATGAGTTTTTTTGTAACAGATAATAGACGGGAAAAATTTGGCTACGGTTTCTATGTAAATGAGTATATCCATTCATCACACCTGTATCCCTCACAGGGTAGGCAGAGGGTAGACACATCAACGAGAGAAGTGATTATGAGAAATTTAGCTTCTCCTTTAACTTAAGTAGGTACCTACCTAAACATTTAATTGAAATTAACAGGAAACATTCATAATTATTACCAATTACATTAACCATTAATATAGGGTGTTATAAATTTTACGTGTTTTATGTGTCTGTTAGTGTATCTATTTGTAGGTTGCTGTTATAATTTTGTTTGTTTATCAAAAGCAAACTTGATCGAGGGCGCTTAGCACGGAAAGTTTGTCAAGAGTGTATTAAAATTATTATTTTTATTTTTTCGTTAAATCACTATATCTACCCGAGCGAAGCCGGGGCGGGCTGCTAGTATCCTATATAGGTACGGTATAATAAGCATTTTGACGGCCTCCGCGACGCAGTGGCTGTCTGCTATACGATGAACACCAGATTCGATTCCCTTTACTTTATCTTCATCGGTGGTATTGGACCGTAATAGGGATTGACGTCATTTCGTATATTTATTCATAACTCGTTTTGAATAAATATGAAAATCGGTTTAGTTGTTTAATTACAGTCGGTTTTTAATGAAAGATTATCTTTATGTCAGTCTCCTTTGTTGCATTTTAAACCTATTTTATTGTTTCCAGGTGGTGCGAGTGTGTGCTCTGCTTAAAGATTTTCAACAGTTCCCGCACGGTGATCAGACCCTAGTTGGTGAAAGAGGAGCTTCTCTGTCCGGTGGTCAAAGAGCACGCATTAATCTTGCTAGAGCTGTCTACAGACAGGTGAATATTTTTTTTTTCTTCTAACTAAAAGAATATATAACATACTTAGCTAGTGGCCTACATCCACAAAATCCGACATTTATTCGAAATGCGAACGATGAGAAGCGTAGTCTAATTTGGCAATTTTTTTTTACGACTCTTAAAGTATTATCTTGGGGTAGTACTTCCTGCCATCCTACAAAAAAGAATGCAGTCATTTACATGAAATTTCTTACAAACATATTATTACAGGCTGATATCTACCTCTTGGACGATCCACTCTCAGCGGTGGATGCCCACGTGGGCCGGCAGTTGTTCGATGAGTGCATCAACGGCTACCTGCGCCACACCACGCGCATTCTCGTCACGCACCAGCTGCACTATCTGAAGGCGGCCGATTACATCATCATCATGAACAATGTAAGTTCGATCATCTTAGTCCTGAGCTTATCATCATGGTAGCAAAGCACTGGTCAAAACTTATTTATTATGAATCTATAGCCTTTTTACGACTCTATAGCAGGAGTAGAAGTTCTAAGCTGACTGTAGAAAAGTCATATTTCTCAACCACGGCCTATATGGACTAACAGTACCTATGCAGCAGCAGTTTGTTCTACACGTGCACAGATGGTATCGTTGATGTGGGGCATGCTCACTAACTACCATACTAACGGCACTACCTGAAGACAGCTGTTACTGTTGGTCGGAATCTGAAGATTTTGATCACATGATCAAAATCTTCAGTTTCCGACCACCAGTGACAAGAAGTTGTTTGAAGTGGCTAACTGTGCTTCTGCTTCACTACTACATGATAAGACATGATATGAACAATCTAAGGTCAAGCCTTTGCCCATCCTTTTAACTCATATACAAGGTCTCCTAGATGTAAAATATTCATAAATACACTTGGTTGCGCCAAATAGTTCAAGCAAAATCTCACTAGATGTCGTAACTGTCCTGGAACCCCGATTCAAAAGTTTGACAAGCCTGCGCCGGACCCACGCCGCGAGAGGCTAGTATCCTCCGTAACGCCGTCGCGCGAGGTGATCTCCAGAGGTGACACGCTATGTCCTTCTGCTGCTTGTGACTTCATACGCTGTGAAGGTTGCTTGCCCGCTTAAAATCCGCAAGGCTGACTATATTGGCCAGGGTGACAGACCCACCGCTCGTGATAAATAACCCATGAACCTTACATACGTGTAAACGGTGAAAAAGTGAGAGTGTGCCGATTGTAGCTGTCGTAAGCTGATGCTGGTTTCCTGGTTTCCTGAGAGGCTGGTCTGCGAACTGGTAAGTCACTTTGGGGTCGGGATATCCTGAACAGATACGATCGTTTAAGAGATTTGCTTGAATTCGAAGGGAATCAGTGGGTCCATTTAGAATCCGCAACCGCTAAGAGGCGCATCACGCCGCTGCGTCTCCATAACTCCTTCGAGCCGGATAGGTATTTCGAACCATTTAATTTCATTTGGATTCATAACAAGTTTAAATTTCTCGGTAAAAAAATATTGTAATAATATCGTTGTTGCACATCGTCACACGACTTTCGACCGTCCTGCTTATGCATTAGGGTTCAATTTGTCATGCTGTCATATTGACTACCGCATTTGAAAATATTCACAATATTTCTTATTTTCGCATATTCCATAGGTAATCTATACATTACTATGATTTAATGCATTGATTTATATCGCCTAATAAGTTAATTCCCGCAAAAGTGTTAATTTCGTTGAGATAGCATTTATTTTTATAGAATCGGGTAGTTTAACCCATCGTCGCATGATCGAGACACACCCAGTGCCGCGATTTGTTCAACTTTAATTTCGAACAACTCTGGGTTTGATATCATTCGCGTATATGGTATCCATTCATGTTATGAATTTGTTATGTTTGAATTAATGTCATTCAAACACTAATCTCCGCTTTTCGCTATAGTAATTCTGTACTAGTGATCGTAGTTTACTCAAATACCGGCCGTGAACTACTTACGTAACGCGCTAATGCCTGGTGCTAACGATTAGCATTTTATTTCGGATGCTTTTATTCGATCACTTGTACAGTTTTCCGCATATTAAAGTAATAAACAGTCCACTCCGCTCACCGCATTATATATATGTCTGGTATCTTCTCAATCTCGCATAAAGCTATTTGTTTGTTACACTTATAGCTATTATTTTTCTTTTTTGATTTATTTACCGTTCGTAATCATGGGTGACGAAATTCAACTTAAGTTGTTTACGGCTAAACGTAATGCGATTTTTGCCCGTATTCAAGCAACTTACGACAGTTCGTCAGTGCTTACCACTGATAAATTACGTAATAGTTTTATCGCTAAGGCTAAACAGATAGACTTATGGCGAATTGAGTTTGTCGAGATGCTGGACAAAATTAATACTATCTCGCTTTCATTAGACGAAAAATATGAGGTCAGTTATACTTCATTAAATTCATTCGACGATTTAGCTAGTGAAATAAAATACAAGCTCAGCTCGTTGGTTGAACCGCTGACGAAACCGTCATCTCATACTGAAAGTATAGGTCACAACACATTAAATATGAAGGTACCGCGAATCAAACTTCCTAGTTTCGAAGGTGACCTTGAAAGTTTTCCATATTTTTATGAAACTTTCAAACGTGTTATTCATACTAATTCTGACTTATCGGACGGCGAACGAATTCATTATTTACTTCATTGTCTCAAGGGTAAGGCGAAAAATGTGGCTGCCGGTATCACCCCTTCTGCTGGGAATTATCGTATTGTATGGGACGCGCTCATAGCTAAATATTTAGATTCTCGCGCGCTTGCTACCAATTATTTAAACCAATTGTTTACGCTCAAGCTTACCGGCGCACCGACACCCGCTAATGTTGAGAAAGTTTTTGATAAATTTACCGCTATGGTGGCCGGACTTAAACAATTAAAAATCGATAACTTAGCTGATTTTATTTTCACGCACTTAGGTCTCAAATTAATGGATTCAGACATGGCTAAGCATTATGAGATGTCATTACGATATCAACAAGACTCGCAGAATGTTGATTATGATTATTTTGTGATGTTTGTTCGCGAACAAGTTAAGATCATGTATCGGACTTTGCCCGCGCGCTCGACCGCAACACCTTCCTCTTCTTCTTCACCTGCTCCCAAGGTGACTCACGCGCACATATCAACCAATGCAAAATGTTCACTCTGTAATAAGGTGCATAATCACTTATTCCAATGTGACACCTTTAAAACCCTGACGGCTAAAGCTAGGTATAATTTCATAAAGGACAAAAAAATGTGCCTTAATTGTTTGAGCCATCGACATACAGTTTCTAAATGTCATTCGAAAGGTACATGTAGGGAATGTCAAGCTAAGCACCATTCTCTGTTGCATTTTGGGACGTCATCATCGCCGATGACGGTGACTTCAGCCGCGCGCAGTCCTTCTAATGAAACCGTCGCCGCGCCCGCCGTATCGAACGTTTCCTCGAACCCGCCGCCAGCTCCGCTCGTCACTTCTGATCGTGTAGCCTTATGCACGCACTCTGCAGCTTACGGCACTAATTGCACGACAGAAATTCTCGCTACTGCTAAGGTGGTAGTAGTGAACAAAAAGGGGAAAAATGTGCTAATACGTTGTCTGCTTGACCCAGGTTCGCAGAAAAATTATATTACTTCGCGCTGCGTCCGTATGCTCGGCTTGAGTATTCGAACAGACGACATAAGCATTGTTCGAGGAATAGGTGGAACTTCTCAACCTGTACGAGGTTCCGTCGACTTCACTTTTAGCTCGCGTCTCCGCTCACAACCTAAGTATAGTATCAACGCGCTGGTGCTCGATGAAATAACGGATCAAATTCCTTTATGCCGTATTAACACTAGTGAATTGCACCACATTGACACTGCGTTACTGGCTGACGACGCTTGGGGAGTGCCGGGTAACATAGACGTGTTACTTGGTGTCACGCTTTTTGCTAAATTGCTGCGTCCGGGTCATGTTACTGATAAGCCAGGTTGTCCTGACGCCTTGGAAACCGTGTTAGGCTATATTCTTATGGGTCAGGCTCCTATCTCAGAGTCCCCCGCGGACACGCTTTCATTTCTTTCAACATCGTGTATCGATTGTTGTGACTTACGCAAATTTTGGGAAATTGAAGAAGTATCGCCGCCTTCCACTTCGAGTGTAGATAACGAATATTGCAAGAAATTTTATCGTTCTACCACAACTCGTACACCGTCCGGTAAATATGTCGCCGCTTTACCGTTCAAGTCTGTCATACCCGTTTTACGTAATTCCTTTGATTTCGCACGCCGTCGATTTTACAGTCTTGAACGAAAATTTAAATCGCACGCAAATTTAAAATTACTTTACGATGAAGTAATTAGAGAATATTTAATTAACGGCTATATATCGTTAGTAAAACATGATCTAAAGGACATGTCACAAGTAGGACAAGCTCGTGAGCGATCCGTTACCTACTATATTCCTCATCATCCTGTGATTCGTGAGGATAAATCAACCACTAAATTACGTGTGGTTTTAGACGCTAGCGCACGAACGGACAACGGTACGTCGCTTAATGAGGTCCTACACGCAGGTCCCGCCCTTCAGGCGGACCTTCTCAACATTTTGTTGAATTTCAGAGTTTCATCGGTCGCACGTCTTTTTGACGTTATGGGCCTTGTAGCACCTATCATTTTATACGCCAAGCTGCTAATTAAAGAGCTTTGGCTACCGCTTATGGGAGCAATTTCAGAGTGAGTTGCCCCTCATTTCGCAATTAAACTTTCCGCGTCACGTTGGTGTTGTAGATCGCTGTAAGATATCTTTAGTCGGATTCGCTGACGCCAGCGAAAAGGCTTACGGTGGAGCTGTCTACGCCCACGTTGTTAGACCTGACGGCACTGTGGTCGTGTCGCTGGTCTGTGCTAAGTCCAAACTGTCCCCACTACGGGTAGTCAGCTTGGCCCGCCTCGAGTTATGCGCTGCATTGCTCTTGTCGACTCTACTTAAAAGAGTTTACTCGCTTTACGCTCCTCGACATGCCATTGAGGCTGTCATCGGTTTTTCCGACTCAACCGTGGCGTTGAGTTGGATTCATTCAGCACGACACCGCTGGCACACGTTTGTGGCCAACCGCATCGCTAAAATACATGACAATTTGTCAGCAGATTACTTTTTCCATGTCCGAGGATTGGATAATCCCAGTGACTGCCTTTCACGCGGCCTTACCCCGGCCCAGTTAGTCCAGCATCCTCTGTGGTTAACTGGCCCGCCGTGGCTGGCATCGCATCGCTCTGAATGGCCTATTAAGCCTTTCACATCCAGTGAGTCACAGGAGCTTCCCGAAATGAAGCCAGTCGCTCTACCTGTGCTCTCACACGTGAGCTTGAACGGAACTATTCCGTCCGAGAATATATTATACGCAAGAGCTGCTAGATTTTCTTCCTGGCAAAAATATTTAAAAACAATTTGTTTTGTTTATAAATTCGCAAAACGACTCCCTAGAGGACCTATTACCGCGTCTGATTTAGATTTCGTCGAAAATGTCGTATGGGAATTGGTACAAGAGGTTCATTTCGCATCTGAGATCCAACATTTGTTTCGCAAACAACTTTGTTTTAAACAAGTGCAGAGACTGAGTCCATTTCTTCATCATGGACTTATTCTGGTTGGAGGTCGACTCGCAAATTCTGAGTTAGAATTTAACGCTCGTCATCCTATCCTCCTGCCCAGTCAGGATCACATAGTAGAAGCCTTGTTGAATTCTAGACCGTTGTACCCACTCAATTCTGATCCATCAGAACTGACCGCATTAACCCCCGCGCATTTTTTGCATACGAAACCTCTCGTGTTTTTGCCCGCTCGCGACGTCGACGAAACACGTTTGCACCTTGTTACGCGATATGAATTAATGGATAAATTAGTACATTCCTTCTGGAATCGGTGGCGTAAAGAATACTTGCACACCTTACAATCCAGACAGAAGTGGAACACTCCTGCCTTTCCTGTAAAGGTCGGCATGGTAGTTGTCTCTATGCAGGATAATGTCATGCCCTTTCAGTGGCCTCTAGGTGTCATTACCGAACTCTTTCCGGATAAAAACGGAATAGCTAGAGTCGTCTCGTTAAAGACTAACGGCGGGGTTATACTCAACCGCCCAGTTGTAAAGCTGTGTCCTTTACCGACGCAATAGTTAAATTAATGCTTATCTTAGGTTAGGTCATAGTTCATAAGCTTGCACACGCGTGCATTAGATTAGTTTATTCTACCGCTATTATACCGCTCCGCAGGGTCGTAACTGACTCATAGATTCAGGTAGAGTTTGTGACGATGTGCAACCCACAACTAGTTCACTAGTTTATTTTGATTATAATTTTTTTCTCTCTTTCTTTTCGCTTCCCTCTTTTGTTTGGTTTTGAAAGTAGGTTCTTTCAAGCCGGGGAATGATGGTTGCGCCAAATAGTTCAAGCAAAATCTCACTAGAGGTCGTAACTGTCCTGGAGCCCCGATTCTAAAGTTTGACGAGCCTGCCGCGCGACCCACGCCGCAAGAAGGGGCTAGTATCCTCCGTATCGCCGTGGCGCGAGGTTGATCTCCAGAAGGTGACACGCTATGTCCTTCTGCTGCTTGTGACTTCATACGCTGTGAAGTTCGCTTGCCCGCTTAAAATCCGCAAGGCTGACTAAATTGGCCAGGGTGACCGACCCACCGCTCGTGATAAATAACCCATGAACTTTATATACGTGTAAACGGTGAATAATTGAGAGTGTGCCGACTGCAGCTGTCGTAAGCTGATGCTGGTTTCCTTGTTTCCTGAGAGGCTGGTCTGCGAACTGGTAAGTCACTTTGGGGTCGGGATATCCTGAACAGATACGAACGTTTAAGAGATTTGCTTGAATTTCGAAGGGAATTTTTTGGGTCCTTTTAGTATCCGCATCCGCTAAGAGACGCAGCACGCTGCTGGCGTCTCCAACACTGTTGGTCGGAATCTGAAGTTTTTGATCAGATGATCAAAATCTTCAGTTTTTTTTTTACTAATTATTGGATTAGGCATTTATCTCCCATCTCACCTGATGGTAAGTGTCAGTTTCCGACCACCAGTGACAAGAAGTTGTTTGAAGTGGCTAACTGTGCTTCTGCTTCACTACTACATGATAAGACATGATATGAACAATCTAAGGTCAAGCCTTTGTCCATCCTTTTAACTCATATACAAGGTCTCCCAGATGTAAAATATTCATAAATACAATAAACTCTAACGAAGGTATGTTTTGATTTTAATATAGATAAAGTAAAAAAGGTTAGAAATATACCTATTTACTTATATAAAATTGTTTTCAGGGCATCATTGAAGCAAAAGGCACTTACGATGAACTAGCAACGACCGGGAAAGACTTCGCCAAGCTCCTGTCCGCAACACACGACGAGAATGAAGACAAAAAGAAGGAAATTCCACTACCGTTATCCAGGCGTACTTCAGCTAGGGTGAGCACTGAGCATAAACACAATAATAACTGCATGGCTCCGCGTGTTCCTAGATAATGCTTGTCACATCGTTTCTTATCGACACAGAAGTCTGTGAACAAACTCGTATTGTTTTCCATGATGATCTGATCAGGGATCGAAGCCGAGGCACTGCGATTCAAAGGTTTTTTTTTTTTTTAAAGTCTATGTAGCTTGCTGCAAGTGAGCTTTCGCTACTTCACCGGGCGTTTGAGGCGATCTTGCGATACCTCTGAGCCACAGCACACTTCATGCATTTAATTTAAGTGGTTATGTAACAATTTGTTCAGCAACTTCCCTATTATTCAGTTGTCAACAACGAGGCGGCCATCTTTGACGGAGTCCGCGTCTGGCTGCGAGGTTCCGGCGCAGGAGATGGAGGAAGAGGAGCGGGAGTCGGGTTCTATGGGCTGGCACGTGTACGGCGCCTACCTGCGGGCCGGCGGCCGCACGGGCAGGCTCGCCTTCATGGTCATCCTGCTCATCGTAGGACAGCTGTCTGCTACGCTCTGCGACTATTGGGTTACATTCTGGTAAGTAAAGGAATGAGTTAATTCAAATTCGGCTCATTTTCCCCTGACGATTTTTGACAGTTTAGGCAACGTGATTCTACTATCACGTTTTTCCCCTTGCGGGGTAGACAGCGCCTGATAAGACCTAATAACGCTCTCCTTTATCAAAATTAAGAACTTAAAAGGATCACATTCAATAGACCTAAAGAATTAAGGTATATAATTAAATGTGTTCTTTTTAAGTTTAAAATGAATTTAGTGTATAGGTAGTTAGTAGGTATTAGTTTTGAATTTTTTTTTTGTTCATTAAACAAAGTAAAATATTTTACTATACTAACCGTTTCATAGAGATACCAACCTAGATCAAGGACAATATAATATTAAAAAAAAAAGAAACGAAAACTATAAACCGCCTTTAAAAATAGGTAGGTATGCAAATCGTTTTTTTAACTGCTGTTCGGTCGTTTTGTTGAATAAACACCGCAAGCACGACACTAGTAATTTATTTGGATGAATTTTGCGGACCACAAGACACGCCATAAAAGGTTGACGGAAGAGAGAACAAAAGTTGCCCTTACATAAAATAATTTAGTTTAATCTAGCGTTTTAATTATTTCTGGATGAAAATAACAAGCATACAAATATTTGCCTTTATACAATTACATAAATAGTTTACACAGCAATACAAAAATTAACTAATTGTGCAAAGTCTTATCGCAATGCAATTTCCCGATTATGTCCTCATTGTTTTAAACACGGTTTAGTAAAAGTGCATATTTGTTTTGGCAATAAATAACTTTTTTATTTATTTATTTATTAAGAAACAATTTATGCGGGGTAAAAGAAATACTAAATGACATCATATTACCTACAATCTTGCTACAATAAACATACACAAATATAATAATTTAAATCTACGAATAAGTAAATTTAAATAAACATACATAAATACATACAATACAACTCACATAAAACAGTAGGAAATTTGATGTTAGCAAGATGTCAAGATGTCTTTATACCTGCTCGTAACATTAGAAGAATTAATAGGATTTCCTGGTGTTCTCGGTCACCGGACGTCCGCGTTATTAGAAGCAGTCACAATATTATCCATGCTTGTTAAGTTTAATTCGATTGTGTGTTGTGTGGTAATTCTATGTACTTAGTCATGAAACCATTTTTACGCTCGTTGCGTCTCTAGGTCATCATTGAACATAATCTCACAAAATACCCGTAATATTCCAGACAAAAGTCCTGTTAGATGTATGAACTTCCTTGAAATTTAGAATTTACCAAGATATTCTTTGTTTTAGGACAAATGAAGTTACCAGATTAAAGGAGAGAGAAAAAAACGGCACTACCAAAGAATACGACCGCATGCCGAGGCCGCAAAACAGTAGCAGCACTTTCAACCTGTCCAGCTACTTTGCCGGAATTGAAAGCAAGCCTGGTAAATTCCCTTTGTTATTAGTTACTAATACATATCACGTCTCTTTTCCTTATGGGGTAGACAGACATAGCCTAGGTTTATAAGACCTGAAGGCCACGTTTAGCATGTTGGTGGCATTTGGTGGAAAACGGAAATAAAATAGAGGTAGGTTGCTAGCCGCATCGCCTATTAGCACGATTCCTCAGATTTTACCCATCCCCTCGATCGGCTTTTACGATCTGCGCGGGAAGAGAAGCAGCTGGTACAATCTACGTTTTTTTCTTTTCTCTCAGACTAGCATAGAAAAAGTTAGTTGCTCATCTTCTCCTTATCCTTACTAATATTATAAATGCAAAAGTGAGTTTGTTTCTTTGTGACGCCTTCACTACAGAACTATCTACAGAACCGATCGTCATAAAATTTTCAGGGTACGGAGAACGACATAGGGTACATTTTAGCCCGGGAAAAAGTACTGTTCCCGAGGGATCGACATAGACGCGGGCAAAGGCGCGGGTGAAAGCTAGTTATTCAATATTTTTAAGAAATTAGAAAGTTCAAAATCAGCCTTTTCCAAATAAGTAAAATGTTTTCATAACCATCATCATTCCATCCGTAACAATTCCATTGTTGGACAAAGACCTCTCCCAATGATTCTTCGTTCCACGAAAAGATTGCAATACTCACCACGCTTGACCGGCAGGTTGGCGAGAGCAGATTCTTTGGCTTTTTTTGCTTCTGAGGCTGCTGCCAATTTTTTTTGGATTTGGGAAGTTAATGTCGATATTGAGATACTACTCACTTGAATAAATGGAGTAAAAGCAATTAGCACCTGCAACCACCAGATAGGCAGTTGAGGATGCCAAAAATATTTTACAAAAAACAATTGTTACTTAAATTTTAAGGTTCTTTTCCTTCAAGTAAACATATTATATAGGTAATAGCCACTATTTTACGACCACGTTTAATAAGTATTGTGTATATTCTAGACCTCGACATCCACGCCTTTATCGGGCCCCTAGACACTGCGCAGTACCTCTACGTATACACGGCACTAATCATCTGCTGCATCTTCTTCATCACGGCCCGGGCGTTGATGTTCTTCAAGGTGTGCATGACGGCATCGCGCAACCTCCACAACGACATGTTCCACGCCATGCTTCGTGGTGTCATGCGGTTCTTCGACAATAACTCCTCAGGTATGGTGAATACTAGGTTGTTGATATAATAGTCTGCCTCAACATATACAAGGCACTCATAGTATTCTATATCTTCTTCATCACGGCCCGGAGCAGTTCTTTGGTATGTTGTAATGTTACATACATATATATAGAGCGCTGGAAATTTGCCGTGTGTTCATCTAAGGTAAATATCCCATACTAAGGTATGTAAAGCTATTAAGAATTAATAATTATTTAAATATTATTATCTAATAAGTTATACTTGATATAACTTTTGTGTGATAAATATCCATATTTTGCCTGTAATTTAATGCAAGCTGTTTTAGTTTAAATTGATTTTTCTCTTTTGAAATGTGATAAAATTTGTAAGTTCGTGAATTCCGCGGCCGCTGTTTCAATTCAATTCATTTATTTTTACTAATAACTTGATCCAAAGTTTTGTGTTAAAGTTTATGATAATTTATTTGTAAAAATATATATGTATGTTTTTTATATAATAACTTAAGTAAGGACTGAAGGAAATTATTTAAATAAAAAATATGTATCCTTTGTATCCTAGGGAGGATACTCAACCGATTCTCAAAGGACATTGGCGCTTTAGACGAGCTGCTCCCTCGTTTCCTGCTAGAGTGCATCCAGATCTACCTGGTGATGTTCAGCATCTTGGCGCTGAATGCAGCTGCCTTGGTCTGGACACTATTGCCCACCACCATCATCCTGCTCTTGTTCTACACTATCCTTCAAATATATCTCAAGTCTGCGCAGTCGATCAAACGATTGGAAGGCACAAGTAAGTCTTGAAAAAAAAATTGGTGGTATTGCAAAAGTATGCATATTTACTGCCCAAAAAAGAAACGTTATGTTTTCAGAGTTCATGTATTCTTTTTTGTTTTCCGTGTGTGTGAGTGTCACCAACAGTGGTGTCAGATTTATCAAGCTGCCTTAAGGCATCTGACATAGCTTAACGACTGCCATCAATGATGACAGTCGGGATTTGGATTCGTGATTTGATGTAGGAAACCTTGCCTTATCCCGACTGAAATAGGTTATAACTTTTGGCAGGACAGTCGTATTTATCTGTTATTTAAAAAACAATATGTGCAACAATATGTCCCTTATAAGATTAGAATGCCGGAAGCATTCGTTTTATCCGATATACGGCAATTTACTATTAGATATAACTTTATAGGTACTAGTAAGTCAAGAAGATTTAATAAAACCTAGTATTCATTAAATATCTATGTAGAGGTAAAGGTTTATTTTTATTTTACCTACCTAGGTACTTAAGTATGATGTATTGGTACTAATTAACAACTCAATATGAGAAGGAAAAATAACCATTCCATCCCTCTTGTCTACAAAACGTAATATTGGCGAGCTGCGTGGCGCAGTGGTTAACACGCCAGCCTGCGACACAAGGGCCCCGGGTTCGACCCCCGGTCAGGTCAAGATGGAAAATGATCTTTTTCAGATTGGCCTGGGTCTTGGATGTTTATCTATATATGTATTTGTTATAAAATAGAGTATCGTTGAGTTAGTATCCCATAACACAAGTCTCGTACTTACTTTGGGGCTAGCTCAATCTGTGTGATTTGTCCGTATATATTTATTTATTATATTGGTGTGACTGTGTTGTTAAAAAACATTGTCGAAATTCAACATTTTATTGCATTTTACGCTGTTATCTCGTTATCGAACTAAAATATTCATAACAATCGATATCGTACCTATCCGCGCCTGATTATGACGCGCGTTGTCATTTATTACAACGGCTTGCTGTCCGAATGTCCCATTTATAATATCGTCTTTGAGGACACATATAGGTACTAAAATATCTAAAGGTAACAGGATCTCGCCAAGGTTGCGGTCATAAAAATGAATGTACCGGATTCATTCACCTCGGCATTTGGCATTTACATACTCTCCAACCCTTTTAGGGACATATTATAACTTTGTAAAACAACAAAGGGATAAAGCGACTGACTGAAAAAATGCGGTATTTGATGTAGGTTAATTACTGCTAACCTACTTTCTGCGCCACAATTTTACTCTGCGTCGCGGATTACCTCCCGTTTTATAACGAAATGGAGGAAGACCTATCCCCAAGGCACGCTATGTTTGGTAACTTAATTGACATGTGGCATATTTACCACGCTTAATTTTCGCTTTTTTATACTTAATGAACATTAATGTCGCTTGAACTTTGTTGCAATTCTATAAACTTGTAACGCGTACCTATATATTTCCTTAAATTATAGTGTAGAGCATATCTATACTAATATTATAAAGCTGAAGAGTTTGTTTGTTTGATTGTTTGTTTGTTTGTTTGTTTGAACGCGCTAATCTCAGAAAGTACTGGTTCAAATTGGAAAATTGTTTTTCTGTTGGTTAGTCCATTTATTGAGGAAGGCTTTAGGCTACATATATATACTATATAACATCACGCTGCGACCAATAGGAGCGAAGCATCAATAAAAAACGGGAACTAAGAAAAACCTAATTAATCATAATAACAGAAATTTCCGCGGACAAAGTCGCGGGCAACAGCTAGTTATTAATATGCAAGTAGGTATTATATAGATAGAGGCTGCATTTACCTACGAAAGACGTCGCGACTGGGCAAGCCATTAGGGTGCGCAAAACCAGCGATTATGTAAAAAATTAAAAGTCTTAATACCCATTTTCATATTTATATTTTTATTAAAAAAATAAAATTGGGGACCTGCAAGATTCCCCAAAATTCCCCGTTGTTTATATCAACGTGCTGAATCGTCCCTTTAAAGGTCCAGAACGATCAAAATTTCACCGTGTATATCTGTTTCAAATTCCAGCAAATACTTTAGATGTATTTAATTAATTCAGCGCATAGTACATACTAGTGATTTAAAAATACGTCAATTTTCACAATTTCGTGCAGTACCTTCTTAAGTCCAACTAACATATAATCTTAGCCTGTAAGACTTGGAGGCGCTCTACCTTCACTTGGAATGAGACTTGTTGACTCTAGGATTCAATTGGAACATTTTATTGCAGCTCGAAGTCCTGTGTTCTCGCACATGTCGGCGACGCTAAATGGAATCAGCACAATTCGCTCAGCTGGCGCTCAGAGTAGACTGATCCAAGAGTTCGACAGATTTCAGGTATTTTGATATGGATTGTCTATAATACGTATGTTTAGATACTAGTAATGCATACACTATCTTTATTTACTCCGTATATAGCACAAAAACGAACTACTTATATGAATAATAGTATGGCGGTGGGAGTGAATTCATTTTTTACCATACAATATATTATTATTTAATTTGTTTATATTGATATAACATATGTACATGCATATATGATCACGTCTTTTTCCCTTGCGGGTTAGACAGAGCCCAGGTCTTGAGTACCCAAAAGCCACGTTTAGCATATTGATGTGCATGAGGTGGAAAACGAAATTAAAATAGTGATGAGTTGCTAGACGCATCGCCTACTAATATAATTTCTTATATTTTCGCCCAATCCCTCGATCGGCTTTAAAGATCTGTGCGGGGACAGAAGGAGCTGGTACATTCTATGATTTTCTACCAGACCAGCATGGAAGAAATTATATCAGTACCTCATTAATTAATTTACGGATTTCTTTTATGTACTTATTAAATATTTTTGTATTTCCTTTAAAAATCCACTTACTGTATGTATGATACACAAACATCGTGTATTTAATTAATATAACCTTACCTATCCCAGGACATTCATACGTCGACGTGGAGCAGCTACTTGGCGAGCGGTGTCACCCTCGGGTTCTGGCTGGACTTCATCTGCGTCTTGTACCTGGCCATCGTCATCATAGCCTTCCTCGTCATAGACAGCAGTGAGCTCTTTATTTTTCTTAAAAATCTTGATTTGCATTTTGCCGAACTGCCGAACAAATCGTTCTGGTATGCGCTCCTCGCTACATCGTTGATTTCAGTCAAATTTAAACATACTATTTCAGATTAAAGACAGATTTTAAATAAGGCGCCTTTCTTACAATGCTTAGAATCCTGTCGCAAGTAAACCACCAATTTGTCAACCTCAATAGTCCCAGCACGATAGTATAAAGGTCACCTATTTGGCACCAAACTACAGGCTGTAATAGTCTTAAACCTAAATTACTGTTCCCAAGCGTAAGTAGAAATGAGGCCGCATAGACTTGAGAAATATTTAACTATTTGCTACGCCCGCGGCTCCTCTTGCGTTAATGTCAATCCCACGAGAATAGTACTTATTTTGGGGTTACAGGTGTGTCCTTCTCCGTACCCCGAAATTTAATGATGAATACGAAATTCCATGATGACTGGTTCAGTCAAGGGGTCAAAACCTTAAAAACACTTTCATCTTTATAGTATTTGTTAGGATTTGCTTTACAAAAAAAAACCTAATTAATATTCAAAAAAAATAATTTTCAGCAAAGTTTTAGTCAATAACTTACTGCTGAAATTAACAAACACACAGCATACATTTTTTTTTATTCATTTCGATATTGATTGTTACAGAAACCATTTTCTCCGGCAACGTTGGTCTAGCGATATCCCAGACGTTAATCCTCACGGGCATGCTGCAATTTGGTGTGCGGCAGACTGCCGAGGTGATCTCCCAGATGACCAGCGTCGAGCGGATACTGCAGTACACGCACATCGAGAGGGAGCCTAAGTGGGAGAAGGGAGGTGAGTTCACACGATATTTCTGAGTGCTACATATATCACTGGTATTAGTCTTCACAGATGCGTCTGTTCGGTAGATCGTCGAGGTAATCCCAGATTACTATCATCGAGGATATTGCGAGACACTTACATCAAGAAAAAGCTCAAGTGGGAGAAAGGAGTTGAGTTCAAACGATATTCCCTTCTTCTTCTGAGTATGTTCAACCAATTAGATATTTTCTGGGACCAGTAGGTATTGCGCAACTGGTACCGCATTATGTGTAGATCCTTTAGCGTGCAGGTCATTAGGCATGTTGTTGGGTATACAAGATTATCTTTACATCGGCCAACCCGAGTTTTCAGGCGGTTAAGGTAATTCCATATTGGCCACGAGGTAACATTTCTGCTGATGGTACTAATGATTCGGCGGTGCATCGCGCCAGCCAACTGGCCGCTTTGGCCATTGAAATATATTTTTCGAATGTGGAAAATAGGAAACGTTGCGGTTTTATTGACTAGCGATGGTAGCAACATCATTGTAGGTACATGGGATGTCTAAGGATCGGTAAACAAGATTTTGGATTTTAGTAAGCCTGTGATGGTCCGGTAGATCTTATTTAGAGTATTTCCACTAGTTTTGCATGCGCGAATTGGCTCCATACGGGACAAAAATATCCAGCAAAGAAGCAAAGGACAAGCCCTGTCATAAACAGAACATTTGGAGAAGCACCCATCTTTTAGACATTAAACTTCAGAACAGTTTGTTCCTGAAAGAGATCTTCTGATTTTTAATGATTTTGCAGTTCGACTTAAAAGACAGTGATTTATCAAGGACTATTGCAAGATATTTTGGTTGTAAGCAGTGTTAACAAACTGTAACTTGGCTCGGCGCACACGTCTATGAGGTGGTCACTGGTAAGTTTGCCGATGGTGCTCCAGGCTTTTTTGCTACTGTGAGATAAGTTTATCTTGATTACCAGATTATTCCATTTCTCAATAAGATTTCATTTATTCGCCAATTTATATGGTTTCTTCAAAGTGTGGTCTTCGCTGAAGAGGTCTTCATTCAAATCATTCAGGAGTCGCGATTTATGCCCAAGTTAGGACGTGCGGCACCCTGTTGTAGCATCCGTAATAACATAACTGTCTAGTGTCTATTGCCTAGCCGAACTTATTTTAATAGGAAGATTATTCGGCCTGATTACCGTACTACTGTGGATAGACCACATTATTGGTCGATGTGACAAGCAATATTTGAACCATTACTAAATGAAGATGGCAATTCAAACTGGTGGCGGCGTTGTGTGTCGGGTCGTTGAGTTCCCTCTAATATGGTTGAGCTCAGCGATGGCTGATCCATGCGTCAACTCGTGAACGGGTGCTGCCAGGGGGGACAGGTCTGCTCGGCCTCTTTGAGACTTTTATCATATCTGTTGTTGTTGCACGCTCGATCGCTAACATAACGTGTTCCACAAAAATATGTAAATTAAAATTGTATATAACATGACATCAGAAAAAAAAAAAAAGAAAAATATTAAATACCATACAAAGCCCTTCAGGCAAGTAGGCGACCAATACTGTTGAAGAGTTTCTTTCGGCGTCTTCTTCTCTGCAGTGGTCGGTTCCAAAACGCTAGTAGTTTGTAGCTTTTAAACAATAATTAATAATTTGAATATAATATAATTAGTATTATTTAAAATGTGAATTGACGTGAAAAAGTGCCTGAAAAGGCCTATTTTCTGAATAAATCTTTGAATCTTTTGAATCTTTGAATTTCGGATTATGAATCAGTGAGAGATCCTGAGTTTCCATTCCATGCCAACTATGGCATGGAATTGATGTCGCCGAGGGCGGTTATCATAGTTATCTGGCCTGTTAAATATGAATGACTGCCTGGGGGTTTGTAGACTGAATTGACCGAAGTTAGATAAGTGTAATTATTTGGTGTAATCTTCTTCTTCGCGTTCCTCTCCTATCGGAGGTTGGACAGCATCATGGCGATTTTCACTTTTGAACCCGCTGCACGGAACAGCGAGGTTGTACTGCGGCCGAACCAGTCACGCAGGTTTTTCAGCCATGAGTGGCGCCTCTTTCCTACGCTACGTTTTCCTTGAATTTTGCCTTGGATGATAAGTTGCAAAATCCTGTATTTGGTATTTCGCATCACGTGTCCAAAGTATTCCAGCTTCCTTCGCTTAATGGTGTTAATAAGCTCCACGTGTTTCTTCATTCTAAGAAGTACTTTATGATTGGATACTTTGTCACGCCAGGATATTTTAAGAATGCGGCGATATATCCACATTTCGAAGGCCTCCAACTTTTTTGTGGTTTTCTGCGTCAAGGTCCAAGACTCCACTCCGTACAGCAGGACTGAGAAGATGTAACAACGAACCATGCGCATACGGAGATCTAGGCTTAGGTCTTTATTACACATCACCTTAGACATTTTGAAAAAGTTGGCGCGAGCCATCTCAATGCGAACACGAATTTCTTGTTCGTGGTCGCCATTTTTATTCAGCCAGCTGCCTAAATATTTGAACTTAGTGACTTTTTCGACTTCATCATTATTCACCAATAATTTACCATATTCTACAGGTTTTTTCGATATAACCATAAATTTGGTCTTGCAGACATTTATCTTCAGACCCATGTCATTGCTAAATTTATTTACCTTATTAAGTAAGTCTTGTAATGTGTCCATATCACAACTTATTAATGCAGTATCGTCTGCGTATCGTATATCCGTTATGGGATAACCGTTTACTACAATACCAGCCTTCAAAGCAGATGTTGTATCTCTGAAGATTTCTTCTGCATACAAATTGAATAAGAGTGGGGACAAAATGCACCCCTGTCGGACACCTCGACATACGCGTGCAGACCTTGAAAGCTCTCCAGCAATTCTGACTTTGGCTACTTGGTTCCAGTACAAATTTGCTATGATTCTTATGTCCCTAGAATCCAAACCTTTCTCTACAAGTATTTGCAGTAAGTTTCCATGCTGCACCATATCGAAGGCTTTTTCAAAATCTATGAAACATATGAACATGTCCTGGTTCATGTCCAAGCATCGTTCACCCAGTACACGTACACAAAATAGAGCATCTCTAGTCCCAAAACCGTTCCTGAATCCAAATTGAGTATCACTTAAATCCTCTTCACATTTGCGGTATATTCTACCATGTATAATTTTAAGGAAGATTTTCAGTAGATGACTCATAAGGCTAATCGTTCTATAGTCGCCGCATGTTTTGGGTCTAGTTTTCTTGGGCAGAGTTATGAATGTTGATTCTAGCCACTGTTCAGGTATAATGCCTGTATCGTAAATTTTATTAAAAAATGCCACTAGTATGTCTAGGTCTTCTTCTGAGATGAGTTTGATTACATCTGCTTGAATGTGGTCTGGACCCTGGTCCAGCCCCTGGGCTTTTCCACTCTTGGAGTTATTTATTGCTGCAATCACTTCGGATTTCTTTATATCTGGGCCAGCTTCTGACTCGACAGGCGAGTGAGGTTGATTAGATCTTATGTCAGCAAATAGTTTCTCAATGTATTCAGCCCAGATTTCAAGTTGCTCCTTTATGTCCCAAACTGGTTCATTATTATTATTTATTAGCGTGGGAGGTTATTGTTGACGCTTCATTCCACAGATGTGTTTTACTTCCTTGTGTAACGTAAAGGAATCATGTCTTTGTATCGCTGCCTCTAATTCATTGCATCTTGCTATCCACCAGTTGCTTTTGGCTTCTCTAATTTTGCTTTTGATAATTATATGAGTCAGCCTATATCTATGTAAATCCACGCCTTTCCACTTTCTTCTTTCTTCAAACAGATCTAAAATTTCTTCTGTCATCCATAATTGGTTTTTAGTTCTAGCATTTTTAACACTATCCGAAGCTTTAATAACTGCAGATGTAACTGAGTTACACGTTGCGTTTATGTCTTCGAGGTTTTCATATTTTAGATTTTGAAGTTCTTGATGAAGAGTGTTCACTACGACAGTTTTTTCTGGCACTTGAAGATATTTAGGGTCAAAACGCTTCCTTTGTTGTTTCCTAGGAACCTTTTTAAGATTAAGCTTGACTTGGGCAACTACAGGGTTATGGTCAGAGGCAATATCCGCTCCAGGGTATGTTTTAGTTGATTTTATGCTGTTTTTGAATCTACAGTTAGTAAGTATATAGTCAATTTGACCTCTGCGGACTTTATTGTCTTGGCCGTCTTTGGGATGTCTCCAGGTATACAGTCTTCTTGATGGAAGCTTGAAGATAGTATTCATAGCTACATAGTCATTCGCCTGGCAGAACTCCACCAATCTGTCTCCTCTGTCGTTCCTTTTGTCCAAGTCCAAATGCTCCAATGTGTTTACCAACTGACCCTTGGCCTACCCGTGCATTGAAATCACCCATCACCAAATTTAGGTCATGTTTTTTGGTTAATTTGAGTGCCTCGTTGATCTCCTCATAAAACTTTTCAATAAGCTCGTCATTTTTCTTGTCAACTGTTGGGGCATAAACCTGAATAATGTTAATATTTGTAGGTTTGCCTCTGAGTTTAAGAAGCATCACACGGTTTGATATTGGTATAAAATTCTTTACTGATTTGTCCACTTCCTTTGTTACCATAACACCCACTCCATACATATGTCTAGAGTCGTTGGTTCCCGAGTAGTACAAAACAACATCTTTTTCTGAACGCTTAATACCTGTACCTTTCCATCGAATGTCACCAAGCCCAAGTATGCTGATATCCAGTCGTTTCCTTTCTCGTTGAAGATTTATAAACCTTCCCTCGTCGTAAATGCTTTCAACATTCCATGTGCCGATCTTCACGGTTGACCCGGAGATTCTTAGCACCCTCTGGTCACTTAAGACCTGCCGGGGACTGAGGGCCATATTTTTTGAGTTTTCAACCATAATGATTTTCTTGGAAATAATAATGTGGTAGTTTTCCATTTGCTTTCCACATCGCTGTACGTAAGATGTTGTACGCTAATCCTTCGCGGCTGTTTCGATCTCCTTGATCTCCACCCACGAAGGTACCGATGATGCAGCTGCCCATCTACGGGGGAGGAGCGCTTATTTAATGGCGGCGCTTGCTCGCCATGTCACAAAACCGTCATCGAATGTTGCAGACATTTTGTAGGTATGACCTTCCCACAGTCATCCCGCCGCATTCTTCTGGTTCTGTCGCTGTTATGGTCGGGGACTGCATACGCAGCTAACCTTGATATCTCAAGGCCACTCCACTATCCGCCAACTGTGGACCCCGTAGGTAGCCTACAGCTCAAGCCCCTACTAGTATGTTTGGTAATAGTTTGGTGTAATAAGTGTGATTGTTCCCGAGATTTGAGGCCGAGCTTGCTTGGAGTCTCAATATATTTCGTAGACCATAATAGGACGTTGCAACGGTTGAGAAACTCGCAGATATAAAATTGATCTAAAATTGCTTTATTGGACTTAATCCTTCAGCCCCCAAGAGGCCAGATCTGGCCGCATAACAATTAAAACTCCATTTTGTCTGCGTTTCCGCGATTGACGGGTTAAATTGATTGCTCTAAACAAAACAAAACTCTTAAACAAATTTGCTCTAAAATTGAACTCAAATCGCTGAATTTTGTCATTGCTTTTGTTGTGGCCCTTTTTTCCTGGAAAGAACCGTCGTGGGTTTTTTAGTGAAATTCGTAGTAAAAGGATTGATCGGCTTAGACACTGCGTTACTGTATCTAGTTGTTACCAGGGTGCGCCGCGGGGAGGCTCATTTTATGTAGGTACCCTACGATATTCCCAAGGGGAATATTTATACATATATATCCAAAGTCAAACTTAGTTTTTAAATACATGTAGCATGTATATATTGGAATATATATGTATAAATATTCCTCTTGGTAATATCGTATGGTACATGTTTGGCGTAAGGTAAATTGCCGAGGTGAAGATTACCAGCGTCCAGCAGATATAGTACATTCGGAAGAAACCCAATTAAAAAAAGGATCTGCCACAAGGGCGACATAAAGTTCACGTGAACTCCGTTATGTACGAAACCTACTAGACATTTTGTGAACCTAAGTCCACTTTCGTCTGTGGAATAATTTTTGTCCCATTCGATAGGTACATTAGGATATTAAAATTCGATTTTTACAAAGTTTTATTAGTTAACTAGATGTGCCCGCAACTTTATTCGCGCATACATTTCGTGTTTACACTTTTTTTATACTGTATTTCTTATATATATGTATAAATATAGATTGAACTAGTGAATTTGGTTCTCTCGTACATTTAATATTGTTAAGTAATAATACAAATACATTTTACATACCTATATTTAAACAATAGGCTTCTGTTATTTATTCAAATTCTATTAACGTTTAAACGGCGTTTGAATAATTTATTTTTTGTTATAACACACACAATAGATTAGCACGCATATATTGTATGAATAATGACATGTCATTATTCATAGGAATATATCAATCTGATATGTATCTACAGACAAAAAGCGACAAAAAAGTCTCAACCCTGCATTTTTGGAATAATCAATGCCACTAGAACAAGTTATGGTAGTTCTCAAAGATGCTACTAGCAACTGACAAGCGTAATGTATTCGTACCTACAAATATTATGATAAGAAAGCCAAAAACCATTTTTTTTCCTGAGTGTAATTTATCATCTTAATACCCATGGCAGTTCCTTCGATGGACAAGTTCTCGAGTTATGAACCCCACATGTGGTGAACAAAGGAGAGTTAAAAACCACACAGCCCTTTTTAAAAAAAAGCAGGCGGTTACAACTTACAACATTGTCTAATTTCCTAACTCGATGGAACTTTTATTTTTATACTTAACCCGCTACTGCAGGAGTTTACAGCATTAAGCATCGTCCAAGGCCCAAGGGTAGAACAGGCGCCCTATTTTATAAAATTTATTGCGTCTAATTTAAGTAGTAAATACATAGCAGTACATTTATAATTATTGTCTTTATCCCTTACAGGATAGACAGACCTACACCTTTAGGTCTTATGGCCTTATCAGACCTTCTTCTATCGAGTCGTAAAATGGCTATATATACATTTTAAATAAGTTTTGACCAGTGCTTTGCCACCATGATTGCCCGTTCGTTTGCCTCATTCAGATCCCCTTATCAGACCTAAAGGCCTAGAGGTGTAGGTGGAAAACGGACTCTAAATAGCGATAGGGATACTCGCCGTATCGCGTATTTAAATACCTAGTAGTAATTATCTTATAAGATACGACTATACCAGTAAAAATATAGCGAAATACAAAATAGGTTTATTAGCCCAACAAAATTGCTTTATCTAACTTTAACATTTTTTGCAGCACGAGAGACTCCCAAGGGCTGGCCGTCGCAAGGGCGCGTCGAGTTCCGGAATTGCTACATGAAGTATACGCCAGAAGACTTGCCAGTGCTTAAGAACCTCAACTTAGTTATTGAAAGTGGTTGGAAAGTGCGTATGCCCAGAGAAATATTTCGTGTTATTATACTTTCATTTGATTTATATTTTGAATATCATAAATAATATAGGAAAATAAGGTAGTATAATAGTAACCATTATAAAAACGTTTAATTTCACTCACGTATAGTCGCTATCACCGACAAGAGTTATAATAGTAATTATGTCTCACGTAACTTTTAATAATATTACTATAAATAGTACAGACGACTGAAGAGAAATCTGACCTCTCAGGGTCAGATTTCTCTGCGTCTGTACATTACTGCAGTGGCCGGCAAAAACACATACATAGTATCACGACTTTTTCCCTTGCTCTATCCACATATAAACTGATTACAGTTCGCTAGTGAATGTCGTTTTTTTGTATGTACATATCGTTTTATTTCGTTAAATCGTGAACATAATTACCATATAATATAATGTAGTTTGTAAACATACCGTGAAGCGAGTTCAAACTAGAAATGTTTCACGTGACGGCAGGTCGGCATCGTGGGACGAACTGGTGCTGGAAAATCTTCCCTAATCTCGTCGCTGTTCCGGCTCGCTATCGTGGAAGGAGAGGTCCTCATCGATGACGTCGACACTGGATACTTGTCTCTTCAGGTAATTTGTTAGAAAATACCCTTCATTGATGGACAGCTTACCATGAAGAGATCTTTAATGAAAGGAATCTAAATAAAATTTCGATAAAATTAATTTCAGTTATAAACATGCACACTTATGGCAATAATGTCTATTAACATCCGCAGTAATGCTTCGGAGCCCCGGGCCCAAAGCATCGGCAAGCAGTTGACAAAAAGGTGTGGGTGGATGTATTTGAAACTGTCACACATTATGAGACATACATTCAAGTTTCTTTACTATATAATAGAAATAAAAACTTA
Organism: Elegia similella; assembly: GCA_947532085.1. Classification (NCBI taxonomy): domain Eukaryota; kingdom Metazoa; phylum Arthropoda; class Insecta; order Lepidoptera; family Pyralidae; genus Elegia; species Elegia similella. Next base: position 16,863,183 of record OX383927.1, on the reverse strand, counting down.
ATAACATATATATTATAATTCAACTAGCTGTTGCCCGCGGCTTCGCCCGCGTTTATGTCGGTCCCTCGGGAACAGTAGAAAAGGTGACCTATGTCCTTCCCCGGGCCTCCACACTAAATTTCATCCAAATCAGTTCAATGGTTGAAGTGAAAAGACGACAGACTGAAAGACAGACAGACCTACACAAATCTTTTTTAATTGCTATCGTAAACTTAAATGAGAAAATATCCATACTCCGTCCGTCAGGGGGAAATTTTGTCCATTTTACCTACACAGATCTTTTAAATTGTAACTTCTAAGTCCAATAATGAGAAAAAACAGTAGAATTTCCCGGAATAAAAGGTACCCTGTGTCCTTTCCCAGGCTTCAAACTACCTCTACACCAAATTTCATCCAAATTGGTTCAATGGTCAAAAACGGAAAGTTTCATACTAACTTTGTATGCCCGTTTTACGCCCTTATGGGATGATTTTTAAAAACAATATTTTACTAGTTTTGCATGCCTTTCAACAAAGAACCTTCATACTGAAATTCATTCGAATAACTTTAAAAACGACAACGTCCCCGTTTAACCCACTAAGGGAATGAATTTCCAAAAATCCTTTCTTAGTGCTCCCTTCCGTTATAAAAGGAACCCCTGTGCAAAATTTCAAGTTTCTAACCCTTATAGTTGAGGCCCTGTGTGGATATGTCAGTCAGTCATTCACTCAGTCAGCTTCTCCTCTTATATATATAGATAGATAGAAGTAATGGCAATTGTTTTTTTCAAACAGGAACTGCGTTCGAAGATATCTATTATTCCTCAAGAGCCGGTGCTATTCTCCGCGACGGTGCGATACAACCTGGACCCGTTCAACAATTACGACGACCAGCAGCTATGGAACGCTCTCGAAGCTGTAAGTGCTTCAAAGCCAGATTAACATTTAAATTAATTGATTTAATATATTAGACGTACAAAGACGGCGCGCATACATGCTACAAACTAAATTGATGTCTTGTCTATTTAGCATATTTTTCATAGAACGAACAAAACAGAGTCGGCTGAAGGGCATCGGTGGCTGACCCCACAGTATAAGAACGTGTTTGTTCATGTGTGTATGCGGCCAACATTGGCGTATTTAAAGCTGCCTAAATGAACCTGACAGGTTAACGATGGCCATCTATAATGACAGTCGAGACCAAAAGCTTAGTGCCTTCCGAAGACCAGAGGAGATATTGTTATGTCACTTAAAATTATTTAGACATAAATTATACCTACTGTGTTCAAATTTTCTCTATAGCACTGTAAACCCATTCCCTCATTCTAAGAGTAGAAAAAGTCCATAACTGTTTTTTTTTCTACGGAACAGACTGGCATGGAATAAGGAAGCACGGGAATGCCCGGAATATAACCTTCCTACCTATACCTACTTAATAAACGCATCGCATTACCGGGTCTCAAGACTGTTAGCATAAAGAGCCAAGCTGACTGCAGGAATGCCTCAACACTCGCAACTAGCTTTGACCACATTTCTAAGACACCCTTATCTATACAGAAAAACAACAAAGGTCTATCGGTTCACTAGTCATTAGATATTGTTAGTTACTTGATCTCTAAACCCACGTGCGGCAAAAAAGCGTCCCGAACATTTGATTACCTAATTGAACTACTAATGAATATGTGTTATTTTGTGGCAGGTTGACCTGAAAGCCGCCGTTCCCTCTCTGGACTTCAAGGTTTCAGAAGGCGGGTCCAATTTTTCGCTGGGCCAGCGGCAGCTGGTGTGTCTGGCGCGCGCCATCCTACGCGGAAACCGCATTCTCGTGCTCGACGAAGCTACAGCAAATGTGGATCCTAAGTATGTATTATATTTCTTTTAACTTTACTTCTAACAAATTCTCCGTGGGCTCCGTGGCGCAGTGGTTAACACGCCAGCCTACGACACGATGGCCCCGGGTTCGATCCCCGGTCAGGTCAAGAGGGAAAATGATCTTCTTCAGATTGGCCTAGGTAATGGATATTTATCTATATATGTATTTGTTATAAAATATAGTATCGTTGAGTTAGTATCCCATAACACAAGTCTCGAACTTACTTTGGGGCTAGCTAAATCTGTGTGATTTGTCCGTATATATTTATTATTTATTCTATCAGACTAGATTAGCGGCTGAATTAAATCATCGTAAGTACTTACTTGCAGTTTCTTCTTTATTTCTGAGGAGAACAATGATGCATATTTAGAGCCAACATTTTTAGATTTTTGTAACTTTATATTTTTATCTTGCCGGTTGCATTTTCAGCTCTGGTGTCGTAATAAAATTAAAGATTTATTTTTAATCATGTGGTTTCTACTCTAAACTTTTGAGGTTATGGGCCCAGCACTCCGCTGTACTCTGCGATAATCGAAATTTACAACGCAAAAATATTGTGGTTCTTTACGAACGAGTTTCATAAGTTACTTGACCAGTTATTGACTTGGTGAAAGCCCAATGAGCACACAACAAGTTATGTAACAACTAAACATTACTTATTCACTGTTTGTGGAAATATTTCGTGTTTATTTAATTCACAGCAATGCATTAATGTCGAATAACATTTTAATAGGTATTTTAAAGACGTTCTATAGCGAAATCGTTCTGTACAATCACTTCTGAACAATTTTGAGTAGGGTTAGGTTTATGATATACTATGGATATTTTTATTCTGGTCGAATGCCTGCTTAGCATGTCATGTTTATTCTAGGACCGATGAATTTATCCAAAGAACGATAAGGAAGCGTTTCGCGGACTGCACCGTGCTGACGGTGGCCCACAGACTGAACACCATCATGGACTCGGACCGTGTGATGGTGATGGACGCTGGGCGGCTGGTGGAGTTCGACCACCCGCACAAGCTGCTCAGTAACCCGGACGGCTACTTCGCCAAGATGGTAAAAGAGACCAGTGATAAAATGTCCGCGCAGCTCCATGACATCGCCAAGAACACGTACCTTAGCAACGGCGGCGTTCTAGAATAGTTTACTCCTATATGTTCGTCTTTGGTTAAGTGTTGCTGTCATTTAGTGCTCGACTATAATTAATTTATTTATTTTAGCAGAATTATCTGAAAAGCATATTACGTATGAGTGTAAGGTACGCTATCTTGGATATAAATGTAGTGCTTAAAATTCATGATTGTCATAGCAACGAAGGATAAATGCAAATTAATATTGTTATCTACGTATGACATTATGAATGATAGAAAGCCTGTGCGTAACGAACAATGAACGAATGTCAATGATGTTAAGTAGTGCTAAATGACGATGATAGTATTGTGCAAATCGATAGTACTATAAATTAGGTAGGTAAAAATAAGTTTTAAACTCTGTACTGCTAAAAAATAATTACGCCTGCGGTGTGATTTTAAAGTTACTACTAAGCGTCTTTATTGCTCAAACCTGTCGTTATTTGTTAAATACGGAAATGATGATGTCAAAATCGGTTCAAGAAAACCTTGTTCTTTGGACTATGTTGCTGCTTACATATATTTGTTGTCAATCAAACAACTTGACATTTTAAGCTGTGCGTGCACTGGACCGGAATCGAAGCGGACGGAGCGGACGGATTTGTTGCTTTGTATGGATTTGTATGGCGCTGCGTGCACTGCATCGGCATTTCCGTGCCGGAGACCGGAATTTCTGCCGGTGACGTCACCGGCATCGGCAGTCGTCAGTGTTGCCGTTCATAAGAAGATCTACCCCTTATGGTAGAACTTTTTATATTGGAATATTATTATGAATAACAGAGAATGGTAGAAACCTCATTTCGTAGGAATTTGATTTAGATCATCCATAACTTTTAAATTCATTAGCTAGTCATTAATTGTAGTCTTCCTCAATTACATATGTCGTGAATGAGTAAGACGAAAATACAGAGTGATGAAAATACTGACATTAAAAACAAAGATATCAATGAACATTGGCTGCACGCACGAAAAATGTCACGTTCCAGACCAGCAGCAGCAGCAGGAGTAGTAGTAGTATCTATCACGCATCTATCTCTCCCCGTTATCACGTAAAATTATTGGCCGTAAACTGACTTTAGAGTCAACCAATTTTCAGAGTTCCGTAGTAAATAGTGAACCCTTACAGTTTCGCCATGTCTGTCCGTCCGTCCGTCTGTCCGTCCGTGGTTTTACTCATAGACTATAAGTACTAAAAAGCTGTAATTTGGTACGGATATGTATATTAATCATGCCGAAAAAGTAGTAAAATAAAATATAAGGTTCAAGAATATAGTGAAGTTCAAAAAAATTTTTCTTCAATTCCCAAAGAATCTATCTTCATCTTTTAATAAATCAGCATATAATGTAATTCTCCATAGAGGAGTCTTTTAGAGTTCATATTATGCACCCATATCTTTCTCACTCCAGCCAGAGTAATGATTACCCAGTTAGGTATAGACATCGTGATGATCTAGATCTTAGAATACTTATTTTTGTGTTTTGTTAAAGACAGACTTAAATATGACACAGACATAATAATGGGACAGGGCAGGTTGGTACAGGTTTAGGTGGTATCTTCTCTATCTCTATTATTATAAACAAAAGTCACCGCCGGTAAAAAAAGCAAAGCGTTGGAAGGATAGCGCTGTGTGGAGGGTTATACTCCGACCCCAAAAACACGTAAATTAAAAAAATTACAATATTGTAACTTTTGCTGCAAAAATGTAACATTTCAGGAAACGAAACGTAATTTATGACTCAAGGGCCCTGGCAACACTGTAAAAATGCCGGTCCGGAATCCGAATGCAGTGAACGCACCCCACCGGCATTTTGAAAATCCGGCCGCTCCGGCCGCTCCGTCCGCTCCGATTCCGGTCCAGTGCACGCACAGCTTAAATCTTTATTCATTTTTGGTCCTATTTGGGATTTTGGAATTTGCTCGAGCGCGTATATAATAAAAGTAGCTTTTGTTGCAACAAGGTCATCATCAGATTTATCATCCTTTATCCTTGAACTATTTCATTCCAAATAAAAAAAGAACCGATGGCTTATATATATAGCTTATATCTTTTGGATTCAAAATATTTAATTGTATTCTTGTAGATATTTACTTATTCTAAACAATTCCACAATGAAAGATAGTACATGTTAACCACTGCGTGGTTCAGTATTGCGATACAGATTAGTTACTATAATAGTTTAGGTAATTTTATTTAGGTAAGTACCTACCTAGTTAAGCATTTAGCATTTAAGAATTTATAACACGTAACTACTTATAAGCTTAAACCATACTGTGTTATTTATTGTATTGTATTTTGTATAATATGATCTTATTTGTTATGAAAAAATTGTGAATGCCATAAGAGGTTCATCCTCAAACAAATATATTTTTTTTCTAACTAATTTAGTTTTTTATTTTCATTTTATCTTCATATCCTTTTACAATTTTTTAACAATACCTTACTTGGATAAGATATTTTACTTCAAGAAAAATATTTTATATTCTACACCGCCATATTAATAATTAATTTAAAAAAGCTTTAAAAAAAATTAAGTCTAAAATTAGTCATGAGGTTTTTTTTGCATATTAAAAGCACCTAGTTTTGTTTTTTCTGCGATCCATTAAGATTTTTTTATCACACCTGCTGTAAACGGTGTCAATAAATCCAAGCGAAGTGGGCTGAATGGTCTCTAAGGCTTAGGCCACACCGCCAGCGAACGAGCTAGCAAACGAGGCCGCCAGCAAACATCGTTTCACCTCTTTTTATACTTTGGTTCAGACAGCCAACTATAAGATGAGCGATGTGGCCGAATATCCGACTCCAACTAGCTCTAGTAGTGCTAGTGAGCGAGCTAGCGGGTATTCAGGTTTGGAACTGTTAAATAACCCGATTAGAAAATAAAATAATAGTATAGAACTAGACCTGCAAAATAGGATTCATGCGGCGGGAATTTTAGACGGACTGCACGGTTTTTGTTTTGGATTGTTTTGCAAATTGTTTCTCGTAGTTTTTATTACGTGAAGTCGGTGTAATTTAGTGTTAAAGATTCCCATGTTTAAGAACAATGTGTGGAATAACTAAAATAAAGTGTTATGGTGCGGCTGTAGTGAGATTTACTTAGCGGGCTGATGTTTGCTCGCCTTGCTGCGTCGTACATGATCAAATCAGTGGATTCGTTACTCTAGTGTCACTTTTTCCGTCTTTCCTTGCGTTTCCTGCACCACTTTACTACACAAGAAGTATTTTTTTTTTTTCTTAATTCGATAAGATTTCGCCGATGTTCACAAAAAATATGTCGTTAAGAGCCCGACATATGCCAGGCGGCGTGGCGATACAAACGCGGATGGTCTAAACGCATTGGCTACTTTGGATATTTTCGTTTTTTTAGGAAAATTCAAGGCTTATTCGAAAAAGAAAAACATATGATGGCTGCCTTATCTGTAATGCAATAATAATCAAAAGTTTCAAGGTTAATTTTAATGTATTTGGTGAATAATGCTATATACCGAGTAAATTAGACGTGATTTGGAGGCAACTTTGCAATTTTTTTCTATCGAGAAAATTTAACGCAATCGTGTTTTTGAGTCATATAGTTACCAGAGTTAGTCCTGAACTTTGCTGCATTTTAATATCAACTTGAGTATTTAATTATTATTGATATAACAGTCAATCATGCAAAGCAGTGTGAGGTAGTATGGGCTTTTAAATGCTGTTATCGACGCGTCCTTCCGTCTCGAAGTGCGCGGCAGACTAGTTCGCGAAAAAATCTACTTTTTAAGCCCCGCCCGCTTTGAGCTACTTTGCATGGTGTCAGTTTTTGAGCGCAATGCTGCTTACATAGTTTTTCTTATTCAATGCTTCTGAATGCAGTTTGAGGGCCAAATAGAAAAAAAAAAGACTGCAAGATTTTTCTAAGTTGCTGGCTCTATGTATTCATGGGTCTTCGACTTTCACTTTCTGGATAAAACGTTTTCATTTCTATTATGGGGCTTAGATCAGTGACACTAGTGCCACCCATCACAAACTACGAAGAAGATACTGTTACTAGTATCCACCCATCCACTTCACAGATTCACATGCGCGGATACATTTTCTGTTCAATGCTGTTTGCCTACATTTTTTATCCAGATTTTTTTTTAGGGTCTATGAAAGACTTGTGTGTTCAAGGGTGGTATAAACATTGCAAACTCGGTCTACTATAATATAAGCAATCAGCTTCGCCTCGTGCTTGTATGTCACCGCCCTTCCTACACAATGTACTATTCTTTACATACAATCAAATTATTATTTTACATAAGGTAATAACTCCGTGGTAATAACTTTATGAGCTACCAGTTTTTATGAAGTACTAGCTTTCGCCCGCGGCTCCGCCCGCGTCAATGTCGATCCCTCGGGAAGAGTACTTTTTCTCGGGATAAAAGGTAGCCTATGTCCTTCTCCGTACTCCAGAGAACTTGTATGCAAAATTTCATGATGATCGGTTCAGTAGTTACGGCGTGAAAGCGTAACAAACAAACAAACTCACTTTCGCATTTATAATATTAGTAAGGATGTTTCAATGCCAACTTGCCAAGAGTACTCGTTGATGTCTTTTTATTACACGACTGCAAAAAAGGGTGTTGTTTTTATAACAGTTAAAGAGTTCATACATACAAGTATGTATTTATGCGAAATTCCTAAATACCTGAACTATCTGTTAACGGTTGAATAGGTTTTTAGAAGTTTTAATAGCAACTCATAGCGTATTTTGGGTACATAGGTACATACTTTAATCGTAAAAGATATCATAGCCACTTCTAGAACAAAAGTAATTATACTACTACTACATACTTAGGTATATTTTTTCGATTATGACTAGGAGTTTAATTACGATATACAAAGTAGATACCTACGTAATATCTAGTAATCAAAATGTTTTTATCTTTGAAATACCTTGTACGTATTATTACGTATCGTTGCTACTAACTATGAGTGATAATAAAAATCTTAGTACCTATTAGTACTTATGAATATTGAAATTGTTTGGTACCTATTGAAAATAACAATCAACGACGTCAGACGATGGCAAAGCTGAATGTTACATTCACAATATTTGTGTTTTAATTAGGATTTGGGTTCCGACACATCTCGAAGTCCCGGGTTTTGGTCCTATTGTCGATCGAAGCATTATAGTTTGAAATTTTATTGAGTTAAATAACAGTAATATTTCTTGAAAGGAAGACACTAAATACAGCTGCAAAGGTTTTGTCTATGCCGCATTTTTTATGTATATTTGACGGCTAACGAGCAGACGAGCCACCCGATGGGAAGCGGTCACCGTCGCCTATGGACATCTGCAACACCAGAGGAGGTACTGATGCGTTGCCGACTCTTAAGATATCTGTAAACACGCCTTTTGAAGGACCCAAAGTTATAGCACACAGGGAAAACCTCGGAAGGGAGTCCGTTCCACAATCTTGCTGTACGAGGAAAAAAATCACGTGACGCTCTGACATTTTTAGAGACCCAAGCGTCTAGGATGTGGGGATGGACTTTACTCCTGTGGTTAGCGGTGCGTTGGTAGAAAGATGACGGTGTCACCAATTTAAAAAGTTCTTCAGAACACTCCATAGTATAGACGGTAAAATACACACAGAGAGCTAACGTCTCTCCGGAGACTGAGGGTGTCTAAATCATCTGTGAGTGTGGGCTCGTCGACAATACGAATCGTATTCCATTCAAGTACAAATCTAGGTAAATTTTGGTTGTTTTAATAAAATTCTCCTCATTTGTGTGTTGAAACTAATCGTGTGCTTTGTTTGACTATTATCAGCTCATTTACAGCTACTAGCCGTGCCGGCTAGTAACTAGCAAAACCGCATTATTTACCTCTATATTAATTAATATAGCACACGAATATCATAAGTAAATACTATTTAAAGTCTTAATTAGACTCATTAACTTACTGTAACCGTATGCCTTTAATAATGGACATAGTATGACCTATTAGAATGTAGAGGTTCCATTATAACTATAATAAAACATTAATATGAACGTAATACATAGGTTTCTTTGTTAACAAATAAACAAGATTTCACGCTTCATAAATGTATTTCTCAGTTCTTTTTTATTTTAAATGACCAGACGAGCATCAACCATATATAAACATAAACACCTGATGACAAGAAATGCCACAAGTTTACCTACAACTTATTGTGGGACAAAGCTCAATCTGTGTTGTATGTCGCTGCATATATTTATACCATAGTCGTTCGGATTTATTTGCTTTTGGACTAATAAATATACTTTTATAAGTTCGTACTTAGGACGAAACATTGTAGATAGGTACGCGTACACGGCATTTATTTCTTACCTAGAACTCAAAATAGGATTTATTAAATAAAAAATCTTTCTTAGGCTGATGAGGATAATAGACTTGGATGCATTAGTTATTGTAAGACTCGAGATATTGTAGAACATCCTTCACGCCACTGTTGATGACGTCAAGGGCATCCTGGACGGCCGAGCGGATGTTGCTGGCAACGATCCCTATGATCACATTGTCGAAGATACGGGTGAAAACGCTGATCACCGGGTTCACCAACCAGTCAGTCAAGATGTTGCCGGTCAGACGGACGCGCAGACGACTGCAATATTAAAATAGATTTTTAGAGCAGCCTCTACATGGTAATATGTAAAACACCTGCAAAATCCATTTAAAAGTTGCAGAAAAACCTATTAATTGACTTTTACAAGCAATTGTACAGTCAGGGACAGAGATGTCTGACCAGGCCCTCTGCTTATATCTTGAATTTTCTTTTAAACTCTAAATAATAATAAGTAGCTTTTTATATAATAATAACATGAAAATGTATATACAAAAATACTTTAACGAAGTCTTTCATAATATAAATTGACATGTTAATATTATTTATAGTATATAAGAAAATTCAAGATATAAGTAAAGGGCCTGGTCAGGTATCTCTTTCCCTGACTGCACATAGGTATCTACTAATCATCAAGTATAAAACAATAATATTTTGACAGATAAATAGTTATCCAGTATAGTGAGAAGGACAATGGCACAGAAAGAATGAATGGATGGAAATTTCCACGTTTAAGATTTCCAGAAAAACTTACCCAATGTCAGTGAGGGAGAACTCTTGAAGATGGATTTCATCGTTGTTGAAGTCCATGAGGAGATCCACGGTGACCACGAATCTAGCGAGAGAACCGACGATACCACCTGTACGTCTCATCAAGCTTGAGTTCATGACTCTCACCAAATACTTGTATACAAACTAGAAAAGAGAACATTTGCTATATATAATTGAATACAGATTATTTGCCTATGTTTTTGTCAAAGTCCTCACTTACGGCTGAAACTACGCAACAGCATTTTTGCACTGCGATATCAGAACATGTTCTACATTAGGGAAAAATGAGAGAAAATCAAGTAGCAGCTTGGGAGGCCGGGCGCGCGTACCCGGTGGCGTATTGCCAAACTGTATACTGACCCAGACCGGGGTTGCTCTGAGTTCGATCGCAGTTTGCCTTTGTAGTTGAAGAGCAAACTGTATACTTATTCAGAGAGTGTCTGAATCAAAATACATTTTGCTTTAAAATACTATACCAAAATACATACGAGTCCAGACGTCCATACTTTCCAGCGTCTAGTGTAGTATGTAATGGCATGATAATTTAAAACAAAATGTATGAATGCAGACATGTTTCTTTTCTCTGCCTCGTCTTCTAAAACTTGCGTCGCTTGCGACCTTGACTCCTTTTTTTCGCCAGTGGTCGTGACGTGACTTCATTAGCAATTATTTTACGCAAGTGTTTATTAAATAAAGTGTAAAAGTAAAGATACTTTTAAAAAATAAACCGTCTTTAAAATTGATTTTTTATAGATCGGTGTAAGTCTTGATAATTTGAATAAAATTGACACTTGGCTAGTTTGCGGTACGAGTATGCTGGTAGGCGTACTTATTTACTGATATTTTTAACATATAATTTTTATTTCGCACTTTCCGGTTATTAACCAACAAAATTTACAGTTTTGAAGTCGGTTTAAATTACATAATAAGTTCTTTTAATTCCCTTTTTACTAATCCGTTTTTTGTATTTGGTGCTAATGACAATTTTTGATAGGAAAATAAAGCACAAATCAATCACTTATCATATCGACTTAATTGAGTTAAAATTACCTAGACCGAAATAACAAATAGATACAATTTGTTGTGTCAGTGCATCTTTCTTATTAAAAATTAATAAATACTGAATTGGAAAATCTTATAGTTTTTTTAACATCCTATATAGTTGTTACAGTTCAAATAATTTTTAGTCATACTCACAAAGGCTTTTCTTTAATTAAAACTTAAATTACTTCACAATAGGTATGTTTTTTGGCGAAAGTTGTTCAGTTTCACGGATAGGATACCTAAAAATCGCAACAGCATAGAAAAAAACACTAGCTAGCTAGACTTTCTCCGTGACGCAGCGGTCAACACGCCTGCCTGCGACACGGAGTGACCAGGTTCGATCCCCGGCCAGGTCAAGATGGAAAATGATCTTTTTCAGATTGGCCTGGGTCTTGGATGTGTATGTATTTGTTATAAAATATAGTTTCGTTGAGTTAGTATCCCATAACACAAGTCTCGAACTTACTTTGGGGCTAGCTCAATCTGTGTGATTTGTCCGTAGAAATTCGAGTAAATTGAATTTTTCATACTGTCATATAAAAAATTTAAAAAAGTTAGAAAAAGAATAGAAAAATGACGTCATTTTTGATCAAAACAGACAACATCTGAAACAAGTTATATCATGATCATTTTTCAATAATTAAATTCAGAAAAACAAAAAATTTAATGCAGAATGTTAATAGGTATAGTCCACTTTCAAGTTTAAATAAAAAAAATGTGTTTAACTGAAAATCATAGTCATTAAGAAAAAACACCGAATTTATAGGTAAAGAAAGACCCATTATATTTAGGTAATTGTATGTATATAGAACACATATTTTTACCGCAGATGAACAAAATAGCGTTAATATTGTTGACTTAGTGTCAACACTAGGTTTATAATTTCTTGGTTAGAATAAAAGATCGTTTTCCAGCAATTCGTCTATCTTTCCAGTTTGATTAATATACATATACATACCAAATTACAGCTTTCTAGTACTAATAGTCTCTAAGTAAAACAGCGGACGGACAGACGGGCGAACAGACATGGTGAAACTAAAATGCGTACGATCGAACCCGCGACCCTGCGATTTACAGACGCATGCGGTATCGACTACTGAGCCACAGAGGCCAAATATTAATAAATAACAACATGGAAAAAAGGCAATGCGGCGACTGCGGCGCGGGAAGGCGTGCGAGATTACCGTGGAGAAAGTTTTTTTTTTTTATCTTTGACTTCATATAAAAAATTCGAATGCGCCGACTGAGGCGCGGTCGGTGCGGCTCAAGTCTGCCACTTTAATGTGGTGTCACAGTCATTGTATAGCGCTTATTTAAAACTACCCTATTGGCCTTAGCATTTTTAACCGACTTCATTTTAGTTATTAAGTACCCTTATAGTTTTGCCATGTCTGTCTTATAGTTTTGCCATGTCTGTCCGTACGTCCGTCCGCGGTTTTACTCAGAGACTATAAGTACTAGAAAGCTGTTATTTAGTATGTCATGCGTCATAAAATATTTAAAAAAAAGTTAAAGTGGGAGTCGTTTCTTTCTCGACCAACCTAACGTGTGGCGTGTTGTTGAAAAGATCTTATAAAAGTATTATGAGCTTGTGATCATAATTTTCGATTCTCTAATTCATTTCTGAAATATTTGGTTGCAATTTTTTGTTACAATACAGTATACATAGTGATGGGTTGCTAGCCGCATCGCCTATTAACATGATTCCTCAGATTTTACCCATTCCCTCGATCGGATTTTACGATCTGCGCGGGAAAAGAAGCAGCTGGCACATTCTACTTTTTTCTTTTCTCCGAGACCAGCATGGAAGTAATATAACAAAACCTTTGGTAATCAACTTTGTTAATACCTAATTGCAAAAATAAAATCAGCACTTATTTCGAATTACTTTTTTCCGGACTTTTGATTTTTTTATCTGGTAACCTCACCTCCAAGTTGGTGAACTGGAGCCGCACACGCACACGCATCATCTTGGCGAAATAGTTGACGGTCTGGTCTCCAGAACGGGCCACGTTCACCAACCCAGTCATGTAACCATCGTGGATCGTCAGGAATGCGCTGTAGGTTATCAGAAGGGGTCTCTGCAAAACAATGATACTGGTAAGTAAATTACTACGATATAGTAGTAGAGGTAAGAAATAATATCGAAAATACACATCCTCGGAACATCATGATTCAATTATTCTTGAGGTTAATGTGAAAGTGTACCCACTGAACAAACTTAAGGAAACTGTGTACCTACTTACTTAAGTTAAATTATTATATTTATTTTGTATTTTTTTTATTTATTTATTAGTGCAACTCGATTCACATTCGCCCTGATGAAGACCCTAGGATGAGGACTAAACATGTCAAGCCATTAGCTGACTTCGTATAGTAGGTAACCGTAGAAAGACAGCGGTACGGTTGTGTTTGTGTCACCAAAGTTGGTAAGTTAATAATTTTTAGTTGTTGAACTTACTACTTCAAAACCTTCAGTAATTTCGGGCAGATCCATAGGATCAAGGCCATGCTCCTTCATGAAGGGAACCAGCATATCGATGGTGTTGTCAACATATTCGTTTACGTCTGCTACCAACCCCAATCCGTCCCAAATATTGCGCCTGAAACAAATCAAGTGTAACTACATATATTAAGTATGTTAGGTCATCGTGTTAGTAGGTCATCGTTGTATTAGGTCAGGGGTGTCATCAACTCTGCTTGGCTGGTGGTTGCAGATATGGCATCGAGTACGCGCTCCCGGCCTTCCCGAGCTTCTCCTTGCTTTCTCTATTCATTCGAGCGAGTAGTATCGCAATTACTGAATTCCCTTCCTAAATCCAACAAATTCCCATTTTTCCACAACTTAAAAAAGCTTTTGAAAAAAAAACTGCGCATGCCAATGCCAACCCGCCTGCCAAGCGTGAGTATGGCAATATCCTTTGGAACGAAGAATCCTTGGGAAGGGCCTTTGTTCAGCGGTGGACTTCTTACGGCTGTAATGATGATGATGACATATATTAGGAATAACACATATCGAAAATAAGTAGGTATATGTAAGTTATTTAGATGTAAGATATGTTATAGGTACAACGTGTTTTAGTACATATACCCAGCTATCAACAGTCGCAAATAGTTACAGAAAAGGATGTTCCAATAATACTGAATTTTTTTTCTATGGGACATACCACACGTATAGCGATGTATGAAAAAGTACTTATTGTACACATAAAAAAAATATCAGCTAGTCCGGTTTATTTATAAGGATCTCATTTATTCCCTCTCTGTGAATATTGCAACGAATAACTTGAACAGATTGCATTTAAGCCGTTCTTACCCGTCCAAGGACACTGGAGCTGGCAGCTTGGCGACAGTATTCGCCTCTGCAGCTGCCACCAGCACGGCTAAAATCACTGCGGTGTATTTTTTATTCATCGTCGACGATTTACCAAAAGCGAATCAGTGATTTATCAAATAATTTTAATTTTATACGCCATCGTAAACAATGATAGTATTGATATCACCTGCTTTATCTTAGCATTGTATTCTAAATCAATGCCGATTACAATAATATAGATGGTTATCATAATTAATGACACGGCAAAGTTTCATACGAAGGTACTACTTACTGAATAATTTTAACCCAGTGCATTGTGTATCAAAATTGATTGTATGATACCTAACCATGGATTATGAACGAACGTTTAGGTATATTTCTTCAACACATCATCATCATCATATCAGCCCCGAGAAGTCCAATGCTGGACATAGGCCTCGGTACTTGGTACTAGGTACGTGGTCGCCATTCCAGAACTTTTCTGCCCCATTCTACGCGCTATGTGCCCTGCTCACTGCCACTTCCAAGAGCTAATCCGCTGACCTACGTCGGTGACTTTTGTTCTTCTACAGATCTGATGTCTGATGCGGTCTCATAGGGAAGCACCGAGCATAGCCCTCTCCATAACTCTTTGGGTGACCTGATCTTTCTTATGAGGCCTATAGTAAGGGACCACGTTCCTGAGCCGTAAGTAATCACTAATGGTAACATACATTGATTAAAGACTTGTCTTTAGGCACTGAGGTATTGAGGACAAAAAGACAGGGCAGAGCTTCCCAACTATCTACCCAGCCGAGTCGGATTCGTCGAAAGACCTCTTCATTGAAACCGAAACTGCGTACCTGGATCAACTGTTCCAGGTACTTAGACAAATTGGTCTACAACTTCAAGGGTGGACTCCCAACACGGTAGGACACAAAGGGTACAAACGGTTCCGTACCACTGTCTGTTCAACATTAGACACTATATTACCTATA
This sequence comes from Elegia similella, assembly GCA_947532085.1. Taxonomy (NCBI): domain Eukaryota; kingdom Metazoa; phylum Arthropoda; class Insecta; order Lepidoptera; family Pyralidae; genus Elegia; species Elegia similella. Next base: position 16,847,746 of record OX383927.1, on the reverse strand, counting down.
AAAACCGGCCAAGTGCGAGTCGGACTCGTGCAAGAAGGGTTCCGTATGATTATCTATAATAAGTTTAAAATTATTAAAATTAATTTAATATATGATGTAACTAAAAATGTATGCCTTTCACAATTTTTCCTTTAGATATCTGTGCTTTAAGACGTTGTTTCGTAACAAATTTAAGATTCTGAATTCACGGGAAGTACCCTATAGGTTTCGATTCCCTTGCGAATGTAGAAAATTTGCGGCATAAAAGGCTATAGGTATATATGGATTGCGTTGGCTTAGAAACTTTATTTTTTTACAGCTCCAAGGAACAGTGCACCTGAGTATTTAATATGAATTTCACCTTGCTAGGTACCTCTACGCGTTCCTGAGAGAAAGGGTCTTGTCTTGACAGACAGACAGACAACAAAAGATACCGTTTTTTGCCTTTTGAGGTACAGGACCCTAAAAACCCACGTTTGTATATTTATTGACCGAGCGAGCGAAGCGTCTCAGTTTCCACTGGCCCAAAATTCTTTTGTCCGTCTGTCTTTCTGTCTGTCTGTCTGTCTGTTCTCGCCTACAGGTCGCATTTCTCAACCGATTCTCATGAAATTTTGTTAGCAGGTTCGGTAATTATATAGAATTTTTTAGTCGTGCCAGATTTTCGAAATTTTAAAAAATGGCGGATATATGGGTGTGCGAAACTTAAAAAAACTCATAGCGCAGCTATTTGGAAAAAAAATCAAAAATGTCATAAGACTTTTTTGTTATTCTCATTAAGACGCAACTTTTTTGTCTGAACAACTTTTTTATACGATAAACTTGAACGTGTTTATAGTCGGCAATTTGCCCAAAAGTTGTCTGAAATCGATTTTCTGTATATTTATGAAAGAAGTTGAAGAACTTGAAGTGGGAGAGGGAGTGAAATTGAACAACTTTCCCTAAGGAACAAAAATCAAAATATGAAAAATATTTTTTTGCTTAAAGCATGATACTGCGTATTACTTTTATAATTGAAAACACTGAATAAACTTAGAATCCTGAAATAAAAATTAAAAATAAATAAAAAATATTCACATGCTATCCTGTGACTTGAATCCAGGGCTTACAGATGCCGGCCACTTCTTAACGTAAAGTTCGCATGTTTATCTGCCATAATAGTTGAAAATTAGCGTCCTATTAAAATTTTTACCAATTGGTAACATAACAACTATGAAACCGGGTACTTAAACTTTGCCTCCCATTCACCCATGCCAAGTTCGCTATTCCGATATTTCCGATCTTGAAGAGGATCACTCCAACTTAGTTTATGTGTACAAAAGCATACTAAACATGGTGCTCAAGGGCCGTGTTTCCATACAAGAGTAGTCCCCTGATTCCGCACCGGATAGTACCAATAGAGTAATCATTTTTTACTAATAAAATCCTTATGTTAAAATTTTTTCATAATTGTATTATTTAGAGAGATATGAACCTTCAAAAATATGAAAAATTGGTACGAATTTCCTTTGTGTTCAAACATCAAGAAAACAAATTTGGGCAATTATATAAGAAAAAGAAACGCAGAAACACAGCCATATCTTATTTTAAATTTTTAATGTAAAAAGAAATTAAATCGGTTAAGTTTTGCAAAAGAAATTAGAGGACTACGAAGCGTTAATTTTGTGTACTTTTTATAGGTATTTTCCGGCCGAGCTGCAGTTATCTCTATCGCACTCTGCGGGGTTTGTTTGGCCCCGACAGCAATAGATATTATAAATATCTATTTTTCAATTCTCTCGAGCTTAGTGTTTCCTCTTAAAAAAGGGTCTGGTCGGGTCTTCTGGTAAGAGAATGTAGGTTTAAATTTCCGTTTCCTCTGGTACCTAATTAAGAGCAGCGGGGATTGTGAAATAGTAACTGAAGGAAATCATCCTTTAGTCAATTAGCATATCAGTAACAGATATATTTTAGAGCACTGAAGGGAAAATGTGGATGTTGATTGTAAGGGCTCGCGAGGTCTACTGTTCTCGCAGAACCACTAGTTTCTGTTCTGTTTTTGTATTTGTTGTTATGCAACAGAAAATTATCATCTGTGAAAATTTCAAATGTCTAGTCTATCCTTACTTCATAAGCATGAAATTGTTAACCGTGCCGTCCATATACATCTACGAAATTTGTCACGTTGTCAAAGTACACTCACGATTGTTTCAACAGAATTGTGATATAACCATTGAATATCGTGGTAGATTCCCAAATAAACTTTTATTGCCTTCTATATCAACGACTCTTTACGATTAAAGCAGTTGTCCGATGGCTATTCGAATCTATAATAAGTAACCTAGTGACATAAAGGATCTGCCCTTACCGAGATTTAAATATAGACTACGAGATTTACTTATAGAGAGATGTTATTACTCTGTAAAAGAATATTTGACGGACAAATTTGTGACTTAATTTAATTTTTTCTATTATAATTATTGACAAAAGTTTTAAGTATAATTGAGGTGTATTAGTGTTTATTTTGCATTCAGATTGATATTTTCTTAACTTAATCAAAGTAGAGGAATGTTGTTTTAAGTACCTTGTCTGACCATGAAAAGTTCTCACTGAAATATTAATTGTATACGATAGTTAATAGCTACATATGTAAAGTCACTATAGGATACCTTTTTGTGAAAAATTTGCATGCCTTGATAGGTTAAGAGTGAGATTAAAATGTTTTTATATCATCTAAAATTGTAACCACTTTTACTGCAAATAAATGAATTATTATTATTATTATTATCTATGTCTACAACAGTTCATGAGTACCTATACAGCCTGGAGGCAAACAGACATACAGACAGTGGAGTCTTAGTAATAGGGTCCCATACCCTTTGGTTGGGTACGGAACCCTGAAAATCAGATGTGCGTTAAAATGAGTAGATAAATAAGTCACATAAGTTTATTACTCGTATTATAATAGTTAATATTACTTACAAGACCATAATTGCCCGTGGTTCGTTCTCGCATTTCACAAATTTGAGTAAGTAGGTACCTACCTATTTTCTCGAATTTAGTTATTGATTTTGTAGGATATTATCTAGTTTTAGTACGTTTATGTGAATATCTGTATGTTGGAGGCACCCAAATAATTATACCTAGAACTTAACCAATTCCAACTTGAATGCGAAAAGCCGTATATCAATTCAATGATACGACTTTTACTTTCAAGTAGAAATTCCCATGTAGCAGCAGTATACCTACGACTACGCAGTATAAAGAAATAATTTTAACTCCTGTTTAGCGGCTCGGATAGCTCAGCAGAGGGATGCGGTTCTTGAGCTACCCTATTACGAGAGGTGACGTCAAGCGGCGGCCGGCCCTAGAAATTTTGCCACACATGAATACTGTAAGCGGACCCCAGGCTCTGCCAGAGGGGAGCTCAGCAAAGGGACGCGAGACTAATTAAACGTTTATAGAGACAAGTCACACAGATTGAGCAAATGTCTGAGAGCGCCAACAAAAAGAAGTGCGTGGCTGCCGTGCTCCTTGACGCGTAGTCAAGGCACGGCATGGCGTTCTATAGAGCTTCGCACGAGAGGCTAGTGCACAAGCTACCGACGTCATCGATGACAGCCTCCGTGGTCCAGTGGTTAAGGCGTTTGCCTGTTGACCCGGGGGTCGTGGGTTCAATTCCCACCGGAAGCATACTTTTTTTAGTTGTTTCTAGTTTGTTATCTGATTGTCTAATAATAAAGATGATTCCGTGCTTCGGAAGGCACGTTAAGCCAGTGGTCCCGGCTGCCACCTGGTAGTCGTTAAAGGAATCACGTCAGAGGCCGAGAGGCGGTTCCGAAGAACTCTGACACTAAGATGTCCATGGTCGATTGACCGTGACACCTACTCAAAATGATGATGATCGATGCCCAAAAGACTGGTTACGTCGTGGTCGTGGCCTCTTTCCTAGACGAACGAAGCGCCGTGTCAGAGGCGCGACACGTCACAGCCGGAGTGCCCCAAGGAAGCTGCTATTTGCCGGCCTGTTACGCCTGGTTCACTGACGACATAGCAGTCGTTGTTAACCTCTACACGCCCGCTCAACCGCCGCAGCCTTCGTCAGTTGTGACTCCCAAGGACACAATAGGGACACCACAGGTCGCCACGGCCACACCAAGGACCTGCCCATAGTAATAGTCAGCGAAGAAACTCACTGCAGAGGACCCAGTCCTGACCAGTCGCTTCACCACCTCTACAACAGAAGAAGTAGAGAAGGCCAACTGCTGCAGATTGAGCTACCCCAAATAAGCGCAAATATTTTAAGGGCTGGCACCCATAGGTCAAAGAAATGCTTAAGGGTCCATACTACCTCACACTGCTTTGCATGATTGACTGTTATATCAATAATAATTAAATACTCAAGTTGAAATAAAAATGCAGCAAAGTTCAGGACTAACTCTGGTAACTATATGACTCAAAAACACGATTGCGTTAAATTTTCTCGATAGAAAAAAATTGCAAAGTTGCCTCCAAATCACGTCTAATTTACTCGGTATATAGTATTATTCACCAAATACATTAAAATTAACCTTGAAACTTTTGATTATTATTGCATTACAGATAAGGCAGCCATCATATGTTTTTCTTTTTCGAATAACCCTTGAATATTCCTAAAAAACGAAAATATCCAAAGTAGCCAACGCGTTTAGACCATCCGCGTTTGTATGGCCACGCCGCCTGGCATATGTCGGGCTCTTAAGTATATTTTTTTTGGAAATCGACACGCTATTTCTTTTTAACTTTTTCAAAAAACGAATTCTTTTTAATGAATTAGTATCCATACTAGGTACTTAATAGTAAAAAGTTGTACGCCAAGAAAGTGTTTTTTGAGCCCATGGTGTTTTTTGAGTTTATTTTTGTTAATGTTGAAGTCAAAATAGGTATATTTAAAACTAGCGTGTCTTTCCTTTTTTTCCTTCTAAAGTATTGTTCTAGCTTATGGGTGCAAACCCTTAAAATATTTGCGCTTAATTCGAGTGGAATTTATGAAATGGCCGTTTAAGATGTTGGAGTAGCGCAGGAACGACCTGCGCTACTTTTTTCTTTCATATTGAATAGAGATAGGAAAAACTTTAATACTACCGCGGAAATCAATCACAATCAAAGGATTAATACTATTTCTCGAAGTCTTTCTAGGTACTTAGGTACTCTAATTTTCTTAGATGAAAAGTTGCGCCATGATGACATCGTTTTTTTTTTTTTTTTTTTTTATGTATATCCGACGGCAAACGAGCAGACGAGCCACCTGATGGAAAGTGGTCACCGTCGCCCATGGACATCTGCAACACCAGAGGAGCTGCTGATGCGTTGCCGACTCTTAAGATACCTGTAAACACGCCTTTTGAAGGACCTCAAGTCATAGCACACAGGGAAAACCTCGGGAGGGAGTCCATTCCACAATCCTGCTGTACGAGGAAAAAAACCACGTGACGCTCTGACATTTTTGGTGACCCAAGTGTCAAGGATGTGGGGATGGACTTTACTCCTGTGGCGAGCGGTGCGGTGGTAGAAAGGTGACGGTGGCACCAATTCAAAAAGTTCTTCAGAACACTCCCCATAGTATAGACGGTAAAATACACACAGAGAGCCAACGTCTCTCCGTAGACCGAGGGTGTCTAAATCGTCTGTGAGTGTGGGATCGTCGATAATACGAATTGCCCGGCGTTGGATGGAACCAAGAGGAAGGAGTTAAAGAGAGTAAGAAGTAACACTTCATAAAATCGTTTTAACTGCCGTACCATAAAGTGAGTTCGAAAGTCTATCAAGGTGTTCGATATCCCCAATCTGGTGCTAATTCCTACCATTTAGGACTATAAGTAGTGTCCGTTTGGTTTACTATCTTCCCGTCTCGTTTATTATATAGGTAAGAAGTAACACTTCATAAAATAAACTAATATATAATAATTGACAGAATGTTTTCTATTTATCTAATTAAGTAATTTTATAAACTTTCGAGACTTGTGTTATGGGATTCTAACTCAACGAAACTATATTTTATAACAAATACATATATAGATACCTACCTATACATCCAAGACCCAGGCCAATCTGAAAAAGATAATTTTCCATCGTGACCTGGCCGGGGAACCCGGGCACTCTCGTGTTTATGGATATAGATTTGAATTGAAATCACGCACGCAACATGTTGTTGTTTGCAAGAGGTTATCATGTACCGATAAGACGATTAGGTAGGTACTGTATCTTTTAGCCAGTCCGACCCAGACATTACGTTCATATCTGCAACTGCATATCGCTCTTGTTCACACGATAGATATGAAGAAATAATTATGTTGTGTGCGTTACCCCAGCAAAAAAGTACTGAATATCAAAACGTAATATTACTAGATAATCAGTGCGTAACGTCATGTAAATGTGTGTGAAAGTTTGAAATTTGTGCGTCCATTAATTTTTGAGATATTAATTAAAATCTGATTCTGCCAGGATGACATTTCAAACGTTACGCCAGCAAAAAAATTTCTCGGATCCGAGTGAAAGTTAATACAATATTTAGTAGTTGATGTGTAGTAAATGTAGCTGTATAAATAGAATTTGTGCGTCTTCAGACTTTTTGTGATATTCAAATTTTTGCTGGGGTAACGTTTGGCCGATTGCTAGATCTCAGAATCGGCAAGGCCTTTAAGGGTTCAGAAAACATGATGTTTAGCCGTTTTTATAGATAATGGTACGGGACCCTTCGTGCGCGAGTCTGGCTCACAATTCTCCATTTTTTTATTTTAACCTGTCAGCTTCACCTCCCAAGAAACCCGGGGTACTTTTTTGAAGGTATGACCATTCGTCTTCGAACGATTTTTGTATGGAAAAATCACTCGTTTACGAACGGCGAAATTAAAAAAAGGCACTCCCGATTTGGTTGCATTGTGACTTTGTTTCCGCGATTGACTGGTTAAGGACTATTTTAGCACATTCCAATTGTGATTGTATCATAGGTGCGACATAAAAAATGTGGTTGTAAACAAACAACAGTTTTGGATAAGTTAAAATAGCTTGAATTCAATGATGTACACGACTGTACTATTTTACGTTAATACAAATGCTAATTTAGGATGGTTAGCAATACATACGGCAGCGTCGCTTTTTGCTATACTCCCGAAAATGGTCGGCTTATTATGGTATTTCACCTACGGTTGGATATTTAATGATATTTCTTAAACTACTGCGTGGACTGAGCTGATTTTTTGCGAACTAAAAGTTAACTTAAGTGCGATAACTATCAACTTCCGAACTAATAGAAAAACTGATCAAATCGGCTGTCGAAATTCCGGGCGACCGAGTTATGGTACTTTTTCTCATAACTTATTTAATACTTAAGATATCATATTGATACTCACCTAGGCATTGTAGGCAATTATAAGGTACAAACTAACGTCAACAATTAGTCTCTAGGTCCCTTATTTAAAGTTCTGGAATCAAAATACCTGATTTCATATTTTCATTTTTAATCCTTGAATGGTAACATTTTTAGAAATTCTGTTTTCACAGACATGACCTACAAATTCATAACAGAGTGTGTAAAAAAAATCAAACTCCTACGCCTTGCCGATTCTGAGATCTAGCAATCGGCCAAACGTTACCCCAGCAAAAATTTGAATATCACAAAAGTCTGAAGACGGACAAATTCTATTTATACAGCTACATTTACTACACAACTACTAATTATTGTATTAACTTTCACTCGGATCCGAGAAATTTTTTTGCCAGCGTAACGTTTGAAATGTCATCCTGGCAGAATCAGATTTTAATTAATATCTCAAAAATTAATAGACGCACAAATTTCAAACTTTCACACACATTTACATGACGTTACGCACTGATTATCTAGTAATATTACGTTTTGATATTCAGTACTTTTTTGCTGGGGTAACGCACACAATTATGTTTGTACCTATATAGCTAGCTGTAAATCGACCTGCATGTACCTCGAGAAACTAATGTGATTATACGTGTAGCATAAACAACGACATTCCCGTGAAGGGGTGACTCAGCCCGTCAAAATGCACAACTTTTCCTATGGGACCAATGCTGGGAACTCAATATTTTTTGAAATTTTCATACTACTTGATTGCCGGGCCGGCCCAACACTTGTATGAAAATGTATTTTTTTTAGTTCGCAGCATTGGTCCCATAGGAAAAGTTGTTCATTTTGATGGCCTGAGTCACCTCTTCACGGGAATGTTATTTGTAGGTATCTATACCGCGTGATTTTGAACCTCTAAACTATACTGAAATCCTGGAATCACAATCCCTAATTGAATACAGAATTGCAAAAAAAAGGTAAAAATCGATAAAATTATCGATTATATTATATAATAATCGATATTTAGGCTTCCCATACAGTTGCGGATCAGCTAGGCGAATTTCTATGGGGAGTAATTTTTTATTTTCGTTTTACTGTGTTCCATTAGGGATTCCGATTCCAGGATTTCAATATAGTTCAAAGGTTCAAAATCACGCGGTATACCTACATCTACGATCGTACAGCAGAAGTAGTAACTCCACATTCTAAGGGTCGAAAAACTGTGACCCACACTACACAGTATTCACGGATAAAAAAATACATAGCTATTCGCAGATTCGAAAATAAAAAGATCAGTAAATGTAATCTGAAGAAATGATTTAATAAAAAATGCTTTATTGTTAGTTGTAATATGAATATCTGTTATATGTAGCACGTACTCTGTATTTGCAGCACAACTCCACTTTGTACGAAACTTATTCGTAGTTCCGGGCACATCCACAGCAGATAAAGTACCAATTATTCGTTCTGCACACATCTTTCGAGGACCTACTGTCTTGCTGGGGTTACACACACAAAGCGTTACAAACAAACTCATTATAAATGCGAAAGTGCGCTTTCTCATTTATAATAATACTAGCGGCCAGCCCCGGCTTCGCAAGGGTAAGTATTATTCTATAGCCTATGTTCATCGGGATAATGTAGAATTCCAATGGTGAAAGATTTTTTATTATTCCAACAGTTTCGGAGCCGATTCAATGCAATCAAACAATCAAATCTTTCCTCTTTATAATATTATATTATATATTATAAATATATATTATTATAGTATAGAAAATCAAACAAGGTAAGGGCAAATAAAAATAACGCTTTTATTAAAATTTATATATATTTTTATATGTCACGGCCCAAATCCCAAACAACAATAAATTAGCTTAAATAATTATGAAACTATTCGAAATGATAAATAATATATTATGCTACAAAAACAAATTGAAGCGAAAGAAAAAGAAAACAACAGAAACAACAAAAGGAATTACCTTTGTGCTTTGTAACAAAATATAAAATTAGGTTCAGATACCTACCCAGTATATATTATACTATTTCAAATTATGTACAAGTATCTTTGTCTTCGATCCACTTGCATCCCAAAGTGTATAAAACAAATACAACAAACTACACACGCGTATAAATATAAATTAATTTCTTACATTAAACAACAGTACACTCAACTACATTTGGAATATTAAAATTCGCCTCACAGCGAAGTTTTGAACTTAATAAAAAAAAGGGACTTAAAGTATCTATAAATGTTGTTTCAGTGTTACATAATATTTTCAATAAGCGAGTCATATTGCAGAATCAGACTAAATGCGAGTAAACTTATCAATATGACAAGTTCACCTCCATATTCACCCCTCACAAAGTCGTGCATTCACTAGAGACAAATACCCCTCAACACATCAGTAATCCGAATTAGCAGAGTGAATTAGTATTTATCAACGTTATAACATATAACAACTTTGGTATAATTTGCTCTTTGAGTACCTATCACAATGCAATTGCTTTTTCCGACGACTGCAGTATACAGGGACGATAACAGCGATATTACTAAGTATAATCGCAACGAATACGATATTTGTTGATTGATAAATGTGGATTATAAATAAATATATCTTACATATTCATATAAATAAAATATCAAAGACATTTCCCCGTCGATCCTGCCTGAAATTATAGATACTACCTACTAAATTATCAAAATTTTCTTGAAAATATCGAACTACATTCCCTGTTTCATCGACAAAAGCCAATATTCCAATAGGCACATAAAACAGTAATGACTAATAGTTAGCCACCATTAGAGGGAATGAAATAGCACAACATTTGTCCCTTAGTGAAGACGCGCCACTATGTTTGTCATTAACTGCGAATAAGGTAATTTACTCGTCATTCTTCTTACCTAACATTTTCTTTCTTTGAGCCAACATGTGGCCGTAGAGCACGGGTAATATAGGAACGTAGAGGCTCATAATAAATACAATGAAGTAGTAATAGTTAAACATAAAATTCCATGCATTTGGAAATGAAAAAGAGTACAAATTCTTCTCTGCGACCTCATCCAATGAGTGGTACATGCATAACAACTCTCCGGTTACCCCAATGGGATACAAAATGATGAACATCGAATATCTGAAAACAATAAAAGTTTGATGTTAATAAATACATTTTAAAGAAACAGGTTGTGAATAATTCAGGGTGCACTTTCTCACTTTGCCGACTATTTTCCTGTGAAAGCTTTGACGAAGCATTTTGCAGATATAATATATTTATCACCCTTTTTAATATAAGTATGATAAAGTTTTAATAGTTATATAAAATAAATTTATATTATTTTATAGACTTTTGTAGTGTTATCAAAGCAAAGAGCTATACACAAAATCGATAAGTACATAAAAAAAGAAAAACTTTGTTCGATTTTCTTTTTCCCGTTTGCCCATAAAAAAAGGAATTGATTAAAACTTTGTGATACACCACCACGCCTATTTCTGGTTTTCTTATTTTACGTTCTACTTCCATTCGGGTTCTATAGTTCTATGTTAACCTCAAATATGACTAACGTCATACAGTAACTCAAAATTAAACTAATTGGTATTTTATTACTACGTCACTGTCGTTTAAACAATTAGTTACTATGGTTGAGATTGTATCATCAATGCCCAAAAGCAGTGAAACCAGTTTTACGTTCTCACTAACTTTTTGGTTTGGTATTACTACATAATTTACTTTTTGTGAATAGACTATATTTACCTTATGGCTTTGCACTTTTTTCTGGACTTTTTGTTGTTATTTTTTATGTCAATTTATAATAATGTTTCTCTTTTATTCTTTAATACCATATATAAAAAGCCCTCAAACGTAATACTACAATGTAAAAAGGTCATGATATAATAAAACTCACCGAAGAAATAATATACTTTGAGGAACTCCACCAAGAAGGTTGAATGTATAGTAGGCGTATCGAACAATTTCAGTTATGGACCACGCTAGAATGCACAGCGGGAGACCGGGGCTGATGGTAGCACTATTTGTCGACAAAAGGATGCCGCACACCACGAACACGCGGGAGTAAACTTGCAGCAGCACTACCATCACGCCCGAAGGCACCAACCCTATGGCTGCGTGAACAATCTGGAAACGTAAAATTATTTTCGTTATATTTTCTTCTCGCTGGAATGTACAAACAACATTCCATTTCCAGTTCATTACATTACAATAACATTATAGGTGTATTACCAATATTACATAATAATGGCATAATGATACACATTATGAAAGTAATTAAATTTAAAAAAAACAACCTTAATTTTGACAGTTTGCGCTGTTAAATAATTTATTATAAATACACTTTTTAACATACGTTGCTAAAGAATTTAGTAGAAACGTACCTAAATTCTTTTTGATAGTTTTCAAGTCTGTTAAGAAAAACAGTAAATTCAATAGGGTAGTATCAATCTATGAACTATCTTCCAACCAGTTCAATTTCGACAAACTCTTCGTTCAAACAGTCCAGAAAGCTGTGAGAAACTAAAGAACTATGTAGCTTTTATGGATAATTTTGCTTTTAGCATCTTTTCAAATAACACTCCACCAGCCTCTATACATAGATTCATGAACCAATTTTCGAAGTACCTACTAATTCCAGACACATCTTCCGCAGCCTTGTCCTATGCTGTTGGCGTAACTTCCGGCTATGAGAACTGTATTCCTTTCAGTTTCAGATTTTTTATTTTAGGGAAATCAAAGGTGCCACATTAGGACTGTAATGAGGGACTTCTCCAGTACCCAGCGGAGCGCGGTGTTCGGTCGCTCACTGCAGTAAAAACTTCTACCAGGCATTTTGTAGTATACCGTTCGGCGTTGATGCTGAGTAATTTCGTAATCGAATTAATACCAGATTCCCTAAAAATTAAGAAACTAGTTATCAAAATATTCCCTGCGCTTCCCGATCGCTTCACTTTAATAGACGTTGGTTCGTTTTAAAACAGTCAAAGTGTCGACTGTGCCTTGCTTCCGGATCGTAATGATAAGGCCAGGAACTGTCAAACTGTCGTAAACGCGCCAAGGCGAGCTTACATATGTATTTAAATAAATACATATAGCTAATCATAGTAATATACCTACATAGATACCTACATACATACAATACCACCAATAATTTACGATTCGAAAAGGTAGTGTGTTCCTTAACTCGTCTTCGATTTTAATTCAATAATCTCAGGTGGCAGCCAATTCCAAAGTCTGACTGCATGAACAGGGAAGGAATAAATAAGAAGAAATGTAATGTGAGTAGGTAGTATCTACGGATGGTTCTTCGAGGTGGATCTACGAGGAGAATGTAAAAAGGAGAAAAGCTCTTACAGGCAGTAAGGGAAAGAGGATTAAACAACCTCAGGTGTGGCCTGTGGATGAGGATGTAATAATGTATACCTGCAATCAGATGTTGCGCTTTAAGCAAGGTTGTTGAAGACTACGTGTCATTTGGAGTGAGTCCTCCAGTGAGTGACTCATCATTTATACATGGAAGAATGTCTTTCCTTTTAAGGTCTTTTTCTATATAAGCGTGTTGTCAGGCCAGCGGCCAGCTCATTGGGGTGGACCTACAGTTTTCCCTGGTATTATTTTTAAATCATACTGATTTCTTGACTGAGTTTCCTTGAATGTAGTTCCTTACGTATTTCAGCGTTCGGGACTTCAAATCAAAAATTGCAAGTTAAATTTGACCAATTATGTTACAACATAAATATGTTAGACTGGCCAGCAGTGGTGACCAGCCATTAATTAATTTCTTTGATTATTTTATGTATGTGTGTGCGGTAAAATTAGAAAGTTGGTACTAGCCTAAACATCTTTAAACACATAGTATGTAGTTGTATACGTTATTTGAATACATAATCTTTCATACAAAAAACCCGACTTCAATAAACTTACTGAATCGATTGTAATGAAATTTAAATGGGATCCTTGAAACAAAAAAATAATTTTAAAGTAAGTTCGTAAATGACAGAGGTAACAAACATTTTTTAAAAAATACAACCGTATTGATAACCTCCCGTAAAAATCATCGGTTAATTGGGAACTTTATGCTAGATAGAACAAGTCACGTTTTTAAATGGGCAAAACGACTACCAATTAGGTATGGGTACATTCTTTTTATTTACTGTTAATACTGTGAAACACAATATGACATTCTCAATTCTTGAACTTTCATCAATCTAGTAATAAAATGCATATGTACCCCAAGATGATCATTTTTATTCTTTTTTTTTCACAAAAATGAGTAACTCTGTATTTTTTGTATTCACAATGCTATTTTGATTTATCTTATTAAATTAAGAAATAAAATATATAACCAGCGACCTAGGTCTATGCACGACCTACGCTCTAGAGCGTAGGTCATACATAGACCTAGGTCGCCGGTTCAAGTCCCGCCCGCATTAAATTTTTTCACCATATCTTAAACAATTTTTGAATTTCTTGCTGAATAAATAAAGTCTGTAGCTACAGGCCCCATAAAAGCATTTGAAGCAAACTACACTTTTGACAATACAGTAGTTAATAATAAGGTAGATTGTTCCGTCCACGAATTAACATTCAATGTCTAAAACACACGATGACAATTTAATATTCCGTACAAACATAATGTAAACCCAGTGCCAAAGATCAATCGTCAATTATCATACATTTACATAAATTAACTTTTTTATCACCTATTGTGTAAAGTAAAAAGTACTTTTTTCTATTTAAAAGTGATATAGTTGTTTATATCATATTAGACATGTCGATGACAAGCCATATGAGTGAAGTTTTGGTTATTTGATAGACATACCGAGTTTTGTTTTTTTGTGGTTTCATTTAAATGAAACCAGCAAAATACTGGATGAATTTAACTTCATCCAGTAATTTCTACGTCAGAGTAAAACCACCCATACAGTGGCGGATTATCCCTAAGGCAAACTAGGGCCGTACCTAGGGGCGCGAGGTTAGGAAGGGGCGCGTGCGACGCACACCGTCGCAGTCGCACGTCAAGGAATTTATGGAAGGCGGCAATAAAGCTTACGGCTGACAAAATAATATCCCCGTCGTTGCACTTGAATGGTTGATTTAATTGCCTTTGGGCGGCAAATCCGTAGATCCGCCTCTGCATCCATACATCCTCACAAATGCTCATAAACTGTCACATTGTAAGGGATTCAAAATGTCTAATAAAATTCCTTATAAAAAAGAACGGGCCAAGTGCGTGTCAGGCCACGCGCAGTGTAGGGTATCCGTAGTTGCGAATGCCAGCTTTGACTCCACGCGATTAAAAACGTCTAAAAACGAGCTCACATAGAAAGGTGGTAACCGAAGAAAGAGTTATAAAATCCTACTTCACAAGGGAAATTAGAAAAAATATAATCTATTTGAATACCACCGCGAGTAGAGGCAAGCGCTGGTAACAAGGTTTCGTAGACATATTAATTTGACTCCCGAGCGCAATGCCTAGTTAATTCTGTGGTATCGTTCTGCCAAGCGCCGCGCGCTGTCGAAGGTAAACAAACACATTGCTATTAATTTAGGCATTATTATTATTAAAACTGCTTTGATTTTAAATTATATGACACTGGACTCTAACAAAAATTTGAACTTAACAAATATTTCAGAAACGAATAAATATCGAAAAAATATGGTCACAAGCTTACAAATTTCTTTATAGACCTGTTCAACAACACCCCAAAGTGGATTAGTAGAGAAAAAAAAATTACTCCCACTTTACTTGTATTGAAGTTACATTAAAAAAACTTTTTTTCATGATTTTATTGTACCACATTCGGCATGATTAATATACATATCCATATCAAATTACTGTCTGCTCTGGCCAAGTATAGCTCCGGTAGTACAGAGAGGGTCATGATCCTGCAGTGGAGACTAAAAAGACCAGATGATGATGATGATGATCAAATTACAGCTTCCTAGTACATACTTATAGTCTCTGAGTTAAACCACGGACGGACAGACATGGCGAAACTATAAGTACAAGTAACAAAACAGAAATTTCTCTTTGTATAAGAAACGTAGATTACATAACTTGACCTTGACACTCACAGAACAACAAAGACATTAGAAATGGCAAGGAGGCGTGGAACGCGCGCCGACAATGAGCTGATCGAGCGCATTACACTTCTGCTCCTTTGACGATGGCGGGTCAAACTACTTATAGTTTGTCCCGCGACCGTCAAAGGAACAAAAGTGAGCGTTAAAAAAATCGAAATATGCCGACTTGTGCTAGTATAAAGTGAGAAGTCCTAGTGAAACTTTGGCCACAGGAGTTTCTACTCAATTGTGTTGCGTTAGTATAAGTAGTATGCTTGAAATGAGGCGACGCTGACGCTGGTTTTCATAGAAATCACGCGTGATTACACTTTTAGCTTGTTTATTGATCTGTGTTGACACTGGCCTTCTTTGCTCGTCTCAAAAACGTACTGTCGCGCAGATGGCATGATGTAAAGGTTAAGTTACACTTTGAAGTTCGGCGACTCCTGCTAGTGTCGCGCATTTTGTATGTTACACCTGTTGCCTGACCTGTCATTTCATACTTATTACGAGTGCAATTAAAGTATTTTCATTTATTGATTTAATATTTGGTAATCCTTACTAATATTATAAATGCTAAAGTGAGTTTGTTTGTTTGTTTGTTTTTTTTTTTTTGCTTTCACGCCACAACTACTAAACCGATCTTCATGAAATTTTGCATACAAGTACTTTGGAGTACGGAGAAGGACATAGGCTATCTTTTATCCAGGAAAAAATACTATTCCCGAGGGATCGACATTAACGCGGGCGGAGCCGCGGGCGAAAGCTAGTCATTACATAAAATACATACTTACTTTATATGAAAATTAAATAGTTTTTTATCGTTTGTCATTTAATGATTGAATGAATGAGTGAAGTAAACAACTAAATCCATAATGGATTAAATTACAGAAATCGTTAATTCATTCGAATTTTTTTAAAACGAATCTTGGGAATCATCAAAAAAAAAAAAAATGTTTTGAATGAATTACTATTTTAACATCTGGCCTAGGAAAAATACTAACATCGATCGAAGTAATTAGCCTAGCTATTTAATTAAGTGGCTGAACATCATGCAGGCACGATGACGCGTGGCTGCAACATATCTTAATAGTACCAATACATGGTGACTTCTCAATAATGAGAAAATTAGATAAGTTATCACTTTAGTTGTTGACTGTACAATTTTGTTTACTTTGTAGACTACACATGTAATATTTAACTTCCACACTTAAGTTGTATGTCATAGTTATGCTTATAACTATGACATACATGACATCTTTTATTATGATATTCATTATTAAGTGATGTCAGATGTCAACTGTCGCCTCCCTAAATGGTTATGATATAAGTACTAATATTCTTTGATGTAACTTTGTTTACGTACAATTTACATTCCTAATTTAAACATATAATTTTTGTATCAAAATATGTAAAGCATCAGCATATTTATTTCATACTTATTTATAAAAAAATATTTATTGATACCTGGTTATTGTATTGTAATATATCCCTTTTCAAACAATAGGTAAAAAAACTTAAGAATTAAGACATTGTTGGAAAGGTTAATAAGGGAACATGACAGGTATAACATAAAACTTGTATATCAAATATGTACCTATATGATTTTAATGTTATTAACATATTTTTTTGTAAGGGGCCTGGCTGATTTATTTACACGGATATTAGTAATTGTTCAATCTATTTAACTTACAAGATATCAAATCAATTCATACTTCACCTTTACTAGTCAATTAATCAAGTAAAGGTGAAGTATGAATTGATTCTGAGCAGTTTAGATCCCAATGCTTAAACTGCTCAGAACAATACTGCCGATTGTGCTTATAAAGAATTTTAACACAATCACTCCTACAATTTTTCTTAACACACTTTAAACTTTTCAAACTTATATGCTTCCTTACCTGACGCAAGAAATTGGATATTTATGTTCACCAATGAAGTGCCGGTCCATATATTATAGTCCCTATCTTATACATCAGAAAATTGCCTTGGGACGATGGTCTATTAACACAGTTTCTTAATACTAAAAAGCATGTGACAAGACAATGCATAGAACACAAAACTTCATAACAAATACCATCTTATTTTAGAAACAACCTAACTCATTAGTTGGTATACTCATAGCTTTTTAAGGAAAACACTGCAGTTCAATGCAAACTATTACATCAAACATATAATTTGCCTTTTAGGAATGTTGGTGACAGGTAATGCAATAAAGCATTAAGTTGAAAGCCTTTTTTGTGTAAAGAATAGTTTTGTGGCTACTGGGCAACCTTCTCCTTCAAAATATTGTATGTAGTTACTAAGTGTATTATTTTACAGCCCATTATAAATGCCTGATGTGCTTGTTTAACTTTTAAGAAGATAATCAAAAACAAATAATACCTCTAATACAGCAGCATTCTGGAAGATCATGACAGTAGTTCTGATTTCAGGCCAAAATGAGTCCAAAGTTCCTCGGTTTAAGAAGTGCACAACAGAGATCAACAGCAAATATATCCACCTGGAATACAAGTCACATAAGCAGTTTTAAAGAATACTCTTTAGTTATACACAAAAATATAAACAGAATGTGAGCAATCTGTGGGATTATTTTTTTGTGATATACCTAATGTAATATTTCCACACAATAAAAAAGAACTGTCTGGATACGGATACTTAATAAGTATCCAGATTCGTCTACCATTTTAGTATGTGTATCTATATTTGTTATAAAATATAGTATAGTTGAGTTGGTATCCCGTATCTGTGTGATTTGTCCATATATATTTATTTATTATGTAAATATTAAATGTAAAAGCTTGGTAAAAGTCTAAAGAAATAAATTGAATTCCTGAAGTAATATATTATTGAGACTCTCTTAAAGATACTCTCCCCAACAATGCAGTTATTAATATTTTTTAAACTTATATTTTGCAAAGTTAAATTGATATTTCTAAATAATGTAATTCTCAATATTTATACATATTATATTAAACCTTAATGTGGCCCAGATATGCTGACATGTATGGTGAAAGTTACCACATCATCAAAGTATTTTGTGAACCTTGTACCTTACTTAATTTACCTTAAAACCAGTATAAAACTTAATTAAATGCACTTAATTTACTATAAAATAATTATAAGTATTGAAACTTTCAAAGAAATTCCGTAACTTGTTTGCAATTACGTGTATATTGACACCCTATCCAGATGATTTCATAATTGTTATTTGGGTACTTAGTTGAAAAGGTATTTAAAGGGAGCACTCACCCGACTGTTTGAATTCCATTGTAGGCTAGAAGGTAGAGTTTTCCAATTCCCGAAGGTTCTGATTTCCTGGTCTTCTTTATTACTTTTTCAGTCATGATTATATACGTTCTTGTTGAAAAACGATTTAACTGATAAAATAAGTAAAATACTGTTTCAAAATCGCATCAATTAAATAAAAAATCACTGTTTTATTATTGTAACCTTCACCTTGCCACTACTACACGTCTAATGTCTTCTGTCTGAGAAGTTTATTTTCACGACATTCCTCGTTTGCAAGTCAAATCACACACGCAGCCGTAGGCATCAGAATCAGTCTTGTAATTGACAGATGAATGAAGTGAATGAACGATTATTGAAAATGACCCCGTACCGTACGGTACAACATTTATGGATATACCATCATGACTCGCATCCTGAATCGGATCTGATGAGAGGGACGCCGCAATACGTGCGAAACGATTGGAGATATCTCGTATCGTGTCTAACGTATAGCGGCGTCCCTCCCATCGGGTCCGATACTCACGATGGTTTTAATATGCTGCAACTAAGGAAAAAACCGGCCAAGTGCGAGTCGGACTCGCGCACATGAAGGGTTCCGTACTGTTTATGATGGGGTTAGTCGAATGTTGTATATACAAATTTCATTTTGCGGCTGAATCCATACATTTTGTTCGGCCGACTGTAACCACATAAGTTAGTCGAGTTGTATAAAAATAACTACGAGGGACGGCTGATAAATTCGCGGCTTAAGGTACTTAACAATGACATATCATATTTCTACGAATACCTTTAATTGCGTGACTTATTTTTGATATTTTTATTATTTTATTTTTATTTTTGACTAGCTCCGTGGCGCAGCGGTCAACACGCCAGCCTGCGACACGGAGTGACCGGGTTCGATCCCCGGCCAGGTCAAGATGGAAAATGATCTTTTTCAGATTGGCCTGGGTCTTGAATGTGTATCTATATATGTATTTGTTATAAAATATAGTATCGTTGAGTTAAGCGCCTATTAGACTACGCGTTATTTAGCACACGGTATTCAGTCTGTCTTCGAGTCTAATTAGACCGCTCGCTATTACACTAGACTAAAAAACGCGGGCTTGCTCATTCGCACGCAAGACGTCCACGTTGGCGGTTGTAATGGCACCTGCAATTTCTGAGCCCAAAAAATTTTCCGTAGCAAAAGAACATGTTTCTTTTGTAATTCTTTATTCAAATAATCTTGATGATTTATTTTGTCATAAACATGGCATCTCATGGTACAACTCTAGCATGCAGTCATGCTTAATAATAATTTTCTACCGACTTAAAAAAAAGGAGAGGTTAATATCAATTCGATTGTATTTATTTTAATGTTCGTTACCTCAGAACTCCGTCATTTATGAACCAATTTTTAAAACTGCTATTTGTTCTTTTTTTTAAAGAGTACCTATGCTTTCAATTTGGTCCCATTAAATTTCTTCACAATCGTTTCATATGAAAGATTATTTTTCATTACTTAGTATCCCATAACACAAGTCTCGAACTTATGCGTCTACACGGTATTCAGTCAGACTAAGTCTAACTAGCGTAGTGTAATAAGAGTTAGACCGTCTTACTCTGAATTCAGTCAGCAAGATCGGGCTCGGCGAGGCTAACTGGCTTAGAGTCTGAATATCGAGTAGTGTAATAAGCGTTAGACCTTTTAGTCTGCGCTCGCGTCCACAGGGAGCGGACGTGCGCGTGCGCCACGTATATTTTATTCATATTAAGTGTGTCTTGTCTTGTTTGCGTTACCTTTACAATAATGGCGCGCAGTAATGAAAAATAATCTTTCATATGAAATGATTATGATGAAATTTAATGGGACTAAATTGAAAGTATAGGTACTCTTTAAAAAAAAGAACCAATAACAGTTATAAAAATCGGTTCATAAATGACGGAGTTCTGAGGTAACGAACATTAAAATAAATACAATCGAATTGATATTAACCTCTCCTTTTTTTTAAGTCGGTAGAAAATTATTATTAAGCATGACTGCATGCTAGAGTTGTACCATGAGATGCCATGTTTATGACAAAAATAATCATCAAGATTATTCGAGAATTACAAAAGAAACATGTTTTTTTGCTACGGCAAATTTTTTGGCCTTAGAAATTGCAGGTGCCATTACAACCGCCAACGTCGACGTCTGGCGTGCGCATGAGCAAGCCCGCGTTTTTCAGTCTAATGTAATAGCGAGCGGTCTAATTAGACTCGAAGACAGACTGAATACCGTGTGCTGAATAACGCGTAGTCTAATAGGCGCTTTACTTTGGGGCTAGCTCAATCTGTGGGATTTGTCCGTATATATTTATTTATTATTTATTTATATTAATTGCGGGTACACAGTTTACTTTTAACACCAGAAACAACACCATGTCGACGGAAAGCGGAAATTCTCGCAATTTAGAGCACCGCGCTGTGATTAAGTTCCTTGTTAAAAAAGGAAACACACCTAAAGAAATTTTTGAAGAGATGTCGTCAGGTCTTCAGGATTCTGCGCCTTCATATACAATGGTCAAAAAATGAGCTCGGCTATTTCAACAGGGCAGAGAGACATGTGAAGACGACCCTCGCCCGGGGCGCCCTGTCACCGTCCTCACCGATAAAAATATGAAAAATGTGGAAAAAATTGTACTGGCTGACCGAAGAATTAAGTTGTGGCAGATAGCAGAAGCTCTACAGATTAGTAAAGAACGAGTTGGAGAAATTTTGCATAATCGATTGTACATGCAAAAAATTAGTGCGCGTTGGGTTCCTCGAATGCTCACACCGTTTGACAAACAGCGACGTTTAGAGAGCTGTATGGATTTTTTGGAGTTGTGCCAGCCTATTCTGGATGAAATTTGTGATCGTATTGTGACAGTTGACGAAACATGGATTCGTCAGTACGATCCTGAATCCAAACAAGAGTCCATGCAATGGATAAAAAAGGGAGAAAAGACACCAAAGAAATTCAAAGTCGAAAAGTCGGCATCGACGCTTATGGCTACGGTTTTCTGGGACAGCGAGGGTATTTTATGATTGATTATTTGCCTAAAGGGACTACTATGAACGGCCAATATTACGCTAATTTATTGGGTCAGGCACGTCAGGCAGTAGTGCAGAAAAGACGTGGCAAGATGGCGCGCGGAGTGCTTTTTCTGCAAGACAATTCGCCCATTCACACCGCCCGGGTTGCGAGGGATGCCTTAAAATCTACAGGATTTACAAAAATTAATCATCCACCCTACAGTCCAGACGTGGCTCCCAGTGACTTTTTTCAAATTTAAAAAAGGAGCTCCGAGAACGAAGATTTTCAGACGACAATGAGATGATGGCGGCCGTTGATAGCCATTTTGAAGACAAACCTAAAGAATATTTTTTGGGTGGTATAAAATCATTATATTCACGATGTCAAAAGTGTATTTCACTTGAAGGGGATTATATTGAAAAATAAAAAAATTAAACCGGTACATTTCTTTCATTAACTACTTTAGGCCGCGAATTTATCAGCCATCCCTCGTATCTATGATACCGAGACCGCTATAGTTTTAATTGTAAATACATACTTTGAGGTACCTCATACAAATGAAGTGATAATATACCACAATTTTTTTCAGAATTATTTAAGTAATATTTCATAAGTTTCATTTTGAAAGACCTTTTCAACGGTACCCCACAGGTTGGGGTTAGTCCAATAAAAATTTTGTCTGTTAAAAAACATTTTTTCATAATTTTAAAAACCAACTTTTGGAACATCAATATCTATCTCACCACCAATTTTCGTGACAATCAGTGCAGTAGCGGCGGAGTACGAGCCCGGACGGATGGACATGACGATACTATAAGGGTTCCTTGTGGACTACGGAACCCTAAAAACCGCTTATATATAGATGGCTGCAATATTGTCATGTTAACACAATGTCAATGTCACCTTTTTTTTATCTTTCACGCGTGCGGGGTGACGTATTTAGCCTACTGGCAAAATCGAGCTAGGAAGGGCTAAATACGTCAAAGCGGGAGAAAAGTCAATAAGTGTTATTATAAAACGAGGGCTAAAGTTAGTGAAAGGTTTAAGCTGGGGTCCAAGTTAAGTACTAAGGAAAATCGTATTGTAAAACGAGGTTTATCGTTTAAGTTAAGCCATAGATGATCCTAGGCCTAAAGATAAACCTTTTCAGTGTTATTATAAAACGAAGACTAAAGTTAGTACTAGGATTAAGCTGGGGTCCAAGTCAAGTACTAAGGAAAATCGTATTATAAAACGACTTTTATCGTTTAAGCCATAGATGATCCTCGGCCTAAAGATAAACCTACAATTACCTAGTTTAACTCTAGTACTAACTTATTTTGTTACAAACAAATAGGCCAAATAGGTCAGTATCACCAAAAAAAGTGGCCAAGTGCGAGTCGGACTCGCGTATGAAGGGTTCCGTACCGTTATCTATAAAAATGGCAAAAAAATCATGTTTTTTTTTTTATGTATATCCGACGGCAAACGAGCAGACGAGCCACCTGATGGAAAGTGGTCACCGTCGCCCATGGACATCTGCAACACCAGAGAAGGTGCCGATGCGTTGCCGATTCTTAAGATACCTGTAAACACGCCTTTTGAAGGACCTCAAGTCATAGCACACAGGGAAAACCTCGGGAGGGAGTCCATTCCACAATCCTGCTGTACGAGGAAAAAAACCACGTGACGCTCTGACATTTTTGGAGATCCAAGTGTCAAGGATGTGGGGATGGACTTTACTCCTGTGGCGAGCGGTGCGGTGGTAGAAAGGTGACGGTGACACCAATTCAAATAGTTCTTCAGAACACTCCCCATAGTATAGACGGTAAAATACACACAGAGAACCAACGTCTCTCCGTAGACTGAGGGTGTCTAAATCGTCTGTGAGAGTGGGATCGTCAATAATACGAATTGGATACGCGTTGGATGGAATCAAAAGAAAGGAGTTGGTATTGAGGTGCACCAGACCAGATATGAGAGCAGTACTCCATGTGGGGCCGGACTTGAGCTTTATATAACAAAAGTCTATGACCCGGAGTGAAGTACTGCCTCGCTCTATTGAGCACCCCAATTCTTTAGAAGCCATTTTGGCTTTACCTTCCAGATGATTCCGGAATTGGACCTCCTTCGTAATATCGACGCCAAGGATCCCAATACTTTTAGAAATTGTAAGAGAGGTGTCCCGGAACTTCGGTGCCATGTTAAATGGGGTCTTCTTAGCGGAAAACACGCAGACTTGTGTCTTAGTAGGGTTGAATTAAACTAGGTTTAGTTTACCCCATTCAGAGACCTGCTCCAGGGAGGTCTCAATGTCAGACACAAGTCTCTTTCTGTTCTCTTCCACCTGTGTTTGAGGGATATTTGCACGACCTGCATAATATGCATCACCCGTACTGTCGTCTGCATAGCAATGGATGCCACTAGTGTTTAGCATGTCGTTGATGTGCAGAAGAAACAGCGTAAGTGATAAAACAGATCCTTGGGGGACGCCAGCATTGATGGGCATGATATCGGAGCATAAACCGTCTACAACGACCTGAATGCTACGCCCAGATAAGAAACTAGCGACCCACAAGCATAGTCCCTCAGGAAGCCCGTAAGATGGTAACTTCGCGAGAAGAGCCTTATGCCAGACCCGGTCAAAAGCCTTTGTGACATCTAGACTAAATGCCAGTGCTTTTCCCTTGCTCTCGATGGCGGCTGCCCATCGATGCGTGAGGTACACAAGAAGATCACCAGCACTACGCCCGTGTCGGAACCCGTATTGACAGTCACTAATTAGCTGATGATCTTCAAGGTAACCAAGGAGCTGGATGTTTATCACACGCTCCATCACCTTAGAGAGCAGGGAGGTTATCGCAATAGGCCGATAGTTAGACGGGTCTGTGCGGTCACCCTTTTTAGGAATAGGGTGAACGTAGGCTACTTTCCACGAAGACGGAACTTTTCTTGAGGTGTAAGACAGCGAGAATAGGCGTGCTAACACCGGAGCCAACTCAGGAGCGCATGCCTTGAGCACAATTGCTGGGATGCCATCAGGCCCGCTGGATTTCTTGACGTCAAGGGAAAACAAAGCGCGTCGCACTGCACTTTGAGTGAAGCGTATTTCGTGCATTGAGTGCTCGCATCGCAGTAAAAAGGGCGGCGATGCCCCTCCGTCGTCAAGGGTAGAATTTGACGCAAAGAGAGTAGCCAAGAGTAGGGATTGCAAAATCCGGATATTTTTCAAATCCGGATTTTAAGAATTTCGTTGCTTAAAAATCCGGATCATCCGAATTTATCGAAGCTTTAATTTTATTTTTTATCTTTTCTAGTTTAGCTTATTTAAAATTCACAATTCCCTAACATTTACGATAAAGGTGAAAAGAACACAAAACAAAGTAAAATATTTAGTTATCACATGAAAAATCTGTCGAATTAGAGGTCTTGAAATAACCGCTGACCGAATACTTAAAATATAAAAGTTTTAAATAGTTATTTATTTTTAATATATATATAATATAATTATTAAGATTTTAAAATTCACATTTCGACAATAACAATTTCATAAAATTTAAACAAAAATCACGTTTTGTAAGTCAAATTCATAATGCGATAATGGCAACATGTAAAGTACAATAAAAATTTTAAGTATTGATATTTTTAAACGAAAAATTTTGTATTTTAGATATTGATACACAACGTATATACACAATGAAAAAGTAAAATAAATGGCTATCTACCTAACCGTAAATAACAATAAAGATTTTTTTTCATGAAGCGGTTACTTAAAAACATATGTAAAAGCGTTGAGTGTTTCGTCATTAATACCGTTGTCTTAATTTATTGCAGAATATTCCAACCGTGGAAATGGCACTTTCTGATTCAGATTAATCGGCGGAACGGCTAGCAACGTCTTTAAAACCTTTTTGAAATTTCCCTACAACCTTTTTCAAAAAGTTGCATTTCTACATGTATTAATGCAGGTAAATTAGCCCTGCTGCCTGAAGTCGATGGCTGCTGCTGTAGAGTAAGGAACTGCTAGTTTTGACAATAGAATGTTGGCGATCAAGTTGTTCCTTAAAGCTAAGTACGTGCAGGTTAAGGTCAGATTTGCACACGGTTTCCGAACTAGAGCCTAAGGGATTTGTTGACGATACCGCGGCCTGTTAGATTAATATCGATTAATGCTTTTTGTACACTTGAATTCAGCTTTAAGATACATTCTATCATTATAGCTAGACTATACCATTGCGTTTTACAGTCCAAAACAAGACCTAACTCTTTGCCGAATTCTGCTAGCACATATTTCTGAAGCATGTCATTTATAGTCAGTGAATTTAAATGTCGTCACCAACGCCCGGACTTTCTTTATAATGTTTTGATAGTCATTGTTTAACTGTCCGTGTAGTCTAGTGTTTTCAATCAAAAATCCCTCAAGTCATAGCCTAAACTTTTTTGCGAATTTGTGTGCTGGTTGTAAAATCGTGAATAAAAACAATAAAAAAGACGGTGCTTAATCAAAAACTATCACTTAAGATTATAAGCTGCACTTAAAACAAAAATTCGAAAAAACCGGATTTTGATACTGAAATCCGGATTTATATAAAGTTTGAAAATCCGGATTTTTCAGTCTTTTTCGGATTTCGAAGTATCCGGATTGCAATCTCTAGCCAAGAGATCGGCCTTCTCTTTTGCGGAGTGAGCCAGCGAGTCCTGACGATTGTGCAGAGATGGAAGTGAAGGGCGACAGAAATTCCCCTGTGTTGCCTTAGCAAGAGACCAGAAGGCTCTACTCCCGGAGGGATAGCCAACCAATCTCTCACCAATGCGTGTAGTGTGCGCAAACTTTGCTGCAGTGATCTGCTTCTTGTAGGCTCTTTAAAGCTGCGTTGAACCGCTTCTTCAAATCAAAAGTATTACGATCCTTGACATTTCGCGCAGCAACCCAGGCTTCGTAGGCTTCGCACTTGAGGTGGGCGGCACGCAAAGACGAGCCACGAAACCAAGGTTGAGACCGCCCTCCGATACGAACCGCTGAGCTGGGAATGTAGCACTCCATGCCCAGCAGTATCGCCTCGGCGACAGCTTTCGCACAATTGTCAGGATTTTCTGATGAGAAGCACAACCGTCTCCAATGGTAGGATGCATAAAACTCTCGCAATCCATCCCAATCCGCTGACCTATAATGCCACACACGACGCATACCAGGTGGTCTGGATTGCGTGGTTTGACCGGATGGAACCACAGCACGTACTAGGCAATGATCCGAGGTTCCCAGAGGGGCATCACGGAATACCTGGTAATCGTTTGGATGTGAGGTCAGAAGAAGATCCAACAAGGCAGGGTTGTGTCCTTCAATATCAGGTATTCTGGTAGGGCCATCAACTAACTGGTTGAGGTCATTTGTCACAGCAAAGTTGTATGCAGCCTTCCCAGCGTAGTCGGTCTTCAGTGATCCTAACCAACCACTCTAAGTGGTGAGCGTTGAAGTCCCCTAGGATCACTACCTCCGCCGATGGGTGCTGCTGGAGAATTTCGTCTATGCCCTTCTGGACATGCCCGAGAAGTCGGTCTGTTTCAGCATCACCGCTATGGGACCTGTAAAGGCACGCGTAGAACCGGATGCGATCACCGTGATCTACGCGCGCCCATAACAATGACAGGTCTCTGTCCTCAAGGCTGCTGAGACGTCGACAACATACATCCTCCCGTACGTACATACACACCCCAGCATTGGGCATAAACTTGTACTCCAAGCTGAAACCGGGATACAAGAGATATGTAACGTCGGTCGGAGAGGATATTTGTGTCTCAGTCAGGAAAAATAGAGCCGGCTTAGTCGTTTCCAAGTGATGATGGACGACATTGAGGTTCGAATGCATTCCTCTAACATTGCAGAAGTCCACATTGAATGTGGAAGGGGGTGCCGCTGTAGAAACATGTTTTCTATTTTTCGATCTAGCCATAAAAAAGGTGGTTAACAGGGAAAAATTGAGGATTTCCGTAGTTACGACAGTTACAAAGGCAAAGTTAAGGAACGATGGCTCGCAATGAATGATCAGTGAGGTGCGCTGCTGGCACGGGGGACGGAAGGGCCCCCGATCCAACACAATGATCAGCCGCCGTGTTCCACTCCGGTCTCCCAGTCCGGCACGACGACCAATCACGAGCTTTTGACACTGGCGGCAGGACAGCCTCCTAGCCGGGATAGCCAGGGTTCGGGTACTCTACGTACCAGCGGGCGGCCAGCGGTCAACCGTTTCATCGGGTCTCCCTGGCCCCCGCGCCAACGTCGCACCCCAAACCAGACAGTACAAGACTCCAGTCCTTAAGGGACCATAAACTGTCGGAACTACGGGAATCGGGAATGGGGGATTGGCTCTCACGCGCAACAGTCGAAACACACCCAACGGTGCTTTACGACAGATTTCGGCATGAGGGTGGTCGCCAGCCAGTCGGACCCCACGAGGTCCTACCACCGAGCATGTCGGGTATTTTTCTCGCCTCTTACGAGATGCCAACCTGACGGGCAGTGGGGAATTGTATTCTACTCCGTCCCCACACAGAGAAAATCATGTCTGTTGTATGGGAGCCCCCCTTAATATTAATTTTATTTTAATGTAATTATTTATTTTTAACGTGAATATATAACTAAATATTCTGTGAATATATCAAGCGTCTACCTGTTGCCGTTATAAATATCGAGCAAAAACAAGCAAAAAATCACGTTTGTTGCATGGGTGCCCCTTAAATATTTATTTTATTCTCTTTTTTAGTATTTGTTGTTATAGCGGCAACAGAAATACATCATCTGTGAAAATTTCAACTGTCTAACTATCACGAGTCATGAGATACAGCCTGGTGACAGACGGACAGACAGACAGATAGACGCACAGCAGAGCGGTTTTAATAGGGTCCCGTTTTTACCCTTAAGGTACGGAACCCTAAAAAATGCATTTTGATGAATATATCAAAATATTTAATTAGATCATTTTCAGCGCTTTCGTCATCATTTATATTTCATAACAGCCACAAAACAATGACTTTTCGGCACCTTCATTTCATATTGGGAAAAATTGTTTTTAAAAATGTAAACAAACTTTTACACCATATTCATGTCAATGTTATATCACAGCAACTACAAAACAATTGCTTTCGACACACTGCAACGTTATTTCATTAAATAAATAAATATTTTTTACAATCATAGTTATTTGTAAACAAACTTTGAGGTTACTTTGAAATAAATTACAATTTGTTGCGCGCGCACACGCGTTCCATTTCAGTCTTTGTCAAATTATTTCATCTTTTTTATACAAAAAGATTAAATAATTTTATGTATGTATGATTTTATAATCAACCACTGAATATATCGTTTATGACAAAACTAAACATGGTTCTACAGTTCATTTTTTTTATTTTTAGTTTTATACTAGTTTCAAACAACAAAGAATCATGGCGAAATTTCTAAAAATTAAATTTAAAAAAAAAGAAGGTAGCAAATAGCAACATGTTTAAACCTGGGTTTTGCCTTTTTGATGATAAGATGAAGTATCTAGTTTAAATCATATATTTGATAGGTACTTCAAGTTTAAATGAGTTTTCCCGCACTTTTTCTATGTGATGTTAATAATCGGTGTATGTAGTTAATTTTGTCGATTCTACGAAGCCAAAGAATATATACACTACGCGAAAAGAAACGACACTCAAGCATGTGTGCACGTAAAATCGCTTACGGCTATGCGTGGGTGTCTGGATGTGCGCGGGGGCAGCAAGAGGCGCGCGGGGCATTGAACAGCCGGAGTGCTATTTTTGAAATGATGCCGTTCCTAAACGAGCGATTTTTCCATACAAAAATTGCTCGACGACGAGTGTCATACTTTCAAAAATAGTACCCCCGGACACGGAACGGCGTAAACTAAGGCTAGCAGTGTTTGTTGTGTTTGCATCTCGCTCACGGATCGCACGCAAGTGAGTAAAGAGTGATTTGATTTGAAAAGCTTCTTCTCATTGCCTAGCGAACCTGAAAAGTAAGTACCTAGTTAATATTTATTTTCTATTACCTAGTAGTAGGTACGAAGTAGGTGCCGTACCGTCCGTTTTACACGTATTAAACACCTAAATCACTTTGTCGTTTTACGTGATACTACTACAAAGTACTACTTATCCCTTAATTTGGCAAGACATATAATAATAGATTTTTTTGGAAATAAGCATTAGGATCTCAATATTTATGTATACAGAGGCAGAAAAAAATAAAACAAAAAAAAAATTACTTGTACTTTCGTGAAAATCCTATGTAACTTTATTGCAACATTGTCAAATATAGTCAGAAGTATGCAAAAATAAGAGTGTGTCTTTTTTACCACATTACCAAATTAAGGTAAAACAATGAAACATCAATTTTACGTATAATAATGTTATTGCTTTACATGAAATTCGTAAAAGCAGTTACGATTCTTAACCAAACACAATCTAAGATTGCATGTTATGCACACAATGGTAGAGTATCCTGTTTTGCACATACGACAACGACCTTTGTCTGTAATATTTGGTAGATGGCCTATACCATCATATCTTTCTTCATTAATAGGTCGAACCGCCACCGGCTTCTTTATTATTGCACGATTTTCCAGCCTGGGAATTCATCATATTCCACAATTTTTTTAGACGTTAGTGATCTAAATACGTGATATCTGAATACCTTCAAATTCAGGCGTTTCTTAATATTTTTCTGTCTGCAGTGTCTCTTATATAACAACCATCCATTATTAATAGAAATGTCCAACATTTGGCTAAAAATGCCCATGTACCACCTCCTCGTTTTCAAAGGTATCCTATAGAGTGCTATCAGCATGTCTGACAAATCCACCCCGCCCATATGTTCATTATAATATTTGACAACTTGAGGACAATTCACGTCCACTCTACATTTACGCTCCTTAGAAAAACGTTTTATTTTGTTCACGGGATATGCATCAGCGAATGAGCTTGCAATGGTAACTGGCTTATTGTCATACCATTTGACAACAGCTATTTTGTTTGTATTACAAACAATCTGCGAAAAGGAAAGGCCGGGGGCCTTTCTTTTTGAGTGCCTTGTCAGTTTCCAATAAATTCTGGCATCCACGTAAGCGATTAGCTTTGATAGTGCCGAAGCTAAAAATCCCTAGCTCATTTCTCAAATAGACAACCAACTCCTCTGCAGCGCTCAAGCAATTCAAGCCAACCTTTTCAACAACTGGCCGAACTTTCATAAATCTATCAGAACTTTCTTCAGTATTGTCTACAAAATGTATGTATCTTCGAATCTGTTGATATTTCTTTAGGGGCATAATTTCGGCAATTTGAGCATACCTAAATTCGGAACTCCAGTAATCTAAATAACCCGGCATTTTTACTATTCCCATGAGAATATGGATTGCAATAAAGTTATTAATATCTTGTTTTGTTTTATAATATTTATAGACCTCCCTAATGTTTGAACAGAATACATGTTAGTCTGTTTTACAATGTCACATATTATTTCTTCAGAAAAAAACTTTGAGGAGTAATCAAATGGGCGCATATCACTCGTGGGTGGATCAACAAAAGAAATTGGTTCGACGCAAGCATTGTACATGAAATGAGTCTTCTTCCACTCGAACTTTATTTGCTTGATTTTAGTTCTCCTTGCCAATAAACGAAGGCGGGAGTTTTTTTCACGCCTAGTTGATCTAGTGGCTACTTGTTTTTGGAATCCTTGAGATGTAGTCGGAGTAGTTTGTAAATTTAACGGCGATGGGGTCGCAGGTGATGACGGTAGAAGTGAAATTGAAGAAATAGACGGTATAGAGTTGTAGTCCGTTTCATTTGTAGAAGGAAACACACTTTGAATTATAGGACTGAAGGCAATATCGTGGTCAGAATTGTTATTATCGTCGCTGTCTAACAAATTCATGCGCTCTACTGATGAATCGATGGATGGTGTAGGAGAGCTGGCGTAACCATCGTGGTGGTCCATGTAGTCTGGTATAGTTTGATTTTCATCTTCATTACCTGATGATTCGCTTACATCAGATTGAGCATTCGCAACAGGAACTAAAGCTAAGATGCGGTTAGTTCTAGCCTTTTGAAGCATCTTGGAACAAAAAAATAAACACCACATGCAAGCAAAACCAAACAAATAATTAATTCATAGCAGGGATATACAGAGCCAAGGAGGATATTAAATGGGAGGGGGGGGGGGGGGGGTTGTTGTTAGCACAAACATCACATAAGACACTTATAAAACCATAAACACTGCCTTTTTGGGTATTTGGTAATGATGATTTATGGCAATATACAGGCAAGACACCATATTGTTAGTAATTTGACAATGATGCTTTTTAGCAACATACAGGTTAGAAGGCTTATCATGACTTGGTTACCTAATTTTTGCACGAGATTTTACTTGTATCCGTTAGTATGTTTATATATGTATAAAATAAATGCAAAACACCATCATTTCATAAACAAAAAATAGGTAAAATCGTTATACTTACAGAGGTGATGCTCTTGTTGCGCGACATGTCTGCGTCTGCGATTTGACGTAAATAGTGATGTGGAACCATCTATTTAGTAAGCGGTTCCTTAGTGTGGAACATACGAAATCTAAATCGAAAATAGTGTTCCTAGTGACACACCCAATCAATAATTAAATCAGATTTGATGGATTCCGCAAATAATATTAATTTAAGGCTGTATATTTTTCTAAAGTGGACGTTGTAAAAAGGTTGCATAATCAAATTAAGGGTTATACTCATGTTATCACTATTATAATAGGCTAGTTTCCTGGGTCAAAATAATAACATGAGAATTAGTCCGTCAGTTAGATAATCAAAAAATATTGGACACGTATTTTTTCTTTTGTCAATTAAACAATAAATGGAAAAGATAATGCGCGTCAAAGTTCATGAGTGGGGGCTTGTGACGTCAAAGTTTGCTAAAAAGTGTAGCAAACTATGACGTCACACGGAATTTCAAAGGGCTATATCTTTATAATTTTTTATTCAATCGACAAAAGAAAAAATACGTATCCAATATTTTTTTAATTACTAACTGACGGACTAATTATATTTTTTTTAGGAAACTAGCCTATTTATCAAATTAACAGATTATCTCGTAGTCTCGTCATTTAATGAAAGATTTCATCATGATTTCCAACTAGTTACTAATTGCACCTTATCGGAGATGTTCGGCGCGTAACGTCAATTGCTAAAGAATTCAGAAATATTAGTACAGAATACCTAAGATAATACCAACTGATGTTGTCCTACTACTATTTATACTGTTATTACGGTTCCGTACCCACTCTATTCATATGGCTTCGCCACCCGTCTGTCTGTCTGTCCGTCCGTCCGTCTGTCACCAGGCTGTATCTCATGAAACGTGATAGTTAGACAGTTCAAATTTTCACAGATGATGTACTTCTGTTGCCGCTTTAAAAACAAATACTGAAAACGGAATAAAATAAATATTTAAAGGGGCTCCCATACAACAGACATGATTTTTTGCCGTTTTTGTAGATAATAGTACGGAACACTTCGTGCGCAAGTCCAACTCGCACTTGGCCGCTTTTTTAGATTCAACTTAAATGCTGGACCGTAGGTCGTACATAAAAAATATTAAGTCATCGATCATACCATACCTACGTCCTCTTTTTTCTTATTCCGTGGTGTCAACCCTAGCGCTTAAACGTGTTGATTCAAGGTCACTGTAGCTCGAATCACACGTACAGGGGAGTGTCGCAGCTGTGGCGGAGCCCCACCACAGACAATGGACAACTTACTACAAACCGGAATTTATGGTTTTTCTTTATGCAATCGAAGTACCTTTAATGTATAAACTTCCAGAATTTCTTCAATTTTTATTATCCAATATTCAATTTTTATGATTTTTAAAATAAATCTTCATGAAGGATTTATAAAGTAATATTCCCATGCTTACCCACATGACAATGTCAATGTCATTGTCAATCTGGCACCTGGCAACTCATGACAGCCAAGTCATGAGTTGCCAGGTTGGGAAATATTTTTCTCGAAATTCGTACAGCGTACAAGGACCGTTTCTTTTTATACTGCACTATAACAAACTTCACTTGTTGTGTGGTACCAAGTGATGGTTTTTATTTATGCAATCGAAAGTACCTTAAATGTAAATACTTCCAGAAAATTTTCAATTTTTTTTATCCAATATTCAATTTTTTATGTTTTTTTTTAGATAAAATCGCAAATGTAGGATTTATAAAGCAATATTCCCATGCTTTACCACATGACAATGTCAATGTCATTGTCAATCTGTAAAATAATTATGACGTTGACAGTCAAGTCTTATAAGTTGCCAGGTTGGGGAATATTTTTCCCGAAATTCGTACAGCGTACAAGGACTTTTTTTTGATACTGCAATATAATAATGTTCACTTGGTGTGTTTGTTGAAGTAAGATTTACTTAGCGGGCTGGTGGGTGCTCACTGAATAAAAAAATTACGCCAATGGCTTCTGAATGAAGTTTGAGGGCCTAATCTATTACTTTTTTACCAATAATAGCAAAAAATATACCTATATGTTAATGTAGCAAAGAATACATATAGAAAGCAAACCAGATGGAAGGGAAATAAAGAATTTTCCATTAAAATCTTCTTGCTCTGGCATTTGATGGTTGTTAGTTTCACATTCACATAAGTCGAGCATATGTATACATTGAATGCAAATGTTGCTGTAATCTATTTGACACTGCATGTTTGACGTGATATGATAACGTCTAAAAAATCGATGAATACCGGCAGCATGCACAGAAATGAACAGCAGCAGCAGGAGCTGGAGGCCGTTATGTGCTCAGAACAACAAACTTATAGTTGTTCTGAGGTTATGTGTCGTATGTGTGGAGGCTGTATGTGACACTTTTTACAGTTGTCTGAACTGAACCTCTTAATGCTGCCGCCTGGTTAGCGACATCTCAGAAAACCCCTAAATATGGCAAATAGTAGAGGTAGGTATTCAATAGTAAAATAAAATTTAATTTTACAAAAATAGAAGCTAAGCAGTATCACAAAAAAAACAGTCCATGTACACTTCCAAATTTCGGGGAAAATATTCCCCAACCTGGCAACTCATACGACTTGGCAGTCAACGTCATCACTTTTTGACAGATTGACAATGACATTGTCATGTGGTGAAGCATGGGAATATTGCTTATAAATCCTACATTTGGAGGTTTTTGCAAACATTCATAAAAAATTGAATTTTGGATTAAAAAAATTGAAAAAAATCTGGTATTTACATTTAAGGTACTATCGATTGCATTAATAAAAACCATCACTTCCGGTTTGTAGTATGTTGTCAATTTTGATGGTCCCATTTGTTCGCTTATCTGTGGCAGGCCTGAGAGTCTACATCGCACTACTTATATACTTACACGTGATTTTATGTTGATAAAATATATTTTTTATCGACAAAATTTCATCCTGCGTCTCTCTAATCTATAACTGTTGCGACTTCCTGAAAGAGTCACTGCATTCTCCGATCAACCCCAGAATCACAGCAAGGGAAAAAGTAAACACTGACCTGGATTCTTTGTGAACAGGACGTGGGGAAGGATCGGCCGCGGCAGGCCCTCGTGGCGGCTGGCTGGGAACCTCCCTGGTTTGAACTTTATTCCTTTTCTCACTGCCTACACTTGTGGTACACCATCACACACTCGCGGATGAGGATTTAGAGTTGTTTTCGGCCAGCGAAGCTCTTAGGGTCTTTATTTTTGGAAATTATATTAGCGCAAAGCGCTGTTCAACTCGACTCGCACGCCATATTTTTTCGACTGTTATTTTCGGCCAATCACAGGCCGTCTCGGCGAATTAGGAAGTAGATATATAGGGGGGAACGGAAGCAGAACACAGATAGGTAATTTTATTTGGGTTTTTAAAGTTAATGCTTACACATTTTTCCCCCACCTGAAATCCACAAGGGTTTCACAGAGAATGCAAATTGAAAGATATAAAACAAAAGCAATAGGTACGCACTATTGCAAGAATATCTAGAAATATTATTTTCGAAAGATAAAGTAATAAATAAGTTTTAACTAGCCTAAGGATAGTGTGTATTTATGTTTTAGTAATTTATGAAAAAAATATCTTAACTAATTGGTAAGGGACAAACCTTAACTACCGGCCTACGAAAGGTCTTTCCGTTAGCAATTCGGAAAGTAACTACTCTGACTACTTGATCCGAACCAGCATGCACTTGCACAATACGTGCCAACTTCCAAAACATCTTTAATATTTGGTTCATGTACGAACCTTTTGTTCTTTCGTTGTAATGTATGAAGATAATCACGCTGCCATACGCGCCAAAATCTCTGGGTACTTTTCTTAAGCATGACCCAACGAGAGCGCGGACACGAAATAAAACATCTAACACACTTTGACAGCACGGTACGTATCAGAAGTCTCAATCCAATTATCCAAAACTGGCGATGAATAAGAGATTGTAAGGTTCAAGGTCCACAATGCAAATATTTTTTATGAAAATGTTTTATTATAATTTTAGATATTGGACATTGTTTAGGTAACAAAAAAGGGTGCAACGCAGATGGTGACAGGTTAGCCTCATCGATGCGTTCCCCCACCCGCACGATCCCATCATCGTCCAGGAAAGGTGAAAGTTTTTGAATGGACTTTACACATGGTTCATTATCTCGCACTCGACTGACTTCGGAAGACATATAATGATACGGACTCAATTTAACTAACACTTTGGTTGACTTCTCGAGTTCAGGACTACTGAGAAATGAAAGAATTCGATTTTGCCTTGCAACCCTCGAATTTGAAATAAATCCAATACACCATGCTACAATTCTTTGAATTTTTGTAAAAGAGGAATGTCTGGCAATTAAGGCCAGAAGTAGGTTACTCACATTAATCACGTGAAGACTTTTAGTTTCTAGCGGTTTGAGCTCGGGTAAGTCTTCTTTTGGAAGTAGAACCCGTTTGTTAGGCCATTGACTAGGCAAATCCTGTAGCCAAGAAGGACCTTTCCACCACAGAGGATGGTCTATAAGCTCTGGACAGGACACTCCGCGACTACAACAGTCGGCCGGGTTATCCTTAGACGAAACATAATACCAGTGATCGGTACTAATCAAGTCAGTTGCTTGAATGACACGATTGGCTATATACATTTTTAACAAATGAGGGGCTGTATTAAGCCATGACAAGGTAGTGCTGCTGTCTGAATAAGCTCGAATAGAATTAATAGTTATATGGTCTTTAAGCAAATTATACATGTGCGATAGAACTTTTGCCAGAAACACCGCTGCGCTTAGCTCGACTCTATTTACCGTGGTAGGTTTTAAAGGAGCTACTCTAGATTTTCCAATCAGTAAACTAGTCGCAGTAGAAATTCTGAGCTCATTAGTAACCACACAAATATACACACAACAACCATAGCCTTTCAGAGAACCATCACAGAAACCTACCAAGTGTACTTCCATCGGATTGGAAGGTATAACTAGCCGCGGAAGAGAAATTTTTTGTAAATCAGACAAATTGGCCGCTATTAAATGCCATTGTTTGATTAAATGTTTTGGAATAGTCTCATCCCACGATAAATTTAACCGCCATATTTCTTGCAACAGTGATTTTGCTGCAAAGACTACTGGGCATATCCAACCGAGTGGATCGAAAATGCGGGCTACTAAAGAGAGTATGGATCTTTTAGTAAATTTGACTTCGAACGAGTCTGAAAAGGCATATGAAAAAGAATCATTAATGGAATTCCATCGTATCCCTAATATTTTGACAAACTCATTTCCCGATTCATCGAAGAATTTGGAACTTTGACAAAATTCAGGAGGAACATCCTTAAGAAGACGAGGAGCGTTAGTAGTCCATTTCTCGGGTCTTATCAATATTTGCCGATACATACGACGAATGTCGGCAGTAAAAACTATTTTGTGAAGTCTAAATTTTGTCACTAAATCGACAATATCCACTTGCAGCTTAGGACCCACATGAACAATATTATTGAGTGACAGATTAGTCGAGGTCCGACTACTGGCATCGAAGACTACTCGTAAACGTGTCGTTGTACTATCGGTTCGTATTACACAATGGTGAGGAATAATATAACGGTCAGTAGACAAAGATTCAGCAGGCTGCATATGTCCCAGATCTTCGTACTGCTGCATAAATTCCTTATATTCCGTTTTCAACTCAGTCTGGCTGGCAAGACGCTTTTCCAAGTTGAGAAAACGGTTAAGAGCCTGATGATATGATTCTCCTAAGGCTGGAGTATCATCTTTAAGCATAATTGGTACAACATAACGACCGTCGGAGGTACGATATGTGCCATTTTTATATTTTTGTTTACATATTTCATCCTCAGGACCGGAAATTTTACATTTCGACGGTTCTTCGGATTCCCAAAACCGTTGAACGATCTCATCGAGCGCACAAGAAGACGCGATGAGTGACGTAACGGGTGTGGCTGGAGTTTGAGCCACTTCACATATTTCATCCTTAGGACCGGAAATTTTACATTTCGACGGTTCTTCGGATTCCCAAAACCGTTGAACGCTCTCATCGAGCGCACTAGAAGACGCGATGAGTGACGTAACGGGTGTAGCTGGAGTTTGAGCCACCACGTTTTGAAGAAACTGACCACTTATCACCCAGCCGAATACACTAGACAGTGCACATGGAAAACCAGGACCTGGGCAATAACGTGAACCAGTATATATCTGGTCAAAACAGTCTACTCCTAACAATAGATCGATCGGACCCGATTTATCAAAATCTTGGTCGGCGAGATCCAGATGTTTAAACTTTTCCTTGACAACCGACGGTAACGAAGTTGAAGGGATCATTGAAGTGATTTTAGGCAAAACCACTAATGGTATATCGAATTGGGGCGAGTCATTTGACCTAGGCACAATAGAGCCAAAAGTATAACCTTGAATATTACAAACATAATTTTGACCGAGACCGGTTACATTTAAATTACACTTTTTATATGTAAACCTAACTGTCGCGCACAGCTACTTGTAATGAAAGAGTCCATCGAGCCACTATCTATGATTATACGAGCATACTGCAATGAACCATCCACTCTTCTCAACCGAACCACTGCTGAACCAATAATTTTGGTACTCATAGGTGTCATTGACATGTTGGGCTGAGTTGTACAAGTTAGGGAAGTGCTCATATTGGAATTCTCAGAAACCTTTAGGTCAATGGTATTAGCTAATAAACTTTTATGTTCTTCATGTAATAATGTGTTATGTTTTGAGTTACAAATGAAACACATGGACTTAGACTTGCAGTCTGCACTAGTGTGACCGGGCCTTAAGCAGTTTTGACATAATTGTAACTCTTTAACTAATTGATGTCGCTGTCCTATATTCATAGAATGTACTTTACCACAGCGATACATTGAATGATTTTCATGACAATACGCACAGACAGCCTGATTAGGTTTATTATTATTTGAGTTCGAAGATGTAATTAAGGAAGAATTTGATTGCCGAGAAAAATTATCTTTCTTTGTATTATTGTGGTTTTGTTTATTTGTAGAATTGAATGACTGTAAATTACTAGGTTGACAAACCTCTAATACCTTTATATAATTCTGTAAATAAACAATCAAATTATTAAATTTAGGAATTTCTTCGGTATTTTGTAATTCAAACCTTTTCCTGGTTTCTGTATCAAGAGGCCGAGATGCTATGTAAAATAAAAGAAATTCACTTAAATCATCAATATTTAACCCGCGCAAGGCACTAACACATTCATAAAGTGTGTTGGTTAATTGTGATAAGTTTGATAATGATGGCCGTTGGATCGGATTTAATTTTATTATTTTTTCTAAATAAGCGGTAGCTAAAATACGTTTATTATCATACCTGTCTAGCAACGCTGCATAAACAACAGAATAATTAGCTGATGTTATAGGAACACCCTTAGCTAGTGTCAGGGCATATCCAGACAGACATGACAACAAATAGTAAAATTACTCTGTGTCCGACAACGAAACATTATTATGCACAAGCGACGTATAACTGTCTTTAAACATCTGCCAGTTCTCTATATTACCATCAAACTTAGCTATTTGCAATTTAGGTAATTTCACTTGCGAGTTGGAATGCGCATGACTTTGACATAGTTCCGAGCGCGAACTTACGTCGAGAGAGTCAGCAAACTCAATGACATAATAGTATAACTCGTCAAATGACAACAAAGCATTATTATCGATAACAAATTGAGGATTTAGTTTGAGTTGCAACTGGTTTACACGATCGTTGCATTCCAAGAAATTATCACGAATTTTATCAATTCTTTTATACCTAGCTCGAAAGGATGCCAATTTAGTTTTATTTTCTTTCGTAATTTTTGCTAAGTCATAAAGTATTTGCATATTTTTAAACTCACATTCACGTTTCTTAATGGTGGACATTAATTCTCCTTCCGCCATGTTTTGGTAGGCACTAATTGTGAAAAGTACGAGTAATGTAGGTAAGTAACAAAAGTTTAAATGGAAACTGAGTAATGGAACAGATATTCACAAACACGTAGGTTTTAAAACTACGGACTATTACTTATAATCATAAATACACACCTCACTGCTATTAATTGACCCTAGGTAAGTATAGGTTATCCAAAATAGTTCGAAAGCCTGAGTAACAAGATAGTACCTTATGGCATACAAATGGAACGATTAAGGGATTATTACAAGGGAATTAACGAGATAAGAAGTATGTACTCGTAAGCAATAGGTATTTACTATGGTATGGAACAGGAATGGAATTCCCTGTTTGATCCGAGATTGTTAGACAAATAGACAAATGCTAGGTGGGTAAGTACCTAGTTAATTTGAATCTATAATAAGTCTATTGATGAATAAATTAGTTATCCATATTTGGAAATAACTTAATTGGAAATATTGAAATTAAGTGGGTAAATTTGAAATAAGTACGTGAGGAAGTTCCTCACAGGAGGCACCATAAAATAATGTTGCGACTTCCTGAAAGAGTCACTGCATTCTCCGATCAACCCCAGAATCACAGCAAGGGAAAAAGTAAACACTGACCTGGATTCTTTGTGAACAGGACGTGGGGAAGGATCGCCCGTGGCAGGCCCTCGTGGCGGCTGGCTGGTAACCTCCCTGGTTTGAACTTTATTCCTTTTCTCACTGCCTACACTTGTGGTACACCATCACACACTCGCGGATGAGGATTTAGAGTTGTTTTCGGCCAGCGAAGCTCTTAGGGTCGTTATTTTTGGAAATTATATTAGCGCAAAGCGCTGTTCAACTCGACTCGCACGCCATATTTTTTCGACTGTTATTTTCGGCCAATCACAGGCCGTCTCGGCGAATTAGGAACTAGATATATAGGGGGGAACGGAAGCAGAACACAGATAGGTAATTTTATTTGGGTTTTTAAAGTTAATGCTTACACAATAACCTACGAGTTCTTGGCGGGAATTTCGGCGGATTACACGGTTTTTGTTTTGGAATCTTTTGCAAGTTGTTTCTAATGGACTTTACAATGTGAAATTGGTGTAAATATAATGTGAATGTGGTGTTATACATAAAAATGGGTATACCATTTTTATGAACAAGGTGTGAAATAACTAAAATAAACTGTTATGGGGTACTATTTTAGAAAGTACTCGTATTTGAGCTATTTTTGTATGGAAAAAATAGCCCTCATGGTGCGGTTATAGCAAAGAATATATTGTCGCAGTCGGATCGTATAATTCGCCGCATTACATTATTGCTAGCCGTTTTTAAAAAACAGGGCCGTTTTGAAATACGGCGGTTCAACGATTAGCCGGTTTGAATGCGGCTGAATGAAAATCCGCCGGAATGTATTCGGCGCATGGATTATTTTATCTCTATGATTCGGCGCCATACGTTCTTCAACACGATTAGCCTTAATGTAATACAGCGAGTCCTTAGGCGCCGCTTTGACAGTTTTTAGTTCTCTAACACTCGTGGCGCTGCCTGACATAACAACAATAATGGCGTCGGATACAGAAAGTGTCTTGCAAAACTGCGAAGTTAATAGTCAAATGAACAAAGAAAATGTTATAAATATAATAATGACTAACTATAATAAAAATTCTTGATTATTAAGGAATATCGTAAGAAGAAATCTGTTATCTTTTTCTTAATAAAATTGTTTTTATTTTGTAAGTATGGTCACTTTACAATCTATCTAGAAGTACGTAGCGGCTAAACGTGAGCCGCCTTATTGAAGATCGTATCGCAATTACAATCCGGCTAGTCGTTGTACCGCCGCTTTTCAAAACGGCCCTGTTTTTGATAACAGCTAGCCGTAATGTAATACGGCGGATTATACGATCCAACTGCGACATATACACTAGTTATAGTGAGATTTAACGAGAGCTACCGTGTTTTTGCTCACTAGTTTGCGCCACTGTTGAGCAAAGTTCCTAAAAAGCTATAGCGGGGAACACTGGGGTGAATGTACCGCCACCAACCTCTGTGCCACCGACTCGCCGTTCAGCGCGTGCGCGAAAAGCACCCCGAGTCTTGAGTCTATGACTCAAGTCAGTTAGGTGTCGTTTTCTTGAAAATAAATTACTTTTTGCAAATTTGTGTATTTTATGGACGCGCACGCGAAGCCGGTTTGCCGTTTGCTATAATTGGCGCCCAACGTGGGGCACGGACATATCTTAGTGATTTTCGTAAAGTCTGGTACTTTTCCCGTGTTGTGAAAATTTATTTCGAACTGTAAGCTGTGCGTGTTTTTTCCGCTGCGCGTTGATCGTGTTTTTATTCTTGTCTGCGACGGTCGTTTTGCCGTTTTGTAACGTGGACATAAGTAGATTTTGAACTGTTTTTATTTTCCCCACGAATTTCGTGTCAGTTTTGAACCTCGTACTGTTTGTACTACGAACGCGTGTGTTTCATGGGGCTGGGAACCCACTTTCCAAATTTCCCACGTTCGTGACAGTGCATGGAACTTTTTACTGTTTGGCCCACAAATTCGTGCTGTTCTAGTGTTGGCGACAGGAATTTCTGTTTATTAC
The DNA here is from genome assembly GCA_947532085.1 of Elegia similella. Classification (NCBI taxonomy): domain Eukaryota; kingdom Metazoa; phylum Arthropoda; class Insecta; order Lepidoptera; family Pyralidae; genus Elegia; species Elegia similella. The sequence continues at coordinate 16,805,038 of OX383927.1, read as the reverse complement.
GCAAACACTCTTTCCCTTCTTTCTCTTTACCGCGTTTCGTGACAGTTTTCAAACTGTTTGTCCCGCGCAACGCGTGTTTTTTTGTTTCGATACTTTTACCCTGTGTAGATGGACTTAGCTATTTAGCGTTTGAGCATTGTGGTGTAAGTGTAATATACCTACCTACCTACACTGTGTTAGTGCTTCGGGACATTTTGTTTTAATATTTCCGACCTGGTGCTTACGAGATCGCGCGCCGCGAGCCCGGCAGCTGCCGGCGATCCACCGAACGAGGCAGCGCCACCACCTGCTGCCGGAAAATCATCAACCGGTTGCACCTGCGCCGGTACTACAACAACCGGTTGCACCCGCGCCGCTCCTCATCACCAACGAGCAGCTAGCAATGCTGTTGAGTCGGGTAAATAATGAAGGCCCAAACGTGAGTACTCGCTTTCACGGTAATTTAGCAAAATGTACGTCCCGTTATGACGGTGATAAAAGCAGTAACGTCGAAGCGTTCATCGATGCAATAGAAGTCTACAAGGACTGTGTTGGCGTGAGTGACGACAACGCGCTTCGCGGCCTCAGCATGTTGCTCACAGGTCTCGCCGCGACATGGTGGCAGGGAGTAAAAGATCACACCACCACTTGGACGGATGCACTCGAGGCTCTTAAACAAACTTTCGGCCCGAGGCTCCCTCCTCATAAAGTTTACCGCAGAATTTTCGAAAGGGAGCAACAAGACAATGAGGCCACGGACATTTTCGGGTGCCATTTGAGGGCATTGTTCGCCCAGCTGCCGCCTCTTTCTCTCGCAGAAACTGTGCAGCTCGACATGACATACGGCTTGCTGCATCGCTCTATAAGAGAGAAAGTGTCTCGTACGGATTTGACGAGCTTTGCTGAACTAATTACATTGGCCCGCCGTGTAGAAGATATATTAGATGAAGGACGACCTATGGCCACTGGTGACGTTAAGACAACGTCACCGGTTTTGACAAAGACAACGTTGGCCTCCACTACGTCGAGCTCTGGACAATCAGCTGCTAAATCGCAAAGCAAGCCTCGACTGCAATGTAACTATTGCAGGCAGTATGGGCATTTGAAAGACACTTGCCCAAGGCTGAGCAAGCCCAAGAAGGAACAGGAATTGGAATCGCAGGAACCTGTTATTACGTGTTTCGGATGTGGCGCGCCCGGCGTCATCCGCTCGAATTGTTCCACGTGCAAACAAAAGACAGATGTTAAGGTTCCGACCGCCTCGTTCCATACGATATCAAGTATGAGCATAGACTCTAGAATGCGTCCTGTGTTAGAAATAAAAGTGTACGGTGAAGCAGGAAGTGTTTTGGTTGACACTGGTGCAAAGCATTGTATAGGCAGTGTTAGTTTAAGGGCCCATCTGGCCAAACATGGACATGTCTTTGAAAATATATTTACAGAACTAAAATATGCCGATGGTCGGGTAGTTGCGCAGATTGTTGAAAGAGCGCAAGTAAGGGTTGAGGTTCGTGGCGTTTCATTCAACGTAATGTTCATTATGTTACCGGAGGCAACGGAAAGCCTTTTAGGAATGAATTTTATACTGGACGCTGGCATGGTACTTGACTTTGTACGCGGTGTTTGGTTCATGAAAAACGATATGACTCCTCAGGCAATCGTATTTGAGGGACAATAAAACTTGAGTAGGCTACTTAGTTGTTCGTCAGTGTACCTTCGAGAGGACGAGAGTAATCACTTGGGAATAGACTTTGATCTCCTGAATGTCAATGAGGACATTTTTGCTCCAGGGGGAGGACCCACCAAGTTCGCTGTTCATCGTATAGATACTGGTGATGCTAAACCAATTGCAAGTCCGCCTTATCGAGTGACGCCTGCTAAGAAGGAGCTGATTAAAGCGGAAATAGAGAAGATGTTAGAAGACGATATCATTGAGGACGCTGAGTCGGAATGGGTTTCTCCTGTGGTATTGATACCGAAGAAGAATGGGAAAGTCCGTTTTTCTGTTGACTATCGAAAATTAAACAGCGTAACTCTTGATGATAAATACATACTTCCAGTTATTGACGGAAAAGTTGCACAGCAGAATTTTGTTCCCCAAATTACACCGTGTTTGGAGCGTTTTGCTCAAACCCTCGTGGAGGTACGTCAGCGTATAGAGTCGCAACAAGATGTACGAAAGGCTGTCGCTGATCAAGCGCGAAGGCAGACGGTTGCCTTTAAGGAAGGAGATCTGGTTCTCGTAGAAGCACATTTAGCTAGTAACGCACTTACTGCAAAATTTGCACCTAAGCGAGAGGGACCATATCGTGTTTTCCAAATTATAAGCCCAACGTCATATGTAGTCGTTGACAGTAATGGGATGGTAAAAGGGAAATACCATGCTAGCGCCTTGACACCATATGCGGGGCCGACTCCAGTAATTGCGCATTAGCGCCGCCGTGGTCGTCCAACCAAGCCACGGTCGGGTCGACCTCGTGACTTGGAGGGGGAGGATATAGCGGGGAACACTGGGGTGGATGTACCGCCACCAACCTCTGTGCCACCGACTCGCCGTTCAGCGCGTGCGCGAAAAGCACCCCGAGTCTTGAGTCTATGACTCAAGTCAGTTAGGTGTAGTTTTCTTGAAAATAAATTACTTTTTGCAAATCTGTGTATTTTATGGACGCGCACGCGAAGCCGGTTTGCCGTTCGCTATAAAGCTTTTTATTATACGCGTGGAAACAAATTTTACATTTTAATGATATTAATGCTCTTTGTTGTTGTAGTTGTTGTTAATTTTCATACAATTTCTCTCAAGGAATAAGTCCGCCGATAAACAAATTTTATTTTTCATAGAAAAACTGTTTATTTTTGTATTTCTAGTTTTAGTAAGTTTATTTATAGTTTATATATTTCATAGAAATACTGTTTACACTAGAAATAGTATTAATACTAGAAATACAAAAACCAAACAGTCTTTCTAAATATACAAAATAATTTTGTACCACGGTAGACTTCTCTTTTATGGGAACTTTTCTAGTCAACCAAGTGACTGAAAGGATATTAGAAATGCTTGGACTGGTGTCAAAACAACCTTATGGATATACGTAAATAAACTACATACTTGTGATATCTACATTAATAATTATATTAATACATATAATAGTACATATACATACATACTAATTAGCTCAATAACCATAAAAATGGTAAAATAGCACAAAATAATTGAGAACACTAATAATTGCACTAATTAAACACATTAATGACTGACAAAATTAGTAACACATTAGGTAATGAATAACAATAACGTTATTTAGACTCATATATAACAACCAGTTGTTTCCCGCAACTTCGTGCTATCCAGGCCCCCGGCTTCCACCCTCCGGGGTCTGAAACATCTCAGGTGAGAACCCGGAAACACGCTTAGGTGACAGGTACATCAATAGTTGTCTCAGCGTGCGCCCAGTAATGACGTTTATAGGCAATTTGTTGATACCTTGAGCTACATCGGAACGGATCCCCAATTTTTTGAAAATAAAATACAGGGTGTTAGGACCAAGACCGTTGTCCTGCAAACCATCCTTTCAGCTTTATTAAAAGTATACCGCAATATGCCCAACACCGGTAACATCTGTGCTGTAGGATGTGATCAAAACCGCAGGAACGGAGGTATACTGCAGTGTAAGATATGTCGAGATAAGTACCATCACGGTTGCTTAAACATGTCTACATCCTACTACATAGCAAATAAACATTCTCTCATACACTCTTGGCGCTGCCCTCAATGTGATAATATCACTAAACGCAATAAAAATGACAACACACCCATTAGGAAACAAAGCCAGTTTCTACTGGACTATACAAACATGTCAATAGAAGACCACTCAACACTTATCCAAAGTATGAGAGGTAATACATTCACATCTCCAGACATAAACGCACAACACACACAGAATAGTAAGCAGGATATGAATGATCATGACGACAACAAAATAACACTATAAAACATAAGTTACCTATTAGAATCATTTTCATACAAATTGTTGGGCCGGTCGAACGCTTTTGTATGAAAATGTCGAATATTTGTTTGAGCTCCCAGCACTGGACCAATAGAAAAAGTTGTTCATTTTGACAGGCGATTTAATGGTTTGAAAAACAGTTGGTACCTAACACTACAGGTGTTAGGTAAACACAAAACCTACTCGTACTGGACCGATTTGAAAGTAAAGAGAAAATTTGGAGTGTTTGTAATGACAAACAAACACAGAAATGTTTCCTCTTTATAATACGATATTATATTGTAGATTAAAAGTGAGAAACATTATAGTATAAAAATATATATCTTACCTTTTCGTTTACTTACCACCAGCAAAAAGTACTTATTCTGTTTAATCAAAGTACAGATAGCATCACAATCGGTTCAGTTGTTTGATTAGAGTCGATTTTTGTTACCTATAGGTATTTCGTATATGAAAGATTATCTTTTTACACTACTTTCTTCTAAAAAAAGGAGTGTGGACACCTTTATTTTATCTATGGGTTTAGATCTCGAAAATGACGTCAGTTTTGGAATCCAAGATGACGGATGCAACTTTCATTAAAATTTACATGGGTGTCACTTTCTGGGTTTTTTGGCGTGAGGATTTCAAAAATGACGTATGTTTTTAAATCTAAGATTGCAGACGCGACTTATCATGAAAAATCGACATGGGTGTCGTTTTCAATGTTTTTAGGGTGTAGATCTCGAAAATGACGTCAGCTTTGAAATCTAAGATGGCGGACGCGACTTGTCATGAAAAATAGACATGGGTGTCATTTCCAAGGTTTTTTGGGTGAAGATTTAGAAAATGACGTCAATTTTAAAATCCATGGTGGCGGTCTTTACCCTAATTAACCCAGAAAACAACACCCATGTCGGATTTTTATAATAAGTCGCGTCCGCCATCTTGAATTCCAAAAGTGTCGTCATCACCCCAAAAAACCGAGAAAACGTCACCTCAAACCGCCATCGCCCTTTTTTTCAGTCTGCGCAGTGCGCTTCTCGCTGATCGCACCGCCTTGTCATCGAACTAGAGGTGGGTCGTCGTCGGTTTTTTCGACAACGAGTCGCAACCGTTTTTTCAAGAACGGAAACCAGTCCTCGAAACGGTTCTCGTTCGCAGCGGTTGTGGGCGGAGGACGACGACGCCGACGACGCGACGGCGCGGCGACGGTCTAACGAACGCAACGAATATATAACAGTCTTCTAAATCGAACGAAATCTCGTTGCGCCAACGTTCGTTCGTTTCGGCAATGATTGCGGACTTAAGTTTACTAGTATAAGGTACCTATAGTTTTATTGCTTAGCGACTTTGTATTCTATAGGATACGCAGCAATGACCACCGCGTTGCGAACAGGACGAAACGTTAAATCGCAATGGTCTCATTGCATTCTAGCTTGTATTTACATAGCAGGTAAGTTCAAATTCGCGTGAAACATTTCGAGGACTGGTTTTGCGACGAGGACTGCTTTGAAACGAAACGTAAAACGGTTCTATCGTCGCGGACCACAAAACTGTTCCTAAAAACGGTTCGTCTTTGGAACGACCACCTCTACATCGAACCGCCTTGCAGCGCTCTCAATTTAATTAGCTGCAATGTCGTGATTTATTTTCTTAGACTGTTTAAAAAAAGTCATTTCAAGTAGTCAACGTCAAGTTGCTGTCACCACTGACTGTCATGTCATTTTAGAATTTTGAGATTGCGTTGCGTAGACTGGCGTAGAAATTCTGCAAAACAATCTAAATTAAATATATAGAATAATATAAAGTTGTAGTGTGTAAAAAAAATAAAAAGTTGATTAAACCATATCACTTATGGAGAACGCTATTCATTTCTTTGAATATTAAAGCATAAGAATGTTTAAGAAGCTGAAGGATAAATTAGCTGAGGAGGTAAAATCTTCTCCTCAACGTATCCAACAATTTGCTCAAGCTGCTCAGGTTGGTACCTATATAATAAAGTGTTCTACATTGATTATTTTATATATTATAATACACTTTCGAATATTTTTAAAGAATTACTATATCTAGTACAAGATCATAATATTCTGACTTGTGTTTGGGGAGTTTCGGGTGTACTCTACCATTTAGATAGTATTTTTGTTCATTTTTATTACAGTAATATTAGAATCAAATTATTCTTGTTGCAATTTACATATATAAAACGTAATGATGTGTTTGGAATCAAATAACCATAACTAGAGCAATTGCTCATAAAGTAGGTCACATTTTATAGTGTGGTTGTATCATACCATGTGCCTTCTATTGTTGTAAATTACTAATGTTATAAATTAATACATTCCTGGACAGTGAACAGCTATAGATTTCATAAAAAAAAACTTCTATAGCTATAAAAAAAGAGTGAAGGGCGTCGGATGCTCTCTTTATTCATTATTATCCTACTATTGAGCCTACATTACGTTGGTGCATATTACATGATATTGCTTATTTCTCAATGGCCTGCCCAGCCTTTACTTGTTGTTCATAAGACTACTGTTTGGTGAATAAAGACATGTGTGCAAACCTTTATTCTAACGCATTTGTTGGCAACCTTTAAGTAGGCAAAAATCAAATAAATGCAGGCTGCACTTATTTGATATTTGTTTTTTTGCTTATCCATAAGATATGTATTTATAATATTGAAAATTCAATTTTTATTTAAACTTTATTAAAAATTTACTAAATTGAGAAGAATAAAATAGAACTGTTCTTTTCAAAAATTAGTGTGACGTGTGACTCAGTATTTGAGTGACATTGTAGTATAAATATATATATATACCGACAAATCACACAGACTCAACGATACTATATTTTAACAACTACATATATAGATAAACATCCAAGACCCATGCTAATCTGAAAAAGATCATTTTCCATCTTGACCTGGCCGGGGTTCGAACCCGGGCACTCCGTGTCTCAGTCTGGCGTGTTAACCACTGCGCCACGTAGCTGTCTAGTATGCTAGCTTCCAGTTTTGTACTTGCTTGTCATTGAATATGAATTGCTTCTCGTCTCACAGATGAGCGTTTAAGAGCTATTCCTGAATAAACAAATAAATAAATAAAATAGAACTGTTCTTTTCAAAAATTTGTGTGACGTTTGAGTCAGTATTTCAGTGACATTGTAGTATGCTAGCTTCCATTTTTGTACTTGCTTGTCATTGAATAGCTCTTAAACGCTCATCTGTGAGACGAGAAGCATGTTTATTTTGTTTTTAATTGAGAATTAAAAAGGTTTGTTTGGATAAGTCTCTAAAATAAGACTAATATAGTCTCTGATTATATGACAATCAAAAAGGTTTTGTATTATAATTGACTTGAAGAAAGACTTGTTGACTTGGACTTGTTTCTATTTTTAGTAGAAGATAGAATTGATAGATAGTACACTGTTTGTACAGACACATCAAAACTATTATATTCAAACTGCCCATGTTAACAATTTATGTTCTAACAGCCATCTACCTCTAGGCCCTCAAGTCTTAGATGTTGCCGTCACTCATCCCCATAAATACTGACTATCTAAGCTCTATAAAACTAGCACATAACAACACCTTTCATGCATGCATGCGCATACCTGACATTACTTCATTTGCAACTCACTTGCAGAGCGTCATTCCACCTCAGATGTTTTGATACATAGGTATGTTTCTGTCTGTCTGAACTATCTGTCAATTCTATCTTCTACAGAAAATTCAGGTCTTTCTATCCTCTCCCGCATTTTATTATTTATTTTATTTGATTCTTAATATCAGCAATAAGGATAGTTGGTTAAGGGCTATATGCCATGTATTCAATTGCTAAACTTCTCTAACAAATCTGTCACTGAATTGATTTTGTAGCTGTATTAAAATGCATTTCATTATATTTCCATTGAATAAAATATCTATCAGCTTCCTCCAATACCTTTCTGCAATTTGGAAAATGGTTTAACTTTCATTCATTGATTTATAAAACAGTCACAGGCTGCAAGGTACAGGGCAGTGCACCATGGGTTGCTGACTGCTGTTATAATGTGTTAAGTAACATCAAGTGAAAGGCCGGCAACTCTCTAGTCACACCTAGGGTGTAGCAGTTGTCCATGGGTAGAGGTGATCACTTGCCATCTGGTGACCAGTTTGCTTGTTTGCCAACTTATCTCATAAAAACAAGAATCTAAGATAGGTACTTTTTTATATTTCATATTAAATATAACACCCAGGTTAACACGCCAGCCTGCGGTCAAGTCATGATTTTAAACAATATTTTTCAAATTGACCTGGGCCTTGGATGTTATCTATATAAGTATCTATTATAAAATAATAATTGAGTTAGTATCCTATAACACAACCTACTGTGGAGCTATCTCAATTTGTGTGATATGTCCCTATATATTTATTTATTAATTATTTATTTAACTATATTATTAAGTTGTTTAACAAAAATTCAAAATCAATATCTATATTATGAAGTTGTATTAACACTGCAACCATTTCCTACAGGCTGCTGTGACATCAGCATCGAGCAGTATTTCTGACATCACAAACAATGATTTGTTCTCTATTGGTGACAGTGGTAAGATAATTTTGATGCATAACTTTACTAGACATTATTGTTGGACATGTTACTACAAAATTGGATGAGTCTCATATTATTTTCATTCTAAAGCGAATTTCAGTTCCTTATAATAAATTCTGTTTCAATAAAAAAATATTGTACTAACTATCACAGAAAAAAGACATAATAATGCAATAAACTGTGTAAGGTTGTGCAACATACAAAGTTAACTTTTGCAAAGCAGTTGCATAAAATATTTTTTTTTCAAGCCTGTAGATGTTATGCCCCACTGCTGGGCAAAGGCCATGAATAATAATGAATTATGGAATGAAAATGTATCTTGATATTTTTTGCTTGAATCAAACAAAGAACGTTAGTTTTAACATAAAATTCATTTGATTTTCAACATGTTAAGAGAAATTTGATTAAGACACCCACGAGTAATGTAACTGCTGAGCAGAGAGTATGTATTGACTAATTTATAAAACTTTTTTTGTGTATTTCCAGATAATCAGCAGTCACGACCTGCGCGACCACAGTCGTCAGGCCAGCAGAATACATTCCAAGAGGTGTCTCTCTTCCAGCCCACCAACTCACAGTCCACCCTAGAAGACTTTGGATCGAGTCATGAGGTCATGGTAATACTGGTTCTTTGTTTGCTCATAAACCCTCAAAATCTCTTATATTTTTCATATCAAAAGTTATAAATATTATCCATTAGCTCTTAGTCAACAGAAGTCGGCGTTCAATTTGATTTAAAATCTAGACATTCATTCGTTTTGTCCATTTATTGTTATGATTTCTGAGCATGAAACCTGTCCATCTAACATTTTAGTTTTTGTTGAGCCATCTTTAACCTTTGCTACAATGGATGGAACCTCGAACTTGGGGCCTGTGGCATTTTGCCCCCTGTCACTCTGTAGTTACGATACTATATATTCCTGGCCCTTCTCCTATCGCTTTGAAAGCCTAGCATACTCCTTTCCATGCTCTTTGACATGTGATTAGTTAAGTTTACTGCACCCGTAAATATGGATAATTGGACCTACCAAGAAGGGTTTTGTTATCTTTTCATTGTCGAGTTATATTGTTTTCCTTTCTGGTTGCGCCAAATAGTTTAAGCAAAATCTCACTAGATGTCGTAACTGTCCTGGAACCCCGATTCAAAAGTTTGACAAGCCTGCGCCGGACCCACGCCGCGAGAGGCTAGTATCCTCCGTAACGCCGTCGCGCGAGGTGATCTCCAGAGGTGACACGCTATGTCCTTCTGCTGCTTGTGACTTCATACGCTGTGAAGGTTGCTTGCCCGCTTAAAATCCGCAAGGCTGACTATATTGGCCAGGGTGACAGACCCACCGCTCGTGATAAATAACCCATGAACCTTACATACGTGTAAACGGTGAAAAAGTGAGAGTGTGCCGATTGTAGCTGTCGTAAGCTGATGCTGGTTTCCTGGTTTCCTGAGAGGCTGGTCTGCGAACTGGTAAGTCACTTTGGGGTCGGGATATCCTGAACAGATACGATCGTTTAAGAGATTTGCTTGAATTCGAAGGGAATCAGTGGGTCCATTTAGAATCCGCAACCGCTAAGAGGCGCATCACGCCGCTGCGTCTCCATAACTCCTTCGAGCCGGATAGGTATTTCGAACCATTTAATTTCATTTGGATTCATAACAAGTTTAAATTTCTCGGTAAAAAAATATTGTAATAATATCGTTGTTGCACATCGTCACACGACTTTCGACCGTCCTGCTTATGCATTAGGGTTCAATTTGTCATGCTGTCATATTGACTACCGCATTTGAAAATATTTACAATATTTCTTATTTTCGCACATTCCATAGGTAATCTATACATTACTATGATTTAATTCATTGATTTATATCGCCTAATAAGTTAATTCCCGCAAAAGTGTTAATTTCGTTGAGATAGCATTTATTTTTATAGAATCGGGTAGTTTAACCCATCGTCGCATGATCGAGACACGCCCAGTGCCGCGCTTTTGTTCAACTTTAATTTCGAACAACTAATCGTCTGGGTTTGATATCATTCGCGTATATGGTATCCATTCATGTTATGAATTTTGTTATGTTTGAATTAATGTCATTCAAACACTAATCTCCGCTTTTCGCTATAGTAATTCTGTACTAGTGATCGTAGTTACGTAACGCGCTAATGCCTGGTGCTAACGATTAGCATTTTATTTCGGATGCTTTTATTCGATTACTTATACAGTTTTTCCGCATATTTAAGTAATAAACAGTCCACTCCGCTCACCGCATTATACATAAGTCTGGTATTTTTTCAATCTCGCATAAAGCTATTTGTTTGTTACACTTATAGTTATTATTTTTCTTTTTGCTTTATTTGGGTTTACTGTTCGTAATCATGGGTGACGAAATTCAACTTAAGTTGTTTACGGCTAAACGTAATGCGATTTTTGCCCGTATTCAAGCAACTTACGACAGTTCGTCAGTGCTTACCACTGATAAATTACGTAATAGTTTTATCGCTAAGGCTAAACAGATAGACTTATGGCGAATTGAGTTTGTCGAGATGCTGGACAAAATTAATACTATCTCGCTTTCGTTAGACGAAAAATATGAGGTCAGTTATACTTCATTAAATTCATTCGACGATTTAGCTAGTGAAATAAAATACAAGCTCAGCTCGTTGGTTGAACCGCTGACTAAACCGTCATCTCATACTGAAAATATAGGTCACAAAACCTTAAATATGAAGGTACCGCGAATCGAACTTCCTAGTTTCGAAGGTGACCTTGAAAGTTTTCCATATTTTTATGAAACTTTCAAACGTGTTATTCATACTAATTCCGACTTATCGGACGGTGAACGAATTCATTATTTACTTCATTGTCTCAAGGGTATGGCGAAAAATGTGGCCGCCGGAATCACCCCTTCTGCTGAGAACTATCGTATTGTATGGGACGCGCTCATAGCTAAATTTTTAGATTTTCGCGCGCTTGCTACTAATTATTTAAACCAATTGTTTACGCTCAAGCTTACCGGCGCACCGACACCCGCTAATGTTGAGAAAGTTTTTGATAAATTTACCGCTATGGTGGCCGGACTTAAACAATTAAAAATCAATAATTTAGCTGATTTTATTTTCACGCACTTAGATCTCAAGTTAATAGATTCAGACATGGCTAAGCATTATGAGATGTCATTACGATATCAACAAGACTCGCAGAATGTTGATTATGATTATTTTGTGAGGTTTGTTCGCGAACAAGTTAAGATCATGTATCGGACTTTGCCCGCGCGCTCGACCGCAACACCTTCCTCTTCTTCTTCACCTGCTCCCAAGGTGACTCACGCGCACATATCAACCAATGCAAAATGTTCACTCTGTAATAAGGTGCATAATCACCTATTCCAATGTGACACCTTTAAAACCCTGACGGCTAAGGCTAGATATAATTTCATAAAGGACAAAAAAATGTGCCTTAATTGTTTGAGCCATCGACATACAGTTTCTAAATGTCATTCGAAAGGTACATGTAGGGAATGTCAAGCTAAGCACCATTCTCTGTTGCATTTTGAGACGTCATCATCGCCGATGACGGTGACTTCAGCCGCGCGCAATCCTTCTAATGAAACCGTCGCCGCGCCCGCCGTATCGAACGTTTCTTCGAACCCGCCGCCCGCTCCGCTCGTCACTTCTGTCTGTCATACCCGTTTTAGGTAATTCCTTTGATATCGCACGCCGTCGATTTTACAGTCTTGAACGAAAATTTAAATCGCACGCAAATTTAAAATTACTTTACGATGAAGTAATTAGAGAATATTTAAATAACGGCTATATATCGTTAGTAAAACATGATCTAAAGGACATGTCACAAGTAGGACAAGCTCGTGAGCGATCCGTTACCTACTATATTCCTCATCATCCTGTGATTCGTGAGGATAAATCAACCACTAAATTACGTGTGGTTTTAGACGCTAGCGCACGAACAGACAACGGTACGTCGCTTAATGAGGTCCTACACGCAGGTCCCGCCCTTCAGGCGGACCTTCTCAACATTTTGTTGAATTTCAGACTCTTCGCTGTCGCTTTGTCGGCCGATGTAAAGGCTATGTTTCTTCGTATAGGTATTCGTCCAGAGGATCGTTCGTATCAACGAATTTTATATCAATATATGATTTAGCGAAAATGAGGAGCTTCAAGTCTTTGAATTCTCGGTTCTTCCTTTTGGACTTAAGTGCTCACCCTTTATAGCTATCCGCACCATCCAACAATTGTGTATGGACGAGGGACAACAGTACCCCCTTGCTAAGGAAATATTACAAGGCGATATTTACGTTGACGATATCGTGAGTTCAATCGCTAATACTGAACTTGCCGTTGATTCAGCGCATCAGTTAATTAAAATATTCAGTCTAGGGGACTTTCAACTTACTAAATGGTCGAGTAATAGTGACGAGGTTCTTCAGTCTATTCCAGAATCACTTAGACTCTCAAAGAGCGTAGATTTAAGCAAGGACCCGACGCAAAAGATACTAGGCCTCCGTTGGTACCCAGATGAGGATTATTTTGCATTTCAAGTAACTCCTGATAACCGCCCCTGTACTAAACGGAATATCCTTTCATCGGTCGCACGTCTTTTTGACGTTATGGGCCTTGTGGCACCTATCATTTTATACGCCAAGCTGCTAATTAAAGAGCTTTGGCTACTCAAACTCGATTGGGACGATGTTCCCCCAACTCGAATTATCCGCTTATGGGAGCAATTTCAGAGTGAGTTGCCCCTCATTTCGCAATTAAACTTTCCGCGTCACTTCGGTGTTGTAGACGGCTGTAAGATATCTTTAGTCGGATTCGCTGACGCCGGCGAAAAGGCTTACGGTGGAGTTGTCTACGCCCACGTTGTTAGACCTGACGGTACTGTGGTCGTGTCGCTGGTCTGTGCTAAGTCCAAACTGTCCCCACTACGGGTAGTCAGCTTGGTCCGCCTCGAGTTATGCGCTGCATTGCTCTTGTCGACTCTACTTAAAAGAGTTTACTCGCTTTACGCTCCTCGACATGCCATTGAGGCTGTCATCGCCTTTTCCGACTCAACAGTGGCGTTGAGTTGGATTCATTCAGCACCACATCGCTGGCACACGTTTGTGGCCAACCGCATCGCTAAAATACATGACAATTTGTCAGCAGATTACTTTTTCCATGTCAGAGGATTGGAAAATCCCAGTGACTGCCTTTCACGCGGCCTTACCCCGGCCCAGTTAGTCCAGCATCCTCTGTGGTTAACTGGCCCGCCGTGGCTGGCATCGCATCGCTCTGAATGGCCTAATAAGCCTTTCACATCCAGTGAGTCACAGGAGCTTCCCGAAATGAAGCCAGTCGCTCTACCTGTGCTCTCACACGCGAGTTCGAACGGAACTATTCCGTCCGAGAATATATTATACGCAAGAGCTGCTAGATTTTCTTCCTGGCAAAAATATTTAAAAACAATTTGTTTTGTTTATAAATTCGCAAAACGACTCCCTAGAGGACCTATTACCGCGTCTGATTTAGATTTCGTCGAAAACGTCGTATGGAAACTGTTACAAGGGGTTCATTTCGCATCTGAGATCCAACACTTGTCTCGCAAACAACTTTGTTCTAAACAATTGCAGAGACTGAGCCCATTTCTTTATAATGGACTTATTCTGGTTGGAGGTCGACTCGCGAATTCCGAGTTAGAATTTAACGCTCGTCATCCTATCCTCCTGCCCAGTCAGGATCACATAGTAGAGCTTTTAGTTTCCCATTATCACATATCGAATTTTCATACAGGCCCCAACTTGCTTGTCTCTGTATTAAGGCAGCGCTATTGGATCTTGTCCGCAAGACGTGTTGCACGTCAAGTTACCTATCGCTGTAACATATGCTTTCGGGCCAAGCCGAAACCTTCATTTCCTGTCATGGCCGAACTTCCACATTTCCGCGTGGAAACCGCCCCTAAGGCGTTCACACACTGTGGCTGTGATTATGCAGGCCCTCTAACCATCACCTCGGTGAGGGGTAGAGGCCAAAAAACCAGAAAGGCATATATTTGTCTATTCACTTGCATGACAACTCGCGCTCTACATCTTGAAGTCGCTTCAGACTTGAGCACAGCGAGCTTTCTGTCGGCTTTCAAGCGTTTTTTGGCTCGCAGAGGCCCAGTGGAAGTTCTGTACACCGACAACGCTACAAATTTTATCGGTGCAAGGTCCTACCTTCGTGAACTTTATCGGTTTTTAACCAAGGAATATAAATCTATATGGGAGAGGGAACTCATTGAACATAGAATTACGCTAAAGACCATTCCTTGTAGAGCGCCTCACTTCGGGGGCTGCTGGGAGAGTGAAATTAAGAGTGTTAAGACACATTTACTCAAAGTTATTGGTCAACAAATACTGTGCTTTGATGAGCTTAATACTGTCCTGACACAAGTAGAAGCCTTGTTGAATTCTAGACCGTTGTACCCACTCAGTTCTGATCCATCAGAACCGACCGCATTAACCCCCGCGCATTTTTTGCATACGAAACCTCGTATTTTTGCCCGCTCGCGACGTCGACGAAACACGTTTGCACCTTGTTACGCGATATGAATTAATGGATAAATTAGTACATTCCTTCTGGAATCGGTGGCGTAAAGAATACTTGCACACCTTACAATCCAGACAGAAGTGGAACACTCCTGCCTTTCCTGTAAAGGTCGGCATGGTAGTTGTCTCTATGCAGGATAACGTCATGCCCTTGCAGTGGCCTCTAGGTGTCATTACCGAACTCTTTCCGGATAAAAACGGAATAGCTAGAGTCGCCTCGTTAAAGACTAAAGGCGGGTTATACTCAACCGCCCAGTTGTAAAGCTGTGTCCTTTACCGACGCAATAGTTAAGTTAATGCTTATCTTAGGTTAGGTCATAGTTCATAAGCTTGCACACGCGTGCATTAGATTAGTTTATTCTATCGCTATTATACCGCTCCGCAGGGTCGTAACTGACTCATAGATTCAGGTAGAGTTTGTGACGATGTGCAACCCACAACTAGTTCACTAGTTTATTTCGATAATTTTTTTTTCTCTCTCTTTCTTTTCGCTTCCCTCTTTTGTTGGGTTTTGAAAGTAGGTTCTTTCAAGCCGGGGAATGATGGTTGCGCCAAATAGTTCAAGCAAAATCTCACTAGATGTCGTAACTGTCCTGGAACCCCGATTCAAAAGTTTGACAAGCCTGCGCCGGACCCACGCCGCGAGAGGCTAGTATCCTCCGTAACGCCGTCGCGCGAGGTGATCTCCAGAGGTGACACGCTATGTCCTTCTGCTGCTTGTGACTTCATACGCTGTGAAGGTTGCTTGCCCGCTTAAAATCCGCAAGGCTGACTAAATTGGCCAGGGTGACAGAGGGGTCCATTTAGAATCCGCAACCGCTAAGAGGCGCATCACGCCGCTGCGTCTCCACTTTCAGTTACACTTTTATTACTACTTTTTCCATAAGCCAATACGTGGAAAGATAATCAAAATCCAGCCTTTCCGTTTTGTAATAAGTACGATATAGTATTCTTTTTGGAAAAATGTTAGACGTCAATCATCCAGTAATTTTTTTTGAGCGATAGTTGATAGTTGTAGAAATAGAAATATTCCTTTGTAAATGTAACATGCGCTCCGCTGCGTCGTCGACAATGTATTACATACATTGTCGATGTCTCCTCTCTAATGGATCAAACTATTTCCCACCATTACAACTTCAGCTGAGAAAAAATCGGGAGGTGTTAACATATCTTGGATAACTTATACATTAGCTGAATCTTAGCATCAATGTATTGTTGTAAAATAAAATAGGAATGGACACTAAATAGACCTATGTTAATATTGTATTTATTTTTGTAGGATAATCAAAGGCAAAGAAGACTTTCAAACAGTTCTTTTGCTAGTGACGTGTCGTTCAGATTGCCCAGCTATGAGAGTCCATCAATGTACCACTTGCAGGTATGTATACATGAATAATATGAACCCTGCTCTGCAGATGTAAAGGATAAAGTTGCATTTGGGTAGTTAATATTTAAATTGAAAATATGTGATCCTTCTTTTTCATCACATTTTAAATTTAAGTATTACAACGTGCGGTATTATGGTATACAGGGTGGTAACGACATTTGCGTAATGTTTCGTACCACATACTCGTGATATTGTTTAATGATGATATCAAAAAATATATTAAAATATTTTCATTCGTTTTCGAGACGATCAAATTTGATACAACTGGGATCGCGGTATTGCCATCAACATACTTCCGGCCTTGAAGAGCAGATGGTGGCCCGGCGGATCGTCCCCTTGTTAACAGCTATTTTTAAACATTTTTGAACATGCTGTCGAAAATATTGTGTTACATCAATGTTAAGGCACACTTATCAACTCCGTATCGCCTCGCAGTGCCGTCCACCAGGCGTCAACTTGACTTAGGCTAGCCGTAGCCAAGCCTACGTCAAGTTGACGCCTGATGGACGGCAAGAGCCGATACGGCGTTGCCTAGGCAACGCCGCGCTTCCGAACGCTCTGGTCTGGCTGGCACCAAAATTCGGATACACAATATATACCCAACGAAGGGTACCTTACGGAGAGACGTAAACTCGTGGACGACGAGCCGCAAGCGCGGGGACCGCGAGTTGACTGACCCGCAAAGCGGTTCGTGAGCTAGTCCCGAGGCGAAGCGATGACTATACGAATACGAATAGTGTGCGTTGCAGTAGGGAGTTTGCAACGACCTTTATTTTTAATTAATTTGCTACGTGTTTCACCACAAAACCCTAGGTCCGTGTGGAAGCATTGAGCCGCTTCATATAAATCGAAAAGCGACGCGGCCACGTTCACTGGAATCGGCTGCCAATACGCTCAGACGCGCGGACACATTTAAGTCTATTAAACATCTTTATTTCCACATCACAGTTATATATTTATCGTAAATAGATTGAAGTATCAGTACCTAGTCATGACGCTGTTTTAATTTGTTTTTTTTTTCTTAGTCGGACATGGAGATCTCTGCAAGTGAAGCAGAGGAAAGAGGCATATCTGGCGGGCAAGTAAGCCTTGAACGTGTAACGAAGGACCAACTTTACGCGGCGTACAGACGCACGCAAGAACGGTACACAAAATATAGGACACAGTACGCAAACCTCGCCCATCATTACAAACTCCTGGAGAGAGAAAATGCTAAAGCCAGGGTAATTATCAACTCTTGAATTTCCTGTTTATTCTAAACTTATTGCCAAATTTTAGGATATTAGTTACTTGTATATGACTAAAAGACTATGATTAAACTTACGGTTGCCGACCAGGCAAAACTACACATTGAAAATAACAATTATATTTTCAGCCTCTAAAAGCAGCACCAGATATATATAATTATATTCAGATAATATTGTTAAAATGGAGTTATGGAGTTTTCACAACGCTAATATTTATTTGACGTTCATCTACATAATTCCATTATCGATTTATTTCGGCCTCTCTCGTTAATACTATTTGTTGTTATATTTATTTAAATGTCTTTTTAGAGTGTACTGGTAGAGACGCAAGACAAGGCCTTGAGACGGATATCGGAACTAAGGGAACAGTGTACACTGGAACAGAGTGCAAAGGTAAGGTCCTTTTGAAATCAGTAATCGCCTAAAACTGTCTGTCGCAGACAACTCAAAACATCTATTCTCAACTCAAAAAACTCAACTAAATCTACATTTTACAAATATATTTACTTTGATTGTAGGCACACCTAGAAAAAGCACTCCGCGTGGATATAGAAGAGAGAAATATGAAAATCGAAGCTCTTAATACTCAAATTACACTCTTACAGGACAACACAGATATATGTGGAAACGATAATAAAGATACCAACGCTAATGCAACTTCCAATGAAAGTGAGCAAGAAGCACAACTGATAAATTTAGCGCCAGATAATGATGTAAATCAATGTGAGCAAGCAGCCAGTGCAGAATTGACCACATTAAACAATAAAATCGAAAAAATGGAACAATTAATAAACAAATATAAAGAATCATTGAAAATAAACAAAGAAAAGAATGCACAAATGACAACGGAATTAAAAAAACTGGGAAATGAACTGGAAAATAAAATTAAAGAAAATGACATTCTTAAAACTACATCAGCACAATTAGTAGAAGCTAAAAATCGAATTCAGGAACTAAATATAATCAACGAAGAATTGCAAAACAAAATTAATACATACGATTTTAGCAAAACAAAAGAGGCGTCAACATTGGAACTTGATTTACAGAGAGCAAAAGAAGAAATTGTAGAGTTGAACAATAAAATTGACATATTTACCAAAAGGGAAGAAGAATATGCTATATCACTAGCTGAAAACAAATTAAGCATTCACAAAGAACTTGAAAATAAGGAATCAGAAATTAAAAACCTAAAGGAACACTTGTCTGTTGCTAACAAAGAACTGCAATCTATTAATATTATAATGAGTGACTACAAAAGTAACTTGGCTTCATTAGAGCAAGAAAAAATCCTATTAACTAATGAAGTCAAAGAATTATCGATGGCAAAAACTAAAATCAAAGAGCAAGAAGCACAAATACAATTATTAACCCAAAAAGCACAGTCTCTGGAACAATTTAAAGCCAAGTGCGATGAAGAATATAAATGCTTACAGCTACAAATGAAACAAGAAACTGCAGAAAAGTTAGCAATGATTGATAGAAACGGTTATCTAGAAAATCGAAATGCTCAATTGACAGAAGAAAACACTAAAAAGAGTTCACAGATAAATAAATTAGAAAATGAAATGCAGATATTGAAATCTGAGAAAGATAACAAACATGTTGAAGTCTCCGAAAAAATACAAATGCAAGAAGAGGTAGAAATCTGGAAAGCCAAATATAGCAACTTGGAATCAGAGATTCAAGAAGAACGTGACGAGCTTGTTAAGTTACAATCAGAAATAGAAAAGCTTTTGAGAAATCATGAACTTATACAAAATCAAAATTCAGATTTAAATGCTGTTGTAACCAAATTAAAATCAGAAAATTCTACATTACAGAAAAACCTAACTTCAGTAAAACCTGCCCTTATCAAACTATCAAATGAGGTAAAAGATTTAAAAAACATCATTCAACATGTTTCTTCCAAATCCAAGTCGTATGAAGCAGAGATAAATAATAATATCATGCCAGAATTACTCGAAAATTTTAAAATTGTAGTCAATTCCTCGAAATCCTACGAAATTGATCGTTTGAAATATCAAAGCCTCTCAAAAGAATATAACCTGCTACAAGATCGATTACAGGAAGTCTTAAAACGTCAAGAAGTTACCAATAATAATTTAGTACAGTTAGAAACTGATAATAAAAAAATTATGGCACAAATTCATGAATATGAAGAACTCCAAAGAAATTATGGTGATTCCCAAAATGAACTTGAAAAGGCAGAAAGTAAACAACAGGCTATCTCTGAAGAATTACATAAAATAAAAGAAGAGAATGCTGGTTTACGTAGACGCATTGAAAACTACGAAGTTTTACGAAAAGATTATGAAACATCACAAAGAGAACTTCAAGAAATAAGAGAAGAACAAGAAGCTTTTAAAAACAAATATAACATTGCAGAGAAAGAAAAAGACGACTTGAAGTCCAGCATCCAAGAATTTAAAGTACTGCAAAAAGAGTACCAAGATTCGCAAACAGAACTTGCTGAAGTAACAAGAAATTATTATGCTACGACAAAAGAATTACAATTTATACAAAGAGAATATGAAAACTTAAGTGCAAAAGTACAAGGATATGAAAAACTACAGAAAGACTATGACAATAAAGAGGAAGCCTTGAAGCATATCAGCAATGACCGAGAAAAAATCAGAAAAGAATTTGAATACACACAGAACCAAAATTCAGAATTGGAATCACAACTTCAAAAGTATAAATTACAATTGGAGAATATTAAAGAATTGCAGTTACGTGGGGCCGAAAAATTAAAAGAATCTGAAGAAATAACAAAAAAAATACAGAAAGACTGCGGGGAAAAAGAAATTCAAATAGCTCACCTAGAAACAAAAGTAGAATCTATTATACAAGAAAATGTTTCCCTTAAGAATCAATCTGAAAATATTAAAATGAATGCTATAAGCCTTGAGTCTGAAATAGAAGAAGTTCGTAGAGTACATTCTGTAATGGAAAAGGAAAAGGATCGCTTAAACCTTATCATAGAACAATTGGAAAAAAACCAACAATCTGCTGAAATGGAAAACAAAGAAACTCAAGCGGAAAGTCTCAGCAAAGTACAAAATGAAGAAAATGTACCTGAAAACGTATTAAACGAGAAAGAACATAAGATTCAGTCATTACAACAATACATTGAATCGCTTAGTTCTAAAAATGCAGACTGTGAAAAAGAAATTGCTTCTTTGAAAAACATTAATACGCAACTATCAAACAAAATATTAAATCAAAAGGTTGAAGAGATAAACAATGAACAAACCTCCGAGAAATATAGTACCTTAAACAATGAATGTAAAATTTTAAGGCAGGAAAATAAACGTTTACAGTCGGATATAGAAGGTCTTCAGATTTACTTAACCAAAATATCTAAAGAAAATAGTGATTTGAATGATAGATTGCGAGAGCTCATAGCTTCAAGTGAAAATTTGTCAGTAAAAAATCAGAATCCGATAGATTTCCACAAAAAAAATGACATGGGGAAACAAACAATAGATGATTTATTAAGAGAGAACTCTTTATTAATAGAAGAGAATTTAGATTTGAAAGACCAAATACAGTCCCAAAATTATGTAAAGCCAGAAACTGTTTCTAGTCACAATAACAATGATTTAGAATTAGTCTCAATTCAAGAGAAATATAACGAATTGCTTAATGCAAAGAAAAATCTAGAAGATCGGATCCATGATTTAGAACAAATAAATAGATCAGTCAATGGAAATGTACAACAGATGCAAGATGGAAACCAGAAATTGAGACAGACCAATGAAAAATTAGAGAGGAGATTAGACGAAGCTCTTGTCAGCTTGAGACATTTGCATTCCTTGCAAGAGAATACAGAGTTAGAATATTTAAGAAATATTCTTTATGAATACCTCACAGGAAGTGGCACACATTCCATTACTTTGGCTAAAGTCTTAGCAGCTGTTGTTAAGTTTGATGATAAGCAGACACAAGCGGTGCTTCAGAAGGAGAAAGAGCGTCAAGGCGTTGTAAGTATTATTATTTAGTATTCAACGTGTAAACAAGAACCATACGATATGAATATGGGGTCTCTGCCTTGGATTTGGTTATCTTCATGTATATCTTATAAGCGAAGCCAGCGCCATTTTAAAAGCCAGCACCTATGTTCGTAAAAGTGAGTAATTGCAAGCGCAGCGTCCGACATCAGGTGGTCGGACGATCTGACCAAGGTATTGGAAATCCTTAGAGGAGGCCTATGTCCAGCAATGGACTTCATGCGGCTGAGATGGTGGTGAAAGTGAGTATTGCTTAACAAAAACGTAATTATACGAACTTTCGCCCGTGACCGCGACTCGGCTCGTGTTAATGTTTTTCATTCCTCGATGTAGTAGTACAAAGGTACCTTCTATCCCTGCAAACGTTGAGGCGTTTTTTCTTCATACCAAACACCTTAATCGGTTTAGTAGTTGAAGCATGAAGAAGTAACAGACTGAAAAATATAATTATAACTTGACTGGACTCTTCAGTGGGAGCTCAATAAAACTCATGTCATCATCGACAGTTTTTTAGGGTTCCGTACCTCACAAGGAAAAAACGGACCTCTTCTAGGATTAACGCGTGGAGGTATCAAGCTGAAATTTAATAACATAACAAATATTCAGGTCTACTGTTCCTTGGAGCTGTGATAAAAGTCAAACTTCTAAGCCAACGCAATCAAAAGACATAGCCGTTAACGCCACAGGAATATTCCATGTTTCAACACCATTAAGAGAAATGGAAAAGACCACTGCTCGTACCAACCATATTTTAGTTTTTCGTCGAATACCTCTGCTCTTCTTAACTATGTATTTTAATCAAATATGTTTATATTGTTTCAGTTGCATCAACTTGGTCTCATGTGATATCTAGCAATGTGAGAAGAAATAGAGAATTTTGCAGAAGATATTTTATATAAGTAATATAATATTTATACTATTCATTTTATGTTAACAGGCCATTTTACTATTAGGTAGATACTTACATAGGAGCAAAATAAGTCGTATTTTAGTCTTACTGCTAATACCACTCCACCCTATATGGTTCAGCTAACTATGGCACCAAATTTAAATATGCTCACCAAAATATACGAATAATTTTGGATGGAACTATACCTAGTTACAGGTGGGTTTTCCGACATTAACATCGGAAAATATATATTCTTGCAAATAAACATGGATTTATGGATAAATACTCAAAAGCTACCGTTTTCTACAGAGTATTTATCTTAAACACAGATGAAAACATTTTCTTTTTTTGTTGTGTTATTATTTTTTGATTTTTATTTGTCGTGTAAAAGATACAGAATCACGTTTTTGTTATTTAAGAGGTAGACTGAGCCAAGAGCCACAATATCAATAATACCGCGATTTGTGTATTTTTCTGTTTTGTCAAGTTTTGTGCGCACATATGGTTTTAGATATCTACGATTTTGCAAAACGTTATTCCAGCAAGAAACTCGCAAATTATATTTTCGGCCCATATTCCAGCACAAATATAAGCTATATCTGCCCATGAACACTTTTTCTCGCTCCGATTATTCGTTTAGAATCTTCCTGCTGGAGCAACGTTACCCCAGCAGCAATAGTTATTACCGTTTTTTATTTCCAAAATTACAAAGGCCACATTTTTTTTATTCAGGGCATATTTACAGCATCATCATCATCAGGTCTTATATCTATTATCAGCATATTGGGTACTAATTATTCGTTCTACTCATATTACTTTACGAGGTACTTTCCTACTTCGGTTACGCACATAATTTTGAGATCCAAGAAAGCATGTTATAATAAAGAAGTAAAGACTTAATCATGGTCTCTT
Organism: Elegia similella; assembly: GCA_947532085.1. Classification (NCBI taxonomy): domain Eukaryota; kingdom Metazoa; phylum Arthropoda; class Insecta; order Lepidoptera; family Pyralidae; genus Elegia; species Elegia similella. Next base: position 16,781,462 of record OX383927.1, on the reverse strand, counting down.
GGATATTTGACCTTGTTAAATAAAAAAAAATATTCTGTTCGAGCATCTGCATATGGGGACTTTAAAAAAAACACCCTGTAAAGGATTAAGTAAGACGTGATTCCGTGTCTTCAGTGCATTATATGAACTATAGATAAAAGCAAAAATAAATCTTACTTATACGGTAAAAGTTTATCAATCGTGGTTTATGATTACAGTAGAACTGCAACACCAGAGGTGGTGCTGATGTGTTGCCGACTCTAAGATAACTGTTGTTCAGGTTGATAAGGTTTTTCGCTAAGGGGTTCGCTAGGTATGAATAAATGTAGGTATGTATATTAAGTGTCAAAATATTGTTCACATCCAAATGCTTTTATAACTAATTATTTAATGTATAGATTTTAATTTATTAAGTATTATTTTTTATGATGTCACTGTACCTAATATGACTTGAATTTTTTGAAGACTTACCTTACAATAGTGAAAATGATAAATAATTATTTATTATAATATAGCGTCATTATTTTATATTTGAGATATAGTCGATGAATTATGCAAACAGATCCAAATTATTGCAAACAGTTCAATAAATACGCCACGATGTGAAATTTCTTGCTTGACAAGTTATAGAAACTCAAACTTTTCAATCATCTGGACGTCCGGTTCTTCGGGCTACACCAAATCTGCTGTGTGTGACTTCAGTCTTAAAATCTGCACACAATTCAATTTTTAATTCTAAAACAGAGTAAGATGAATATACATATAATAGAGTGAGAAACCCATACATTTTCTGTTTTATTTTTCCTTGTATAGGCTGTTCAATTCTAGTTTGGTCTGGTAACATCCATGACAAGAGGCGGCGTGAGCCGTGGGCGGTTTTTGGGAAGCCCACGATTTGCGAAAAAGAGCCACAAAGCCACAAGGCCTCGCGAAACGTGTCTTCTCTTGCCACATCCAACTTAAATCTTGCGCCGCCATGCGAGAGAAGTTTGTATTTTATTTGCTCTTAAACCGAAGAGTTTTTATTTGTTGCTGGTTTATGAACAAGATAATACTTAAATTTGAGTTACTATTATTTTTCTCTCGGATACGATGAGTACAGTGTATATCAATGATAACACGATGAACAAGCATAAAATAAAAATAATGTAAGTACATTCGTTTTTTTACGTGTAAAAATTATTTCAGATATTAATGTAATTTGTAAACCTGTTAAATAAATAAAAGCTGTAAATATGTATGTATGATCAGTAAAATGGTACCTTATTAAAAATGATGTTTTTATTAGCTATTTAGATCCCACTGCTGGGCATAAGTCTCCTGTTTTCCACCTAGTTCTATCAAACAGCTCGTCTCTCCATCTCGCTCTTGGCTTCTCTCTTGAACACCTGCCATCAGTAGGTCACGTCACCCACGTCTGTTAACGGCATACTTACATTTAACATATTTTTTCACCTGCTGTATTTTACTACAACCAATCTGAAATATCTGCGAACCTGACTCATAGATTTAGGTCTTAATACAATTTTAAAGTTCGTTGGGCATCAAAATCGGTTCAGCAGTTAACGACATATTTAAATAAATAATTTCGTAACGTTAACCTAAAAATGTCACAAGATGGAATTAATTTTAATTCTTTTACATCTTGAAGGTTACTACCGCCGCCGCTAGATGGCGATATTTCGATGAAGCCTGCTTTATCCATGTCTTGTGTATAAAAAGAACTATAGATTAGAACAGCACTTTCTCCTCTACATTTATCGAATGGTTGGCTCATTCGCAATATGGTAGATACCCGATCGAAAAGATCAGCTTGCGGGCCGCCCTAGGAAATTTTATTTTTGATCTAAGATTGCAAATGTTTCTTTCGTTGCCTGTTCCAAGTTAGATTCCAACTTAATTTCTTATTTGTAATTTACAACATTTCGTTCCTTAGATAGAACAGAAAAAAAATACAAGTCCACGTAAATTTCCATAATAAATTCTTGTTACTTCTAAATTTCTCCACTAGATGGGGTCAGGGGTCCAAAAATGCGTAGGGATATTTAATAAGCTTTTATTTATCTTAAATTTTAAGTATTGTCATCATAAAATTTGTTCGGGTTTAATTGCGCAACAAAAATTTAAAGCAGTTATCCTCGACCAATTTAACTGCAATTTCGCATTGTACTGCAAAACCCAAAGGAAAAAGGGGCTGGGGGGTTGTCCGGATAAAACAAGCTAGAACATTGATACGAATGAAAACCAAAAGTTTTATAAGTAGGTACACAGCTCAAGTGAAGAAACGTGGGTTACATACATGGTTCTATGTAGGGGCACAGACCACGCTAATAAAATTAAACGTTGACGGATACACAATACATAAAAAACCTATACGTACAAGAAAGCAAAACACATACATGTGTCCTACATATAGTTATCATACCGACCCGTCCCGTGATAACGACCGAAGTTTAGTCACCCGGATATTCCCTTTAATTAAAACTATAATTACAAACCGCCAGAAATTTCTGTGCCTCAGTCAGGTTCGCAGATATTTCAGACTGTCATAGTTTCCCGTTGAGTCACACCGAGATGAGTAACACTGCTACTCAACGGGAAAAAAAATCCCGTTGTGTAGCACTGTTACACATTGCATCTTTCATTTTCCCAATGAGTAACACTGTTGAAATAATGAATTAATTAATGAAAAATTCTTTATTGCACCAAATTAAACATAAACACAATTGGAATACAAAAACATACATTTGGTCCAAAGGCGGACTTATCGCTAAGCGATCTCTTCCAGTCAACCTTAGGGTGGATGGAAAATAAACAACATAGGCGATGGTGCAGCAAAACATAATTTTAAAACTAAAAATCCATAGGTCATATACTTTTACTCATCGGCATTATGTATTCCCGTTCAGTAACACTTATAAAGATTAAACTTTTCACTGATACATATTCTCTTCCTGTAACACGCTGTGTACAAGGCTTAATGATCAACAACAGTTTTGGTTTGTTTGACCACCCCCATGTCAATTTATAATTTTAATGCAGCGAAAATCCCCCATTCGCTAATATATTCAATTATAATTAATATTCTTTGTTTAATAAATGACGTCATTTACTGCGCCTACAAAACCTACTATAACCCTGCGCCACTCATTTGCGGCGACTTTCAAAGCCTAAACAATTTCAATTGTTTTCCTGGAATCCGCGGTTCGTCACAAAGAGATAAGATTTCGCATTCATAGTAGGTATTTAAGTGACAAATTCATAAAAAGATTTAGGACTACGATATTTGTTTGTGCGACTATATAGTTATTTATTATATTTTTAATGAAATGAAAAACACGTCATATAGTTTGAGGTATGAATAGTTTTAAGGTCATATTCACAAGTGTTTTTACAAATATTACGGAACGGAAATACAGAGTGCTTATGAGTAACAGTGTTACTCATTGGGAAAATGAAAGTTGCAATGTGTAACAGTGCTACACAACGGGACTAATTTTCCCTTTGAGTAGCAGTGTTACTCATCTCGGTGTGACTCAACGGGAACAAACCACTATATTTTAAATAGTGTTAATACCGCACCGCAGTTTGCGTTTCGCTTGCCGACTCGTAATGTGTGACATCTTGACTACATACCTACTAAACAAATCAAATGCAAGGAACTGAGTGGATATTGAGCGCCTGCTGGCGATTCCAAATAAATGAACATGAATGAATCCGCGTTTGTATATTTATAACGTAAATGTATATTTAAAAAATCTTCTATGGACAATCATGTTTCTTCTCCATCATCATCATCAGAATCAAATTCGTCAAGGTCGTCTTCTAACTGTAACTTGTCTACTCCTTCTAACACATTATTAATATATGCCAGAATATCTGGGGTAATTTTCTGTTCACCATCTTGTTGTTTGTTGATGTACCTGCAGCAATAGTTAGTTATGTATAACAATGAATTAGTATGAAATAAAACAGTAACGTATGAGTTGTCACACAGAAAAGGGGTTCCATGCCAATAAATTTCAAAAATAAAACATTTTAAGAAATCAATACTAAACATGGACTGGTTGGTGGCAGTCTCAACACTTCAAACACCTTCAATGGATAATTACCACAAATGCAAAATACCAATTGTATACCAAATCTTTGGCTCACCTTAGTAACAGAGCTGCTGTTACTGGTATGTTGAACATGGTGTTTGGCATGTCAATAGATGGACTGTTACTGGTATGTCAAAATGGTGTTTGGCATGTCAATAGATGGACAAAAAAAGCAAATGTGACAATGAATTTCAGTGGTGGATGCTGTAGTAAAGAGGGAGACAATGGTGAACAAAGATCAATTTTAAATGTGACAAACATCAAGATCTCCTGAAGACCACGATGCACAATTGGGTTGTAAAATGGCCACTAAGTAAGCCATTGCTAAGGCCAGACAAGTCCATTTACATTAGAATATGATGTACAATAGGCTTGAATCGTCTGAGGGCCAGAGATCGTGTGTTAAGTTTTTTTTTTTTTTTATGTATATCCGACGGCAAACGAGCAGACGAGCCACCTGATGGAAAGTGGTCACCGTCGCCCATGGATATCTGCAACACCAGAGGAGGTGCCGATGCGTTGCCGACTCTTAAGATACCTGTAAACACGCCTTTTGAAGGACCTCAAGTCATAGCACACAGGGAAAACCTCGGGAGGGAGTCCATTCCATAATCCTGCTGTACGAGGAAAAAAACCACGTGACGCTCTGACATTTTTGGAGACCCCAGTGTCAAGGATGTGGGGATGGACTTTACTCCTGTGGCGAGCGGTGCGGTGGTAGGAAGGTGACGGTGGCACCAATTCAAATAGTTCTTCAGAACACTCCCCATAGTATAGACGGTAAAATACACACAGAGAACCAACGTCTCTCCGTAGACTGAGGGTGTCTAAATCGTCTGTGAGAGTGGGATCGTCAATAATACGAATTGCCCGGCGTTGGATGGAATCAAAAGGAAGGAGTTGGTATTGAGGTGCACCAGACCAGATATGAGAGCAGTACTCCATGTGGGGCCGGACTTGAGCTTTATATAACAAAAGTCTATGACCCGGAGTGAAGTACTGCCTCGCTCTATTGAGCACCCCAAGTTTTTTAGAAGCCATTTTGGCTTTACCTTCCAGATGATTCCGGAATTGGACCTCCTTCGTAATATCGACGCCAAGGATCCCAATACTTTTAGAAATTGTAAGAGAGGTGTCCCGGAACTTCGGTGCCATGTTAAATGGGGTCTTCTTAGCGGAAAACACGCAGACTTGTGTCTTAGTAGGGTTGAATTGAACTAGGTTTAGTTTACCCCATTCAGAGACCTGCTCCAGGGAGGTCTCAATGTCAGACACAAGTCTCTTTCTGTTCTCTTCCACCTGTGTTTGAGGGATATTTGCACGACCTGCATAATATGCATCACCCGTACTGTCGTCTGCATAGCAATGGATGCCACTAGTGTTTAGCATGTCGTTGATGTGCAGAAGAAACAGCGTAGGTGATAAAACAGATCCTTGGGGGACGCCAGCATTGATGGGCATGATATCGGAGCATAAACCGTCTACAACGACCTGAATGCTACGCCCAGATAAGAAACTAGCGACCCACAAGCATAGTCCCTCAGGAAGCCCGTAAGATGGTAACTTCGCGAGAAGAGCCTTATGCCAGACCCGGTCAAAAGCCTTTGTGACATCTAGACTAAATGCCAGTGCTTCTCCCTTGCTCTCGATGGCGGCTGCCCATCGAAGCGTGAGGTACACAAGAAGATCACCAGCACTACGCCCGTGTCGGAACCCGTATTGACGGTCACTAATTAGCTGATGATCTTCAAGGTAACCAAGGAGCTGGATGTTTATCACACGCTCCATCACCTTAGAGAGCAGGGAGGTTATCGCAATAGGCCGATAGTTAGACGGGTCTGTGCGGTCACCCTTTTTAGGAATAGGGTGAACGTAGGCTACTTTCCACGAAGACGGAACTTTTCTTGAGGTGTAAGGCAGCGAGAATAGGCGTGCTAACACCGGAGCCAACTCAGGAGCGCATGCCTTGAGCACAATTGCTGGGATGCCATCAGGCCCGCTGGATTTCTTGACGTCAAGGGAAAACAAAGCGCGTCGCACTGCACTTTGAGTGAAGCGTATTTCGTGCATTGAGTGCTCGCATCGCGGTAAAAAGGGCGGCGATGCCCCTCCGTCGTCAAGGGTAGAATTTGACGCAAAGAGAGTAGCCAAGAGATCGGCCTTCTCTTTTGCGGAGTGAGCCAGCGAGTCCTGACGATTGTGCAGAGATGGAAGTGAAGGGCGACAGAAATTCCCCTGTGTTGCCTTAGCAAGAGACCAGAAGGCTCTACTCCCGGAGGGATAGCCAACCAATCTCTCACCAATGCCTGTAGTGTGCGCAAACTTTGCTGCAGTGATCTGCTTCTTGTAGGCTCTTGAAGCTGCGTTGAACCGCTTCTCTTTAAATCAAAAGTACTACGATCCTTGACATTTCGCGCAGCAACCCAGACTTCGTAGGCTTCGCGCTTGAGGTGGGCGGCACGCAAAGACGAGCCACGAAACCAAGGTTGAGACCGCCCTCCGATACGAACCGCTGAGCTGGGAATGTAGCACTCCATGCCCAGCAGTATCGCCTCGGCGACAGCTTTCTCTAAGTTGAGAGTTCCAACATGCAATTATATAATTACCTTACGCTATACTTTGATGTCTGTGTTTGATGTCTCTATAAAGCATACTTTGTGATAAAATAGATGCATAGAATTATAATATGACAAGACAATGCTTGAAAAGGACATTGGTAAGTAATCATTTACCTTAAAACACTCCGACGCTTCCTTTCAGAAAGGCCCTTAAGTAGCTGTTGTATGTCAGTATCAGGTTGAACTTCTTCCTCTATGTCTTCATCCTGTTAATTTTGGGATAAATATTTATTTATGAGCATGAAGCTAACAAAATTAATTTATTGTAGCAATTAATTCTTATTATAATTAATTTGGTTATAGTAATATGCATCAGTAAATAAAAGTTAATAGAAAGGCGTATTGCCTTTCTATAAACTTTTATTTACTTAGAAAGGCAATCAAGGCAAAGAAAGATTTAACCAGTTAGTTACAGGCAATTTTGATAACAAATTTTCAACAATGGACACACTGCCCAAATGAGCATTTTCGTCATTGACAGGCTAAATAGTTGCAATAATATAACAACTGATCAGTTATAACAATCATGTACCTCTACTAAAATATTCCAATTATTTGGAGAATATATTGAAACAACTTTTGTAGTGTACATCAGTGCGATGTTTTGATAATTTAACATCTAGGGACTACACATATTATAAATTAAGCAGATGTTATTAAAGGTACATTTCCCAAAGATTAAAGTTACAAAAACATACCTCAAATGGTTTGCAACATTTTGCACAGATAGTTTTCTTTGCAGCACAATTAGAACATAACATATGGTATGCAAATTTGATAGCCTTTTGTTCACACCCCACACATTTTCTGGGTGCTGTTAAAGGTTTGTATTTCTTATATTTTATTTTCCAATCAAGGATATCCTTGCACCTTTTACAAACACCAGTGACTTCTAGTGAATTAATAAATTTTGTTTTATGACTTGTATCATGTAAATCATTTTTAAATGCAGTTTTATTCTGATGCTTTTGTGGTCTCTTTCTAGATATATTGCCTCTTGAATTACTCATTTGTATCTAAAATAAACAAGGATCTTAAATTATAAATTTTCCACAGAAAACTTCAAACATTTGTTTGATATTTTCAATTTACGCATTAGTTAAGATATGTTATCTAATGCTACAATTAAAAATAAATATATATTTACAAATAAAAAGGCCGGATATATCGCTGCCCCGCAGCAGCTTGCCAAGAAGGCTGGCAGCAGCAGCACATAATGTATTTGATATAACTGTTTGAATACTCTATACTTGCGTTTATAGACAACAATGCAAACAATTACCTTAATTACTTAGTGTGCAATCACTAGTATGTATAAAACAAGTAAATTATTTCTTTCTTATTTACTTAAATGAATATTTTTCTATTGTTAGGCACAAAAAAAGCTTTTGGTAGATATATTGTTGGGATTTATAGGTTATTTATTTCCTTTTGATAAACGCCAACCAACCAAACGCCTTGCTTGCTGGCTGGTGCTAAAAACTGGTGTTAATAATACTTTCTGACAGTGACAGTGACTTTTTTTATATTATTCTTTCCTCAATTCTTTCACGCGTAACGTATTTAGCAAGTATCAATTTTATAGGCTAATTTACACAGGTTCAGTGCCCCAGGGACAAGGGATGATAACAATTTAAAAAAAATCTAAGTTATACATAACCTAGAAATCAATCTCAAATAATTTCGATTTGTAATTTTAGGAAATATAAGTGACAAATATTAATTCAAATAAACCCAATGACAATTTCTACTCGGACTCTCCTACAAATTGCTGGTTGGGGTGGCTTCATAGTTGCAAGTACTGGATTTTTTTTACAAAATACTCTTATTGACAGGGTGAGAAATTACGATTACTACAGAGAAGCTTTAAAAAAATTGAGATCGCATGCCGGTGCTGTTTATTATCTCGGAGAACCAATAAAAGATAAACGATTTAAGTTAAGTGATGCAGAAAATAACTTTTCAGATGGAAAAACTGCTAGATTTTGCATACCAGTTACAGGTCCTAAAGATAGAGGAACTTATTACTTTTGGGCTGTAAGAGATAATAATGAATGGACAATTACTAGAGCGGAATTAGACTTAAAATCTAAAGATTCTAGACTAGTCATTGTAAAGGACAAATAATAATATTATTCTCTAGAGGCATTTCACCTTCAAGCAATTAAAATGGACAGAATGTTTATTGGCTCATCAAAAGAAAAGTTTTTCTATCATAATACTTTATTATGTCTTGTGAGAGGACTACAGGGCCAGAATATAACTGTGGATCTACGTAATGATGCATATGTTTGTGGATGTATTACAACTGTAGATGGGTAAGTTATTTTATGAAATATCTCCTAGTACATCGATTCTCAAACTTTATGTAGCAGTTTTAGAAAGCAATATATTTAATGCAAATCAACATCCAGATGCTTGGGCCAGCCCAAGCACTCACCCTGCCAGGTGGATGGGAAATAGAGCTGCTAATACCGTCCATTACTGTTATATTGCTGCCCAAGGGGGACTAGCACTCCAGCTGATTTATCTTATTTCATGGAGCCTTTACTGAGTTTTGCCGCCGTCCTAGTGCACTTCCAAAAAGACCTTTTAATGATTCATCCAAAAAGATAATATGATTTTGTTTCAGTTTTATGAATATATCATTCTCTAATGCTGTGTACTGTGATCCACGGGGCAATGAATTTCACTTTGAAAATCTTTTTATACAAAGCCGCGGCATTAGATATGTGCATATTCCTGAAACGGTGAGTACTTGTGTGACAATATTATCCATTATAATTATCATACAGACTGGTCTTGGGGTATGTTATGTATGGGTACTGTTTTTTACATCATAATGTAGGTTTTTTATATTTTAAATTAAGTACTGTTGTACTATGGTACTGTTAAATATAAAAAACCTCCTGGCATGGGTTCTAGAGAGGGTAAAACTATAAATCAAATATTTCTTTTTTATTTTACCTACTAAATTATTACAAAAGTAACTGTATGTTACCTCTGCTTCAACCACTGAATCAGTTTAGATTAAGTTTGGTATGGAGGTAGTTTGAGGATCTACATGTACAAGTGGAGCCATATACATACTTGTTGGTGTACCTTCTTTTTGCCAGGCTCAGACACCCAGAGTTTCTTGAGGGAAGAGTGGAGGAATACCAGTGTTCTGATCTGAGTAGTAGCCTGCCAGTTACCAATCCCCTTCTATATTATTTAAAGTTATATTTATCTTAAAGACACTGTTATCCACTTGCATTATTATTTATTTTTTAGATCTCAATATTAGCAACAATCAAAAATGAACTGTCTGGCCATAAACGAAATATTCCTGATAAAAAACCTATTGAAAAATCTAGAAAAGCAAAGAAAGCACTTCGGCAGCACATGGAAGTTGTAGCATCTTTGGATTTGTAGTTTTTTGTTCAGTGAACTTTGTTAGATAAATAAGAACCACAGTGATTATGTTGTCATAGAAAATTATAGAATAGGAATATTGTAATCAAAGTCATTAAATAATCAAAATAAAAACACAACAACTTATCAGTATTATTTATGCAGTGATTTCTCTTTGTCATACTACATCTAACACTCAACTTGTTACCTCCTATCGCCAAGTTTTCCTCAACCATAGATTAATTACATCTTCAACAGTTATAGAATATATCTACAATCTACCAACTGCTATATACATACTGAAATGTGTAAGACTGCTGTGTTTTCGTTTTGTAATTGCCTTATGCCTTAATAAATTTTGGAAATTATAATGGATTTTTAATTGTCTTTTTCTGAGAATAATACGAGTGTTGTTGGAACACCAGTTTCGGATCTAGGGGGCGAGCCGGGGCCCATGCCCCTGCGGCAGGTAAAAGGGGCGGCAAAATCACAAATGTATGGGCAGGGTTGGAGGAGAGGGAGCAGCGCCTAGACCAACAGGGTTAGCATGCACGCCATGACATAATTTTGTCACGGATTTTCTCATGTTGAAATGTCAACTTGTATGGCATGTCTACATTTGTCTTCTAGAGCAGAGCTAACATGGCAGCCACATCATACATCATAGGAGCATAGATATATCCTTAGATCACACTGTCAAGTGTAAACTTATAATTTTCTTAAAAAATACAACCGAAAACGATATTATTTTGTCGTCGAATATTTTTTGGACAACAAAATTTAAGAAAAAACTGTCTAAGTACATAATGCAGGAATTCTTCCATGCTGGTTTAGTAGAAAATAAAAACATACAGTGTAACTAGCTGCTTCTCTTTCTGAGCGGACCTCATAAGCCAGTCGAGGGGATGGACGAAAATCTAAAGAATCATGTCAATAGGCGATGCGGCTAGCAACTCATCACTGTTTGGATCCCGTTTTCCACCTTTACCGCCCTCTAATACGCTAGACGTGACCTTTAGGTCTGGTGGCAGGTACCGTGGTCTTTAGGTTTTGTGGACTTAGGCTTTGTCTTCCCAGCAAGGGATAGAGACGTGATAATAGAAAACAGTGTTGCTAAAAAGGGTTGGCCACTGAGAAAAAGTTGGCCACTAAGACTGACTTGGCCACTAAGACTGACTTGGCCACTATCCTTTGTTTTGTTTTGTTTATTGAGAAAACCAACAGCATTACAATTCCTTAACAATTAATATTAACTATTATAAAGCCAATAACAGGTTTCCCTAACTGTAACAATAGTGTAGTGCTATCGAAATTGGTGAAAAGAACGCTAAAAGTAATATATAACAAAATTGTGAGTATAAATTAACTCTATTCTATACTATAGTATTTAATAAATAAACTAATGAATAAAGTAAACCTTACGCTTGTTGAAGACAAAATACAAAATTCAAATTAGTTATTTTAAGGTTTTGATAACATAAAAGATTCACGCTAAAATTTAAATTATGTGTATAAAGCGCGAAAGTTTATACAGAATACAGCAGATTTTTTAAGAAGTTCGGTAATTTGTAACTTAAATTTTGCTTTGGAGTTCGCAAAGATGTCGACGTGTTTTAAGTGTGTACAATTCGAGCAGTTACCATATTCTGAGCATAGTTAGTTTTACAGAAGGGGACATGGAACAGAACAGTCTGTCGGGTACGACGCGAGGGTGATCGGAAAAAGATATGCGAAACCAGGTCGGGGGAGTCCAGTCGGCTGTGGACTATATCATAAAGCAAGCACATGTCGGCCAATGTTCGCCGCTGTTCTTAAAAATCAAATGCCGTCGTCGTAAACCGAACTCACCAAACTTTAATACGATATAGTACAACAAAGTTCCGATAGTTGTTTGTCTTGTAAAAGAATAATTTCAATAGTAAAAGTAAAAAAATATTTTCAACGAATTGTGGTTGATATCATAATAGCGGGACCACTTTCTTTGTTGAATATCTTAAAACCATTTGAGTGTACAATTTAACTATGTAAGTATAAAATAGCACTAATATGGTACTACATCCTAGTCACATCATATTCACAAAACCGGGCGGGGTCCCGTCATCTTGACGTTCATCATTTCAGGGCCCTTGTGCCGGATATACAAACAATTCTAGATCCAGGAGCAGGGTGGGCTGCAGAACATAATTTTTTTTTACAACTCTATGTAGGGTATTTGTTATTTAATCCTGGATCTCATATTTTAATCTAGTTTCATGGGTTTAAAATTCGTTTGATGGATCTGTAATCCATTCTTTAATTAGTAAGCAAAGACATTAAAACATTATTTCACAGATATTTTATTTGACAAAGACTATTCACAGTTACAGAAAGCTAAATCCTGGATCTCATATTTTAATCTAGTTTCATGGGTTTAAAATTCGTTTGACGGATCTGTAATCCATTCTTTAATTAGTAAGCAAAGACATTAAAACATTATTTCACAGATATTTTATTTGACAAAGACTATTCACAGTTACAGAAAGCTTTATACACATTAATAACATCATAATATTCTATAAAATCAACATAAACTAAAGCTATATTACAATTACAAAGGTAGGAAACTACTACTTTAAAATCTGTCATCAATGGATTGACCATTCTAAACACAAAAATATGCCCCCAAGTAATTATCAAGAAATATAATAATGTTCATAATTTCAGGTAGGCAATTCAAGATATCACTTTTCCTATAATTTTTAACGTGATTGGTCTGTTTCAATAACTAATAGAAAACACAGTCACTTTTCTCAATTCATTCAACAGAATTTCAACAGACGGACAGTACAACTATGGTCTCTCGTCTCGTCATAAAAACTTTCGTCTCCAAGCTAATTTCAGTACATTTCGAAATGTCGCTTTATTTTAGTATTACCAAAAGAAACTTATCTTCTGTTTACTTTTGATTATCTTTTGCAGTTGTATTATTTTTGTCATCCCTATCAGCGGGCGATCTATCAGCAATCAAACTGTTTGCATCTCGCTTTTCCTGTGTTCTGTCATTGTCACTGGCTCGGGGCACCACAAAAGTGTGATTATCGTTGCTCTGCAATGTTTTGCTGTCTGGAAATGCTGTTAGGTAGAATTTAGGCTTCACATAGTTATAGTTACTATTTTTTACAGAACGCTGATAATCATCATTTCTGTTCATCTGCTCGGTTCGATATAATTCTGGATTGGTGTATTCTTGACTGTAGTTGTTTATAGCTAAGTTTTTGAAATCATAATTCTCTTGTTTACTGTGAGCCTTCATTGAATCGATCCTAGGATTTTTGGATTTAAACGTAGCAAGCTGGCCATTGTGTACGTAATTTTCTAAACTCGGAGAGCTTGTAATTGTTCTAGTGGTGGCATCTGAGTTTTGTATTTTTTGCACGATTACTACTTGTTTGAACGGCTGGTTCGGGTCGGTGCGCAGAACGTGTTTGACAGGTTGTTGGAATACATTTTTGTATTGTATTATTTGCGGAGTGGAGTTTTGTGATTCTGGCGTTTGGGCACAGAAGTAGTTGGACTGATTTATACTCGCAATTATTGAGGTTGGGCTGGGCGAGGATTGCATTACGTTCGGTCGCTGCAGCTGTGCGGAATTCAGATTTGCTGGAAGGAAAAAAATGACAATCATTATTGATAAATATGATGACATTGAGCTTTCTGCAACAAATAATTCATTGTGGTAGACCTGTATATTAGAGCTGCTTAACAGCCCGGGAGGCAGCCAAATTCTACTAAAATGACTTGGAATCATTGACATGCAAATCTACTTCTCATGACGAAATCCGAATAGGGCATGCTTTTAAAACTAATAGAAACGGTCGCGGCTATGACGCAGTGACTTGCGATGTTAACATACAACTGACCTTGAGGTTTGTACTTGGCCAGATGCGAGTACACCTGCTTGATGCGCTCGATGTTGATCTGCGAGACCTTGTTGTGGTCCACCATGGGCAGCGGGTAGTCGCGGCCCACGATGCAGCGCGCCGCTTGCTGCACCGACTCGGGCGCCACCCACGGCTCGTGGATGTACCGCGTCGGCATGTTTTTCAGCGCTGGGATGTATCGTCTGGAAATAAAAATCGTGTTATACGGAATTATTTGTAAAACACTAATAACATCGTAGAACTAGACAGTGGTCATTGTAAACAACGTTTGTTCTTCGAGTTCTCACATAATAAATTACATAAATACAAAATATATTTTAAGTTTTTAATGTCCTGTCGTGACATTTGTAAGACTATGTAAACGAAAGGACGACGCGATGCTTCGTACTTTCCAAAGCACTATTAGGAGTAAGGAATTGGTACCTGATAAAATCGCCATTCGGGTCAGTCTTGCGGCCGAAGCGGACAGGGCAGTAGCAGTGGAAGAACTGCTGGAAGAAGGACGAGCACGACAGCCACATCCACATGCCGGCGTTCACCGACCAGTCTGCATCTAGCAATAGCTCGTCGAAAACCTGCACCGAAACAAACAGGTTAGGATTAGGGTAACAAAGATTATTTACATGTGAATATTGGTTAAAGAATCATTAATAGGCGATGCTGCTAGCAGCCCATCACTATTTTGATTCCGTTTTCCACCAATACGCCCACGCTAAACGTGGCCTTTCTGACTTATGACTTTACGCTCTGTCTACCCCGTAAGGGATAAAGATGTGATACTATGTATGTATGATTCTGTCCTATTAACTTCCTTGGCATATTTTCCTTAAGCTGAGCCGAGATGGTCAATCGATAGTCAATGTTTACGTGATTGTTGGGCCGATTGACTGTATCGGGGATTGATGGTCTCGGTGAGCAATTGTCATTTGTTTTCATCAGACGTTATTTAGCAAATCGTTTCTACATAAATTTTTGGAGATTAAAATAAATAAAATGCATTTATTACCAAAAAACATAGGTAGTACAAAGTTTACAGCGGTTCTCAAAATAGGAAAACCTGCATCTTAGAAACCAGGAGCACCGTTAACAATAGATAAGTACACATCTAAGGACTAGACGACATTTTCCGTTGGTTCATTTTACACGAACAATTATTTCCATTAAATCAAAATAAGTTTATCATAAATTGCTAATAAATAAAAAAATCTATATATTTTTGTAATCCTTTGGTTCTGTCTTGTGTGTTATGTTTTTGGTGATACATCACCATAATATACCCCCCCCCCCCCCCCCCCCTTAATTTGCTATATAGAATGTGTAATTCTCGCGGCTAAAACATTAAAGGTGTCGCTTAAAGCTTCCTTAATTGTAATTGAAAGGTAGACATTGTGCCCCAGCTTTAGAATATATTGTGTAAAACCATAATAACGAGTTTGTCACCACGATGTCGCCACATTTTAAGCAAAAAGTTTGAAGTCGACTTTGGCCGGCTTCCCTAAAGAATGGTGCATTTATACATTTGTTATGAATGTCAACGTGGGGAAACACGAGGCTATGTTACTGCAAACTCTATGCTACCTTATTACTACTTTGTGCATTTTACCTTTAGTTGATATCTTCGTAATGCCTACAAATAATGATAGAGCCATAAAATACAAAAACGGGACATATTTACTAAGGCGAAACCGTCAAAGTCAAGCGTAATTGTGTGTGAAGAGAAGAATGCGATAGCAAACCACTCAATTATTCCTGCCAAAAACAGTCATAAGTGCGTTTCTTTCGACACAATGGTGTCCGTTACGCCAGCCAGATTTTGTTGAAAATTGTCGAAAATCGACATTGTAGTGCAGTAGATAATTAGATATAGAGCTTCTGTAAATGGTAAGCTAATTTTTAAATTTGGTAAGCGTATATTTTTTTGAATTATTTGATAAAAACAGTTCCGGCTAGCGTAACGTTACCGTAGCCAGATCTTTTTTTGTTTTACGGGAATTTTGAAATAAAAGTTATGTAAATAATTAGATATCAATTTGGTATAAATGGTACAACTTAAATTGTATTTGTATTTGCTATGGTTGCGAAGATATTTGAAATTCTGCTGGGGTAACGGTTTGCTCAATTGCTGTATCTCGGAATTGACTAAGCGGATGATGATGATTTTTGCACAGAACATCTTGCTAATTAGTTATAGTTTATAGCATAATAAAGGAATTCATAGTAATTAACCGTTTTGAAGTTATTTTTATTAAATAGAAATATGCTTTAATAGGTCCTATCACTTCCAATAAGCGCTCCAAAGACTAACTTGAAACGTCATTATATAGTGAAATACTGTCTATAAATGGTACCGAAGTTTCATTAGTATCCTATACGTAATTAAAAAGTTATGATGAATCTTCGATTTGTTTCGGCCATGGCGCGCGGCGGAGTTATTTAACGACCGATTAACCGAGTTTCCCGTACGAGTGGTCACTGAATCTTTTGTAAATAATTAGATATACATGTCAATTTAATACCTGCTAAATTTCAGACCTGTAAATTAATTAATTAACGAAATAATTGAAAAAAATGATGTTCGCGTGGTTACCCGACCAAATCTAGAATGTTTTAAAAAAGCGGCCGCGCAATACATTATACCAACCTTCTAAAACTTACAGGATAATACATACGCGGTTTGTACAGACGAGCTATTTTTAAAAAGTAGGTACATTTATTTTAAAATAGCTACTAGCTACCAGTTACAGCTTAGCAGTTAGTAGTGGAAGCATCTTGATAATTTACTCGTAGTTAGTCTGCGTTATCCTTACTAATATTATAAATGCGAAAGTGAGTTTGTTTGTTTGTTAAGCTTTCACGCCGTAATTACTGAACCGATCTCTATGAAATTTTGTATACAGGTTCTCTGGAGTACAGAGAAGGACATAGACTACCTTTTATCCCGGGAAAAAGTACTATTCCCGTGGGATCGACATTAACGAGGGCGGAGCCGCGGAAGCTAGTGTTTACTATAAAACAAAGCTTTAGCTTGTACTGTTTCAAAAAGTACGTATCCTATGAAGTAAACTGCATTGTTATGTCGTTTATTTATAATATTGTATTTTGATTTTTATACTAAAAACGTAATTTAAGAATACGGCTATCTTTATCTATACTAATATTATAAAGCTAAAAAGTTTGTTAGTTTGTTTGAACGCGCTAATCTCAGGAACTAATGGTTCAAATTCGAAAATTCTTTTTGTGTTGGATAGTCCATTTATTGAGGAAGGCTTTAGGCTATAAAACATCACACTGCGACCAATAGGAGCGAAGCATCAATAAAAAATGTTTTGAAAACGGGGAAAATTCATCTATACTAATTAATCATACTACGAAGTCGCGGGCAACAGCTAGTCTAAGACATTTGTGATTTTTTTAATCAGATTACAGAAAGCAATGGGAAGTAGATACTTACTGTAGATAAAATATGTAAGTACATAGGAGCGAAGCATCAATAAAAAATGTTTTGAAAACGGGGAAAATTCATCTATACTAATTAATCATACTACGAAGTCGCGGGCAACAGCTAGTCTAAGACATTTGTGATTTTTTTAATCAGATTACAGAAAGCAATGGGAAGTAGATACTTACTGTAGATAAAATATGTAAGTACATACTACACTGTGATGTGGCTGTCAAAATTAGACTGGTGACGTAAAGTATTCGGATCAAAATTTGCTAATTAAAAATACTAAAAGTGACTAAAAACTGATGTGTTGTATATTATTATGAAGCTACTGTAGCAGGCTTTAAAGTGGTATATAAAGTACAACGACACAAAGGACAACTCGTGAGTAAAATACAAAAAACACTTTCGTATCTAAACAGTGACTTTCAAAAGTAAAACAGCTGATCCATTTCTACCTGCGAATACGTCAACAAAACTTACTATCTCTCTTGCACTCGCCGAAAAACGTATCTGCGTTACTCGGTCACACTAGCGTAAGGGACTTTGACCCATCTAAAATGGATTCAAACATTACACAACGAAATAGATTTCAAGCAAAATCTCAAAACATTTCATCATGCATATCGTCAGATGAATCAAGCACGTCGTTTGAAAGCACCGCTTTGAATACAACAATCGAATGTGAACTTATAACAACATTAAAACTAAGACTTGAACAGCTAGTCCTGGAATTAGACGGGGCGCATATCGAAATAGAAAACTTAACGCATGATAATGAAATGTTAAAATTAGAAATAGAGCAGCTCAAAAACCAGAGTACACTTAAAGAAACACAGAATCAAGAAACTCAAGCACAATCACCAATCAGTACTTTGTCAACAAAAAAGGGGAAAAAATCCAAACGCCGGATGTCGAGGGGTGATGCAGTCGAAAACTTGAATGACGACCCGAAATATGAAGAGGCATGCACTAGCGAGAATAAACCATTAGCAAAGGAGAAGACATCGAAGAAATCTAACAACGACGAACAAAAAAAGGAAGAATACTTGCATAGAAAACTACAATTTCATCAGGAGACCAACAAAAATGAACACACAAAAAGAAAAATATGTATTATTAGTAATGATACCATTAATAAAGTGTTATTAACATCAAAAAGGGCTTTTCCACAAGATCACATTTGTCACTATGTATCTGGAGGTGTAGGAATCAAACAATTACTTGAAGGGCTTGAATTTAAATTGCATAATTTTACCTATAATGATTTCTGTATTTTAATAATTGGTTCAAATGATTTCAATAGCACAAGTAACTATAAGGACTTAATCAACGAAATAAGGTTAGCTATACTAAAAGTCCAACATACTAACGTGATCCTATGTTTACCGACGTACAAAATAGACAATTACTCGATTTTATTTAATAAACGTGTAGAAATGTTTAACAACCTTCTTTACACTGACAATATGAAGCACGAATACGTTTTTATATTAGACTCGAATAAAAACCTTAAATATGCGACCGATATGTTTTCGCATACAACAGGACGCTTAAATAACTTAGGACTATGGACCATATTCACCGACGTAGTAAAATTAATCACTGATATTAGCAAAATATATAAAAATAACTTACCTGATAATACTATAGACATAAACTACCCATTGCCCGGAAAAATAACCTATTACTTTAAAAAGTCACACAAACATCACAAAGATACACAGCACAGGACGCAGTTTTTTCGCTAATAATTACACAATATTGTTCCAAAACCTACAAAGCATAAACAATAAACAACATATTTTAGAAAGTTTTGTAAATGATCAATATCAAGCTATTTGTTTACAAGAAACCTGGATGTCGGAACATCAGTCACAACTAATCAAAATACAGGGTTATGTTATCGCTGCAGGTTTTTACCGTTCTAAGCATAAAGGTGGGGGATGCGCCATTCTGCTACAAGAAGGGACTGTCTTCAACGAAAGACTAGATATTAAAAAGTTATCTATAGAATATTATGTCGAATGTTGTGCTGTGGAGATACCCAAATATAATTTAATTCTAATAAATATTTATCGACTTGATAGAAATATCGATACTTTTTACATTGTTTTGGATAAACTTTTACAGATTATTGAACGACAAGAAAAGAAAATGCGCGTAATTGTTGGAGGGGATTTTAACATTCGTATGGAAAAAGAATCGGACGAATCCCAAAGACTTGTTAACACAATGCTAACAAAGAATTTAAACTTAATTAATGACAGGAAAATTCCAACCAGAGTAACAAAATACACAAGCTCCTGTATTGACTTGGTGTTTACAAATAAAAAAATAAATAACACCATATCTATTGAGGAACATGGTTTATCTGACCACAGAAGCATTATATATAATTTTGGCGTAAATGACATATATAAAATAAAACCAATGACTTATAGCTATAAAAGGACATTTAGTGATAATAATATGACATTATTTAAACAAGCGATAAAAACAATTGACTGGAATAGTTTATTAATAAGAGAAAATGACATTAATACAAATTTTGACATATTTTATAATATCATACAATTGTATCTCAATACATACATCGCCCCGCGTAGAGTAATAAATAAAATTAAGAGAAAAACATGGTTAACAGTAGGACTTAAAAAATCGTGTAAGCATAAAAGAGTATTAAAGATATTAATAAACCAATCAAATGATAACACACTAAGATCTCACTATAAAAAATATTCCAGTATTTTAAAAAAATGTGTCAATAAAAGCAAAAGAATAAATTTCTCAAATATTATGAAAAAGTCTAAAAATAAAGTAAAAACAATGTGGGCAATAATAAAGGACCTCACAGAAAATCGGAGTAAAAGCAACAAAAATATACAGTTAAAATTCGGAGACACAATTATAGAATCACCCCAGTTGATTGCAAATACATTAAATGAATATTTTGCATCGGTAGGCGAGGCGCCCGCAGCTGCCAGCGCACATTCAGTGCCTCCACAGCGACACTGCACTATGCACGTATCAAACGGTCACGTCCCTTCGATGAATACATCGCGTGGCGGTGATATAATAAACTCGCTGTACTTAGCGCCAGTCTCCGAATGCGAGATATTTAGTGTGATGAGGAAACTTAAAAATAAACATAGTTATGGTATGGACGAAATCCCTCCTGTTCTCATAAAAGCTTGTGCTGCGGAATTAACACCACCACTAACAAAATTAATAAATCAATCTTTTGTAGAGGGATGCTTTCCCTCCAAATTGAAAATAGCTAAAATAAGACCCATACCAAAAAAGAAATGCACTTTAATGGAACCGGGTAATCTCCGACCAATTGCACTTTTATCAAAATTCTCACATATTTTTGAAAAGGCTATGACAGACAGAATATATAATTTTTTAGAAAAATATAAAATACTAGATAAGAATCAATTTGCGTTTAGGAAAAAGCACTCAACAGCGTATGCCGTCTATACTTATATTCAAGAAGCCCTCAATTACATAAAAGATAAAAAATATGCTATCGGTTTATTACTTGACATGAAAAAAGCATACGAAAAAGTATCCCACAGGTTACTATTAGAGAAACTTCATAACTGTGGCATACGTGGCCAGGCATATCAATGGTTAAAATCCTATTTAAGCGACCGCAAACAGTACGTGCAGTTAGAACACTGCTGCGAGGACTCTGGAGAGATGCAGGACATCTCATCCGACCCCAGGAACATATCCTGTTCTATCCCACAGGGAAGTGTTATCGGTTGTATATTATTTTTAGTATACATTAATGACTTGCCCAAGCTGTTTGACGAAAACCTCTGCGTTATATTTGCGGATGACATCTCAATATTATTCAAATCTGACAACTCTAAGGACGCAAATCAAATGTTATCGAATTACTTAACGACTATTGACTCATGGCTACAACATCAAAACTTAGAAATAAATTTAAATAAGACGAAAATTATTCAATTTAGACCATACCAAAAGTTAGCACTAAACTTGAAACTAGAAGCCAAAAATGTTAAAATTGAAGAGGTCTCTAATTTTAAATTGTTAGGCATTACCATAGATTCCCATTTTACGTGGAAAATCCATGTCGCAAATGTAAAAACTAAGTTATGTAGATTTGTGTATGCATTGAAAGTGATAAAAACCAATACGAATTTTGAAACAGCTTTGTCGGCTTATTATGCCTATGCTTATGCCTGGCTTAAGTATGGAGCTATTCTTTGGGGCAACAGCACTGAAGCACAGAGCATTTTCATCTTGCAGAAAAGGTGTGTACGCATTCTGACAAATATAAAGCAGCGCGACAGCTGTGGGCCACATTTTGTAAACAAAAATATATTGACACAACCATGTATTTATATTTTGGAGGTAGCATTATTTGTTAGAAAGCATAAGCAGCTATTTACAAAAATTTGTAATACACACACCAGAAACACTCGTCATAAGAATAGATTGCTGCTGCCGAAATCTAATTTAAATTTATATCATAAGAGTCCCTATTGTCTATTTATTAAGGTGTATAACAAAATACCAAAAGACATACAATGTATAGAAAATGACATAACTTTCAAAAATAGAATGAAGGCCTTTTTAACAAAAAAATGTTATTATTCTGTTAATGAATATTTAGAGGAGAGAATTACCTAGAATCTACGTTAAAGTTATAATTGTATTGTGACTATAATTAAATTATTATTTTTCATCGATTTGGAATAAATTTATGTGTATAATTTTGACATTTATTTTAATATTTTATTCTTGACATGTATTCTCCATTAAGTAACGTTTCATGATGTAAAAAGTGTTTAAAAAAAAAAAATGTAAAGTATCGCAACACCCAAGCAGGGTACGCGTGCATGTATTGTAATCCATTGTGTTTTATTGTATATGTGTGTGAAGCGATAAATAAATGAATTATGAATTATGAATTATGTTATTAAATTTTATTATTATTGATCTGTGATTTTATACAATAAAACTTTATATATGACTACAAGTATTTTACTTTAACTTATTCGGAACGATAACATAAAAAAGATATAGGTATTTATAAATTCTTTCTTTTTAATTTTAGATAAGCATGCGACGTTGCATATTGGTCCATAAGAAAAAACCTGTGATTATTTTTGAAGCTAATTTATAAACTTACTTACCTTTTTCGGACAAATCACTCAGATTGAGCTAGCCCCAAAATAAGTTCGAGACTTGTGTTATGGGATACTAACTCAACGATACTATATTTAATAACAAATACATATATAGATACACATCCAAGATCCAGGCCAATCTGAAAAAGATCATTTTCCATTTTGACCTGGCCGGGGATCGAACCCGGTCACTCCGTGTCGCAGGCTGGCATGTTGACCGCTGCGCCACGGAGCTAGTCAACAGTATTCTATCTAAAGATACGAAAATGTTTTATATTAATATAATATTAGTTATAACTAAGTTTTATTATATCACTTATGTAGCTCGTCTGTACAAAACACGTACGAGTATGAAATTATCTAGTAAGTTTAAGAAGGTTGGTATAATGTATGGCGCGGCCGCTTTTTCATAACATTCTAGATTTGGTCGGGTTACCACGCGAACATCATTTTTTCAATTATTTCGTTAATTAATTAATCTACAAGTCTGAAATTTATTAGGTATTAAATTGACATGTATATCTAATTATTTACAAAAGATTCAGTGACCACTCGTACAGGAAACTCGGTTAATCGGTCGTTAAATAACTCCGCCGCGCGCCATGGCCGAAACAAATCGAAGATTCATCATAACTTTTTAATTACGTATAGAATACTAATGAGACTTTGGTACCATTTATAGACAGTATTTCACTATATAATAACGTTTAAAGTTAGTCTTTGGAGCGCTTATTGGAAGTGCTAGGACCTATTAAAGCATATTTCTATTTAATGATAATAACTTCTAAACGGTTAATTACTGTGAATTCCTTTATTGCGCTATAAACTATAACTAATTAGCCAGATGTCCTGTGCAAAAATCATCATCATCCGCTTAGTCAATTCCGAGATACAGCAATTGAGCAAACCGTTACCCCAGCAGGATTTCAAATATCTTCGCAACCATAGCAAATACAAATACAATTTAAGTTGTACCATTTATACCAAATTGATATCTAATTATTTACATAACTTTTATTTCAAAATTCCCGTAAAACAAAAAAAGATCTGGCTACGGTAACGTTACGCTAGCCGGAACTGTTTTTATCAAATAATTCAAAAAATATACGCTTACCAAATTTAAAAATTAGCTTACCATTTACAGAAGCTCTATATCTAATTATCTACTGCACTACAATGTCGATTTTCGTAAATTTTCAACAAAATCTGGCTGGAATAACGCACACGACACAATGATGCCGCCAAAAGAATTTCGACACCGATACCAAAGCAAATGGCGTGCAGTAGAAGAAGCCTGTCCAGCAGAGTTAGAATTTTCTTTGTATTTTGTAACGCTTAGGTACCTATTTAAATAGGTTATTGCAATAATATGCGAACACACTAGGCATGGGACTGACAAAAATAAAAAAATATTAACAATAGGTAGGCATGACAGCCTCCGTGGTCCAGTGGTTAAGGCGTTTGCCTGGTGACCCGGGGGTCGTGGGTTCGATTCCCACCGGAAGCATACTATGTTTAGTTGTTTCCAGTTTGGTTAGGACATTGTAGGCTTGAATCACCTGATTGTCTGATAATAAAGATGATTCCGTGCTTCGGAAGGCACGTTAAGCCGGTGGTCCCGGCTGCCATCTGGTAGTCGTTAAAGGAACCACGTCAGAGGCCGAGAAGCGGTTCCGAAGAACTCTGACACCAGGGTGTGCATGGTCGATTGACCGTGACACCTACTCGAAATGATGATGAATAGGTAGGCATGATTATTTTTAAATGTTTGATATTGAGATTGTCACTGAATGTATAGCAGTATCACTTCAGCTCTTATACAGGTGCAGATCGGAGATCCAGTGTAGTGGGTACGCACAGTGGGAATGCCACAACTTTATTCAGGAAATGAATAATTTTTTTACATAATTAAAATTGAATTTCAAGAGTTAACGACCCAATGCACTCTTGAAAAAAAAAACTTGGTTTAGTTAAGAGGTATTTCTGAAATATAATTTTATTTATTTATGTTTCAATTTTTTACTTAAGAAATAACTGGGTATAAAATAAATGTACGATCGGTCCAAAGCAATCTGGTCGTTGGACCACATTACTTCCATGTTTATAAACTCGCGCAACACACGTCCACACCTGTTGACACTTGTTTATAAACTAGGTGTTTCGTCTTGTTCTCCACTGAAAGTGGGGAGCAGGGCAACATGTTTTTTAAAAAAAAGTTTCATCACCAATGTTTATAAACTGTTTACAGAGATGATGACACACTGTGAAACACTGTAAGTATATAAACAATGTTTATTAACAAATGTTGCCTAATGAATACATAACTGTTAAAAAAAAAACAAGTTTAAGTTTGTTAAAATACGACAGATTATATATCAGGAATTTGCTCAAAAACTCTTATGAGGTTCGAATCATGAAATTTGGCATGTACCAAGGTCTAATAGTACAAGAACGAAAATTGTAAAGATCATAGTTGGAACTAGAAAAAACTATACGGAACCGTCAGTACGCGACTTCTACCCGCACTTAGTCGGATTTATTTTTGTGGTACTCGCCTTCATGCCTTCTTCCCATGAGATCCAAAGGTCACCCCTGGTGAGAAAACAAGCGACGGCATGCCGCGCCAGGTGATGTATCCAGCCCTCATCCCGCAACTGGATCATGATGGCGTCAATCCAAGGGAAGCCAGTTTGACCCTGCGCCAATCAGCAATTCATAAATGAAATAACAAGCGCACGAGAACAAGGTAAAGTTTTGATAGTTTCGTGCGAAGAGTCACAGTTGAGCTAAGAGCGTTCATATCACGAAAGGGCCTAAACTATCCTCTGTGACCGGTACGTGCGTAGGACCGGAAAACACATTCAACT
This sequence comes from Elegia similella, assembly GCA_947532085.1. Taxonomy (NCBI): domain Eukaryota; kingdom Metazoa; phylum Arthropoda; class Insecta; order Lepidoptera; family Pyralidae; genus Elegia; species Elegia similella. The sequence continues at coordinate 16,755,975 of OX383927.1, read as the reverse complement.
CATTAAATAAAGATTGCACTGATATTATAACCATATTTTAATTAAAAAGGGCTATCGCGTGTGAATTTTCCGCTAGAGGCCTTACCTTAGGTTAGTAAGGTATCGGAAATGACATCTAATAACTTGGACTTAATATTTAAAAAAAAAACTGGCAAAACGAGATTTAAACGGATAACGTATTATCCCAACTATATCAATTTTTCGCCCCCAAAACCTTCGCTACTATTGGTACTAAATTTCATCGAAATTTCCTTTTTATGTTGCAATTAATTATACAAAAATAGTTTGTTGAACCTTTCAAGACCCACTGTTTTTTAATTTCCCACATTGCATTCTGGAATGCCATGCGGATCTCGAAAGGTAGTAATAAGGTTATAAAATTAATGTAGACAACGGCGTTAAATATAAATTAAAATGTAAACTTTGATTCCATGCGCGTATAAGCTTTTTTGGTACCTTACTCAACAGTGGCACCAACTAGTGAGAAAAAAACGGTAGCCCTCATAAGTGTCCGGTGATCTGTGGCTTCATGCTCTATACCAAATGTGATGGTGCATTTGGTAATCTCAAAAACCGATCGGTAAACAATGTTGGCTTAACTAACATAAGGCCTACTTTATTGACGCCGATTTAGTTTCACGCTTATTATGTAACAAAAAATTATAAAATCACAATCATAGAGCGGATATGCGCCATTATGACGTAAGCTTCAATGGCCGTACATAATAGGAATATACATTGACGGTAGATGATCTGTATTACTGGTTTATCTTCTTTTAAATTGGAATCGATTTATTTTTTTATAAACGAAGATGGCTTTTTGGAATGAAAGTCTTTAACATCAAACTAAATGTGCTTACATTAAAAGTGCCAAGTACTTCTGATACCTCACACCTAGCTTCGCCTCTCCAAAAAACCGCCTTTCAACTTTTGGTCATAATCTCTCTCATCCGAGTTCTCTCAATTACTTCCTCAACCGGTGTGATTCGGAGCCGGGGGGTCCCCTGGCTAGTGCTTAGCCTAATTAAGCAGCTAATAAATATTAAATAAAAAGAAAAGAAATAGGCACAGTAGATACGACAATTATATCAAAACGTACAAACTTACGCTCGCCCATTTTACTAGAGCTTCATGATTTTTCTCCCAAGGGATCTGTACGCATATAGGGTTCCCTTCCATGCGGTCGAAGTTAGGGTTCCGAGTGGCGGCGCAATAGAAGAACTCCCTCCACAATATTTGTCCGTGGAGGGAAAGAGGCGGCCGGACCTGCTTCACCCGCTTGTACAGCTCTGTCAGCTGATAATAAAACAGTCTTGTCGATAAGCAACCGAATCTGAAACAATATTTAAAAATAATAATATTATTTGACTATTGACTATCACCCAATCCATTCTATGGGTCCGCGTCCAGATAATGTAAATAGTGAACGCACATTTTTTTAATAAAAAAAAATCAATTAAAGTCTTATCATATAAGGGATAATTCTGGGGTCCCTCTGCAATTGAGCTTTTATCCGAGCCGCACCCAAAGGAGCGGCTTTTTTTTTTTCGATTCTACATATATTATATCTAACTTTTATTTTTTTATTTATTTATATTATTTATTATTAACAACTGAAACGTTAGGAGTTTTTGGCGGGAATTTCGGCGGACTGCACGGCTTGTGTTCTGGATTGTTTTGTAAATTGTTTCTAGTGGACTTTATAATGTAAAATCGGTGGAATTTGGTGATATAAATGCCCATGTTTGTAAACAATGTGTGGAATAACTGAACTAAATTGTCACAGTGCGGATGTAGTGAGATTTACTTAGCGGGCTCTGCGGGTCTGTGGGTAAAATATAATTGGGCTGTATGGGCTATGTTTCCTTAGCACTCATTGACAATTGAAATTAAAAAAAAGAATATTACGCGGGAATGTTACTATTAGAGTTTCGGCGGACTGCACGGTTGTTGTTTTGCAGATTGCTTCTAGTGGACTTTATTATGTAAAATCGATGTAATTTGGTGTTATAAATGCCTATGTTTATGAACAATGTGTGGAATAACCTAGGAATAACTAAGATAAAGTGTCATGGTGCGGCTGTGGTGCAGATTTAGAGATTTATATAGCGGGCTGGTGGTCGCTCGCCTTACTGCGTCGTCTTTGATCAAACCAGAGGATTCGTGGGAATTGTCGCCAGGGGCTCCGTAGAATCAACGAAATGAACTACACCATCGTTTCATTGTTAACAAGACTTGGTAAAACCGCGGGAAAAATTGGCTAACCACAAGAAAGGTCACATGGCAGCGGTTTTAAGCGTACTTAAAAGTACATTTGAGACCCATACTAGAAACGTATTTTTTGTCTCTAAATATTGTCAGGTTTTTTTGTCTTTTAAATAATTTTTATTACATGTTGCCAGTTTATATTTATGTAGATAAATATACAGGGACAAATAGCAGATTGCGCTAGCTCCACAATAAGTTGTTTATTTGTGTCTTAAGTTATTAACTCAACGACACCTACTATGTTTTTATAATAATTAATAAGTTATATGGATAAACATCCGATTGAATTCACGTGTTGTCAACGTGGGCAACAAGTAGATAAGTTAATGTTAAACCTTTAGAAAACTTTAGGCGGTTCAAAAATTAAGCAAGTATTGCAAGTATTTCAAAGAGTTAGCAAAGTTTCTATTTCGGGCGGGAAATGAAACGTTAATTACTGGTGAAGTAACACAACACAATCCGAAGCTGTTTTTCATACACAAAATAAATGTTTTCAATTTGGAAATTGTTAGAACAATGACGAAATTTTGATTAGGTACTTAGGTACCTAATGCCGGGGGCAGACATGTGCGCCGATTTATACAAGACCGGCGGCGGCTTCTGGTCGTAAAAAGTTCGGCGGCGGCGGCGTAATCGGCGTGAAATCGGCGTGAGGGATATATATAAAAAATAAATAATCATAATTCTCTAATTCAACATCAAACAAAAATATCTACGCAAAAGGTACTGCCGAGGTTAAGCTACAAATCGTCTGGCCCATCTTTTCAGATACAGAGAGGTGTGAAGCAAGGTGACCCGCTCTCCAAAATATTTACTAGTGTATTACAACATAAGTATTCCAACTACTAGCAGATTCTTGGAAAACCAAGGGTAATAACATCGACAAAAAAAGATTATCTTATCTACGTTTCGCCGACGCTTTGCTTTTCACTTCTTCCACTTCCGAACTTACACAAATGCTCCAAGATCTGAGTACGGCAAGCCAAGGTCCCCGTACAAAAAGCAGATGTTCAAACGGCAGGTCTACAAAAGAGCGATAGAGCGCAGTATGTTAGGAATTAAAAGGACAGACCGTGTCGTAAATACAACACTGCGCACCATGACACAAGTGGTCGATGTTGGAACGAAATCTGTTAGGTTAAAAAATTAATGGGGCTGGGCGGATCACGTTTGCAGAGTGGTGCCGGAAAGATATTGGGTTATAAAACAACCTCATGGGTACTTACTAACGGGAAACGATCAAGAGGCAAACTAAAAACAAGCTGGTCGGATGATTTCACAGCTTTTAATAGAACTTGGATAGAGATGGCAAGAGATAGAGCAAAGTGGAAAAAGAAAGAGGAGGCTTTAGCCCAGCAAAATAAGTGATAATCAACAATGACATAATTTATGATTATCATGGATATGTCGCAGGCATATTGTATGATTCCGCGTTTTACAAACAGCGTCGTCTTTTTACAAACGCTCGCTCTTTTGGTATATGCCGAAAGCAAATTGACAACTCGTTCAATTGTAAACATTTCAACATTGATGGTTATAGTAGGGTGACTGTCATTAAAACACAAATTGGACAAATCACTTTATTTCAGCAATCACGTACCTATTCATGTAGAAATAACTTAAAATACATGTTTAGGCACTCAAGTAATTTAAATATTTAAGTAACAACTTTAAGTAAGAACTTAAATCTGCAATTCGCCTCATTTCACTCTCACGCTTTTTAACTCGATATTATAAAGCATATAGTCGCCGAGCCGTTGCATTGATAAACGCAAAACGTTCATTACGAATTTGCGGTTGATTTTACAAAACCGCTAAATCTCGTTCAGAATGTCTCAAAACCATGCTGTTTTGCAAACCCTATAGCGATTTTATGTAACGTCTAATTTTGCAAACTAGCAGATAGTTTGCAAAATTAGACGTTGACGAATGACATATCCACTATCATCATTTCAGTAGTAAGAAGTCTACGACTGGATAAAGGCATCCCAAGGATTCTTCGTTTGTGGTAGTTCCATGGCAGGCTAAACTGAAATGGCAAATGGAAACACCACGCTTGGCAGGCGGGTTGGCAAGCGCAGTTATTCTTTGGCTTCTTATGTTTAGGACGCTGATGCCCGTGGAAAGCATGTTAAAGCTGGGGAAGGATAGGAATTGATTGGATTTGGGAAGGGAATAAGGTAATGGTACTACTACTCACTCTAATAAAAGTGAGAAGAGCAAGTAGCAGCTCGGGAGGCCGGGCGCGCGTACACTACGCCATTCCTACAAACACCGGACAAGCAATTGAAATTGACACCCCTGACCTAATCCTTACTAATATTATAAATGCGAAAGTGAGTTTGTTTGTTTGTTTGTTACGCATAATATAAATGCGAAAGTGAGTTTGTTTATTTGTTTGTTTGTTTGATACGCTTTCACGCCGTGACTACTGAACCGATCATCATGAAATTTTGCATATAAGTTCTCTGGAGTACGGAGAAGGACATAGGCTACCTTTCATCCCGGGAAAAAGTACTATTCCCGAGGGGTCGACATAGACGCGGGCGAAAGCTAGTATACATATAAAATTTCATAGGTTTGTACTTTTAAATTAATATCCCATAATTAGGTAAATCTACATACCTCAGGTACGGAGATAATCCAGTTTGACTGGCGAGCAAGGATTGCGGGGTCATTTTAGGACGGCCGAAAGACGCAACCCAGGCTTTCCTTTCGAGATGCCTTTCTAATCTAGCCAGCGCCTCACTCTCCCCTCCCGTCCAGACTGGAGGCTTCAATCCTTCAACGTCGAACCCTGAAAGCAAGCAAAGTGTGTAACAGATTGATCGATTTAATATAGACAAAGCATTTGTGGCTTCTGGAGCATACCGACCGAGTTCTTCGAGAGTGGGGACCCCGAATCTATCGTCATGATCGTCAGACAGCGGCGTCGTGGCGCCGTTCAACGTTTGAGCCGTGATGGTAGCCTCAGCCGACGGAGGCGGCGGCATGCTAGCGATCAACGCCTGGAACTGGTGATACGTCAAAGGCGCCTTCCCTCCGTTTCTTTCAATTATCCTTAAAATGTAACTCAATCAATACTGTTTGTTTTTACGTCTTACGCAAGGAAATGTACGAAAGAGATATGCTAATTAATGACTGCAAACAGTAAAAATGTAGTGACGCATTGGGGTATGCAGACGGAAGACAAATAATTGTACACACCAAACGAATGTTTTATTTTTTGGTAAATTTTACTCACTTGTCTAATTTGTATAGAGTGTGTGATACGCGAGATATGACCGTGATGCCGACTTCGCGGCATTTTGACATGATATTATGGTCCCGAACGCGGCCATAAGGTTCGGGGTCTTCCTCAAATGTGAGCGCAGTGGTTCCCCACTCGCGGAATAGTTTTGGCAAAGCATCGGCGGGTTGGCCACGGACCACAAATAACCGAGAATTCAGCTTCCTCAAGCTATTGTCCAAATCTTCTAGGCATTGTAAGAGAAATCTGTGAACAACATTATCAAGCGTCAGAATGTAAAAATGCATACAAAAGCATATTAAGGCTCAAAGATAAAGGAACCAACCTCCATTTGTTGATTCCAACATTAGAAGAACTTGCAAACCAAGGGTCGATGATGAAAACGCATCTAAATGTAACAGCGCCATTGAGCCCCTCCCTGAGGGCTGGGTTGTCATGGAGCCGCAAGCCCTTCCTGAACCAGTGCACAATGTGCCGACCGGCAGGACATCGCGGCGCGGGCACGGGTGTGGCCACGTCCGAGGCGTTCGTTCGGGCGTTCGACGCGGGCAGCGTCTCGGCGGCAGCAGACATTACTACGTAGTCACCCACATGGTTCGTACTGCATCAATATTGTCAGATTATATTTATATTCAAATTGCAAACAAAATACAACCGTCCTGTTCATACAAACAGACACTTAGATATTATAATTATTCACCCGCCTTGACAGTCAAACCTGCGACCCGAGAATGGAAGGAGACAACCAATGCCGATCTGTCAAGTGTAATAATACGTAAATGTCCAGTATGCCTGAAAAAGGAAAGCATATTATCAAAATGAATAAAAAAATATAAATAATCTCACTAAAAATTATGTTTGATTTTGTTGGTGGTGTCAGTCCCAGCATAAACTTCCTTTGCGTGTAAAACATCATTCTTCAATACATTTGTATTGCATAAAATGTTATTCCACAAATTGGCTGCCTCATAGTTGGAGCAGGAAGTCTACAGAAAAATTATAGTATGTAGTTCATGGTCACAAATATTTATCTTGCTTAAACACCTAAAGTAACTAAAGGACATCAAGCCACAATCGCTAGAACTCAGTATTTCTTTGTGTTTTTCTACTACTATACTATATATAAAAAAGCGTTTGAGCAGACCATAAATTATGGAACGCAGTCCAGTTTATGAGAAACAGTATAATCAGATAAATCCGGACAAGTCCCATTTTTCGGTTTTTATGAGAGAGAGTGATCGTCGCGTATAAAATATATAAATAAAATATGAATACCTAGCAGTCATATTTAACTTTTTATAATAAAACACTACTAGGAATTATCTTCCTTATCCGATTGAGAGGAAAATACTCAAATAATTTAAATCTTTTCAAAAGGGACTTTGTGATTGGCACCGAATCGAAAAGTATTTGTCATCGCCGAGAAAGTTCGAGGTTAATCTTCCTTGTACTAATTAGAGGGAAATACTTATTCAAACAATCTAAATGTCTTTAAAAGGAACTAAGTGATTGGCACCGAATAGCAGAGAAAGTTTAACGTGTGTGTGTGTGTGTATGTGTGTTGAAAAACAACTTCGAAAATCGTAGGCAAATTTAGATTATCCGGATTGCATTCAGTACCCTAAATGTTATTCATAATGCAATTATGCGATGCGCTCCCGCACTGCGCTGAGCACTCCATAAAACATACGCTGTAGAATAGACGTGCGAACAGCCCGAGGCAAGTACGTTTGAATAATCTACACGTTGATTTGATTACGCCTTGCGAGCGCTGTGCTTAAGATGCATGGGTGTCACAATGTCTCCCTTTCTTTGATAAAAATCACTAATGAATACCTACCAATATCAGTTAAATTAAAATAGCTTTTACATTTGTCTGCCTGTTTTGTTACGGATACTGAATTTGCGAGAGATAACTGTTATATTGGACCACACACATGTACCGCAGCAGTTCCTTAAGCAATGGAAGAATAAACTGAAAGATTTTTTTAATATTTTAATACACTAGATTGTAAAAAGTGACAGAAAAATCCATCAATCTTATACATAAAATTTTCTGTAGGTACTTACATGCATGGTGATGTATCCAAAATTTAGGATGAGCGGACTGGGCACGCAGAAGTTGATTACTGAGATCAAAGCATTTATAATAAATTATGTATTGTTATCAAGTAAGTTATCAGTTTTAAATACCAGTTGTACTATTTTTCACGTGCCCTGAGATTTTACTCATACTTAGGTACTGCAAATGTAGAAGCAGATTATATTATGAATTGTTGGCTTAATTCACGCTATAAGGGAATGACTGGGAATGACAGTGATTGATAAATTAAAAAAAAATATATAAAACATAAGCAACAACAATCTGAAATAAATAAAGTAAAATAACATTAGATGCAAATAAAAGCCGGCTAAATGCGAATCGCACACTAAGGTTTCCGTACCAATATACAATTTTTAAAAAATACAAAATACGCTCAACACACGTCTTTTGTGTGCCCCCACTCCATTTTTAAATAATATTTTATTATTTGTTGTTATAGCGGCAACGGGTAGACATATTCCGTGAAAATTTCAAGCCTCTACCTATTACGGTACGATAGGTAGATATTCGTAGGGTATATACAACAGCCGGAAGGACAGACAGTGGAGGCTTAATAATAGGGTCCCATTTTTACCCTTTGTGTACGAAACCCTAAACATGCAGTAATGATATACTAAGCGTAATGCAGGCAATATTTTTTTACAAACCAAATAGGTAATATGTATATTTCACAGATTCATCGTGTTTTCTTAAAAACAGCTAGAAGGTTTATCAAAACTACTATTTTAACGGTTAGATGCTTCGTTAGATGTTTCATAAAAACCTGCTGTTTGTTGTAAAACTATTACCGGTCATGTATAGGTATAGGATATCTTATATTCAAGAGGGCCGACCTCACGCGCGTGATTCATTGAAGAGCTCTACGTCTCAGTGGGCATAAGCATTATTAGTGGTTACGCATATTAAGCAACCCCGAGTGTGGTGGTGTAGGTTGCATGACCAGAAGTGGCATAAATATTTCTCGAGCTCCTCTGATCTTTGGTCCCAGCTGTCATCACTGATGTCAGTCATAATACTTTGCTTCAGGCACCTGCAGGCCTATTTGCTAACTCAGTGTACAACGATTTGATAGTCATTTCAAAGTACATTACGTTTTATATATCTTTTATAAAACTAGTCAATCATAGGAAACCCGCAATGTATTTTGAAGTGACTATTAAAACGTTGGTCACTGAGTTAGCAAATAGGCCGGCTGATCTGACACCAGTGTTAACCATTTTAATGAAAAATAACAATGTTTATGACGTCATTCTGGGATCCAAGATGACTGACATGTTTTTTTATGGAAATTCGTAAAGTTTGCTATAAGCCAATCTAGTTAATCCTGATCTCAAAATATCTTTACTTGAAATTTTTTTTACTCAGACTCATATAATCCTTACTAATATTATAAAAGCGAAAGTGAGTTTGTTTGTTTGTTTGTTACGCTTTTACGCCGTAACTACTGAACCGATAATCATGAAATTTTGCATACAAGTTCTCTGGAGTACGGAGAAGGACATAGGCTTTTATCCCGGGAAAAAGTATTATTCCCGAGGGATCGACATTGACGCGGGCGGCGCCGCGGGCGAAAGCTAGTTCCCTATAACTTGTATTTAATTTAATATCTTTTAATATTACACTGATTATGACTAAGTACATTAATTAACATGAAGTGAAAAAAGTAATTTGTATTTAATTCAATAATCTCTGGTTTCATTTGAGTAAATATAATTTTCACTCCTAATAAATACATGCTTTATTTATTTATATTGATGAACAACTTTTTCCTTTGGATGCTTATATTGTTTTTTTTTTGCGCACTGTACCACAAGTCCCAAAATTTTAAACTAAAATCTACAATTCACTCCCTTCTATTCACTTTGTTTGGTTTCACAAAGTTTTATAATACCTATGTCTGATCAATGAGACGTTGCTTTGATACTCGCAAAACTTTCATGCAATTGTATGGGTAATTTTAAAAACTTTTTAATAATATCAGATGGAAAACCATATCGTTTTGCAAACCTTCTAGCAATTATGTGTGACGTTTAATTATGCAATCCATCTGTGACAGATATATGCTTAATAAATCAAACCATTTGCTGTATTAGATCACTAAAGTATAATAACTTTAAAACAGACACAAAGTATTGGCATTTTCATTCATATGCGCACATTTTATTTGGTTTTTAGACTAGCGACCCGACCCAGCTTTGCACGGATGCTATGTAGGTACTAATATGGAGCAAAAATTATACACAATAAGCTTCCAGTCCTGAATCTGTATTAAAATCCATTTAGTAGTTTTACTTTTACAGAACCAAACAAACAGGCAACAGAAGCAACTTCATTTTTTAGTATGTAAAGATAAATATATAAATGGACAAATCACACAGACTGAGCTAGCCCCAAAGTTCGAGACTTGTGATATACTAACTCAATGATACTATATTTTATAACAAATACATATTAGGTATAAGATAAACATCCAAGACCCAGGTCAATCTGAAAAAAATATTTTCCATCTTGACCTGACCAGGGATCAAACCCCAGCCTTCAGTGGTGGTGTCTAGAGTCATTACACTAAAGTGATTTAATATAGCCTGTAGTTTAATTTATTACAAATTTGTGTCTTGTAAACAATTTGTAAATACATATATTTTTCAAATAGATATTTATTTATAGAACTAGGAATATAGAATTTTTTACTAAGAATATTTAGAGTGGATCACAATTTTTCAACCAGTGAAATAGCACATCCAGGAATAAGAAACAATTTTTGTGCTTTAATTGTAGGTAAGTACTGTATAAAAATTTTCAATTATAAAAAAAAAATATTTAAAAAGTTAACATTGTAAAGCATGAAACTGCCATACTATTCCTATAAAGATAATCTGGAAGCAAGTTCTTGTGTTTATGAGATTAACTTTATCTTTAGCCAAGGAGGGTCAGCTTAAAGCACTTGGCCGGCTGTAGAAACATATGACAGTTTAAATTATACATACATAGTATCATGTCTTTTCCCTTGCAGGGTAGACAAAGCCCAGGTCTTTGAGACCCAAAAGCCACAGCATGAATGACTATCATGATCATGGAACATGGGCTCTGATGCATCACAGCTGACGATGCATTGTGAAAAATGCTCAGATCTTGTTAAATATACATGTAAGTTATCATACCCACCTGAGTCTCAGGTGTGTATGCTGTCCATGATTTATTTCTTTTTATAAAATAGATTTTTTTTAATAATAATCTGAAACAAATCTACATGATCCTTGCAAAACATAAAAAGTCATCACATCGTATGGATTTTTACTAACATAAAATTAATGTTTTAATGCTGAGTAATGATATCATATACCTAATACATCCATGCAGTCATTGATTAAATAGGTACCTACTTATAGGTATTCTAGAATACAAATACTGTTTAGTTCTGATTCGTATAAGTACTTATATACCTACTACGTAATAATTAAAACTAATAAATGTAAACGTAATGATTCAAGAGTACATACCTTGGTATAATTCTGTAACTTGTTCCAGTTGAAACAATGCTAGTTTATACGTGATGCTTATTTTATCACTACGCTTCACTACGATATCCCCTAAATGTGCACAACTAGCAATCCTAGCTTTGTATAATCTTCCACAAAACTATAATTGAGCGGGTATCACAATCAATAAATAACATTAATTAAGTCCAAAATATATTTAAGAGTATAAAGAATTCGTACGTTTTAGAACTTATTTAAAATTATTACGTCGGTAAGCAGGTGAAGGAAACCTTTGAGGCAAACAAACTCAAACGCTTTACACAAAACCACAGCACAGAATTGTCAGAATGGACCACGCTCCACGCCGCTTGCAACGTGACCACAACGTGACTTAAAGGCTAGTTCACATGCAATAAGTTACAATTTATTTACCTATATTATCGTGAATCGGCATAATATTATGTTATGAAAACGGGGGACCATTACGTATTTTGGGGATTGAACGAACAGTTCCTGATTAATGTTGTAGCTGAAAACGGCTAGTGAATATGCAATGCAAGGAATATAGTACTCTCTCACGAGAGATGCAATGCTTAAGCACACATGTAGTCCATGCACAGGTTGTCTCTACACAACGTCTTTAAATTTTAAATTGGAATTGTGCTGTCGTCCGGCATTCGTAAAATATAATAACTTTATATTTAAACTAGCTTTCGCCCGCGGCTCCGCCCGCGTCAATGTCGATCCCTCAGGAATAGTACTTTTTCCCGGGATAAAAGGTAGCCTATGTCCTTCTCCGTACTTTAGAGAACTTGTATGCAACATTTAATTATAATCGATTCAGTAGTTACGGCGTGAAAGCGTAACAAACAAACAAACAAACTCACTTTCGCATTTATAATATATGTAAGGATAGTAAGGATAAGGATAAACGGGCCAATGACGGGTTGGAATCGTACACGAAGGGTTACGTACCGAATATGTCATATTTACCTTTTATTTTAATTGAGCCCGATAGCCCAGTTGTCGTAAGTATAAGCGCTTGCTTACGCTTGTTAAACAACCCTAGGCGCGATCCTCACTGTGATCGGTGACCACAAGTGGCCCTAATATCAATATCTCGGGTTCCTCCGTGCCGTTGGTCCCGGCTGTCATCATTGATGGCAGTCTTATTCTACGTCACATGCCTTTAGGCAGCTTGAAAAATCTGACCCCAAGGTTGGCCCCTTACACACATGGAAAATTAACATTTTAATTGTAATATTTTTGTTATTTTTTGAACCAAATAAATATTTTCTTTCTTTGTATCTTTCTTTCATCATAAGTAAGTATTGTATTCAATCAACTATAAAACCGGCCATGTCTGAGTCGGAATCGCACAGCAAAGGTTCTGTACCACCATGCAATTTCATTTGAAAGTACAAAAAACGTTCCAAAACACATTTAATTCAGTTTTATTCTTTTTTGTTAGAGGGGAAATAGTCAAACACTTTTCTAATTATCAAGTAAAGTAGTAAAGAAGTTTACACATGTAATGTAAATAAGCAAAGAGGTAGGTAAATAGGTTTCATAATACCCTTCTCCTTAATACCTACCTAAACAGATTGGGATGTATAAGAATAAATACTAGCTTCGGCACGGCCAATAGCCTACAGCTACACAGTATGCGTACGTAATCGTATGTAAGCCAAAAACAAATGAGTTGTTTGTTTGCCCATGTGCATGCACCCGTACTTTTCTAATGTCACAATGACAATTTTACGACAGCAATGTTATGGTGGAAGAATTGGAACAAAAATTTACTAAAACTTTTCTTTCTTACTAAAAATTTGCGTTGGGAACATGGCGCTGCCACTTCATTTATAGTCACATTTTAATGTACACGACGTTAAGGTAAACACCATATTATACTACTCTATGGTAAACACCGTTGTCAAACCATCAAATCAGCCGTCAAAATGAACAACTTTTACTATGGGACCAATGATGTGTTCAAAAAAAAATTTGACATTTTCATACAAAAGCGTTCGACTGGCCCGGCATTCTGTATGAAAATGACGATTTTTTTATTTCCCAGCATTTTTATTTTGGGACCACCCATAGAAAAAGTTGTTCAATTTGACGGTCTGATTTGAAAAACATGTAAGTTAAATAAAAAATAAATAAAGAATACATACTTTATTAATTTTTTTATACGTCAGATTTTTTTTTAGGGTGGATAACGGTGATTACCCGTAATAATTACGTATTAGTATGTACTAGCTGTTGCCCGCGGCTCCGCCCGCGTTAGTGTCGATCCCTCGGGAACAGTAGAATTTCCCGGAGTCAAACATACCCTATGTCCTTCCTCGGGCCTCACACCTCCGTACCAAATTTCATCCAAATCAGTTCAATGGTTGAAGCATAAAAAAACGACAGACAGAGTTACTTTCGCATTTATATTAGTATGGTAGTATGGATATTACTTATACTTCTAAGTACAGAAATGAGAAAATTTCCATAAAACCTTTACCCTCCCATTTTACCCCTTTAGGAGTGAATTTTGTCCATTTCACCCACATATATGTTTTTTAATTGTAATCGAGAACTTACATACCTATTTATTTTCATACTTCATAGTCCAGAAATAAGAAAATATCCAAACAAACTTTACCCCCCTTCTGGGGGATTTTTTTCCAGTTGACCTACACAGATCTTTTTCAATTGTAATCGTGAATTTGTTTACCTATTTTCATACTTCTAAGTCTAGAAATAAGTAAATTCCTATACAATCTTTACCCCGCTATTTCACCCCTTCAGGGGAAGATATCGTCCATTTTACCTACACAGATATTTTTAATTGTAACCTAGAACTGATATACTTATTTTCATACGTCTAAGTCCAGAAATGAGAAAATTTCCATACAAAGTTTATACCACCCACCCACCCCCATTTTACCCCTTAAGAGGGGAATTTTGCAAAATTCATCTACCTACACACATCTTTTTTAATTTTAATCGAGAACTTATATACCTACTTTCATATTCTAAGTCCAGAAATGACAAAATTCCATATAAATTTTACCCCTTTAGAAGTTAAATTTCTTAAAAATCCTTTCTTAGCGCTCACTCACATCATTAAAAGAACCCCTGTACCAAATTTCAAGTTTCTAGGCGCAGCAGTTTCGGTTGGTTTGCCGTTTGCCCGCGGCTACGCCGCCGCCGTTAGTGTCCATCCCTCAGGAACAGTTTGGACCCTTAAAGGGGTGACTCAGGTCATCAATATGAACAACTTTTTCTATGGGATCAATGCTGGGAACTCAAAAAAAATTCGTCATTTCCATAAAAAAGAGTCCCGCCGCCCGGCCAGTTTGTATGGGAATGTCGATTTTTTTTTTGAGTTCCCAGCATTGTTCCCATGGGAAAAGTTGTTCATTTTGATGGTCTGAGTCACCCCTTTAAGGGGCCAAAACCATAAAAAATTCACCGTGTATATTTGCAGGCAAACTAATGCCTTGAGTTTAATCAAATGACGATAACTTTTTTTTTAATGAACCGATTTTGATGAAACAAACTTTAGATGTTTTGCTGAGTTAAAACAAAGCAATTGGTGAAAGTTTGAAGTAAATCGGTTGAGTATTTTCGGAGATAATCGTGATCATACATACAGACAGACAGACAGACAGACAGACAGACAGACAAGAAATTCCAAAAAAATTTTTTTGCTTTCTATTATTCTTTTTAAGTGTCCCTCTATCCATTTCAGTCAAAAATTCTAAATGTACAGACAAAATATTTTTACTGTTTTATTATATGTATAGATGTAGCGATATAGTTTACTTATTCGTATTATGGTAATATTGCAGAAACTATAATTATTATTCGTGAGCAGAAAGAAAATAATAGGTCAGACGGGTTTAGGTAGGTTTGGTGTATCCTGCCTGTGGGTGTATCTCTCTGTGTCACTGTCACCGTAACAACGAGTGAACCGATTTGGATGCTTTGTATGCTTTTTACATGTTTTATCAAAATCATTTCAATCATTTTGGAACGATTTTGATTCAGAACTTGAATCAGTGAACGTGTAATCAGAAATTTTAGTGACTGAATTTCTTGAGTAATCGGACTCGGAATAACAGATCCGGCATTCAGAAAAGTATACTACCATGTGCTGTGATACTACCCCTTTTACGATAGATGAATCGAATCGACTATGGTAAGACCCCCAGTCATGGACAGTATAAGAGCAGATTTCGTACATAATTGTAATTATCTTATTCGTTTGTGATGTTTTCAAATATTGTACTAGTGTTTATAAGAGTTCAACATTAGAGTATTAAGATTTTAGCTTAAGCAACGCAAAAAGACTTATACAAGATAAATAATTAGAGAAAAAAAACCGGCTGATTTTTACCCAGTCATAGACATACAAATTCTAGTAATGGTCACCTAGTTATGAACAAGAGCCAATAATGGACACTTAGTAATGAACAAGAGCCAGTAATGCACACCGAGTAATGAACAAAAGCCAATGATAAACAACCAGTAATGAACCAAACATGGACATCCAAAAATAAACACCAACCAGTTTAGATAATTAAAAAAATAAAACATGGTAGTTTTACAATCAGTCTCATTTAATTAAGTTTTAATATCACTGTAGTTGTACTTACTACAATGCGCAAATAAGTAAAATTAATAAAAACATAACAATTACAGAAAGATAATCTTCATTAGAGATCAAAGTTATGGCACGAAAAATCAGTCTCAAATTACTTTGTCTTTATATATTATCATAAATCAGCATTTAATGCTATCAGTCTCAGTCAAAGTTTTAACTTTGATAGTAATAGGTAGTTTTTACTTAAATCTATAGATCTATATTATAATCACAGTGCGACATAATCACGACGCAAAACAGTACGGTTTAAAACCTCGAGTACGAAATATTGCTTAATTTTACTATAATATTATATTCTCAAATAAAAACATCAATTTAAGTCGTAAAAGGGAGATATTTTCCATCTCTTTTATGGAATAAAAGCCTCTTTTATTTGTTAGCACCGGTTCGTCAATTTTTTCTATTATGTCTTTTTTGGCACACCAGATTTTATCCGGTTTTTCAGGCCATTTGAAAGTATTGCCTACGGAGAACGTCATAGTATGAATTTCAAAACTGTTTCCGTCAATGTTTTCTATCACACCCGGAAATTATTCGCCTTCGTATTTTATTACTACATAATTTCCCTTAGCATAGGACTTTACTTTTGAAATTTTGCTCAATGGCACATCTTGTCCTTCAGATCCACTAAAATTACCAACTTTATCTGAAGCGGTTTTAATGCTTCCTCTTCTTTTTTTGTTTGGCTGTTCAATACATACTTCCTCTTCGTCTTCTGTACAGTAACTATCATTACTTTCTGCATACTTTATTTCGGACTCTGAATCATCCGATGAAGTTTCATTTTGTTTCTGTTTCGATTTAGCTATCCTTTTTCTAACTTGTTTTTTTTGTGCCTCTCTTAAAGCCTTCTTTTCTTCCCTTGCTTGTGCTCTTCTTTCTTTTTCTTTCTGCTTCTCTTCCCTCTTTTTTTCTTTTCTTTCGTTATATACTCTCCATGGGCTTCCCGTAATCGCATAAGGAATCGTTTCCTTCAATTTTCTTTTTCTTTTATCTGCGTTTTCGTCTTTCCCTGGCCAAAATAAATTTCTTTTAAAAGGTGAAGGTATGTCCAAATCCAAAGAGTTGATTGACGCATTTTTATTAAAAACACTGGGATTTTTAGTAACCGAAGCTTCTTTTGAAGGAGTTTTTTCTGTAGAGGGACGATATGAGTGTTCAAATTGAATTTGAGCCTTGTGAAAAGTCCTGGAAGAAGATGGAGTACAATCTGTATTTGTTCTTTGCATGCAGGCAGATAAAGCTCTGTTGCAGTTCATTGCTTGTTCTGTGTTTTTCTTTGTTACAGGAGCTGTTGAAGTATTTATTATTTTACCAGTTGAAGCAATGCCTGCAGTCACAGTTGGAAAAGTTTCTGTTTCATTGATGTTGTTATGTTTTTCAGGGCTTATATTTGTTGGTACAGCTGTGCCAGAAGGAGTCGCTATTGATTGGTTATCAATCACTTCTGGGATAACTTGCATAACAGTTGCAGCTATTAACGTGGATGGGGAGCATACATTTGTTAGCAAATCGTGGGTACGGGGTTTTTCTGATAATGAAACCTCAATCACTTCCATCTTCTCTTCTGCAGAAACTTCAATCACTGCTGGACTCGCCTGCAAAACAGGCGCTATTGATATTGATGTTTCATTTTTATTAGCAGATTCATTTTCATGGTGTGTCATTGACAAAGCAACCTCAATGTCTTCCGGATTCTCTTCAAGAACATGCATATTTTGTGATGGTTCTTCATCTTCTAGAGATGAAATGTAAACTGTTTGTTTGTTATTGGCCCATATCAAATACAGCGATTGATCTTCATCAGGTAACCGAGCTTCCAGTTCATCTCGACTTTTATTAAAGAGGTCTTTAAACAGCTGCAGCTTTTCAGATCCGAATTTCGCAATGATTTCTTATTCTAAACTCCGCAAGAAGTGGATTCGTGCTGTTTTATTTGTTGGTTTTTGGGATGATTTGATTTTTGAAAAATCAACATAGCTTGGGCCAAAGGGCTGCAACCCTCCTGCGCGAAATCCGTGCTTGATGCTTTCTTTCGAGAGCGACTGTAAAGCAGACTTAAGGACTGGAGCAAAATGCTCCTTCTTCAGGTTTTGACCAGAATTTTTTAATTTCCATTCATTTACAGCCTTTTTCCAGTAAAATTTTAGTGGTCTAAAAACAGATAAGTCCATGAGCTGTAGGATGAGCTGTAGGGTGCTATTTGGATAGAGTGCTGTTATCTCAATCCCATTGGAAACACAAAAATTTCATAAATGTAGGGTTAAATGAGATCTATGGCCATCCAAAAATAACAAATGTATATTTTTTTCGAGCAACCATGGATTTACTCATATTTACGATGTACTCATAAAAAGTGGGACCACACATCCATCCACTAGGTGACCGGCCCATTCCCCAATCAGGCGGATAATGTGACGTAATAACGGATGGGATTCTTTCATAATTAAAAACCACCATTGGAGGTGCCAGTTCACCTGCAGCGTTTTGTAATCAAAACGGTTAAGTTGTCTTTTTCGTCACCGGATGACTGATAAATGTGCTTGTCCCCTTTCCTGGCTAGGACTTTTCCGGCTTTTGGAGATAAGTAAAAAGCACTTTCGTCTGTATTGAAGACCCTAGCAGGGTCTTCAGTGACTGTCATCAGTTGCTTTTCTTGCAAGTACGCTTCTACTTCACGAAACCATTTATTGATACCTTCTTCCGTAACATTGTCACGTGCGGTGGTTAAATTTTGCGCTGTTCGCTCCGAAATCGTGGGATGACGTTTCAAAAATAGGTTGTACCACTTTTTACCGGGTCTGTTGTCTTTGAATGGAGTAGCTTGGCGCTTGTCACTAATAATCTTTTGAACACTGTCAAGTAATTCATCTTTTGTTATCGGAATGTGCATATCATTCATATTTATTATCCACTGTTCCAAAATGTACTCCTCTTCTTTGGACAAATAGGTACTTGGGCCCATAGAACATTCTATCGGACTTTTTCCTGTTATCTTGTTGTATAAAGTCACTCTGGGCACGCCGAACATTTGCGCAGCCGTTGCAATTTTCTCTCCTTTTTTCACAGCTTCTATAGCTTTTCCCATTTGAAGGGGAGTATAGCTTTTTTTTGGCGCCATTGCTGTAAGAAAAAATGAATTAAAAGTAGCAGTCGATGGCTGATATATGATTAATCATGTTCTTTGACCTGTAACGACTGCTTAATTTGCATAAATTAAACAATGTTCATTACTGGATTCTATTAAATATCCAGTTATGGACAATCTGTCCATTACTGGTAAGTCCATAGTATCCAATTACGAACATCTCTGTACATTACTGGAACAAACCGTTAAAATAATAATTCAACTATTTATTTAGAAACGTTAAAAGCTAAGTAAACAGAAAAGCGTGAACGCAGCCATTAAGTTTCATTTTTTTATTTTCGACATTTGTCCATTAGTGGGTCAAGCTCAAAAAAAAAACTCCAGTAATGAACAAAGCAAATTTTTAAGCCAGCCTTTCATATTGCCGTAAACACTCACCATAGAAATATTGTGAATACACCTAACAAACTACGAAATAACATTTAATTCCGTTAATCAAACACGCAACAATTATAACCAATAATTTGCCCTCACTTTCTTAAGGATTGGCTTAGTAATTTCGGATTTGTAATAAATAGTACTTGATCGCACTGGTTTTACTTTCGCCATATTGAAGAAAATAGCCGAATCGAGCAAAACGCATCTATTTAGTAAGCGGTTCCTTAGTACCCTGATAGAACTATTTCAGATTTTGATATACGATATTAACCCTTAACGCTTCAAGAATAGAGAGCATAATGCTGTGCAAAAAATTCTAGGGTAAAATAAAATAATAATATGAAATACCTCGGCATTGTTTCCCTCTCGCACCCTTGCCATTGCATAAAAATGTAAATAATGGAAGAAAATGGTAGCAAAGCAAAACAGAAATATTTAATTAATAATGAAATAATTCCTGTTTTATTTTACATGGAATAATTAATATATTTTTTTATTTATAATGGTTATTTTTAATTATGTAAGTTAGGCTATTTTATTTTTAGTTAGTTTTCGTTTAAATAATTTTAAGTAACTTATTATATATTATTTCATATCAAATGAATTAAAACATTTATTAACTAAACTGTATGTTTACAGTTAATTTTGATTTTTTTCTTATCGAAAATAAAAGAGCAATTTTAATATAGTATTAAATTTAAATTTAGTCTAGCAACCCTAGTACGATCTCAACATTGCCGCCATATTATTAATAAAAAATCCCGCAGCCTTTGAATTTTTTAAGAAGACTGAATTAGTAAAACAATATAACTTGTTGTTTCAAGAGATCTCGAAGCGACAGTGCAGTGCATTGTGCATTATCCTTTCTCAGGTAAATAACATAACCGTTTTCAGTTAGTAAATGTTGTGCCTTGGCTAGGGTGTCCATCTCTTATCTGCCGAGTTTGTTGAATCTGATTTATCAGTAATGTGTACTTATAGGTACTTCGTACATAAAATCCATACTTCCATACTAATATTATAAATGCGAAAGTAACTCTATCTGACTGTCTGTCCCCTTTTCACGCATCAACCATTGAACCTATTTGTTATGGGGGGGTAAAGTTTGTATGGAACTTTTCTCATTTCTGTACTTAGAATTATGAAAATACGTATATAAGTTCTAGTATACATTTAAAAAAGATCTGTGTAGGTGAACTCTGTCTGACTGTCTTTCGAATGTTCACGCTTCAACCATAGAACCGATTTGGATGAAATTTGATATGGACGTAGTTTGGGGCCCGAGGAAGAACATAGGTTACCTTGGTATATAACATGACATCAGGAAAAAAAAGAAAAGATAAAAATATTAAATATCATACAAAGCCCTTCAGGCAAGTAGACAACCAATACTGTTGAAAAGAGTTTCTTTTGGCGTCTTCTTCTCCGCAGTGGTCGGTTCCGAAACGCTAGTAGTTTGTAGCTTTTGAACAATAATTAATAATTTGAATATAATATTATATGTATTATTTAAAATGTGAATTGACGCGAAAAGTGCCTGAAAAGGCCTATTTTCTGAATAAATCTTTAAATCTTTGATCAATATTATACGTGCGGAGATGATGAGCGAAATAGTAATGTGACATCCACAAAAATAAATCGCGTTATTTCGATTAACAGTCATTTGTATTTGTCGATTGGCTTGCCTTTCATTCATGTACATCAAAACGCGAGTTTTGATGTATTTTAACTTTTTGTATGCCAAAGTTCGAATTCTTTTCGTAACATGCATTCCATAATAGTTACTGATAAATATTTTAATCAACACATGGGAGCAACCTAAAAAATCTGAGATAATAATGTTAACTATTAAATATTATCGATAATATCAGTTCGAGTGCAACAACGCAATGCTAATGCAGCTTTCGTGTTGCTATCACACAATTGAATTTACATTGCGCGTTCTCCTTGGAACGAGCTTTATAAAATGTTTTTAGAACGCGTATTGGATGTGAATTAGTTGTATTGTCGTTTTATATTGAAAATCGTGATAGGTCTTTTATTTTATTTTTTTTGTTGTGAATCACGATTTTAGTTTAAAAAAAGTATTGATCCATGAAAAAAAATACCTTGTTTCGACCTATTTACTTTCATACTTTTGTTTTTATAATTAAATACCGCTTAATAAAGCATATGTTCAAGTTGGGACGTGCGCGCTGACTGAATGAACGTTTAACGAATCTCGTACGATCGTACAAGATTGAGAAACGCGTGTATGTACCACCCACTTAGCCGTTCTATCCTGATATATTTCTGTGGTACCTACCTAAGTACTTCATGTCCGAGAAATCTATTCTATAGTTGGTCACCCTACTTTAGTGCGAGATAGAATTCCGAAGTTTGTCTTCGCTTTCTGCTCCAATTATTACTATGAGAGCTCAGTCCTTCTTCTATAACGTCCTTGGCAAAACGTCACACAAATGTCAAGTTGGGAATTGTTTGTCTATGCTTCAATGTTGCCAGCAAGCGAAATCCAAATCGTGCGCTTATTTTTTTAAATTGTTTTTTTTCTGTCCATTACTGGAGTCTTGTACATTACTGGGGTACTTACCTTAGTCAGGTGATGCTGATGAGCTTGATGAGTGACACATATTGTAGGAGTAGGAAGGGGAGTAAGGGGAGAACGGTAACAACATCTCAGCCGACCCAATTGCCCTTCAGGCACGTAGGGACCAAGTCTGGATTGAGTTTCTTTCGGCGTATTCTTCTCACCAGTGGTCGTTCCGAAACGCTAGTAGTATTTCAATTTTGCATATATTAAAAAATATATAAGAAATAAAAATATGACGTTCAAAAAGAGAGTCAAAGTCAAAGATTTTTATTCAAAATTGGATACATGTCCAATTTTGAATAAAAATCTTTGACTTTGACTTTGACTTTGTCAACCCTACCTGCGCGCGTTAGTAGTTCTTAGGAAATGCTAGCGGCGGCACTCCTTGGGGTGCCGTGGTGCTCCCTGCTAGATAACAGACGGGGCTCCGGCGACCGAGTCAGTGGCGGTATAACCACTTCCCCGACTAGGTAACTAATTGGGAGAGGCTACAGCGGCCCTGGGTTCTAAATTAGCTCAAAAATGTCTGATGCAGAAGGCAACGGGAAACCACTGCATTAATTTTCCCTAGAAGTCAGCTTCTAAATTTAATTTAATGAATAAGTCAGCTAAGAGAATGGCCCCGAGTGCCCGGCGTCCCTTGAATGGGACAGGGGTGCGAAGAATCCCCGGGCGGAAAACACTTAGAATTTGTACATGGAATGTTAGATCCTTAAAACAGGATGGTAAACTCCCTAATCTAATACAGGAAATGGAACGTCTGCAAATGGATATAGTAGGAATTAGTGACACCAAATGGCCAGGCAATGGAAGATATCCTACTTCAAATGGCAAAGTACTATATTACTCTGCAGGCGAAAAAGACAAAGAAAGATATGTTGTAGGTCTCCTGCTTACAAGGGAAGTTTCTAAAGCAGTGAGCGAATTCATACCAGTTTCCAACCGAGTCATGATGATAAAATTAGAGGCAAAACCATGCATTAATATCATTCAAGTCTATGCACCTACGGAAGAAAATCCAGAGGCTGAAGTGATCGACATGTACGCTGAGATCGATACCCTCATCAAACATTTGGTGTGTTTACGAAATCAACATCTTTATGGGGGATCTAAATGCAAAGGTTGGTTCAAATGCAGTACCAAATGTAGCAGGAGCTTATGGACTAGGGACAAGAAATGATAGAGGTGATTTACTGGTACAATTCTGTCAAGAGAATAATTTCGTTATTACGAATACACTCTTTAAATTACCACCTCGCCGACTCTACACTTGGACATCACCAAAGCATAAACCTAGTCATATAATAAGGAACCAAATCGATTAAATTATGATCAACAATCGATATCGGAATTGTGTATTGAGAGCACGTGCTCTCAATACATCAGATCTTATATCTGCGCCTGGATAAGTACGTACTTATCCAGGCGCAGATATAAGATCTGATCATAATCCAGTAGTTATTGATATGCGCTGTAAACTAAAACTACTGTCGAACAAATACAAGAATAATAGACTTGATATACGCAAGTTGAAAACCCCCGAAATTAAATCAAGGGTATCTGATGATATAAATCAGTGGGCAGCAAGTCAAAAATCTGAAGCATATATTCCCGATAACATCTGGCCAGATCTCAAATCAAAAGTAACAGATATTTGCAATAAATACCTAAAAGTGTCACCAACAACAAGGAAGCAAGACTGGGTGTCAGACTCAATTCTTGATCTAATGGAAGAACGCAGAAAATACAAACACGTTAACCCTAATCGATACAAAGAATTGGATGGCATTATACGCCGGAAAATAACTGAGGCTCGTAATGCATATTATGAAGAAAAATGTCAAGTTATGGAAGATCTACATAAAAAACACGACAGCTTCAACATGCACAAACACATAAAAGACATGTTAGGCCATAAACCGGTTCCAGTTACTGCATTGTTGGATGATTCCGGAAAACTGTTACTTGATGTAGAAAATAAGATAAAAACCTGGACTGAATACATCTCCAAAATGTTCGCAGATACTTCAAGGAACTTATTTTCTACCAATGAAGAAAGTACAGGCCCTTCAATTCTCAGCACAGAAGTTCTGCGGGCACTTGCTGCTGCAAAAAAGGGAAAATCTCCATGCCCTGACAACGTCCCCATTGAAGTGTTGCAGCTCTTGGAGGAAGTACATATTGACTTGCTGACAAGTCTCTTCAACCATATTTATAACACCGGTGATCTCCCAGAGGACTGGCTCAAATCCACATTTATAACTTTGCCCAAAAACCTAATTCTCGAAAATGCAGTGAGTTTCGAACCATTAGTATAATGAGTCACGTACTTAAAGTATTTTTGTCCGTTATTTAGAATCGGATAAGAGCAAAATGTGATGAACAACTGGGGGAGAGCCTATTCGGTTTCCGTTCTGGTGTAGGCACGCGGGAAGCCCTTTTCGCGCTGAATGTTCTCGTACAAAAATGCCGTGACATGCAGACTGATGTCATAATATGTTTCATTGATTATGAGAAAGCATTCGATCGAGTCAAACACGAACTGCTATTGAGACAGTTGAATGACATTGGTCTTGATAGCAAAGACATTCGTATAATAAAGAACTTGTACGAGAACCAAAAGGCAACAGTAAGAGTAGAACAAAAGCTTACAGAGGAGATCCGCATCTGTCGAGGTGTTCGACAAGGCTGTATTTTGTCACCGTTGCTTTTTAACGTGTACTCTGAAGCAGTAATGTCCGAGGCCCTTGAGGGGTTGGAAATAGGAATTAAAGTGAACGGCACAGTTGTCAATAATCTACGTTACGCTGACGACACAATACTTATTGCCTCCTCAGGAAGTGACCTGCAAAAGATTTTAGACAGAGAGAGACCAGCCCTTTCACTACTTTCATGCAAAAGTAGTGAAAGGGCTGGTCTCTCTATTAACATCGCGAAAACGAAATACATGGTAGTGTCCCGAAAAGCTGACTTGAAGCCAAAATTAGCAGTGGGTGGTAGATGCTTGGAGCAAGTTCGGCAGTACAAATACCTCGGCGCTTGGGTGAATGAAGTATGGGATTCTGATCAAGAAATAAAGTCGCGGATTGAAATCGCTCGAGCTTCATTTAATAAGATGAGATAAGTGTTGTGCTGTCGACGCATTAAGATACAACTCCGAGTAAAAATTCTACAATGCTATATTTGGCCTGTAGTCCTCTATGGCAGCGAAGCATGGACTATTAAAGAAGACGTGAGAAGACGGCTCGAAGCCTTCGAGATGTGGTGTTACCGTCGCATGCTTCGTATTAGCTGGACACAAAAAGTCAGCAATGAAAAAGTGCTCCAACGTGTCGCAATGCAGCGGAAATTATTGCAAACCGTCAAAAAGCGCAAACTTGAATATTTGGGTCACGTTTTGCGACATGACCGATATCAGTTGCTGCAACTTATAATGATGGGCAAAGTTGAAGGCAAAAGACGCGTTGGAAGACGCAAGAAATCATGGCTAAGGAACATAAGGGAGTGGACCGGAATAACAAAGGTCGAGGAATTATTCCGCTTGGCAAAGGATAGAGAGGAGTTTGGGAAGCTGACGGCCAACATCCAGTAATGGAGAGGCACTAAAAGAAGAAGGTAGGATACGTAGAGAATGAGAAAGAGAGAGCACACATCACATGCCTTGCAGGCCGCCAACCAAGTAGATCTTTGCGGGCCACACTGAGGACCACGCGAGTTAACGCGTGAAAGCCATTAAATAAATATAAAAAAAAATTGTAGACAAATACGACTATAATAACCTAATACATTTCTGTTCATTTTAGTCTGATTTATTAGTTATGTATGTGTACTTATAGGTACATCATACATAAAATATTAAAATAAGTTTCGATCCATTTGGCGTACTATGAACATCTCTACTGGTGCTATTCATTCCCTACTAAAGTTGCTATTTATCAAAGTAGAGCAGAAATAATCATGGGTCTTATCAATGACACCGACATAGATATGACTGGTAGGAATGAAGTGATCCGGCAGAGAACCAAAGTTACCGACATAGCCCAAAGAATTAGTAAGCTGAAATGGCAACGGGCTAGTCATATATGCCGCAGAAACGATGACCGTTGAGGAAAATGAGTGGAGACCGTGACTTAGTAAACGTAGTGCAGGACGCCCTTAGGCTAGATGGAGCGACGTTACTTGTAAGGTTGCTGGCAGTGATTGGAGAAGAAAAGTTCAAGACCGAGCTCAGTGGCGTGCTTGTGGCGTGCCATGGGTTAGACCTATGTCCAGCTGTGGACGAGTGTTGTTTGATGATGATAATGATGAGGTTTTCATTTGTAAAATAAAAAACAACCTAAAGAAATATCTTTTTACAACAATAGAAGCTAAGCAGTATATGAAAAACGGTCCATATACACTACCGAATTTCGAGGAAAATATTCCCCAACCTGGCAAATCATATTTAAGGCATGGATACCGGGAAAAAATCGGTATTTTGATACCGGTATTTGATGATAAAAAACCGGTATTTCAATATTTTGTAAAACAAATCTATTTTTGCAATGGTCTTTAAAAACTTTAAAAACTATGAAGAACATTCGATTTCTTTTTTTTTTTTCATATTTGTTTTACGGCATTTGGCTTTCTGTGCCTTTTAGCCCTTCATATTTTCTACGTGTTATCAACGAAATGGTGGTGTAATTCATTTCGGTGATTCAATGAAGCCCCTGGCGACAATTCCCACGAATCCACTGGTTTGATGATCATAGACGCAGTAGCAGTAAGGCGAGCGACCACCAACCCGCTATTTAAATCTCACTACAGCCGCACCATGACACTTCATTTTAGTTATTAATAATATAATAATAATAATAATAATAAGCCCGCAGGGCAGCTTGTGGCGAGCTGTTGGGGAGTAGCGACCCCACGGACCTGAGTGCTCCCAGGGGAGGCCCCTGTTCCTCGCCTCCGACTTGCCTTAGATGGCCGATCGGAGTGGACACCGAAGAGGTAACAGGAACCCCTACCTCTGACTTGCCTTAATCGGCCGGTCAGAGTGGAGTCGCGAGAGCTATATGCTCAAAGGGTGGATGTGAAACATAAGTGGCGAGTGGGCGTGCGTGATGGGACCCTCTAAGGATGCAAGTGATCGTACGTTTAAAGTCCAGTGACACCTCTCCGCCCTTTAGCCGCTCAACTAATGTTGCCCCTTTGCTGCACATTTTTGCGTCGTGCAGCCGTTTCTGGGGCCCATTGACTGAGTCGGCGAGTCACCACCTGCCTATTTTTCCGTGTGTATCAACATTGGTCAGGCAGGTGCCATAGTTATTCCCATAGCCCAGATACTAACCATTAGCCATTCATCCCAATAGCCCAAGAGTAGTGTTCCTTTATATCAATAGGTTTGCACCTTCTAGGGATTGTCTGTGAGCACATTTCTATAGTGTGTTTACTGTCATGACCTGGATAGTGCCCCACCCCATTTTATAGCAAACGTCTCACAAGGCCTCTACATGTTGGACATGTGTCCCCATGCAAGCCTCAAAAGACCGGGCTTCGGCCCGTGGTTACTTAAGAGACAACATAATAATAATAATATTTATTGATATAAAGGTAAGATACAAAATACTTAAAGTATAAGACAATATACAAGAAGTATTTAATACTACAAAAACAAGGAGTGGTGGAACGCGAAGCACTTGACGAACTGACGGCACCGAGTCCAAACTAGGTCGAGCCTGTATTTTGGTGGGCCATCATCTCGACAGGCCACGCTCCATCGCCCCCCGTCATCGTATTTGCAGCTACCTTAAACTAGGACATCTGAGAATGGAGCGCTTATTTCCCAAACTAGTTATATTTAACTGTTATTTGGGAATAAGGCAGATGATGTCATTATAAGATGAGATCCAGCCATGCGAAAAATAAAAGAAGGAATAACATTTAATGCTCAAAGAAAAGAAATATACACTATCAGGAACTACATAGTGTTTGTTATTCTGTTTAAAGGCTATAGTGCCGCGAGTTAGTTAATAGTAATAATGTCAGGGTTGCCGTACTTGCCATCCTTAATTGCTTCGCCAGTTGCTGCAGCTTACAAAATAAATACCTCCGATGAGCATCATAGGAGAAAAACGAAACTGCGATCGCCAGCCCACCTACGAAGCAATATCATGGCAACATCCTCCCGTGTAAGAAAGAGTCCTTGAGAGAGGTCTTTGTCCAGCAGTAGACTACTTGCAGCTTGCGGCCTAAATTTCAACAATGATGGTGGATAGTAAAATGAATTAGTACGGACAAGATAATGTCTAAACAAGTATAAAATTGTTTTTCAGTATTTTATTAGTTCAATTGAGTGTCACTGTGCGTGGTTAAATTGACTATTAGGAAATGAACTCCAATAGTGTCTCAGTCAAGTCGTAGTCTTTAGAGGAAAGCCACAAATAAAGTTTAGTTTTACAGGCATATTTGGTACAAGGATAAATTTTAAGGTCTTTATTTGCTTTGTTGTAAAGATAACCCCCGAGAACTGTAAAATGTCGTTTAGCCAGTGTTGTCCTATGTTTGATAGCTGGGCAAATACGATCTGATCGTCTTTTGCGTAAGTAGATAGTAGGGTCATAGGGCAAGGCAACATGCTTTCTTAGTACGGTCAGTTGGACAAATAGCTGTCTTACTGACAGCACCGATGCATCCTTATAAAGTTGCGTGGTAGGGTACAGAAATGGTTTCCGATGTATGACTTTTAAGACAGCTCTAGTCAGGTGTGATTTTCATGAGTACGAGTAGTGCCTGCACTTGACTAAGGTTTTTATTTACGCTGCGAATATTCAAATGAAATACGGAAACCGACCCATCATTAGACCTGAGGTAGCGTAAACATTGGTCTGGAGAGCAGGTGTATGCCTCGGAAACTCCGAAAGCATCTAGTTCGGATAAAGTATTTTTGATGATATTCATCGTAAAAATAATTATTGTAGTCGATCAATCAAGTCACTTTAGTTATGAGTGTAATTTAGTAATAAGTGTAATCGTGTATGGGTAATTTTTTATTATGAGCAATTATCTGATTATACACAATGGCTGTGTCCCATCTTTTCTAGAATACTATAAAAAGGTTGGGTGAATAAGTTACTTTGTTTGCTTATAATAATAATAACACAAAATAGAGAAAGGAAGCACAGTAAAATAGAAACAAGTGGAGTTATTTATATAGAATTAGCTAGTTCTATGAGAATTTTATCGTTAGTGATCCTTATTGGTTTTGAGTTTTCGTCCTTTTTAATATAAATTTTTGAGTTCACAGACCAGCAAAATTTATAGTTGTATTTTTTGGTAAATTCACGACATAAAAAGAATAATCGTCTTGCACTACCCGATAAATGTTCAGAAATGTAAATCTGGGAGCCGGATTTGCCCAGTCCAATATCAGAAGCACAAAGCTTATGGTCTCGGTCACGTGATGCGTTGTACTTGCGGATAGCAGAGAGAAAAGTCAGCTTCAAGGGTACCGTATTAAATTCCACAACAATAGGCTTACAGCTACCAGGCTTGGCTGGCAGACGGTAGCAGTCACGAATGTCGTGTAGTTCAACGGTTAATCCAAGTACCCGGGTAGTTCTTTGAACAATGGAGGTCAATTCCGAAGTTGTTTCTCCTTCCAAGTCTGCAATATTTCTTATTTCTATCGTGGAGGGGCGGGAGGCCAGTTGTAGATCCTCAACCTTTTTATCCAGACGTTGTACCTGTTCCAGTTGGACCTTCTGTTCACTCTCTATTGTTGCGACTCTGCCTTTGACTTCCTCGTGTCCAATTGAGATTTTTTCCAGAGCCTTCTCAATTTCAAGGTTACTTTTTTGGATTTCCTGATTTTGCTTTTTTATTTCAGATACACTCTCAGATAATTTGTTTAAAAATATATTGTTATTTAGTTGATTTTCCTGCAAGGTTTCAAACATCCGTTTAATCTCCTGTTCAAAGTCCTGTTTTTGTGATGTTGACGGCGAGCCTTGGCAGCGGCGCTTATGGCGTGATGTTATATTTACCGTATCGGATTGACCGGAAGAGCATCCCGCTACATCTGGATCGGATTGCGACATTGAGGGCGTATTGGGAGGTGTCCTTTTGAGAGGCATAAATATATTAAATCGTGAGTAAATAGAAGCTAGCAGGTCCGACTTTAGGTTTAATAATTAATTAATGCGCTGTGTAGCGGTCGCAAATTCGTAGCAATAGGCAGACGACGCGTGTAAAGTTGCGTAGGTAATTAGCGATATTCCATTCGTTGTCAACGTTGCACGGCCAGGAGACGAGCGGGTGGCGGGCGGTGGGCGACGGTCGGCAGAGCGAACGCAATGCACGCTTCGAGATGCGCTTGTTGCGGTAGGTCCGGGACGGAAATTATTCAATATGTTTTTTGTTTCCCTTTGCTTGGCGCCTCCAATAAACGGTAAACAAATATTTAATCCATATAGACCAAGTCACTGGCGATACAATGATGGTTCGTACAATCTGATTTGGCTAGATATTACTTGTTTTGTGCACAAAAAACTGAAGACAAAAGTAAGACGCAGTTCACTCGTCAAAGCTCGCGGCGACACTCCACTATTCCACACATTGTTCATAAACATGGACATTTATAACACCAAATTACACCGATATCACATTATAAAGTCCACTAGAAGCAATTTGCAAAACAATCCAAAACAAAAACCGTGCAGTCCGTCGAAATTCCCGCCAAGAACTCCACATTCGATTTCTGTGGTTCATAGTGTTGTTTATACTGCTGATGAGTTTTCATTTGCATGAATCACGAATAATCTCGATTATAAAAAAATCATCACAAAATCAACTACGCAAAACATTGCATGTTATGCGACCATTGGTACGCATATCCTCCCCATTGACATCAAGCTAGCACTTCTTGGGTTGCCCCCTTCTGCCGGGGCCCAGTGGAGGCGGCATGGCCAGCATAACGGCATGTACCCTATGTGATTTCCCAGTTTTCGCAAAACGCGACCATACCAGCATAGGCGGCTCTCCTGCAGCTTGTCTCCTATGTCACGGACATAGAGGCTGCCGCGAATGTGAGTTTCCTTATGCGGTCTTTCCGCGAAACTCCAAACATCCAGCGCTGCATATTCATCTCCGCGACTCGCAGTTCCCTCTTGAGCAAGTCAAGCACAATAGCCGTGCTTCACTTTCATATAAAAGGACAGGTCTAATGATGGATGGAGATCTATCCCTCCTATTAACCGGTATTTTCGGATTACAAATGACGCCAGTTACCGCGCGCCCCCATGCTTTTTTGTCGTTGTTGCGTGATGCTAGCTTTGATGTCGCTGTCGATGTCTCCAGACGCGTGAAGTAGGTATTTGAACTGGTCAGTACGCTCAACCACGTTTCCGCTTATGCGTACAAGTAGGGGATCTGTAACGTTGCGAGCCATGTATTCAGTCTTCGCCACATTTAGTTTCAGGCCGCCGATCTCAAGCGACTCCTTCCACATATTCGTACGTCGCACACGTCTTTCCCTTTCTGCGCCTGCCAGTGCGATATCTTCAGCATACATGCATGAGCAGCCACGGGGGTTGCTCATGTGTATTTCTGATGCTATTTGACACTTCATCTAAAATCGCACTGAGCAAAAAGGGGGTGAGAACCGAGCCTTGGTGGACTCCAACTGTGACGGTGAAGGGTTTGGTGTCCCAAACCCTTCACCGTCAGTTGGAGTCCCATCAATCAATCAGAGTTCCAGAGTTAGAACCGCTATTGGTGATACGAACAGCAGTCCTTACTCTGGAATCGGAGTCACGGTACATGTCGCAGACAATGTCAATACTTTAATGCCCACCAGATCATCTCCCGAGAAACGCAGACGAAGGCCTTCTTCATATCCAGAAACAGGAAGTAAGGATCGTGTTCTTCCGCCTGTATTTCTCCATGACGACCCTTACGGCAAAGGGTTTTCTTATCATTAGAGAGTCACGCTGATTTTAATATCTATTTGACTGTGATATTTCTGCCAAGGAAACAATATAAATGATTCTTAGATCAAATAACGTATTTTCTTTAGTATTCTTAATTGCCTTTATGATTTTGTTGGTTTCTAAGGCGTTGATAAATGGTTTCTGTGTTTCTACCATATAACGTAGATAACTATTTTAATCGCTCTCCGGAAACAAGACTTACCAATCGTTATTGGAATCATTTAAACAGCAATTACCAGTATTTAAAAACATACCGAAATTTCGGTTATTGAAATTTCAATACCGATGTGAAAATCATTTCGGTACTCCATGCCCTACATGCTGTCAACGCAGTTGACATTATAACGTTGTGACAGTCGGTCCTATTTTTGAAAGTATGACACTCGTATTCGAGCGATTTCTGTATGGAAAAATCTCAGGGAAAAATCGCTCGATTACGAACGATTGACGAAATTTCAAAAATAGCACTCAGTATGTTTTGCCAGGTTTTTTATTTGTTTATTTTAAAAACCAGCCAAGTGGCGCACGAAGCGTTTCGTACCGTTATCTAAAAAAACGGCAAGAAAGTCATGTCTGCTGTATAGGAGACCCCCTTTAATATTACTTTTATTTTTATTTAATTATTTATTTTGAAAGTAAATATGTAACTTAATATTCTGTGAATATTTCAAGCTTCTACTTGTTGCCATTATCAATATCGAGCAGAAAATCAAGTTTGTTGTATGGGATCCCCCTTTAATATTTATTTTATTCTGGTTTTTAGTATTTGTTGTTATAGCGGCAACAGGAATAAATCATCTGTGAAAATGTCAACTATTTAACTATCAAGGTTCATGAGATACAGCTTGGTGACAGACGGAGAGACAGACAGTGGAGCGATATTAATAGGGTCCCGTTTTTACTTCATAGGGTACGAAACCCTAAAAAACTACTTATCACCTCTGGTCGACCGCAGTTGTTATGTAATACGAAATAATACCACATTTACACCATTTACACTTAGACCATGCCAATGCTCTTGTCGCTGCAGGAAAAATACTTCTGCGACAATAACGCCGCGAATAAGTGTTCACACTCAGCCTTCATACATATTATTTTACTCTTTGCTTCATACTTCTTTACTGAACGACTTGCGGCCGGGCAGTGGCAGCGCGAGTAAAGCTGCGCGTGCACTGGACCGGAATCGAAGCGGACGGAGCGAACTTTTGTTGCTTTGTATGGATTTGTATGGCGCTGGGTGCACTGCATCGGCATTTCCGTGCCGGAGACCGGAATTTCTGCCGGTGACGTCACCGGCATCGGCAGTCGTCAGTGTTGCCGTTCATAAGAAGACCTACCCCTTATGGTAGTACTTTTTATATTGGAATATTATTATGAATAACAGCGAATGGTAGAAACCTCATTTCGTAGGAATTCGATTTAGATCATCCATAACTTTTAAATTCATAGCTAATCATCCCATGACATATACTTAATAGCCATAATAATTAAAAAGGAGAATCATTTTATTACAGAAAGTTAAATTCACACATAGTTACAATTGCCTTTTGCCATACAATTCATTTCTATAGTCAATCATATCTGAGAAAATGTATTGTCAGAATCATCATTTGGCTTAGGTTACATATTATGAGCAATTGATCAACACATGATACAGAAAATGTACGTATATAGTAACCATAATGTACGCAGCATTCAAGCAAGCATGCAGTATGCAAGCAGCAGGCACGCAGCCTTTAATTTAACTTTTATGTCTAATTTTCAAATCTACCGCTGGTATTGAGTGAAACTGTAAAAGTTCATTATGGTGTTCATCAAATACATATGTCGTGAATGAGTAAGACGAAAAAATAGAGTAATGAAAATACTGACATTAAAAACAAAAAAACAAATCGATGAACATTGGCTGCACTCACAAAAAATGTTCCAGACCAGCAACAGCAGCAGCAGTAGGAGTAGTAGTAGTACTATCACGCATCTATCTCTCCCCGTTATCACGTAAAATTTTTGGCCGTAAACTGACTTTACAGTCAACCAATTTTCAGGGTTCCGTAGTAAATAGGACCCTTATAGTTTCGCCATGTCTGTCCGTCCGTCTGTCCGTCAGTGGTTTTACTCATAGACTATAAAAAAATTACAATATTTTATTATTACTATACCGTTATCTATAAAAATAGTTATATAATGATTACTTTTGCTGCAAAAATGTAACATTTCAGGAAACGAAACGTAACTTATGACTCAAGGGCCCTGGCAACACTGTAAAAATGCCGGTCCGGAATCCGAATGCAGTGAACGCACCCCACCGGCATTTTGAAAATCCGGCCGCTCCGGCCGCTCCGTCCGCTCCGATTCCGGTCCAGTGCACGCACAGCTTTAAGCGGCGATTACATTACCCAATTTCTCGGGCCCGATCTCAGTTAGGGACCCTAAATCGGGAAGTCTAATCGCAGTTAGTGAAGTCGCGATTACATTACCCAATTTCTCGGGCCCGATCTCAGTTAGGGACCCTAAATCGGGAAAGCGGCGATTACATTACCCAATTTCTCGGGCCCGATCTCAGTTAGGGACCCTAAATCGGGAAGTCTAATCGCAGTTAGTGAGTTAGTGTCCCGATTTAGGGCAATCGTGGCTACCCGATCGCACTAACTCCCTAGTTAGGGCGTAAATCGGGTGGTGTGATCGCTGTTAGTGAGTAAGGGAGCTCAGTAGCCGCGCGGCGCTTGATGCGAGCGGGCGTTCTATTTACATATTATTATATATTTTTGGAATGTGCCTACACTACAAGGCGTCACATTAAATTTTTCATGACTTTACAGAGCTTATGACCAGCTGACAACTAACGATAACTCAATCGTCAAATTCTGATATTTATTTGTGAGAGACGTTATGAGCAACAGATGAACATACATACATACCGGTCAAAATCATAACCCTCCTTTATGCTTCGTATAAGGGTAAAAGACAATTTGACTTTTGCTTACATTACATACATATTTTACTTGTATTACATACATTTAGTGTTTTAGACATCTATAGATAGCCCAGAATGTTGTATTTAAGGTCATGATATGAATTTCCCGTCGCTAAAAATCTGACCGTTACAGCTAATCGTTGTTTAGCACTGACACTTTCTCTAAATAATGTGTCTTGTTTCTGTTATGATGTCACTAAATTTATAAGATTTTCCAATTTTTCGTACTTGGAAGAGACAGGCAGGAGACATCCTTACAGCTACATGGGCGGCGGCCAACTGAGTTAGGGAGGCGATCTAGTGCAAGTGTAAACGCAAGGCCCTAAATATCGGCAGTTAGTGTCCCGACGGATCGGCCCGATAAATTGGGCAATGTAATCGCCGCTGAAGTCTAATCGCAGTTAGTGAGTTAGTGTCCCGATTTAGGGCAATCGTGGCAACCCGATCGCACTAACTCCCTAGTTAGGGCATAAATCGGGTGGTGTGATCGCTGTTAGTGAGTAAGGGGAGCTCAGTAGCCGCGCGGCGCTTGATGCGAGCGGGCGTTCTGTTTACATATTATTATATATTTTTGGAATTTTTGGAATGTGCCTACACTACAAAGCGTCACATTTAATTTTTCATGACTTTACAGAGCCTATGACCAGCTGACAACTAACGATAACTCAATCGTCAAATTCTAATATTTATTTGTGAGAGACGTTATGAGCAACAGGTGAACATACATACATACCGGTCAAAATCATAATTCATAACCCTCCTTTATGCTTCGTATATGGGTAAAAAGACAATTTGTCTTTTACTTACATCCTTACTAATATTATAAATGCGAAAGTGAGTTTGTTTGTTTGTTTATTTGTTTGTTTGTTACGCTTTCACGCCGTAACTACTGAACCGATCATCATGAAATTTTACATACCAGTTCTCTGGAGTACGGAGAAGGACACCTTTTATCCCGGGAAAAAGAAATGTTCCCGAGGGATCGACATTGACGCGGGCGGAGCCGCGGGCGAAAGCTAGTTACATACATATTTTACTTATATTACATACATATAGTGTTTTAGACATCTATAGATAGCCCAGCATGTTGTATTTAAGGTCATAAGAATTTCCCGCCGCTAAAAATCTGACCGTTACAGCTAATCGTTGTTTAGCACTGACACTTTCTTTAAATAATGTGTCTTGTTTCTGATATGATGTCACTAAATTTATAAGATTAAAGATATAAGATTGAAGATCGAATTTTCCAATTTTTGGTACTTAGAAGTCACAGACAGGAGCCATCCTTACAGCTACACGTGCGGCTGCCAACTGAGTTAGGGAGGCGATCTAGTGCAAGTGTAAACGCAAGGCCCTAAATATCGGCAGTTAGTGTCCCGACGGATCGGCCCGAGAAATTGGGTAATGTAATCGCCGCTTGAGTTAGTGTCCCGATTTAGGGCAATCGTGGCTACCCGATCGCACTAACTCCCTAGTTAGTGCGTAAATCGGGTGGTGTGATCGCTGTCAGTGAGTAATGCGCTTATTACACTATCCAATTTTTAGGAATCCTAATTAGGAACGGTTAGGAACCTAAATCGGAAGCTAGTGATCACACTACACTAAATTGTTTCCTAAATCGGGACAACGCACAGTCCATCGACCGATTGCGCTGGGGTTGCACGTCCCTATCAATCACTAATTTGAAAGAGTATTTATGGCGGGCGCCGTATATTATTTGTCCGTATATATTTATATTATATTTATATCTATTATAGATATAAGAAAAAGGAAAAAGAGAAAATGCTGGGTTAAAGAAATTTTATCATTAAGAAAAAAATTGAGCCTGACGATTTGTTATATCTGGTATCCAATGGCTTTTAAAAAAGGTTTTGTCATTTTTAGGGTTCCGTACCCAAAGGGTTAAAACGGGACCCTATTAATATCGGTCTGCTGTCCGTCTGTCTGTGTGTCCGTCTGTCACCAGGCTGTATCTCATGAACCGTAATAGTTAGACAGTTGAAATTTCACAGCTGATGTATTTCTGTTGACGCTATAACAACAAATACTAAAAAATAGAATAAAATAAATATTAAAGGGGGGCTCCCATGCAACAGACATGATTTTTTTGCAGTTTTTACAGATAACGGTACGGAACCCTTCGTGCGCGAGTCCGACTCGCACTTGGCCGGTTTTTTATTATAAAGATAGGGCATTACCTATACATTTCTATCATCTGTAACAACACTTCCAATGCATGCTGTCACTTCCGAAACAGTCGCCATTGCCGATACGTCCACTTCGATCAAGCGCGGGCCGGCAAATAGTCGTCCTAAATCGTAGCGATGCGATTACACTGTCCTAAATCGGAGACAATTTAGGAAACAGAGCGGTCGGGACCTCCGATGTCGACTAAATCTGATACAATCTATGCTAACAGCGATTACATATTCCAATTTCCTAAATCGGTTTCCTAAAAATTGGATAGTGTAATAGGCGCTTAAATATCGGCAGTTAGCTCAGAAGAATAATATCACGGAGCAGATATAGAGAGGAGTTGCCCTAAGGAATATTTTCTATGAAACAATGCGTGGCACTTACAGGGGGTGAGGGGAGTATTATCTGTCTCACTCTACTTGCTCTGTCTCACTCCCTCCTTTATATCCATCTAGCGGCGAATAGCCCAACTACTTAATAAGTTCGATGTTGATCTTTCTTTTTAGTTTATCTATCCGTCACTAGATGTCCCTAACACCTACTGCTACTAAAAGAGAATTATGAAACTACATAAACATAATCTTTTTGTCAAGGTAAAAGTCTTTAGGTATAAATTTAGAACAAATTTCAGTACTTATGGTTATTAGTTATTACGATAATTAGCTTTAATATATTTTTATAGTTCTTACGTCCCATTACGCAAAGTGGTGCCATCTAACGATGAGTAGCACGGAACGTCGCCAAAAGATTCTTCTAGAATAATTTAAGTAAATTACGAATTAAAATACTTACAAATGAAATGTGATTCCTTCCATAGCCTCTGAACGTTTATCGGAGTAGTTTTTACATGATATAATACAACACTTCATGATTTTCTTCGTAAAAAACAAGAAAAGTCCGAAAATCTCACTGTGTGCACAGAACGAACCACGTACGAACATTGACAGCTACAACAGCAGACTAATAGGCCACGCCTACTCTCGATGTTAACGTGATGACGTCAGGACCTAGTTGGAATCACAGTGCACAGTAGCTTACGCCGTTTCCACTCTATATCTCCTCCGTGTATACAACGATTTAGTAGATAAGGCCAATAAATGCCCCCCCCCGGGCAGGACTCTAACAAAAATTTGGACTATAAAAGCAAATATTTTTAAAAGACATTCAAGAACACCACACAGGTTGGGGTAGCCTCGAAAAAAAAAATTTACTCCCATTTTTACAAAATTTTTTTTTAAGTATCGGCATATTTAATATACATATCCATACCAAATTATAGCTATAATAGTACTTATAGTCTCTGAGTAAAACCGGGGACGGACAGACATGGCGAAACTATAAGGATAACTGCTTCCCGTGGGGATCGCACCACGACCCCCTAGTATAAGTATACTCAAGGAAGGTAAATGTCTATAAAATCTACTTAGGTGGCATTTCATCTAAAGATGAAACGTCTGAGATTAAAGACAGGCACGTACTTAGGGCGGAAACACACGTGTCCCCGTTTTTCAGTGAGTCTTCATCGTTTATTTGCGTCAGAAATTATCGGAACTCCTTGTTCGGAACCCTAAAAAGGCAAAAAAATCATGTCTGTTGTATGCGAGTCCCCCTTTATAATAATTTTATTTTTTCTAATTATTTATTTTTAACGTGAACAACATAGATTTAAAAAAAAAAATCGTCTCTGAAGTGAACAACATATAACCAAGGACGTTATAGTAGAAGGACTGAGCTCTCATAGTAATAATTGGAGCAGAAAGCGAAGACAAACTTCGGAATTCTTTCTCGCTCTAAAGTAGGGTGACCAACTATAGAATAGATTTCTTGGACATGAAGTACTTAGGTAGGTACCACAGAAATATATCAGGATAGAACGGCTAAGTGGGTGGTACACGCGTTTCTCAATCTTGTACGATCGTACGAGATTCGTTAAACGTTCATTCAGTCAGCGCGCACGTCCCAACTTGAACATATGCTTTATTAAGCGGTATTTAATTATAAAAACAAAAGTATGAAAGTAAATAGGTCGAAACAACGTATTTTTTTCATGGATCAATACTTTTTTTAACTAAAATCGTGATTAACAACAAAAAAATAAATAAAAGACCTATCACAATTTTCAATATAAAACGACAATACAACTAATTCACATCCAATACGCGTTCTAAAAACATTTTATAAAGCTCGTTCCAAGGAGAACGCGCAATGTTAATTCAACTGTGTGATAGCAACACGGAAGCTGCATTAGCATTGCGTTGTTGCACTCGAACTGATATTATCGATAATATTTAATAGTTAACATTATTATCTCAGATTTTTTAGGTTGCTCCCATGTGTTGATTAAAATATTTATCAGTAACTATTATGGAATGCATGTTACGAAAAGAATTCGAACTTTGGCATACAAAAAGTTAAAATACATCAAAAGTCGCGTTTTGATG
This sequence comes from Elegia similella, assembly GCA_947532085.1. Taxonomy (NCBI): domain Eukaryota; kingdom Metazoa; phylum Arthropoda; class Insecta; order Lepidoptera; family Pyralidae; genus Elegia; species Elegia similella. The sequence goes on along the minus strand of OX383927.1, from coordinate 16,716,516 downwards.
TACACGAATGACAGGCAAGCCAATCGAATACAAATGACTGTTTATCGAAATGACGCGATTTATTTCTGTGGATGTCACATTACTATTTCGCTCATCATCATCATAATTTCGAGTAGGTGTCACGGTCAATCGACCATGCTTACCCTGGTGTCAGAGTTCTTCGAAACCGCACCTCAGCTTCTGACGTGGTTCCTTTAACAACTACTAGATGGCAGCCGGAACCAACGACTTAACGTGCCTTCCGAAGCACGGAATCATCTTTATTATCAGACAATCCGGTGATTCAAGCCTGCAATGTCCTAACCAAACTAGAAATAACTAAACAAAGTATGCCTCCCGTAGGAATCGAACCCATGACCTCCGGGTCTACAGGCAAACGCCTTAACCACTGGACAACGAAGGCAGTTACTACACACTTCGCTAGTAATGACGTAATGGTGGTGGCGTAGTTTATGCAAAAACTGACAAACGCGTTCCCTTTGCAAAGTCCACGCGTAGCCATTCTATCCTGATATATTTCTGTGGTAGGTACCTATGTCGGTGTCATTGATAAGACCCTATGCTATGATCATTTATTGACAAAATAGCAACTGTAGAAGGGAAAAGCAACAGTAGAGATGTTCGTAGTACGCCTTTGAAACGTTATTCTATAACTAGCTGTTACCCGCGGCTCCACCAGCATTAATGTCGATCCCTCGGGAACAGTCAAATTTCCTGGAATTAAAGGTAATCTGTGTTCTTCCTCGGGCCCCAAACTACTTCCATATCAAATTTCATCCAAATCGGTTCTATGGTTGAAGCGTGAAAATGCGAAAGACAGACAGACAGAGTTCACCTACACAGATCTTTTTTCAATGTAATCGTGAACTTATGTATCATTTTTATACTTTTAAGTCTAGAAATGAGAAAAATTCCATACAAACTTTACCCCCCTTATTTTACCCTTTCAAGGGGAGTTTAGTCACGATCCCTCGGGAACAGTAGAATTTCTTACCCGGGCCTGCAACTACCTCCATACCAAAATTCTTCCAAATAGGTTCAATGGTTGATGCGTGAAAAGGGGACAGACAGACAGACAGAGTTGCTTTCGCATTTATAATATTAGTATGGAAGTATGGATTTTATGTACGAAGTACCTATAAGTACACATTACTGATAAATCAGATTCAACAAACTCTGCAGATAAGATGGACACCCTAGCCAAGGCACAACATTTACTAACTGAAAACGGTTATGTTATTTACCTGTGTGTGAAAGGATAATGCACAATGCAGTGCACTGTCGCTTCGATCTCTTGAAACAACAAGTTATATTATTTTACTCTTTCAGTCTGCTTAAAAAATTCGAAGGCTGCGGGATTTCTTAATAATATGGCGGCAATGTTGAGATCGTACTAGGGTTGCTAGACTAAATTTAAATTTAATACTATATTAAGATTGCTCTTTTATTATCGATAAGAGAAAATTCTAAATTAACTGTAATCATACAGTTTAGTTAATAAAATAATTATTCCATGTAAAATAAAACAGGAATTATTTCATTATTAATTAAATATTTCTGTTTTGCTTTACTACCATTTTCTTCCATTATTTACATTTTTATGCAATGGCAAGGGTGCGATAGGGAAAAAATGCCGAGGTATTTCCGTCTCACTTTACCCTAGAATTTTTTGCACAGTATTATGCTCTCTATTCTTGAAGCGTTAAGGGTTAATATCGTATATCAAAATCTGAAACAGTTCTATCAGGTACTAAGGAAACCACATACTATATAGATGCATATAACTAAATCATAGATGAATATTATATATACTGAGAACTAAATATTCTGTGAATATGTCAAGTCGAGCGTCTACCTATTGCCGTTATCAATATCGAGCTAAAACAAGCAAAAAAAAAACACTTGTTGTATGGGAGCCCACTATATTTATTTTATTCTACAGGTGAATGAAGTTGAATTCATTAGCATGCGTTTAAGGAGTGACTCAGACCACGAATCTGGGGTACTATTTCTGAAAGTGTGACACTCGTGTCGAACGATTTTTGTATGGAAAAATCGCTCATTTACGAACGGCGTCATATCAAAAAATAGCACTCCTGCTCTTTCATACAATGGTGGAATATCTACTTGGCCAAAATCTATGTAACAACCGATTTTGTTTTTGCAATTTCGGAGTTGCTCCCATAATGAAAGTTGTTCAGATTCGTGGTCTGAGTCACTCACTCCTTAAACCTATCAACCAGTATTTTTAGTACTGTTATTATAGCGGCAACAGAAATACATCATCTGTGAAAATGTCAACTGAACTATCACGCACGGTTCATGAGATACAGCCTGGGGTACTATTTTTGAAACGTTTAAGTTTAAAATCACGGAGTACATACAGAGAGGAGTTGCCCTAAGGAATATTTTCTATGAAACAATGCGTGGCACTTACAGGGGGTGAGGGGAGTATTATCAGTCTCACTCTACTTGCTCTGTCTCACTCCCTCCTTTATATCCATCTAGCGGCGAATAGCCCAACTACTTAATAAGTTCGATGTTGATCTTTCTTTTTAGTTTATCTATCCGTCACTAGATGTCCCTAACACCTACTGACATCTAGTGTCAGATAGCTGAGTAATTAGGGTTGCCAACCAGACTGTTAAAAACAGTATAATACTGTTTTTGCTAGTTAATGCTTTTTAGATTTATGCTTCTTAGAATTTGCAAAACACTGTTTTCACGACTGCTGGTAAAACTATGGTTAGAAACATATAAATTTAAAATTTTCCAATAACATAATATTGTTGTATATAGTATAGTTCTGTACCTGTTCAAAGCAATCGTTTATTTGGAGACTACATCTTCACAGCCACAAAAACAAAGAATCAATATGTTTTATGTAAATTATTTCCTTTCTATTTTTTGTCATAGATAATTAATCAAATTCCATAATAAAACCATAGTGTCAGTGACCATATCATGTAAAAGAGTAGTCAAAATCCAGGCAGCATACGAGTTGACGCACGGGCCACCCAAAACTTAGCCATACTAGAGGTGACTTGAGCTAGTAGTAGTACTAGCCTGCCTTCGACGCCGCCACAAGTTTGTATATTTTTTTGACCCACATGTCAAAAAAATATACAAACTGGTGGATTGATCTTTTGTTGATCGTTGATCTTATCAAGAAATTACATCGATCGCATGACATTCTTCCATCATTAATAATAAAGGACATAGTAAAAATCAAATACTATTATGCTTCGATCATATATTTCTTGAAGTATTATGATTTAATAATCATAGCATGGAGTGTAAATAAGCTTAAAATAGCCATTAATTTTTTTCTTACCATGAAAAAACATTAACAGACATAATCTCAATCAATTGAAAAAGTATCACGTAACGCCAAAGTGCAATATTCGATTTGTATGAATGTCAAAAAATGATACAACATGTACAAAAGTTTTATTTACAACTAATTTAACTAACAAGCGGGATCAGAAAAGGAATGGAATGTATAGATCAGTCGGCCTATTTGCTAACTCGGTGTACAACGTTTTGATAGACACTTCAAAATGCATTGCGGCTTTCGTATGATATTGTTAATTTTGATATAAGATGTATTTGATGTGACCATCAAAATGTATTTTGAAGTGACCATCAAAACGTTGTTCACTAAGTTAGCAAATAGACTGGCAGGTCTTTTCCATGTCCTTTTCATTTTGGAAAAACTTTTGGCCAAAGGTCAAAAAATGTACTGCGTATTCGTAGATTTGGAAAAAACCTATGAAAGAATTATGGTCGATGCTGTCTGCATATGGGGTGAGCACTCACTGAAAGTAGGTTTCTTTGATGAAAAATGCTCTCGGTGTGCTCAGAAACATCATTATTCCCTCATCTTCCATGTAACTTTTTATAAAATATCAAAATCCAATCGTAGTTTTATCAGCGGTTGAGAAAACAGTATTTTGTATACTGTCTTTTGATAAAACAGTAAAAAGTATTAACTAGCGAAAACTAGGTGGTTGGCAACCCTAGAAATTTTGCCATGTATGGCTATTATTCGTGAACGTCAAGATGACGGGACCCCGCCCGGTTTTGTGAATATGATGTAACTATGATGTAGTACCATTACGTACGTAGTAATATTAGTGCTATTTTATACTTACATACGTGCTATAATAAAATTGTACACTCAAATGATTTCAAGATATTCAACGAAGAAAGTGGTCCCGCTATTATAATATCAAAATGGCGGGACCACAATTCAGTTCTTAAAAAACACTTCAATTGTAAAAATAAAAAATATTTTCAACGATTTTTCTGGGGAAATTCTACAGATAAAAAATTGGTTTTTAAAATGCAAAAACGGTGTATCCGCTGTATGTTTGGTCTACAAAGCACTGATAGCTGTCAATCTTATTTTAAACAATATAAAATACTAACACTGCCATCACTGTATATATTTGAGATAGCTGTATTTGTTCAAAATAATCCCCATTTATTCAAACGTATATCGGATGTGTGTGCAAGAAACAGAAGAAATAGCGATAGACTTTGTCTACATCAATCAAAAACAGATCTGTTCCGAAAATTTATAATAAAATCCCTAAGGAATATAAAACATTAAATATAAATTTATTTAAGAAAAAACTGAAATCATTCCTAAACCAGAAGTGTTACTATGACATTAGTGCGTTTTTTAATGATAAAATTTAGTGGTTTTTTTTTATCTCTATTTATATATTTTTTGTGCTTATTGTACATATATTGACTTATTTTGTAATTTAATATTATTTATTGTTTATTTTATGTGGTACTAACAGTAGCTCATCTGATTCAATATTTGTACACCCTAACGGTAAGCATGTTGATTCCTACTTTTATATTATTTAACACATTGTAACACATGTTTGACAAATAAATAAATAAATAAACGAATAAGCTCCTGAGGAAAAAGTGAATTTCAAAGCCAAGTAGCATTATACTGCTCTTACAATTTGCTTAGGCGTTTGTTTGACAGTTTTATTATGGAGGTTATTCTACACTGAATTTGTTTTAATTTACCTTTGCCTAAAAATTAAGTGCAAAACCAAAATGTTAAAACATACATACATATTATCACGTCTATTTCCCTTACGGGGTAGAGAGAGCCTAACCTCCATAATAAAACTGTCTCCATAATAAAATTTTATTATGTAAGTATAAAATAGCACTAATATGGTACTACATCCTAATCACATCATATTCGCAAAACCGGGCGGAGTCCCGTCATCTTGACGTTCACTATTATTCAACGTTGACGATAGGTGGCGCATTGCTGAAAAGAGAATTATGAAACAACATAAACATAATCTTTTTGTCAAGGTAAAAGTCTTTAGGTATAAATTTAGAACAAATTTCAGTACTTATGGTTATTATTTATTACGATAATTAGCTTTAATATATTTTCATAGTTCATACGTCCCATTACGCAAAGTGGTGCCATCTAACGATGAGTAGCACGGAACGTCACCAAAAGATTTTTCTAGAATATTTTAAGTAAATTACGAATAAATATACTTACAAATGAAATGTGATTCCTTCCATAGCATCTGAACGTTTATCTGAGTAGTTTTTACATGATATAATGCAACACTTCATGATTTTCTTCGTAAAAAACAAGATAAGTCCGAAAATCTCACTGTGTGCACAGAACGAACCACGTACGAACATTGACAGCTACAACAGCAGACTAATAGGCCACGCCTACTCTCGATGTTAACGTGATGACGTCAGGACCTAGTTGGAATCACAGTGCACAGTAGCTAACGCCGTCTCCACTCTGTATGTACTCCGTGAATAATATACATAGAAGCCGCATAAAAATAGAAACTGAAAACAGATAGTTGACACGGTATTTTTCTTATGAGCTTTCGCTTATGACAGAATGAGACAAAAACTTCAGTCAGTTTCTATTATTTTCATGGTTGTCCCTCAGAACAATAACTAAAGCATAGAAACCGTGTTAAAATAACAACAAAATACAATATTCTACACTGTTTTTACTTATGGCATTGTTAAAGCATCAGAAAGAGATGCATATACAATGCCATTTGCGTAAATGTGCAGGTTGTCCTGGGGTACTGATGTGATCAGGGTTGTACTATATCGATGAAATATATTTATCGACTAAATGTTTCGTCCTAAGAAAGTCATAAATGTACTCTACTCTGATTGTATCGATTCGTTAAATGAGTACGATTCATAAAAAAAAAAACAACTAGTTGCACTCCAGGAGTGCCGGCAGAAGTGAAAACTCGCCTTTGCGGCATACTCAGGTCCGTGTCCTTCTTACGAATTTTCGATCAATTCACGTGTCCTGACGCGAGTGTTCTATTTTACCCATCCCAAAAAGTGCACAAAGCCGCTAAAGAGGCTTTTACTTTAAAAGTTACGTCAAGATACACCTAAATAACTCCTAATCGCATGGCGCCGCTTGGCTTCATCTGATAAATAGGTAAAAAAAAAATTCCATACATTACCCACCGCGCGTCTACTGTCTACTGCTGGTCATTAGGCCTTACCCAGTATTGGTCGAACGGCAGAATACCTAATATGATGTCAATCATATTTTCGATTATTTCGAAATTCAAACAGTGCCTACTTACCTACCTTACCTATGAATGCGCAAAAAACCCGATGCATTCGATTTACAGTCCCCAATGTGAGGCAGTCCAACGTTGACATACTAGTTGAAGGTAAAATAGACTTTGTAAATGATACCACCTTCTTAGGAATCACAATAGACTCTAAATTGCAATGGGGCGCTCATGTATCAAAAGGTAATATAAGGTCAGATATATTTTTCACTTGATCAATGGGCCATTCAGCATATTCCAAAACCATCTAAAGCTTTTCCCAGCTAGCTTTGAGGAACAGTCAGTAAAGGAAACATAATCAGGTAGGTAAAGAGAAACACATAATTCCAAGTGATATTTTTTATTTTATAAAACTTTTACACTAGGGTAAAAAAGTGCCAGTGTGTTATTTGTGAAAAATTCACAGTGTTGGTAATAGAAAAACAAGAGGTGAAGAAAAACAAGAGATTACTTTACCCACTTTCATTACTGTCCAAAAAAAAATGTTTTTCATAATTTTAAATATAAATAATAAAACCGTTTCCGTAAACTTTCTTATTACCATTGATTTATAATTCGGCAAATATAAATGTAGGTAAAGCATCGTGTTTCAATCGCTTCCATTTAATTTTATATTCGAAATTAATGTATCGGCACGGCAGTAAAATATTTTGAACAAATTCGAGTATGTATGACATTTTATGTCCAATATGTCGCTTGAAAGTTCCTCGGATCCACACCTTTTTATCCTTTTACTTCAGGGAGCTGCAATAAAATTTCAACAATAATTTTCTTCATATTAGTAAAAATCGATTCTTTTTAGGGTTCCGTACCCAAAGGATAAAAACAGGACCCTACTAATATGACTCCGATATCCATCTGTCTGTCACCAGGCTGTATCTCATGAACCGTGATAGTGAGACAGTTGAAATATTACAAACAAAAATTTCGGGCGTTTTTATAGCTTACGCCCACGGCTCCGCTCGCGTTAATGTCTATCCCCGATAACAGTACCTTATTCTGAGATGTAATTTATGTCTATGTTCTTTTCCGTACTCCAGAGATCGTGCAATGGTGATGATGATGATGCAAAATTTCATGATGATCGGTTCAGAAGTTACGGCGTGGAAGCGTAACAAACAAACTCACTTTCACATTTATAATATTATATGTAAGGATGGTACGGAACTCTTCGTGCGCGAGTCCGACTCACACTTTGCTGGTTGTTTAATTACCATGATGGTTCAATTTGTTACATTACTATTGCATGGCTCAACACTAACAAAAATATCCCTGATAGCAAGACCGTCATAAAAAATATCGATATACTCGTAGATACGTGATTTTACCACATCACTAGCAAAAAAACTAACCTAATTTGAAATAAGGAAAAAACGATAATTTTAAGCAAAATACCTATAAAAGTTGTCATTTATACAATACGTTATATAATTGACAATATTATTGTTGTATTTTGAGGTATTTTGGGTTTTAATTATGCACTTTTAACTGAAAAACTTACCGAAGAAAATTATGTTTTACAGAATTTATTTCTGTTCGTCCTGAATGGGATTTACATCGCTCCATTGCACAAGACATTGTTTAGTATAATGGTCATTTGATAACGCACCAACCCAACACCGGTTAATACTTTTTTCCGTGAGAATTTTAGCACAATCCTATATTTAATTTGCAGACATCACAATTCCGCCGCAATGTTTTTGTCGATATATAACCCGATCAAATCGGCAAGATGCTAATATTACAGACGTTGAACTGTAATAAGTTATTTTGAATTTAGTCGGATTTAATTGGAGTCCAATGGAGTCCATTGACATTTCAAGTCGGGACAACCATGAAAATAATAGAAACTGACTGAAGTTTTTGTCTCATTCTGTCATAAGCGAAAGCTCATAAGAAAAATACAGTGTCAACTATCTGTTTTCAGTTTCTATTTTTATGCGGCTTCTATCTCAGAACAATAACTAAAGCATAGAAACCGTGTTAAAATAACAACAAAATACAATATTCTACACTGTTTTTACTTATGGCATTGTTAAAGCATCAGAAAGAGATGCATATACAATGCCATTTGCGTAAATGTGCAGGTTGTCCTGGGGTACTGATGTGATCAGGGTTGTACTATATCGATGAAATATATTTATCGACTAAATGTTTCGTCCTAAGAAAGTCATAAATGTACTCTACTCTGATTGTATCGATTCGTTAAATGAGTACGATTCATAAAAAAAAAACAACTAGTTGCACTCCTGGAGTGCCGGCAGAAGTGAAAACTCGCCTTTGCGGCATACTCAGGTCCGTGTCCTTCTTACGAATTTTCGATCAATTCATGTGTCCTGACGCGAGTTTTCTATTTTACCCATCCCAAAAAGTGCACAAAGCCGCTAAAGAGGCTTTTAGTTTAAAAGTTACGTCAAGATACACCTAAATAACTCCTAATCGCATGGCGCCGCTTGGCTTCATCTGATAAATAGGTAAAAAAAAAATCCATACTTTACCCACCGCGCGTCTACTGTCTACTGCTGGTCATTAGGCCTTACCCAGTATTGGTCGAACGGCAGAATACCTAATATGATGTCAATCATATTTTCGATTATTTCGAAATTCAAACAGTGCCTACTTACCTACCTTACCTATGAATGCGCAAAAAACCCAATGCATTCGATTTACAGTCCCCAATGTGAGGCAGTCCAACGTTGACATACTAGTTGAAGGTAAAATAGACTTTGTAAATGATACCACCTTCTTAGGAATCACAATAGACTCTAAATTGCAATGGGGCGCTCATGTATCAAAAGGTAATATAAGGTCAGATATATTTTTCACTTGATCAATGGGCCATTCAGCATATTCCAAAACCATCTAAAGCTTTTCCCAGCTAGCTTTGAGGAACAGTCAGTAAAGGAAACATAATCAGGTAGGTAAAGAGAAACACATAATTCGAAGTGATATTTTTTATTTTATAAAACTTTTACACTAGGGTAAAAAAGTGCCAGTGTGTTATTTGTGAAAAATTCACAGTGTTGGTAATAGAAAAACAAGAGGTGAAGAAAAACAAGAGATTACTTTACCCACTTTCATTACTGTCCAAAATAAAATGTTTTTCATAATTTTAAATATAAATAATAAAACCGTTTCCGTAAACTTTCTTATTACCATTGATTTATAATTCGGCAAATAAAAAAGGAAGGTAAAGCATCGTGTTTCAATCGCTTCCATTTAATTTTATATTCGAAATTAATGTATCGGCACGGCAGTAAAATATTTTGAACAAATTCGAGTATGTATGATATTTTATGTCCAATATGTCGCTTGAAAGTTCCTCGGATCCACACCTTTTTATCCTTTTACTTCAGGGAGCTGCAATAAAATTTCAACAATAATTTTCTTCATATTAGTAAAAATCGATTCTTTTTAGGGTTCCGTACCCAAAGGATAAAAACAGGACCCTACTAATATGACTCCGATATCCATCTGTCTGTCACCAGGCTGTATCTCATGAACCGTGATAGTGAGACAGTTGAAATATTACAAACAAAAATTTCGGGCGTTTTTATAGCTTACGCCCACGGCTCCGCTCGCGTTAATGTCTATCCCCGATAACAGTACCTTATTCTGAGATGTAATTTATGTCTATGTTCTTTTCCGTACTCCAGAGATCGTGCAATGGTGATGATGATGATGCAAAATTTCATGATGATCGGTTCAGAAGTTACGGCGTGGAAGCGTAACAAACAAACTCACTTTCACATTTATAATATTATATGTAAGGATGGTACGGAACCCTTCAAAAATATCCCTGATAGCAAGACCGTCATAAAAAATATCGATATACTCGTAGATACGTGATTTTACCACATCACTAGCAAAAAAAACTAACCTAATTTGAAATAAGGAAAAAACGATAATTTTAAGCAAAATACCTATAAAAGTTGTCATTTATACAATACGTTATATAATTGACAATATTATTGTTGTATTTTGAGGTATTTTGGGTTTTAATTATGCACTTTTAACTGAAAAACTTACCGAAGAAAATTATGTTTTACAGAATTTATTTCTGTTCGTCCTAAATGGGATTTACATCGCTCCATTGCACAAGACATTGTTTAGTATAATGGTCATTTGATAACGCACCAACCCAACACCGGTTAATACTTTTTTCCGTGAGAATTTTAGCACAATCCTATATTTAATTTGCAGACATCACAATTCCGCCGCAATGTTTTTGTCGATATATAACCCGATCAAATCGGCAAGATGCTAATATTACAGACTTTGAACTGTAATAAGTTATTTTGAATTTAGTCGGATTTAATTGGAGTCCAATGGAGTCCATTGACATTTCAAGTCGGGACAACCATGAAAATAATAGAAACTGACTGAAGTTTTTGTCTCATTCTGTCATAAGCGAAAGCTCATAAGAAAAATACAGTGTCAACTATCTGTTTTCAGTTTCTATTTTTATGCGGCTTCTATGTATATTATTCTTCTGAGGCTTCTATGTATATTATTCTTCTGAGGGTTGTCCCGACTTGAAATGTCAATGGACTCCATTGGACTCCATTAAATCCGACTAAATTCAAAATAACTTATTACAGTTCAACGTCTGTCACATTAGCATCTTGCCGATTTGATCGGGTTATATATCGACAAAAACATTGCGGCGGAATTGTGATGTCTGCAAATTAAATATAGGATTGTGCTAAAATTCTCACGGAAAAAAGTATTAACCGGTGTTGGGTTGGTGCGTTATCAAATGACCATTATACTAAACAATGTCTTGTGCAATGGAGCGATGTAAATCCCATTCAGGACGAACAGAAATAAATTCTGTAAAACATAATTTTCTTCGGTAAGTTTTTCAATTAAAAGTGCATAATTAAAACCCAAAATACGTCAAAATACAACAATAATATTGTCAATTATATAACGTATTGTATAAATGACAACTTTTATAGGTATTTTGCTTAAAATTATCGTTTTTTCCTTATTTCAAATTAGGTTAGTTTTTCTGCTAGTGATGTGGTAAAATCACGTATCTACGAGTATATCGATATTTTTTATGACGGTCTTGCTATCAGGGATATTTTTGTTAGTGTTGAGCCATGCAATAGTAATGTAACAAATTGAACCATCATGGTAATTAAACAACCAGCAAAGTGTGAGTCGGACTCGCGCACGAAGGGTTCCGTACCATCCTTACATATAATATTATAAATGTGAAAGTGAGTTTGTTTGTTACGCTTCCACGCCGTAACTTCTGAACCGATCATCATGAAATTTTGCATCATCATCATCACCATTGCACGGTCTCTGGAGTACGGAAAAGAACATAGACATATCTTACATCTCAGAATAAGGTACTGTTATCGGGAATACACATTAACGCGAGCGGAGCCGTGGGCGTAAGCTATAAAAACGCCCGAAATTTTTGTTTGTAATATTTCAACTGTCTCACTATCATGGTTCATGAGATACAGCCTGGTGACAGACAGATGGATATCGGAGTCATATTAGTAGGGTCCTGTTTTTATCCTTTGGGTACGGAACCCTAAAAAGAATCGATTTTTACTAATATGAAGAAAATTATTGTTGAAATTTTATTGCAGCTCCCTGAAGTAAAAGGAAATTAAAAAGGTGTGGATCCGAGGAACTTTCAAGCGACATATTGGACATAAAATGTCATACATACTCGAATTTGTTCAAAATATTTTACTGCCGTGCCGATACATTAATTTCGAATATAAAATTAAATGGAAGCGATTGAAACACGATGCTTTACCTACATTTATATTTGCCGAATTATAAATCAATGGTAATAAGAAAGTTTACGGAAACGGTTTTATTATTTATATTTAAAATTATGAAAAACATATTTTATTTTGGACAGTAATGAAAGTGGGTAAAGTAATCTCTTGTTTTTCTTCACCTCTTGTTTTTCTATTACCAACACTGTGAATTTTTCACAAATAACACACTGGCACTTTTTTACCCTAGTGTAAAAGTTTTATAAATAAAAAAATATCACTTCGAATTATGTGTTTCTCTTTACCTACCTGATTATGTTTCCTTTACTGACTGTTCCTCAAAGCTAGCTGGGAAAAGCTTTAGATGGTTTTGGAATATGCTGAATGGCCCATTGATCAAGTGAAAAATATATCTGACCTTATATTACCTTTTGATACATGAGCGCCCCATTGCAATTTAGAGTCTATTGTGATTCCTAAGAAGGTGGTATCATTTACAAAGTCTAGTATTTTACCTTCAACTAGTATGTCAACGTTGGACTGCCTCACATTGAGGACTGTAAATCGAATGCATTGGGTTTTTTGCGCATTCATAGGTAAGGTAGGTAAGTAGGCACTGTTTGAATTTCGAAATAATCGAAAACATGATTGACATCATATTAGGTATTCTGCCGTTCGACCAATACTGGGTAAGGCCTAATGACCAGCAGTAAACAGTAGACGCGCGGTGGGTAATGTATGGATTTTTTTTTACCTATTTATCAGATGAAGCCAAGCGGCGCCATGCAATTAGGAGTTATATAGGTGTATCTTGACGTAACTTTTAAAGTAAAAGCCTCTTTAGCGGCTTTGTGCACTTTTTGGGATGGGTAAAACAGAAAACTCGCGTCAGGACACGTGAATTGATCGAAAATTCGTAAGAAGGACACGGACCTGAGTATGCCGCAAAGGCGAGTTTTCACTTCTGCCGGCACTCCTGGAGTGCAACTAGTTGTTTTTTTTATGAATCGTACTCATTTAACGAATCGATACAATCAGAGTAGAGTACATTTATGACTTTCTTAGGACGAAACATTTAGTCGATAAATATATTTCATCGATATAGTATAACCCTGATCACATCAGTACCCCAGGACAACCTGCACATTTACGCAAATGGTATTGTATATGCATCTCTTTCTGATGCTTTAACAATGCCATAAGTAAAAACAGTGTAGAATATTGTATTTTGTTGTTATTTTAACACGGTTTGATCGGCCCGATAAATTGGGTAATGTAATCGCCGCTTTAAGCTGGGAACAAATTATCTGACGTGTCCGTAAGTCGCGGCTGATGGACGCGGCTTGTTTCTATCTGATTAATACAAAATACACTAAACTGTGCACATTGTCTGTCATAAATCGCGGACGCGACCTTGAGCGTACGGACGTCCGAACAGGATCTGGCTGGCTGGATGTTTTTGCGTCCGCGGACGGTATAAACGGTGCGCGGGGACGCGTCCGCGGACGTTTTAGGTTCATAAGCTTACCAAGCGTGCTCGCGGTGACACGTCAAGCGCGATGAAAGAAAAATTGATATTATGGACCCAAATACTCCTTTTATTATTTTTTTTGGCGGACAACACAACTCTTCCATGCTGGTCTGTGAGAAAAGAAAAAACGTAGAATGTACCAGCTGCTTCTCTTCTGCGCAGATCGTAAAAGCCGATCGAGAGAATGGGTAAAATCTGAGGAATCGTGTTAATAGGCGATGCGGCTAGGAACCCATCACTATTTTGATTCTGTTTTCCACCTTATGCCCACATACTAAACGTGGCCTTCAGGTCTTATAGATCTAGGCTCTGTCTACCCCGTAAGGGAAAAAGAATTGATACTGTGTATGTAACACAGCGCAGCTACCGCTAACTAAATAATCGTCCTCACTGTCGCTGCTTGACATGTTTTCCAGCTAACAATTCTTTCTGAAATGACTGGACAAACGTCCGAAGACCCGTCGTCCTAAAGGCGTGCACATTGTTAAGCCGCGTCCGTCAGCCGCGGCTTATGGACGCGTCAGATAATTTGTTCCCAGCTTTACACGCCAACCCTGCCAAACGAGGAATGTGGCTTTAGGGTTTGATAGTATTTGCGCGATTTGTGCTGGATTTTGGCAATCACTCGACTATTGCAAGATTGTAATGAGCCCGCCCCGATGTCAAATTAGGTATTGCTACCATAAGATAAGTCTATTTCATAGAGATAATATAATCCGTCTATTTTCCATTTTCTGACAATTATCTTATGTCTATGTTTTATAATCGATAAAAACTTATCGATTTAAATTGCTCCTTCTGTCAGATTCTGTGCTATTTAACTGTCCCTTCACTAGTAAATGTCTTTTAAAAGTGGCACCTCTTGAAATGTACGTGATTTTTTGATGTGAATTTGTAATCTTATTTTATCGTCATGTATTTCGCATTATTTTATTTGGAAATCATAAAATAGGCTTTTGCTCTTATTTGTGAGTTTGCATATTCCTATATTTTTAATTTAATTTGTATGTAAACACTTCCAGAGAGGGTGGGTAACCATGGGTCGTGTGATTCGTGCTCAACGTAAAGGTGCCGGTTCAGTCTTCGTTTCACATACTAAGAAAAGGAAAGGAGCTCCTAAACTTCGCTCTTTAGATTATGCTGAACGTCATGGATACATCAAGGGTGTTGTGAAGGTACGTAAATAAACAGCATTTATTACAACCTCACTTTGTCATGGTCCATATTTATCATGACATATAGGAAATGTGTAATATACTGGTGTTCTTATAATGTAGTGTGTTGTCGCTTACTAGAACCCTAACATTCGTTTACTACTATTACTGTAGTGATTTGAGACTGAAGAAAAAAAAAATTACATGGTCCTCTTAATTATTCGTGCCCCAGGTGCATGACTGGCTGTCAATTTAGTTAAACCTAACCTAATATCAATAGCCAACGTATCTAAACTACATTTGATTGCTGCAAAACCACCTACAAGAGCAGTGTGATGTCAGGACCATTTATCTGTTTCTAGAGCAGGTTGACTGTCCATCATCTTGCTAACGGTGTCATATTTGCCTAGTCAGTAAAACCAAGACTGAATGCTTTCAGTGCCATGAACATGTGTGCAATGACCCCATAATTAAAGTCAAACAAAATTGTAAGGAAAAATGTAGTATTTATAAAAGTTCTTGTGATTTGAAATGCATTTTAAATATTGATTTTGGGGTGCAATACACTCCCTGCAACCGCTGAGGTGCACCCAATTAACCTCCTGTATGCGGCAATACCAGACACAATAGTTAAACAATGCATTTTTACATAGATCTGTGCTCCTGCATATAAGCGATTAAAGGTTGTGTTTATAGTATATCATACTTATTACAGGACATTATCCATGACCCGGGCCGAGGTGCACCTCTGGCAGTGGTCCACTTCCGTGACCCATACAAGTTCAAGACACGAAAGGAATTGTTCATTGCTCCTGAAGGTCTCTATACGGGCCAGTTTGTGTACTGTGGAAAGAAGGCCACTCTTGAAGTTGGTATGTTGATTTTCTCTTATTTGTGTTCCCAATATAGGTTTGTTTCCTAAATAATATAATTAGTCTGTTGGTAAGACAACTGAATATATCAGACATGTATGGAGAAATGGCGTGGCATTTCATTTCTTGATAGAAACTTGGGCAGCCATATTCAAAAGTATGCTCTGCAGGCCCTCTTGGTTCCATGAAGCCTCTGTTGCATGTTTGTTTGTTTTTCTTGTGCTTAAGTGGCCAACACTGGTGTTCCATTTTAAGGTTCTAGCCGGATGTCCTGCCCAGTTTCATTTTAGACGCGACACTGGAGAGTACATTGTAAACTTTCATGTATATGAGATTGTTAACTAGTGGTGTAAAAATAATTACACCACTAGGCTGGGTTCAATAAGAATACTCTTATAATTTTATATGATGCTTGTATTAATATTATATCTGTAAAAGAATATCCAGGGCAAAAAACTTAAATTCAGTAAGTAATCTAAAATTTATTAAAAAAAAAGATTCTCGCATTTTTAATGCCTGCAACGCCTGTCATTTTGGTGTAAAGTCATTATAACATGAATGTCAAGATGACGGGACCCCGCCCGGTTTTGCGAATATGATTTGACTAGGATGTAGTACCATATTAGTGCTATTTTATACTTACATAATAAAATTGTACACTCAAATGATTTCAAGATATTCAACAAAGAAAGTGGTCCCGCTATTATGATATCAAAATGGCGGGACCACAATTCAGTTCTTAAAAAACAAATGGTTTCGTCGTAAACCGAACTCACCAAACTTTAATACGATATAGTACGACAAAGTTCCGATTGTTATTTATCATTTTTAATAAATATTTCAATAAAAAAAAAAAAATATTTTTGTTAAAAAATCTAAAGGAAGTGAAATTTTAACACAAGTACAAGAATATTGCTATTCAAATTTGTTTAGGCGTTAAACTTTAAGGCAGCCTAAAGTTTGCAATATTTTATACACTTTACAAAGACATTGGTATTTTAATACAGTTATTTTTGGTACTTAAAACTAAAAACACAGTTTTACAATAAACACATATCAAGTTTTCTCTTATGATCCTACATAACTATATTTTTTTAATCATGACTGCAGCGAGTAAGTTTAAAACAAATAGCTCACAAATATTAAGTTGCATTGTATCAGCAACAAGAAGTGTCTATATAATTTTTTTTTTTACTTAGTATCGTGGTAGTGTTCAATAACATTTATAATAGTAATTATCTAATCTGTGTTTGTTACAAAATAATGAAAAGAGGAAGAAAATCCGCGGTTCCTATAGATCAACAAAAAAACTTTTTCTAAAGTACACAGATGTATTTAGAAATCGTCGATATCCTTCTAGCAGTGATCAAGTTTTTAGCCAGATCAGTAAATAACTGAATTATCATATGACGCCGAAAAGTTTGTATATATCACTTAAAAAAACTCACGATTATTTTTATAAGGGTGATTCTGCGACATCTGAAGATATTGAATATATACATATCTGTAAAAATTTCAACTCTCTAGCTATCACGGTTCATGAGGTGACAGACGGACCGACAGACAGACAGACCGACAGCGGAGCGATATTAATAGGGTCCCGCTTTTACCCTTTGGGTACGGAACCCTAAAAACGGCAAAAAATTATGTCTGTTGTATGGAAGCCCCCTTACATATAAATTTTATTTTAATTTAATTATTCATTTTCAAGGTGAATATACAACTAAATATTCTGTGAATATTTCAAGCGTCTACCTGTTGCCGTTATCAATATCGAGCAAAAAAAGTCACGTTTGTTGTATGGTGGCAACAGAAATACATTATTTGTGAAAATTTAATAACTTTCACGGTTCAGGACAGACAGACAGACGGACAGCGGAGCGATATTATTCGGGTCCCGTTTTTTACCCTTTGGCTACAGGACCCTAAAAACGTAGAATGCTTCTCTTCCTGTATTTCTATGTTACGCCGGTCAAAAGAATGGGCGAAAATCTGAGGAATTATGTTAGTAGGAGATGCGGCTAGCAACCCATCACTATTTTGATTCTGTTTTTCACCTTTACGCCCGCCGGCATGCTAGGCGTGGCTTTTAGGTCTCATAAACCTGGGCTCTGTCTACCCCGTAAGGGAAATAGAAGTGATAATATGTATGTATGTTTTAACATTTTGGCTTTGCATTAAAATCACTTAATTTTTATGCAAAGGTAAATTAAAACAAATTCAATGTAGAATAACCCTCCATAATAAAACTGTCAAACGAACGCCTAAGCAAATTGTAAGAGCAGTATATTGCTACTTGGCTTTGAAATTCACTTTTTCTTCAGGAGCTTAATCATTGAAAATATTTTTTTTTTTTTTATAATTGAAATTATTCTTTTAAAAGATAAACAACAATCGTAACTTCGTCGTACTATATCGTATTAAAGTTTGATGAGTTCGGTTTACGACGATGGCATTTGATTTTTAAGAACTGAATTGTGGTCCCGCCATTTTGATATCATAATAGCGGGACCACTTTCTTTGTTGAATATCTTGAAATCATTTGAGTGTACAATTTTATTATGTAAGTATAAAATAGCACTACATCCTAGTCAAATCATATTCGCAAAACTGGGCGAGGTCCCGTCATCTTGACATTCATATTATAACACACACTACAATACATTAAACTCATTGAAGATGTATCATAAACCAAAACAACCATGATTTTTCTTGAACCCATGAACATGGATTTGAACCTTTCATTCCAGAAAAAGTCAACTGTGCCGAGGAATTTACATTAACGCAGGCGGAGCCGCGGGCAATAGCTAGTATGTTATACATCCCAAACCGGTCATGAATACCAGTGCGCCACAAGTAAAATTGGTGGTAGATGCCTAGTAATTTGAAGTCGCTAAATTATATACAGATCAGCCAATATTTTAAGATTAGGATTAAAAAAAAAATTATTAATGCTTTGCTTTTTATGTTTTATAGGAAATGTGATGCCTGTAGGTGCTATGCCTGAAGGTACCATTGTTTGCAACTTGGAAGAGAAAATGGGTGACCGGGGTCGGCTGGCTCGTGCCTCTGGAAACTTCGCCACAATCATTGGCCACAACCCAGATGCCAAACGAACTAGGGTCAAGCTGCCATCTGGTGCCAAGAAAGTTTTGCCTTCTAGCAACAGAGGCATGGTTGGTGAGTAATATATTCTTTGCATTTTTATACTTTTTAAAATGGTAACATGCATTCAGTAATTCAATCAATGTAACAAAACCATCTTAAAACTTATTGGATATGATGACTTTCAACTTACCTACTCTGAAAAATCTATGATTACACAGAGGCTCTTTCTGAAGATAGTTTAACTTCATTTATACAGACATAACTTTGCATTACAAAAAGTTAATTTTAATTTTATGTTGCAGGAATTGTTGCTGGAGGTGGACGTATTGATAAGCCCATACTGAAGGCCGGTCGTGCCTACCACAAATACAAGGTGAAGCGTAACTGCTGGCCATATGTACGAGGTGTAACCATGAACCCTGTAGAGCATCCTCACGGTGGTGGTAACCATCAACACATTGGTGAGTTCTTTTTTTAACTAAGTGTTTTTTTACTATATGTAGGTGTGCTCTATTAATCTGTTATACTAAATCCTTAATTTTTTATATATGTAAATATGATGGGGTCTGCACCTAAGGGCGCCAATTGGTCTCCGACCTATGTTGGTGTTGCTGTCACATGGTTTATCTTTTTAATTAAAACAGCGTGAATTAATATTGTTAAAACCACCGAACAATAAAAAAGAGTGCAAAGTAGCTGTGATGCGGTCGCAACAAATAAGCGACGTATAGCTAACATCACGCCTTGTCGTGCCTAGTCGTATTCTAAAGTCGAGTCAGGTCGTTTGTTCAAGACATTGAATTCACTTCGGAATTTCTTTGTCAATATGCCGTTTTGTTCAATTTTAGAGTCCAAAAACAATAGTAGAAGAAATAATCTTAAAAATGGAGGTATGGAAGTATTTAATACCGTCGGTGAATATTATTTCATTTTGTTGTCTTTGAAATATTAGTTCATTAATATTTACAAAAACTTAAAATTAAAAAAATAAAAGTTGTTGTTAACTCACCTTAGTATCTTTCACGTAAAGTCTAATTTATCAAATTTTATTTAACACGTAATTCTCGAAACTTTATGCTTCTCGATTAGTGATGTGCAGGTGATGTTTCTGATTGTATAAAAGTATTTTAGGGATCCCAAAGATCCTGGTTTCAAAGAGAAATGGTTAGATGGAACTGGAAAGGTTGCTTGGATGCCAACCAAGTTTAGTACCATATATGCTCGAAGCATTTTGAGAAAATTAATTTCCTAATTTAAAAAAAAGGATTTAGGTACCTACATGCTACATGAAACCTACAGACTTTATCCCTTACGGGGTAGACATATCCCTAGGCAATACAACTTTTGGCCACGTTTAGATTGTTGGTGGGAAATAGTATCAACAAAACAAAATAGTAATGAGTGGCTAGCCGCATCACCTATTGATATGATTCCTTAGAATTATGCCCAATTCCTCGACGCGATTTTGCGGTCTGTGCGTAAAGAGAAGCAGTTTACGCATTCTAAATAACATATAGTCTAAAATCTAAAAAATACGCGTTTTAGGTATTTTTTTCAAATTATGGTATTGTCATCGGTATTTGAAAAGTGTGTGAAATTTCAAATTAATCTTACATTACGAAGTGGGTAAAATCGAGTTCAAAGAATCCGTTACATACATGCATAATACAAACATACATAGATAAAAGTGTAGCTAATAAAAAGCGTGTTAAAACGTCAAAAACCAAATTAATAACACACTAAAAAGTTTCTCTATCTTTCGATATCGATATTGTGCCGCAATAATCAAACCGTTCTGCACTGGTCGAGTAGCGGTAGAATATACGCGTGCGACGCTATTTTAAACCTTATTGTTAGAACGAGAGCGGTAGCGAGTCAGTGGCGCTGGAGGTATTTAGGATGAAAGTAGTGTGTAAAATATTTCTTTTATACAGGTAACCAAAATCTACTCTAAAGCGCTTATTACACTATCCAATTTTTAGAAAATCTAATTAGGAAATTGGAAGATGTAATCGCTGTTAGAGTAGATTGGATCCGATTTAGTCGAAATCAAAGGTCCCGACCGCTCTGTTTCCTAAATTGTCTACGATTTAGGACAGTGTAATCGCAACGCTACGATTTAGGACGACTATTTGCCGGCTCGCGCTTGGTCCAAGTGGACGTATCGGCAATGGCGACTGTTTCGGAAGCATTGCCCACCGAAAAAGAAGTGTTGTTACAGATGATAGAAATGAATAGGGAAATGCCCTATCTTTATAATAAAAAACCGGCCAAGTGCGAGTCGGACTCGCGCACGAAGGGTTCCTTACCGTTATCTATAAAAACTGCAAAAAATCATGTCTGTTGCATGGGAGCCCCCCTTTACTATTAGTTTTATTTAACTGAATATCCTGCGAATATTTCAAGCGTCTACCTGTTGCCGTTATCAATATCGAGCAAAAACAAGCAAAAAATCATGTTTTTGTATAGGAGCCCCCTTCAATATTTATTTTATTCTATTTTATAGTATTTCTTGTTATATCAACAACAGAAATACATCAGCTGTGAAATTTCAACTGTCTAACTATTACGGTTCATGAGATACAGCCTGGTGACAGACGGACAGACAGACAGACGGACAGCGGACCGATATTAATAGGGTCCCGTTTTAACCCTTTGGGTACGGAACCCTAAAAATGACAAAAACTTTTTTAATAAGCCATTGGATACCAGACAAATCGTCAGACTCAATTTTTTTCTTAATGATAAATTTTCTTTAACCCAGCATTTTCTCTTTTTCCTTTTTTTATATCTATCGTTCCCACTGCTACGGCTAAGGCAAGAAGCCCTACTTATTTTCTGTTGCTTTGATAAATACGGCGCCATACATACTCTTTCAAATCTGTGATTGATAGGGACGTGCAACCCCAGCGCAATCGGTCGATGGACGCGTTGTCCCGATTTAGAAAACAATTTAGTGTGGTGTGATCACTAGCTTCCAATTTAGGTTCCTAAGCGTTCCTAATTAGATTTTCTAAAAATTGCATAGTGTAATAAACGCTTAATCAAACAACCGAACTAAAGCTGCGCGTTCACTGGAGCGGCCGGAGCGCCGGCATTTACAAAATGCCGGTGGGGTGCGTTCACTGCATTCGGATTCCGGAACGGCAATATCAGCATTTTTAAAGCAATCGTCATAGCTTGCACGTGCTTAGCGTTATGGAGGATAGTGATAAAGATTTTTTTTCGTTATTAGCTGTATTTTGTCAGAAGAGGAGAAGAGAAAAAAAAAGAAAAGAGATATGGGTGCATAATATGAACTCTAAAAGACTCCTCTATGGAGAGTGTCATACATTATATGCTGATTTATTAAAAGATGAAGATAGATTCTTTGGGTACATCCATATGACACGAAAAAATTTTTTTGAACTTCACTTTATTCTTGAACCTTATATTTTATTTTACTACTTTTTCGGCATGATTAATATACATATCCGTACCAAATTACAGCTTTCTAGTACTTATAGTCTATTAGTAAAACCACAGACGGACAGACGGACGGACAGACATGGCGAAACTATAAGGGTTCCCTATTTACTACGGAACCCTGAAAATTGGTTGACTGTAAAGTCAGTTTACGGCCAATAATTTAACGTGATAACGGGGAGAGATAGATGCGTGATAGATACTACTACTACTACTGCTGCTGCTGCTGTTGCTGGTCTGGAACGTGACATTTTTTGTGAGTGCAGCTAATGTTCATCGATTTGTATTTTTGTTTTTAATGTCAGTATTTTCATCACTCTATTTTTTCGTCTTACTCATTCACGACATATGTATTTGAGGAACACCACAATGAACTTTTACAGTTTAATTCAATACCAGCGGTAGACTCGAAAATTAGACAAAAGTTAAATTAAATGCTGCGTGCCTGCTGCTTGCATGCTGCATGCTTACTTGAATGCTGCGTACATTATGGTTACTATATACGTACATTTTCTGTAACATGTTGATCAATTGCTCATAATATGTAACCTAAGTCAAATGATGATTCTGACAATACATTTTCTCAGATATGATTGACTATAGAAATGAATTGTATGGCAAAAGGCAATTGTAACTATGTGTGAATTTAACTTTCTGCGATAAAATGATTCTCCTTTTTAATTATTATGGCTATTAAGTTTATGTCATGGGATGATTAGCTATGAATTTAAAAGTTATGGATGATCTAAATCGAATTCCTACGAAATGAGGTTTCTACCATCCGCTGTTATTCATAATAATATTCCAATATAAAAAATTCTACCATAAGGGGTAGGTCTTCTTATGAACGGCAACACTGACGACTGCCGATGCCGGTGACGTCAACGGCAGAAATTCCGGTCTCCGGCACGGAAATGCCGATGCAGTGCACGCAGTGCCATACAAAAGCAACAAATCCGTCCGCTCCGTCGCACAGTGGTCTGAAATTCGCGTTCCATTCACATAGAAAACGAAAGTGGCATTAGTGCTGATTTTTTTACTCGATAATTTTCTGGATTTATTGACATGTATAATCATGCAGGTTACGTTATTAAAGAGTTCGTCGATCCGGAGAAAAAAAATATTTTAAATTTTTTTGTATGGAGGAAAATATTAAATTATTTTTTTCTCGCGACTGCATAGAGCTGCCACCTTCCGCTTACATGGCGTGTTGTCCTACTATAGTCGATACCTACAAGGTATAATATACGTACCCATGCGCGCCGCTTTGGTCGTAGGTAGAAGTCAAACTTTGAGAAATTCTATACGGAAATTATGCTAATTTATTTCACGATTTCTTTGAACACAGTCTTTATTTAATATTAAGTACATTTATTTATGAGGAATTTTGCCTTTTTTTACTAAATAAATGTTGTTTACTACAATGAAACGATAAAATAATTCATTTCAAAATCTATTCTATTTCAATTTATTCACTGGAAATAAATAAATAAATATATAGGGACAGATCACACAGATTGAACTAGCCCCACACTAAGTTGTGAAATTGTGTCGTGGTATACTAACGCAACGATACTATATTTTATAAAAAATACATATATAGATAAACATCCAGGACAATATTCAGGACATAATTATTTATAAACTAAATAAACTTCTATTTTAAAACGTGCATGATTATACATGTCAATAAGTCCAGAAAATTATCGAGTAAAAAAATCAGCACTAATGCCACTTTCGTTTTCTATGTGAATGGAACGCGAATTTCAGACCACTGTGCGTCGCTTCGATTCCGATGCAGTGAACGCGCAGCTTAATTGTGATGAAATTTAAATAGAACCAACAAAGCATACCCATTCAAATAAAAAAAAAAAGAATTTTTAAAATCTGTTCATAAATGACGGAGTTCTGAGGTAGGTAGCAAACATTAAAAGTAGTAGACGCTTGAAATATTCGCAGAATATTTAATTATTATTCACTTTAAAAATAAATAACTAAACAAAATTAAAATTTAAGGGGGAATACAACAGACATGATTTTCGGAACCCTTCGTGCGCGAGTCCGACTCGCACTTGGCCGGTTTTTTTAAATCCATTGGTTTAGATAACGACAGTTTTGGAATCCAAGATGGCGGATGCGACTTGTCATGAAAAATTTACATGGGTGTCGCTTTCTGGGTTTTTTTGGGTGAGGATCTCAAAAATGACGTCAGTTTTGGAATCCAAGATGGCTGACGCGAGTTGTCATGAAAAATCGACATGGGTGTCGCATAATGTATCCCTAATTGAATGAATTCATTCAGTGAAAAAACACTGAATGAAAAAAGCTGTCAGTTGCACAGATTATTTATAAGTTGTCAAAGCCATTTGTCATTAAAAAAATTTTTGGTTTGGACAGAGTTTATGCTCCAAATGAATAGTATGTTTGAATGAATAGTATGTTTGACTGAAGTTTTATTAAGTTGTTCACACTGACGGAACGAATTTTTCTTATAATTATTATCTATTTGTTATTCAGGTAAGGCTTCGACTGTCAAGAGAGGAACATCGGCCGGTCGCAAGGTCGGTCTCATCGCTGCGCGCAGAACTGGAAGAATTCGCGGTGGCAAGACAGACACGAAGAAGGAGGCGTAAATGCGAATTTATGCGTAATAAAATAATTAAAACCAATACCTTGTTTTTATATAAATAACTACCTAACATTATTTGTTTTAACGTATTTTCTTATAAGTTACAATATCTGGTAGTTAATCCTTGATAATACCTAACATTTTTTTAAACGTATTTTCTTAATGGTTACAATTTCTGGTCGTTAATCCTCGATAATATCTTCCAATTTGTTTCGTGATTATAGTTGTGTGCGTTACCCCAGCAAGAAAGTAGGTTCTAGAAAGACGAGAGAGTAGAACGAATAATTGGTACCTTATGTGCTGAAGATGTGCCCGGATGCCCGGAAATATAAATTAGTGGAGTTTGTAGTTATGAAAAAATAAACCGGCCAAGTGCGAGTCGAACTCGCCCATGAAGGGTTCCGTACCATTATCTGACGTCTAAAAACGAGCCCACAAGATGTTGGTAACTGAAGAAAATTTGTAAAGTCCTACTTCACACACAAGGGAAATTAGAAAAAGTATTATCCTTTTCAGTACCACCACGAGTAGAGGCAAGCGCTGGTAACAAGATTTCGTAGGTATATTACCTACTTTGATTCCCGAGCGCAATAGGTACCAAGCGGCCTCCTATCTGCCACTAATTATGGGAAGTAAGCCGAGGGGTTTCTGAAATAAGTGGCGGCAGCTGAGTGCGTTACCCCAGCCGACTAAGTGCTCGTTTTAAGAATTGATAAATGCAAATAATTAGATCATTACTTCGTGTAAATGTCCCCGAAAGTAAATAATTTGACACCCCGCCGTTTCAGAGATAATGAGGAAAATAAAATTCGGCTGGCGTAACGTTACCCCAGCCGACTTTTTTTGATCCCGTCGGTTTATCTGGATAAAAAGTATGCACAAAGATAGATTGAATTTGCTCTCAAATGTCCCCGATAAAATTAAATTTGACACCTTTATGGATTTCGAGTTATTTCATTTTCTGCTGCGGTAACGTTTGGCCAATCTCTGTATCTCTGAAACCGTAAGACGCAGAATCATGATTTTTTTTATACGTATAGAACGGAATTTGTCACCATTTGACACCTAGTTATCTTAAATATTAATAATATGGTTTGCGAGTAATAAATATTATTCTGAAAACCATAATTTCGGTTCTAGTTATTAAACGAGGGAACCCTGAAAATTCAAACTAGTCCTAATAGATGCCTCTTATAGAGACATACAAAACATCAAAACTTTCATCAGCTTAATCCAAAGCATTGGCAAGTTATAATGATATTACTGGTTCCAGAAAGCCAGATTCTGGGCTCTCGATTTAAACGAGGAAAATAATACTTTCCTTTTACCTGGCTGATTCCATATTTAAACAATAATTAGACACTTTATCGAAAAACATACATACCAATTTTTAGCTTGATATACTTTCGTATATAAGAAATGATAATTAAAAACTAAACCTAGATATTTTTTTCCGATTACCCGACCAAGTTCTGATGTGCATCTGAAAGCGGCCGTACGATACATAACGTATACCTTCTAAAATCTGCACAGTAATAATAAGTGGTTGGGTATATTCAAGTAGAAAAATTGTTAGGATTAATTTTAATATTATAAAGACTCGTATTTAATAAATGAAACCTTAGGGTCAACAGCAGAAATAGCCTCCGTGGTCCAGTGGTTAAGGCGTTTGCCTGTTGACCCGGGGGTCGTGGGTTCGATTTCCACCGGAAGCATACTTTGTTTAGTTGTTTCCAGTTTGGTAGGACATTGCAGACGTGAATCACCTGATTGTCCGATAATAAAGATGATTCCGTGCTTCGGAAGGCACGTTAAGCCGGTGGTCCGGCTGCCATTAGTCGTTAAAGGAACCACGTCAGGGGCCGAGAGGCGGTTCCGAAGAACTCTGACACCAGGGTGTGCATGGTCGATTGACCGTGACACCTATTCAAAATGATGATGAGCACTTAGTCGGCTGGGGTAACGCACTCGCGGCAGCTCTGTCAGTTGTTGTCTCAGGTTGTGCTTGTTGTCAAATATGTTGTCAATGACAACGCCTCATCGCTACGACATAGTATACACCATAGAGATAAGATAATCCTGAGTATACACAAACTACGAAGAAGATACTATTACTAGTATATCTTTGGCTACGACTGTGTGCCATATTGTGGAAATGCTTCAAGAAACCCCATGGGTTTCTTTGATTGATTTCAGTCTCCTATTCCTATTCCTACTGATGGTTAGGGAAATTAGATTACGTGTATTCTGGAGAAAAATAATAATGTAATAAGGAATTTATGATTAAATTGTAAAAATAGGAATGCAGTTAAAAATGGGTATGATTTAAGCTATCACCAATTCAATTAGTTTTGTGTTTCAAGGGTTTGCCCGCAAAATAGTAGATTTGTCACCAAAATGTGGTCACCAAACATAAAATCAATTCCACAATAAATCACTTCAAATCATCGAGATTTAGGATTTAGTACCAAATAAATGTTTTTGTATGTATTATATAATAGGTTTGTCTTTAACCAAACTAATTTAAAGTGATCATCAATACTTAAATCATATGCCACTTGAAAAATTCATAAAGCACCAAAAAAATGTAGGGTTGTCGTCATCATCGTTTCAGCCAAGAGTCTACTGCTGGACATAGGCCTCCCTCAAGGACCTAAATTTACACAGGTAGTATAATTTTATTTGGTGACAAATCTAACATTCTGATCACAAAGCTATTAATCAAGTAATAAAACTATTATTAAAAGAACGAAGTTGATATTCATCTAATGAACTACAATTTTTATGGTAATCCATCACTTATTTTACAAATATATTAACATTAATTTGATATTTCATATGTACCTGGGAAGTGGGAAAACTTTTTGTTTATCTGAGAACGAAGATATTTTGTGGCGATAGATCTATTAGGTGATACAAGTTGATGATTAATATAAACTTTGGTGACAAAAAATATAGTTCCCGTTAAAAATTTCACTTTTGCTAATAGATAGGTATATACTGTCGGTGTCATAGAACATTATAAGTGTGGTCTATAGGCACATCTATAGCAAGCATAGGATCAAATGAATAAAAATTATACATTTTTAAAAATTCTATTTTCAAAACGAGGCATTATCTTATCCTTAGAAAATAATGGCACGTTTTGAAAAAAAATATAGGTACATCACGATCACGATGAATGAACACGCCATTTTATCAGGCAGCAAAATTGAGAAAAAAATAGCGCGTTCAGTTTGTAACCTAGGTAGGAGGTAAAGGTAATGTAATGCTGCATCACGATGACATGGGAATGAGCAATTGATAATAATAATATATAAAACGAGAAGAGCTGACAATGAGGTCTGTGTGTCAGTCTGTAGTTCCCTGCCAGTGCCAATCGCTGAAGTCGCTCCTCAGTCTGCCGGCGGCGCCCGAAATATCTGGCCGTCGCTCGTCGAGCACGCGCCTCGGTGTTATCTACTTCACAATAACAGAGTATTTACTGTGATAAATAGAATAGTGATATAAAATAAATAATGAAAAGTTACATGCGACCATTAAAACTTCTTATAAATGTGAGGATTTAGTTTCCTCTTTGAAGTCCACATCAAGTGATATAGTGAACGCGCTGCCGCAGCTAGTATTCTGGGAAATTTACTTACAAAAAATCACGACCGCTAATTTATTATGCAATCTACATAAGTTGTCTTCGTCGTACTAAGTTCACGGTCAAATCAGTCATTATTACTTATTATCATTAGGGACTAAAAGTGATTAAAAGTTGAGAATTGTGTCACTGCTTGTGCATTTGTGTGGTTCGGTTACTACCTGTTACTACAGACATTTTGACACGTAAACTTTGCTTGATTGATTGCTTACATACACCATCGTATATGCGAATACAACACGCATACCAATTCAAAACCACGGAGTTCAAAACACTACTCGGGAACTTCACTTCAGTTCGTCCTAAGAGATACGAGTACATATGAAAATAAAAAAATGGAATCCAAGGTGATATTAAAAGAAAATAACCCAGATGAGCAATCCAACTTTGTGTCTAAACTGTTTGTAACGTAAGTACATAACTCAATTTAGAAATATACCTATTAGGTATTTATACCTACTGGAATACGCATGTTTGATATTTTTCAGGCTCTGCATATGGCAGTTCTATTACTATTATTTATGGTAGTACTATTCAGTGTTGCCACCGGCCAATCACTGCGGTGCCGTACACAAAAGATAAAATTGCCGTATTTGAACAAAAAACAGCGTACCGGATTTTTAATTTTTTTTTTTTACAAATACTGAAATAAAATCACACGGATTAAGCAAGAGAACCCCGGTTTATTTCGTATTAAAACATAATTAAAAATTAAACACCGCCGTGCCGTTAACCGTGTGGTATCCGGCAGAGTAGAATAGGACCACTACAAGTCTTCCCGTGGATGTCGTAAGGCGACTTAGGAAATACAAGCTAAACAAAGCTTATACGTGGGGCGCACTATAAGTTTCCGGAATGAATATGAAAAAATACTTTTAAAGGTACAAAATTAATTTTTTGTTTTTCAAAATAATCTCCCTTGGCGTCTATGCACTTTTTCATTCGATGAAACCAGTTTTGAAAACTTTTGTGCCACTCCTCTGTGGTGACCTCTGAAACGTGTTTTTCATACTCCTCGACAGCCTCTTCTGGTGATGAAAATCGTTGACCGCGTAATTGGTTCTTAATTTTTGGGAACAGAAAAACGTCACAAGATGCCAGGTCGGGACTGTATGCAGGATGACTCATGAGTTCTACATTTTTCGCCTTCAAAAGTCGTTTGTCTGTCTGGCCGTGTGAGAACTAGCATTGTCGTGGTGCAGGATGATACGGCGTTTACGGTTATTTTTACGGAGTTCGTCAATAACTTCCGGCAAACAAATGGTCGTGTACCAGTCACTAATCACTTCACTGTACGACGATTCTCTAAAGCAACAGTAGCCACGTGTCCAGTTTTATTAAAAAAAGAAGCAATCATCCGCTTAGATGCACTTTTCACGCGCGCCACTTTGGTTGGTTTCGGCTCATCTTGAAAGACCCATACGCTCGATTGCTGCTTTGTTTTGGGATCGTAGCAATAAATCCATGTTTCGTCACCTGTTACTATGTCCCACCCCAAATTTGACGCACCTTCGTTGAATCTGGTAAGTATGGCACTGCACCAAGTGACGCGGTCCGTTTTTTGAGCCTCGGTCAAGTTGTGTGGGATCCACCGCGAGCACAGCTTTCTCACACCCAAATGTTTGTGTAGGATTAATTGTATTTGACTCATGCCTATTTCTAAGGATGCGCGAATTTCATGGTAGGTCACATGCCTATCTGTTTCAATCATACGGCGCACAGCATCGATGTTTTTGTTGGTCACAGCGGTGGACGGCCGACCATCGCGAGATTCGTCACTGAGCTTGATACGACCGCGCTTGAATTCTGCAAACCAGCTATAAACAGTTGTCTTGCATGGTGCTTCATTTCTAAAAGCTGTTTCAAGCCGAGCGATGCTCTGTTGAGCTGTCAAATTACACTTAAAATCGTAGAAAATCATACTACGAAAATTTTCCCGAGTTAAATCCATGTTGATGCAGACACACAATTTTTTAAATGGCGCCACAAGGTAAAAACAAAAGACAGTCAAATGAAACAAACTGCATTCTACAGCCAAAGAGTTCTATTTTCAAATGTTGCAATAAATTTTTAAATATTGTTTATGTAAGTGGCCAGTTCCGGAAACTTACAGTGCGCCCTATGTAAACATCTAAGAGACCTCTCCAACCCGTCTGGCCAGCATGGAGAGTGTAGGCCAAGTCCACTGGCTGCTCTGGCCAAGTATGGCCCTAGTAGTACAGAGAGGGTCGTGCTCCTGTAGTGGAGACTAAAAAGGACCTGATGATTATGATAATGAAATACAATACATATACAATAATGTAGAGTTGTTTAACGAGCGCGGTTATGATAGGGAATTCCCCAAAACCAAAGACAATACAATAATTTATTAGAGATGCGTTCAATGTAATGTGTAGTGATAGATGTATTTGTAAGCTTTGTTGTAAATAAATAAATAAAATTTTTACGCAAAACTTATTATTAAAATTTTATTTTTTTATTACTGTGCTTGATTGCCGTATTTTAACGTACGGCATTGACTACTCTGCCGTACGCCGTACAATTTGACTTAATGGAGCCTGAATGCCGTACGATACGGCAATTGCCGTACGTTTGGCAACACTGGTACTATTACTTATTTTGTGTCTATGGCTTCTTTTGCGTAGTGCTGGTATTGACGCCTCAGATATTTTTGGGATATGCCCAAAATATTGTCATGAAAGAAAAAATCTTTTTTTTTTCCGATTTAAATAGGTAGTACTTCATTAACACCGCCTTCTATTAGCATGAAGGGAGCTTTGATAAGGATTAGAAAGCCCTGATAGCAGTTCTATTACTATTATTTATGGTAGTACTATTACTTATTTTGTGTCTATGCTATGGCTGCTCTTGCGTAGTGCTGGTATTGTCTCCTCAGATATTTTTGGGATATGCCCAAAATATTGTAATGAAAGAAAAAAGCTTTTTTTTTTCGATTTAAATACTTCATTAAAATCGCCTTCTATTAGCATGTAGGGAGCTTTGATAATATACTTAGTAAGGATTAGAAAGCCCTGATAGCACTGCCAGGCATCCGGATAAAGCCGGACACAAACAGTCAAGCTCTTTGTTTGCGTGTCCGACTTGACCAGCTTTTTTAAACATATAGTAAATGCTTTATTCAAATGTGTATCCCAACCAATCGACCATTTTTACACGGGCGAATTCATAGCCATCCTAGAAGCCTAGAAGCCAATCAATTCGACTTGGCCAAGGACGTTCTATAGTAGAAGGACTGAGCTCTCATAGTAATAATTGGAACAGAAAGAGAAGACAAACTTCGTAATTCTATCTCGCTCTAAAGTAGGGTGACCAACTATAGAATAGAAATTTTCGGACATAAAGTACTTAGGTAGGTACCACAGAAATATATCAGGATAGAACGGCCAAGTGGGCGGTACACGCGTATCTCAATCTTGTAAGATGGTACAAGATTCGTTAAACGTTCTCATATAGTCAGCGCGCACGTCCCAACTTGACCACATGCTTTATTGAGCGGTTTTTAATTGTAAAAATAAAGTATGAAAGAGAACAGGTTAAAACGAGGTATAACATTCCATGGGTCAATAGTTTGTTTTATCTAAAATCGTGAATTAACAAAAAAGAAATATTAAAACCTACCACGATTTTCAATGTAAAACGACAATACGACTTATTCACATCCAATACGCGTTATAAAAACATTTTATAGAGCTCGTTCCAAGGAAAACGCGCAACAATTATGTTATGTATACATAAACGGGACTTAGCACGAACCTTTATATTATTTGTTTCCGTTGACGTTGAGACTTGTTGCGACCACGATGGATGTAACTCCATTGAAACGACAACAGAAACATATAAGGTTCGTGCTAAGTTCCGTTTATGTATACATAATTATTGCGCGTTATTATTAATGTTTAAAGCGCGAAAGTTTAAAAAAGTATAGGGAACGTGCAATGTAAATGCAACTGTGTGATAATATTCAACACGAAAGCTCCATTAGCGTTGCGCTGTTGCACTGGTGTTATCGATAATTTAATAGTTAACATTATTATCTCAGATTTTTGAGTTTGCTCCCATGCGTTGATTAAAATACTTA
Source organism: Elegia similella (assembly GCA_947532085.1). Taxonomy (NCBI): domain Eukaryota; kingdom Metazoa; phylum Arthropoda; class Insecta; order Lepidoptera; family Pyralidae; genus Elegia; species Elegia similella. The sequence continues at coordinate 16,683,633 of OX383927.1, read as the reverse complement.
TTAGTAACGATTATGGAATGCATGTTACGAAAATACTTCTTTTTGTATGGAGCCTGCCTGGCAACCTGGCATACAATACGTTACAAGTACATCATAAGTCGTGTTTTTGTGAACATAAATGAAAGATAAGCCAATCGACAATGACAATTATTATCCAAAATGTCGCAACTGCTATACTTTCTGGGTTATGACAGTTTCAAAATAGTAGGATAAAAAACACTGATTTCGGTGACTATTTATCGATATGACGCGATTTATTTCTGGATGTCACATAACTATTTTCCTAGTAATGACGTAAAATTGGCTTACGCAAAACTGACACATAGCGGTTTTGAGAAATAGCAACAGTAGAGACTGTGGCCGAGTTCTTTTTCATCACATATTTTCAGTTTTAACAGTAGAGATGTTCATAGAACCCCTGATGGATCGAAACTTTATTTTATAATTTTATGTATGAAGTACCTATAGGTAAATATAACTGATAAATCAGATTCAACAAACTCGGCACACCCTAGCCAAGGTACAACACTTATTAACTCAAAACACTTAATGTTAATTATCTGTGAAAGGATATTCCACAATGCAGCGCGCTTTCGCTCATCTCTTGACACAACAAGTATGAACCGTATTTTATATTATTTTACTCATTCAGTCTGCTTAAAAAATACGAAAGCCGCGGGATTCTTTTTCATAATATGGCGAAAATGTTGAGAATTGAGATCGTGAAAGGGTTGCTAGACTAAATGTAAATTTCATACCATAGTAAGATTGCTATTTTATTTTATTTTTGAGAGAATTCAAAATTAACTGTGAACATACAGTTAAGTCAATAAATTAATTATTCCATATAAAATAAAACAGGAATATTTCATTATTAATTAAACATTCTGTTTTGCTTTACTACCATTTTCTTCATTTCTCTTGACACAACAAGTTTGAACCTTATATTATTTTACTCATTCAGTCTGCTTAAAAAAATCGAAAGCTGCGGAAATGTTTTTCTTAATATGGCGGAAATGTTGAGATTTTATTGTTCTGAGGTTGAGATCGTGCTAGGGTTGCTAGACTAAATGTAAATTTAATACCATAGTAAGATTGCTATTTTATTAAATTTATGAGAGAATTCAAAATTAACTGTAAACATACAGTTAAGTTACAAGTATTCCTTATAAAATTAAAAAGGAATATTTCATTATTATTTAACATTCTGTTTTGCTTTACTACCATTTTCTTCCATGATATTTTTAAACAATGGCAAGGGTGCGAGAGGGACATCAGCCTGAAGTATTACCGTTTCACTTTGCCCTAGAAACCTTTGCTTATCATTATGCTCTCTAATATGGATTTTTTATGACTTAGGGCGGCAAACGAGCAAAAAAATATCATAAACTGAAACAGTTCTATCAGGGTACTAAGGAAGAAAACGCTTACTATACAAGGTCCATTTAAATTAAGCGCATTTTAAGGGCTGGGTCCCATAGGTCAAAGAAACGCTTTAGTAAATAAATTTTAAGAAATCGACACGCTAGATTTTTTTTTTCATTCAAAATATTTGTTTCTATTAAACCATTTAACAACCTTTTTATCTGTAAGTAAAATTAAAGTAAATAATATTAAACATAAATTTACTACAAAAATCAACTGTGATAAAGCTTTGACTTGTTTACAGAAAAAAAAACCTATCTGACCTACTATTTAGCGACGATCCAAATTTAATAACAAACACTTTTATACAAACTCTAATGGAATCTTTAAAAGAAAGCACTACTATAACAAAAGTCCCGAAAAAACAACGACAGTTAAACCCTGGATGACGAAGGGTCTTCTTAGATGTATTGAGAATAGAAATCGATTACAAAAACAGTATCGTAATGATCCCACTAGTCAAATAATAAAAACAACATACACTAGGTATAGAAATTTTTGCAACAATATAATTAAAAAGGCTAAAAGAAATTATGAAAGAAATCTTATTAACAGCACAATCAAAAACAATAAGTTACTTTGGCAAAACATTAAAAGACTAACCTATAATATTAAAAGTAAAGGTCTTAATGAGGAATTATTAGATTTGAAGTCAACACCTCTGGAATCTGCAAATCATATTAATCATTATTTTGCAAGTGTCGGTAGCCAACTCGCAAATAATATTCAATCTAAATTATCTGCAGATGACATAAAAATATACCTAAATAACCTTCCCGGACAACCAATATTTTGCTCTTTTAAAAACTGATTTTGAGGAAGTAGGGTCAGGTGGGGTATATATGAGACAGGAATCAAATCTTTTGATTTTTAATCATCTTAAAATTAATTTATTATTAGTTTAAATGAGTCATACTATAAAATATTGTCATAGCTATGAAGTAATTTGTTTATTTTGTAGGTATTTTAACGATTTAGATATGTTTCAGTGTCAAATAAGTGTCTCATTATTTTCCTCCAAATGGGGTAAAAATAAAACATTGGTGGTGAAAAATGCAACATCCTCATATTTCCTTAAATTGCAATATTTGGCTCATTCAAGGTTTACTGTGAGACAGGGCGGTTAAAAATGATACTTTCTATGTTGACAACTGAATCATAAAAGTTTTTATCAAGCTCTAAAAAAAATACAAAAAAATAACGTGACATTTCGTTAAGCAATATTTGTTCTACGCTATTTCTTCATTATTTTAAAATCTTTAGGTCGTAATGAAATATAAAATCAATATGAAAACAAAACAAAAATAACATCTTTTTGTAGAAAAAATTACAATTTGTTATAATAAACACAAAGTTATGATAAATCTCATCTAGATTCCATACATTTTGTGGTTTGTCGTGCAAATTCAAAGAAATCATTGTCTTGTCTAATAAATCATAGAAGTGATAATTAATAAAAGGATCACTGGTAGCTTTGCGCCGAGATTTTTCCAATTGTTCTAATTTTTTTGTTACTAATCCATTTCTTTCAAAGAATGAAATCATCCAGTCCTTGCCAGGGTAGTCATTTTTAAAATTATTTTTGATGTATTTTTGAATTACATAGGTATGGACTATATTCTTGATCTCTTGTCTTGTTAGCGCCCAACCCCATTTCGCCATTATTCTAATCTTTGCAGCCAAGTCTGTTTCTTCTTCTTTGGTCAAAACCGTTTTCCTTCCTTGTTTAGTTGTATTTAAATTGTGAATTCGCCTCCATAACAAAGATTTATCAATGTTATATTTTGTTTCTCTCAGTGATAAGTTGCCTTCTCTCACCGCTTCCAATGCTTAGTGCAACTTGAGTTCGTCATAACTTTTTAGCTTAGGTACGCACATAGTTTCGAGGCATCTTTAATTTGTTTTATTTTTGCCCAACACTCTGTCTTATATTTTCCCCGCAGCTTGTCTCATATTTCCCCTTAAAACAAATGCGTGTGCCCTCGTCACTGTTCTACTAGAGACTAAAATGACAGTAGTCATCCGCAAGGTCAACTCCTGCCCAACGTAATGAGTGGGGATAAACGCGCGGGTGACGCGAAATGAAACGATACAACGAAAAGTGCCTCGATTGCGAAGAAAAGATTTCGCGCCAAAATTTGTAGTGCTGGGAAAAATATTTCGTGAATAATTAATTATGAAAATATTAAACGACACAAATATGGTTTATAATTATTTTATTAACAAGGTATATTTTTGATCGATTACGATTTAATTTCGATGTTTATTCTTGAAATTATAATGCTGTCTTATTTTTACCTAAAGTTTTGGATGCCTTATATTTACCCCACCTGACCCTATACATAGTTATCAAAAATTTGAAAATAGATAGTGCCCCAGGATGGGATAACATTTCCACTCGTTATATACAATATGCTAAAGATGACATTATACCGGTTATAACTCACCTGGTAAATCTCTGTTTTGAAAAGGGTATATTTCCTTCAATGCTTTAGCAGTCTATTATTACACCTGTGTTTAAGGGAAGAAAAGGAGACGACATCAATAGCTACAGACCCATCTCAGTTATCACAGTCTTGGCAATAACCTTGGAAAAATTATTAAATATACGACTTCTAAATTACCTTGACGCCCATAATATTTTATCGGACTCACAGTTTGATTTCCGAAAAGGAATGTCCACAGAAGATGCAGTGACTGCTTTGACTGCAATTATAGTTGATAACTTGGATAAAGGCGTAAAATGCTTAACGTGTTTCATTGATCTTAAAAAGGTTTTTGATACAGTCTCCATTCCCATCCTACTAGCCAAATTAGAAAAACTTGGAATCAGAGGTTAACAACTTGCACTGTTCAAAGATAACTTATCACATCGACTCAAAGAGTTAAACTTAATGATTGTGTAAGTGAAGAAGAGAACGTAATTTATGGTGTACCTCAAGGAAGTGTGCTGGGTCCAACCCTGTTCCTCATTTATATTAACGACCTGTGCAATATGAAATTAAAAGGTGCAAAATTATTTTCATATGCAGATGATACTGCCATAATTTTCACAGGTCCGAACTGGAAAATCGCGTGTAAAATTGCAGAGCAGGGTTTGACCCAGGTCACTACCTGGCTCAATAACAATTTGCTTACCTTGAACACAGCTAAAACAAACTACATCTGTTTTAGCATATACAAAAATACGCAACCACCAGATAACTTCGACATCAAAATCCACTCCTGTAGCATCACTCAAATGGGTTAATGTACCTGCCCCTCTTTTGCCAAAGTAAGCCAAACTAAATATCTAGGTGTGACGGTGGATCAAAGACTGTCCTGGTATCCTTAAAATTGAGGCGTTGTCAGGTAGAATACGCAAATTTGTGTGGATGTTTAAAAGCCTCAGACATATAGTTCCAACTACTCTTTTAAACAAAATATATGTACAGTCGTGTAGGTACAGTCTGTAACCATATACTGCATTTCGGTCTGGGGTGGTGCTTTGAAAACCAAATTCTTGGAGGTTGAAAGATCACAACGCACACTTCTGAAAGTGATGTATTTCAAAAAAAGGACTTTCCCCACTGATACCTTGTACCAAACATGTGGCTTGTTGTCAATCAGAAGATTGTACCTATGTGTTGCAGATTATACTAAAACAACATAAAAACTTACCCTTTATTCCACAAACATCCGATAGGAGAAGGCGTCAACCCGTTATTAGCATTCCTTTTGTTAGAACCGAATTTGCAAGAGTGCAGAACAATACTCGCTCTGCTTATATATATAATAAAATTAACAATGAATTAGAAATATACAACAAAACATCGTATAAGTGTAAACTATTATTAACAACTTTTCTTAAACAATTTAGCTATGTCGAATTGGAAACATTTATAAATTAAACCTATTTAAATATATATTTAAACCTTTATCTAAATATGTATATTATTTCATACACATTCACACATACATCCACTCACAAACCATACACATACACACACAAGTACATCCTCAAACACACACACACACACACATTTATTTTTATTTTTTTCTAAATATTTTCGGTTTTTGTATCTAGTTCTATAGTATGATAGTGATATGGAGGAGCGGAGTCTACTGGCACAAGCATCTCTATGCTTAAAAGTAGGCTCCAATAACAAATCGATAATTGTAGAATTTAGCTTACCCAATAAAGATTTTTAATTTTTTTTTTATTATTAAAATCTATAAATCAGCTGTTTTGATCGTCGAGGTCAGTGACCTGGTATCCATGAGTAGTGAGTATCCATGGTAGTAGATAATAGTAAAAAGTTGTTGGCCAAGAAAGTGTTTATTTGTACACAGGGTGTTTTTTTTCATTTTTTATTTTAAATGATCAGGTCCAGATATCTCAAAAACTAGCGTGCCGATATATTTTATTTTGCTTCTAGAGCATTTTTCGAGCTTACGGGAGACAGACTTTAAAATTGACCTTATACATGTTTACTGGTTTCAGTTAACCCCTGCTGGTACGTACATTTCTTCCATATAAAAAGTAGTAAAATGAGAAGTTTAGATGAAACGATGGAAATTCTTGGGTTATATTTAATTAAAATAATATGACAACATACATAATAAAATAAAATTTTACGTTCAAAAATGCAATTTAAAAACGTTGGTTGTCATAGTTGGTGGAAATATTTAACGGGGGCTCCTATACAACACATGATTTTTTTGTCGTTTTAATAGATAATGGTGCAGAACCCGGAGGTTTTTAACGAATGACAAACTTTTTTCGACAAGGAATGACGAGGGTAACGAAAATATTTCGAATTTTTAGTGGACTCTGCTTACAATTTGTGAACCCCCATTTTTTTTCTGCCAGCATTTATCCCCGCCGAGTCTCCCGTGGTCCCCAGGTGGTCAACCTGGACCACTTTGGGAACCACTGATTTAGAAGGACGTACTTACGTCGTGTTCTTTGTAATTTTGTTTGTAATTCGAAAGTTGAAGCGTATTAAAATTACTCAGCGCCTGAATTATCTGGTGGATAACCAACTGATCAGTGATCATCAATACGGCTTTAACCACGCACGGTCACTAGACTGGTGAGTCACCTTATGGCATCGTTGGGCAAAGACTATTGAGAGCAAGGCTTAGGCTCTAGCAGCTAGCTTACTCATTGCTAGGGACTTCGATAGGGTCTGGCTTCTTTATGCTTGCCACCACGGATCCCTTATTTATGCTTGCCACCACGGAACCCTTCATGGGCGAGTCACTTTTTGTTGGATCCGAATGTAAATTGAAATTGTACTACTCGTATGTGATATGTGCGTCGTGCGAGATTGAATAGCAAAAAAATAAAAGGCTACTCAAAAGGCCTTACTTATTGTAAGTAGATGGGTATAATAATGATGGTATCGTTTGTTTGTTACAGATGGAGCTTTAGATTATTCCGTAGAGGATACAAACAAGGTTTGACCATAGAAGACTTATGGCAAGCCCGAGAATGCGATCGCTCGGGCAGGCTCGCCGACCGACTCGAGGAGGCCTGGGAGCAGGAGTTAACAAAAGCCAAAAAGAACGATAAATATAAGCCATCGCTTTCTAGAGCAATTATACGCTCGTTTTGGCTCGAATATATGCTATGTGGACTTCTAGTGGGTCTACTCTTCATAGTTTTATGGTTTGTGAAATACAGTGAAATACCCATGTCCTTATTTATAATAGTAAATTTGTACGAGTATAAATACGGGCTTACATAACCGGTATCATACAGAATGTGATAAAACGAAGCTTTACAGATTTTCTCCGATACTAAGCATTTATCCGTAATATTATAATTATTCCGTTCCGTAATACCTACAGATTCATATTCAAAGATATAACTGGTAAATCCACATGGATGTTGAGGATTTTAGATCGCGGATCAATGTGAACCATACACATTGTATTGCAACTACAGTACACACGTGGTTGTTTTAGTTTGTCTGTTGCATAAAATATATTTCTTTGTTTCAGGCCTCTCATCCCATTTACATTAGGTTTATTTATAGACTATTTTTCTAAACCAAGAACGCCAGAAAGTTATAGAAACGCTCATATTTATAATTTTATAATGAACTTTTTAAGCGTAGGCACTGCTTTATTATTAAACCATCTACAGTTAGCTCAAGGCTGTGTAGGGATGAGAGTGAGGGTGGCTAGCTGCTCGCTCCTTTATAGGAAGGTAAGTAGTTCTACATTCCTGCATTATTAAATTGTTTCTCAGTTTACGTGGCAGTTGCAGAAGTCGCAGCATTAGCTAGAATCCAAAAGCCTCAAACATTTCACACCTCGAACACGGAATAATGCAAAATTATGTTTTTTTTTTTTATTTTCTTAAAGCATGTGACTCGATATATTATATCATCATTAGTACTTAAATGAGAAACCGATGTCCAGAACATATTTTTTACACTATAACAATCCATAATCCTTACTAATATTATAAATGCGAAAGTGAGTTTGTTTATTTGTTTGTTTGTTACGCTTTCACGCCGTAACTACGGAACCGAAATTTTGCATATAAGTTCTCTGGAATGCGGAGAAGGACATAGGCTACCTTTTATCCCGGGAAAAAGTACTATTCCCGATGGATCGACATTGACGCGGGCGGAGCCACGGGCGCAAGCTAGTAATATTATAAATGCGTAAGTACCCTGTCTGTCTGTTACCTCTTCACACTTCAACCACTGCGACGATTTAGATGAAATTTGGTATGGTGGTAGTTTAAGGCTTGGGGAAGGACATAGGATACTTACCTACCTCTCATTCTAGAAAATGTTCCCGAGGGACCGACAAATACGCTATCGGAGCCGCGGGGGCAAAAGCTATTCTACGCACCGCTAACTAATCCTTCTTAGACAACAGACGACCTCCTAACATTGGAACTCTTTGTAACTGTATTAATTCTAAGTTTATTCATTATATTTACATCTCGGTTCATTTTTTAGATTTTGAAACTTAACCATGCTGGCATGGGCAAAACGGAGGCTGGGCACGTGGTAAATTTAATGTCGAACGACGTGAGTCGCTTTGATATGGTCACCTTGTTCCTGAACTACCTGTGGGTGATGCCGATAACCGTGCCCGTGGTCTGTTACCTTGTCTGGCAACATGTTGGATGGGCGACATTAGCGGGATTGGCTGTCACCTTTCTACAAACTGTACTCGTTCAAGGTCAGCACATAATACCTACAGTGCATCTGGTTTTGAACTACGCCCAGTATCAGTAATATTAAAATAAAACAGGCCCGCACACATTAGCGCGTTTGCGCATTGCGACGGCTACTACTCGTAGTAGTCGCCAGTCGCCACTTACGTCTCGTAGGTTATTGCCGTTTCCATATATTTTGGCGCCCAGAGGTGAGGCCTTTGCCCAAGAGTGGGACAGCGTTGGCTAATAAAAAAAAAATGTACAGTTAGTTGTAGAGATAAGTGCAAGCGAGCCGGCCCGCGCCGGTTAGTTCGGCCGCGATACAAGTAAGCTACTGAGTTTTATGTAAGATTAAACAGGCAGTCATATTTGCAAAAAATATTGAATTACAATATTGACGCGTATGACACATTTTTTTTTTCTCACGTAATATTCATACGGATACAATTTGATTCAGATATTACGTGTTTATGAACAGAATTTTTAAATTTGATTGTGTTCTGATTCTTGAATTTGATTGTGTTCTGATTCTTGAATTTGATCAAATTCAAGAATCAGAACACTGATTCTTGAATTTGATTGTGTTCTGGTTAATTTTCTACCGACATTGCTCGCTTCCTACACCGAAGTGGTTTTGTAACTAGTATGGCGGATCAAGCCATAGACTGATTGCACTGGTGGTGTAAAAACGCTAGTGGGCGGTGGGGTCGTCACTACCCTTCGCATACATGATGATGTTTTGGTTAATTAATTATTTTAGTACTTACCTAAATAAAACATGAAATCACTAGGGGTAGGCCAGCTGCCATTATATCTGCCTTAAAACGAGATTTAATGATGTTATTCTGCATAAAAAGCGACGACGAATAATTATTATTATTCATTATAAATAACATCTATAAACTAAATCCACTAAATCGTTCAGATATGAATATGTGGACTGCTCAACCTTTTTAGTAAACTAGCATCAAACATCAACAACATGTCACCAAAGGTTCGAAGTAATATTCAAACTTAATTTATTTTCAGCTTATTTAAGTAATCTCCAAGGAGCTCTAAGAGGGAAAATTGCAAAACGGACTGACGAAAGAGTTAAAGTAATGAGCGAACTGGTTAACGGAGTACAGGTCATCAAAATGTATGCTTGGGAGAAGCCCTTCGAAAAACTAGTGGACACGTTGAGGAAGTGAGTTTTGAATATGTTGTCATCATCATCATCACTTTCATATATGAAAACGTGTTAGTTTCGTAGTAAACAAGAAACCCTAAGGGCCTGCGCAGACTAGGGACAATGGCAGATAAAATGTCCGCGGCGGTTGAAAGGCAATGCCGATAGGCTGAGTTACGTTGCTATCAGCTCTGAGATCACGGGTTACGTCGGAGACTCACTCTATCAGCGGGTTACTTCAATAAGATTTTTACTTTTTAACCACGAAACTAAATAGCGAATGCGTAGATAGTCCTTACAGACTCAATGTTTGTATCCCAAATGGCTATTATTATATGGTATTTGTGACGTGCAACTAGGGAACAAAGTACTGCTATCATACCTACATTTATGATATGATAATGACGTTATTAGTAAAAATGGTGTTATAGTATAGCATTTACTAGACGAAACTTTTTTGCACGCCTCATAATGCAAAGCGTTGAGCATTATACTCAACAAAGATATGTTATGCAATTTTCAGAACTTATATGGTCTTTATTATTGTAATGTTTCAGGCTGGAAGTTAATTTTATAATGCGAACGTCAATGATTAAGGGTTTCTCCACGGCACTCAGCGTGTTCACGGAGCGCTTCATCCTGTACGCGACGCTCGTGACGTTCGTGTTGATAGGTGGCCACATTCACTCCGGGATCACCTTCTCCCTGGTGCAATACTTCAACCTACTGCAACTCGCCGCGAACATATTCTTCCCGCTCGCTTTGTCTTTTCTTGCCGAAACTAAAGTTTCCGTACGAAGAATTGAAGTGAGTCATAATTTTGAAATTAGCAATTAGTCACAGTAATTAGTAGTTTATTACTTTCTTCGTTCTTGTAGTGTAATTGTTACCAAAATGTAAGACAGCATTTATTATTAATTAAAGTTAACATAATCTCATAGCACAGCACGAATTTATTACGTAAATTTTTATTATGTTATATTATTTCTTGGCGACAATCTCGAGTGTAATTTAGATTTTAGTTATGAATGCAATTCTATTTTCCTTTTTAGGAATTTTTACTTTTAGAGGAAATAAAATCACCAGCAATAATAAAAGCCAAGTTAGAAACCAACGAATTAAAGGCCTTAAGTAATACGAATAGTAACGGTGAAATTGAGAAGGTTAAGCCTTCCGCATTGGTTATATCAGGAGTCAATGCAAGCTGGCAAGAGGACCCTATAGTCAGCACACTCAGAAACTTAAATCTGACTGCTACCCCAGGTGAATTTATTGGAATAGCTGGCCTAGTCGGATCAGGAAAGGTAAATCAAAATATAAATATATCGGACAAATTACACAGGTTGAGCTAGCCTCACAGTAAGTTGTTTTCTATCTAGGATACTAACTAACTCACCATTTTTTTTCATTGAGTCTACGTGGAGCTCTCGTCTCAAATATATAAAAAATATATAATAGAAAACAGACCAGTTTGGGCGTCATGGACTTTCGTGTCTCAAAAGTGCAGGTCGCATGGCGCGCCATGCCACCATTAATAACATAATCCAAAGGGCTCTTGTCACCATTCACGTGCCAGCTGTTTTAGAACCAAATGGCCTGGTGCGTGAGGATGGCAAGAGGCCGGACGGAATGACCCTTGTGCCGTGGAGGATGGGAAGGCCACTTGTTTGGGATGCCACGTGTGTCGACACATTCGCGCCTTCCCACCTCCCCAGCACTGGGTCTAAGGCAGGCATGGCTGCAGCCAATGCCGAGTCTCTCAAACGGCGCAAATATGCCTGCATCGGCAACGGTTTCATTTTTGAGCCGTTTGGGGTGGAGACACTTGGTCCATGGGGCCCGTCGGCTCATAATCTATTTAAGTCATTAAGCCAAAAGCTGGTTGAGGTGTCGGGTGACCAGAGGGCTGGCAATTTTCTAGGACAAAGAATAAGCATTGCCATCCAACGTGGCAATGCTGTCAGCCTTCTAGGTACTCTTCCGCGTGACAACGAACTGCGGGACATTTTTTATTTATAATGGTTATTTTTAATTATGTAGGTTAGGCTATTTTATTTTTAGTTAGTTTTCGTTTAAATAATTAATGTTATTGATTCTATTAAAAATAGAAAAGAAACAACATTAAAACAAACCATTTTTTTAAAATGGGTTTTATAGGGCATGGATACCGGTATACCGAAATACCGGTATACCGGTAAAAAAATTCGATATTTTGATACCGGTATTTGAGGATGAAATACCGGTATTTCGGTATTTCGAAAAATTTGATTTATTTCTGCAAGGGTTCAAAGATTCAAAGATTTATTCAGAAAATAGTGCCTTTTCAGGCACTTTTTCACGTCAATTCACATTTTAAATAATACTTATTATATTCTATTCAAATTATTAATTATTGTTCAAAAGTTACAAACTACTAGCGTTTCGGAACCGACCAATGCAGAGAAGAAGACGCCGAAAGAAACTCTTTTCAACAGTATTGGTCGCCTACTTGCCTGAAGGGCTTTGTATGATATTTAATATTTTTATCTTCTCTTTTTTTGTTTTTCTGATGTCATGTTATATACAATTTCAATTTACATATTTTTGTGGAACACGTTATGTTAGCGATCGAGCGTGCAACAACAGATATGATAAAAGTCTCAAAGATAGATAGAAGTCTCAAAGAGGCCGAGCAGACCTGTCCCCCCCGGCAGCACCCGTTCACGAGTTGACGCATGGATCAGCCATCGCTGAGCTCAACCATATTAGAGGGAACTCGACGACCCGACACACAACGCCGCCACCAGTTTGAACATTTTAGTGAGCATGACTTACTCGATCTCAAAAGCACAAAACTCAAAAACTAACTGTCGACACTCGTTGACAGCAAACATATACATACATGTTTTACAATTGAGAGTTGATTTTAGACAATTATACAAAATAAAATAGCAGCAACAAAAAAGAAAACAATTATAAGTAAAATTAAAATAAAAGCGTTTAGAGAAGTCCTGCTCGAGGTCTCGACTTCAAGCATTCTTATCAACGAAATAATCATTAATGCCATAATAAGCTCTTTTCAATTATATATTTTTTGTAACGTCTTTAAACTTCGGAAATGGCAAAGCTGTAATATTGTCAGGAATTTTATTATACAAACGAATAATAAGCCCTAAGAATGTATTCATAGTTTTCTGTAGTCTAAAAGCTTCATGAACTAGTTTATTTTTGTTTCTAGTATTGTATGTATGAACATGACAATTCTTAACATATTTGTGAATATTTTGATGTACGTGCAGTATATTAGCAAGAATGTATGGGTGTTTAAAGTCTATGAAGAACATTAGATTTTTGTGGCTCATAGTGTTGTTCATACTGCTGATGAGTTTTCATATGCATGAATTATGAATAATCTCGATTATAAAAATATCACAACAAAATCATCTACTCAAGAAACTGCATGTTATGAGGCCATTGCACGCATATCCTCTTCAATTACATCAAGATAGCACTTCTTGGGTTTACCCCGTCTGCCGGGACTCGGTGAACTGTGAAATGTAATTTCCTGGTTTTCGCAAAACATGACCGTACCAGCGGTAAGTGGCTCTGCAGGAGAAATGCCTGCTATGTGACGGACATGGAGGCTGCCGCGAATGTGTGAGGTCCTGATGCGGCCCTTTCGCGCATCCAGCGCTGCATATCCATTTCCGTGACACGCAGCACCCTCTTGAGCCGCTCACGTAGCCCGTGCTTCACTTCCATATAAAAGGACAGGTCTGATTGGTCCTGTCCTTTTAGTTTAACTAAAATTTTTGAGGTGTCACAAATGATACCAGTCATTTTATGCAAGCTTTGATATCTCCGGACGCGTAAAGGTCAGATCCCAGGTATTTAAATTGGTCAGTACGCTCGACCAAGTTTCTTCCTATGCGTACAGGTACGAAATCTGTAACGTTGCAATCTATGTACTCAGTCTTCGCCACATTTAGTTTCAAGCCGCCGTTCTCAGCGACTCCTTCCACATATTCACGCGTCGTACACGTCTTCCCCTTTCCGCATCTGCCAGTGCGATATCGTCAGTATACATGCATGAGCAGCCACGGAGGTAGCTCATGTGTATTTCTGAAGCGTTTTGACACTTCTTCTAATATCGCACTGAACAAGAAGGGGCTAAGAACTGAGGCTTGGTGGACTCCAACTGTGACGGTTCACCAACGGCAATCCTAATTCTGGAATTGGTTGGAGTCACGGTACATGTCGCAGATAATGCCAATACTTCAATGCCCACCAGATCATCCCTCGTACATACAGAAACAGGAAGTGGAGAGGCGTGTTTTCCATCTGTATTTCTCCATGTAGACCCTTAGGGCAAAGTGTTTTCTTATCATTAGAAAGTAAAACTAATTTTAATATATATTTGATTGTGATTTTCGTGCCAAGGAAACAATTTAAATAATTCTTGGATCAAATAACGCATTTTCTTTAGTATTCTTTATTACCTTTATTAATTTTGTGGTTTCTGAGGAGTTGATAAAAGATTTCAGTGTTTCTATCACATAGCCTAGAAACTAATCGCTCTCCGGAAACAAGACCTACCAATCGCTATTGGTATATAAAATAATATATACCAATATATATCATTTGAACAGTAATTAGCAGTATTTTAAAAAAATACCGAAATTACCGGTATACCGGTTTTCGAAATTTCAATACCGGTATCAATACCGGTATGAAAATCTTTTCGGTATTCCATGCCCTAGTTTTATACACACAGGCGATACTCTACATATTTCAAGATTTTGCCACAACCACTGCTAACCCATATAACGATTTTGGAGCATACCTAGAACAAAAATAGACTATCTGTCGTTTAAATCCCAGTTCAGTTTAAGTTAATTACTATAAAAATAAATAAATGTTTACATATTTTTGTGTATGAATTTTATAAAGGTTTTCGTTAAAGATGGACCCCACTTTGTTTTGATTATTGTGTAATGAATTTAATTAAAGAAAATCAAAGCTTTCAATATTATTTTAATAAATATATAAATAACGATGAGTCACCAATATTATTTATCTATATGTATATATATAATCTCGTCTCACGATGTATGTTCGGGACAAACTGTGAAACTACTGAACCGATTGATCAAACTTCGTAACTATCGGTAATTCGGTTCAACTTAAAAGATAGGATAGTTTATCCGATCTTATAGCGAAACATAGTTCGCCGGGCCAGCTAGTATAAAAGCAGGAGAAATAGAGACAGACAGAGATGATTAATCGTTTAACGAGTCGAGTGCTTAATGGTATCAATTGAAGTGCCACGCACGTCACAGAAACGCACTTTATTATATTACACACTCGACTGAGCGCTTATGAGCGCGCGCATTTTAATCAATTTTATCATGGGCGATGGGTGACAGACAATAAAGTGGAACGCTGCGTGTAATTATCGCTACTTGCGTATACGACGCTGCCATTACTAAATAAAACCATGAAAATGTTGTAGTTATTTATTACGTTAGTATAATTAGCCTGCACAAACAATTATTTTGTGAAGTATTTGTCATCGTGAAGAATTTCTACCGCATGCGGTCCATTCGCCGCATACCTACCTACACTGTTGATCTGCCGCAAATATTTTTGCTAATTAAATCTGTGTGATGTGTCCTTATATTAATTTATTTTATTAATGACATAATAGTAATAACAGATTTATCTAAAGTAACTCTATCTGTCTGTTAACTTTTCACACTTCAACCTCTGAGCCGATTTTGATGAAAAATGTCTAAATTTAGTCTCGCTTCTGCTTTATTACATGAACAGTTTTTCTTTGCGAAATTAACTTATGGCGCCCGTTTAAAGTCTTTATTTGCCATAGTTGCCATCCGTAGGTAAACGGAGTAATTCTATTCACGAAATTTTTGCAGAGCTTTAATCATATCGAGATATATGTACCTAATTGTATTAATGAATTTCATATTTCAGTCATCGCTACTGCAATTGATCCTGGGAGAGTTGGTTCCAACGCAAGGCACTGTATCACTGGGCGGCGCACGAATTTCTTACGCAAGTCAGGAGCCATGGCTCTTTGTAGCAACCGTCAGACAAAACATCCTCTTTGGGCTACCTTACGATCCTGTCCGGTATAAGAAGGTAGGTATTCCACTCTACATCCCTCCGTACAATGAATACTGGGAGTCCCAGTTTCGATTGGACTTGTAACACTACTATGTAGATAAATTCTCTCTCCCTGGGAGTCTGGTGGAGTGGGACTCCATTATCGATGGAACCCGCAGGCTGAGTGACCAAAATCTTCGTCATTGAGCGGCAAGGTCATCTTGCATGAAAGCCTCTGAAGGTTACTCTAGAGTATAGAGTTCTGAACCAGACATAAGTAAGAGTTTTGATTGATGACTTGCGTACACATGCACGCGAAGCATGTATACACAAGTCATCAATCAAAACAGTGCTGTACCGATACCGAACGTACCGATTAAGAACACTGAATGATTGAAATTAGGCCAATCAAAAAAGTACCAACCAACACGGTTACAAATTACACTGTGCTTGGTCTCTCAATTTGCTTGTTAGGTAAATGTGGCACTATACGAGTACATACATATGACAAAGCATCAACCATAATGACGTATTCATCATGATCTTCTCCTTTTCGTGTCACTGGCTCAAAACTATATTTTGTGTGGTGACACTTTAATTACGAAGTAGGTATTATTGTTTGTCATCCATTCTACTGAACTACTACGTAAACAATATGAATAGCTAAGGCTAAGGTAAACATAACAGCTGTGATGACGGGGCGTAATGCTGGTCGTAAGGTAGCCATTGTTTGCTTAGAGACTTTTTTTGTATTCGGAAAGGCAGCAGGAGTAATTAAGAATAAGATTAGGTTCTTAAGAGTAACTTAGTTACAAAAGTAGGGTAATTAAATCTAAATAATGATTAGCAAAAAGTAAAAAGCAGTCAGGGGTATATAAGTTAAAATTAAATAATTGGCGTTGTAAAAAAAACGGCCAAGTGCGAGTCGGATTCGCGTACGAAGGGTTCCGTACCATTTTCTATAAAAACGGCAAAAAATGAATGTATCTTATTTTTTATTTAATTAAGTCAATACATAACTAAATATAGAAACCCCTCTAGGGCATGGTTTCTATAGATTTAAATTCCGAGACAATAATTTTCAAATGTGTATGTGCAAGTTAAAGAATATTTATAGAAATAAAGAGGCTGTATTATTATATAAAACGAAATATTCTGTGAATATTTCAAGCGTCTACCTGTTGCCGTTATCAATATCGAGAAAAAAACGACCAATAAAAAATGTTTGTTGTATGGGGGCCCCCTTAAATATTTATTTAATTCTGTTTTTTAGTATTCGTTGTTATAGCGGCAACAGAAGTACATAACCTGTGAAAATTTCAACTCTCTAGCTATCACGGTTCATGAGATACAAGCCTTGTGATGGACGGACGGACAGACAGACGGACAGCGGAGCCATATTAATAGGGTCCCGTTAAATAATTGCAAGAATTTTCAATGCAACTAATAAGACCAAGACTATTAATGTGACAAACATAATCCTGGTGCTTTTAAAAAGGTGGTGAGTGCATGCGCATTGTTGCGTGACTTCGAGTTGCTGCCAGCTGGCGACGCTACACTAGTGGGTGAAAGGGGTGCCAGTCTCAGTGGTGGGCAACGCGCTCGGATCGGCCTAGCCAGGGCCTGCTATCGACAGGTAATTGTCGCTTTATAGATAATCATCATCATTCAGAGACAAATGGATATAAATATACTAAATATTAAGATTTAACCTATAAGACAAATCCATTCGGAACCATTAATTACAAGTGATTACTTGGGTAGATATCCTTGCGTTGAAAATACCATAATATTGACTTACTTGGCGTATCTAGGGATATTGTAACTTTGTCAAACATAAAGCAGGTCTTAATGAGTAGGTTTAGCTGATAAAGAAAATAAATCGAATGAGCTCAAAAATTATGAGTTTCAGAAGTCCTCAGCTAAGATAAGAAAACACAACACTGTAGGTACATTCCTTGGAATAGTTCATCTGGCACTGGCACGAACAGAGACCTCTGTGGCGAGTGGTACTGCAGGTGCCTTTAAATGGCAGGGTCCCGGGGGCGTATATAGAAAAGCTCATTCAGTACGTTCCCACCGGCTTAGACGAACTGAATTAGCATTTCCTAACTCATCGCCAATTTACATGATACCTCCGATTTTCGCCTATTCCCTCTATCGGCTTTTACGGCTTTGGAAAATATGTTATTATTATGTAAAAGATATTTAAAAAATAATGCATGTATAAATTAGATTTTCTTAGACATTCCTGAACTAGGAACCATCTAATTCCTGTGTAACCAAGTAATTTACCGGCGCAGAGCAAATACTGATAACATTGTAGAATAGTCATAAAATACTTTAGTAATTGTAAATGATACGTTAATGTAGCCTTAGAAAATATGTAGGTACTTACTACGAATGTAGCATTCTCTAATTTGGTAGTTTATGTAAATAAATTTTATAATCTATCTACCTACATAAAATACCAAATTAGACTAAATTTAAAACTAAAATAGTATAGCACTGCGAATGTTTAAAAAACTTTATGGGATTTTAAGCATTCTCAGTGCTATACTATTTTTTATTTTTAAGTTTACAGAACTGCGAATACTTAAAACCCCTTATGGGTTTGTACCTAAGCATTCGCAGTGCTATACTATTTAGTCTTATTAGAAAAAATAATTTTTCATATAAAAATCTACTGAACCGACTGAATTGAAATAATGAAATTTAAGTGGGACCAACTTGAAAGCATATCCTCTCAAAACAAAAAGAATTTTAAAAATCGGTTTATAATTAAATTACAAAGTTCTTTGGCAATAAACATTAAAAATGATTCAACTGAATCGATAACTTCCTCCTTTTTTGAAGTCACAGGTAAGGTATAGGTCGCACAAAGGTCGCCGGTTCATAGCCTCCCTACCCGCGTGGATTTTTTTCACCATATCTTATTTCTTTGTTTAATCAGACTTTTATATAGGTAGTTAAACCGGCCAAGTGCGAGTCAAAATCGCATACGAAGAGTTCCGTACCACCACACAATATTAATCTATAAATAAACGCAATTTTTTGTATCGGACCTTATCTTATGTAGGTATGACATATTCTCAAATAACAACATTTACGGTGTTATGATTTTAAAAACGAATGATCTAAAATATTCATAAATAAATTTCCCTTTTTGTGACGTCATTCGCAGACGCATTTTCATCAATCAGCCTATTGCAGTCCACTGCTGGACGTAGGCCTCCCCAAGGGCACGCCACAGTGCACGATCTCCCGCTTTCCTCATCCAGCCACTACCAGCGACCTTCCTCAGGTCATCGGTCCATCTGGCAGGGGGGCGTCCAACACTACGTTTGCCGAGACGTGGTCTCCATTCGAAAACCCGTCTACTCCAACGCTCGTCGGTTCTGCGACAAATGTGGCCAGCCCACTGCCACTTCAGCTTGCTACACTTTTGGACAATGTCTAAAACTTTGGTCCTCTGCCGGATGATTTCGTTACGGATTTTATCCCGCAACGAAATACCGAGCATCGATCTTTCCATAGCTCGCTGAGCGACATGTAGTCGGTGGGCCAGCCTGACTGTCATGTTCCACGTCTCGGCTCCATATGTCATGACGGGTAGGACGCACATATTGAACACCCTGCTCTTTAGGCACTGCGGTAGTGTTGACGAGAAGATATGACGCAGCTTCCCAAATGCTGCCCAGCCCAGCTGCACTCTTCTTGCGATTTCGCGCTCGAAGTTGTCTCTACCTAGCTGCAATGTCTGCCCGAGGTAGACATATTCTTGGACAACTTCAAGCGCATTATCATTGATCAAGATCGGCTCCGGCGTGATAAAGTCGTTGAACATGACCTTGGTCTTGTCCAAGTTCATCCGGAGACCGACCGACATTGAAGCAGCTTCAAGGCTGTGCAGCATCTTCTGCAAATCCTGCAACGATTGTGCCATCAATACTATGTCGTCGGCAAAGCGAAGGTGACTGAGATATACGCCATTGATGTTGATGCCCAGCCCGTTCCAATCCAGAGTTTTGAAGACATCTTCCAGTGCGTTGGAGAACAGTTTCGGAGAGATGACATCTCCCTGTCTCACCCCTCTGAGCAACTGGATGGGTTTCGTCTGATGGTTCTGTACTTGGACGGACATCGACGCTGATATGTATAAACTTCTCAGTACCTCCACATATCTCCAATCGACTTGGCATCGCTGCAAGGATTCCAGAACAGCCCAGGTTTCTACGGAGTCGAAGGCTTTTTCGTAGTCCACAAATGCTAGGCACAGCGGCTGATTATACTCCTGCGACTTCTGTATAATCTGCCTTACTGTGTGAATGTGGTCCACGGTGCTAAAGCCTTTTCGAAACCCAGCCTGTTCCGTTGGCTGGAAGGCGTCAAATCTTGCGGCAAGACGATTCGAGAGAACTCTCGAAAACAGCTTATAGATGTGGCTTAAGAGCGCGATTGGTCTATAGTTTTTAAGGAGGGTTTTGTCTCCTTTCTTGAAAAACAATGCCACCACGCTCTCACTCCACGCCCTTGGGGTAGTCCCATTGGCTATGACGGAATTAAATAGCTCCTTTAGCTTTTTCAGCACTGGAGTTCCTCCTGCTTTGAGAAGCTCTGAGGTAATTCCGTCTTTGCTGGGAGCCTTCCCATTTTGAAGCTGTTTGAGAGCCCTCCCGATTTCGTCTTCATCCACTTCTGAGATCGTCGGTAAAGTGGCGCGTCAGTGTGGCTCGTGGGTCGTTCGCGTCAGGTGGAGGCTTTGGAGCATGCGAGGAGTACAGCTTCCGATAGAAGTCTTCAACTTCGGCGAGGATCTCCGGAACTGACGTGACGGTTTTGCCTTCCGAGGTTTTGAGCTTCGTCAGGTGGCTCCTACCCAGTCTTTTGGCAAAGACTTTTGACCCCCGATTTTGCTCAATCGCCTCTCTTATGAGATTCGTATTGTAGCTTCAGAGGTCACGTCTCACCGACTTGCGGATTTCTTTGTTGAGACGGTGGGTATCCGACGAAGCTCCCTCTGGCATCTCACGTCGAATCTTCATCAGTTCATGAGTCTCCGCCGAAAGTTTAGGCTTTCGGCTACCTCGCTTGCTCCTGAAGTGCCTGACTCCTACTTCGCGAAGTACCTTGGTCACACTTTCGAGGTCCTTGTCAACATCTTCAGTGGTTTCCAGCGCAGCGAAGCGATTGCGTAGTTCCAGCTGGAACGCTTCAGAACCATTTACGGTCTGGATCAGTGTTGGATAAAGAACGGATCTCACCATACGACTCCTCTCAACTTTAAAGTCAATACTTAGGGTGCCTCTTACCAGTCGGTGGTCACTGCCGGTATGAAACCTATTGACCACAGAGACATCCCTAAATATGTACTTCTTGTCTGTCAGGATGAAGTCGATCTCATTCTTCGTCTTACCATCAGGGCTTTGCCAGGTCCACTTCCTATGGGGCTTCTTCTTAAAGAATGTGTTCATACAGAACATCCCCTGCATATCTAGGAAGTTGACCAGCATTTGCCCCCTCTGGTTCCTTGATCCAATTCCGTGTGGCCCGATACGCAATTCGTTGCATTCGCGCACTCCCACTTTGGCGTTGAAGTCTCCCATGACAACGGTGAAGTAGGTCTTGGTGGTGTTATTTATGGCCATTGCGATATCTTCATACATAGCTTCGACCTCTGTATCCACGTATGTCGATGTCGGCGCATTTACCTGTATAACTTTGAGGGAATACCTCTCGGTCAGTTTCAGTACAAGGTACGCTACCCGGGTCGACACACTTGATACCTCCAACACGTTGTCACGGAGAACTTTGTTGACAAGGAAGCCCACGCCACCCTGCGACTGCTGGTCACCCTCTCGGAAGTAGAACAGGTGGCCGGATTCTAGGGTTGCCATGTCCTCCCCCTGTCTTCGGACTTCAGACAACCCCAAAACGTGCCACCTGATATTTTCCAGTTCTACTTCCAGTTGTTGTAGGCTTTCGTCCAACCGTACACTGCGTCCATTATACGTAGCCAAGGTCAGGTTGTGGCAGCCATCTTTCGACTCCCGGGGATTCTTCGCACCCCCCGCCCCATCGAGATCAAGGCCGCTGCCGTGGCTTGGAACCGTGGAGCTACCGGGAACTGGGGGCCGTATCTGCGTCGTACTTATCTTGGGGGTTTATGCCCATACTCACCACGCTGGGCAGGCGGGTTGGTGAGCGCAGAGTCGAGTCTCGCACCGACGGCGCTGCTGCCCGCCGCCGGTCTGGGTATTTAGACTCGACCTGTAGGATGGTTATACCGCCATCAGTTCGGTGGCCAGTACCTCGTCTGTTGCTTAGCAGGGTGCACCGCGTGCAGGTGAGGTTGACTTGGGACATGAAGGTGGCAGGCTGTCCCCTTACACCCCACACGTGACGCATTTTGTCTAAGCCCAATTTAACCTCGATTATATAGATTTTTCTTTTGAAAAATAAATTGTTTTTAACTATAGTTTATTAAGGTAATATTGAATTTCTGCCTTATTCAAATAAAATAAAAAGCGACCGTGAAAATGATATCTACTAATATTATTAGAAATATATTATCTATAATATATTTTACAAATAATAATAAAAAAGAAATAATAAATTATATTGTATTATATAATATTTTTGTTAGATATAAACATTGTGTGAAAATTTCAAGTTCCTTCCTACATGTTACGTTTAAAAGATATACATACAGCGCTGTGATAGACGGACGGTCGGACAGAAGATGCTAAGTTATATGGATCCGTTTCTAGCTTTTGATACGGAACGCTAAAAAATAAACCTGTTTCTTTAATTATAGGCGGACATATATTTACTGGACGACCCGCTTTCTGCTGTGGACACGCACGTTGGCAAACATTTGGTTGCCGAATGTGTGACGGGACTTCTGCGACATTCTACTCGAATTTTGGTCACCCACCAGTTGCATCACCTAAGGTCTGCCGACAAAGTCGTCATACTCCACAATGTAAGTCAAACGTATGTAATATGTAGTTGTCTATAGATGAAAAATACAGAAACATGATGGCATCACTTGCAATTTTTGTGGGGATTATTTAAGACAAAAAGCCCATTCGGTATTCAGAAAAATAAAATTTATTCGCGAACAGCGAATATAAATTTAAAATCAGTATCAGGAAAAATATATTTTTCAGATTGGCATGCAAAGTGACATGCTTGCCATGTTAGTTTATTTTTGTAAGAGCTGTCGCGAGCAAAGGCGTACACTTAAGTGTGGTTAATCTGTGACGTCACGAAAGGTTTCGTATATTTTATTTTATTTTTTCTCCCTAAATATAGATTTAAAAATTTAAAACTATTTTTCTTGACTATATAAGGGCAAATCTAGAAACGGTTTTTTTTGTTTCAGCAACATACTTTTTTGGCACATGGTCAATTTGTGTGATTTGTCCCTATATATTTATTTATGTAGGATTGAAGGTGTAGGTAGGCAGAGAGAGAGAGAGAGAGAGAGAGACTACTAAATTAAATTTCTGCTGGAATAACGTTACCCCAGCCCAATTTAGTTTGCATGTAGTACATCTCTGAAACCGCTGGTAGGTACAATTACAAAACTTTCAGGCACAATATATTTTTTAATTATCATATCTAGAAAGGAGATCCTTTTCGGCTGGAGTAATGCAAACCTCACAAATACAACAAATAGTATAGTCATCTCAACAAATATAGTACTTAGAATGAATATGGTAGATAAATAGATATAAGCAGAGATTAAAAACACTACGTATAAATATTAATGTGTTCTAATTATTAATAAATTAAATATTGAAACTACAAACTAAGTATCTAAGTATTTTAAAAATTGAACATAAATATTATGTACATAAAGGTAACAAAGGTATCATTAATTTATGCAATATGTATAAAAATATGTTAAAAGCTGCCTGTACCAATATTTATTATTTACGAGTATTTAAAACCCGTTGAATTTATTATTGACTTTTATTAAACATTTACACAATCGTAGAACTGATAAACAAATTTTGGTTCTTAATCATATCGATAGCTTTGGGTTCACTTGGCGTATAAACCATTTTGGCCAAATCGAGTTATATATATCATCTTGCTCGGTTTTTTCTCTATCGATCTGTATATACGAAATGTAAAAATTCGCTAAAAAATGTTTTATACGACCTATGGTATTTTTCACAAAAGTTCAAAACAAAAGTAAAATGTTAATGTAAGAGCCAAATTATTTTACTTTCAAATTTTTGTAAAGACGTAAAAACAATTTTGATTTTTAACTGTTGACGTAAATGCTAAATTCTTTGTATACGGTTTTTACGACACGTTATTATTAAAAAATATTTTATAATTTGGTTTAATTCTAGGCCGTAAATCCAGTTGTTAAAGTATTATATTGACATATAAACCATGTCCTTTGCTTAGTGTGTACTTTACGACCAACACACAAGACGAAACATTTAATACGTCCTTGACGAATAAATCATATCCATTGCAAAATGTACTTTAAGACCAAAGCACAGGACCTAAATTTAAAATAACCAAGTTGAAAAGTAAGTTTGAAGATCCCGTGGCGTATTGTTGTCCCTTTTTCTGGTATAAAATAGGCGCAATAGAGGGAGATAGCAAAATACCGGCAAACCTTATGATAATTGTTTTGGTTTGTTTGACATCGATCGAGCTAGCGCAATAATCGATTTGTTTAGTGCTATTAAAATAATTAGTACAACATATTAAAAATGTACTACTTTATTGCGATTCTTCTTCAGAACAAAATAAAATAAGACCGTTTTGTCTGTTCTTAACTATTCATTAATGAAGTCCACCCATCTACAAGTCATTCAAATAAACTACTTGTTGCCAGGACATACTTTAGGCATGTAAAGTATGTCCTGGCAACAAGTAGTAGACTCTGTTCATGCAACTATCGAACGAGAAGTTAAAAAAAACACTGTCTGGAGTCCAACACAATGGCCATCATATATAGAGGCAGCGAGGAAAAATCCAAAGCCTTACATTGTCAATGTAATGGAGTATTCAGATTTTCTTGATTGGGATGAGATAACTAGCGAAATGTTTACGGATAAAACATGTAAAACCTTCAAAATGAGAAATATCAGAATTGTAACACTGAAGAAAAAGAATCCAAATAAGATTTATGTAAAGCATTCAATGAAAGAAGATACAGCAACGAATGAGCTTGTATTATTTCAAAAACTTCAAAGTAAACAGAAAGGTAAAGGTAGAGGTAAAGGAAAAGCGAAAAATCTTTTGATAGCACCTGAACAAACTGTAACTAATTGTGACAGTACTAAGAGGGTGATGACTATGATTCCATCTGCTCTTTATAAGCAGAAAATTCATATTTCAGAAGCAAAGTATAGAGATTTAAAACGGCTCTGTGATAATGGAACAATTCCTAAAAGATACCATACTGACTATTTAAAATTACCCCATGGAGATGTAGCTGATACTCTAACCGTAACAGATGAAGAAGATGAAGATATTGATTAGACTTGATCTTTTTTGTAAACTTATTTGAATTATTAATATTTTTTTTCTTTAATATTGACTTACGTACTACATTTAGTTGTTTTCAAGCAGTAAAAAATGTTAGAGTTATATTTGTTTTGACTAGGCCGTACCAACAGCCAGTTATACCTACTTTTGAAGTAAGTAATTCATAGCGTTTTGTTATTAAAATAAATGAAAATTATTTTTCAGAAATCCGTTTGTTTTATTTTATAATATGTTCGAGTGCTACAATGTCACAGACGGATAGACACAGCAAATATGGATCGTTTTTCTAAAACTCTAAGTTTACAAAAAGGTTTTTACTACTAACTACGTAATTATAATATGGGTTTTAGGCCAGTTCATTTCATTTTGATTTGATATAAGACATAGAATATTACTGATAAGCCCCATTTTCTGAGCTGTAAACACCTTACGGTGGTTTTTCTTGAGACGTAAATCCAGACCAACTTCTAAAGTAAAGGAGATGTTTAAACTACGATAATATCATCCTTTTTATCCCCCAATTCTAAGAAACTTTTCTTTTGGACATTTTAATGTTAGTTCTTAAACAAAAGAGTTACAAATTTTTATAACATAACAAAAACGTTTTTTGGCTCCCCTGAAAATTAGGGTTTTGGTTTATACGCCAAGTGAACTCAAAGGTATCGATATCCCATTGTCTATTATGAACATTACCTACTTCATGCTTGTCATCTGTGAAATACAAAATAAAGAGGGTTGGGCGATTATTTGAATTACTTGTAATAGGTAATTTAAATACGACACATATTTGGTATCTGTATTTCGATTCCTCCCTAAAATGTTACTTGTAATTAGTATTTCAAATATCTGACACTAAAGTACCTATTTTGTATTTAGTATGTCCTAATAGGTACCCTAAGCATATATTAAACAAAAATACTTTTAGCGATTTTAAAAAATGTGTTTTGCGTGTGTGCGTTTCACAGAAAATACTATAATTAATTTAAAATATTTTCCAAAAATAGGCCTTTGTTTTGCATTAAAATTAAAATTCATTACATTAGCTTTAGCAATATGTTTATTGACTGTATTTTGTAATATTTATTTTAAATACTGTATTTTTAAATATAAAATAGTTACAACACTTACAATTATTTGGTATTTAGTATTTTAAACATGTGCGAGAAAGTATTTTGTAATTTTAATGCAAAGCATGTAGGTATTTTGCTTAGCCCTGGTAATACGAGTAAGTGCTTTGATGGAGAATATTTTGTCCGGAGGTTGGTATGAGAGAACGTAATTTTATTAATAGTGAATAAACACTTATCTTGCAAAGAATTTATATCAGCAGCTGTCCTGTGTGCTGACAATGACTTCGAACAGGGTAATGCACCCATGGTAAAAAAAAACCGGCCAAGTGCGAGTCAGATTCGCGCACGAGGGGTTCCGTCCCATTATCTATATACAATAAGTTTAAAATTATTAAAAATATTTTTTTTTACATGATGTAACTAAAAAAATTGCGCAATTTTCCCTTTATCTGTGCTATAAGATGTTGCTTCATTCTGATCACTTGTTTTGAAACTTTATTCAACAAACAAACCCAATAAGCATACGAGTGGTACTCATGGGTGGATATTTAATTGGACAGGGCGAAATCGAGACCATGGGCACATTCGAGGAAGTGTCGCGTTCGCCCCTGTTTGCTGAGCTCCTGGAGGAAGAGGAACTACCGGAAGAGGGAGGGCGACCTCAGATGCTGCGCCAAAGGACCATCTCCATACAGGTATCTATAAAAAAGAAGACAAATCGAATGCTTTTGAGATCGAGGCAATTGGTACTTTAGAAAATGTGCCTACTGCAATCCCAATGAAATCAACATAAAGACGATTAAATATTTTTTTGTTTGGATTTAGATAAAACTATCTAAGTTATAGATACCTATTTGTATTTACAGATAAAGTCTCCATACAAAATACAACAACACTTTTTCTCCCAGACCTAATATTACCATGCCTCTTCACCAGGCAGAGACTATGATACTCTGCTTGCTACGATCCTATCAAAACTGTCGCTTCATTCTACTTTCTTCATACATGCTCTCAGGTTAGAGCTACCGCGCACTGCCACTTTCTGCGGTGTGATGTGCGATGTTTTTCCGCAAAAATTGTGAAGAATGGAACTTCTTGGACGTACGCGCACTCCGGACAATAATCCGCATGCATCTCACGCATGGCGGAAAAAATATCCGTACCATTGCCGAAGTTGTTCTCGCGACACGGTGCTGCGGGGTCATGTCGTCATCGGAATATACTAATATACCTACACAGTGGGTTTTTTTTCCTAACGGTGATAAAAACGCACCGCAACTCTGTGCGCGCTAGCTCTTACGTTCTCCGAGGCCGGCCCTGGCCGTTATCTTCTTAACTTGTTTTCAATGGTAGGAAAGTAAAAAATACTGATAAGTAAAATTGTTAACAAGATGTTAGAGGTAATAAAAAGGTCACAGTGCAGTACCTCTGTAAACTAAATACACAATCCCTGGGCAATCGAAAAACGTATTTTTCTTGTGATTAGACTTCGTTAGCTAGATTTTTTATTCATTTATTACTTTGGAGCCGTTTCCGAGAAGTAACTATTCATAAGTTGCACCTATACAGGTCCTTAGAAGATTGCCTGAAATTTCTTATTTCAAAACACTAGTGAATGGTAAAGGAAGAATTACATACACGTAGGGAACTACAATTTACGAAAGTTTAGTAAATCACGGTGACATTGCAAATAATACCTAGCTATTTATCTCCCGATCCGCGTATAGATTAATAGGAGTTATCTACATAATATAAAGTAACTTCCGTAATAGTAAGATCGATTGCACTTATCTCAAGTTTGAGAGTCGTCGAGTACCTACAAGTACTTTAGCACTTCAAAAATCGTCTAAACTGAGAAATTTAGAATTTAACTTTTTGAACATTATCTAAAAGATATTTCAAGGTCTACCCAAAACAGGAATAAAGGAATGATCGTGTTCGAGAGAAAGCTTATAAAACCAAAATGTCTTTTATATTTTCAGTCTTACACAAGTACAAGTACATTTGGAAATAAGGAAGCTGATGGCGCAGTTGTAGAAGAAGAAGAGCCCGAAGAAAACGCCGAAATGTCGGGAAGTGGTATGAATATTTTTTTGTGTACACTCAAGAATGTACCGAGACAAAAATCATATAAAACAACACAATAAATTTGTGGAATCTTTGTTATTGCCGGCGACCTTGCGCTATGAGCGGTAGCGAAAAGCCATACCCAATTATTATACCTAGGTACTCGCTTGACAACAGCAATCAAAATGTGTAGATTAGGTACTACTCACTACATTACAACTTTAAGACTACTGAGGTACGTACTTACTTGAAAAGACGCCATTTTTAGGGTTCCGTAGCAAAATGGTAAAAAACGGAAACGGATTAAGATGTTTACACAAAAATAGAAAAAAAAAACAGAGTCACATGGATACTTTTTTATTTATATGACAGGTCGCGTGTCCGGCGCAGTGTACAGCGCTTACTTCCGCTCGGGCAGTGGCTGGGGCCTGCTGTTTTTTATCCTCTTTTCCATCGTGCTAGCGCAAGTGGTCACCTCAGCTAGCGACCTGTGGCTTACACACTGGTAATGTATCTGCCTTAATCGAAATACTTTCAATCCCGAAAGGGTTTAATGTTAATATTTTTCTAGGGCCCGAAAATTCGGTTTCGGCACAATGTCGGCCGAACCTTCGGCCCTGCCGAAACTCACGTGTTAGTGTATTTGTGCGACTTTCGTGTGATTAAAAGCCCAGAACCGCTGCTGGCGGTGTGCTAGATATAGATTTTATACCTACACTAATATTATAAAGAGGAAAGATTTGATTGTTTGTTTGCATTGAATAGGCTACGAAACTACTGGACCGATTTGAAAATTCTTTCACTATTAGAATTCTACATTATTCCTCCTGATGAACAATGCTATAGGATAAAACCCGTGCAAAGCAGGGGCGGGTCGTTACTATTTGTATATTTTGTGTGATTTGCTTTTTTCTGATAGATTCTAGCGACCCGCCTGGGTTTCACACGGGTAGTAGGTACGAGTATTTGACTGAAATTTAAAAATTATAAATTTTAACAACCACTTGGCTTTTGACAAAACAAACAATTAAAAATCATCTGTTTGGGACCTAGACTAGATATGATGCCGCAGATTCTTAAATTTAAATTGTGATAATTATTACACTCATGATAACTTTCGAACGAGATGTCCGATTTGAATAATTAAAAAGTAATTTACAGGTACTAATAATTGGCCTAGTTTGTTACTATTGCATATTTTAACATAAAAAGTATTTATTGTGACATAGCTGTAAATTTATACATATGGTACCGCGGACATTTTTGTGTCCTCTATAAAACTGTAGTACCTACATCACTGCTATATTCTAGTGTCAATAGTTTCCGCAGACGCGATATAGGAATTTTTTTCACACCTTGAGTTACATTATCGAAGTTTTTATACGGATTCCTAACTTTTTGAAAATATTCTATAGCCTATTTTCATCAAAGATAACGTAGGAGTATAATGGTGAAAGATTTTTTCAGATCGGTCCAGTAGTTTCGGAGCCTATTCAAGGCAAACAATCATTTTTTTTTCCTCTTTATAATAATAATGTAGATTTATATTAATTTTACTATAAAAACTTTAGGAAGGTTAGTTTCCGGTTTCAGTCACAGATTTATAGTTTCGGTTTGGCAGAATATCCAAAGATTGAACTATTTAAACAATAAACAAACAACCTATTTATCTGCTAGATGATTATTACTTATACCTTAAGAATGTAATTATTTTTAAAAATAACGACTGCCTAGGTAATCAGATAAATAATTACCGAAATAGCTAGATATACCGATTTAAAACCAGATGGAAAATAATAAATTACAAATACATATTTTATTACCAAGCTTTGGAATATTTATTTATGACAACCAGTACTGCAAACGTTAGGTAGGTAGGTAATAAAGCATTCAGTTAGCCATCAGGTTGTCAATAATTCCTGGTAGTGTATATCTAATCTAGCTTAGATATTATTGATTTTCTTCCACCGGCTCGACGCATGCGTTGTCTTACAATTATATATGAATATACCACTTCGATACGACACAAGACGATAAAGTATGATTAGTCTTTAATTGGCATCCAGACTCGGCAATGACCTAATTTTGCATTGATTATCTACGACCAGCAGTAGTTTGCAAAATGATCTGTGTATGTTTTAATGTATTAAATGAACGAAAAAATATTTATATTCTGCATATAAATTAAAAAGGCACCAACAGTGTTGAAAGAGAAAATCGTTTTAATAAGGCCTTACTTTTCTATTTATCTTTCGCCCGCGGCTCCACCCGCGTCAATGTCGATCCCTCGAGAACAATACCTTTTCCCGCGATAATGTACCCTATGTCCTCCGCACCCCAGATAACGTGTATGCAAAATTTCATAATGATCTGTTCAGTAGTAAAGGCGTGAAAGCGTAACAAACAAACAAACTCACTTTCGCATTTTTAATATTAGTTAGGATTTAATACCAACGTACTATTGCTTTGTTTCATATATGAAAATTGGTACTTATAGCGGATATAGGTATATATGAATATTAATTACATATTTATGATTTTACCCAAAAAAATATAATTTCACACATCGATATGTTTAGGTGAGATTTATAAGAACTTTATATAACATTTCAGGATGAATGATGTTGATGCTAAGAACAAGATTGAAGCAGTGCCATTCAAAGGCAGCAATGTCAATGCATCAAATCTTAATGATAGTACCCTGCCTGTAACTCTGGCTGAAGTCACTACTGTGTCAACTGAAACATTCGCAACAACAATGGCAAATATTTACCAAAATGCAACAGTGGCAACTCAATTACTAAACCAAAATGCTACACTCTCTAATACAGAAATGGATTACCACGCTTTCTACATTTACGTATGGACCATAGGAATTCTTGGCTGTATTGTATTAACAACTGTCAGGCAAGTCTTTTATTTATGTATGTGTAAGTCATGCATTTTAGTAATCAGAACAGTTTGTACAACAGTTGTTAGTCGATCTCGATCATAATAAAATACGAGTTCATATTATGATTTATCGTGACGATAATAATAAACCGGCGAAGTGCTAGTCGGAATCGCACACGATCGGTCCCGTGCCATCAAAAAATATTTAACTACAAAAAAAAAACCGCTCAAAAACAATTGTTTTTGTCTGCGGGCCTAAATATTTAATATTTCTTGTTAAAGCGGTAAAAGACATACACCTGGGAAAATTTCAAGTATCTATGTTCCTTTAACTGTTCAAAATAATAGGTAAATCTGTGGGTTCAATAGATACAGCCCTGTGACAGACGGACGAACGGACAGCGGAGACTTAATAATAAAGTTCTTTTTTTTACCCTATGATTATGGAGCCCTACAACGGTACCACCGTACCACCGAAAGACGTCCGCTGACTCTCAAAGAAGCGATGATTTATTTTAAATCTATGATACCACCTAATTACATAAAAATATCTATTAAATCAGCTTTCCCTTTACAGGTCTATTCTATTCCTCTGGGCATGCATGCGTAGTTCCATTAAATTGCATAACAAGATGTTCAGTAACATCTTAGCAGCCACCATGAGATTCTTCGACACCAACCCATCAGGGCGTATTCTGAATCGGTTCTCCAAAGACATGGGAGTCGTCGATGAAATCTTACCCAGAATGTATTTAGATAGTATACAGGTAACGTAAACTCCATCAGTATTTATTTGATCACGGTTTACGGATAAAATTCACGATGATTGCGTAAACGAAAGCTTCTTTCTACACGAATATATTAATTTGAATGAATGTATTTCCAAAGTGCTCTTTATGAATAGACTATGGTCTTCGGCTAATAATTTGGTTAGCCGCAAAAAAGCTAATTTTAATTAAAGGGTGCATGTATATCGAATATATTGTACCAATAATGATCGGCTTGAAATACGAATAAGTTTGTTTTGTTAACTCCTATACCAGCCAATCTGTTATTTTTTGTAGGTTTTCATGGTGATGTTGGGTATTTTATGTCTGGTGGCTATCGTCAATCCCTACATGTTGTTGACAACAACGATGTGTGCCGTTCTTATGTATTTTTGGACCATTATCTACCTTAATACAGCACAAGCCATCAAAAGGTAATTATATTATAAATGTACATATTATAATCTTAACGAGTTATTAGTTAAAATAGCTAAAATAACCAACGTATACAACAAAAACCGGCCAAGTGCGAGTCGGACTCGCGCACGAAGGTTTCCGTACCATTATCTAACGTCTAAAAACGAGCCCACATAAGACGGTGGTAACTGAAGGAAGATTTATAAAGTCCTACTTCACAAGGGAAATTAAAAAAAATATTATCTGTTTGAGTACCACCACGAGTAAAGGGAAGCGCTGGTAACAAGATTTCGTAGTATATTATTTTCGTATATTACCTACCTTGATTCCCGAGCGCAATAGGTACCAAGCGGCCTCCTATCGTACCGCCAAGCGCGGCGCGTTGTCGAACCGACACTGGACTCTTAAAAAAAATTTGGACTTTAAAACCAAATATTTTCGAAACGGATAAGTAAATCAAAAAATATGTTCACGAGCTTATATTTTTAAAAGACCTATTTAACAACAGCCCACGAGTTGGGGTAGCCGCGAAAAAAAATTGACTCCCCTTTTTACTTGTATGGGAGCTACCCCAAAAAATTTTTTTTTTCATGATTTTATTTTACTGTTTTTTCGGCAAGATTAATATACGTATCCATACCAAATTACAGCTCTCTAGTACTTATAGTCTCTGAGTAAAACCGCGGACGGACAGACGGACAGACATGGCGAAACTATAAGGGTTCCTACTTCGGAACCCTAATAAAAATGGTTTGAGTATAGATTTGTTTTGAAGTCCAAGAGCTGATAATTTAAGTAGGTCCTTCAGGCACCGTGAAACCTTGTAGATATATCTAATTATTCGACATCTAACCTTATAGTTTAGACTTGGTAGAAATATTATGGTTATTATTAACGGAATCTCGGCGTTTTTTCCTGTATTGAAGTCATAAGAATGTTATGTTAGTACCTATGTTTGGCTAAATGTTTACACGACTGTATTATTTCTTTTTATTACCTTGATTTTATAATTGTATATCTTATGTAAAAGCCATAAGGCATACCCTATTCAAATTGAAAAGATTCCTTATAACCAGGATCTTTTGGGATCAGTTAATATCATATTTGCAGTTGTTCTTATGCAAATAAATAACTGAGGAAACGGCGCACAAGTGCTCTCGTCGAGTGCAAAGCCAACATTGTAATCTCAGGGACCTTTACCGGCCTTTACCGGTGCCGGCGTTAGCATTACCGGCGCCCAGGGCGAGATTGCGACCGACCCCTGGCGGGGGAACGGGGATGAGGGGTGGCGGTGGAAATTTAATCACACCGCGCCCTACCCTAACGTCGCTACCAAGTTCACTTGTATTATATTTATATTACTGTGTCTCATCGGTAAACACTGGAATAATTTATTGAAATACAGGTTCAGTCTTTACAACAATGAACAGGCCTATAAATAAGCTGTTCCAAACAAAATATCAAGAACAAATCTTCTCAACACCGTTTTTAGCAAAAATTTCACAATCACAGATCGTTATGCAT
This sequence comes from Elegia similella, assembly GCA_947532085.1. Classification (NCBI taxonomy): domain Eukaryota; kingdom Metazoa; phylum Arthropoda; class Insecta; order Lepidoptera; family Pyralidae; genus Elegia; species Elegia similella. The sequence continues at coordinate 16,649,514 of OX383927.1, read as the reverse complement.
ATTTCTTTTTAGTTATTTAAGCACGTCTTTTGATTTGATTTTACTGATGAACTTTTACGATTATCAGTTAGCTTCACACAAGGCTTCACATTTTTGCGATTGGAACAGAAAGTAGTATTTCCAGACACCAGTTATCTACGGGTACAGTATGCAAATTTTGCTGTTTTTTTTTTAGAGTGGAAGGTGTGTCCCGCAGTCCAGTGTTCTCGCATATGTCCGCGACTTTGGCCGGGCTCACGACGGTGCGCGCATGCGGTGCACAGGAGATGCTGCGGAGACAGTTTGACGACAAGCAGGACGTTCACACATCTGCCTGGTATGTGTCACATTATGTTAACGGCTGGCGTGTTCCCAAGTCTAGTGTTCTCACAGATATTGGAGATGGTTGGAAAGGAGCGAGTGGGACAGACACTACACTACAGTCGCCAGAGTGGCCATAGGGACGCCGGGCCTAGGGGGACAATTAACATATGTTGGCTTAAATTTTATCTACATATTTATAGCTTTGTGTAGGTTACAAGGGGCGTCTAAAAATACGGCGTTCCAAAGGTTTACATTTTGCATTTTCAATAGATTTATTTGGTACTAGCTGTTGCCCGCGGCTCCGCCCGCGTTAGTGTCGATCCCTCGGGAACAGTAGAATTTCCCGGAATCAAACATAACCTATGTCCTTCCTCGGGCCTCACACCTCCATACCAAATTTCATCCAAATCAGTTCAATGGTTGAAGCGTAAAAAAACGACAGACAGAGTTACTTTCGCATTTATAATATATTAGTATTAGTATGGAAGTATGGATATTATTTATACTTCTAAGTCCAGAAATGAGAAAATTTCCATAAAACCTTTACCCTCCCATTTTACCCCTTTAGGAGTGAATTTTGTCCATTTCACTCACATATATGTTTTTTTAATTGTAATCGTGAACTTACATACTATTTATTTTCATACTTCATAGTCCAGAAATGAGAAATTTTCCAAACAAACTTTACCCCCCTTCTGGGGGATTTTTTTCCAGTTGACCTACACAGATCTTTTTCAATTGTAATCGTGAATTTATTGACCTATTTTCATACTTCTAAGTGTAGAAATAAGTAAATTCCTATACAATCTTTACCCCGCTATTTTACCTACACAGATATTTTTAATTGTAACCTAGAACTTATATACTTCTACTTTCATACTTCTTAGTCCAAAAATGAGAAAATTCCATATAAATTTTACCCCCTAAGAAGTTAAATTTCTTAAAAATCCTTTCTTAGCGCTCACTCACATCATTAAAAGAACCCCTATACCAAATTTCAAGTTTCTAGGCGCAGCAGTTTCGGTTGGTTTGCCGTTTGCCCGCGGCTACGCCGACGCCGTTAGTGTCCATCCCTCAGGAACAGTTTGGACCCTTGAAGAGGTGACTCAGGTCATCAATATGAACAACTTTTTCTATGGGACCAATGCTGGGAACTCAAAAATAATTCTATAAAAAAAGAGTCCCGCCGCCCGGCCAGTGTGTATGGGAATGTCGAATTTTTTTTTGAGTTCCCAGCATTGTTCCCATAGGAAAAGTTGTTCATTTTGATTGTCCGAGTCACCCCTTTAAGGGTCCAAAACGATAAAAAATTCACCGTGTATATTTGCAGGCAAACTAATGCCTTGAGTTCATTCAAATGACGATAACTTTTTTTTTAATGAACCTATTTTGATAAAACAAACTTTAGATGTTTTGCTGAGTTAAAACAAAGCAATTGGTGAAAGTTTGAAGTAAATCGGTTCAGTATTTTCGGAGATAATCGTGATCATACATACAGACAGACAGACAGACAGACAGACAAAAAATTCGAAAAAAATTTTTTTGCTTTCTATTATTCTTTTTAAGTGTCCCTCTATCCATTTCAGTCAAGAATTCTAATTGTACAGACAAAATATTTTTACTGTTTTATTATATGTATAGATGAATACAGTACTTTATAATGTTATATTGAAATTAAATGCACACCACCATTTATACCAAATCATTCTACAGTACCTAATATAAATATTGTTTCTCTTTGTGGTAATATCATCCTGTATTTCGTCCTAGTTTTACGTATTTCGTCCTAGTTTTACGAGTTCCTTACCCGTACCCAAAATTAGTACTTATATTAATTCTATGCCCAAAGGTTAAAATCCGGCCAAGTGCGAGTTGGACTCGCGCAAGAAGCGTACCGTTACCAATAAAAACGGCAAAACAATCATATCTGTTGTATGGGAGCCCCCTTTAATATTAATTTTATTTATTTTGAAAGTAAATATATAACTAAATATTCTGTGAATATTTCAAGCGTCTACCTGTTGCCGTTATCAATATCGAGCAAAAACAAGCAAAAAAAAATCACGTTTGTTGTATGAGAGCCCCCTTAAATATTTATTTTATTATTTTTTTTTAGTATTTATTGTTATAACGACAACAGAAATAAATCATCTGTGAAAATTTCAACTGTCATACTATCACGGTTCATGATATACCTGCCTGGTAACAGACGGACGGACGGACAGACAGACACACAGCGGCCGTTTTTACCTTCTCCGCTTGTTGCGACTTCCTGGAAGGGTCACTGCATTCTCCGATCAACCCCAGAATCACAGCAAGGGAAAATTCAGTAAACACTAACCTGGATTCAATCTTGAACAGGAGTTGATGAAGGAATCGCCTTCGACGGGGCCTCGTGCCGGCCGGCTCACGATCCTTGTGTTTGAACTTTATTATTTTCTTACTGCTTACACTGGTGGTACACCATCACACACGCGCGATGAGATTTAGGGTTGTTTTCGGCCAGCGAAGCCCTTAGGAGTCGTTATTTTTAGAAATTATACTAGCGCAAGGGACGCGCTCAACAAGACTCGAACGCCATATTTTTTCGACTGTCCAGGCGACCAATCAGAGGCCGTCATGGCGAAATAGGAGGGATGTATGGGAGAAAGGGAAGCAAGAACATAGATAGGTAATTTTATTAGGGTTTTAAAGTTAATGCTTACATATTTTCCCCCACCTGAAACACAGAGAATGCAAATTGAAAGATAAAAAACAAAAGCAATAGCTACGCACTATTGCAAGAATATCTAGAAATATTATTTTCGAACGATAAAGTAATAAATAAGTTTTAACTAGCCTAAGGATAGTGTGTATTTATGTATTAGTAATTTATGAAGAAAAAAAAATATCTTAATTAATTGGTAAGGGACAAACCTTTACTGCCGGCCTACGAAAGGTCTTTCCGTTAGCAGTTCGGAGAGTAACTACTCTGACTACTTGGTCTGAACCAGCATGCACTTGCACAATACGTGCCAACTTCCAGAACATCGGCGGAAGATTAGGTTCGTTTACTATGATTAAGTCATCTACTTTAATATTTGGTTCATGTACGAACCATTTGTTCTTTTGTTGTAATGTATGAAGATAATCACGCTGCCATACGCGCCAAAAGCTCTGGGTAATTTTTTTAAGCATCACCCAACGAGAGCGCGGACACGAATTTTCACTTATTGGTTCTTCGGGCAGGGTGACTAAAGGACCTCCCGTTAGAAAATGTCCCGGGGTTAAAACGTCAGACTCCGACGGATCTGTTGATAACGTACAGAGTGGACGAGAGTTCAATAAAGCTTCTACCTTAGCTAATATTGTGAAGAATTCCTCAAGAGTGAGAACCTGAGAACCGACAACACGCTTAAGGTGATATTTGGTGGATTTTATGCCACTTTCAAATATACCCCCGAAGTGAGGGGCGCCGGGGGGATTGAATTTCCATTTGATATGGCGGTTCGCTAGACCATTTGACACTTCAGGATAATGCTTGTGGAGCATGTTAGAAACTTCATTCAGATACTTGTTGGCACCTACAAAATTTGTCCCACAGTCAGTTACTATCGTATGACATATTCCACGTCGAGAGACAAAACGGTCTAGAGCAGCCAGAAAAGCTTCTGAACTCAATTCGGTTACGGCTTCCAAGTGTACAGCCTTTGAGCTTAAAGATACGAATAGACATAAGTAAGCTTTATATGTTTTTGCGCCACGACGGCGACTCTCTTTAATGGAAAATGGCCCACCCAGATCGATTCCAGTGGTTTCGAAGCAACGAGAAGGTTGAAGTCTGGCTGCCGGAAGCTTGCTCATCATTGGCTGACAAGCGATTGGATTTACTTTAAAACATCTAACACACTTCGACAGCACGGTACGTATCAGAAGTCTTAATCCCATTATCCGAAACTGGCGTTGAATAAGAGATTGTAAGGTTCTAGGTCCACAATGCAAATATTTTATATGAAAGTGTTCTATTATAATTTTAGATATTGGACATTGTTTAGGTAACAAAAAAGGGTGTAACGCAGATGGTGACAGATTAGCCTCATCGATGCGTTCCCCCACCCGCACGATCCCATCAACGTCCAGGAAAGGTGAAAGTTTTTGAATGGATTTTACACATGGTTCATTATCTCGCACTCGACTGACTTCGGAAGACATATAATGATACGGACTCAATTTAACTAACACTTTGGTTGACTTCTCGAGTTCAGGACTACTGAGACATGAAAGAATTCGATTTTGCCTTGCAACCCTCGAATTTGAAATAAATCGAATACACCATGCTACAATTCTTAGAATTTTTGTTAAAGAGGAATGTCTGGCAATTAAGGCCAGAAGTAGGTTTCTCACATTAATCACGTGAAGACTTTTAGTTTCTAGCGGTTTGAGCTCGGGTAAGTCTTCTTTTGGAAGTAGAACCCGTTTGTTAGGCCATTGACTAGACAAATCCTGTAGCCAAGAAGGACCTTTCCACCACAGAGGATGGTCTATAAGCTCTGAACAGGACACTCCGCGACTACAACAGTCAGCCGGGTTATCCTTAGACGAAACATAATACCAGTGATCGGTACTAATCAAGTCAGTTGCTTGAATGACACGATTGGCTATATATATTTTTAACAAATGAGGGGCGGTATTAAGCCATGACAAGGTAGTGCTGCTGTCTGAATAAGCTCGAATAGAATTAATAGTTATATGGTCTTTAAGCAAATTATACATGTGCGATAGAACTTTTGCCAGAAGCACCGCTGCGCTTAGCTCGAGTCTATTTACCGTGGTAGGTTTTAAAGGAGCTACTCTAGATTTTCCAATCAGTAAACTAGTCGCAGTAGAAATTCTGGGCTCATTAGTAACCACACAAATATACACACAACAACCATAGCCTTTCAGAGAACCATCACAGAAACCTACCAAGTGTACTTCCATCGGATTGGAAGGTATAACTAACCGCGGAAGAGATTTTTTTTGTAAATCAGACAAATTGGCCGCTATTAAATGCCATTGTTTAGTTAAATGTTTTGGAATAGTCTCATCCCACGATAAATTTAACCGCCATATTTCTTGCAACAGCGATTTTGCTGCAAAGACTACTGGGCATATTCAACCGAGTGGATCGAAAATGCGAGCTACTAAAGAGAGTATGTATCTTTTAGTAAATTTGACTTCGAGCGAGTCTAAAAAGGCATATGAAAAAGAATCATTAATGGGATTCCATCGTATCCCTAATATTTTGACAAATTCATTTCCCGATTCATCGAAGGATTTGGAACTTTGACAAAATTCAGGAGGAACATCCTTAAGAAGACGAGGAGCGTTAGTAGTCCATTTCTCGGGTCTTATCAATATTTGCCGATACATACGACGGATGTCGGCAGTAAAAACTATTTTGTGAAGTCTAAATTTTGTCACTAAATCGACAATATCCACTTGCAGCTTAGGACCCACATGAACAATATTATTGAGTGACAGATTATTCGAGGTCCGACTACTGGCATCGAAGACTACTCGTAAACGTGTCGTTGTACTATCGGGTCGTATTACACAATGGTGAGGAATAATATAACGGTCAGTAGACAAAGATTCAGCAGGCTGCATATGTCCCAGATCTTCGTACTGCTGCATAAATTCCTTATATTCCGTTTTCAACTCAGTCTGGCTGGCAAGACGCTTTTCCAAGTTGAGAAAACGGTTAAGAGCCTGATGATATGATTCTCCTAAGGCTGGAGTATCATCTTTAAGCATAATTGGTATAACATAACGACCGTCGGAGGTACGATATGTGCCATTTTTATATTTTTGTTCACATATTTCATCCTCAGGACCGGAAATTTTACATTTCGGCGGTTCTTCGGATTCCCAAAACCGTTGAACGATCTCATCGAGCGCACAAGTAGACGCGATGAGTGACGTAACGGGTGTGGCTGGAGTTTGAGCCACCACGTTTTGAAGAAACTGACCACTTATCACCCAGCCGAATACACTAGACAGTGCACATGGAAAACCAGGACCTGGGCTATAACGTGAACCAGTATATATCTGGTCAAAACAGTCTACTCCTAACAACAGATCGATCGGACCCGATTTATCAAAATCTTGGTTGGCGAGATCCAGATGTTTAAACTTTTCCTTGACAACCGACGGTAACGAAGTTGAAGGAATCATTGAAGTGATTTTAGGCAAAACCACTAATGGTATATCGAATTGGGCCGAGTCATTTGACCTAGGCACAATAGAGCCAAACGTATAACCTTTAATATTACAAACATAATTTTGACCGAGACCGGTTACATTTAAATTACACTTTTTTATATGTAAACCTAACTGTCGCACACAGCTACTTGTAATGAAAGAGTCCATCGAGCCACTATCTATGATTATACGAGCATACTGCAATGAACCATCCACTCTTCTCAACAGAACCACTGCTGAACCAATAATTTTGGTACTCATAGGTGTCTTTGACATGTTTGGCTGAGTTGCACAAGTTAGGGAAGTGCTCATATTGGAATTCTCAGAAGCCTTTAGGTCAATGGTATTAGATAATAAACTTTTATGTTCTTCATGTAATAATGTGTTATGTTTTGAGTTACAAATGAAACACATGGACTTAGACTTGCAGTCTGCACTAGTGTGACCGGGCCTTAAGCAGTTTTGACATAATTGTAACTCTTTAACTAATTGTTGTCGCTGTCCTATATTCATAGAATGTACTTTACCACAGCGATATATTGAATGATTTTCATGACAGTACGCACAGACAGCCTGATAAGGTTTATTATTATTTGAGTTCGAAGAAGTAATTAAGGAAGAATTTGATTGCCGAGAAAAATTATCTTTCTTTGTATTATTGTGGTTTTGTTTATCTGTAGAATTGAATGACTGTAAATTACTAGGTTGACTAACCTCTAATACCTTTATATAATTCTGTAAATAAACAATCAAATTATTAAATTTAGGAATTTCTTCGGTATTTTGTAATTCAAACCTTTTCCTAGTTTCTGTATCAAGAGGCCGAGATGCTATGTAAAATAAAATAAATTCACTTAAATCATCAATATTTAACCCGCGCAAGGCACTAACACATTCATAAAGTGTGTTGGTTAATTGTGATAAGTTTGATAATGATGGCCGTTGGATCGGATTCAATTTTATTATTTTTTCTAAATAAGCGGTGGCTAAAATACGTTTATTATCATACCTGTCTAGCAACGCTGCATAAACAACAGAATAATTAGCTGATGTTATAGGAACACCCTTAGCTAGTGTCAGGGCATACTCAGACAGACATGACAACAAATAGTAAAATTTCTCTGTGTCCGACAACGAAACATTATTATGCACAAGCGACGTATAACCGTCTTTAAACATCTGCCAGTTCTCTATATTACCATAAAACTTAGCTATTTGCAATTTAGGTAGTTTCACTTGCGAGCTGGAATGCGCATGACCTTGACACAGTTCCGAGCGCGAACTCGCACCGATGGCATTTACGTCGAGAGAATCGGCAAACTCAATGACGGAATAGTATAAGCGTCAAATGACAACAAAGCATTATTATCGATAACAAATTGAGGATTTAGTTTAAGTTGCAACTGGTTTACACGATCGTTGCATTCCAAGAAATTATCACGAATTTTATCAATTCTTTTATACCTAGCTCGAAAGGATGCTAATTTAGTTTTATTTTCTTTCGTAATTTTTGCTAAGTCATAAAGTATTTGCATATTTTTAAACTCATATTCACGTTTTCCAATGGTGGACATTAATTCTCCTTCCGCCATGTTTTGGTAGGCACTAATGGTGAAAAGTACGAGTAATGTAGGTAAGTAGCAAAAGTTTAAATGGAAACTGAGTAATGGAACAGACATTCACCAAACACGTAGGTTTTAAAACTACGGACTATTACTTATAATCATAAATACACACCTCACTGCTATTAATTGACCCTAGGTAAGTACATAGGCTATCCAAAATAGTTCGAAAGCCTGAGTAACAAGATAGTACCTTATGGCATACAAATCGAACGATTAAGGGATTATTACAAGGGAATTAAGGAGATAAGAAGTATGTACTCGTAAGTAATAGGTATTTACTATGGTATGGAACAGGAATGGAATTCCCTGTTTGATCCGAGATTGTTAGACAAATAGACAAATGCTAGGTGGGTAAGTACCTAGTTAATTTGAATCTATAATAAGTCTATTTATGAATAAATTAGTTATCCATATTTGGAAATAACTTTAATTGAAAATATTGAAATTAAGTGGGTAAATTTGAAATAAGTACGTGAGGAATGTCCTCACAGAAGGTACCATAAATTAATGTTGCGACTTCCTGGAAGGGTCACTGCATTCTCCGATCAACCCCAGAATCACTGCAAGGGAAAATTCAGTAAACACTAACCTGGATTCAATCTTGAACAGGAGTTGATGAAGGAATCGCCTTCGACGGGGCCTCGTGCCGGCCGGCTCACGATCCTTGTGTTTGAACTTTATTATTTTTTTACTGCTTACACTGGTGGTACACCATCACACACGCGCGATGAGATTTAGGGTTGTTTTCGGCCAGCGAAGCCCTTAGGAGTCGTTATTTTTAGAAATTATATTAGCGCAAGGGACGCGCTCAACAAGACTCGAACGCCATATTTTTTCGACTGTCCAGGCGACCAATCAGAGGCCGTCATGGCGAAATAGGAGGGATGTATGGGAGAAAGGGAAGCAAGAACATAGATAGGTAATTATATTAGGGTTTTAAAGTTAATGCTTACACACCGCTCCTCCGCTGTCCGCCCATCCGTCCATCTGTCAAAGGTCTGCATTATTTGAACCGTAAAAGGTAGACATCCGAAATTTTCACAAAATGTGTATATGTATTACCGCGATAGAAGTATTAAGTCTCACGCCATTTTTTGTTAAATCTATGATTACCGATATAACAGCAAATAATAAAACGAAAAAAAAATTACGTTGTCTTTTTTTTTTGTTGTATGTATAATCTCCTTGGGTCATCTTACAAGAGGTCACATGTAATAGGTTTCATGTCCGTGTGGCAATTTGTCCTTACACATTTATTTATTCACGCGTATATAAACATCAGTGTCCCCATACAACAAACATAGTTGTGGTAGGTAAGTAGTTGATTATTGTACGGTGGTATGGACATATCCGTAAAGTCGACGCGAACTTTTTGGCCTGCTCTATTGTTATGCCATTAAGGCTAATATTTTGTATGGAATCTTTTATATAATATTTTGTATACTTCATAGTTTTAGATTTAACCATCTTAAGACCGAATTCTTGAAATATTGTGTGCATCCTTATCCTTACTTCCTTACTAATATTATAAATGCGAAAGTGTGTTTGTTTGTAACGCTTTCACGCCGTAACTACTGAACCGATCATCATTAAATTTTGCATACAAGTTCACTGGAGTATGGAGAAGGACATAGGCTACCTTTTATCTTGGGATAAAGTACTATTCCCGAGAGAACGACATTGACGCGGGTGGAGCCGCGGGCGAAAGCTAGTAAGTTTATATAATCGTTCTATATATTGCCTAGAGCCGCAATATCGTCTGCGAAACGGATGAATATATATTTTCTCCATTGACTTAATTCCTCCTATTTCTGACTCCTGTATTTTCCTTATTACTTTTTATATATATTAAATATAAATGAGGATTGTGAGCATGGTGTCTGACACCATGATTTATTGTTGCATGTTGTCTTTCCTCTCCTAGTTCTATCACGGATTTACTTGGCCGTTTTATTATTTAGCCATAAATATACATTAGAAATATAATATTAAACGACACTATTTTATTCCAGGTACTTGACTCTGGTGTCGAATACGGCTTTCTCTATATGGTTGAGTCTTATCTCAGCTTTATACGTAATTGTGGCTTCATACGCATTCTTGATATTGGATAGTTATGGTAATTTTACGAGAATATATTGGTATTTTATTTAATGTTATGGCATTGTTAAACAATTTTATTGATTACACATATTTGCACTGACTGTTCTATTTAGACATACATCTTTTTTTAGGAGCAATAAAGTCTGGCAACGTGGGTCTAGCTCTAAGTCAAGGATTAATTCTAGTAAATATGGTGCAATATGGCGTTAAACAAGCCACCGAAGTTGTCTCGCAGATGACGAGCGTGGAGCGTCTGGTACAATTCACATCACTTCCACAAGAGAACACCAAAGGGCCGGATCCACCAGCCGGCTGGCCACAGCGCGCTCGGCTTATTTTCAAAGACTTATATCTCAGATACGACAAAGATTCTGACCCTGTACTTAAAAATTTAAATGTTGTCATCGAAAGCGGTTGGAAGGTACGTTATTATGTTTGAATGCCTTTAACCATTTAACTAAATGAAATAAACAATGGAATCTTAATAAAGGATAACGTTTCAACGTTTAAATAAACAAGCTAACTACAACGCTATCGCTTGTTTATTTTTGCAGGTGGGTGTTGTAGGTCGCACTGGCGCAGGAAAATCCTCGTTAATTTCGGCATTATTCAGATTAGCACCCATTGAAGGAAATGTTTATATTGATGACGTTGAAACTGGAGATATTGCCCTCAAGGTTTGTATAACCTATTTTTTAGTTTTTCATGTTGACTTTTTCGTTGATGACGTTAAATTTAATTTTATATTTTCAGGCACTTAGATCGAAAATCTCCATCATCCCTCAGGAGCCGGTGTTATTCTCGGCTTCTTTGCGTTACAACATGGATCCTTTTGATAAATATACTGATGCAGAAATATGGCAAGCATTGGAGCAGGTAAAATATGACTCATACATATTTATTGATGTTCAGAGCTCAATATTTTGCATTTAGTAAATTAGATGTTATTGTTTTCACTGGGTATCAGATTTTTCGAGCTACCTCATTGCATCTGACGAAGTCCAATGACTGTAATCTAGTGAAAACAGTATTTTTAAAGATATTAGCGTGTAGGTATCCTACCCATGTTTTCCTTCACGGATATCAGGTAGTGGTCGATTTAAAATGACATGACATGAACCTGATTGTACTGCGAACTCAGAGGTACAAGTTACTACTACTACTATTATGTTTGTTTAATTTTTGTTTAGTCTAGATTTTAAAGGCCAATCATTTTATGCTCCTTTTTCCACATTTTTTGTTGCAATGATTGCACAAACACTTCGTTTGTTGTCATATAGGTATTCATGCCTTATATGATTTTCAACAACAGGTGGAGTTAAAGAACTCCGTGAATGCGCTTTCTAACGCAGTAGCAACTGGAGGGTCTAACTTCAGCGCTGGCCAGCGACAGTTGTTGTGCTTGGCTCGCGCCGCTCTGGCTCGCAACAAGCTGCTGGTGCTGGATGAAGCCACTGCCAATGTCGACCCTAAGTGAGTTATTATTTTAACCATCCATTATACTAGCGAGATACATACGATCCTCATATCTAGACTCACGTCTTGCGCATGAATTATTCTGTCTTCGAGCGATTGACAGATGACGATGCTTTCAATCTATGATAATTTTGAGATAAAAATGTCTACGAACGATACCATAGATTTTGTTTAACACTAGCTTTTGCCTGCGGCTCCATTCGCGTTAGTGTAAATACCCCGGGAACAGTCGCTTTTTCCGAGATAAAAGTTACCCTATGTATGTGTCCCCAGATCTTAAACTTCATCGCAATTGGTTTAATAGTTGAAGCGTGAAGTGGTAACAGCTTGGACGAATAAACGGTAACAGACAGAGTTACTCTTGCATTTATTTAAGTATGGCTAACGCAAAAAATGGCGCAATGTAGCTTGATTTTTATATGACATAGATAAGCTACTTCCACTAAATATTACACCTTTTCTTTTTATATTTTAAATCATAATGTTTTCTAAAACTTTTCTAATATTTAAAAGACGCATTTAGTTTTGGGTGGTAACAATTTTTAAAAATATTAGTCGAGTGAGTATAGTACCTATTTAAAAAAACTGATTTCGAAAGTGTCACACACAATATACACACAATTAAGGGGAATAAGTGAGCGATGTGTGGCGAAGTTGTTAAAAACGAGCACACATAATTCGTCAAACATCAGTAATAATAAAATCTTCAATTCAGTACAATATAATCATAATCTAACTTTTATTTTAAAACCATTACCCATAAACTAAATAAGTATGTAATAACGCAACAAAACAAAGTTCTCACGCCATCCGTACAAAAAGCTTGTTCGTGACGTCACGAATCACGAAACTTAACTTCGAAAATATCTGACTTTATATCGGAGAGAGATTCTGTTTATAACTTAATTTTTTTTAACTAATGTCTTCTTCTTCGTCCTGCCCATGTCCCCATTTAATTGGGGTCGGGCCTCCTTGTACTCCTGCGCCAGGATACACGATCCTGGGTTGTCCTAGATGTAAGGTTAAGGGCCTTTATGTCACGTTCTACCGTGGACCACCACGTCGAGACCGGTCTTCCTCTACCTCGGGGCTGAGATGGAATATTCAGGACAGTTTTAACGGAGTAGTTTTCGTCCCTTCTCTTTATATGGCCATACCATCGAAACCTTGCTTCTTTAAGTTTTTCCCCTATAGGCGCTACTTTAAACGATCCTCTTACATACTCATTGCGAACCCTGTCCAAACGGGTCACTCCCCCTGCCCAGCGTAACATTTTCATTTCATTTGTATGTAATTGTTGTTCATGCTTCTTAAGCGTGGTCCAGCACTCGGCTCCGTAAAGCATTGCTGGTCTCACAGCGGTCTTATAAATTTTCCCTTTAGTTTTTACGGGCATTTTAGTGTCACAAAGTACGCCGGACATTGATCTCCACTTTAGCCATGCTGCATTAATTCGATGGTTTACGTCATCGTTTATACGTCCATCAGTCGTTAGCGTAGAGCCCAGATACCTAAAGTGAGTTACCTTCGGTAGTTCGGTATCAACGAGTTTCAAGTTAGTTTCTAATTCTTCGGTGCCCCCGAAGGAGTGCGTTACCCCAGCCGACTAAGTGCTCCTTTTAAGAATTGATAAATGCAAATAATTAGATCATTACTTCGTGTAAATGTCCCCGAAAGTAAATAATTTGACACCCCGCCGTTTCAGAGATAATGAGGAAAATAAAATTCGGCTGGCGTAACGTTACCCCAGCCGACTTTTTTTGATTCCGTCGGTTTATCTGGATAAAAAGTATACACAAAGATAGATTGAATTTGCTCTCAAATGTCCCCGATAAAATTAAATTTGACACCTTTATGGATTTCGAGTTATTTCATTTTCTGCTGCGGTAACGTTTGGTCAATCTCTGTATCTCTGAAACCGTAAGACGCAGAATCATGATTTTTTTTATACGCATAGAACGGAATTTGTCACCATTTGACACCTAGTTATCTTAAATATTAATAATATGGTTTGCGAGTAATAAATATTATTCTGAAAACCATATTTTCGGTTCTAGTTATTAAACGAGGGAACCCTGAAAATTCAAACTAGTCCTAATAGATGCCTCTTATAGAGACATACAAAACATCAAAACTTTCATCAGCCTAATCCATAGTATTGGCAAGTTATAATGATATTACTGGTTCCAGAAAGCCAGATTCTGGGCTCTCGATTTAAACGAGGAAAATAATACTTTCCTTTTACCTGGCTGATTCCATATTTAAACAATAATTAGACACTTTAACCAAAAATATACATACAAATTTTCAGCTTGATATACTATCGTATATAAGAAATAATAAATAAAAACTAAACCTAGATAATTTTTCCCGATTACTCGACCAAGTTCGAATGTGCATCTAAAAGCGGCCGTACGATACATAACGTATACCTTCTAAAATCTGCACAATAATAATAAGTGGTTGGGTATATTCAAGTAGAAAAATTGTAAGGATTAATTTTAATATTATAGACTCGTATTTAATAAATGAAACCTTAGGGTCAACAGCAGAAACAGCCTCCGTGGTCCAGTGGTTAAGGCGTTTGCCTGTTGACCCGGGGGTCGTGGGTTCGATTTCCACCGGAAGCATACTTTGTTTAGTTGTTTCCAGTTTGGTAGGACATTGCAGACGTGAATCACCTGATTGTCCGATAATAAAGATGATTCCGTGCTTCGGAAGGCACGTTAAGCCGGTGGTCCCGGCTGCCATCTGGTAGACGTTAAAGGAACCACGTCAGAGGCCAAGAGGCGGTTCCGAAGAACTCTGACACCAGGGTGTGCATGGTCGATTGACCGTGACACCTATTCAAAATGATGATGATGATGATGATGATGAATGAAACCTTAGGGTGACTTACAGATTTTCTCTTTCAGCAAAACTATTACTTAAATGGCAATGTCTACATACTAATAATGTAAATAAAATATCTTTTTATATTTTTTTTTGTTTGAATGATTTTAAGGCAGACCTCTTAAATAGAGGTCTGCCGTCTGCACAATAGTTCAATCCAACTGTCACCGTAGTTGGTAATCAAAAACCAACGCAAACAAGGTTATATTCTATAAGGTAAGACTATCAAGAGATAAATAAAAAAAATCTTGAGTGTTATTTATTTTTGCTGCTCTCGCGTAGAAAGTGTCAGTTTTCCAAATTGGGAGTAAAATGTGTATCCATCAACTAGGAAAACGCGACGTTATTAGCTAAACAAATGAACTAGAAGTCCGTATTTCTTTTTCTATATTATGTACTGCTTGTTTTATTCTGCATTGCTTTATGCGAAGATGTAGGGGACATCTTACAAAGATATGTTCGAAATCAAAAGTAGTCTGTACCATAGTACAGAGTATTAATACTTTTTTGTGTCAATCTTTGAAAATAAAAAAAATATATATACTAGCTTTAGCCCGCGGCCCCGCCCGCGTCAATGTCGATCCCTCGGGAATAGCGCTGTCCCGCTCGCGCACATTAGCCAATGAAATAGCAGTTCCGAGCAAGTGCAGTTGTATTTTTTTCTAATTCTATCTAACAAAGCAAGTATTACATACTCGTATTTCCAATATTACCTATAGCTGCCTTTGGTCTTGCCATAATAGACTTGGTCAATCCCGTTAGGAATCAATACATTATAAAGTATAAGTATGGAGGAAATAAGTAATTCCACTATATAAGGCATATATTTTTTTATTAAAAAAATTTCCACTCGCCTGTACCATCCAATTTAGAATACAATGCCGTCGAATATGGAAGTATATCTAGTAGTATGCCGCAGCCGCTTTCAGATGCACATCAGAACTTGGTCGGGTAATCGGAAAAAAATATCTAGGTTTAGTTTTTAATTATTATTTCTTATATACGAAAGTATATCAAGCTAAAAATTGGTATGTATGTTTTTCAATAAAGTGTCTAATTATTGTTTAAATATGGAATCAGCCAGGTAAAAGGAAAGTATTATTTTCCTCGTTTAAATCGAGAGCCCAGAATCTGGCTTTCTGGAACCAGTAATATCATTATAACTTGCCAATGCTTTGGATTAGGCTGATGAAAGTTTTGATGTTTTGTATGTCTCTATAAGAGGCATCTATTAGGACTAGTTTGAATTTTCAGGGTTCCCTCGTTTAATAACTAGAACCGAAAATATGGTTTTCAGAATAATATTTATTACTCGCAAACCATATTATTAATATTTAAGATAACTAGGTGTCAAATGGTGACAAATTCCGTTCTATACGTATAAAAAAATCATGATTCTGCGACTTACGGTTTCAGAGATACAGAGATTGGCCAAACGTTACCGCAGCAGAAAATGAAATATCTCGAAATCCATAAAGGTGTCAAATTTAATTTTATCGGGGACATTTGAGAACAAATTCAATCTATCTTTGTGCATACTTTTTATCCAGATAAACCAACGGGATCAAAAAAAGTCGGCTGGGGTAACGTTACGCCAGCCGAATTTTATTTTCCTCATTATCTCTGAAACGGCGGGGTGTCAAATTATTTACTTTCGGGGACATTTACACGAAGTAATCATCTAATTATTTGCATTTATCAATTCGTAAAAGGAGCACTTAGTCGGCTGGGGTAACGCACTCCCCCCGAAGTCACACTCCATGTATTCTGTTTTCGAACGACTAACACGTAAGCCATGGATCTCGAGTTCTTTTATCCATATATTAAAGGTGTTTTGCAGCGACAGTGGGTGTTTATATTAATGAGGACAATATCATCAGCATAGAGCATGCACCATGGGATGTCAGTCTGGAGGTTTTTGGTGATATAATCTATTGCTAAGTTGAAGAGAAGTGGGCTCAGCGCGGATCCCTGATGTACCCCAACCTTAATCAGAAAAGGATCACTAATGCCCGCCTGGCTTTTAATTTTTGTAGTGATAGCATCATACATGTCCTGAATTAAAGCTATGTATGTCTCAGGTATGTTTTGGGAGCGCAAAGCTTGCCAGACCAGTTTCCTGGGGATCCTATCAAATGCTTTTTCCAGGTCGATAAAAGCAAAGTACAGGTTTTCAGAGTTGCTTCTACATTTTTCCATAAGTATACGGATACACTGTATGGATTCTGTGGTTGATCTGTTAGCTGTGAATCCGAACTGGTTTTGAGATATGTTTATCAGGGCCGTCAGGCGAGCTCCTAAGACTCTCTCCCAAAGTTTCAGAGTATGTGATGTTAGTTTAATACCTCTATAGTTGTCACAGTTTGCAATATCACCTTTGTTTTTATAAATAGGGCATAAGTAGCTTTCACGCCAGGATTCCGGTATTTTTCCCTCCAAAGCAATATCATTAAAGATATTGCTTTTTTTATTTTTAACTAATGTATTTATTTGCGGAAAGTATTGGTTGGTATCAATATCAACATGGAAAAAAAATATTCAATATCTATACTTAATGTTTCTAATATTTTAATCTTATTCATTTAAGTATTCTGTTATTTTCAGCACTGATGCGTTAATTCAAAAATCCATACGTAAACATTTCGCTGACTGCACTGTAGTTACTGTAGCACATCGTCTCCACACTGTCGCCGATTCTGATCGTGTTATTGTAAGTACCATAATTAAACAGAATTTTCTATCTTGCACATGCTAGAAGTTCGCCATGTACTTCCAGTTCGCGGACAGTACTTTAAATGAAGCTTATTCATAATAAAATGAAACTACTTTGATACCCCACGAACTTAAAAATTGGACTTACTTATTACATTCTGCTACAGTTGTTCTAAATTTCACCTTAATTGGAGTACTGATCCCAGAGTAATCGCGAAAGATTTTGTCTCAATTTCTTGATCTAGCTCACTCTTTGGCGCATTGCACCTGTGTAGCTTCGCTCTTACTCAATCAATTCTTCTCCCTTTCTCACAGGTTATGGAAGCGGGACAAATAGTGGAATGTGGGCACCCACACGAATTGTTAAAAAATGATGAAGGTCACTTCACCAAGATGGTAAACCAACTCGGAACGGCGTCAGAACAGAGCCTGCGCGACGTCGCTGCGAAAGCATACGCCGAGCACATCAAGTACGTCGACGCCGATGACCAGAGCACCACGAACGTCGTCAAAGCTTAACCACATATGGAATTTGAAGATAAACTAAGTTTGTCTTTTTAAATTGAGATTTTATCAGTAATTAGGAAATGTACACATATAACTTCAGACTTCTGAGATAATGGGTCTGTTAGACCCCGCGAATAACAAAGTGATCTTATAAGAGTTCTTTTTGAGGCATGAAACCCTAATTGTTGTACACAAATTTTTAAGGCCGTTTTTGCCATTAGTTACTAAAACCATGGGCAGTATAGTATAGTATACTGCTGTAGGAGATTTATGCCAAACTATTATTTGGCTACTAGTTACCTAGCTTTTTCTTTTAGATAAAAGGACTGTACACTTAATGTTGACTAGCTCCGTGGCGCAGCGGTCACCACGCCAGCCTGCGACACAGAGTGACCGGGTTCGATCCCCGGCCAGGTCAAGATGGAAAATGATCTTTTTCAGATTGGTCTGGGTCTTGGATGTGTATCTATATATGTATTTGTTATAAAATAAAGTATCGTTGAGTTAGTATCCCATAACACAAGTCTCGAACTTACTTTGGGGCTAGTTCAATCTGTGTGATTCGTCCGTATATATTTATAAAAAAAAAAAAAAAAAAAAAAATGTTAGTACTTATTGAAATTTACTTAAAAAAGGAATTTAATGACTTATTGAATGTTACGTAGGTTATGATTTTAAGAGAAGCGAAAATTATATTTGATAAATTGTATGTCTCAAACTAATTTAGATCATTATTAGGTAATATGGAGGCAAAATAAACGTGCGTAAGTATTTGAGTGATCAACGTTAACCAACCTTGCCATTTAAATAGTGTTACAAATTACAAAGCATTTAATATTAATATATTTATTACAAAGTAATTTATAAATACTTTTTTTACCAAACCTATAAGTGATATTTTACACGAAATAAAGTATTTATTGACATGTTGGAACAATATGCTATTGCTTGGTATTATATGCCTACATTATGTAATATTTATATATAATAAATAATCACAAATATTGATGAATTAGCAATTAGCATAAAATACTGGTGCTAAGAATAGGATATACCCATGCAGTATATGTACCTATAAGATACACAATTATATACCACCTATACTATTACGTGGGTAACTCGATAAGTTTTGAGACAAGAAAAAAATATACAAGATATTAACAATATTTATTTTACATCTTTTCGAAATACTCTCCTTCATTATCTATGCAAAGTTCCATTCGCCTAAACCAACTATTAAAACACTTTTGCCAGTCTTGATCCGATAGGTCCGAAATTGCGACTTCGTAGGCGGCCACGGCCGCTTCGGCGCACGAAAAAAATTTCCCTTTTATTTTTTCTTTGATTATGGGGAACAAAAAGAAATCGCAGGGAGCCAAATAAGGACTGTACGGTGGATGGCGCAAGGTTTCAACACTGGATTCTGCAAGAAACGCCTTTGTTCTGAGGGACGTATGTGACGAAGCGTTGTCGTGATGCAGCATGATTCCCCGAAGCCCGGTCCTTGGTCTCCTCTCTCGCAGAGCTTGGAAAACTTTTGGCAATGCTACTGGTGTGCGTTACCCCAGCAAAAAAGTACTGAATATCTAAACGTAATATTACTAGATAATCAGTGCGTAACGTCATTTAAATGTGTGTGAAAGTTTGAAATTTGTGCGTCCATTAATTTTTGAGATATTAATTAAAATCTGATTCTGCCAGGATGACATTTCAAACGTTACGCCAGCAAAAAAATTTCTCGGATCCGAGTGAAAGTTAATACAATAATTAGTAGTTAATGTGTAGTAAATGTAGCTGTATAAATAGAATTTGTGCGTCTTCAGACTTTTGTGATATTCAAATTTTTGCTGGGGTAACGTTTGGCCGATTGCTAGATCTCAGAATCGGCACGGCGTAGGAGTTTGATTTTTTTTACACACTCTGTTATGAATTTGTAGGTCATGTCTGTGAAAACAGAATTTCTAAAAATGTTACCATTCAAGGATTAAAAATGAAAATATGAAATCAGGTATTTTGATTCCAGTACTTTAAATATGGGACCTAGAGACTAATTGTTGACGTTAGTTTGTACCTTATAATTGCCTACAATGCCTAGGTAAGTATCAATATGATATCTTAAGTATTAAATAAGTTATGAGAAAAAGTACCATAACTCGGTCGCCAGGAATTTCGACAGCCGATTTGATCAGTTTTTCTATTAGTTCGGAAGTTGATAGTTATCGCACTATTTGTAAGGGTAAGTTAACTATTAGTTCGCAAAACATCAGCTCAGTCCACGCAGTAGTTTAAGAAATATCTTTAAATATCCAACCGTAGGTGAAATACCATAATAAGCCGACCATTTTCGGGAGTATAGCAAAAAGCGACGCTGCCGTATATATTGCTAACCATCCTAAATTAGCAGTTGTATTAACGTAAAATAGTACAGTCGTGTACATCATTGAATTCAAGCTATTTTAACTTATCCAAAACTGTTGTTTATTTACAACCACACTTTTTTATGTCGCACTTATGATACAATCACAATTGGAATGTGCTTAAATAGTCGTTAACCAGTCAATCGCGGAAACGAAGTCACAATCGAGTTTTAATTGTAATGCGACCAAATCGGGAGTGCCTTTTTTAAAAATTTCGCCGTTCGTAAACGAGTGATTTTTATATTTATTCTGTTTTTAGTATTTGTTGTTATAGCCGTAACAGAAATATATCAACTGTGAAAATTTAAACTGTTTATTAATCACGGTTCATGAAATACAACCTGGTGACAGTAGGCGGGACAGACAGACAGGCAGACGGAAAGCGGAGCCATATGAATAGGATTCTGTTTTTACCGTTTGGATACGGAACACTAAAAATGAGTGAAAAAAATTTCATATTTTTACAAGGTATGGGTGAGATAAATTAAAAGTGTTTAGTTCAGAATTAGATATTTAGATTGCGCTCCTGCAGAGTGGTGTTCCTGTGGGGTCGACCAAATGCCTAGAGAATGAATAACACGACAGTTATCTTTTTTGCGTTGACGTCTCGGTCTCGCACTTAATCTCAGAACAAGGACTAAAGTTAGTACATAGATGTTTTATAGATGTAGATCTCTACTCTCGACAGCGTCAAATTAAAAAAACTAAAACTTTGATTTTGATCTCCAAAACTATATGCGATTTGATTCGTAGTTTGCAATTGAAATAAATATTATATACTTATTTAACAAAAACTAAACAAGAGGGAAGCCTCCAAAAAGTAATTTTTCCTACTCGTCGTAATAGGTATTTTGTAAACGCGTAGTGTATTACTCGAAAGAAATAAGAATAGGTGATTGGATACACATATTTTATACCTGAGTACATATTTTATACCTGAGTTATAAAATATATGTCATATAAATCCTGCGTGGCAGGTATCAGCAAGCCTCCTGAGTGGCATTGAGATATGTTGTGTTTTGGGGTGTAAGGATTTAATTAATAAGACATGTTGGTTGGTTCAATGTCTATCGTATATTGAAATAAAATCATAAAAATACATCATAGTAAAACTTACAAACTATGCATAAAAGGTAATTCGTAAAATGTTACACGCGCGACCTAATTATTGCACTTTTGCTGTTGCGCAAGTACTTATTTGTGTAGTATTCTACATCTCCCCTGAAAAGTTCAAGGATGCAACCCTCCTTATCGGGGAAAAAATAAATAAATAATCGCATGTAACATAAGACGATTTTTTTTTATTAACTAATAGTACATTTCTTTTGTTACAAATATAAAATAAATTTTTTTACTTAAACTTCGATACATAGTATGTTTTATTAAAATTCAATTATAAAACATTTTTGTATTATTCTTATGCAATATAATTTCCTTATTACCTTTCTTAATTTTTACATTTGGGGATATGTCTTCTATAACTATATATGGACCTTCGTAAATACAATCTAATTTAGTTCCCGTTTGATTCTAAATTAAAATAGAATCTCCTGGTTTATATTTCACTGAATTACATTTCTTATCATAATTACATTTTCTTAACTGCTTACTAACTAATAAATTTTCCTTAGCGTCTAATTGAGCTTTCTGTAATCGATACTTAAGCTCGATAGGATAATTATCGAAATTATACATTGGATCGACTTGGTCGACTGATATATTGTTAGGTAAAGTACATAGTTTTCCAAAGACAAGCTCGTATGGAGTATATTTCGTTTCAAAATGGACACTGGTATTAAATGAAAAACACCAAAAGGGAACCCAGTCGCTCCAATCTAACCTATTATTTTCACATTGAATTCTGAGATAGGCTCCTAGATGTTTATGCGTGTTTTCAATTCCGCCTAAACATTGGTGGTAATATGGAGTCGAAACTAATTTTTGTATACCTAAAAGTTTACAAATTTCGCACATTAGTGACGAAGTGAATTCAGTACCTTTATCACTAATTATTTGTTTAGGAATACCATAACGCAATATGAAATTGTTAACAAAACTTCTGGCGATAGTTTCCGTGTCTTTTCGGGGTAACGGATATGCCTCTACGAATTTACTTAAGTCGCACTGAACAGTTAAAATATACTTATTATTATAGTTATTTATCTCTAAAGGGCCCATTACATCTAAACTTATTCTTTCTAAGGCTGAATTAGCTGTTGACGTTATAGTCATTGGTTCTCGAATATTTTTATTTGAGAATTTTTGTATTTGGCAGCTTTTACATTTTCTCACATATTTAATGACGTCATTGGACCTGGCCAAAAATAATATTTCTTTATATTATTTAACATGCGGTTCATTCCTGCATGTCCGCTAGAAGGCAGCAGGTGAAAATCATTCAAAATAGTAGTTATTTCGTCTCTACTTGTAATTTTTTTTACCTCTTTAGTAATTAAAAATCGAGGTGACGCTATATTCAATTTTTTAGTGCTGCGCAGCAAACTTTGTATGTATTTATCGTTACTTTTATTTTTAATAATAAGTAATTCTTGAATATTTAATTTTAAGCACAAATTTTCCAAGTCTCTCGCTAACACGTCGTGAGTAGATAACGATCGAGAACAAAGAAATATCGCTGATTGCGACGGTGCGTATATACAATAATTAGCGTCAGAAGTAACTATATTAGAATATTTAGAATTAATCGAATTTAAATTATCCAAAAATCGTAATTCAATGATGTCATTTGAGCACCTCCACCACTGTAGGTTGATCAAGCCTAACAGGGGTAGGGGTGGGTTCATCTGACCGAATATTATTTTCTTGGGCATCTAACTTTTTTCTCTGAGCTCTAGTAATGACTGCAATTATATTTTGGTGCATGTCTTTTAACTCTTGTGACGTCACCGGGAGTAGACTTAACGCGTCTGCAGCTGCGTTATTTCGACCTGGGACGTATTCTACTGTGAAATCATACTCCTCCAAATATAAACGAAATTTAGTTAATCGGCTGGAAGGATCTTTCAATCCAAACAAATACACTAAGGGCCTATGGTCCGAAAAAATTTTGAACTTTCTGCCGTACAAATAAGGTCTAAAGTGTCGAACTGCCCATACTATAGCTAGTAGCTCGAGTTCTATAACGGGGTATCGAGTTTCAGCAGGATTTAATGCTCTACTTGCGTATGCGACTACTTTTCCATTACTATTTGAGAGCACTGCGCCAAGTCCTTTTGTCGACGCATCTGTTTGTACTCGAAAGATGTTATTTTCTGAAAAATCGGGATAATCTAAGACCGGAGGGCACATAAGAGCCAGTTTTAGTTGTTGAAAGGACGTTTCGCAATCTTGGTTCCAATCAAATTTTGTACCTTTTTTACATAATTGGTTCAACGGATATACGATATCGGCGAAACGTGATATAAACCGTCGGTAATAATTGGCAAATGCTACGAAACGTTTTGTCTCGTCAGCGCATGTGGGTCTTGGGTAATTTTCTATTGTAATAATTTTGCCTGGGTCAGGTAAGATTCCGTCTGACGTAATCTTGTGACCTAAATAAACAATTTCCTTTTGCAAAAATTCACATTTAATCGGGTTTAATTTGAGATTGACTTTTCTCAATCGGTTCAGTATGCTAATGAGATTTTTATTATGATCTATCATTGATTTCCCAATTACAACGCAGTCGTCCAAATATATAAAACATTTTTCATAATTAAGACCCGCCATAGCTATTGTCATAAGTCGAGAAAAAACACTAGCACTGGTTTTTAGTCCCATAGGGCATCTTTTCATTTGATATTGTTTGCCAGCAGTAATGAAGAATATTTTCTAGAATTTGCATTAAGAGATAGTTGATAATATGATTGTGATAAATCAAGTTTAGAAAAATAAATGCTTCCTGATAATGAATCCAATATTTCCGTGATGTTTGGCAAAGGGAATTTATCGTCCTGGATTCGGTTATTTAACTGTCTGTAATCAACAACTAATCTCCATTTTTTTTTTGTTCGTTTTATAGATTTTTTAGGCACTAAAAGAACAGGGCTAGACCATTCAGAGATGGTTTCCTCAATAATATCATTTTTTAACATATCTTGAATTTGTTTTTCTAATTCCTTTTTCATTGTTTGGGGCAACCGATAAGGTTTAACATAAGCAGGAGTCACGTTATCTTTTAAAGTAATATTGTGCTCCATTAAATTAGTAATTGACAAGGAATCCCCAGGTAAATGAAAAACATCAGAGTACTTGGCACAGATCTGTTCGATACTGAGCCTTTCCTCACTATTTAAATAATTTAAATCGAGTAAATTAAACAAAGTTTTAATTCGTTCTACTGATTGTCCTTCACTATCAAATTGGCATACTTCAAAATGGCTAATCGAGTGTAACTCGAAATTAGACAAATCTACCATAATATCAGTATCATTCGTATTCATTATTCGTACGGTAATATAACCATTTAAAGGTTTACTTATCATTCCCGCTATAAATACTCCTTCACATATTTCTTTAGCCAAAACTACGCTATCGTCTCTTAAAAAGCATGGAATATGCTTAATTACTTCGCAGCGGGCTGGTATTGTATGTTTATAACTATCACTATAACTACTTATGTCTAAATAAGCTTCATTTTTCTCATTCATTAACCGTAAAGTGCTATTTTCATAATCGATTATCGCATTATAACCGTTAAAAAAAATTTTCTCCCAATATACCATCGGCTAAACAAGACAAATCCTTAAAAACATTAAACTTCTGTCTAAATAAAATATTATCATACATCAAATCTAAATATAGATAACCTTCTGATATTAATTGTTCACTAACACCTTTAATTGTTAGTTTATCGTGACATAACTCATTTGCGTAATCTGAGTGCGCAAGTAACCACTCGTATTTCAGGACGCAGAGGCTGGCACCACTATTAGCCAATAGTGTTATATTATCCTGTATACCTATATTTAATTTGACTACGCTACTAATATTATAATTGAGAATAAAATGCTCGCTAATCGTAGGAACGAAAAAACTGAGTTTCTCTTTCAGTATTCTCGGTTTGTACTTGCGAAACACGAGCTATATTTGGATAGGATGCGCCCGGTCTACCCCGAGAGGAAGCTCCGTAATAATAACCACGGCCACCCCGTGCTCGTGGTGAATTGTTAGCATTACCCCTATAGTGAGGAGTGCCTCTATTACTCGGAGTGTTACCCATTTGACTCCGTTGGGTATTCGAAACCCGAGTAAAACCACGATATTGTGCTTGTTCACCATTACCACGCTTATAATAATATTTTTTGTTCTGATAACGGGAAATATTCATTACTTGGTTATCATCGCTAACAGATAACGAGTTTTCATCTAAAGTGCATTGGATAGCGTCCGGGAGTGATTGAAACTGACGAGAAGCTATGATTGTACTCAAACGCGTATTAGATAACCCATCGGCAAAACGTTTTATGGCTATCTTCTCTTTCAAGGGACGCAAAATATCATATTTCGCGTCGTCTCCGTCGGCTTGCGCTAGCGTCAAATTAACAAATAGTTTTTCTAACTCTGACCCGAATTTATCAATTGATCGACGCCCTTGTTTAACATTATGAATTTGTGACTGAATTGCCACGGCAGATTTTTTTTTGTAAAAGTTGTGTACGCATGTCAACAAGTAAGCTATCTATTGTCGTGTATCTTAATTTAAATCGAAGTTTAGCACTAGCAGAAATTCTAGTTTTTAATACGAACTCAATCAATAAATTTTTGTCGGAGTCTTTAATCATAGCGCTGTACAGCTGGATGCTGTCAATCAATTGGATAGTAATATTTTCCTCCCCTGTCATTATCGGCAGTAAGGAGATAGCTGTTTTTAAATCAAAGCTATTAGTACCCATTTTGTCTAAATTACACGAACTTGAAGACTCTGAATGACAATCAGGACTGAAATTAAATAAACTAATAATTTTAGAGTAAACACTATGAATATTCTCAATATATTTATTAACTACGTGCAAACTTTCTTCAGTTATCTCAGAATTCTCTGTCTTTTTCCTAATATCAAACGAAATATTCTCCAAACGACTGTAAATTAATTGAGCTGTCTTGAACTTATTTTGTGCAGCTTCAGAAGTCCGTCTGCGCTCTGGTCCTATTTTGACCAAATATTCCCTTATTTCATTAAAATTATCATAAAGATTCTTTAAATCGGATAAAGGCATTACAAAAAAAAGTAATATAAAAATGAGAAAAAAAAAATTAATATACAGTACGCATATTAAAAAGGAAAAAGTAATTGAAAATAATGAAATTGAATATTAGTAGAGGGGTTTACGTTACATCTTTCCATGTCGGTACTGGACATAGGTTGCTAAGCGGCTTGATGTCAGCAGGGTCGTAACGTGGGTGGGCATCAGGTGATCTGTGGCTGTAGTGGAGTGACCTTCCACGGGGCTCTGGCGTCTGGGCTGGTTGTAGACTTGAGCGTGCTGCATGCTGGGTGGGCCGGGCTATACCCTGGACTCCGTGGGCCGGGATATCCCTGGACACCGCTCGAACTGGGCCGGGCTATACCCTGGACTCCATCCTGGACCCGTACGCTTCTTTCTTCTTTCTTCTATTGGTGACTTAGGTTATTAGTCACTCGGGAGAGATTCTCGAGGGAGATTGCGTTAAGTTCTCGCCTCAGTGTCTTAATGGCGTTGCGTCTGCACAGCTTGAATATGTAAAAAACGGCACCAGCTACAATAAGGGTAACTGCGACTATGACGAAAGTCAAGATGATCTGGTTGGATGAGTGCTCCTTTCCTGAGATATTTGCAGTTGATCACTTCGTCTTTGGAATATGACGAGCCCATAATTTTCTTGAGTGATTTTTCTTCCTTAGCAGTTCAGTGGCAAGGTCGCCATGAGTTATTTTGTGTTTGGGGTGAAAGGATTTAATTAATAAGACATGTTGGTTGGTTCAATGTCTATCGTATATTGAAATAAAATCATAAAAATACATCATAGTAAAACTTACAAACTATGCATAAAAGGTATTTCGTAAAATGTTACACGCGCGACCTAATTATTGCACTTTTGCTGTTGCGCAAGTACTTATTTGTGTAGTATTCTACAGCATAAATCCAATATGTGCTTGTGCATAGTATATTATTTGGTATGCATGCGAACACTTCAGTACTCACAAGTACCGCAAAAATTCAAGGAGTACACGACCAATTTCAGTAACACAGCCAAATATACGGTACATCGCTTTTTGCTATACTTCCAAAAATGGTCGGCTTATCATGGTATTTCACATACGGTTGAATATTTAATGATATTTCTTAAACTACTGCGTGGACTGAGCTGATTTTTTGCGAACTAATAGTTAACTTACCCTTACAAATAGTGCGATAACTATCAACTTCCGAACTAATAGAAAATCTGATCAAATCGGCTGTCGAAATTCCTGGCGACCGAGTTATGGTACTTTTTCTTATAACTTATTTAATACATAAGATATCATATTGATAGGCATTGTAGGCAATTATAAGGTACAAACTAACGTCAACAATTAGTTTCTAGGTCCCATATTTAAAGTACTGGAATCAAAATACCTGATTTCATATTTTCATTTTTAATCCTTGAATGGTAACATTTTTAGAAATTCTGTTTTCACAGACATGATCTACAAATTCATAACAGAGTGTGTAAAAAAAAATCAAACTCCTACGCCGTGCCGATTCTGAGATCTAGCAATCGGCCAAACGTTACCCCAGCAAAAATCTGAATATCACAAAAGTCTGAAGACGCACAAATTCTATTTATACAGCTACATTTACTACACATCAACTACTAATTATTGTATTAACTTTCACTCGGATCCGACAATTTTTTTTGCTGGCGTAACGTTTGTAATGTCATCCTGGCAGAATCAGATTTTAATTAATATCTCAAAAATTAATGGACGCACAAATTTCAAACTTTCACACACATTTACATGACGTTACGCACTGATTATCTAGTAATATTACGTTTTGATATTCAGTACTTTTTTGCTGGGGTAACGCACACATGCTACTGTTATATACCATTCCGAGTTAACAGATCTATGATTTTCCAACATTATTGTCGACACATGCCCGCTACGAGAAAAAAAACTGGCCCCCATTTTTTACCAACGTTACGAGGTCTTTGCAGTTTTGTCGGCAACATTCCTTCTGAAAAGACCCATACTGACGACTGTCTCTTATTTTCTGGATCATATTTATAAATCCACGTTTCGTCGCCTATGACGATTTCCGAAACACGTCTTGATGATCCATTTTCAAAACGTAGTCGCATTTCGCGGACCAGTCCACACGGGCCTGTTTTTCAGTGTCTGAGAGCAAACGCGGAATCCAACGACAACAAAGCTTCCTCACTCCTAGATGCTGATGTAAAATTACATTAACACTCCCCGAACTAACGCCAAGAATCTTCTCGATGTCCGAGTAAGTAATTCGTGGGTCTTCTCGCACCATCATTTCGGTGGTTCACACATTTTCTGCAGTTACTGCCGTTTGTGGGCGACCACTTCTAGGGTCATCCTCGAGGTTTGTTTTACGCCTTTTAAATTCACTGAACCATCTTAAAAACTGTTGCTCGAGATGGAGCAGACTCCCCTAACGCTGCTTGTAATCGTTGAAGGCTAAGTTGTTCAGTTAAACCAAATTTATAATCATAAAATATCATAGCGCGCAGATGTTCGCGGTTAAGCTCCATTGTTGCAAAGAAAAACGCGGAAAGCGTCGTAGTAAAATGACTGGCACATCTTTCTTTTTTTTTACCAGCCATTTGGATACACGCATTCTATTTATAAATAAATTCGCTTTTTAAAAATATATAATGCAGATGCGTTGCATTTTTAAATTACGAGCATCTCAAAACTTATCGAGTGACCTACGTAATAACTCCTTTACAAATTAAATATACACAACTACTCCTACTTACTATTAACCAAATAACAAATCATACTTTTAAAGTACACCTGAAGTTCTGCATACTACAGTGTGGCCATATTTTATTTTATTATTTCGAACTCGTAAGAAGGTATCTACATAGCTCATACACATTCCAAGGTAAATATTAATTGTGTGTCCAATAAAATGGGGGCCTTATTTGATCAAGGTAGGATCAAAACTACTATTGTGATTATATGAATATTTTTAATGATTTTCATTACAATTATACTACTTAATCCATATTGTAAAACAAGTACTTACAATAAAATTATACTATCTACACATGAGCTGAACATAGTAAGTTGTTGTAAAAAAAATGTATATTGTTATAATGAATATTTTACATACCTATTACCTATTTTATTTTTCTCTTTGAACACCTTCCCATAGTTGCTTAAGAGAAAAGTGATTATTCAGATCAGTTGCACTTTACCATTCTTCACTAAGTCGGAAATCGGCTTGTACTGAAGTATATGTTGTGATCCAGCTATAACAAAAAGTACCAATTTACTATTAATGACTTCGAGTAGATGTAAAAAGAGGAGAGTAATCAACAGGCTGGCTATAGAAATAACATGACACTTGATTGTTCAAAAATTACTGCAATTAGTACTTTTTTTTTAGTTTTATTCACCCTAAGGCGCCTATTAAACCATCCTGAATTTTGGATCTGATGGGAGGGACGCTGCTATATGTCAGTGACGTGCAGTCCATACAGATATTTAGACTCTGTCTACCCTGAACTCACTAAAAATATATGCATTTTTTCTCTAACAAAAAATATTAAATTGCTGCCCCTAAAAAAATCATAAACAAAATCAGTTGTTATTGATTATAGAAAATTAAGTATTTATATAAGTACAAGTCATAATAACTTATTGGGTAAGTTCTTGACTAAGTAAGTTTTTGTCTACCTTCCGAAAAATGTGTGTGCACATCACTGCTTATACGTTAGACACAATACGAGATATCTCCAATCGTATCCCACATATTGCGGTGTCTTCCTCTCACCGGATCCGATTCAGAATGCGTTTCTGCATGGAATAATACCCATTATTACTGGACATACCGGGTCTCTGCAGGCTGGCAACTAAAGCAGGGCCGGTCAAAATCAAGGATGGCTAATGCTTTGATGGCTAATAATCAAGATTGGCGATCTGTTGGATCAAACCTATTAAAGACCAGCCGGTATAGACGAGGGAGCTTTTACCCAGTAGTAGGATAGGACAGCATCGTATCCTACTACTGGGTAAAAGCTCCCTCCTTATCCTTACTAATATTATAAATGCGAAAATGAGTTTATTTGTTTGTGAGTTATGTTATGCGTTACACAAGTTCTCTAGAGTACAGAAAAGGACTAAAGGGGGCAATGGCATTCAGGTCTTATGGCCTTAGACTCTGTCTAGCCCATAAGGGGTAACCCCCTACATGATAGTATGTATTAGAACACACAATAAAAAAAAATTACTGAAGCTTTTGCCGTCAGCTCAGCTCTGCGAAAATACACTATGCAAAATTTCACAATGATCAGTCAGTAGTTAAGGCATTGAAGGACAACAAACGCGAACAACGAAGATGCCCAATTGGGCAGTGCAATCATTGTTAAAACAATTGTTATCGAAACTGCTGATGGGTTAAAGTATAGATCCTACCTTCCAAGTCAATTTCTTCATCTTGATCTCCAAAAATATCCTCTAATACAATTCCATTTACAGTTTCATTTGCTTGAAGAAACACATGTGTCTGAAAATTTGGATACACAGCCATCTTACTCATTTCGAAAGATTGCATGTTGTTTGGTACCTTGTCAAGAACAACTGCCTTGAAGTGATTCTCCATATTCAGTAAAAATTCTTGGGCATACTTAAACTCTGATGGTGTCAAATAATTTGTACCAGATTCTATTCGTTGTTTTTCTTCGTTTAAAATAGGAATACAATATTTTTCAATCTTATTTAACCTAGTTCTGAGGTAGTTACAAATAATGAATTTTATTCTACTCAGTTCCATCTTATGAATAGATGCGCGAAGATCTGTTTTGGGTAACTTGTTTATGTTACGCTCCATATGCTGGATTTGCCCAAGCATACACTCCACCATATCATTTCTATGAGGTAGAATTTCTGGCGCCAAACGTTCATTTTGCCAAGCACTTTGAAGAGTTCTCAAGACCGTATCAGCTGTAATTTCTTCCTCTTCGTCGCTTAGGTCTATGTCGTCTTTTAAATCCATGTAGTCAATAAATAAATTCAGTATTGCTTGAAACAGTTACCTATATTTTCGATGGATTTAAGATATAAAATTTTGTAAAAATCAAATCAAAACTTCGCTTGATATCTTGATCGTTTTCAAAAAGCTAACTTAACATGAAAGCTGTCAATGTCAAGTCAAAATAACGTCACTGTGTTTTTTTTTCTTTTGAATAATGCTTTCACGTATGTCATATTTAGCCAGTATCAAGTATAATTGAAGTTTCTCAAGCTTTTTAGGGCTCCGTAGCCAAATAGCAAAAAACGGAACCCTTATCGAGTCGTCATGCTGTCTGTCCGTCCGAATTTCACAGCCACTTTTTTCCGAAACTATAAGAACCATACTACCTGTGGCCGAGTTCTTTCTCATCACATATTTTTAATTTTAATAAAAATAGAAAAAAACAGCAAAAAAGTTGGACGTTCTCCAAACTTAAAAATGAAATTCAAATTTTTTTTTCATCAATCCCTTAACATTAGGGTATCTATCTAGTAAGTAGTTTTTAATACGTCATAAATCGTGTACTCTTAAACTATACTCAAATATCACAAAACCTCAAATATAACAAGAACTTTTATATTATGTTACTTGCTGCTACGGAACCCTTCATGGGCGAGTCCGACTCGCACTTGGCCGCTTTTTCTTATTCTTGTTAATCAACGAAATGATTGTGTAGTTCATCTTGTTGGTTCTACGCATCTATATAGTAAGTGGTTTTCTCTACGGAGTCCCTGACGGTTAGGCTGCGGATTTTGCCACATCTGACGTAAGTGTGACAAAAGTTTTTTACGTCACAAAAACTGTGTTTCGTAGGTTTCGTAAAAATGTGACATAAAATTGTTAAGCTTTTTTTTTTCTTTTCTTCTATTTGGCCCTCAAACTTCATTCAGAAGCTTATTTTAGCCAGTGCCTAGTTATTTTTCGAGTTATTCTTGCTTGTGTATCAAACTATCAACTAAATGATGGTGTAATTCATTTCGCTGATTTCGACGTAGCCCCTGGCGATAATTCCCACGAATCCTCTGGCTTGCTAATAAACGATGCAACGAGACGAGCAAAAACCAGCCCGCTAAGTAAATCGCACTACAGCCGCACCATGACACTTTATTTTAGTTATTCCACACTTTGTTTATACCTAAACATATAATGTTACAATATAACACATTAACATATACCTAATACATATACTTAAGATAAAACGTTATAAGTATTTATAACACCAAATTACACCGATTTCACATTATAAAGTCCACTAGAAACAATGTTCAAAACAAAAGCCGTGCAGTTCGCCGAAATTTCCGCCAAGAACTCCATTGTTAGCTTAGATCACATAAGTATTAAATACCTACTTTTCAAACTAAACATTCATCCAAAACGTAAAATCAGGCAAGGCAACGATCATAATTTGTTTCAAATAAATAACAGTAATAAAAAAGGCGGTTAATCTACAACGTGATTTTGAACCCCCTAGCTTTATTGAAATCTGGGAATCACAATCCCTAATGGAACAGATTTCAATATAGCTAGGGGGTTCAAAATTACGCTGTATATATTTTTTTAATTTACTGTTTACAATAAACATTGAATAGAATAATAAAACGCTTGAAGGGTATATTTTTTTATAATAAAGTTAGTTTTTTCTTTGTTTTTTGAGATGTAGTAACTCATTGTCACTTTGTGCTCTTATAAAAGTTTATATGAACTTCTCTTGATCAACACTCATTAGTGATCATCATCAGTCATCAACCAGATTATTTTCCATCATATTGGCTAAAAATACTTTTACACGTATGTCCCAGAACAAAGATTAAACACTGGGGTATGCTTGGTCAATTGACCGTGACACCTACTCGAAATGATGATGATGACAGTTTTTTATTTCCCTTCCATCCGGTTTGCTTTCTATATTTATTGTTTGACTAAACTACATTAACATATACCTAGGTATATTTTTTGCCATTAAATTATTAGGCCCTCAAACTTCATTCAGAAGCAATTGGCGCAATTTATTCATTCGGCGGGTAATCATCAGCCCGCTAAGTAAATCTCACTTCAGCAACCACACTATGAGAGGAGTTTATTATAGTGCAGTATAAAAAAAAAACCGTCCCTGTACTAGTTTGTGCCCTGTACTCTATACGAATTTCGGGAGAAATATTCCCCAACCTGGCAACTCATGAGACTTGGCTAAATGTGTCTCAACTGTGTCTTTGTTCGTGTCGGACTCAGCTTTCGCCGAACCGGGGATGCTGGTCAGGACCATGTTCTCTTCAGCCTGCTATTACAAGCGGGTCACAGGGCTGTGACCGTGGCGACCACGCACGTCGGGTTTCAATCTTGTGGCTGGGGGTGTTGTGCAGGCGCCGCGCTTGAAGCGGCACTTTGGTCGACGAGCAATGTTAGAATGGCTGCTCTGCCGGCCTATTTGCTAACTCAGTGACCAATGTTTTTATAGTCACTTCAAAATACATTGCGGGTTTCCTATGATTGACTATTTTTATTAAAGATACTAGCTGACCCGGCAAACGTTGTTTTGCCATATAAATAATGTCTAAAAAATAAAAAATAAATTTAGGGGTGGACTACCCCTCACATTTAGGGGGATGAAAAATAGATGTTGGCCGATTCTCATAGATACCGGATAAGCACAAAAAATTTCATCAAAATCGGTCAAGCCGTTTCG
The DNA here is from genome assembly GCA_947532085.1 of Elegia similella. Lineage (NCBI taxonomy): Eukaryota > Metazoa > Arthropoda > Insecta > Lepidoptera > Pyralidae > Elegia > Elegia similella. The sequence goes on along the minus strand of OX383927.1, from coordinate 16,615,337 downwards.
GAGGAGTATGGCAACGAAAACTGTGACACGAGAATTTTATATATTAGATATAAAACGTAATGTACTTTGAAATGACTATAAAATCGTTGTACACTGAGTAAGCAAATAGGCCTGCTGGGCGTAGGCTTGTATCTTCCATCGGGTGGGCGGGCGTGTAGGGTTGCGATCCCTCTTAGGTGAGGGTGCGCCGACGAGTCCGCCCTGGAGTGTGGAGACATTGTCTTCGCCAGTTGGGAGATAAATTCGTCCAGGCCTTCCCATTTCAGGTCCCGCTGACTGACGTCGTTCCTCACGTAGTATAGGGCCCCCCCCTCACTGCTCGGAGACTTAGGTTTTCTTGAGCCCGTAGACGACATCGGTTTGTCTCCGAGCAGTATGTGTACCACGCAGGGGCCGCGTACGTGAGGCGGGATCGTACATAGGTTTTGTAGATCCCGAGCTTCGTTCTCAGCGAGAGGCGGGAGGAAAGCACTGGGCGCAAGTTCCCCCGGGCCATTTAGCGCTTGATATGGCCACGTCGACGTGGTGCTTCATTGTGAGGCGCCTGTCGATCTTCACCCCCAGGTATGTGACGTGTGGCTGCCACAGCACTTTTTCCCCGAGGAGCGTCTGCGGCGGCGGGAGGATGTGGGCGCCTCCTGCCAGCAGGGCTTGCGTTTTTTTGGCATTGGCCGACAACCTCTATTTGGAGAGCCAGTCTGGCAGGGCATCTAGGGTCATAGGGACCTACTTGGCAGCGTGCTTCGCATTAATGGATTTAACGAAGTACCAAATACTTACCATTGTCGGCAAATGAGCGTCGTTTAGTGTTCCGGCCGGGTCCCGAACTGCTCCGCACGCGGTGGGATGTGCGGAAACAGCCGGCCGAGCAGTAACTTCTCGAACACCTTCGAGAGAGCTCACTCGGATACTCATCGCTCAGCAGAGTGAGGGGCCGATAACTTTCGGGGAGGCGCAACTTTTTGCCCGGCTTTGGCAGCATATGACCCGCCTGGTCTTCCACTCTATCGGGTAGTGACCCGAGCGCAGTACTTGTATGCCATTGTAGAGGCGTGTCACCGCCGGTAAGGGACGGAGCGCCTCGTTTCTGACGTTGTCTGTGCCCGGGGCCTTTCTAGGCTTTAAACGGCGGATCTGGATATGGGGAGGAAAGCAGCCAAGCTGAAAGTATGCAGAATGCAGCCGGAAAATAACCACGGAATGGGTTCCTCCTATGGGCTGCGTCGAATGCGAGGACGCCCGGAATGCGATGCGCTGACGATTTGAAAGCTCATGATAAAAATTGGACACTGATAGAAATTAGTCTTTGTTTAACAATGGGGCACAAAAAAAAAGAAGCTAAGAAAACCCAAAGAACTACCTACTTAGTAAGATAAAAATTTAATAAGTACCTAGGTACATAAATCAGAAGTGTTAGGTATATTTATTTGGCTACGCTGTAAACGGAGCGGGCTGTGCGGTATAATCCTATTAACTGATATTCCCTTATACTTCTAAGTAGCCTCATAACGTCGTTAGTGGCGTAAGGTAAGAAAAATACAGAACACTACAGGGATGAACTCTGATGACAAAATATAGAAAAAAACTTCTTGCTCTTATCCGAGCGTGCTCCCAGTTGCGTCCTCAGCTAAAATTGACACGCATATTATTAAGCTTTCCCCTTCTGCTAGGGCACTACAGAGTCGACACATGTACTCAATATAACTAACTAGAAAAAACGCCTGTTATGTTTTCAAAACCATCACGGTCGTTTACAAGCGGCAGAATCCCCGAAAGTTTTGACCTTATGGTGCACCACACTCAGCAACGGTTACACAATTGCCATCTCTAGCCTGTTTTTGAATTCAATAAATTTTCAATAACTCCTAAGCCATTTGCCGCATCTGGTTCTGCTTTTGGTAAGTACTTTTGAGAACATTGCTGGAACATTGCTTCGCTAATGTTTTCATGCTTAGATAGTAAGTAATTAGCTCAGGTCAAATATACATCCATCCCGCCATTCTGACTGCAGGCTGGCGACTCACTAAGTTTTTGAAATAACTCTAGTTTTATAAGAAAGAGCACATAGCTTGAAATTTTACGCACATTCCTCACATTGCTAGAACATTGCTTTCATATGTATAGGACTATTGTTTTATGAGTTACACTCGCCATTCTGATGTTCACAATAAATCGACCCTCGTCGACCTCCCGAGATCTGTCACATTCTCAACTTTATTAAAAAATCTACCACTGACTACAATGCTGTTATAAGAAATTCATAAGCACAGTGAGAGCGGATAGGAGAAAATTTCACGGGGCGCATACGGGGTCCGAGGCACTCCTAGGGCACAGCTTGCCATACGCAGGCACTAAATCTATACATATAATAAAACAGTAAAATTATTTTGTCTGTACATTTCGAATTTTCGACTGCAATGGATAGAGGGACACTTAAAAAGAATAATAGTAAGCAAAAAAAATTTTTTGGAATTTCTTGTCTGTCTGTCTGTCTGTCTGTCTGTCTGTCTGTATGTATGATCACGATTATCTCCGAAAATACTGAACCGATTTACTTCAAACTTTCACCAATTGCTTTGTTTTAACTCAGTTTAACATTTAAAGTTTGTTTTATCAAAATCGGTTCATTAAAAAAAAAGTTATCGTCATTTGAATGAACTCAAGGCATGAGTTTGCCTGCAAACATATAGCAAAAATAAAATAAAATAATAAGTGACATAAGAAAATTAAAATCCAAAGTCAATTCATCATCATTATACGACAGCATTATACCTATCCATACTATCCATCGTAATCCATACTAAAAAAAAAGGAGAAGCTGACTGACTGACTGACATATCAACGCAGGGCCTAAACTATAAGGGTTAGGAACTTGAAATTTTGCACAGGGGTTCCTTTTATAACGTAGGGGAGCATTAAGAAAGGATTTTTGGAAATTCATCTCCTTAGGGGGATAAACGGGTTGCAAATTTAGTATGAAACTTTGTTGTTTTTGAAGTTATTCGAATGAAATTCAGCATGAAGGTTCTTTACTGAAAGGTATGACACACGAGTAAAATATTTTACTCAAAAATCATCCCTTAAGGGGGTAAAATAGGGGTGCAAAGTAAGCATGAAACTTTGCCATTTTTGAAGTTAGTCGAATGAAATTCAGCATGAAGGTTCTTTACTAAAAGGCATGAAACACGAGTAAAATATTTTTCTCAAAAATCATCCCTTAAGGGGATATAACGGGGATGCAAAGTTAGTATGAAACTTTCCGTTTTTGAAGTTATTCAATTGAAATTCAATATTAAGGTAATTGAAAGTCATAAACTAATGTATTCCTGTTATTCTACTGTTCCTGAGAAATGGACACTTACGCGGGCGGAGCCGCGGGCCAAAGGCAAACCTAACTTATATATCAACGCACAGCCGAAACTACTGTGCGCAGAAACTTGAAATTTGGCACAGGGATTATTTTATGATGTAAATGAGCTAAGAAAGGATTTTTAGAAAATCAATGGGTTGAGGTTTTATGGAATTTTCTCATTTCTGGACTTATAAGTTTGAAAGTAGGTACGCAAGTTCTCAATTAAAATTAAAAAAGATCTGTTTAGGTGAACCAGACAACATTCTCCCTTGAAGGGGTAAATATGGGGTAAAGCTTGTATGGAATTTTTCCATTTCTAGACTTAGAGGTATGAAAATAAGTATATACGTTCTAGGTTACAATTAAAAAAGATCTGTGTCGGTGAAATGTACAAAATTTCCCCCTTAAGGGATAAAAGGGGGGGGGGGGGGATTGTATGGAAATTTTCTCATTTCTGGACATAGAAGTATAAAAATAAGTATATATGTTAACATTACAATTAAAAAGATCTGTGTAGTTAAAATGGTCGAAATTTCCCCTTGAAGGGGTAGAATAGGTGGGGTAAAGTTTTTATGGTTTTTTTTTTACTTAGAAATATGACAATAAGAAGTTCTCCATTACAAAATCCCCTCCTTAAGGGCTAAAGATCTATGCAGGTGAAATGTATTAAATTCCCTCTTAAGGGAAAAAGCAAAGGGGCAGGGGTTAGTATGGAATTTTTATCATTACTACTGTTCCCAAGGAACGACATTAACGCGGGCGGAGCCGCGGGCAACAGCTAGTATAATATAGAAGTTGAATTAAATATGAATCTACTCTTTACATGGTACACTCTGTAACTGCCTTCGTGGTCCAGTGGTTAAGGCCTGTAGACCCGAGGGTCGTGGTTCGATTCCCACGGGAAGTATACATTGTTTAGTTGCTTCCAGCTTGGTTAGGACATTTTAGGCTTGAATCACCTGATTGTCTGATAATAAAGATGATTCCGTGCTTAGTCCGTGCAGAAGGCACGTTAAGCCGTTGGTCCCGTCAGAGGCCGAGAGGCGGTTCCGAAGAACTCTGACACCAGAGTGTGCATGGTCGATTGACTGTGTCACCTACACGAAATGATGATGACTCTTTAAGTGTCCATTCAACTTGGATGGCCACTCTCTTGTCTCAAAATTTCATCTGCGCTACTGAAATATTTCAGAAAATTACATTCTGCGAAGCCATCCCTGTAAGCGGCCTAGTAGGTATGTAAGCCTACAGCCAAAGTAGGTAAAGTATTCACCTTCTTAGATACTTATATCTCATTATGAATATCGATTTTGTTCACGACGGCGTCGCTAATCCTCAGTTTCTCCATATATAAGACGAGGGCAAGTGGAAAGAAGATGAGTAGCCTCCGCCTCGGCAATCCACCGCAACGCGAGATCGGTTAACTAAAGACTGGAGTAGTTCGTCAAACGATTTTCTTCAGTATTTTTGGTAATAACCATCTCGGCGGCCCCTATCCTGGACCTTTTAAGTAAGTAATCACAATTTTAATAGATGGTTTCGTTAAAAAAAATCGCGATTTGAGTTGATTCTGCCACCTGGCTTACGTTGTTTGAATTCTTTTTAATTTTCATGATGAGTGTTATTCGCAAGGATCTCGAATTCGCGGGATAATGGCCTCACAGTTTGGCTGACTTGACGCAACAAGGATTAAACTTGTCGGCAGAACCAGTTCAAAGTTAACACAGTCTCAAGTCAGTTATACGAGTAATAATTAATATTATGATAGATAAAAAAGAGTTAAATAATTTCCTTTGCTCGTCAGGTTAATTTTCAAGCAGAGATCGTGTGAAGATGTCTTTCGCAAGCTTAGATCCCGGGCCAGGCGCAGCTGCGCTACAGGCATGGGGAGGAGAGGTCGCCTTTAGAGCATCTAACCAGACAGTCGTCGACAAAGTGCCACCGGAACTAATGCATATGATCGACCCATATTGGTAAGCAAAATAAAAGTCAGGCCTTACGTCCAGGCTTCCTACTGACTGGCAATAGGGAGGTAATGCCAGTCTAGTCTCTATCCGTTAGCAAAGACGTGCCTATGTGTATTTTTATTTCTATAAAGTACCTGAGAAATAGGAGTAAGTTGATCAAGAGCATAACTCTAGATCTCGCGAGTAGTCTAAGGTGCCCCATTACATCTTGATGGGAGTAATAAAGTTTCCAGCTTCTAGAGACATCAGATGACTATCTCAGTTATAACTACTTATTACTGTCACCCACCCGAAACATGAATGCTGTCCTTCTGGTTAAACACGTTAGGGGTCCACGCCTGACGTTTCTTTTCTTATTTAATGTAAGATTTCCTCTTATTTTTTATAATAATTGTTTATAATATTATAAACTTCTTATAGGTATCAGTTTCCTCCGATGAATCCACTGTGGCACGGACTCCTGGGCTTCACTATTGGCGTACTTGGCTTCATCTCAATCACGGGCAACGGAATGGTCATCTATATCTTCTCATCGACTAAGGTTTTACACGTTTACTTTAACCACTATTTTTTTATTTATTTTTCCACGGTTAGATAGGTACTATATGTTTCTGTTTTCAGAGCCTCAAAACACCATCAAACTTATTAGTAGTGAACTTGGCATTTTCCGATTTCTTGATGATGTGCGCGATGTCTCCGGCTATGGTTATAAACTGTTACAACGAAACTTGGGTATTTGGTAAGTATTATTTATTTACCGTAAGTACAAATCTGTTTTCGTAATTAGACGTTCTTCATCAGAGGCCGAGAGGCGGTTCCGAAGAACTCTGACACTCAGGGTATGCAGGTCGATTGACCATGTCACCTACTCGAAATGATGACGATGATTAGGCATGAATTGTACAAAGCATATCTCCTTTTTGCTTTCTTATATGTTATTGTAGGTTATTGTTATTTTTTTGATGTATTGTGTCAATTTTTAGAAAAAAAAATCCTATTCTTTTTTAAATCCGCTTTAAAGCAAACATAATTATGATCATGATTCAAGATAGATGATTTTATAGTATCGTAATCTCTCACTCACTTCTTTTTAGTAGGTAGGTAACGTAATGCTGACAAGTTTCAGCCAAAACCGATGGCCAACTTCAGGGGTGCTATTTTTTAAAGTGTGACACTCTTCTTCGAGCGACTTTTGTATGGAAACATCGCTTGTTTACAAACGGTGTCATTCCAAAAATAGCGCTCCAGGTCGCGACGTCCAAATTGATTGAAACTTGTCGGCGATACCAACAAAAAATACGTGAGTTAAACCGTTTGTTATAATAGTAATTAGATATGTCTCGCGTAACTTTTGATCATTGCACTAACAACGACAAGGGTAAAATGCCAGCGAAAGTTTCAGCTCCTATTCTGTATGATACGTGAATAATTTTCTCTGTGGTAAGTCTCCATAAATGTTAATTTTACAGGTGCTCTTGCGTGTGAATTGTACGCCTGTGCTGGTTCCTTATTTGGCTGCGCTTCTATATGGACCATGACGATGATTGCCTTCGATCGATACAATGTCATCGTAAAGGGTATCGCCGCGAAGCCCATGACCAACAACGGTGCTCTCCTCCGCATTCTCGGAATCTGGCTGTTTTCTCTCGCATGGACTCTGGCGCCCTTCTTCGGCTGGAACAGGTACATATTACGACGACATGTGTTGCTCAGTGCTACCGCAAGTGCCTGTGAATCGCAGAGTCTTAGGTTTAATCCCCGGTCATGGTGGAAAACAATATTTTTCAGAATGGCCCCTGGGTCTTGGATGTTTATCTATCTACGTATGATAAAATACTAGTGACCCGCCCCTGCTTCGCACGGGTTAAATGTAGATACTAATATGGGGCAGTAAATCTAAATATATAAAAGGCAAACTTGACTCATTTATCAACGCACAACCGAAACTACGGAACGGAGCCTGAACAAAAAACAATACTTATTAAAAAAAAACTGTATTTGTACTAAGAAGTCCCTTGATCCCGAATGATTTTCCTTTTGAATTCAAACGAATACTCTTTTTCCCCTTTTCCCCTCAAATTTGCAATGACCGACCATAAACAAATCACAAGGGCAGACATTAAAATATGCGGGTATAGACTTGTGAGAAAACTGTTTTTCACACGGGCATTTCTATGTGGCTTGCTCTCGCGTAAGCTCGCTCAGTAACCTGATAATATTTGGCACACAGTAATAGATTAGCAAAAAATGTGGTATATAAAGAAGTTTTGTAGTTTACTAGCTTTTGGCTGCGACTTCGTCCGTGCAATTCTATTTCCTTTCTTAGCGTTCGCCTACGCTACGATATAACTGATCTCCACGCGGGCGAAGTCGCGGGCAAAAGCTAGTTATACATATAAAACCTTCGTCTTGAATCACTTTATCTACTGCCAAAATCTGCATTAAAATTCGTTAAGTAGTTTAAAAGATCTAAGCGAACAGACAGCGAAAGCGACTTCATTTTGTACTAACTAAAGATAGTATGAATTTGTATCCTGTAATACAAGTTTACAACTTACTATACCCCAATTTCAACAAGTAACTTTTAGGTCCTTTTTTAACAAGTAACTCTAGAAAGGCAAAATAATTAGCTAAGTACAGCCATGGTAAATGCCGAGTTGAAAAATGGAGGCTTTAAATTAGTTCGCGGAGGGTCGCAAGGTTCTTTCATATCTGAGGCAGCGGCTCAAATATTTATATTACTAGCTTTCGACCGCGGCTCCGCCCGCGTCAATGTCGACCCCTCGGGAACTTTATCCCGGGATAAAATGTACCCTATGTCCTTCTCCGTACCCCAGATAACGTGTATGCAAAATTTCATGATGATCGGTTCAGTAGTTACAACGTGAAAACGTAATAAACAAACAAACTCACTTTCGCATATTAGTTTAGGATTTATCCAACCGAAATTGCAGCATCAGCTTTTATCTCAAAGATATGCAATATGATATTAAAAGGGCATACAATCACTCCACGTTACGCTACGATATCTTGAAAACCAAACCTATGATCCACTTTTATTTCTCTAATTTTCTTCGAATTTCTGCCAATGATGTACCTACTACCAATCTTGAGATATTCACCTCTGTCTTGTCCTGGAAACGACGCGTCAACACATACTTACAATGTAATTATTTTAGGTATGTGCCTGAGGGCAACATGACCGCCTGCGGTACCGACTACTTGAGCAAGGATTGGTTTAGCCGAAGCTATATCCTCATCTATTCAGTGTTCGTGTACTTCCTGCCTCTTCTGCTCATCATCTACTCTTACTTCTTCATCGTTCAGGTAAGTCGCTGTTAATCTTATGCATTTGAGTTATTTTATACCATCATCCCTGGTTAACCTTCAAGATCTATGCTATGCTAGAACATTATATTTGTTTTTAAAATGATAACGTCTTATAAATCGATGAATGCCCACTAACTGTTCGGCGCGTTTTCTCGATTCTGCCAAAAGGTTAAAGGGACCAATAACCTTGTTCTGAGCAAAGACCATAGAGATAATATAATCTATGGCAAAGACCTCAGATAATCAAGAAAAAAATTAGAAAAATTGTGCCCGTAAGACTTTGGTTAACCTCCTAAAAGAGGTTTATTATTATCGCGTACTAACTCACCGGTGCCCCTTTTAAGAAACGTGGTACCTATTTGTAGCGTCTTTATACCTAATGGAATGACCAATTTTGTATGATGGTACGAAACCTTCAGCATGTGCGAATCCGACTTGCACTTAGCCGGTTTTATTACTTTACATTACCGTATTATTTTGGCTTTTAGTTAATACGCTGCTTTTTAACTAGCTGTGCCCGCGACACCGTTTGCGTACATGTGTATGGGGGCCAGGAGAGCTATTTTTGAAATGACGCCGATCGTAAAAGAGTGATTTTTCCATACAAAAATCGCTCGAAGACGAGTGTCACACTTTCTTCCGGATGAACACTGAATTCCGGATCCTGAATTCTGGATGGTCTAATTGGCGCTTTACAGATTTATTATTAGTAGATTAGTTATTGATTATATCGGTATAGGTATCAGGCGGGGAGACGCAAAATAAAATAATAACTGAAGGGCCAATGGCAGTATTTAATTTTCTTTTTGTTTATGTCACTTAGGCCGTAGCTGCTCACGAGAAAGGCATGCGAGAACAAGCCAAGAAAATGAACGTTGCCTCTCTCAGGTCCTCTGAAGCGGCTAACACCAGTGCGGAATGCAAATTGGCTAAGGTAATTATGAAATCGCTTTTTAGCATGGAAATTTACTTTTTGTTTTTCATGTGTGTAAGTTGCCAACACTGTTGTTGGATTTTCAAACTGCCTAAAGGCATCTGACATAGCTTAAAGACTGCCATGCCACCGATGATAACAGCCGGGACCAACGGCTAAACATGCCTTCCGAAGCACGGAAGAGCTTGAGATATTTTTATGCCACTTGCAGTCAGCCTATATCCATTCATAGGTATACGTAAGCGCTAATAATATAATGTTGACAACTAGTGGACAATCAGGCTCCTCAAAATGTGATCTAGGTATTTTTATTTAAATTGCTATGAATGACATAATTTAAGTAAAGAATGCCTCGCTTAGTAGTCGTTACCGCGGAGGATTTAACACTATCGTAAAAAATATACTTAGATATTACTAACCTTGTATGTTGTCACTCAAGGTGGCGTTGATGACCATTTCCCTGTGGTTCATGGCCTGGACTCCATACCTAGTGATCAACTACACCGGCGTCTTCGAAAGCGCACCCATTACTCCTCTGGCTACCATCTGGGGCTCACTGTTCGCCAAGGCTAACGCAGTATACAACCCCATTGTATATGGTATAAGGTTCGTATACAGTCTTACGTCGTTAAGACTGTCCTTATTGCCATTATATGTACTTAATTACAATAAAAAAATATCTGTGTAGGTGAAATGGGCAAAATCCCCTCCATAAGGGCTAAAGATCTATGCAGGTGAAATGTATTAAATTCACCCTTAAGAGGAAAAATCAGAGGGGGAGGTGTTTGAATGAAATTTTTATCATTTCTACTGTTCCCAAGGGAACGACATTAACGCGGGCGGAGCCGCGGGCAACAGCTAGTATCATATAAGTAAACACAGAGTTAAGTACCATGTACACAACTACTCTGATAAAGTAAAGTCAAATGACATACGTATGGTTAAGGGTCATCCTCAACTGCCTGTCCGGTGGTTGCAGGTATGGCATCGGGTACGCGCGCCCGCCTACCTAGCTGCTACTTGATTTATCCCCATTCATATGAGTGAGTAGTATCCCAATACCCGGCATTCCCTTCCCAAATCCAATAAATTCCTGGCCTTACCCTGTTAAAAAAAAAATGCTTACGATGGGCAGCAGCGTCGGAAGCACAAGAAGCCAAAGAAACTGCGCCTGCCAACCTGCCTACCGAATGTGGTGAGCATGCGAATATCCTCCCATGAAAGCACTTGGTAAAGCAGGCACCACTGACCCGGACGCTGAAAATACTTAATCTAGTAGCAAACAACATCGACGTGTTTAGTTGCTCATTGACTGAATTCACGAGGATATCTTTATTTGTGTTGTGTTATAGTAGCGTTAATAATTAATATTGTAGCTTCACTATTGCATTAGGGAAAACCTGTAAGAATAGTGTAAGAGATTTATAAATAAACAGAAATAAACAGAAAGTTAAGAATCCTTAGGAGAGGCTGTAATGATGATAAGGAGATGACATACCGATCACGTTATAATGTTCGTGCTATTTGCGCAGCCACCCTAAATACCGCGCGGAGCTGTACAAGAAGTTCCCGTCGCTGTCGTGCCAGGCGTCGCCCGACGAGACAGGCTCCGTGGCCTCCGCCGCCACGGCCGTCTCCGAGGAGAAGCCCGCTGCCTGAACGCACCTACCTCTACTCGACGGACTCGACCCACTGCTCACATCGGACATACGAATCTGCCAAAGCGATCTTCTTTATTATTTTTATACGCAAACATTTACATTTGTACGATTTATAAACTCGAGCACAGAGCGTGTGCTGGTTGCAAAATACTCAGGCTGTTGTAAATTTTTTATTAAGTACCTGCGTATTTTGAGTTCACGTTTTGTGTATTGAGTTGAACGGTGCACACTTTTCTTATACCTTAAATGCTTGATAGGCCAACGACATGAAAAATACAAAAAAAATATATATTTATAATGTACTTGCTGGATGTCGCTAGGCCGCCCCTTCCATGAGACTGCTCCTATAGATATAGGTACTTCGATAGATTCTTTACGACGAACGAACGCTCTGTATCTTGGACCAATAAAGTTTTTCAAGCAAAGTGGTTGATGATCACATAAAACTGTGTTTTTCTTGCGTATGTGTATCCCTTTGCCACCTCCTTTTAGTATAATTGAGCACATTCACCGCTCGCCGTGTGCCATTGTAATCCATCTATCCATAGCCCTATCATCACCTTCCCGGTTGCATTCTCGCGTTTCCCCGGTTGCATCCTCAACTGTAGTTTATCAGAGTCCGGGTTAGCTACAGTGCCGGAGAAGCAATTGCTTATGTCATGTAACCGAAGAATTGTCTCGTATCCTTTGACTAGACAAGTGGGGCCCACGAGCTTGAAGTGCATAGGGCCCAACATGTGTTAGATATTATGACAGTATTCATCAAGGCTTGCATGGACAAATATAAACCCAAAATTAAACAAAATGATTTTTTACCAAAATTAAATTTATAATAAAAGGCTTCTCCTTAATTAAAAAAGTAATTTTGTTTTTAATATTTATTATGTGTTGTTATAGCGGCAATAGATATAGGCACGGTTATGATATAGGTACATACATTCTGTAAATATTTCAAGTGTAACGGTTCAATAGATAAAGACATTACGACTCGAAAAGAAGAAGATAGATACAGACGGACGGACGTCGGAGGATTAGTAATAGGCTTCCTTTTGGCACCGTGCGTATACGGAACCCTACAAAAGTAAACCTTATTTAAATTCGTCTCTTCTCTCTTCTCATTTGTCAACTACGATTTTCATCACACTCTTCATTTTTAGTCGAGAGTTAAAAATACATAATTATTACTCCAATTTACGAATTTGTTAATTAGTAATCTGTACCGTTATCTTCCTTTTTCCTCTTTACTCAATACACTTGCAGTTATCTACCTATGCGTCATAAAAAGAAGAAAAAAAAATACAACAGTTGCTAGGCAACTTGAAAACAACAAACAAACTGAAAGCTCACAACAAAGAGGAATAAAATACTGCTCACAACAAACATTGCGTGAACCTCAGTAATTCTTTGCGTTTTCAATGAATTTGGACGCTATCTTTCTCAGGCGGAAGCTAAGTCAAATGAAGGTAATATCATTTGACGAGAGGGAAAGTCGATGTCAATGACAATGGCCGGAAAAACCACGTATGAGGTGCATCATAACTTTCCTAAATTAGCAGATGAGTCGGGCTTCGCGTTCAACATCCATCGTCCCCGCGGTCATGTAGACTGGAATAAAATTAGTAAGTACATTATAGCCTTATACCTAACTTGCCAACCAATATAGGTAATTGATAGTGTTTGAGTGTGCTTTGGAAAAGCTTAGCACGAATTATTTGAGGATATTTATTACGTGCCAAGCTATTCTAAAGCCCACCTTTTAATCAAGGGTTGGAATACCGGTAAAATTCATTACCGGTACCTCTATGAAACGACAGTACCGGTACATTTGGTAATGGTAAAAATCAAGTACCGGTACCTCTATAATACAACGGTACCGGTAATTGGATTGGTACCGGTACCTTAATAAAACGATGGTACCGGTAATTGAATTGGTATCAATAAGTTTAATAACGGTAATAACAGAAGTATCTGTACTAAATACCGGTAAACAGTATCGGGAATTATCATTTTGTTAATGTGTGTCGTTGTCGTGTTGTGTATGTGCGGCGTGCGTGAGGCGGGGGCCGACAATGGGACGGAACTTTTTCAGTCGAGCGAGTCCTATGCGGGGGACGGCATCAATGCGTAGGTACCGGTAAATTTAACGGAATTTTTAACACTATTATTACCGTTATTTTTCTAGATAATTACCGTTAAAAAACAGAATAGAAGTACCGGTACTTACCGATACTTATAATGTGAATTTGGTACCGGTAAAATTACCGTTAACTGTTATCAATATTATTACCGTTAAATACTAGATTACCGGTACCCCATATTACCGTTAAAATTTTAACAGGATAGTAATACCGGTACTTACCGGTACTTATAATGGGAATTTGGTACCGGTAACAAGCCCTGCTTTTAATCTTAATAATCATTACCAAGTCATTACTCAATACATCCAGCCAGGCTGACTAATTTAACTAAACTATTTACAGGGCTAATTGATATAGATAGCTTGGTAAGAGAAAGAAAATTTGGTCTTATTGAACAACATGTCAATGATGTAAGTAGAATAATTGCATAAAACTTACTATTTGTTATATTTCTACGTAGTTAGTAATGTATCTATTTCAATCCTTAATCCACGTCTAGATAATGAACTGCGTTTTGGAATCGGAATTCGATGTAAGAATCCTTAACGAAGGGGTTTTGAAGATGTTCAGACTAGCACAATTAGCCGTAGAATATCAACAGTTCTGCCGCCACTATCTTGACAGAAGTGTCTACGTTTTAAAAGAAGAAATATCCTCGTTGGTTCAGGTAAAATACCGCGAGCATTTTTTATTTTGATAATAATATAGAAACATTACTCGAAATAGTCCTCTGGCTGCTCTGGCCAAGTATGGCCCTAGTAGTACAGAGAGGGTCGTGCTCCTGTAGTGGAGACTAAAAAGGACCTGATGATGATTACTCGAAATTAAATTTTCAACATTTCAGGAACTTGAAGTGACTAAAAAAGATCTTCGCGATAAGGACGAAGAGATAAGAAAACTTAAAAGAAAAACAAAAAACAGTTATAGACCCATGCCGTATGGGAACGAAAACATAGCCGCAATGATTTTAAAAACTTTATCTCAAAAGAATGAGTTATTTCCATCAACATCTAATGCCGATATCCACCAATATAATAAGTGTAGTTATTGCGATAAAGTGTTTTTAAATCAACTTTATTTAAAAAGTCATATGTCCAGACGTCATGCTAATGTTAGTGAAATACCGCAAAGAGATATCCCAGGAAATAGTCATTCTAATATAGGGAAAACTGATAATAAGCTCAGTGAAGAAATAACCCAGCTTAAGATGAAATTAAAGGAAATGGAGTCTTTCATAAATGAAAATAAAAAAGTCAGTCAAAACCCTAACGTAAATCCAGCTGTAGAAAGTAATATCAAAGATACAGCAAATAAATCAAATGATGCTGATGTCGCTACAAATAATAGACTTAAAGATGACGATGCACCAAAGCAGGCCAATAATACCCCAAAACAAACGAAAGACGCAGAAGTTTCTACAAACAACGATGATTATTTGCTAGATAAAATAGAAGAATGGAAAAAGGAAGAACATGAGATTTACAATCGGGAAATAAACCTCTTGCGCACACAAATTTTAGATACAATCAATTCTTTAAAGGATAAAGAAACAAAATCATCAAATCAAAATGAACCCAATGTCCTTGACTTACTACATAAAACAATATACGAACAGGGGTCTGAAATTAAGGCATTAAAACAGGAGTTAAATAATTCAGTAAGTAATTCTGACGGCTACCATCAAAAATTGAGGATTGCTTGACGAATAGTAGAAAAACAATGTAATTTGACAAGTCAATCACGGCCATTCCTAAAAATACAATAAATTATATTTTCAGAAAGAAAGGGCAGAAAATGAAAATAGTAATTTGCGGAAAGAATCTGAAGAGCAATTGACAAGTTGGACAAAACGTTTAGAAGCTCAATCTAAACAATATGATCTACTACTACAAAAACTAAACGACCTTGCGAAGGAAGCTCAAGAGTCACGAAAACTCGCTGAAAAGGAAAAGGAACGCGCTGAACATTTGCAAGCAATGTTGCGCGAAAGTACAAACAACAACTATTTTGATGATAATTCAAGCGATTCTAAAGCGGTACAATATGTATTAGACTAAGTATTTAATCCTTTTTTAGGGTTCCGTAGTAAATAGTATTGCCATGTCTGTCCGTCTGTCCGTCTGCGGTTATACTCAGAGACTTAGGTAGTACTAGAAAGCTGTAATGCCGTATGGATATGTATATTAATCATGGCAAAAAAGTGGTAAAATAAAATCTTGAAATAAAATATTTTTACGGTAGCTCCCATACATGTGACGTGGAAGTAATTTTTTTCTCAATTAACCCAACGTGTGGTGTATTATTGAAAAGGTCTTTAAAAATATTGTGAGCTAGTGAACATTATTTTTCGATTGACTTATCCGTTATTAAAATATTTGGTTTTAATAATGGTAATGCAAATTGTTGTTAGAATCCAATGTCCCCCCTCTCTATCTACAAAATGGTTGTATATAAACACGTGAAAAAAATTCACAGCAGTAGTATATAATGAAGTTTATAGGAAAACTAGAGCTAAGTAGAGTTTACAGATTAGAGTTATAGTCGCCCAACCTATAAATTTGCTTGAAAAAGTAAAATTTCATACAAATTGAATTAAAAATGGGTGCTAATTAAACATGCTTCTTTTTAATAGCATTATTCGCCTCTAAAAATATAAGTTGCCTTTTAAATTACTAAGTCAGCCACAATTAACGAGCATCCAAATAATACTATCTTAGCCACTCACTAGTTATCTTCTATGGAAGCCACTCTAAATACTCACTCAGCATGATGGTTATTATTTAGCATCTAAATTTGTAACTTGCATTCTAACAGTAAACTTCTAAAATACTAATATTTGACATCAAAAAATATATTTATTTAGCTTCTAATTTTTTTACTCAGCATGTTTAAAATGTAACACATCCCAAATTACTTAATCGTTAAAAATTTAGCTAAAATTGACATCAAATAGTGTATTATGGCCACTGATATTACCAGAAGCTATTGAGGAGAGACGAAATAAGACTTTATTTTTGAAAAATGTTTATTAAATTACCATCGTTTTACTAATAATAATATTAGTGGGAGTGGTACCAATTTTTAGGCAGGTATTTGAGGTAAGCTGAAAACTTGTAACATACCTCTCCTATTACACCTCAACACGGAACTGCAGACCTGACTGGTGAGTGGCGAGTAGCGGGGCTAAATCAACCCCTAATTTTTCGGCGGCCTGGCAGGTAGAAACTCCCACCTTTTGGTGGGACTTTCTACCTGCCAGGCCATAGGATCATTTTTGATCTGTCTTTTTAAAGAATCTTATTTTTTAGTTAAAATAGTACCCTATTAAAATTTCAACCAGCCTCAAATAGATTTTTCAAAATACCTATATTTTTGAGGATGAAAAACTATTATTTAAAAAAAAATGGGGTTGATTTAGCCCCGCTACCCACCAGCCAGGTCTGTAGTTTCGTGTTGGGGTAGAGGTATGTGACAATTTTTCAACTTGCTTCAACTGCCTACCAATCCAAAAATTGGTACCAGCTCTCCTGCCTATTGATACATGAATCGAATGGCGCAAATGGCCGGTCGCTGTCGTCTTGCATACTCACGTCAAATCATGTAGTGGCTATTTTCACGATAAAAGAATATGTTGTATTATTTTACATGGTAAGTTATAATAAATGATGCTGTCTGTAGAAGCTTGAATTATATTTTTTTGAGGACATAGTGTTGAAGCTGTAAAAAGGAAAATGGTGACGAGATATAAAATTCGTGGCCGAGTTAGTAATAGAATAGAATAGAATATATTTATTTGCGTATGAATAGGGTACAAAAATTGGTGTTACATAGGTTTATTTCACTCCTAATCAGCCATTTAAGATAGCATGCAATTTTTTTATTATGAAATTATAATTAATACATGATTTCATTCAATAATATCATAATTATCAATTTATGTTCGTCAATAATATTATTTATTAATAAAAAAAAAAAACTAAATTTCGCTTATATACTTGAACATCCCTTGAACTATATTATATAATTTTAATATAAAACAAAACAGTAAGTTTGTATTGAACTATTTTATTGCTGGAAGTTAAGAAATTCCTGAATTGTGTAAAAGTTTTTTTCCAAGAGCCAGTTAAACAAGTTTTTTTTAAACAATTGTGGCGTCATAATTTTTATATCATCAGGTATTTTATTGAATACGGATATACACATATAATAACAATTATCCTTAATTTTTTTGCTTCTAGGTACAGTATTGTGGACTAGTCTGTGGCCATTTCTTGTATTTCTTGGATAAAATGTCATTGCTTGCGTAAATAAATAGTTATTCAGCTTGACAAATTTAGCGATTTCAAAAATGTAAAGGCAAGGTAGGGGGAGTATATTTAGTGATTTAAAAAGCGGCTTACACGATGTTCTAGGAGTAGCTCCACAAACTGCTCTGATACATTTCTTTTGTGCGACAAAAGCTTGACGGATCTCTGTACTGTTGCCCCAAATAACGAGACCGTAACGCAAGACTGATTCAACGTATGCATAGTATGCCGTGAGAGCTGCCTGTCTGGAAACTGTTTTAGCAAGCTTGTATAAAGCGAATGAAAATCTATTAATTTTAGTGCAGACATGCTCTACCTGTTTTTTCCAGTCCAACTTTTGGTCAATAATTAATCCTAGAAAGCGTCCATTATTTATATTATTTACATTATGTCCATTATATATCATATTTAAATCAGTCAGATTATTAAAATTTATAAAATATGTTTTGTCAATGTTGATTAGTAAATTATTATTTGTGAGCCAATTAATTATGATATTTAAAGAAATTAGTATGTCATTTCGATGGTCATCAATTTTAAGATTTTTGCTTGTTGTCACAACTACTGATATGTCATCAGCGAATAAAATACTTTTGTGATTTATCGTATTTGGAAGATCATTTACATAGACCAGGAATAGTAATGGCCCAAGCACACTTCCTTGGGGGACACCATAGTTATTTTGTTTATACTCAGATCTGTATTCCTTACAAAACCTGTTGTTTTCTAGTTGAGTTATTTCAACACACTGCTGTCTATTTTCTAGGTATGATTTGATCCATTTTGAAGCATTGCCTCTTAAGCCATAACGCTCTAGCTTGTCTAATAGATGTGGATGTGAAACGAGGTCAAATGCGTTAGACATGTCAAAAAAAAGCACGTAAATTAGGTGGCAATAAATAAATAAACTAGTGTTTTGGGTGGGGGCGCGGGCTGCGAGCAGCCCGCGAGGCGGTCGTGCGGCTGTATGGGCGGGGTCAGTAAGGTTTGCAGTCGTAGATGCGTCAGGTGACTTGTGGGGGTTGAAGAAACCGTATTAACATTGACAGTCGTTTGAAATTGCACTAAAACTGAGGGAAGAGGGGGGGAGGGACACAACTAAACGGCTCGGGCTTCGCCCTCGCCTTGGAGCTCGGCCTTCGGCCTCGCGGACCCAAGTGGTCAGCAGTTCGGCCTGCGGCCTCACTGCAGCCCACTTGGGGGGGTGGTGGGGGAGGTTGGACTTACTCTTGGACGGCTCGGGCTTCGCCCTCGCCTTGGAGCTCGGCCTTCGGCCTCGCAGACCCAAGTGGTCGGCAGTTCGGCCTTCGGCCTCACTGCAGCCCACTTGGGGGGGTGGTGGGGGAGGTTGGACTTACTCTTGGACGGCTCGGGCTTCGCCCTCGCCTCGGAGCTCGGCCTGCGGCCTCGCGCCCCCCGTGTGCAGCAGTTCGGCCTTCGGCCTCACTGCAGCACCTCGGGGGGAGGGGGAGGGGGGTGCCTCGGGCTTCGCCCTCGTCACCCCGGTCGGCTCGGGCTTCGCCCTCGCCCCGAAGCTCGGCCTGCGGCCTCGCGGGCTCGCCCTTCGGGCTCGCTTAGTATGACGGGAATTGGTCTTGTATGGCGGCCATCTTGAATTTTGAAAAAAAAAAAAAAAATTTAGTCACACTTCAAATTGCTTACAACCCCCTACATTTTGGCAAAAAAATCAACCCCCTAACCCCCACCGTTTTCGCAGGCAGTACACCTCATCCACCAGGTTTCTTCGATCCTCGAGATGTCAGATTTTTCTGGTACTCACTGGAGCACCCTCTATACGACGACACCAAAGTCACAACCCCATACAGTCGGGAACAGGTCAAACAACCATGTCAATGAGTGAGTGAGTCAGTGAGTGGTAATGTAGCTTTATATATTATAACTAGTGTTTTGGGTGGGGGCGCGGGCTGCGAGCAGCCCGCGAGGCGGTCGTGCGGCTGTATGGGCGGGGTCAGTAAGGTTTGCAGTCGTAGATGCGTCAGGTGACTTGTGGGGGTTGAAGAAACCGTATTAACATTGACAGTCGTTTGAAATTGCACTAAAACAGAGGGGGGAGGGGGGGAGGGACACAACAAAACGGCTCGGGCTTCGCCCTCGCCTTGGAGCTCGGCCTTCGGCCTCGCAGACCCAAGTGGTCGGCAGTTCGGCCTGCGGCCTCACTGCAGCCCACTTGGGGGGTGGTGGGGGAGGTCGCGCTGACTCTTGGACGGCTCGGGCTTCGCCCTCGCCTTGGAGCTCGGCCTTCGGCCTCGCAGACCCAAGTGGTCGGCAGTTCGGCCTTCGGCCTCACTGCAGCCCACTTGGGGGGGTGGTGGGGGGGGTCGCGCTGAGTCTTCGACGGCTCGGGCTCCGCCCTCGCCTTGGAGCTCGGCCTGCGGCCTCGCGCCCCCCGTGTGCAGCAGTTCGGCCTTCGGCCTCACTGCAGCACCTCGGGGGGAGGGAGAGGGGGGTGCCTCGGGCTTCGCCCTCGACACCCCGGTCGGCTCGGGCTTCGCCCTCGCCCCGAAGCTCGGCCTGCGGGCTCGCTTAGTATGACGGGAATTGGTCTTGTATGGCGGCCATCTTGAATTTTGAAAAAAAAAAAAAAAGTTTAGTCACACTTCAAATTGCTTACAACCCCTTACATTTTGGCAAAAAAATCAACCCCCTAACCCCCACCGTTTTCGCAGGCAGTACACCTCATCCACCAGGTTTCTTCGATCCTCGAGATGTCAGATTTTTCTGGTACTCACTGGAGCACCCTCTATACGACGACACCAAAGTCACAACCCTATACAGTCGGGAACAGGTCAAACAACCATGTCAATGAGTCAGTGAGTCAGTGGTATTGTAGCTTTATATATTATAATATAATAACTAGTGTTTTGGGTGGGGGCGCGGGCTGCGAGCAGCCCGCGAGGCGGTCGTGCGGCTGTATGGGCGGGGTCAGTAAGGTTTGCAGTCTTAGATGCGTCAGGTGACTTGTGGGGGTTGAAGAAACCGTATTAACATTGACAGTCGTTTGAAATTGCACTAAAACAGAGGGGGGAGGGAGGGTTGTGACACTTTAAAACGGCTCGGGCTTCGCCCTCGCCTTGGAGCTCGGCCTTCGGCCTCGCAGACCCAAGTGGTCGGCAGTTCGGCCTGCGGCCTCACTGCAGCCCACTTGGGGGGGTGGTGGGGGAGGTTGGACTTATTCTCGGACGGCTCGGGCTTCGCCCTCGCCTTGGAGCTCGGCCTTCGGCCTCGCAGACCCAAGTGGTCGGCAGTTCGGCCTTCGGCCTCACTGCAGCCCACTTGGGGGGGTGGTGGGGGGGTCGCGCTAAGTCTTCGACGGCTCGGGCTCCGCCCTCGCCTTGGAGCTCGGCCTGCGGCCTCGCGCCCCCCGTGTGCAGCAGTTCGGCCTTCGGCCTCACTGCAGCACCTCGGGGGGAGGGGGAGGGGGGTGCCTCGGGCTTCGCCCTCGACACCCCGGTCGGCTCGGGCTTCGCCCTCGCCCCGAAGCTCGGCCTGCGGCCTCGCAGGCTCGCCCTTCGGGCTCGCTTAGTATGACGGGAATTGGTCTTGTATGGCGGCCATCTTGAATTTTGGAAAAAAAAAAAAAAATTTAGTCACACTTCAAATTGCTTACAACCCCCTACATTTTGGCAAAAAAATCAACCCCCTAACCCCTACCGTTTTCGCAGGCAGTACACCTCATCCACCAGGTTTCTTCGATCCTCAAGATGTCAGATTTTTCTGGTACTCACTGGAGCACCCACTATACGATGGTATGCATAATAATACTCCACCACACCGGGAACAGGTCAAACAACCATGTCAATCAGTCAGTCAGTCAGTGGTATTGTAGCTTTATATATTATAACTAGTGTTTTGGGTGGGGGCGCGGGCTGCGAGCAGCCCGCGAGGCGGTCGTGCGGCTGTATGGGCGGGGTCAGTAAGGTTTGCAGTCTTAGATGCGTCAGGTGACTTGTGGGGGTTGAAAAAGCCGTATTAAGATTGACAGTCAGTTGAAATTGCACTAAAACTGAGGGGGGAGGGAGGGTTGTGACACTTTAAAACGGCTCGGGCTTCGCCCTCGCCTTGGAGCTCGGCCTTCGGCCTCGCAGACCCAAGTGGTCGGCAGTTCGGCCTGCGGCCTCACTGCAGCCCACTTGGGGGGTGGTGGGGGAAGTTGGACTTACTCTCGGACGGCTCGGGCTTCGCCCTCGCCTTGCAGCTCGGCCTTCGGCCTCGCAGACCCAAGTGGTCGGCAGTTCGGCCTTCGGCCTCACTGCAGCCCACTTGGGGGGGTGGTGGGGGGGGTCGCGCTAAGTCTTCGACGGCTCGGGCTCCGCCCTCGCCTTGGAGCTCGGCCTGCGGCCTCGCGCCCCCCGTGTGCAGCAGTTCGGCCTTCGGCCTCACTGCAGCACCTCGGGGGGAGGGGGAGGGGGGTGCCTCGGGCTTCGCCCTCGACACCCCGGTCGGCTCGGGCTTCGCCCTCGCCCCGAAGCTCGGCCTGCGGCCTCGCAGGCTCGCCCTTCGGGCTCGCTTAGTATGACGGGAATTGGCCTTGTATGGCGGCCATCTTGAATTTTGAAAAAAAAAAAAAAACTTTAGTGACACTTGAAATTGCTTACAACCCTCTACATTTTGGCAAAAAAATCATCCCCCTAACCCCCACCGTTTTTGCAGGCAGTACAACCCTTACACCAGGTTTCTTCGATCCTCAAGATGTCAGATTTTTCTGGTACTCACTGGAACACCCTCTATACGATGGTATGCGTCACAACACCCCACCATACCGGGAACAGGTCAAACAACCATGTCAATGAGTCAGTGAGTCAGTGGTAATGTAGCTTTATATATTATAATATAATATAACTAGTGTTTTGGGTGGGGGCGCGGGCTGCGAGCAGCCCGCGAGGCGGTCGTGCGGCTGTATGGGCGGGGTCAGTAAGGTTTGCAGTCGTCGATGCGTCAGGTGACTTGTGGTGGTTGAAAAGCCGTATAAAGATGGACAGTCAGTTGAAATTCCACTAAAACAGAGGGGGAAGGGGGATGTTTGACACTTCAAAACGGCTCGGGCTTCGCCCTCGCCTTGGAGCTCGGCCTTCGGCCTCGCAGACCCAAGTGGTCGGCAGTTCGGCCTGCGGCCTCACTGCAGCCCACTTGGGGGGGTGGTGGGAGAGGTTGGACTTACTCTCGGACGGCTCGGGCTTCGCCCTCGCCTTGGAGCTCGGCCTTCGGCCTCGCAGACCCAAGTGGTCGGCAGTTCGGCCTTCGGCCTCACTGCAGCCCACTTGGGGGGGTGGTGGGGGAGGTTGGAGTTACTCTTGGACGGCTCGGGCTTCGCCCTCGCCTTGGAGCTCGGCCTGCGGCCTCGCGCCCCCCGTGTGCAGCAGTTCGGCCTTCGGCCTCACTGCAGCACCTTGGGGGGAGGGGGAGGGGGGTGCCTCGGGCTTCGCCCTCGACACCCCGGTCGGCTCGGGCTTCGCCCTCGCCCCGAAGCTCGGCCTGCGGCCTCGCAGGCTCGCCCTTCGGGCTCGCTTAGTATGACGGGAATTGGTCTTGTATGGCGGCCATCTTGAATTTTGAAAAAAAAAAAAAAACTTTATCGACACTTGAAATTGCTTACAACCCCCTACATTTTGGCACAAAAATCAACCCCCTAACCCTTACCGTTTTTGCAGGCAGTACACCTCATCCACCAGGTTTCTTCGATCCTCAAGATGTCAGATTTTTCTGGTACTCACTGGAACACCCACTATACGATGGTATGCATTATATTACTCCACCATACCGGGAACAGGTCAAACAACCATGTCAGTGAGTCAGTCAGTCAGTGGTAATGTAGCTTTATATATTATAACTAGTGTTTTGGGTGGGGGCGCGGGCTGCGAGCAGCCCGCGAGGCGGTCGTGCGGCTGTATGGGCGGGGTCAGTAAGGTTTGCAGTCTTAGATGCGTCAGGTGACTTGTGGTGGTTGAAGGAACCGTATTAAGATTGACAGTCAGTTGAAATTGCACTGAAACTGAGGGGGGAGGGATGGTTGTGACACTTTGAAACGGCTCGGGCTTCGCCCTCGCCTTGGAGCTCGGCCTTCGGCCTCGCAGACCCAAGTGGTCGGCAGTTCGGCCTGCGGCCTCACTGCAGCCCACTTGGGGGGTGGTGGGGGAGGTTGGACTTACTCTCGGACGGCTCGGGCTTCGCCCTCGCCTTGCAGCTCGGCCTTCGGCCTCGCAGACCCAAGTGGTCGGCAGTTCGGCCTTCGGCCTCACTGCAGCCCACTTGGGGGGGTGGTGGGGGAGGTTGGACTTACTCTTGGACGGCTCGGGCTTCGCCCTCGCCTTGGAGCTCGGCCTGCGGCCTCGCGCCCCCCGTGTGCAGCAGTTCGGCCTTCGGCCTCACTGCAGCACCTCGGGGGGAGGGGGAGGGGGGTGCCTCGGGCTTCGCCCTCGACATCCCGGTCGGCTCGGGCTTCGCCCTCGCCCCGAAGCTCGGCCTGCGGCCTCGCAGGCTCGCCCTTCGGGCTCGCTTAGTATGACGGGAATTGGCCTTGTATGGCGGCCATCTTGAATTTCGAATTTAAAAAAAAAAATTAGTGACACTTGAAATTGCTTACAACCCCCTACATTTTGGCAAAAAAATCAACCCCCTAACCCTTACCGTTTCTGCAGGCAGTTGACCCCTTACACCAGGTTTCTTCGATCCTCAAGATGTCAGATTTTTCTGGTACTCACTGGAACACCCTCTATACGATGGTATGCGTCACAACACCCCACCATACCGGGAACAGGTCAAACAACCATGTCAATGAGTCAGTCAGTGAGTGAGTGGTAATGTAGCTTTATATATATATAATATAATATAACTAGTGTTTTGGGTGGGGGCGCGGGCTGCGAGCAGCCCGCGAGGCGGTCGTGCGGCTGTATGGGCGGGGTCAGTAAGGTTTGCAGTCTTAGATGCGTCAGGTGACTTGTGGGGGTTGAAGAAACCGTATTAACATTGCCAGTCGTTTGAAATTCCACTAAAACTGAGGGGGGAGGGGGGGGACGGACACAACAAAACGGCTCGGGCTTCGCCCTCGCCTTGGAGCTCGGCCTTCGGCCTCGCAGACCCAAGTGGTCGGCAGTTCGGCCTGCGGCCTCACTGCAGCCCACTTGGGGGGTGGTGGGGGAGGTCGCGCTGAATCTTGGACGGCTCGGGCTTCGCCCTCGCAGACCCAAGTGGTCGGCAGTTCGGCCTTCGGCCTCACTGCAGCCCACTTGGGGGGGTGGTGGGGGGAGTTGGGCTAACTCGTAGACGGCTCGGGCTTCGCCCTTGCCGTAGAGCTCGGCCTGCGGCCTCGCCCCCCCCGTGTGCAGCAGTTCGGCCTGCGGCCTCACTGCAGCACACTTGGGGGGGGGGGAGGGGGGTGCCTCGGGCTTCGCCCTCGACACCCCGATCGGCTCGGGCTGCGCCCTCGCCTTGGAGCTCGGCCTGCGGCCTCGCGCCCCCCGTGTGCAGCAGTTCGGCCTTCGGCCTCACTGCAGCACCTCGGGGGGAGGGGGAGGGGGGTGCCTCGGGCTTCGCCCTCGACACCCCGGTCGGCTCGGGCTTCGCCCTCGCCCCGAAGCTCGGCCTGCGGCCTCGCAGGCTCGCCCTTCGGGCTCGCTTAGTATGACGGGAATTGGCCTTGTATGGCGGCCATCTTGAATTTTGAATTTAAAAAAAAAAAATTAGTGACATCTGAAATTGCTTACAACCCTCTACATTTTGGCATAAAAATCAACCCCCTAACCCCCACCGTTTCTGCAGGCAGTACACCTCATCCACCAGGTTTCTTCGATCCTCAAGATGTCAGATTTTTCTGGTACTCACTGGAGCACCCACTATACGATGGTATGCATAATAATACTCCACCATACCGGGAACAGGTCAAACAACCATGTCAATCAGTCAGTCAGTCAGTGGTAATGTAGCTTTATATATTATAACTAGATGTCGCTCTGTGCGCGGGCTGCGAGCAGCCCGCGAGGCGGTCGTGCGGCTGTATGGGCGGGGTCAGTAAGGTTTGCAGTCTTAGATGCGTCAGGTGACTTGTGGTGGTTGAAGGAACCGTATTAAGATTGACAGTCAGTTGAAATTGCACTAAAACTGAGGAGGGAGGGAGGGTTGTGACACTTTAAAACGGCTCGGGCTTCGCCCTCGCCTTGGAGCTCGGCCTTCGGCCTCGCAGACCCAAGTGGTCGGCAGTTCGGCCTGCGGCCTCACTGCAGCCCACTTGGGGGGGTGGTGGGGGAGGTTGGACTTACTCTTGGACGGCTCGGGCTTCGCCCTCGCCTTGGAGCTCGGCCTTCGGCCTCGCAGACCCAAGTGGTCGGCAGTTCGGCCTTCGGCCTCACTGCAGCCCACTTGGGGGGGGGTGGTGGGGGGGGTCGCGCTGACTCTCAGACAGTTTGGGCTTTGCCCTCGCCTTGGAGCTCGGCCTGCGGCCTCGCGCCCCCCGTGTGCAGCAGTTCGGCCTTCGGCCTCACTGCAGCACCTTGGGGGGAGGGGGAGGGGGGTGCCTCGGGCTTCGCCCTCGACACCCCGGTCGGCTCGGGCTTCGCCCTCGCCCCGAAGCTCGGCCTGCGGCCTCGCAGGCTCGCCCTTCGGGCTCGCTTAGTATGACGGGAATTGGCCTTGTATGGCGGCCATCTTGAATTTTGAAAAAAAAAAAAAAAATTTAGTCACACTTCAAATTGCTTACAACCCCCTACATTTTGGCAAAAAAATCAACCCCCTAACCCCCACCGTTTCTGCAGGCAGTACACCTCATCCACCAGGTTTCTTCGATCCTCAAGATGTCAGATTTTTCTGGTACTCACTGGAACACCCACTATACGATGGTATGCATTATATTACTCCACCATACCGGGAACAGGTCAAACAACCATGTCAGTGAGTCAGTCAGTGGTAATGTAGCTTTATATATTATAACTAGTGTTTTGGGTGGGGGCGCGGGCTGCGAGCAGCCCGCGAGGCGGTCGTGCGGCTGTATGGGCGGGGTCAGTAAGGTTTGCAGTCTTAGATGCGTCAGGTGACTTGTGGGGGTTGAAGAAACCGTATTAACATTGACAGTCGTTTGAAATTCCACTAAAACAGAGGGGGGAGAGAGGGTTGTGACACTTTAAAACGGCTCGGGCTTCGCCCTCG
This sequence comes from Elegia similella, assembly GCA_947532085.1. Lineage (NCBI taxonomy): Eukaryota > Metazoa > Arthropoda > Insecta > Lepidoptera > Pyralidae > Elegia > Elegia similella. The sequence goes on along the minus strand of OX383927.1, from coordinate 16,588,492 downwards.
CCTTGGAGCTCGGCCTTCGGCCTCGCAGACCCAAGTGGTCGGCAGTTCGGCCTGCGGCCTCACTGCAGCCCACTTGGGGGGGTGGTGGGGGAGGTTGGACTTACTCTTGGACGGCTCGGGCTTCGCCCTCGCCTTGGAGCTCGGCCTGCGGCCTCGCGCCCCCCGTGTGCAGCAGTTCGGCCTTCGGCCTCACTGCAGCACCTTGGGGGGAGGGGGAGGGGGGTGCCTCGGGCTTCGCCCTCGACACCCCGGTCGGCTCGGGCTTCGCCCTCGCCCCGAAGCTCGGCCTGCGGCCTCGCAGGCTCGCCCTTCGGGCTCGCTTAGTATGACGGGAATTGGCCTTGTATGGCGGCCATCTTGAATTTTGAAAAAAAAAAAAAAAATTTAGTCACACTTCAAATTGCTTACAACCCCCTACATTTTGGCAAAAAAATCAACCCCCTAACCCCCACCGTTTCTGCAGGCAGTACACCTCATCCACCAGGTTTCTTCGATCCTCAAGATGTCAGATTTTTCTGGTACTCACTGGAACACCCACTATACGATGGTATGCATTATATTACTCCACCATACCGGGAACAGGTCAAACAACCATGTCAGTGAGTCAGTCAGTGGTAATGTAGCTTTATATATTATAACTAGTGTTTTGGGTGGGGGCGCGGGCTGCGAGCAGCCCGCGAGGCGGTCGTGCGGCTGTATGGGCGGGGTCAGTAAGGTTTGCAGTCTTAGATGCGTCAGGTGACTTGTGGGGGTTGAAGAAACCGTATTAACATTGACAGTCGTTTGAAATTCCACTAAAACAGAGGGGGGAGAGAGGGTTGTGACACTTTAAAACGGCTCGGGCTTCGCCCTCGCCTTGGAGCTCGGCCTTCGGCCTCGCAGACCCAAGTGGTCGGCAGTTCGGCCTGCGGCCTCACTGCAGCCCACTTGGGGGGGTGGTGGGGGAGGTTGGACTTACTCTTGGACGGCTCGGGCTTCGCCCTCGCCTTGGAGCTCGGCCTGCGGCCTCGCGCCCCCCGTGTGCAGCAGTTCGGCCTTCGGCCTCACTGCAGCACCTTGGGGGGAGGGGGAGGGGGTGCCTCGGGCTTCGCCCTCGACACCCCGGTCGGCTCGGGTTTCGCCCTCGCCCCGAAGCTCGGCCTGCGGCCTCGCAGGCTCGCCCTTCGGGCTCGCTTAGTATGACGGGAATTGGCCTTGTATGGCGGCCATCTTGAATTTTGAAAAAAAAAAAAAAACTTTAGTCACACTTCAAATTGCTTACAACCCCCTACATTTTGGCAAAAAAATCAACCCCCTAACCCCCACCGTTTCTGCAGGCAGTTGACCCCTTACACCAGGATTCTTCGATCCTCAACATGTCAGATTTTTCTGGTACTCACTGGAACACCCTCTATACGACGGTATGCGTCACAACACCCCACCATACCGGGAACAGGTCAAACAACCATGTCAATCAGTCAGTCAGTCAGTGGTAATGTAGCTTTATATATTATAACTAGTGTTTTGCGTGGGGGCGCGGGCTGCGAGCAGCCCGCGAGGCGGTCGTGCGGCTGTATGGGCGGGGTCAGTAAGGTTTGCAGTCGTAGATGCGTCAGGTGACTTGTGGGGGTTGAAGAAACCGTATTAACATTGACAGTCGTTTGAAATTCCACTAAAACAGAGGGGGGAGAGAGGGTTGTGACACTTTAAAACGGCTCGGGCTTCGCCCTCGCCTTGGAGCTCGGCCTTCGGCCTCGCAGACCCAAGTGGTCGGCAGTTCGGCCTGCGGCCTCACTGCAGCCCACTTGGGGGGTGGTGGAGGAGGTCGCGCTGACTCTTGGACGGCTCGGGCTTCGCCCTCGCCTTGGAGCTCGGCCTTCGGCCTCGCAGACCCAAGTGGTCGGCAGTTCGGCCTTCGGCCTCACTGCAGCCCACTTGGGGGGGTGGTGGGGGAGGTTGGACTTACTCTTGGACGGCTCGGGCTTCGCCCTCGCCTTGGAGCTCGGCCTGCGGCCTCGCGCCCCCCGTGTGCAGCAGTTCGGCCTTCGGCCTCACTGCAGCACCTTGGGGGGAGGGGGAGGGGGGTGCCTCGGGCTTCGCCCTCGACACCCCGGTCGGCTCGGGCTTCGCCCTCGCCCCGAAGCTCGGCCTGCGGCCTCGCAGGCTCGCCCTTCGGGCTCGCTTAGTATGACGGGAATTGGTCTTGTATGGCGGCCATCTTGAATTTTGAAAAAAAAAAAAAAACTTTATCGACACTTGAAATTGCTTACAACCCCCTACATTTTGGCACAAAAATCAACCCCCTAACCCTTACCGTTTTTGCAAGCAGTACACCTCATCCACCAGGTTTCTTCGATCCTCAAGATGTCAGATTTTTCTGGTACTCACTGGAACACCCACTATACGATGGTATGCATTATATTACTCCACCATACCGGGAACAGGTCAAACAACCATGTCAGTGAGTCAGTCAGTGGTAATGTAGCTTTATATATTATAACTAGATGTCGCTCTGTGCGCGGGCTGCGAGCAGCCCGCGAGGCGGTCGTGCGGCTGTATGGGCGGGGTCAGTAAGGTTTGCAGTCGTTGATGCGTCAGGTGACTTGTGGGGGTTGAAGAAACCGTATTAACATTGACAGTCGTTTGAAATTCCACTAAAACAGAAGGGGGAGAGAGGGTTGTAACACTTTAAAACGGCTCGGGCTTCGCCCTCGCCTTGCAGCTCGGCCTTCGGCCTCGCAAACCCAAGTGGTCGGCAGTTCGGCCTGCGGCCTCACTGCAGCCCACTTGGGGGGGGTGTTGGGGGGGGTTGGGCAAACTCTTTGACGGCTCGGGCTTCGCCCTCGCCGTGGAGCTCGGCCTGCGGTCTCGACCCCCCCGTGTGCAGCAGTTCGGCCTGCGGCCTCACTGCAGCACACTTGGGGGGGGGGGAGGGGGGTGCCTCGGGCTTCGCCCTCGACACCCCGATCGGCTCGGGCTACGCCCTCGCCTTGGAGCTCGGCCTGCGGCCTCGCGCCCCCCGTGTGCAGCAGTTCGGCCTTCGGCCTCACTGCAGCACCTTGGGGGGAGGGGGAGGGGGGTGCCTCGGGCTTCGCCCTCGACACCCCGGTCGGCTCGGGCTTCGCCCTCGCCCCGAAGCTCGGCCTGCGGCCTCGCAGGCTCGCCCTTCGGGCTCGCTCAGTATGACGGGAATTGGCCTTGTATGGCGGCCATCTTGAATTTCGAATTTAAAAAAAAAAATTAGTGACACTTGAAATTGCTTACAACCCCTTACATTTTGGCAAAAAAATCATCCCCCTAACCCTCACCGTTTTTGCAGGCAGTTGACCCCTTACACCAGGATTCTTCGATCCTCAACATGTCAGATTTTTCTGGTACTCACTGGAACACCCTCTATACGACGGTATGCGTCACAAAACTCCACCATGTCGGGAACAGGTCAAACAACCATGTCAATGAGTGAGTCAGTGAGTCAGTGGTAGTGTAGCTTTATATATTATAAACTAGTGTTTTGGGTGGGGGCGCGGGCTGCGAGCAGCCCGCGAGGCGGTCGTGCGGCTGTATGGGCGGGGTCAGTAAGGTTTGCAGTCTTAGATGCGTCAGGTGACTTGTGGTGGTTGAAGGAACCGTATTAAGATTGACAGTCAGTTGAAAATGCACTAAAACTGAGGGGGGAGGGATGGTTGTAACACTTTAAAACGGCTCGGGCTTCGCCCTCGCCTTGGAGCTCGGCCTTCGGCCTCGCAGACCCAAGTGGTCGGCAGTTCGGCCTGCGGCCTCACTGCAGCCCACTTGGGGGGTGGTGGGGGAGGTTGGACTTACTCTCGGACGGCTCGGGCTTCGCCCTCGCCTTGCAGCTCGGCCTTCGGCCTCGCAGACCCAAGTGGTCGGCAGTTCGGCCTTCGGCCTCACTGCAGCCCACTTGGGGGGGTGGTGGGGGAGGTTGGACTTACTCTTGGACGGCTCGGGCTTCGCCCTCGCCTTGGAGCTCGGCCTGCGGCCTCGCGCCCCCCGTGTGCAGCAGTTCGGCCTTCGGCCTCACTGCAGCACCTTGGGGGGAGGAGGAGGGGGGTGCCTCGGGCTTCGCCCTCGACACCCCGGTCGGCTCGGGCTTCGCCCTCGCCCCGAAGCTCGGCCTGCGGCCTCGCAGGCTCGCCCTTCGGGCTCGCTTAGTATGACGGGAATTGGCCTTGTATGGCGGCCATCTTGAATTTCGAATTTAAAAAAAAAAAATGAGTGACACTTGAAATTGCTTACAACCCCTTACATTTTGGCAAAAAAATCATCCCCCTAACCCTCACCGTTTCTGCAGGCAGTTGACCCCTTACACCAGGATTCTTCGATCCTCAACATGTCAGATTTTTCTGGTACTCACTGGAACACCCTCTATACGACGGTATGCGTCACAAAACTCCACCATGTCGGGAACAGGTCAAACAACCATGTCAATGAGTGAGTCAGTGAGTCAGTGGTAGTGTAGCTTTATATATTATAATATAACTAGTATTTTGGGTGGGGGCGCGGGCTGCGAGCAGCCCGCGAGGCGGTCGTGCGGCTGTATGGGCGGGGTCAGTAAGGTTTGCAGTCTTAGATGCGTCAGGTGACTTGTGGGGGTTGAAGAAACCGTATTAACATTGACAGTCGTTTGAAATTGCACTAAAACAGAGGGGGGAGGGGGGGAGGGACACAACAATACGGCTCGGGCTTCGCCCTCGCCTTGGAGCTCGGCCTTCGGCCTCGCAGACCCAAGTGGTCGGCAGTTCGGCCTGCGGCCTCACTGCAGCCCACTTGGGGGGGGCGGTGGGGGGGGTTGGGCAAACTCTTTGACGGCTCGGGCTTCGCCCTCGCCGTGGAGCTCGGCCGGCGGCCTCGACCCCCCAGTGTGCAGCAGTTCGGCCTGCGGCCTCACTGCAGCACACTTGGGGGGGGGGGGGGGGAGGGGGGTGCCTCGGGCTTCGCCCTCGACACCCCGATCGGCTCGGGCTACGCCCTCGCCTTGGAGCTCGGCCTGCGGCCTCGCCCCCCCCCCGTGTGCAGCAGTTCGGCCTTCGGCCTCACTGCAGCACCTTGGGGGGAGGGGGAGGGGGGTGCCTCGGGCTTCGCCCTCGACACCCCGGTCGGCTCGGGCTTCGCCCTCGCCCCGAAGCTCGGCCTGCGGCCTCGCAGGCTCGCCCTTCGGGCTCGCTTAGTATGACGGGAATTGGCCTTGTATGGCGGCCATTTTGAATTTTGAAAAAAAAAAAAAAAATTTAGTCACTCTTCAAATTGCTTACAACCCCCTACATTTTGGCAAAAAAATCATCCCCCTAACCCCCACCGTTTTTGCAGGCAGTACACCTCATCCACCAGGTTTCTTCGATCCTCGAGATGTCAGATTTTTCTGGTACTCACTGGAGCACCCTCTATACGATGGTATGCATCACAACACCCCACCATACCGGGAACAGGTCAAACAACCATGTCAATCAGTCAGTCAGTGAGTGGTATTGTAGCTTTATATATTATAATAATATAACTAGATGTCGCTCTGTGCGCGGGCTGCAAGCAGCCCGCGAGGCTCGCGTTTGAGCTCTATGACGAATAAATTTATTCAGTTTGACTAAAAGTTAAAAAAGTTATGAAATACGGAAATAGTAGGAAAAGGAGTGGGCGGCCATCTTGGATTCCAAAATGACATCCAGATTCGAGTCGGGCGGGGTCCCAAACCCCCAAATCCAAAATTTCAGTCAAATCCGATAAGATGAGAAAATTAAAAAAAAAAAATTTCGCCGCCATCTTGGATCCAAAAAAGGAGTGCAGATTCGAGTTGGGGGCGGTGAGGGTGTCCCAGATTTCGATTTTGAGTCAAATCGGGTAAAGTTGAGAATTGGGGGCAATTTAGGGGGGGGGTGGGTAAAGGAGGAAGGGATTGAAACTTTCGCTCGGCCTGCGGCCTCGCCACTCTGCGAGCCCTTCGGGCTCGCGGCCCCCAGTGGCCGGCAGTTCGGCCTTCGGCCTCACTGCCGCCCCCTTTGGGGGCCCCCCCCTAGGGGGGGTCATCCGAAGGGCTCGGGCTTCGCCCTCGCCCTTCCGATGTGAGGAAGGGATCGACCAATTGGCTCGGCCTGCGGCCTCGCCACTCTGCGAGCCCTTCGGGCTCGCGGCCCCCAGTGGCCGGCAGTTCGGCCTTCGGCCTCACTGCCGCCCCCTTTGGGGGCCCCCCCCTACGGGGGGTCATCCGAAGGGCTCGGGCTTCGCCCTCGCCCGTCGGATGTCGATTTAAACGCAGCTCGGCCTCCGGCCTCGCTTTCGCTCGCCCTGCGGGCTCGCGAGAGTTACTCGGGGGGTCGTGGGGGGAAAAGGGGGGGTGGGATAAGCAAATTTGGCTCGGCCTGCGGCCTCGCCACGCAGCTCGGCCTTCGGCCTCGCGTTTGCTCGCCCTGCGGGCTCGCAAAGCCCTTCGGGCTAGTGACTTGGGGGGAGGGGGGGGGTGGGGGGGTGATTTTCCGAGGGGCTCGGCCTTCGGCCTCGCTACGCAGCTCGCCCTTCGGGCTCGCGGGCACCCAAGTCTTCGGCCTTCGGCCTCAGACTTGGTTGTAGACACTCGGGGGCCCGATTTGTATGGCGGCCATTTTGTTTTTCGAGAAAATTAAAAAAAAAATACCGGCTCGAGAATTTGACCGTGACCCCCTACAAAAGTCACTATGGGGGCAAACCCCTAACTCTGATCGTTTTCGCAGGCCGTACCCCCTTCCACCTCGGTTTCCGGGATCCTCGACTTTTCAGATTTTTCTCCAGGAGAGACAAAAATTCCACATCCAGTCCACCAGGCACCATCACCCCTTTCAGTCGAGAAGTGGGAGAACAACTATGTCAATCAGTCAGTGAGTCAGTGAGTGGTAGGTGTAGCTTTATATAATATAGACTAGATGTCGCTCTGTGCGCGGGCTGCAAGCAGCCCGCGAGGCTCGCGTTTGAGCTCTATGACGAATAAATTCATTCAGTTGAGCCAAAAGTTAAAAATGTTATGAAATACGGAAATAGTAGGAAAAGGAGTGGGCGGCCATCTTTGATTCCAAAATGACATCCAGATTCGAGTCGGGCGGGGTCATATACCCCCAAATCCAAAATTTCAGTCAAATCCGACGAGGTTGAAAAAATAAAAAAAAAAAATTTCGCCGCCATCTTGGATCCAAAAAAGGAGTGCAGATTCGAGTTGGGGGCGGTGAGGGCATGCCAGATATCGATTTTGAGTCAAATCGGATAAAGTTGAGAATTGGGGGCAATAAGGGGGGGGGTGGGTTAAGGTGGAAGGGATTGACACTTTCGCTCGGCCTGCGGCCTCGCCACTCTGCGAGCCCTTCGGGCTCGCGGCCCCCAGGGGCCGGCAGTTCGGCCTTCGGCCTCACTGCCGCCCCCTTTGGGGGCCCCCCCCTAGGGGGGGTCATCCGAAGGGCTCGGGCTTCGCCCTCGCCCTTCCGATGTGAGGAAGGGATCGACCAATTGGCTCGGCCTGCGGCCTCGCCACTCTGCGAGCCCTTCGGGCTCGCGGCCCCCAGTGGCCGGCAGTTCGGCCTTCGGCCTCACTGCCGCCCCCTTTGGGGGCCCCCCCCTACGGGGGGTCATCCGAAGGGCTCGGGCTTCGCCCTCGCCCGTCGGATGTCGATTTAAACGCAGCTCGGCCTCCGGCCTCGCTTTCGCTCGCCCTGCGGGCTCGCGAGAGTTACTCGGGGGGTCGTGGGGGGAAAAGGGGGGGGTGGGATGAGCAAATTTGGCTCGGCCTGCGGCCTCGCCACGCAGCTCGGCCTTCGGCCTCGCGTTTGCTCGCCCTGCGGGCTCGCAAAGCCCTTCGGGCTAGTGACTTGGGGGGAGGGGGGGGTGGGGGGGGTGATTTTCCGAGGGGCTCGGCCTTCGGCCTCGCTACGCAGCTCGCCCTTCGGGCTCGCGGGCACCCAAGTCTTCGGCCTTCGGCCTCAGACTCGGTTGTAGACACTCGGGGGCCCGATTTGTATGGCGGCCATTTTGTTTTTCGAGAAAATTAAAAAAAAAATACCGGCTCAAGAATTTGACCGTGACCCCCTACAAAAGTCACTATGGGGGCAAACCCCTAACTCTGATAGTTTTCGCAGGCCGTACCCCCTTCCACTCTGGTTTCCGAATTCTTCGACTTTCAGATTTTTCTCCAGGAGAGACAAAAATTCCACATCCAGTCCACCAGGCACCATCACCCCTTTCAGTCTCGAAGTGGGAGAACAACTATGTCAATCAGTCAGTGAGTCAGTGAGTGGTAGGTGTAGCTTTATATAATATAGACTAGATGTCGCTCTGTGCGCGGGCTGCAAGCAGCCCGCGAGGCTGGCGTGTTATGTTTATGACCAATAAAGGCATTCAGTTGAGCAGAAAGATAAAAAAGTAAAGAAGTTGGAAATAAGTAGGAAAAGGAGTGGGCGGCCATCTTGGATTCCAAAATGACATCCAGATTCGAGTCGGGCGGGGTCATATACCCCCAAATCCAAAATTTCAGTCAAATCCGACAAGGTTGAAAAAATAAAAAAAAAAAAATTTGCCGCCATCTTGGATCCAAAAAAGGAGTGCAGATTCGAGTTGGGGGCGGTGAGGGTGTCCCAGATTTCGATTTTGAGTCAAATCGGGTAAAGTTGAGAATTGGGGGCAATTAAGGGGGGGGTGGGTTAAGGAGGAAGGGATTGAAACTTTCGCTCGGCCTGCGGCCTCGCCACTCTGCGAGCCCTTCGGGCTCGCGGCCCCCAGTGGCCGGCAGTTCGGCCTTCGGCCTCACTGCCGCCCCCTTTGGGGGCCCCCCCCTAGGGGGGGTCATCCGAAGGGCTCGGGCTTCGCCCTCGCCCTTCCGATGTGAGGAAGGGATCGACCAATTGGCTCGGCCTGCGGCCTCGCCACTCTGCGAGCCCTTCGGGCTCGCGGCCCCCAGTGGCCGGCAGTTCGGCCTTCGGCCTCACTGCCGCCCCCTTTGGGGGCCCCCCCCTACGGGGGGTCATCCGAAGGGCTCGGGCTTCGCCCTCGCCCGTCGGATGTCGATTTAAACGCAGCTCGGCCTCCGGCCTCGCTTTCGCTCGCCCTGCGGGCTCGCGAGAGTTACTTGGGGGGTCGTGGGGGGAAAAGGGGGGAGTGGGATGAGCAAATTTGGCTCGGCCTGCGGCCTCGCCACGCAGCTCGGCCTTCGGCCTCGCGTTTGCTCGCCCTGCGGGCTCGCAAAGCCCTGCGGGCTAGTGACTTGGGGGGAAGGGGGGGTGGGGGGGGTGATTTTCCGAGGGGCTCGGCCTTCGGCCTCGCTACGCAGCTCGCCCTTCGGGCTCGCGGGGAGCCGAGTCTTCGGCCTTCGGCCTCAGACTCGGCTAAAGACACTCGGGGGCCCGATTTGTATGGCGGCCATTTTGTTTTTCGAGAAAATTAAAAAAAAAATACCGGCTCGAGAATTTGACCGTGACCCCCTACAAAAGTCACTATGGGGGCAAACCCCTAACTCTTATAGTTTTCGCAGGCCGTACCCCCTTCCACCTCGGTTTCCGTGATCTTCAACTTTTCGGATTTTTCCCCTGGTGAGACAAAAATTCCACATCCAGTCCACCAGGCACCATCACCCCTTTCAGTCTCGAAGTGGGAGAACAACTATGTCAATCAGTGAGTCAGTGAGTGAGTGGTAGGTGTAGCTTTATATAATATAGACTAGATGTCGCTCTGTGCGCGGGCTGCGAGCAGCCCGCGAGGCGGTCGTGCGGCTGTATGGGCGGGGTCAGTAAGGTTTGCAGTCTTAGATGCGTCAGGTGACTTGTGGTGGTTGAAAAAGCCGTATTAAGATCGACAGTCAGTTGAAATTGCACTAAAACTGAGGAGGGAGGGAGGGTTGTGACACTTTAAAACGGCTCGGGCTTCGCCCTCGCCTTGGAGCTCGGCCTTCGGCCTCGCAGACCCAAGTGGTCGGCAGTTCGGCCTGCGGCCTCACTGCAGCCCACTTGGGGGGGTGGAGGGAGGTGTCGCGCTAAAAATTCGACGGCTCGGGCTTCGCCCTCGCCTTGGAGCTCGGCCTTCGGCCTCGCATACCCAAGTGGTCGACAGTTCGGCCTTCGGCCTCACTGCAGCCCACTTGGGGGGGTGGTGGGGGAGGTTGGACTTACTCTTGGACGGCTCGGGCTTCGCCCTCGCCTTGGAGCTCGGCCTGCGGCCTCGCGCCCCCCGTGTGCAGCAGTTCGGCCTTCGGCCTCACTGCAGCACCTTGGGGGGAGGGGGAGGGGGGTGCCTCGGGCTTCGCCCTCGACACCCCGGTCGGCTCGGGCTTCGCCCTCGCCCCGAAGCTCGGCCTGCGGCCTCGCAGGCTCGCCCTTCGGGCTCGCTTAGTATGACGGGAATTGGCCTTGTATGGCGGCCATCTTGAATTTTGAAAAAAAAAAAAAAACTTTAGTCACACTTCAAATTGCTTACAACCCCCTACATTTTGGCAAAAAAATCAACCCCCTAACCCCCACCGTTTCTGCAGGCAGTTGACCCCTTACACCAGGATTCTTCGATCCTCAACATGTCAGATTTTTCTGGTACTCACTGGAACACCCTCTATACGACGGTATGCGTCACAAAACTCCACCATGTCGGGAACAGGTCAAACAACCATGTCAATCAGTCAGTCAGTCAGTGGTAATGTAGCTTTATATATTATAACTAGTGTTTTGGGTGGGGGCGCGGGCTGCGAGCAGCCCGCGAGGCGGTCGTGCGGCTGTATGGGCGGGGTCAGTAAGGTTTGCAGTCTTAGATGCGTCAGGTGACTTGTGGGGGTTGAAAAAGCCGTATTAAGATTGACAGTCAGTTGAAATTGCACTAAAACTGAGGGGGGAGGGATGGTTGTGACACTTTAAAACGGCTCGGGCTTCGCCCTCGCCTTGGAGCTCGGCCTTCGGCCTCGCAGACCCAAGTGGTCGGCAGTTCGGCCTGCGGCCTCACTGCAGCCCACTTGGGGGGTGGTGGGGGAGGTTGGACTTACTCTCGGACGGCTCGGGCTTCGCCCTCGCCTTGGAGCTCGGCCTTCGGCCTCGCAGACCCAAGTGGTCGGCAGTTCGGCCTTCGGCCTCACTGCAGCCCACTTGGGGTGGTGGTGGGGGAGGTTGGACTTACTCTTGGACGGCTCGGGCTTCGCCCTCGCCTTGGAGCTCGGCCTGCGGCCTCGCGCCCCCCGTGTGCAGCAGTTCGGCCTTCGGCCTCACTGCAGCACCTTGGGGGGAGGGGGAGGGGGGTGCCTCGGGCTTCGCCCTCGACACCCCGGTCGGCTCGGGCTTCGCCCTCGCCCCGAAGCTCGGCCTGCGGCCTCGCAGGCTCGCCCTTCGGGCTCGCTTAGTATGACGGGAATTGGCCTTGTATGGCGGCCATCTTGAATTTCGAATTTAAAAAAAAAAAATTAGTGACACTTGAAATTGCTTACAACCCCCTACATTTTGGCAAAAAAATCAACCCCCTAAACCCCACCGTTTTTGCAGGCAGTACACCTCATCCACCAGGTTTCTTCGATCCTCAAGATGTCAGATTTTTCTGGTACTCACTGGAGCACCCACTATACGATGGTATGCATAATAATACTCCACCATACCGGGAACAGGTCAAACAACCATGTCAATGAGTGAGTGAGTGAGTGGTAATGTAGCTTTATATATTATAATAATAACTAGATGTCGCTCTGTGCGCGGGCTGCAAGCAGCCCGCGAGGCTCGCGTTTGAGCTCTATGACGAATAAATTCATTCAGTTTGACTAAAAGTTAAAAAAGTTATGAAATTCGGAAATAGTAGGAAAAGGAGTGGGCGGCCATCTTGGATTCCAAAATGACATCCAGATTCGAGTCGGGCGGGGTCTCAAACCCCCAAATCCAAAATTTCAGTCAAATCCGACAAGATGAGAAAATTAAAAAAAAAAAAATTCGCCGCCATCTTGGATCCAAAAAAGGAGTGCAGATTCGAGTTGGGGGCGGTGAGGGTGTCCCAGATTTCGATTTTGAGTCAAATCGGGTAAAGTTGAGAATTGGGGGCAATTTAGGGGGGGGGTGGGTAAAGGAGGAAGGGATTGAAACTTTCGCTCGGCCTGCGGCCTCGCCACTCTGCGAGCCCTTCGGGCTCGCGGCCCCCAGTGGCCGGCAGTTCGGCCTTCGGCCTCACTGCCGCCCCCTTTGGGGGCCCCCCCCTAGGGGGGGTCATCCGAAGGGCTCGGGCTTCGCCCTCGCCCTTCCGATGTGAGGAAGGGATCGACCAATTGGCTCGGCCTGCGGCCTCGCCACTCTGCGAGCCCTTCGGGCTCGCGGCCCCCAGTGGCCGGCAGTTCGGCCTTCGGCCTCACTGCCGCCCCCTTTGGGGGCCCCCCCCTACGGGGGGTCATCCGAAGGGCTCGGGCTTCGCCCTCGCCCGTCGGATGTCGATTTAAACGCAGCTCGGCCTCCGGCCTCGCTTTCGCTCGCCCTGCGGGCTCGCGAGAGTTACTCGGGGGGTCGTGGGGGGAAAAGGGGGGGGTGGGATGAGCAAATTTGGCTCGGCCTGCGGCCTCGCCACGCAGCTCGGCCTTCGGCCTCGCGTTTGCTCGCCCTGCGGGCTCGCAAAGCCCTGCGGGCTGGTGACTTGGGGGGAAGGGGGGGTGGGGGGGGTGATTTACCAAATGGCTCGGCCTTCGGCCTCGCTACGCAGCTCGCCCTTCGGGCTCGCGGGCACCCAAGTCTTCGGCCTTCGGCCTCAGACTTGGTTGTAGACACTCGGGGGCCCGATTTGTATGGCGGCCATTTTGTTTTTCGAGAAAATTAAAAAAAAAATACCGGCTCGAGAATTTGACCGTGACCCCCTACAAAAGTCACTATGGGGGCATACCCCTAACTCTGATAGTTTTCGCAGGCCGTACCCCCTTCCACTCTGGTTTCCGAATTCTTCGACTTTCAGATTTTTCTCCAGGAGAGACAAAAATTCCACATCCAGTTCACCAGGCACCATCACCCCTTTCAGTCTCGAAGTGGGAGAACAACTATGTCAATCAGTGAGTCAGTGAGTGAGTGGTAGGTGTAGCTTTATATAATATAGACTAGATGTCGCTCTGTGCGCGGGCTGCAAGCAGCCCGCGAGGCTCGCGTTTGAGCTCTATGACGAATAAATTCATTCAGTTGAGCGAAAAGTAGAAAAAGTTGAGAATTTGGAAATGAGTAGGAAAAGGAGTGGGCGGCCATCTTGGATTCCAAAATGACATCCAGATTCGAGTCGGGCGGGGTCCCAAACCCCCAAATCCAAAAATTCAGTCAAATCCGATAAGATGAGAAAATTAAAAAAAAAAAATTTCGCCGCCATCTTGGATCCAAAAAAGGAGTGCAGATTCGAGTTGGGGGTGGTAAGGGTGCCCCAGATTTCGATTTTGAGTCAAATCGGATAAAGTTGAGAATTGGGGGCAATTTAGGGGGGGAGTGGGATAAGGAGGAAGGGATTGAAACTTTCGCTCGGCCTGCGGCCTCGCCACTCTGCGAGCCCTTCGGGCTCGCGGCCCCCAGTGGTCGGCAGTTCGGCCTTCGGCCTCACTGCCGCCCCCTTTGGGGGCCCCCCCCTAGGGGGGGGTCACCTGAAGGGCTCGGGCTTCGCCCTCGCCCTTCAGATGACGGAGGAAGGGATCGACCAATTGGCTCGGCCTGCGGCCTCGCCACTCTGCGAGCCCTACGGGCTCGCGGCCCCCAGTGGCCGGCAGTTCGGCCTTCGGCCTCACTGCCGCCCCCTTTGGGGGCCCCCCCCTACGGGGGGTCATCCGAAGGGCTCGGGCTTCGCCCTCGCCCGTCGGATGTCGATTTAAACGCAGCTCGGCCTCCGGCCTCGCTTTCGCTCGCCCTGCGGGCTCGCGAGAGATACTTGGGGGGTCGTGGGGGGAAAAGGGGGGGGGTGGGATGAGCAAATTTGGCTCGGCCTGCGGCCTCGCCACGCAGCTCGGCCTACGGCCTCGCGTTTGCTCGCCCTGCGGGCTCGCAAAGCCCTTCGGGCTAGTGACTTGGGGGGAGGGGGGGGTGGGGGGGGTGATTTTCCGAGGGGCTCGGCCTTCGGCCTCGCTACGCAGCTCGCCCTTCGGGCTCGCGGGCACCCAAGTCTTCGGCCTTCGGCCTCAGACTCGGTTGTAGACACTCGGGGGTCCGATTTGTATGGCGGCCATTTTGTTTTTCGAGAAAATTAAAAAAAAAATACCGGCTCGAGAATTTGACCGTGACCCCCTACAAAAGTCACTATGGGGGCAAACCCCTAACTCTTATAGTTTTCGCAGGCCGTACCCCCTTCCACCTCGGTTTCCGTGATCTTCAACTTTTCGGATTTTTCCCCTGGTGAGACAAAAATTCCACATCCAGTCCACCAAGCATCATTACGGTTTTCAGTCGAGAAGTGGGAGAACAACTATGTCAATCAGTCAGTCAGTCAGTCAGTGGTAGGTGTAGCTTTATATAATATAGACTAGTGTTTTGCGTGGGGGCGCGGGCTGCGAGCAGCCCGCGAGGCGGTCGTGCGGCTGTATGGGCGGGGTCAGTAAGGTTTGCAGTCGTAGATGCGTCAGGTGACTTGTGGGGGTTGAAGAAACCGTATTAAGATTGACAGTCAGTCGAAATTGCACTAAATATGAGGGGGGAGGGAGGGTTGTGACACTTCAAAACGGCTCGGGCTTCGCCCTCGCCTTGGAGCTCGGCCTTCGGCCTCGCAGACCCAAGTGGTCGGCAGTTCGGCCTGCGGCCTCACTGCAGCCCACTTGGGGGGGTGGTGGGGGAGGTTGGACTTACTCTTGGACGGCTCGGGCTTCGCCCTCGCCTTGGAGCTCGGCCTTCGGCCTCGCAGACCCAAGTGGTCGGCAGTTCGGCCTGCGGCCTCACTGCAGCCCACTTGGGGGGGTGGTGGGGGAGGTTGGACTTACTCTTGGACGGCTCGGGCTTCGCCCTCGCCTTGGAGCTCGGCCTTCGGCCTCGCAGACCCAAGTGGTCGGCAGTTCGGCCTTCGGCCTCACTGCAGCCCACTTGGGGGGGTGGTGGGGGAGGTTGGACTTACTCTTGGACGGCTCGGGCTTCGCCCTCGCCTTGGAGCTCGGCCTGCGGCCTCGCGCCCCCCGTGTGCAGCAGTTCGGCCTTCGGCCTCACTGCTGCACCTTGGGGGGAGGGGGAGGGGGGTGCCTCGGGCTTCGCCCTCGACACCCCGGTCGGCTCGGGCTTCGCCCTCGCCCCGAAGCTCGGCCTGCGGCCTCGCAGGCTCGCCCTTCGGGCTCGCTTAGTATGACGGGAATTGGTCTTGTACGGCGGCCATCTTGAATTTTGAAAAAAAAAAAAAAACTTTATTGACACTTGAAATTGCTTACAACCCTCTACATTTTGGCATAAAAATCATCCCTCTAACCCCCACCGTTTTTGCAGGCAGTACACCTCATCCACCAGGTTTCTTCGATCCTCAAGATGTCAGATTTTTCTGGTACTCACTGGAGCACCCACTATACGATGGTATGCATAATAATACTCCACCATACCGGGAACAGGTCAAACAACCATGTCAATGAGTGAGTCAGTGAGTGGTATTGTAGCTTTATATATTATAATATTATAACTAGTGTTTTGGGTGGGGGCGCGGGCTGCGAGCAGCCCGCGAGGCGGTCGTGCGGCTGTATGGGCGGGGTCAGTAAGGTTTGCAGTCTTAGATGCGTCAGGTGACTTGTGGGGGTTGAAGAAACCGTATTAACATTGACAGTCGTTTGAAATTGCACTAAAACAGAGGGGGGAGGGGGGGGAGGGAAACAACAAAACGGCTCGGGCTTCGCCCTCGCCTTGGAGCTCGGCCTTCGGCCTCGCAGACCCAAGTGGTCGGCAGTTCGGCCTACGGCCTCACTGCAGCCCACTTGGGGGGGTGGTAAGGGGGGGTTGGGCTAACTCTTCGACGGCTCGGGCTTCGCCCTCGCCGTGTAGCTCGGCCTGCGGTCTCGCCCCCCCCCGTGTGCAGCAGTTCGGCCTGCGGCCTCACTGCAACACACTTGGGGGGGGGGAAGGGGGGTGCCTCGGGCTTCGCCCTCGACACCCCGATTGGCTCGGGCTGCGCCCTCGCCTTGGAGCTCGGCCTGCGGCCTCGCGCCCCCCGTGTGCAGCAGTTCGGCCTTCGGCCTCACTGCAGCACCTTGGGGGGAGGGGGAGGGGGGTGCCTCGGGCTTCGCCCTCGACACCCCGATCGGCTCGGGCTTCGCCCTCGCCCCGAAGCTCGGCCTGCGGCCTCGCAGGCTCGCCCTTCGGGCTCGCTTAGAATGACGGGAATTGGCCTTGTATGGCGGCCATCTTGAATTTCGAATTTAAAAAAAAAAAATTAGTGACACTTGAAATTGCTTACAACCCCCTACATTTTGGCAAAAAAATCAACCCCCTAAACCCCACCGTTTTTGCAGGCAGTACACCTCATCCACCAGGTTTCTTCGATCCTCAAGATGTCAGATTTTTCTGGTACTCACTGGAGCACCCACTATACGATGGTATGCATAATAATACTCCACCATACCGGGAACAGGTCAAACAACCATGTCAATCAGTGAGTCAGTGAGTGGTATTGTAGCTTTATATATTATAACTAGTGTTTTGCGTGGGGGCGCGGGCTGCGAGCAGCCCGCGAGGCGGTCGTGCGGCTGTATGGGCGGGGTCAGTAAGGTTTGCAGTCTTAGATGCGTCAGGTGACTTGTGGTGGTTGAAGGAACCGTATTAAGATTGACAGTCAGTTGAAATTGCACTAAAACTGAGGGGGGAGGGTTGGTTGTGACACTTTAAAACGGCTCGGGCTTCGCCCTCGCCTTGGAGCTCGGCCTTCGGCCTCGCAGACCCAAGTGGTCGGCAGTTCGGCCTGCGGCCTCACTGCAGCCCACTTGGGGGGTGGTGGGGGAAGTTGGACTTACTCTCGGACGGCTCGGGCTTCGCCCTCGCCTTGCAGCTCGGCCTTCGGCCTCGCAGACCCAAGTGGTCGGCAGTTCGGCCTTCGGCCTCACTGCAGCCCACTTGGGGGGGTGGTGGGGGAGGTTGGACTTACTCTTGGACGGCTCGGGCTTCGCCCTCGCCTTGGAGCTCGGCCTGCGGCCTCGCGCCCCCCGTGTGCAGCAGTTCGGCCTTCGGCCTCACTGCAGCACCTTGGGGGGAGGGGGAGGGGGGTGCCTCGGGCTTCGCCCTCGACACCCCGGTCGGCTCGGGCTTCGCCCTCGCCCCGAAGCTCGGCCTGCGGCCTCGCAGGCTCGCCCTTCGGGCTCGCTTAGTATGACGGGAATTGGCCTTGTATGGCGGCCATCTTGAATTTCGAATTTAAAAAAAAAAAATTAGTGACACTTGAAATTGCTTACAACCCCTTACATTTTGGCAAAAAAATCATCCCCCCAACCCTCACTGTTTTTGCAGGCAGTTGACCCCTTACACCAGGATTCTTCGATCCTCAACATGTCAGATTTTTCTGGTACTCACTGGAACACCCTCTATACGATGGTATGCGTCACAACACCCCACGATACCGGGAACAGGTCAAACAACCATGTCAATCAGTGAGTGAGTGAGTGGTAATGTAGCTTTATATATTATAATATAATATAACTAGTGTTTTGGGTGGGGGCGCGGGCTGCGAGCAGCCCGCGAGGCGGTCGTGCGGCTGTATGGGCGGGGTCAGTAAGGTTTGCAGTCGTAGATGCGTCAGGTGACTTGTGGGGGTTGAAGAAACCGTATTAACATTGACAGTCGTTTGAAATTCCACTAAAACAGAGGGGGAGGAGGGAAGTTTGACACTTCAAAACGGCTCGGGCTTCGCCCTCGCCTTGGAGCTCGACCTTCGGCCTCGCAGACCCAAGTGGTCGGCAGTTCGGCCTGCGGCCTCACTGCAGCCCACTTAGGGGGGCGGTGGGGGAGGTTGGACTTATTCTTGGACGGCTCGGGCTTCGCCCTCGCCTTGGAGCTCGGCCTTCGGCCTCGCAGACCCAAGTGGTCGGCAGTTCGGCCTTCGGCCTCACTGCAGCCCACTTGGGGGGGTGGTGGGGGGGGTCGCGCTAAGTCTTCGACGGCTCGGGCTCCGCCCTCGCCTTGGAGCTCGGCCTGCGGCCTCGCGCCCCCCGTGTGCAGCAGTTCGGCCTTCGGCCTCACTGCAGCACCTCGGGGGGAGGGGGAGGGGGGTGCCTCGGGCTTCGCCCTCGACACCCCGGTCGGCTCGGGCTTCGCCCTCGCCCCGAAGCTCGGCCTGCGGCCTCGCAGGCTCGCCCTTCGGGCTCGCTTAGTATGACGGGAATTGGTCTTGTATGGCGGCCATCTTGAATTTTGAAAAAAAAAAAAAAACTTTATCGACACTTGAAATTGCTTACAACCCCCTACATTTTGGCACAAAAATCAACCCCCTAACCCTTACCGTTTTTGCAGGCAGTACACCTCATCCACCAGGTTTCTTCGATCCTCAAGATGTCAGATTTTTCTGGTACTCACTGGAACACCCACTATACGATGGTATGCATTATATTACTCCACCATACCGGGAACAGGTCAAACAACCATGTCAGTGAGTCAGTCAGTGGTAATGTAGCTTTATATATTATAATATAACTAGTGTTTTGGGTGGGGGCGCGGGCTGCGAGCAGCCCGCGAGGCGGTCGTGCGGCTGTATGGGCGGGGTCATTGACCCTTGCAGTCGTCGATGCGTCAGGTGACTTGTGGTGGTTGAAAAAGCCGTATTAAGATGGACAGTCAGTTGAAATTGCACTAAAACTGAGGAGGGAGGGAGGGTTGTGACACTTTAAAACGGCTCGGGCTTCGCCCTCGCCTTGGAGCTCGGCCTTCGGCCTCGCAGACCCAAGTGGTCGGCAGTTCGGCCTGCGGCCTCACTGCAGCCCACTTGGGGGGTGGTGGGGGAGGTTGGACTTACTCTCGGACGGCTCGGGCTTCGCCCTCGCCTTGCAGCTCGGCCTTCGGCCTCGCAGACCCAAGTGGTCGGCAGTTCGGCCTTCGGCCTCACTGCAGCCCACTTGGGGGGGTGGTGGGGGAGGTCGCGCTGACTCTTGGACGGCTCGGGCTTCGCCCTCGCCTTGGAGCTCGGCCTGCGGCCTCGCGCCCCCCGTGTGCAGCAGTTCGGCCTTCGGCCTCACTGCAGCACCTTGGGGGGAGGGGGAGGGGGGTGCCTCGGGCTTCGCCCTCGACACCCCGGTCGGCTCGGGCTTCGCCCTCGCCCCGAAGCTCGGCCTGCGGCCTCGCAGGCTCGCCCTTCGGGCTCGCTTAGTATGACGGGAATTGGCCTTGTATGGCGGCCATCTTGAATTTTGAAAAAAAAAAAAAAAATTTAGTCACACTTCAAATTGCTTACAACCCCCTACATTTTGGCAAATAAATCAACCCCCTAACCCCCACCGTTTCTGCAGGCAGTTGACCCCTTACACCAGGATTCTTCGATCCTCAACATGTCAGATTTTTCTGGTACTCACTGGAACACCCTCTATACGATGGTATGCGTCACAACACCCCACGATACCGGGAACAGGTCAAACAACCATGTCAATGAGTGAGTGAGTGAGTGAGTGGTAATGTAGCTTTATATATTATAACTAGTGTTTTGGGTGGGGGCGCGGGCTGCGAGCAGCCCGCGAGGCGGTCGTGCGGCTGTATGGGCGGGGTCAGTAAGGTTTGCAGTCGTAGATGCGTCAGGTGACTTGTGGGGGTTGAAGAAACCGTATTAACATTGACAGTCGTTTGAAATTCCACTAAAACAGAGGGGGGAGAGAGGGTTGTGACACTTTAAAACGGCTCGGGCTTCGCCCTCGCCTTGGAGCTCGGCCTTCGGCCTCGCAGACCCAAGTGGTCGGCAGTTCGGCCTGCGGCCTCACTGCAGCCCACTTGGGGGATGGTGGGGGAGGTTGGACTTACTCTCGGACGGCTCGGGCTTCGCCCTCGCCTTGCAGCTCGGCCTTCGGCCTCGCAGACCCAAGTGGTCGGCAGTTCGGCCTTCGGCCTCACTGCAGCCCACTTGGGGGGGTGGTGGGGGAGGTTGGACTTACTCTTGGACGGCTCGGGCTTCGCCCTCGCCTTGGAGCTCGGCCTGCGGCCTCGCGCCCCCCGTGTGCAGCAGTTCGGCCTTCGGCCTCACTGCAGCACCTCGGGGGGAGGGGGAGGGGGGTGCCTCGGGCTTCGCCCTCGACACCCCGGTCGGCTCGGGCTTCGCCCTCGCCCCGAAGCTCGGCCTGCGGCCTCGCAGGCTCGCCCTTCGGGCTCGCTTAGTATGACGGGAATTGGCCTTGTATGGCGGCCATCTTGAATTTCGAATTTAAAAAAAAAAAATTAGTGACACTTCAAATTGCTTACAACCCCCTACATTTTGGCAAAAAAATCAACCCCCTAACCCCCACCGTTTTTGCAGGCAGTACACCTCATCCACCAGGTTTCTTCGATCCTCGAGATGTCAGATTTTTCTGGTACTCACTGGAACACCCTCTATACGATGGTATGCGTCACAACACCCCACCATACCGGGAACAGGTCAAACAACCATGTCAATGAGTGAGTGAGTGAGTGGTAATGTAGCTTTATATATTATAATAACTAGTGTTTTGGGTGGGGGCGCGGGCTGCGAGCAGCCCGCGAGGCGGTCGTGCGGCTGTATGGGCGGGTTCAGTAAGGTTTGCAGTCTTAGATGCGTCAGGTGACTTGTGGTGGTTGAAGGAACCGTATTAAGATTGACAGTCAGTTGAAATTGCACTAAAACTGAGGGGGAAGGGATGGTTGTGACACTTTAAAACGGCTCGGGCTTCGCCCTCGCCTTGGAGCTCGGCCTTCGGCCTCGCAGACCCAAGTGGTCGGCAGTTCGGCCTGCGGCCTCACTGCAGCCCACTTGGGGGGTGGTGGGGGAGGTTGGACTTACTCTCGGACGGCTCGGGCTTCGCCCTCGCCTTGCAGCTCGGCCTTCGGCCTCGCAGACCCAAGTGGTCGGCAGTTCGGCCTTCGGCCTCACTGCAGCCCACTTGGGGGGTGGTGGGGGAGGTTGGACTTACTCTTGGACGGCTCGGGCTTCGCCCTCGCCTTGGAGCTCGGCCTGCGGCCTCGCGCCCCCCGTGTGCAGCAGTTCGGCCTTCGGCCTCACTGCAGCACCTCGGGGGGAGGGGGAGGGGGGTGCCTCGGGCTTCGCCCTCGATACCCCGGTCGGCTCGGGCTTCGCCCTCGCCCCGAAGCTCGGCCTGCGGCCTCGCAGGCTCGCCCTTCGGGCTCGCTTAGTATGACGGGAATTGGCCTTGTATGGCGGCCATCTTGAATTTCGAATTTAAAAAAAAAAAATTAGTGACACTTGAAATTGCTTACAACCCCTTACATTTTGGCAAAAAAATCATCCCCCTAACCCTCACCGTTTTTGCAGGCAGTTGACCCCTTACACCAGGATTCTTCGATCCTCAACATGTCAGATTTTTCTGGTACTCACTGGAACACCCTCTATACGACGGTATGCGTCACAAAACTCCACCATGTCGGGAACAGGTCAAACAACCATGTCAATGAGTGAGTGAGTGAGTGGTAATGTAGCTTTATATATTATAATATTATATATATAATATAACTAGATGTCGCTCTGTGCGCGGGCTGCGAGCAGCCCGCGAGGCGGTCGTGCGGCTGTACGGGCGGGGTCATTAAGGTTTGCAGTCTTAGATACGTCAGGTGACTTGTGGGGGTTGAAGGAACCGTATTAACATTGACAGTCGTTTGAAATTCCACTAAAACTGAGGGGGGAGGGAGGGTTGTGACACTTCAAAACGGCTCGGGCTTCGCCCTCGCCTTGGAGCTCGGCCTTCGGCCTCGCGGACCCAAGTGGTCGGCAGTTCGGCCTGCGGCCTCACTGCAGCCCACTTGGGGGGGTG
This sequence comes from Elegia similella, assembly GCA_947532085.1. Classification (NCBI taxonomy): domain Eukaryota; kingdom Metazoa; phylum Arthropoda; class Insecta; order Lepidoptera; family Pyralidae; genus Elegia; species Elegia similella. Next base: position 16,566,663 of record OX383927.1, on the reverse strand, counting down.
GTGGGGGAGGTTGGACTTACTCTTGGACGGCTCGGGCTTCGCCCTCGCCTTGGAGCTCGGCCTTCGGCCTCGCAGACCCAAGTGGTCGGCAGTTCGGCCTTCGGCCTCACTGCAGCCCACTTGGGGTGGTGGTGGGGGAGGTTGGACTTACTCTTGGACGGCTCGGGCTTCGCCCTCGCCTTGGAGCTCGGCCTGCGGCCTCGCGCCCCCCGTGTGCAGCAGTTCGGCCTTCGGCCTCACTGCAGCACCTCGGGGGGAGGGGGAGGGGGGTGCCTCGGGCTTCGCCCTCGACACCCCGGTCGGCTCGGGCTTCGCCCTCGCCCCGAAGCTCGGCCTGCGGCCTCGCAGGCTCGCCCTTCGGGCTCGCTTAGTATGACGGGAATTGGCCTTGTATGGCGGCCATCTTGAATTTTGAAAAAAAAAAAAAATATTTAGTCACACTTCAAATTGCTTACAACCCCCTACATTTTGGCAAAAAAATCAACCCCCTAGCCCCTACCGTTTCTGCAGGCAGTTGACCCCTTACACCAGGTTTCTTCGATCCTCGAGATGTCAGATTTTTCTGGTACTCACTGGAACACCCTCTATACGACGACACCAAAGTCACAACCCCATACAGTCGGGAACAGGTCAAACAACCATGTCAGTGAGTCAGTCAGTCAGTCAGTGGTAATGTAGCTTTATATATTATAACTAGATGTCGCTCTGTGCGCGGGCTGCGAGCAGCCCGCGAGGCGGTCGTGCGGCTGTATGGGCGGGGTCAGTAAGGTTTGCAGTCTTAGATGCGTCAGGTGACTTGTGGGGGTTGAAGAAACTGTATTAACATTGACAGTCGTTTGAAATTGCACTAAAACTGAGGAGGGAGGGAGGGTTGTGACACTTTAAAACGGCTCGGGCTTCGCCCTCGCCTTGGAGCTCGGCCTTCGGCCTCGCAGACCCAAGTGGTCGGCAGTTCGGCCTGCGGCCTCACTGCAGCCCACTTGGGGGGGTGGTGGGGGAGGTTGGACTTACTCTCGGACGGCTCGGGCTTCGCCCTCGCCTTGGAGCTCGGCCTTCGGCCTCGCAGACCCAAGTGGTCGGCAGTTCGGCCTTCGGCCTCACTGCAGCCCACTTGGGGGGGTGGTGGGGGGGGGGTCGCGCTGACTCTTAGACGGTTTGGGCTTTGCCCTCGCCTTGTAGCTCGGCCTGCGGCCTCGCGCCCCCCGTGTGCAGCAGTTCGGCCTTCGGCCTCACTGCAGCACCTTGGGGGGAGGGGGAGGGGGGTGCCTCGGGCTTCGCCCTCGACACCCCGGTCGGCTCGGGCTTCGCCCTCGCCCCGAAGCTCGGCCTGCGGCCTCGCAGGCTCGCCCTTCGGGCTCGCTTAGTATGACGGGAATTGGCCTTGTATGGCGGCCATCTTGAATTTTGAAAAAAAAAAAAACATTTAGTCACACTTGAAATTGCTTACAACCCCCTACATTTTGGCAAAAAAATCAACCCCCTAACCCCAACCGTTTCTGCAGGCAGTTGACCCCTTACACCAGGTTTCTTCGATCCTCGAGATGTCAGATTTTTCTGGTACTCACTGGAGCACCCTCTATACGACGACACCAAAGTCACAACCCCGTACAGTCGGGAACAGGTCAAACAACCATGTCAATGAGTCAGTGAGTCAGTGGTATTGTAGCTTTATATATTATAATAATATATTATAATATATAATTACAAATCACACAGATTGAGCTAGCCCCAAAGTAAGTTCGAGACTTGTGTTATGGGATACTAACTCAACGATACTATATTTTATAACAAATACATATATAGATAAACATCCAAGACCCAGGCCAATCTGAAAAAGATCATTTTCCATCTTGATCTGGCCGGGGATCGAACCCGGTCACTCCGTGTCGCGTGTTGACCACTGCGCCACGGAGCTAGTCAAATAGGTAATATCATATGACGAGATTACCTATTTGATTATTTTATTATTATTATTATATTAATAAAAAATGGAGCAATGTATAAATAAGAAGGACAAGTCATAATAATTGATGATCTTTATTTGACGCTTTCTATAGAATATTTAGTTGGCGGTGTAAAAAAGACGAATTAGTTTATTAGAGGCTATGTCATTTTCCCGTTGCTTAGTTATTAAATTATAAGTTTGATCACGTGGCCAATAAATAATTTTGAGGCTTGACGTATTATTTCCCATTAAAAATTAGATAAGACAGTTGTTAGTTACGTAAAATAACTACTGAATATAAATTTACAAACCCAGTTAACTTAAGCAAATATAAAATCATGACAGCTTTAATAATAATAATACCTAAATTAATAGCAATGTGTTTACGTTCGAACGCGCGCGGCGCTTGACGGAACGATACTTAATATTAATTCTGTGACGATACTAGGCCGCTTGTTGCCTACCTACTGCGGAGTTACATACCTACAAAATCTTGTTACCAGCACTTGCCTCTACTCGAGTTGGAACTCAATCAAATAGATCATATTTTTTCTAAATTCCCTTGTGAAGTAGGATTTTAAAATTCTTTCTTCAGTTACCACCATCCTATGTGGGCTCGTTTTTAGACGTTTTCAGTCCTTAAAGCGTGAGGCGTGAACTCAAAACTGGCATTCGCAACTACGGAACCCTACATTGCGCGTGGACCGAAACGCACTTAGCCGGTTTTTATATTTTCTGGAAACTGGCACTCATATTTGTAATAAAGAGTTACTCTAATTTATTTAAAATTTGTTACACACCATGTAGAACTTAACTGGTAAAGTATCATCTCTTTAACAAATTTTTTTTGGACAGCAGTAATTTTAAATGAACTACTTTCATATTTCAGATTACTGTGAATCACCAAAAACACATGAAAGATCAAAGAAATGAAATTTTGCCTAGTAATTCCGTTAAAAAGCAGTCAAATCCTAATACCGATAGTGCGTCAAAAACTAAGACCTTATCAGATCGCAAAACACTAGAAATACTTCACCAAAAAGCTCAAGAGCTTCTTAATCTAGAAACTATCAGTTCAAGTTCCAGTTCTTCAGATATTTCAAGTGAAGAACAGGAAGGGGAAAGGCAAAATCAACAAAGCAATCATGTCAAAACAAAATTATCTGAAAACGTCAAGCACAACAAAAAACAAGCCAAAAGTATTCGAGATAAAGAACATAAATATAAGAAGTCCAATCATTTTCAAAAACCAAGTAGAAGTGAACCTTACAAAGGAAAACCTCTTAAATCCAAAGAAGAAAAAGTAAAGGAAATCAAGAAACCAGTACCAGATATTGAAAAAAATGGCCCCATTCTAATTCCAAGGAGGTACGCTTACGCATTATTTTATATGTTATTTTACACAGTATACGTCTAAATATTATTATCATTATTAACAGTTGAATTTTTTAGTCCTCTAAAATTGGTTAGAGCAAAAATAACAGAAGAAGTCAATAATCGCTTGGTATCGTCTGGAATGGATCCTCTCAAGATTAGATTACCCAAAAATGTCTTCCATAAACAAAGGCTAGTATTACAACAACAACAAGAACTAAAATCCAAGGTAATTTATAGTTTTCCTCTAGGATTTTATATAAAGAAATCTTTCCTGAAAACTTGAATAAAATATATAGCCGTTTTGTCTAAGAAAACAGGCATAATGTTATGCTTGTAATTAACTATTTGATAATAAAACTTTTAGTAGGCATGTTGAACTTTTTATAATGTATGTTTTACAGAAAAATCCCTCGCGCGAATCAGTGAAGCATACTATTTTAGCCTATTTAGATTCGGCAGTATCTGAAAAGGATTTATCAACGCCAGATGATTACGTTTCTCCGAATAAAGAATATAAAACATTAAGTCTAAAATCAGTTTTGTCTAATGTGAAAAGTAAGGCTTTATCTCTAGTTAAATCCACTGACATTAATTTGAAAACTAAACCAAGTATAAGTATGTTCCGATCGGAAGCGAAAAGAGAAACAGTAAACGGGGAAGTGGCAAAAAGAGCTTTGGCTATGCTAAAGACACCTCCTGGCTCAGCCCATTCAAGCCCTGCTTCGCAAAAATTAAGCCCAAATGAAGAGAAAACTAAAGCAGCATGGAACAGTTATGTTGATATTGATAATCGTAAATCTAACACAAATATTGTCAAAGATAAAGTTAAGAAAAGACTTGCTCCAAGTAAAAGTATTATGCATAACGGGACTAGCAGTGAATCAACTGGAAGTGATCATAAGTATTATAAGGCAAGTCACCAGACTTCAAAATCAATAGATCATTTGATTAAGTCACCTGCTAGGAGGCCTGCGTCCGCTGAAGTGGATTATAATCATAGTGTGAAGAAATATACTTTGGACAATGGAGACATTGGTTTGACACGAACGCAATCCGCTATAAATGTTTCAAGTGCTGATATATTATCAAATAAATACGATAAACTAAAAAATAATACAAATAACGATCATGACGATAACGAATCACTTAAAGAAGAACCTATAAAGGGAGCTACGTCAATCGAAAATATCCAAAATACAGTAAAGCAAACAAAGGGAGTCTTAAAAAATGCATCTTCAACGTCTTCTTTAAACAAGAAGAAAGTATTATTTGATATGGATGCAATACAAATGAAGTCCGTAAGCGCATCACCTTCTCAGAGCATTACTGAGAAAAGTGATGGCAACGAGAAGTATGAATTGGGCTTGATCAATTTAGATGGAGAAGAATGGGATATATCAAGGTAAGCTATGCAAGGTCCATTTAAATAAAGCGCAAATATTTTAAGGGTTGGGTCCCTTAAGTCAAAGAAATGCTTTAGTAGCAAATTTTAAGAAATCGACACGCTAGATGTTTTTTTTCTTTTAAAATAATAATTATATTTTCGATAAATCAGCTGTTTTGATCGTCGAGGACAGTGACCTAGTATTCATAGTAGATAATAGTAAAAAGTTGTGGCCAAGAAAGTGTTTATTTGTACACAGGATGTTTTTTTCATTTTTTATTTTAAATGTTCAGGTCCAGATATCTCAAAAACTAACGTGCCGATTTTTTTTTATTTTGCTTCTAAAGCATTTTTCTAGCTTATGGGAGTCAGCGCGCCTATTATACCATCCTGAATTTAGGATCCGGAATTCAGGATCCGATTTACGACAAGAAATTCAGTCGTCGGAGGTCCTGATTACACCGTCCTGAACGCGTCCTGAATCAGATGAAGCACAGACAATATAACCTATGTCTGTGAGATGAAGCGACGAGCGACAAGAGACAGACGTGTCGAGCAAATAAAAGTTATGGCTCCATCATTATCAAAAAACCAAATATTGGTATTGCCGTAGCCGACTACGGCTTTTTTTTCTTAATTTCAATGGAGCAAACCACTAGGTTTGCTCCATTGAAATTAAGAAAAGAAAAGGAAAAATGTGTTAAAGAATATCTATTACTTCGTAAGAATACATTGTATCCACCGTTTTTTATATATCTATATATTTTATTCATGTAATTTTGGTTATTATTCTCCCAAAGGTATGGCATGTCCTTGCATAAAACTAAAACATCCATAATAATCTCCCTTTCGGCCGACATTTTGCGTACGCACACACACGCTGCGCTAAAACAAACTATACCTGTACGCGACGGAAGTCGAACGGAGACTGAGCGTCCTGCCTGAGTGAGCCATCCTGTGGCCATCCTGAATGCGTGAGAAGGACGCCGCTATACGTGCGATGCGATTGGAGATATTCTCGTATCGTTTCTAACGTATAGCGGCGTCCCTCCCATGCGGCGATCCTAAATTCCGGATGGTTTTACCTATGCTTCCGATTTAGGACGTCGGAAGCTATTCTGTCCTGAAAACGGATCCTAAATCGGATGCAACCGTCCTGAATGCGATTAAACTGTCTGTACCGGACAGTATGGTCTCAGTACATGTAGCTGATGCAGATGTCAGGTGGACACGGTATGCTTGGGATGGAGAGTGCAGGTGTCAAGGATGTCAGTATTAAACCCGACCGATACCACGGAATTCATTTATTGCACTAATAATAGAAAGAATTACAAAATATCGAGTATGTAGGTTACACGCGCTGGCCCGCGTGACGTCAAAGTGTCATCAACCTAAACTAATACTGTACGCTAGCTCGTACATATTTCCAACCACAAAAGCAAAAGAAAACTTAGATATTTCATTCTTAAATAACATAATACACGTAAAATTATAAACAATGTACAGTAATAGCAAAATAAAAGTATAAAAAATATAAAATTGTAATTAAATAGTCAGGAAAGTAAAATTAAGTAGGTAAGTAAATAATTAATTACACAAAGTCAAGTCATTAGTACTAGAATTTAAATTAAAATGAATTTTTCTTGGACTAGTAGGGGACGTCGCGGTGTCTACACTCGCAACGGAACCTCGTGAAGCAGGTGTTGTCCTTGGGAGCGGGGAAGAAGAAGGTGGCGCAGACTCTGTCACCGCCCCGAACGAAGTCTCACTCATCGTGGCAGCAGTGTCGTGGTTGTGGTTTTCAGGTTTCCATCGTTTACACCATCTTTGTTTCATGTTGCAGAGTGCCAGGGTTGTCAAAACAATCGTCATAGCAATTAGAATAGAATAAATAATTATGTAATGCGTAGAGTCATAGTTGTCCATTTTCTCCAGTTCTTGCTGTTTCAAATGGTTTACATTCTGTGTTATCGATGTAAATAATTGCTCATGGTTTTCTGCCTTAAAATTGTCAGGAAGTGATACGTTCATAAACTCGTTCAACGTAGAGACAGTAGGTAAAGTTATGTTAATGGCCGGGTGCATGTATATCTGGCTTGCGTAGTCATGTTGAGCGTAAATTATAAAGGAGTCACCTTTGATAGAGCAACCAGGTTCCAGAGTTATCAACCCGTTGTCACGCAAATGTTTTGTTGTGACGTCATTCGAACATATGATTCGTATAGAGCACACGGTGCAACACGAGTACAGCCAGGTGTCGCGAGTGTGTAACTTGATCCATCGGTCGGAACATGCTTTGGCTTCTGACCGACAGTATGTTTTGTTTTCATTGATTAGCAGTTTCATATCACATAATGATTCTCCAATTCGCATTGTATATACAGGATGATTTAACGGACATAATATATGTTTATGTGTATGTCTTATGCAGGTGTTTATGTCGTATTCCGTCATAGGTACTATTGTATCCTTTTTCACAATGACGGCGAGGTACTTTGTCTCTGTTGTTGTGAAGATGGCGGTGTCTCCTCTTATTTGAGGGATGTCAATAACAGCAACAACGAACAGCTCTGTTGAGCAAAGGAATCTTGATTTCTATTATCAGAAATCTTTTCGTCACTTTTGCTTGTACGTGCAAGAGACCGTACAAGTCTCGAAAATTGTCAGTTGGCACAACAACATCATCCTGTAAATGACCTGATATAACGTTTAATTGTTGTTGAAGATCTTCTGGAGTTAACAAATGTATATTTAGGCGGCCATGGTAAATGTCCGTCACTATGTCAAGCAATGTGTCTTGGGTTCGGCGGAGATTAGACACAATGACGTCAGCAGATATCAAGGAAGACAGAATGTGAAAGACGTGTAAAGCGTTTTGGTTAACTTTCCCAACTTGATTTATTTCTTCAGACATAAGTTGCAAGGTTTTGGAGATTTGTTCGAATTGTGTATTCATTATATGTTCGTTTCTTTTCAGGATGTTATTTTCCGCTTCAATCAGTGACGTTTGGTTCTTAAATAAGGTAAGGAGGTGATCTTCTCTCGTTTTCACTGTATCAATATCATGTTCATATCTTTGAGCAAATTTGTCATCCAATACACCAAACAACGTGTTCGCTAAGTAGCCGACCCCATTAATCAAACCTCTTTTCTTTCGTTGTAGGATGTGGTGTTGGTTCGATAGTAATTCGTTATAGTAGCGTAGTTCATCGATTTCGTGTGCGAGTTGCGTAATTATGGAAGCGCATGAGTGGTCATTATCGCAGGTTTTCTGTATCATGTCAATATACTTCTCTACTGCAGTGATACTCTGCCAGTAGGCCGTCATATTATAGTAGGCGATCAGTTTCCATTGATCCTGGATGATGCGTACGTCAACTATTTTGTCAAAAAACAATGTGTTGGTATTATTCAGACGTTGGATGGTAGCGTCGGCGTTTATACCAGGTGTTAAGAACATGAGTAATAGTAATACTATGTTCGCCAATGTAGTTCGTTTGCCATTGTTTTTTCGCAACCTTCTAGGCGTCAAGTTGTCATCTTTCTTTGGTTCATCATTAACTTTTACGTTTGAGGTAAGTTTTGGCGAGTCATGGTTGATTGGCAAAGGAATCAGCTTGATTATAGGGCGTTTAAGTTGTCCATCCTTTGTCCGCAGGGTGACGACTCGAATGTGGTCGTCTTTACCGGGATGAACATCAGTTACTCGGCCCATGGCCCATTTTGTTGGAGGTAGATTATCTTCCTTGATCAGGACAATGTCATTTGCTTTAAGGTTCTCTCGAGGTTGCTTCCACTTCGACCGAGTTTGCAGGTGTTGTAAATAGTCGGCAGACCATTTCTTCCAAAAATCACGGTGCATCCTTTCAATGAGTTGCCATCTCGTTTTGATGCATCGGACGTCATCGTCAGCCATCAAAGGGGACAGCAGTGGTCCTCCTACAAGGAAATGGCCAGGAGTCAGGTAGCTGTCATCATCATTTTCCGTCAGAGCGCATAATGGTCGAGAGTTCAGACATGCTTCGATTTGACAAAGTAACGTGGTGAACTCTTCAAGTGTCAGTTTTTGCTCGCCCAAGACACGTTTCAAGTGGTGTTTTGTGCTCTTCACGGCTGCTTCCCATAATCCCCCACCGCTGGGCCATTTTGGGACGTTTAGATGCCAAGTCACGCCCATCTCTGCTACCTCAGATAAAAGGTCATGGTTGATAGTTTGTAGTACTTCTTTGTATTCCTTTTTTAAGAGGCGTGATGCACCGACAAAGTTGGTCCCATTATCACTATATACGTGTTTCGGGGTTCCTCTTCTTGCGCAAAACCGTTTAAAAGCTGCCAGGAATGCCGGAGTGCTCAGGTCGGAAACGAGCTCGAGGTGTATCGCCTTAGTCGCGAAGCAAACGAAGACAGCGACGTATCCTCGGGTTGTTTTTATTCCCCGTCCTTTATTTGCTTTCAGCTCCACATGCCCTGTGTAATCAATCCCTGTGTGGGTATATGGACGGGATGGTGTCACCCTCGGACCCGGCATGTCAGCCATTATTTGGTGTTGTTTATGGCTATTAAAACGAGCACATTTAACGCAGCTCCTCAGATATTTTTTCACTGTTCGGATACCACCTAGGACCCAGTACTTTTGCCGTAGATATGTCAAAGTCAGACCAGGTCCACCGTGTAGTGTTCGCAGATGAGCTTGTTTGACAAGAAGTTCAGTCAGTCTCGTGTCCTTCGGAAGGATGACAGGATGCTTTGCATTGTCAGTTAGTTGTGAATGTTCAAGCCTCCCGCCGACTCGTAAAATGTCATTTTTATCCAAATAGGGCGTCAGAGTCAATAAATGGCTTTTAGAATGCACGGTGCCATTTTGTTTTATTTGATTTATTTCTGATTGCAACTCTCGTATTTGATACGCTCTTATTACAATTTCATAAGAATGTTCGATTTCCGTTGCAGTCAGGTATGATTCATGTTGTCCGTCTAGGGAACACCGGCTGGCCGTGTGACGTATGTTTGTTATGAAACGTAATACGCGCGCTATCACTCGCACGGCGTGACTAATAGAACTATATTTATTTAATAAGTCTTCAAAGATAGTATTTGTAGTTTGAACTACGCATATTTGGATTTCTTTTTTCCTCTCCAACTGGGGTAGATCCACTTGTGGGATGTCACTTGGTATGTCGCCTTTAACCCATTGGGGTCCTTCCCACCACAACGGATGTTCAGTCAGCTGTGATATTGTCAATCCTCTGGTAGCACAGTCGGCGGCATTCTCACTCGAAATCACGTGACGCCAGCAGGATGACGGTATTATCTCTAAAATTTCTTTCGTACGATTTGCGATAAAAGTTTTCCATCGGGAGGAATGGCCTTGGAGCCAACCCAACACCACCAGGGAGTCAGTCCAGCAATAGATAGGAACGTCGGATTTTTGAAGAGCTTTCAAAATTTTTCCTATTAATTTGGACAGTAGCAAAGCGCCGCACAGCTCAAGTCGCGGCAAAGTCATAGTATTCTTGCGTGGCGCTACTTTTGTTTTCGCGGCAATCATTCGAACGGTAATTTCGCCCTTGTCATTCTTTGACTTTAGGTAAGCCACTCCAGCATAAGCTCGCTCGGAAGCGTCGCAGAATCCGTGTAACTCGATAGATGCATGGAGATCACCGACCCACCGAGGGATATGCAGTTCGTTGATGTGTTTAAGATCCTTTCGCAGTTTGTCCCATTCATATTGAATATCTTTCGGAACTTCGTCATCCCAATCCAAAGACACCAACCAAAGTTTTTGGAATAATAGTTTTGCCCTTATTGTCAGGGGAGCCATCCATCCTAAGGGGTCAAAAGTTTTCGAGATGTTAGATAATAACATTCGTTTCGTACATGGTGATGACTCATCGTACTCGTCAAGTGAGTGAAATGTAAATATGTCAGTAGTGGGATGCCACCGTAACCCGAGCGCCTTTGTTGAGTTAGCATTTTTAAAGTCAATTGTAGTCGGGTTTATTTGTTTTGACGTCAGATTCTCAAGTAATTGAGGGCAGTTACTCGACCACTTTCTAAGGTTTATTTTTGCGCCTTGCAGTAGCTCGATCAGTTGCTTCTGAACTTCTCTTGCATGCTCAATTGACTGGCTGCCGCTGAGAACATCATCAACGTACACCTCATTTTTTAGGATTTCAGCCGCCAAGGGATACTTATTTGCATCGTCCAGTGCTAGTTGCTGCATTGTGCGCATAGCTAAATAAGGTGCAGCTTTCATACCGTACGTCACTGTGCACAATTGGTATTCTTTAAGAGGATCTTGAGGACTATTTCTCCAAATAATCTTCTGCAGATGTTGCTGCTCAGATTGAAGCAGGATACAACGGTACATCTTTTCACAGTCCGCAGTATATACATAGCGGTAGGTACGCCATCTCAATAACAAAGATTGAATGTCCTGTTGTAACTTAGGACCGCTTTCCATGAGGTCATTCAAACTCTTGCCTGTTGATGTTTTTGAAGAGGCGTTGAAAACGACGCGGAGCTTGGTGGTAAGGGAGTCCTCCTTATGTACTCCGTGGTGTGGTAAATAACACATAGGATCTTTGTGTTTGGTGCATTCGCGCATGTGACCTAGATCGATGTACTCTTGTATAAACTGCCCGTAACTGTCACGTAGTTTGTCATTCTTCATAAGACGACTCTCTAATTGCTTGAATTGAGCCACGGCACGTGCTCTTGAGTGACCGAGGTTCTTTTCGAAGTCCTCCTTCATTGGCAATTGAACTTCATATCGTCCGTCAGGCAACCGTTTAGTCGTTTTGGCGTAAAGTTCTTCACAAAATACTTCTTGTTGCGTCAGTGGTGTGGTTTCAGATGCAATTTCTTCAACCTCCCAGTAGTTGGCAATATCTTCAACTCCATTTAAAACAACATGGCAGTTAAATGTCATCACGGGTCCAGACAAGATCCACCCTAGTTTTGTCTGCTGGGCGATGGGTTCTTGTTGAGAGCCTTTAATTAACCCGCTCATCAAAATCTCTGAATAAACCTTGGCATCAAGTAATATATCGATTCGCTTAGATACATTATATTCAGGATCCGCAAGTTGAATATGTTGTAAATGTGGATATTTCTTGCAGTCAAATGTAGTGTGTGGTAGACTATTCACTAGTTTTGGCATAACTAAGGCGTCAGTGGTGAAGCTGTAGTCGTCATGGATTGAAACGCAATATAGTGGAATTCTTCCTCTGCTTCTCTTAGACGAAATACCCACCCCTGTCACCGAGGCATGTAAGCTTTGGCGAGGCAAGCCTAAAAGTTGTGCGGCAGTTTCAGTTATGAGGGTTGTTTGCGACCCTTGGTCTAACAATGCTCGCATAATCAGGTAAGTACCATCATTACATCGCACCTTTATTTGTACGGTCGTCAATAGTATTTCGTCATCCTCATAAGTCACAGTATTTGTCGAACGTTGCTGACGTTTGATATTCGAGGTCGATGCAGTGGCCGAGGTCGGGTCGTTGTCCGAGTCATGCAATAAGGTATGATGTTCGTCATTGCATATCTTACATCTCTTGGTAGAATTGCAAATATTTCGCTCGTGTACGTATAAACAATTTTTGCAAAGCCGATGTTTCGCAACTAATTTCAGCTTCGCGTCTGTAGTCAAGGCGTCAAATTTGCGACATTGGTATAGCGCATGATTTGAGTTGCATAAAATACAATGTTCTTTGATAGAAGTCACATGAGCTGATTTATGAAATTGAGCCTTATATCCAGTGCCGACAATCGAGTTTCGTGCGGCCTTGTATGATGTAGATTGTCTTGTCAATGCTCCAGATTCTCTTTCTTTCTTATTCGTCGTTGGTTCAAGCGCAGTAAATTTTGCCTCTAAAAATGACATAAATTCGTCAAACTCTGGGAGCTCGCGTGGAGTTTTGCGGGACTCCTTGTAATCACTTCGAGTTTCAGGATCGAGTTTCTGTAGCAATAGGTAGACCAACAGTGGATCCCAGGTCGATGTATCCACGCCTAAGTTGTGTATCGCGTGAATACATTCCATCGCAGTGTCATGTATGCGTTTAATTTCAGATGATGTCTGCTTCAGCAAAATGTACCGGACAGTATGGTCTCAGTACATGTAGCTGATGCAGATGTCAGGTGGACACGGTATGCTTGGGATGGAGAGTGCAGGTGTCAAGGATGTCAGTATTAAACCCGACCGATACCACGGAATTCATTTATTGCACTAATAATAGAAAGAATTTCGTTGACCATCCATTGACTGAATTCCGGATCCTAAATTCAGGATGGTATAATTGGCGCTTTTGCGCTTAATTTAAATTGACCTTATATTCTATCTTGTACTTTATACTACAGTTTACTACCAGTCTTAAGGTCTACTGAATAAAAAATATGTCCACTGTAACTTTAATCGACAGCTACATTATAATTCACGCGAAAGTCTGGCTGTTTTCCGCATCTTCATCCGCGTGAATGCCTTTTTAAACGCGCTCGTAATAAATCTTTCTGTAGGTAAAAGAATTTAAAATCGGATCAGTAGTTTTTGTTGTTTTCAAAGGGTTTACGATACTAAGTGTATCAATCAGTATTAAGTGATTTAATTTAAACAGTCGTTTTTGAGTTTTTCCATTACAAACAAACACCCAAAAAAAATAATCTTTATTTTTTTATAATATTAGATAAAATAATTAGCAGGCAGAGACCTACAACATTTCATATTTATTCTGTTACAGCATTGAAAACGAACCACTTAAGAACGACACGAAAATTCAAGTTAACACTCGTACTAGTCCCAAAATTGCTGAATTGAAACAAACAATTGAGTCTCAATTGGCACGACGCAATGATACACCATCTACCGTGCGAGTTGGAGGTGTGGATATAGCTGGGCCCATGGTAAGGGTAGCTTCGAGCATCGGCGGCAGCAACACTAGTCTTGGTAGCTCAATACTAGACGAGTCTGATATCATCCCGCCGCCAAATTCTAGAGCTTTTGTGAAACCAAAAAATATCGCACAAAAAGAAGATAGCGAAGTAGATATTTCTGAATTTAGCATTGATGGAACAGGGAATAAACATGAATCGTTTTAAGCTAAGGAAAATAATGTTTTTATCAATTACTTTAAATATAAGCTGCTTACTTATTTTTTATAACTATCAATGTTTAATATTAAACATTTTCAAATAAATTGTCAAATGTGTATTATTAAATAAATAATAATACCTAAATAAGCTTATTTTTAGTAATTAATTAGAAAGTACCTTGACTTGGCTCACGAGAGGTACCTAACTGCCACGTGGGATGTATGTACTCGTAGATTCGACGATCAGTGTCTGCAATCGGTCTTATAGCGAAGACTCGACCAATATCTCAAGAGGCTCTCGCTGGATGGCTGGATCCAAGCGACAGAAACAGAAGGCAGTCTCCTGCATACGGTACGGATTTTCAGACCGTTCTTCTCTCTAGAGAGGGCCTCACCGCCGGTAGTTTGAGCCCTGCACCACTGCTGACGGCGCTCTAGGTTAAGGTTTTAGGTTTCGTTTTATATTTTACTTTTTATATAAATATTATAAATCCTACCTAACATTACAATAAATACAGAGCTTTAAAGGGCGTAACGCCGCGAGTAACTTCGGAGAAAGCGCAGCACTCCTTTCGATACCTCTGAGTCGCCCGTGTTGCCCCTTTTGTCGGCAATAATGAATGTAGCGCCCATCTTGTGAGCGGCAAGCCACCACCTGCCAATTATAGTCGGATAGCATGATTATTGCAGGTGCCCGACCACTTGCAATAACCAAGCACAAGTCCGGCCACAATTTAATCCCATAACCCACAAATTTGTCTTCGAAATGTTCTCAGAGAAAGCATGATATTATGGTTTTGTGTTTTATTTATTCAATGATGAACTATTTAGATTGGGTAATGTTTGTGCAAACATATTCCCTCTGGTGCACTGACCCCCGCGAATCCACTCCCCTCTGTGCTTCTATGCAGGCCCGTCTAGACATATTAGGCGCCCGGGCGCGAAAATTGTCCTGGCACCCCTTATCTGCCAAACGCGACTTGATGAGGAGCGGAGGGATGCAAATCGGAACAGATCGCCCCTGAGTATTCAAGATTGTCTGTGATTCCAGACTACGCGGGACTTACGACTTACACCGCGGTATGGTTAAAAAGCGATTGTCCGACACCTGTAAGACTTCATATCGACTTCGCACGACTGTAGTCTTCTGAAATTTGAGTGGGATACATAGATTTATTTCATAATTATAATATATTTATTTATACATCCATCGGGGAGAATGAAGTAAAAGTTCAACCGTTCCGGCGCCCTAAATTACCCGGCGTCTGGTGCTTTATAATCAATCAAACAACAAGTGAAAATAATTATTGTAAACAAATTGACGAGTATATGTAAACAATCTCTGTTTTGTGTTGCAGTAGATATCAATTTCACTACACATATGGCTTTTTACCATGTGTTACTCAGTGCTTCAAGTAAAATGTTAATAATTTACCTTATCATTTATTTATATTACCATCAAAGAAATGACTTACTCTATAACTCATACATTAGTATTTGTATATTCATTTCTTATGTTTAAAATGAGAACATTCCCTGGCAAAACTTACAACACTTAACAATCCACTAATTCAATTACAAAGCTCTCTGCACTTTCCGCACATGTTGACTTTTTGATTCCTTTAAAGCTTGGTCCAACACATTGGTCATATGAAGTAGATTTGGCAAATCACACTGCAGCAGATTATGGTTTATAATATTCTGACAATGGCTAGCTGCCTTTGCTTCTTGAATAATTGCATTTATATGTACTGGAGATAAATTCTTATTATCATTCGTGGTGCAGCCTTTTCCTGTTTGACCAAAATTTTTAGGTGTTGTGACTACAAAGTCCATGGCAATCATTGGTTTAATCTCTTCACTGCAACTTCTCGAAGCAACCTGTAAAGATAACCACTTTGATTTTTATGAATCAGTTCTACAAGCTAGTTTAATATCAACAAAATCTAATGCAATCATGCCAGTTAATACAGAATGTAAATACAAATTTAAAATCTCTTATGGGGTGAGGTAAATGGGCCTTTACATATGAGTCTTTCAAATTCCAGGTTTAAGAAGAGCATAAGTATTAAATTAGGTAAACCCATCAGAATGTTTACATTACAAGGATCACTGTTTGTAAATGTGTTAATTTTATTGATAATATTTACGTATTTACGGGATAATACTTTATACAACGTTTAGCAATAAGGCTGGATAATTAAATATAAATAAATATATATGGACAAATCACACAGATTGAGCTAGCCCCAAAGTAAGTTCGAGACTTATGTTATGGGATACTAACTCAACGATACTATATTTTATAACTAATACATATATAGATACACATCCAAGACCCAGGCCAATCTGAAAAAGATCATTTTCCATCTTGACCTGGCTGGGGATCGAACCCGGTCACTCCGTGTCGCAGGCTGGCGTGTTGACCGCTGCGCCACGGAGTTAGTCTAATATATATAATTCAATCATAAAAGCAAATCCCTAAAAGTCAAATTGGTCTGCCACCGTAGCATGGCTCCCGCGACGCCGTTTATATCGCGCGATAAACTATCCACATCTCGCTCTTCGATATTACGGAAAACAAGACGGCGATAGTCGATAAACGTTGTTGCGCGTGCCATGCTGCATGCATGCGGGGGCTGGAAAGGTTTTATAGAAAACTAACTTTCGCCCGCGGCTCCGCCTGCGTCAATGTCGATCCCTCGCCGCGAAAATGTACCCTATGTCCTTCTCCATACCCCAGATAACGTGTATGCAAAATTTCATCATGATCGGTTCAGTAGTTACAACATGAAAGGGTAACAAACAAACAAATACACAAACAAACAAACTCACTTTCGCATTTATCATATTAGTAAGGAAAGGATACTAGTAAAGTATACTAGTAGTAAGGATTTATCATATTAGTAAGGATACTTTATACAATGTTTAGCAACAAGGCTGGATACTTCAATCATAAAAGCAAATCCCTAAAAGTCAAATAAGTCTGGAAAGGTTGTATAGAAAACTAGCAACCTGCCCCAGCTTCACATGGGTGCATATGTCGATACAAATATGGGGCAATAAATTATACATATAAACCTTCCTCTTGAATCACTCTATCTCTTATTGCTGAAAACTGCATAAAAATCCATTATGTAATTTAAAACTTCTAAGCTTTAAACAGACAGCGGAAGCGACTTCATTTTATACTATGTAATAATGGTGTGTACAATGAGACCTTGATCTGCTTTTATGCTTAGCCTGGGTGGGGATGAAAATGTTTCCTTACCTGAACTTCAAATCTCCAAATGAGGTCTTGGTAAGAAGGATCTTTCTGCTGCAAAAGATTCAATGCACTTGACAATTCAACTTTTTTTGTAGAATATAACTTTACTAAAATGTCTTGCTGCTCTCCTGAGAAGCCTGCTATGGCTAATGAGGATTTAAAGTCTGGTTCAGATAGCTGAAAAAAATATAAATTATTCAAAGCAAATGAATAATTATCAAAAGAGACCTATGCTGAGCAAAGAAAGGCTGAGATGGTGACGATTAATGAATGATCAGTTACAATATGGTACATCTACCATAATTTTACTTTGTTTAAAACTTACACAGCACCTAAAGTAGAGGTTAAATAGTATTGATAATAATTATTTGTGAATGATACATACATTATGTTTACAAGCTTCTACTATGAGATACAATAAAGCATGTACAAGATTCTGTACAACTGTAAATGATACATCCAGCTTTTCTGAAACAAAAAGTAAGTATGAGTGACTGTATAACAAACAAACATGTGCCATGTACCTAGTATAATTGACAAGTACTTGATAATTATTTAATTTTACAGTTGTTATTTGTAAACTTGTGTCATTGGACACTAACTCAACAATACTCAGTGGCATAGCATTCAAGGGGGGGCATGGCTCCAGGCGGTATAAGAGTTATTTATAAACTTGTGTCATTGGATACTAACTCAACAATATTCAGTAGCATAGTGTTTAAGAAGGGCATGGCCACGGACAGCATAAGAGTTATTTGTAAACTTGTGTCATTGGATACCTCAACAATATACAGTGGCATAGCGTTCAAGGGATGGCCCCAGGCGGCACACGAATATACAAAAGGGGGCGGCGGCGGCAAGCACGTGGAAAACAGCCAGGCAAGAAAGGGCTGGATGCTTCAATTTGTTTGGTTGACCTAGGGAGGCGAAAACCCACGCTACGTCACTGACGATAGTTTATTTGATAATAGATTCCTATTCTCGTATATAATATAAACTACTAAGACCCAGGCCAATCTGAAATAGATTGATTTCCATCATGACCTGACCATGGATCGAACCCAGGACACTGCGATTCAAAGGCACATGTCACACAGTACCACTAAGCCGCAGAAGTCGTCACACAGGCCCTAAACAACAGACTATGATTAGATTACATACATACCTGCTGCGATATTGTATTTTTTGTTATTTATTCCATTGCTCATGTAGTCTATGGCAAGTTTACAAAAGTCTATCAAAACTGAAAAAGGAAAATGCAGATTTGTAAGTCAACAATTAAACAATAAATATTATAATTTATAACACTTTCACTATATCGACGACAATATTAAAATGTACCATGGGTAGAATGTTTTTGCAATAAACTCAGATGGTCTTTTTGAAGTTCACTCAAAAATATAATCATTTTGTCTAGGTTTTTAAGTCTACCAACAGAAGTCCTAGTTAGTTATATTTTGTCTTAGATAGAACTCAATTTGATTTTAAACCTAAGGAAACTGATACTATATTGATGTTTTAAACACAAACAATTACACACACATTACACTGACAGTGACAGTAAATGGATACTGTCAGTTTGACTTTCAGTCAGTCAAGCAGCTGCCATGTTCTGAGTGCCAATGTCATTTTTAATTTTTATTTAAAATGCCAACAAAAAATTTTGACTATATATAAAGTACATACTATTTTTGAACCATTATTATTTTAGATACGCTATAATCGCGTCATTATTCCTGGCCCGACCATGGCGGAAAATGAAAATGCAAATGTTGCACAAATATGCAGTTTTATATGTGCCTTTCAGTGCCACAAATCCCGAAAAGTATGCCTTTATTTTTTTTGAGTAATTTTATATTTTATCGTGGTCCGGCTGGAAGGAATATTTCCTGGCCCGACCACATCAATCTAGAAAACGGCCAATAATATGATATTGTTTACTTTATCAATAAAATGTGCCTAAACTGTGCCTACGGAATTAAATAACATAAGGTCTATATCTATCTATATACAATTTAAAATAGATTTTTTTTTCTGTACCATATAGTCGTCTACGTAAGTGCACGGTAGGTACATGTAACAAATGATACTACATATTTATACATACATACAAAACATACATATTATCACGTCTTTATCCCTTACGGGGTAGAATAGCCTAAGGTCATAAGACCAAAAGGCCACAATTCGCGTGTTAATGGGCGTATAGGTGGAAAGTGGAATCAAAATAGTGATAGGTTGCTAACCGCGTCGGCTATATAACACGATTCCCAGTGTTTGCCCAATCCCGCGACCGGGTTCTACGGTCTGCGCGAGATGAGATGCAGCTTGGAAGTGTATTAAAATTATTTGCACCCAGACCAGCGTAAAGTGCATTAACTACCACAAATTAATATAATCAACCTAAAACCAACCTCAGACGAGTAGTGATATGGTTGTTAATAAAGTAAACATTTAAATGGTATCCAATTTTCAAACTGCAGCCGACGATTGCAGAGGACGATATAGAAAAACAAGTAACCTATCTACTTTACGTTAGAATAGTGGGTAACTTAAAATTGGTGTTATGTAAACATGCATTGTAGTCTGAGAGCTGGCACTAAATTTTGGGTAGGAGGCAAGCTGAAAAGTTGTCACATACCTCTCCTATTATACCCCAACACGGAAATGCAGACCTAGCTGTACTCCACGTTTTAATTTACTTTTATCTTTTCTCCCAGTTTAGCATAGAAGAATAAATAAATAAAATAAAAATAAGTTATTGTAGTTTGAGATTTAAAGAAGATTCTTAACATTGTGAAAAAAAAAATTCCGTTATACAAAGCCCTTCAGGCAAGTAGGCGACCAATACTGTTGAAGAGTTTCTTTCGGCGTCTTCTTCTCTGCAGTGGTCGGTTCCGAAACGCTAGTAGTTTGTAGCTTTTAAACAATAATTAATAATTTGAATATAATATAATAAGTATTATTTAATTTTAAATGTGAATTGACGTGAAAAAGTGCCTGAAAAGGCCTATTTTCTGAATAAATCTTTGAATCTTTGAATCTTGAATCTAAACAACTGATAAGAGACGTCACGTATCCACCTCAGCGCTCTTGTTGATTTGTAATAGAGATGTGTTTTGATCGCACATGGCTTGCGGCCTGGCACGTAGAAAGTCCCACAAAAATGGCCCGTCTTTTTAGGAATCTTATTTTTTATTTATGAATAATATTTCAAGCTGCCTCAAATACATCCTAACTAATATTATGTGTTTATGTACCTGGCATGTGTATGGCAATAAATGGCTTTTTATTTTATTATTTATTTATTTAACCTGCCTGACAGATAACAAATTGTATAACTAAGATACTTTAATATGATATATTTTTATAAATATAATTTTAGCAATTCCAAGAGGAATTTATTAAAAAAAACAACAACGTCACAACAACTAAATTCCGTTATAATTCAAAATTACAAAAATATGAACAAAATTAACCATTTCTTAAGAAAACAAAGATTTACTAATGACTTGCTAGCAATAAAAATAAACGATATCACCAAAGACCGGAGATGTTAACCGTAGCACTGTCGAGCAGCAAATGGGCCAGTCGACTTTTTTTTTTTTAAATGACTATGTAGCTAGCTCCAAATGAGCTTTCGACACTTCACCGGGCGTTTGAGGCGAGGGCAGAGTGCCCTCAACCTTTATTGACAACATCACCAAAGGGCCCCCAGGAGGGACGGACCTTGGCTTTGGGCGTTGCCTGTGTGCGCAAGGCTTGGAGAGACAGCAAACTCTCATATTGCCTGATGGGCCGCGTATGCGTGCATGCAAGCCTGAAGGGCCAATCTGAGAAACAATGGCAAAAGCCTTTAGAGAGCAGCAACTGTCATCTTTTGCCTTATGGGCCGAAAGCTATGTTGCCAGAAGGGCCTATCCTGGGTGCAAGTCACCCGGGACCGCCGGGCGGTCACCAGTAATCGGAGCTAATCCTACTCTACGCACTCTATTCCGGTGGCGAGTGCGACGGGGTCGGATAGTGGGATTCCTCTGGCTATTCGGAGCCGAAGAGGGGTCGGGGCGGGCTTGTGCGATGTCAATAGGATTATCGGGATCGTCAAGTACGTTCCTAGGACGTCTACGACGTAAGGTCGTATCGTGTAAGTTGGGGGAGTAGTTAGCAGCTTGCACTACTAACGGGTTGGGGTGGCGTGCGGCTTTCTCAAAGTAACGCTTGGAGGCGTTTTTGAGATAGCCGCGAATGGATGGGAGGTCTAGGTCACGGTGTAAGTCTGTCATGCGCAAGTACCGTTGGTGACTCGTATTCGTGGCACGGGTGACGAAGCGGTTCTGCAAGCGTTGCAGCCGATCGATGTGGGAGGGCGCGATATGGGAGAAGACTACGCCGGCGTAGGTCATGATAGGGCGGACGCAAAGCTTATAGAGTGTCAACTTATTTCTAAGTGACATCTTAGCATTGCCTATCATGGGGTGGAGACGGCCTAATACGAAGGCGGCATGGTTGCGGACTTTGGTGATGTGGGGGCCGAAGGTCATCGCGCTATCGAGTACGACTCCAAGGTATTTAGCCTTGCCTGCCCACTGAATGGGCTTTCCGTACAACGATACTGATCCTAACGAGGGGAGTTCTGCTCCGGACATGGTGATTTTTCGACGTGGGCCAGTTGACGGTTCTGACAGGATATTTATGGACGCCGCGTTTGGTGGGGCGGGCAAAACTCGAGCGCAGCTTATACGGCCTCTCCTGACCGCATGTCGTCCTCGACATCCAAGTTTTGGTTGCTTTCGCCAAGATGATCCTCGTTAGAAGCAGCCGTGACACCCTCCAGATTCTCATCCAGTGAAGGCGCCGAAGGTCCAGCATCAGTGGCTGAAGTGGCAGAAGTAGTCTCGTTTGTGTCTCCTTCATCTGAAAACACACATTGTATTACAGACTGTTGAAGCTACCAGAATGAATCCACTCTTAACACAATTGTTCATTATTCATCTGCCAATTACTTTCAGTCAATTTATACATCTCCTTACAAGTCCACATCACACAAAGTACACTCGTTACTTTGTAACTTAAACTTAAAACCTGACCTACATCATTTAAAAAATAAAACATGAGACGTCTCTCGTAAATACAAACCAATCTTGGCCATTTAAATAATTCCGCCGTACTGTACAGCGCTGTATCCTTGACCTCAGAATGAACACGACATACGCGTTCCGCCTGACGACACACGTTACAGGCCATAGGTGATTCTTTCCGATCCACCTATGCGGCGACATACGCCAGGGTGCAGCGACGAACGCCAAGGGCGACAAACGCCAGGGTGCAGCGACAAACGCCAAGGGCGACTAACGCCAGGGTGCAGCGACGAACGCCAAGGGCGACAAACGCCAGAGTGACTAGGGGTACTAGCACCCGCACCCGCACCCACACCCGAGAGACGACGAACGTCAATAGGTACCACTTACTGTCGAAGAACGCAGCGCATGTCTCAGGACACCACTCGCCTCACCACGGCACCAATACTATGCCGCAGCCTGCGTCGTCTTGCCATAGCTACCGCTTAGCAAACGAAGCTCATAGCGTCCACTCTGCAGCGTCTTAACCACCTTGTATGGCCCACGCATGCCGGAGTCCAATTTGCCTGCAGACTGAGAATATTTAATTACGAACACAAGATCACCAATATTGAATGATCTAGGCAGACGGCGCTGTTTATTGACATAATCGTCCTGTTTGGCCTGGTTGTTTTTCAACAACTGGCGGGTTCGGCTTCTAATTATTTCACGTAGCGCCTCTCGATTAGGCGATGAGCCTTCAACAGCAATGTCACGTACTAAAGCTCGAATGATGGGAGTGGTAGCCTCTGCTCCCACAAGTAGAGACAATGGAGAAGCTTGCGTTGTCTACTGTTTAGTGACGTTTAAAACTAGCTGTAGCTTCCACAAAGTACTCGGCCAAGACGTACCTTTGTGATTTGCCTGTATGCGCAGCATGTTGAGGACCGTTCTCACATAACGCTCGACTTGCCCGTTCGCGTGGTGCATCTCGGGAGTTATGTAATGAAGTTCGCAACCCAAATCGTTGATCCATTTAACGAACTCACTGGACTCGAACATACGACCCTTGTCCGTTACCATCAGCTTTGGTACCCCGAATAACGAAACTGCATTCATTATTACGTGTTTTAGTTCTGCAGCATCTTGTCTTGTCATTGGATATAAGAGGCAAAATTTAGAAAACGCATCTACTATCAAAAGTACAAACTTGGACCCTTCTGATGCTGGGAGTGGACCTAGAGCATCCACATGTATTGTGTTAAATGGGACGTCTGGTTTTTCCCAAGAAGTTGTATTTTAAAGCGGAGCTCGTGGGACTCGCTTGTGAGAGATGCAAACTAGACAATGAGCTACGTATTTGCTAACAAATTGTTTGAGCCCAGGAAACCAAAAGTGCTTCAATATCAGATCCAGGGTCTTTTCGGAGCCGATATGCTCGTGCTCATCGTGAAACACTCTCAAAAGGCTAAGGCGATGGCCTTTCGGAATGTAGCACAATAGCCGTGATTGTCGCCTACCGGTGAGTACTTGTAGTACAAAACATCACCTTGAACTACATACTGAGTTGAGTCGAGCATACCATCTTGGAGCTTTTGGACAAGATCTTGGGTTTCATTGTCTGCCGCTTGAGCAATTTGAGTCCAATTACGCGATTTACTTATTTGATTGACATTAGGGACCGGGTTCCGACTTAAGTAGTCAGCGTGTGGCATCAAAACTCCTTTTCGGTACTCGATGTTGAACTCAAAGTCTTGGAGAAAGATCCACCAACGAGCCACTCGAGGCAGCAAGTCCTTTTTGCGTTCCGTCGATTTAAGGGCATTACAGTCAGTAACTACAAGAAATTTAAGACCTACCAAATAGTGACGGAAGTTCTGAAGTGCCTTTACTACTGCGAGAGTCTCGAGCTCGTAGGAATGATATTTGCTCTCGGCTCCTTGAGTTACTCGACTAAAATACGCCACGACATGTCTCTTCCCATCGGGATGTACTTGTAAAAGGATAGCACCGTAGCCTGCGCTACTTGCGTCTGTATAGACTTCAGTTGCGAGGCTGGGATTGAATATAGCGAGGACTGGCTCGTTTGTCAATTGTTTAATGAGACCTTGGCGTATGGCTTCGCATTCTTCAGACCAATTGAAGCTGACATTTTTGCGTGTTAGATGAGCTATAGGGGCTGTCTTTGTAGCGTAGTCCTTAATGTACCGTCTGAAGTATCCTGACAAGCCAAGTAATTGACGGACTTGCTTTACGTTTTCTAGGGGTAACGTAAGGGACAAGGCTTCGACCTTTCTAGGACTCGGTCTAACCTGACCTTTGCTCACGACTCTACCTAGATACTCAACTTCGGTAACTAAGAAAGAACACTTACGGAGGTTAATTGAGAAACCAGCGTCAGTCAAAGTAGCTAACACTTTACGTAATAACACAATCCCGTCATTTACAGAATTACTAAGAAGAAGCACGTCATCAACGTTAACTAGCACGTTACCTTGATTAATATGTTCACGCAAAGTGTCATTAATTATTTGCTGGTAAACAATTGGCGAATTTGCCAATCCGTAGGGCATTTTTACGTACTCAAAATGGTCCTCCGAAGTCACAAAACCGGTAAGATGAATACTGTTCTAAAGCATGGGCGAGGGTGGATGCCTCAGAAACTGGAGCCACGGATTCGTTAGACTGACACGCTTGCACAGGTTCGAAATATGACGGTAGCGGCGGGGTGCCTGATCTGTCCGCAGGTAACGATTTACGGGACGTGACAGGTGAACGAGATCGCGACCGGTAATCATTTCGGCGACGTGAAAACTTCTCACGCGAAACACTACGTGACGTAGGAATTTTATCACGCGATCGATAGTGCTTCCTATCACGTCGGCTTTCTCGGGTTTGGCGACGCGAGGCACTCCTATGGCGTTCCCGTCTCAAAACCCTTGAAACACTCCGCCTATTACGGTCACGATAGTACTGGTCACTCGAACTGCGTGAAACACTCCGCGAATCTCGATTGCGCCAATCACTTCTACCACGTCCAGAATCCTCACTACTGTCTCGTGATATACGCCGCTTACGAGTACGAGACTTCAAACGCACCATTTTTAAACACACACAAAAAGCAATCAACAAAACACAGAAATAAGCAAGCCAGTAATAAACAAAATTGAAATTAGTGGGCGAAAGTGTCCTTTATCCCACTTCGGATTTTAGCAATTCGAAGAGGAATTTATTAAAAAAAAAAACAACGTCACAACAACTAAATTCCGTTATAATTCAAAATTACAAAAATATGAACAAAATTAACCATTTCTTAAGAAAACAAAGATTTACTAATGACTTGCTAGCAATAAAAATAAACGATATAACCAAAGACCGGAGATGTTAACCGTAGCACTGTCGAGCAGCAAATGGGCCCGGTGACTTTTTTTTTTTGAAATGACTATGTAGCTGCCAAGTGAGCTTTCGCTACTTCACCGGGCGTTTGAGGCGAGGGCAGAGTGCCCTCAACCTTAATAGACAACATCACCAAAGGGCCCCCAGGAGGGACGGACCTCGGCTTTGGGCGTTGCCTGTGTGCGCAAGGCTTGGAGAGACAGCAAACTCTCATATTGCCTGATGGGCCGCGTATGCGTGCATGCAAGCCTGAAGGGCCAATCTGAGAAACAATGGCAAAAGCCTTTAGAGAGCAGCAACTCTCATTTTTGCCTTATGGGCCGAAAGCTACGTTGCCAGAAGGGCCTATCCTGGGTGCAAGTCACCCGAGACCGCCGGGCGGTCACCAGTAATCGGAGCTAATCCTACTCTACGCACTCTATTCCGGTGGCGAGAGCGACGGGGTCGGATAGTGGGATTCCTCTGGCTATTCGGAGCCGAAGAGGGGTCGGGGCGGGCTTGTGCGATGTCAATAGGATCATCGGGATCGTCAAGTACGTTCCTAGGACGTCTACGACGTAAGGTCGTATCGTGTAAGTTGGAGGAGTAGTTAGCAGCTTGCACTACTAACGGGTTGGGGTGGCGTGCGGCTTTCTCAAAGTAACGCTTGGAGGCGTTTTTAAGATAGCCGCGAATGGATGGGAGGTCTAGGTCACGGTGTAAGTCTGTCATGCGCAAGTACCGTTGGTGACTCGTATTCGTGGCACGGGTGACGAAGCGGTTCTGCAAGCGTTGCAGCCGATCGATGTGGGAGGGCGCGATATGGGAGAAGACTACGCCGGCGTAGGTCATGATAGGGCGGACGCAAAGCTTATAGAGTGTCAACTTATTTCTAAGTGACATCTTAGCATTGCCTATCATGGGGTGGAGACGGCCTAATACGAAGGCGGCATGGTTGCGGACTTTGGTGATGTGGGGGCCGAAGGTCATCGCGCTATCGAGTACGACTCCACGGTATTTAGCCTTGCCTGCCCACTGAATGGGCTTTCCGTACAACGATACTGATCCTAACGAGGGGAGTTCTGCTCCGGACATGGTGATTTTTCGACGTGACACAGCTTGGTTATCCTTTGAGAAAAACACAGCTGTGCTTTTCTCCGGATTAACTTCGATGCGCCACCTCTTGAACCACCCGCCGAGAGCGTCCACGGCGGACTGAAGACGATTCACGATGACCGTTTTAAGGTGATGGGACGTGTAGAGGGCCGTATCGTCGGCGAATAGTGCCACTTCTACATTTGGGGTCTTTGGGATATCGCTTGTGTACAGCGAATAAAGGAGGGGCGAGAGAACAGCGCCTTGCGGGACGCTGGCTCGAATGGGACGGGGCCTCGAGAGGCATCCCTCTACTCTGTACCGAAAAGACTGATTCGACAAAAAGTCTCGTATGATGTGCCCGAGACTATCCGGCAGGCCCAAGTTGGTCAACTTGGATATCAAGCCCGAATGCCAGACTTTGTCGAAGGCTTTCGCTACATCGAAGAAGAGTGCTCCCGTAGGACGTCCCCAATTTCTCAACTTGAGAATATGCTCCGTGAGGCGGTGCAGTTGGTGGTGACACGCGTGTTTGGCCCGGAATCCAAACTGTTCGTCGGGGATGAGACTTTTGGACTCTACGTAGTCCTTAAGTCTTTTAAGGATGATTCGTTCGTAGATCTTGCCTATACAGTTCAAAAGACTGATAGGCCGGTAGGAGGAGGGGTTCTTCAGGTCTTTGCCTAGTTTAGGGATCCCGATCACGATTGCTTCTTTCCAGGCGGCTGGAAAAGTGCAATTTGCAAGACAAGCATTGAAGATGCTTACGAGCAGGAGGAGGAGTGTCTGTGGGAGGCATTTGAGCACTCCGTTCGAGAGTCCGTCAGCGCCGGGCGCTTTACGGGGTCTGAGATCGCGGATGATTGACTTCACTTCGTCAAGTGTCGTCGGGGCAAGGGGGGTATTCGGTGGGATCGTCTTAGAAGCCACGAAGCGTTCTACGTGCGATTCCACCTCGCGAAGGTGATCGGGGTCAACTGGCTCACGACTAGGGGAGCATTGGCTCTCCAGGCTGTCTGCTAGGCATTCAGCTTTTTCGTCATCATCGAAGGCGATGGAGCCGTCTGGACGCGTGAGGGGGGGAGTGGCCGCAACCGTGTCGGTCTTGAGGCTTCTGGCTAGTCGCCAGTATGCCTGATGGGAGGGCGTCATCTCGGCAAGAAGATCGCCCCAGCGTTCGTTCCTAATTTCCGCGATGCGTTCCTTGACTCGCCGTTGCAAGAAACGAAGGTGGGCACGGGCCTCTTCGGTGGGATAACTGTCATGTAAGCGTGAAGCGCGGTTCTTCTCTGTCAACAGCTGCCGCATATCCTCGGGGAGTTCCATTCTGTGGGTGGGATCCACAGAAGGGACTTCCCGAGAGCATTCCTTGTAGGAAGCTTGCAGGTGGCTGGTGAGAGAGGAGATTGCGCTGTCAGTGTCGTCAGTCGTGGTGATTTTGTCAGGGATTGCATCCAAGTGCGGTGTTGGCTGGTTGATAACTTTTCCAAGTTTCTTCCAGTCAGTCACCGTCCTTGTATGCACTATACGTCCGTTGTCTGTTGGTCCTAGTTGTAACACTACAGGTCGGTGGTCGGAGGAGATGTCAGGGTGGACCTCTACTGAACACACCTGAAGGGTGATGTTCTTAAGGAGGGCAATGTCAAGAACGCTGGGGTTTTGTCCCTCTTGTGTGGGGTAAAGCGTGGGAGCTAACGTGGCCACAACGTCGAAATCTAGTTCGTCATGGAGACTCTCTAGGATAAGACCATTGGGCGAGTCCGTGACAGAGTGCCAGCGGACTGACTTGCTGTTAAAATCTCCAGCCAAAATGGTAGAGTTTGACAGCGAGAAGAGGGATTCGAGGTCGCTACGGAGCAACGTCTTTTTGCAGGGGAGGTAAATCGAGGCGATGTTGATAGGCGCATGACCGGTCATGGCTATCCGGAGGAGGGAGCACTCGATATTTGTAAGAGCTGGGGGGTCTAGCTGGGTGCAGTGAAGTGACCTTTTGTAGTAGATTACTGTTCCGCCGTTTTGGGTGCGTAATCTGTCATTACGGATGATGTTGTAATTCGCAATCCGAGGATTGCGATGGTGGGGCTTCAAAAAGGTCTCTTGTGCAAGGAAAATGTCCACCTGATGTGTTGTAAGAAACTCCTGGATGAGGGGTTTCACATCGGTGAATTTGCCGTTGGCGTTGTAGTACGCGATAGTGAGGGAGGCCCGTTGACGGTTCTGACAGGATATTTATGGACGCCGCGTTTGGTGGGGCGGGCAAAACTCGAGCGTAGCTTATAATAATATATTTAGATGTTTTGAGCCACCGACACGCACGATAAAAAGAAGAACTAAGTAAGATAGTTATAGTTACCGTAATGTTGGATATAGTCACTATAGTGACCATCAAAACGTTGTACTGTACAGTGTACACCGCAGTTTAGGCTGATTCTGAATCAGAAAATCTGATGTGTACGTGTACGGCTACGCTTACATGCCAACATTGCAAGATTGGTAATCTGTCAGTTTGAGTGATAATTTGTCAAATTTTTCAATACTTGTAATTTGCTTGCTTGTGATGAGTATGAAAATCATTACTGAATTTCGTGTTTTATAATTTGTTTCCTGTTAGAGGATCATAATTTAATGGTTGAAGAAAACAATTATCCACCATGGCTTTGAAAAAAGTCAAAGGAAATTTCGAAAGAATGTTCGATAAAAATCTTACGGATTTAGTACGAGGGATACGAAATAACAAAGATAATGAGGTATTTGTTACTGTATTTGAATGATTTTCAATGCAATATAAAGCCATCGCCCTTTTTTATATTTTAACCAATAATGAAAATGTATATCAATGATGTTTTCTTATATTTCTAGGCTAAGTACATAGCACAATGTATGGAAGAAATAAAAGTAGAACTGCGTCAGGATAACATTGCAGTGAAAGCTAATGCGGTGGCTAAATTGACATATGTAAGTATAATTAGTTTCTTCGACATGAGCTTTTGCATACAATCAATTTGGTATGGCAATTTTGGTGCCCTCATTTATACTTCTCATTAGATTGTCATAAAGTTATTAAGTTTTCATTTTATTTAATATTTTTTCAGCTGCAAATGTTAGGATATGATATATCATGGGCAATATTCAACATAATAGAAGTAATGAGCTCAAACAAATTCACCTACAAGAGGATTGGATACCTAGCTGCAAGTCAGTCTTTCCATGCAGACTCAGAGCTGCTCATGTTGACTACAAACATGATCCGGAAAGATCTGAATGCTCAGAATCAGTATGAAGCGGGGCTTGCCCTTAGTGGACTCAGTTGTTTTATTTCACATGATTTAGCAAGAGACCTAGCTAATGATATTATGACTTTGGTAAGTATATCTGTTCTTTCAGTTGCATCCTGGACACTATTGCTCAAGAGCAATACTATATTAAAGTTGTAGCAATAATCATTTGCTTTCTCTTTGTATCTATTCTTGTTTAACTGTAATTTAGGTAAGATTGAAAGGATTATTTTTCTTTTAGAATTTATAAACATTTTTCTTTGTAAAATGTTGTGGGCAACTTTACAGTTGACAAAGTGTTCAATATTTTATTAATTACTAGTAGTTCCAGCAAACTTTGTTTCGCTATTATTTTTTGTTGTAAATATTTCTTATACTTTAATAGCTATTCTGCTATTGGTGTGATAACAAAACCAACATATCAAAGATTATAAAAATTGGTTCATCCATTAATTATTATAGTTTAAGTGTTTGAACATACCTAATTTTGTTTATATATTAAAATTTGTATTGTTTTTCCCAATAAAATAAAATTAATAATAAAACAGCAGTGTGTTGGGCAGGACATGGATACAATATTTAAATGTTAAAGAGATAAGTGATGACTAGTGTTTGTATTTACAAATATGACATAAATGTTTACAGATGAGCTCAACAAAACCATATCTGAGAATGAAGGCTGTGCTTATGATGTACAAGGTTTTTCTAAGGTATCCAGAGGCACTTAGGCCTGCCTTCCCTAAACTCAAAGAAAAGTTAGAGGACCCCGATCCTGGTTAGTATTCTGATTGTATTCAACAAAGAGTAAAATAACATTATTCACTCTATAGCTATTAATGTAAATTTAATTTAAAAAGGGCTTAAATAAAAAAAGCTAAAACATGATCAGGTCTATAAAAAAATAAAACCGACATATATAGAGAAATCTATTGAAATCACACATTTGTTACTACTCAATAACAAAATTAGTTTGATGGCTGTTATTGTATGTATACGTATTGCTTTAAGATCTCATTGCATCACATTTTTGCCTCATCTTTACTAATAGTATGTTTACACAAAACCTTACCTCTTGGCGATTTGGTAAAACTATTAACATTACAGGTGTCCAGTCAGCAGCTGTAAATGTTGTCTGTGAGCTGGCACGGAAGAACCCCAAGAATTACTTGTCTCTGGCCCCCGTCTTCTTTAAGTTGATGACAACCTCTACCAATAACTGGATGCTGATCAAGATTATCAAATTGGTATGGTTATATATTACATCACCATATTCAAATTGAAAATTTATATGAATATATTTACTTATCTCATTTGAAGTCCCTATCATAAATGTGTTGAATGATAATACTTACAAAAATACTATCCTCTAAACTACAATGTGATAAACTGGGCTATCTGCTTTGTGATTCATTGTGTCATTCAAGTATAAAGAATTATATTACAATAGTGCCAATAAGTGTAATTGAATTGACTTTTGTGTATGCTTCCAAACTGGAATTACCTTATCGACCAATAATGTGCCAGCTGCCTTTCCCCCTATTTGATCGTAAAAGTTGAAAAGATAATTTATCTGAATCAAGAAAGGCCCGTAAATAATACTAGACACTATTCCTGGGTCCTGTTTTGTCTTTAAGCATTTTTGCTAAATATGGATCTTATTCTTGAGACTTTATGTACTCTGTAAGGGACAAAGATATTATATCTGTAACTTTTGTCTCTTCTATGTGAGATAAACTGACAAATGCTCTAACCTGATGTTGCATGTTGATTCTCCGCAGTTTGGTTTAATGACACAGTATGAACCAGACATCGGCAGAAAGATAACTCAAAGCCTCATAGATCTGATTTGCAGGTACCTTAAGCAAGCAATGAGCGAAAAGTTTAGCAGCTAGACCTATCACCACACCTCACCATGAATAATTTTTACAATATAGTACAAGTTATACTACACATATAAAGGTTTATCATTATTTGCTATTGCTCCCCCTCTCGTTACTTGGATCCCCTACAAATTATAGCGTACCTTACAGAGCTGTAATACCAAGAAATGTATTTGTAAAAGTACGAAATTTATGATTATCCCCATCTTCATTGAAACCAAGTTCTATTTGTGGTTTAAAATGTATCTTTTTTATTTACATTGTAAGTAATCTGTTAAGTACACAAGCAAGAGTAGCAATTCCAATAATGATAAGCCTGAAAACCCAATTTTCCCACATGAATACACATATAAAATTGGCACAAGTCACATTTTATATTATTTTTGCTGCTAAACAATTAGACAGACATCAGCTGGACAGCGGCGACTTGTCGTGTCGGAAAATGGTTCACCACTGTGAAATTAAAACTAAATATCACTATCAGAGTTCTCATGACTCCATTAGATATTGCTCATGAGCTAGTCTTATGTAGTTTCATTATGTTTGTTGCAGTTTGGTGCCTTAACCCCATTAGAGCCTCGACTTGGCAAGAAACTGATAGAACCATTAACTAATTTAATACATAGGTGAGTCAGTTCCTGTCAATTGACACACTGGAAGTTATATCATTCGGTCTCTATGGGGTGAAAGGAAAGATTTTATTGTCGCTTAGCAATCTGGAAAAATCACAGTATAATAGATAATTATTCTATATCATTAACAAAGAAAGAATAATGCAATAAATAGAAAATACTAATATTTCAAAATTAAAGTAACTAATATAACAAAGGAAACGGGCTGCTTTCACTGCTTTTTCTGATTAAATTTTCTTTCTATTTGAAGCTTTTACATTGTAGCACTTAGAGCTAAATATGTAAATTATACCATAAATGCTAAATCGCATACACTAGCCAGTTTGCTTTTATAATAATCGCCATAGAGTTTTATACAGGTAGCAATGTAGACTGTTTTTCTAGCCTAGCCACGCTGAGTAAAGCTGAAGTTCTTTTGTCAATTTAGACATATTTTAGCCGATTAAAAAAAGAAAGGAGGAGGTTATCAATTCGGCTGTATTTTTTTTTTGTTTGTTTTCTCAGAACTCTGTCATTTATGAACCGATTTTAAAATTTATTGTTGAAAGGGTATTCTTTTACATTGGTCGTATCTAAATTTCATCACAATCGGTTTAGTATATTGTTATATAAGTATATTGTTCCTTAAACTACTGAGTATTTCACCGCTTTGACGATTATGTCAAAATTTCATGCAAAAAGATTTGAATCTACTAAATAAGTCTTACATCAAAATACCGAACAAACTATGTAGGTAATAGATGTCTTACAAAAACAACCTATATGAGTAAAATTTTCATATATACATAAGGACTCATTTAAAGTTAAGCACTTTTAGCCATACTGAATGGCTTTATGGCCTACTGGATGAATTTTTGATAAATGGTTCCGATAGTGTATGCATTGCAGTTTTTTTCAAAATATATTATTTATCTACCTGTATCTAAATTATAAATATGTAATTATTTATGAGATTGACAAAGATCTATTTAAGAAATCTCGGTTTTACATGCTTTTATTAAAGTATGTTAGCAATTCGTAAATTCGATTTTTGCACGGTTGTCGACTGGTATAAATAATATACCTAGGGATATTTGCCGTCGCCGTTATTTTGGTTTGCGAGTTTTTAATGTTTCGGCACAGTTACATGGGGCCTTCACGACCACGAAGGAACCAACTTCCTTTCATACTACAATCTCGTATTTATTCGTCTACAAACGCTATTTCCCGGACAAGACTATGTGCGTATAAGGTAGATTTCAGAGCTACGCCGGCGACCGGCGCCCCGTTGACCAGCGCGCGCTTGACCGGCGTGCACTGTGAAACGAGTTTTGCCATAGCGCATTTTTTGCTATGTACAGCTGTGTATAGTCAGTAGCGGCGTCAGGGTAGGGTGCGCTTGGGCGACCGCCCAGGGCGCTAGATACGGAAGGGGCGCTCCCACCAAGCAAGGAAGGCACGTTAAGCTGTTAGGCAGATGTGGCAGAAAGGTCCCGGCTGTCATCATTGATGGCAGTCGTTAAGCTATGTCAGATGATTTTAAGGAGCTTGAAAAATCTGACACCGGTGTTGGCCACTTACACACACGAAAAACAAACAACCAAGCAAGGGCAGAGGACGCAGGGCAGTGTGATTTAATCGCATTGCATCCCCCTCTCCCCAATAAGAGGAGGCGCTCGTAGAAATCTCGCCCCGGGCGCCTGTAATGCTGACGCCGGCACTGCCACGTCATCATTGGGACAAATAATAACAGTATTAAGTGTTTATTATCTATGAAAAAGAGTGCAACATCGACGTCGTAAAACTGCTTGACTATTAAACGCAACGTAACTCTGTAATCAGCCTTCGTGCCAGTCGTGTCGCGTGCAAGCCAGTAGCTTCATAGCGCCTCTGTTGCCTCTAGCACATCCGCGATGTCGCTGCTTTACGAGTGCATCAACACGGTGATCGCGGTGCTCATCAGCATCAGCTCGGGCATGCCGGGCCACGCCGCCTCCGTGCAGTTATGTGTGCAGAAGTTGAGGATACTCATTGAAGACAGCGATCAGAACTGTGAGTCTATTTTACCCTATTTTTAAATGACTGACCAAAAAAGGTGTGTGGTTTCAGGTATATATGTATGTTAGGATATATAAGATCTCGTTTGAATCCTCACAGCATCCTGATCATAGATCCCGAGTGAAACTGGTTATTACTTTTTTGTGTACTTATAATAACTTAGAAGTGATGGGCCACCACTGCTCTGTATAAAAGTAATTTTCTGTATGAAGATCGTATTATAGCATAAAAAGATTTTATTTGGAATCTTAAACGAAAATATTGCGAAAGCAAATCACGAACGTTTGTTTAGTAGTTGTTCTCGTATTATGTTGCAAACTCAGTTCACAGAGTTTGTATGGAATGATGGAAAAAAATTTCCTACTTTTCCGCCTTTAAGTTGAAAACTTTCTGCTCCATCGTAACATTATGACACCCAAAATAATATTACTGAATGACTGCACTGAGACGTCAGATCCAATAATATAATCTCCGATAATATTTAAAATAAAATGAAATGGTAAACAAAGAGCCCATACAAACAAAACGCATTTTTTTACGGAACTCTCCATATGCGATTGCAACTCTCACTTGACCATATTTTTTTTAAACAGCGTGTTATTCTCTTCTTCTTGACGTTGGATGGGACAAAATCATCGTTTTTGGCTAAACTATGGAGCCATAATGAAAAGAAAAAGAAGAAGCATTTTAGAAAACCCTCATTGAAGCCTAGGCTTTAAAATGAATTAAATAAAACGAACATGGTCGCACATAGCGCGAAGAACCGATGGCTGATGGGGCAGAAAGGTGCTCGAATGGCGACCACGTACCGGCAAGCGCAGCGTTGGACGCTCACCGACCAGGTAGTCGGACGACCTAACCAAGGTCGCAGGAAGACGCTGGATGCAGGCCACTTCCAACTGGTCATATTGGAAATCCTTGGGGGAGGCCTATGTCCAGCAGTGGACTTCTTGCGGCTAAGATGATGATGATGATGGAGCCATAATGAAAAGAAAATTAAGAAGCATTTTAGAAAACCCCCATTGAAGCCTAGCCTTTAAAATGAATTAAATAATACGAACATGGTATCATGACTAAAAACGGGTCACTCACGTGCTATTTCGTAGGGATTGCCGACTATAGTTTCGGACTCGTCAGGTCCCGGGCTAAGTGTAGAGTGTAAGAGTGGACCGTTTTTAGTCATAAGGTCTATCTCACATTAGTTTTAAGAATATGGTATCTTTCCCTCAGTGAAGTACCTGGGGCTACTGGCCATGTCCCGAATACTGAAGTCCCACCCGAAGTCAGTTCAGGCGCACAAAGACCTGGTGCTGGCATGCCTTGACGACAAGGACGAGTCCATACGATTACGAGCGCTGGGATTGCTGTATGGGATGGTAAGTGAACTATACTTGCTTCTTTGTTTGACTTTCAATAAATCCCTTGTTCAATCCTGGTCCTGGTTATTACATGACTACCAAAAAGGGACTGTAGTGTTTTTCGAGTTTATGTATGTTGAATGTGAGTAAAATTCAAAAGGTTTTTGCTTCACTTAATCGCTAGTTTGTTATATTTTTGAAAAAAGCAAGCTTTTCGTCTTTTTTTCGTACCCCATTTTTTTTTGGTATAGAATTTTTACATTTAGTGTTTGACACAATGCATTTACATTGTCAGAAAGTAAAGGACGTTGAATATTCCATCTGCTAGAGAAAGATCGTAAAAACCGTTCGAAAGAACGGGCGCAAATTGAGGAATCATGTTGATGTACCATGAATGGTACAGGTGGTCCGACGGGGATAGGTGACGCGCCTATCACTATTTTCATTCCGTTTTCACATAAACGCGCTCAACATCACCTACTCAAACCAGTAAACGCAGACTATAGTTGCAAATAAACCGTTTTAAACCAAAACTACGTGGTTTAAAACCCGTTTTAAATAAATTTAAAACTGTTTAAAACCGTGACCACGTGATTACTAGTTTATTAACAAAGTATTATTTTGAAGGTAAAAATATTAATATTAATTGAAAACATTTTATTTTTGTTAGTTTAAATGACGTTTTATAATATTTTTAGGATTTAGAAAGATTACAATCTAAATATACGTATTTTTTCATTTCTTTTTCCTATCATAAGCTGTAAGTAGGTATGCTTTTTCTTATAAAAAAAAAAGGCCAAGTGCGAGTGGACTCGCGCACTAAGGGTTCCGTATCATTATCCTTATCCTTACTAATATTATAAATGCGAAAGTGTGTTTGTTTGTTTATTTGTTTGTGTGTGTGTTTGTTTGTTTGTTTGTTACGCTTTCACGCCGTAACTACTGAACCGATCATCATGAAACTTTGCATACAAGTTCTCTGGAGTGCGGAGAAGGACAAAGGCTACTTTTTATCCCGGGAAAAAGTAATATTCCCGACGGATCGACATTGACGCGGGCGGAGCCGCGGGCGAAAGCTAGTCTATAATAACTTTAAAATTATTTAAAATCTTATACCTTTAATCGAGCAATTCTTGTATATTTATTTATATGTATGTATATAAATTTTTTTCGTCATTTTCCATCTTGACCTGGCCGGGGATCTAACCCGGGACCTCCAGTGTGGAAGCCTGGCATGGTGACCACTAGGCCATAGAGCTCGTCAATATAATATATCTTATACCTTTAAACGAGCAATTCTTTTATATTTATATGTATATAAATTTATTTCTATGATCTCTGAAACGGTTCTAACGATTTCGCTGAAATTTGGTTTATGGGGGTTTTCGGAGGTAAACAATCGATCTAAATTAGTCTTATGTTTGGAAAAACGCGTATTTCTTTCCACGCAGAATATGGCCGCTAATTTCGTCCTGCCGGCCACTGTCCGTCTGGGACGCGGACGGCTAGAAACGAGTGTTACGGGTTTGAATCCCGCTCGGTGACTTACTTTTGTTTTTAGGGTTCCGTACCGCATGCTGGATACGGCTAAGTGTAACTACGCTTAAGCGAAATAAGTCATTCCATTTCATTTCAAAAGGAAAAAAACGGAACCCTTATAGAATTACTCGGCTCCACAGTGACTGTCTGTTTGTCTGTCTGTCTGTCAAGAACCTTTTTCTCAACGTCTTGGTTTTTTCCACAACTCCAAGGGACAGGTAGACCTGAGTATTTGATATGAATTTCAGCTTGATACCTCAACACGTTCCTGAGATAAAGGATCTTGACAGACAAACGGACAACAAAGTGATCCTATATGGGTTCCGTTCTTTTCTTTTGAGATACGAAACCCTAAAAACTAAATTTATGTAAATTAATAGTTTGTTATTTCGTTGTTTGTATTTACTGCGAAATTTAGACGTTTAAGTTAATGGATGATGACAAAGTAATGTAACAGTTAAATATATCTTCCAATCCTAGCGCCCGCGACTCTGGTCGCGTCTAATACACATTTGAGATATTTGATGCAACCAGGGTCACTGTCGCGTCCGCTAGGTTTTTAAGGTCACCTTAAAAGTATAATTTTTCATGGTAAAGTTTGTTTTTTTTACATAATTATACATATAGTACATTTTTTTTCATTTCACTTAACCCAAATATATGATAGATAATGCAATAATTATATTTTGAATTGCTTTTTGTGAAATGTTAGTAAATTCTAATAGAAAATCGTTTTAAACCTATATTAAACCTCAATATTTGTTTAAAACGTTTTAAACCAAAAAAACGGTTTAAAACCAAATGGTTTTAAACGTTTAAAATACTATTTGCATCTATAACGCAGACACAATGAAATTTTTAATTGTTATGTTGCCCCATGCGCAACTTCTGACTTGAGTTAACAGCCTTCGGTCTAACTTAAGTGTGTCTTAGGACTCTAGGCTATGTCTACCCTGTAAGAAATAAAGATAGTGACACTCGAATATTGTCTATTTCATCGATAAAGGAAATTACAATATTAGAGTCAAATGAGGATATAAATTGAAAGGAACAAGTATCTCAAGAGGGCTCTCACTTTTCGGAAAATTCCCTGATAGCCACCTGAGCCCTTATAATTTTAAGCGAATTTAAATAAGGGGGAGGTTTTTAATTCAGTATTATATTTTTTTTATGCTTGTTACCTCATAACTCCATCATTTTATGCACTGATATAAAAAAAAATCTTTATTTGATAGGGTATGCTTCCCAATTAGTCCCATTTAAATTTCCTCAAAAAATAATAGTTTATTTGAGGTTTTTTTTTAATTATTCATGCATATTTGTCCAGGTTTCAAAGAAAAACCTTATGGAAATCGTGAAGAAGCTGATGGTCCATATGGAGAGGGCGGAAGGAACGCTGTATCGGGACGAGCTACTGACGCGCATGATAGAGATATGTTCGCAAAACAATTACCAGCACGTGGTGGACTTCGAGTGGTACGTCACTGTGCTCGCTGAGCTCACCGAGATGGAGACCAGTGCTAAACATGGTTGGTATTGTAGGCTTTAATAAAAAAGATTCTCTCGCCTTGAAAATCCCTAGTTTATAAGTATCAGAAAACAGCAACGCGGGGAGTGTGTTCCATTCGTTAGTTGTTGGCATACCTCCGTGGTCCAGTGGTTAAGGCATTTGCCTGTTATTCGATTCCCACGGGAAGCATACTTTGTTTATTTGTTTCCAGTTTGATAAGGACATTGCAGGCTTGAATCGCCTGATTGTCTGATAATAAAGATGATTCCGTGCTCCCCAAGGCAAGTTAAACCGTTGGTCCCGGCTGCCATCTGGTAGTCGTTAAAAAAAACCACGTCAGAGGCCGAGAGGCGGTACCGAATAATTTTGACACCAGGGTGTGCATGGTCGATTGACTGATTGATGATACCTACACGAAATGATGATGATAATGAAGGAAGAAGCAAATCTAGAGGTTCAATGGGCTAGAAATCGATCACAAATGTATGGATTGGGGCAGGGGGAAGTAAGCTAACGTAATTAATTAAGCTTACATGAGGTAACGCAGCTCGTCAATCTCTGGAATAATTTGATTTATTTCTTCTGCACAGAGGCACAGACTAATAGGATTAAAGTCACTGAGCTCGAATTGGGGCTTTTATATTGGCACGAATGTTTACGTATAATAATTTCTTTAGGTATAATCCTCGCGCGGCAGTTAACAGAAGTGGGCGCCCGCGTAGCCGACGTGCGCGCCTTTGCCGCCCGCGAGTGCGCGGCGATATGCGCGCGCGCCGCCGCCTCGCCGCCCGGCCCCGCCTCCAGGGAGGTGCTGTATGCCGCCGCCTTCGTGCTTGGGGAGTATTGCGAGTGAGTACCTTGAGTTCCACGTACTGTTACGTGTATAATACTTTTCTCAAAAAGGCTTTGAAATTCGAACATTATTTTGACAACCTCGTTTGAGATAAATCTACATTGCTGTACTGGCCATATACACGCCAGCAAAGTATGTATGAAAGTCAATATCTGTTGTGTTTTGGCGGCTCATATAAGTCATGTAATTTTATTCTAGTACTATTTCTTTTATCCGTGTGGTATCCGGCAGAGTAGAATAGGACCACTCCAAGTCTTCCCGTGGATGTCGTAGGAGGCGACTTAGGAAATACAAGCTAAACAAAGCTCATAAACATCTAACAGACCTCTCCAACCCATCTGGCCAGCGTGGAGAGTATATGCCATGTCCTCTGGCTGCTCTGGCCAAGTAGGGCCCTAGTAGTACAGAGAGGGTCGTGCTCCTGTAGTGGAAACTAAAGGGGACCTGATGATGAATGACTTTAATACTTATTCTATCTCTAAAATAATGCTACCATGGAGCTAACATTTCAAAGGTTTTATCTAAAATTCGAACTGTATAATAACTGTACGTGTAAAAATTAGAAGAAAAATTAGTTGTCCGTAAGTCGGTTTACGGACGATAAATTGACGGGATAACGGTGGAAGAGAGATAGTTGCGTGAAAGATACTACTACTACTTGCACTTAGTCAGGCTTGTCTCATTCGCCGTGTCGGTATCAAAAACATTACCTACGCGCGGCGACGCTTTAGAAGGGGAAAACTGAATAAATCCGGTAGGAACGGCTCGCGTTTCACATGTATTTACCGACTTCACCGAATTATGAATCGTTTGAACAGAGCTATAAGTATAAAATTGGCTTGCTGTAGGTATCTAAACTAAAATGTGATGCGTTCTGACGCGAGCCAAATTACAAAATTACACGGTATCGCTAACTATATTTAGTTGATATTTCTTTGAATAACTTTGAAGAGTGCGGCTTTTGTAAGTGAGTAGTACTTATTCTGTGACTTGGCCAGTCTTATTTAAACTAAGAGTTTAATCTTTCGTTTATTTCATAGTGGTTATATAAGCGCATACTATAATGTATCTATATCGGTTTATGGCTAAGTAGTAGTGTTTACGTTACAGAGAGGAGTCAGTGATGCGAGAGTCGATCTCCCCGCTGACGCTGTGCGCGGGCGTGGGTGGAGGGCACATGCGGGCGCGCGCGGTTTGCGTACACGCGGCGCTCAAGCTGGCAGCGAAACTACTGTTGCGCTACGAGCGTCGGGGAGACGAACACGCCGCCATCTCGGTGAGTATAGAATTTAATAGAGCGCGCGCGGTTTGCGTACACGCGGCGCTCAAGCTGGCAGCGAAACTACTGTTGCGCTACGAGCGTCGGGGAGACGAACACGCCGCCATCTCGGTGAGTATAGAATTTAATAGAGCGCGCGCGGTTTGCGTACACGCGGCGCTCAAGCTGGCAGCGAAACTACTGTTGCGCTACGAGCGTCGGGGAGACGAACACGCCGCCATCTCGGTGAGTATAGAGTTTAATAGAGCGTGCGCGGTTTGCGTACACGCGGCGCTCAAGCTGGCAGCGAAACTACTGTTGCGCTACGAGCGTCGGGGAGACGAACACGCCGCCATCTCGGTGAGTATAGAGTTTAATAGAGCGCGCGCGGTTTGCGTACACGCGGCGCTCAAGCTGGCAGCGAAACTACTGTTGCGCTACGAGCGTCGGGGAGACGAACACGCCGCCATCTCGGTGAGTATAGAGTTTAATAGAGCGTGCGCGGTTTGCGTACACGCGGCGCTCAAGCTGGCAGCGAAACTACTGTTGCGCTACGAGCGTCGGGGAGACGAACACGCCGCCATCTCGGTGAGTATAGAGTTTAATAGAGCGTGCGCGGTTTGCGTACACGCGGCGCTCAAGCTGGCAGCGAAACTACTGTTGCGCTACGAGCGTCGGGGAGACGAACACGCCGCCATCTCGGTGAGTATAGAGTTTAATAGAGCGTGCGCGGTTTGCGTACACGCGGCGCTCAAGCTGGCAGCGAAACTACTGTTGCGCTACGAGCGTCGGGGAGACGAACACGCCGCCATCTCGGTGAGTATAGAGTTTAATAGAGCGCGCGCGGTTTGCGTACACGCGGCGCTCAAGCTGGCAGCAAAACTACTGTTGCGCTACGAGCGTCGGGGAGACGAACACGCCGCCATCTCGGTGAGTATAGAGTTTAATAGAGCGTGCGCGGTTTGCGTACACGCGGCGCTCAAGCTGGCAGCGAAACTACTGTTGCGCTACGAGCGTCGGGGAGACGAACACGCCGCCATCTCGGTGAGTATAGAGTTTAATAGAGCGTGCGCGGTTTGCGTACACGCGGCGCTCAAGCTGGCAGCGAAACTACTGTTGCGCTACGAGCGTCGGGGAGACGAACACGCCGCCATCTCGGTGAGTATAGAGTTTAATAGAGCGTGCGCGGTTTGCGTACACGCGGCGCTCAAGCTGGCAGCGAAACTACTGTTGCGCTACGAGCGTCGGGGAGACGAACACGCCGCCATCTCGGTGAGTATAGAGTTTAATAGAGCGTGCGCGGTTTGCGTACACGCGGCGCTCAAGCTGGCAGCGAAACTACTGTTGCGCTACGAGCGTCGGGGAGACGAACACGCCGCCATCTCGGTGAGTATAGAGTTTAATAGAGCGTGCGCGGTTTGCGTACACGCGGCGCTCAAGCTGGCAGCGAAACTATTGTTGCGCTACGAGCGTCGGGGAGACGAACACGCCGCCATCTCGGTGAGTATAGAGTTTAATAGAGCGTGCGCGGTTTGCGTACACGCGGCGCTCAAGCTGGCAGCGAAACTACTGTTGCGCTACGAGCGTCGGGGAGACGAACACGCCGCCATCTCGGTGAGTATAGAGTTTAATAGAGCGTGCGCGGTTTGCGTACACGCGGCGCTCAAGCTGGCAGCGAAACTATTGTTGCGCTACGAGCGTCGGGGAGACGAACACGCCGCCATCTCGGTGAGTATAGAGTTTAATAGAGCGTGCGCGGTTTGCGTACACGCGGCG
Organism: Elegia similella; assembly: GCA_947532085.1. Classification (NCBI taxonomy): domain Eukaryota; kingdom Metazoa; phylum Arthropoda; class Insecta; order Lepidoptera; family Pyralidae; genus Elegia; species Elegia similella. The sequence continues at coordinate 16,523,955 of OX383927.1, read as the reverse complement.
CTCAAGCTGGCAGCGAAACTACTGTTGCGCTACGAGCGTCGGGGAGACGAACACGCCGCCATCTCGGTGAGTATAGAGTTTAATAGAGCGTGCGCGGTTTGCGTACACGCGGCGCTCAAGCTGGCAGCGAAACTACTGTTGCGCTACGAGCGTCGGGGAGACGAACACGCCGCCATCTCGGTGAGTATAGAGTTTAATAGAGCGTGCGCGGTTTGCGTACACGCGGCGCTCAAGCTGGCAGCGAAACTACTGTTGCGCTACGAGCGTCGGGGAGACGAACACGCCGCCATCTCGGTGAGTATAGAGTTTAATAGAGCGTGCGCGGTTTGCGTACACGCGGCGCTCAAGCTGGCAGCGAAACTACTGTCGCGCTACGAGCGTCGGGGAGACGAACACGCCGCCATCTCGGTGAGTATAGAGTTTAATAGAGCGCGCGCGGTTTGCGTACACGCGGCGCTCAAGCTGGCAGCGAAACTACTGTTGCGCTACGAGCGTCGGGGAGACGAACACGCCGCCATCTCGGTGAGTATAGAGTTTAATAGAGCGTGCGCGGTTTGCGTACACGCGGCGCTCAAGCTGGCAGCGAAACTACTGTTGCGCTACGAGCGTCGGGGAGACGAACACGCCGCCATCTCGGTGAGTATAGAGTTTAATAGAGCGCGCGCGGTTTGCGTACACGCGGCGCTCAAGCTGGCAGCGAAACTACTGTTGCGCTACGAGCGTCGGGGAGACGAACACGCCGCCATCTCGGTGAGTATAGAGATCGACTGATGCGGGCTGGTGAGCGCCGGTCTAGTATTACCTACGTAAGCAGAATATCAGTTATTTTTATCCCCCTCCCTCCTCTTGTCAGCAAAAGTAAGAAAAGCTATTCTTCCAAGCATGTAAACAATATAATTTTAACTAAAAATGTTTATTTTGCGAAATGTTGTCGAAGTACGGTGTTGGGAACACTATCTAGTGCCGAGCATGACTCGCTCCATGGCTCTCTGTGCGACTGTTAATTTGTACACAGTCTCCTTCGTGAGCGTCCATGTCGAAATCGGTCCCATAATGAAAATTGTTCAGAATCGTGGTCTGAGTCACTCCTTAAACGTTTGCTAATGATTAAATTTCACTTGTATAGGTATTGCGCGAAGCCCTGGCCGGCATGCGGCCGCTGCTATGCAGTGAGGACATGGAGGTGCAGGAGCGCGCTCACAACGCCAGCGCGCTGCTGGCGCTGGTGCTGGCGCGCCTCGAGCCCGCCCTCGTGGACCACCAACACAGGTACACGCTGCGATCAAATATAATGCTAGATATGGCGTAGGCCGATCGTTTGATTCGGCCGATCGCGATAAACCAGGCCAGATCGATATGTGCCGCCATATTTTAATATGGCTGCCTAATTACCGCCATATCGTTCAAAGCAAAACTTTGACGATTTGGCCGTCCATACTTGGCCAAACCTATTCTCTACAGAATGGATTATGTACTGGTGAACGAAAAATGTTACTCACCCTTTTCGTCCACCAACTCACTATTATCAACTTATTACCAATATTTTCAGTTTCTTGTAACGCCGTTTTTTTTCTGCACGTTGACTGCCATATGAAATTAAATAGCGCAACAGCGCCAAAGAGTCGTAAAGTGGAACTACATCACGATGCACCCAGGCATATCATGATACGCCCAGCTATATCTCGATGCGGCCAAGTAACTGAATGGGAAAATCGACAAATAGGCTGGTTTCGTCGATCTGCCCAACTTTACATTGGGCACATCATGAAAAAATTTCAAAACAAAATATGATACATAGCGATCTGGCCAGGCTTATCGCGATCGGCCCAATTAAACGATCGGCCTACGACAGATACACAGTCTTATACAAAATGAAGCCTAAATAATGTCCCCGAGCCAAAACACATACCTACTTACAAACAACGACAACGGTACATACTAAAAGTATGACACTCCATCTTCCTTTATACTTTTGATGCTTAGTTTTAGCATTCTTTCACTGACCTTCGTCAATGCGAGACGTGTGAGTGCTAGCGCAGTTTATTGAAACTGTAGACAAAACAGCTCCGAAACTCGATTAGTGCGCTGTTTTGCCGGTGCCACTTTTCGAGCGCGAATCGAGTATCTACCATTGTATATTTTAATTAATAAATTAATACTTGCACATATTTAAGATACAAAATACGGGTTTTAAATATTTTTATTTAAAATACATATCATAAAATACAGTCGGCTGTTAACTGTAAGAATTACGTTACATTAACACTTTTAAATGTACTGACAAACAGCCTCTTTAAGGAAAATAAATGAAACTAATTTTGCTTATGAAAGCTATTGAACACTGCCGAACGCTATGTTTTCATTATAAGCACTCATAGCGCACTAATATAGTTAAAAGTATTTATTTAAAATGTATTTTGAAGCCTTATTCAAAATACAAAATACAGTGCACTATATTTGAAATACTAATAACAAATTACATTTTTGAAAGTACAAGTACCAAATACAAAGTATGTCGGTATTTGGTTTTCAAATTCGTATTTTAATTACAAGAAATTCAAATACTACCCAAGCCTGCAGACAGCAATACACTGACTAGTAAAGAATACCGTTATTCCACACTGGTTAGGAAGAAAGAAAATAAATTTGTTCCAGACGTTTCAGTACTATAAAAAAAAATGCCGTTCACTACAGGAAAGACTGATGGGCAGCAGAAGCTTAGTAAGAGGTAGCATATTTGCACCCTTTTAAATTAAATCACTTAATAATCGCAGGTAGACTAAATTGACATTTGTCTATTATGTTATAAGAACTATCCAAAACTACCGCCTACAATATTTATTGTTAAAGTTCCGGATGTACGCAGTATTGACTTGGTTTTAATTTAAACGTGTATTAATAGCAAACATTGAAAAATTTACATTTGCACCGTTTGGATCTCGCATAGGTTAAAGATTTTCTAGCTAGTGATACTAGCTGGGACTGTGTGAGGCCAAAAATCAAAGTGGTCTTCGCCGTACATTTCTTAACATGTATATTAATTTTCGCAGTAATGGCATGGAGAAAGAAGCTGAATTGAGCGTGAACGGCGAGTACTCCCAGGGCTTCAGTGGTGGCCTGATCGAGGAACTGGCGGACTTATTCGACGGCGAGCTGAAGCCCGTTGCGCCGAAAGCCCAGAAGAAAGTACCCATGCCACCAGAGTAAGTTTTAATTTAATATAACTTTTAACACTTTTCGGAACGTCCTGCCATTCACCTGATCTTAAGTTTGATCGAACTCGACTTTGTTTTATATATTAACTAGCGACCCCGACCCAGGCTTCGCACGGGTGCAATATACATATAAACCTCTTGAATCATACTATCTATTAAAAAAAACCGTATCAAAATCCGTTGCGTAGTTTTAAAGATCTAAGCATACATAGGGACGGACAGACGGCTGGAAGCATGTTTTATACTATGTAATGAAGCTGAGATATACAGTTTGGTTTGGTTTTCCTTGTACAAATCTATACTAATATTATAAAGCTGAAGAGTTTGTTTGATTGTTTGTTTGTTTGAAAGCGTTAATCTCAGGAACTACTGGTTCAAATTGGAAAATTATTTTTGTCTTGGATATTCCATTTATTGAGGAAGGCTTTAGGCTATAAAACATCACGCTGCGACCAATAGGAGCGAAGCATCAATAAAAAATGTTTTGAAATCGGGGAAAAATGATTCATCTATACTAATTAATCATATATAACAGAAATTGACGCGGACAAAGTCGCGAGCAACAGCTAGTATTAGTATAAATAAATGAGCGGTACTTTTTGTGATTTAGCCTGGATCTAAGCCAGTGGCTGTCGCGCGAGCGCTGGTCTTCCGAGAGTTCGAGCTCGTCGGAGGACGAGGGCGGGGCCGTGTTCGCGGCGCCGCCCCCCGATCCGCGCCCCACCGCGCAGTTCACGCCCGAGGAGCTCGAGATGGTGAGACATCTTTATGGGCCTTGAGGCCAGTGGCCGAGCCAGTAGTAATAAGGCAGTCCATTAGCTTAAGGCCAGGCCAGTAAGTTCCAACCAATTTAAATTACTGGCTTATAAATTCGTTTACTGACTTTGTTCGGCTACTGGCCCTGTGCAATTGGTTTGTTTTCATTACCACGAAGCAGTAGGGTCACCTTACGGATCTTCTAAAGTTTAAATCTTTCCAGGCATTTGACGAAAAATGTTTTAGTGAATTAGTAAATCCATATTCTATTGTTTTATTTTATGATCCGTAATAATTTTGAATCAAACATAATTAGTGTTTGGTCGCATCCTTACTAATATTATAAATGCGAAAGTGAGTTTGTTTGTTTGTTTATTTGTTTGTTTGTTTGTTACGCTTTCACGCCGTAACTACTTAACCGATCATTATGAAATTTTGCATACAAGTTCTCTGGAGTACGGAGAAGGACATTGGCTACCTTTTATCCCGAGAAAAAGTACTATTCCCGAGGGATAGACATTGACGCGGGCGGAGCCGCGGGCGAAAGCTAGTATTCTATATGCCTTCTTTTTATTCAGTTGCGAGAGGCGAGACGACAAGAGCAGGCGAACAATCCCCATTACTTGAAGGACGACTCGCCGCGCTCCTACCAACAAGAAGACATTCCCGTCGCTGAAATCGCGCTAGAAGTACCGCTCCAAATACACAGTAAGTTTAAATACGTCACACACCGCCGCCACAGTCAAATATGACTGTTAAAAAGTAGCTATCTGTAGCCGAATTACGTCTCAGCTGGTCACGACGCGTCATGAAGAGATCTAAAGATCACATGACAAAGCCCTAAATATTGCTACGTGGTTAGGGTTCAGGATTTGGAGTAAAATTTAAAGTTCTTCGGAAGGAATTTATTAGTGATGAGCCCCTCACTCGTGATGCACCTCGTTTGAGTTCCTCGTCGCGTCGAATTGAGGGAGTACTCGTTTTTCAATCTTGAACCATTTCATTTTCGTTGAGGGCCTAGTCGAGGGCGAGGCGCGTGCGTATATTTCTTACTGCTTTCTCACTGATGCACGCACACGCGTGAGGTGTGTGAGTGAGGTATCGTTGGCAGCCAGACACTAATTCCCTATAAAACATTATGAACGTTATTTACATAACATAAGCGTTCAATTTACAAACGGGCGCGTAAACCTCTTGTGACGATTGTTGTCGCCCTTTCTCATTCACTCATTCAGTACGAAGCGGCAATGCTGCGAGATGTCGCGAGGCGGCTGCGCGCGCCGGCCGCGAACCAAACCAACGCCACGTTGCCGCTTTGCGAGCGAGCGCTTCACCTCGCCTCAAACGAGAGGCTCGTCGCGAGTACCTCGCGAGGGAAAATGAGGTCCTCCCTCGTTTTCATTTAAAAAGTATGAGTTACACATCGCTACAATTTATTCATTACGGAATCGCAACACTGACACCTAAATGGTCTTTCAACATGTCGAATATCCAATACGCAAAGCACTCGTGGTTCCGATTCATTGCTTAGAAATTATCACTATTATCCATTGCGCTCGAAGTGAACTTCCGAAAACCACGATCGACTGATTGTCTCCTCGTCTATTCACTTATTTACGCCTTGTTCCATTATAATCTTATGAGTAGAGATAGTATCTCGACAGCCGATATAAATAGAATTCGAGACTTTGTGAATAAAATACATATGCGTGAAAAAGATATTAGTTGAAAGCTGTTAAGGACCCCAAATGATATAGGATTAGGCTTGGCAAAGCAAATATAAAATTACTTACATACAACACATTTCCGTTATAAAGTAGCAAATAGGTGGCGAACTGGAAGCTCCACAGGAGTGGCTGAGCACGACGTGAAGCTTAAAATTACATTTTTTTTTAACGTGAAGGCGCTTATATTGCGCAAACACTTTGCACAAATCTATGTCGAAAACGCTGGTTAGTTGCCTTTCTTTCAGTGGTTTAAGTGTGTATTTATCTTTTTCAGCTAAGAGATCTGATAAGTACTTAATATCTAGAGAAAGCTCAAAGAAAACGAAGAAAGAGAAACGGCCGTCCAAGAAGCGAAAGAGCAAAAAAGATAGACATTCCACTGAATCTGACAGCGACGGTAAGTTTCTCTATTATTATTTCACTTAAGTAGAGTCAATGCATTTTAAGACAAGTTCTGACCGGACATGACATTTATTGCAGTAGTGTGCGCAAGAAGTATACCATATGGAGATCTCACCTTCATTAAACATAATGAAGACAACGTTTTTAACCTTGAAGACGACCCGTGTGTCCTCGGTCTTCCCGTACTGTGTGTATGTAAAGGACATGAACACTATCTTGCTCATTTATACAGACGGTACGGAAAGAGAAAGTCGAAATGTAGACTCCCGGTCTCGAGTTTTTTACAGCACTAACAGTAGAGTTTCATACAAAAAATCTAAAACTGCTCAAATTGATACGTTTACGAGTTGCTAAGTGTGCGGCGACGTTTATTCTGTGTCATGGTCCCCGACACTTAACAACAGAAGTGTTATCACGCGGGTTTTCTATGAAAACAAGCGTTGCCTCAGTTAAGCATACTACAAACGCAACACAATTGAGTAGAAACTCCTTTGGTCAAAGTTTCACTAGGACTTCTCACTTTACATGTTAGAATAGCACACGTCGGCATTTTTCGTTTATTTTTGCATGTAAATATCATTTTTGTTCCTTTAACGATCGCGTGATAAACTACTTAGGTGATGGTTTCTAATGTTTTCGCGATTGTTAAACATTTAAATAAAATCACTTTAATACGGTATTATCGCGTATATTACATTACTATTTATAGCCGTGTGGTTTCTGGCAGAGTAGAATAGGACTACTCCATGTCTTCCCATGGATGTCGTAAGAGGCGACTTAGAAAAAATAAGCTAAACAAAGCTCATAAACATCAATGAGACCTCTCCAACCCGTCTGGCCAGCGAGGGGAGTGTAGGCATAATCCTCTGTCTACTCTGGCCAAGTATGGCTCCGGTAGTACAGAGAGAGTCATGCTCCTCTGACACCAGGGTGTGCATGGTCGATTGACCGTGACACCTACTCAAAATGATGATGATGATGATGCTCCTCCCGTGGAGACTAAAAAGATCTGATAATGATGATGATGGCCGTATTAAAGTGATTTTATTTAATTGAACTACTTAGGTGTCAAGTGAGCTGATCGAGCGCATTGTCGGGGCGCGTGCCGGGCCCTTGCCATTCCTAACCCTTGTTGTTCTATGGTCCCCCCAGAGTATGGCGGCGCGAGCGTGCGGCCGGCCGTGGCTGCGGGCGGCGAGCTCCCGGCGGGCGCGGCCCTTTCGGATGACGAGCCGCCGCCGCCCGGCGATGACCCCCATCGCGCGCTCGACCTCGACCTCGACATGTGAGGCTACTATTATCTCACCTCATCTTTGAACGCAAAGAACAAAAAAAAACAAAAAGCAAAGAACGCACAGGCGTTCTTTGCTTTTTGACTTTGTAGTCTATATTTTGTTTTAGTCTCTATAGTCTATATTTTATTCGTAAGAAACTAAAGTAAATTGTGACAAACAAGGGTTAACATAATACTTTTTGGTTAGGGCAATATTTTGAATCCAGAGCGGAACGAAGGAGTCTAGCATAGAATCCCTCGTTACTCCTGAGAGAAGCGAGGGGTTTAGAGTATGTTGCCCGAAGTAAAAGTATTGTTAGTCCCAAGACACATTCTGCTTTTCACCTGCCTATATGACAAAAACAATATTTGTGTTTTTATACCCAAGGGGAAAAACAATAATTGTGAGTTAAAAAACTTTTTAGTCCCTTGGGAATAAAAACGTATTTTAGACCCTATATACAGGCCACCGCGCTTTGTTTTTTGAATAGATGAAATGATTTTTTAAATCGTATATTGTGCGCGAGCTGAAAGGTTCTCTTTATCATGCATTTTTTTTCTACATGTTTTTATCTACCTATATTTTATTTAACCAACCAACGAGCACTTGATACATTTTGACAAGAAATATTACAATTTCTTTTTGTAAGTGTTTTATTTTGCATTCACAATTCTTAATATAATAAGAAATATTACTGTTATAGCTGTAGCGTTTTGTGTAGTTATTTTATGGTGGTATGGAACCACCATAAAACCTTGGTGTGATTCCGACTTCACTTGGCATGGAGTATCTGAGGTCCGAAACTTTGCGCCCATTAGTGTGAAGGGAACTAACGAAAAAGACACCTGTTTGATAAACAAGCATGTTGTTTTGGTATATATGCATATGATAATAATAATTATAGAGCATACCTTTAAAATATTTTTGAAGCTAAGCACTAAGCTATATAAATATCTTTGCCTCGTAATCGTCATAATAAGACAAATGTAATTTTTCATGGTATCGGGTAAGATAATTTAAATTCTGTTTCCTCTTCAGGCCCCTCCGCGAAGAAGAATTATTAACGTCCAGAATAAATCAGTACCCGTCTCCCGAGAGTGGTCTTTTAGATAAGAAAGCAAAAGAAAAGAAAAACAAATCATCCGCCAAAGACGGCGAAAAGACTAAGAGAAAGAAGGAGAAGAAGTCTAAACACAACAAAGACTTAGATTTAATGTTATCAGAGTCTGGCAAGAACGCGGACGAAGGCCTGCTTATAGAGGAGCTGAGCAAGCCGGGCGAAGATGCCGCGAAGGGCGCGGGTGACGGGGAACAACTAGTCGACAACCACGTCAAGAGCAGTAAGACTGACAAACATAAGAAGTCCAAGAAGGATTCTAAAGACAAAGAGCTCAAGAAAAAGAAGACTTCAAAGAAAGGTAGGAATAAAAACATACATCCCATAATTCTGCACAAACAAAGCTTTTAGAAAAGCCAACTTTTATTTCCAACTTGTTTTTATGACCTGTCCCAGACTCATAATGATATGTATTCACACGTAGGAAACCATAAGCTACTTTTTCTTGGCCCTAAGCGACTCGAGGACCCCTCACCTTAACTAGAATTCATCTTCAGAATTTCTTCTCTTTTAGGACTACGTTGTTGTGCTTATATTTACATAGCAAAAGAGATGTTACTAAATTGAAAATCCACTAGTGATGCTTATTTGGTGTGGATGCGTTTTTGTTGCGGATTATGAAAAAACCTGGTCTGTTATAAATAAATAACGCACAATATTTTCAAAACTTAATTTTCTATTTCATTATTTCAGATAAACACGAAACAAAGATCGGCTACGAGGAAGCTTTAGGTATTTCTACTCCCAGCAAGGAAGTTGTATAGTGTAAACTGTGGATTATGTAATTGTCCTCGATTATCTTCACTTTCCCCGCTCGTCTCAGTGCAATCATTATTTGAACAATTAAGTAATATTTTGTTACGATTAGTTCAATATAAATTATATATGTAGGCATTGTTTTCATTCTTATTACAAATGAACCATGACCATTTAACTAATTATATAATATTCCTAAGTCTATATTGTAACAAAGGTAAAAAGATATAATCATGTACAGTTTATTAAAAACTATTAATGCATTAAAACGTGGTTATGTTTTTCCGATAAAATTGATCTAATATGTATAACAAACTCGTACAAATTTCGCAATATTGTTTACAAAAAATGTCAACAAAAGGGTTAAACGTTAACAACTTTTCTTCCTCTTGCGGCGGCCGCCCCCCACGGAGTCGCACACGCCGCCGCGGCCCGGCCCGCCGCCCCCGCCTCCCCCGCCGCCGCCATCGCCGCCCTTCTTCACAGAGATTGCCACCTAATGGATGACAACATTTATACTCAGGCGTGTCTTTACTTGATTTTTGTCTATAAAGGTTGAGGGCACTTTGCCCTCGCCTCAAATGCCCGGTGAAGTAGCGAAAGCTCTCTTGGAGCTAACTAGTCATTTAAAAAAAAAAATTTGGTGGTCACGTCGTCTGCCGTATACATGCCGATTATCTTCTTTCCGCACCAAATTGCGGCAGTTTTACTGAAAGGCGACGATCTTTCAGAAAAATTGCCACAATATGGTGTAGTCATCAAAATCGGTATAACGTTAGAAAGGGGCCGTGAAAGAGTCACGCATTCAACTACTCATACTCCATAATGCTAGTTGTCTCTGTAGGTTTTATATATAATGTGAATATTACTTTTGTGATATCATACATGATGGCATAAGAAAAACAATCTTGAGAAAAGTCAAAGTCCTCAAAATACCTCTAAAAAGGTCCACCCTTCTTAATTGTCCATAAATCTACTTAATTATCCCCTTAATTTGGGGAGAAAACCCCAAAATTGGGTTAGGCGCACTTAATCAGCCTAGTACTTGATAGTGATGTGCCGTTTCGAGAAACGAGAGAATATTCTCGTGAAAACATTGGAAACAATTGTACATGTTGTTTAGATTCTAAAGTATGATCACGATTGAAATAAATGTATGTTTTAGATTGATTAATCAACCAAAAACAACAAAAAAAATATGTATAGCTCCTGTATAGGGCCTAGATACCGGTATACTGGTGTACCGGTAAAAGTTTTGGTATTTTGATATCGGTATTTGAGGAAAATACCTTTTATATTCAATCACTTAATACGGTTTTATCGCGTTCCTTACATTATTTTTACACTCGACGTTTAAAACCGTATTAAGTGATTAAATTAAAATGTGTAACAATCACAAAAACATTATAAAATACCTTTATTTCGGCATTTCGAAAAAAGTGAACTTTTATTGCTAGGGTGTTTAATAGTATGCAGAACGCTCGATTTCAATAGTTTATAGTGTTTATACTGCTGATGAGTTATTAATCTATACATATAATAAAACAGTAAAAATATTTTGTCTGTACATTTAGAATTTTTGACTGAAATGGATAGAGGGACATTTTAAAAGGATAATAGAAAGCAAAAAAATTTTTTTCGAATTTCTTGTCTGTCTGTCTGTCTGTCTGTCTGTCTGTCTGTATGTATGATCGCGATTATCTCCGAAAATACTGAACCGATTTACTTCAAACTTTCACCAATTGCTTTGTTTTAACTCAGCTAAACATCTAAAGTTTGTTTCATCAAAATCGGTTCATTAAAAAAAAAGTTATCGTCATTTGAATGAACTCAAGGCATTAGTTTGCCTGCAAATATACACGGTGAATTTTTTATCGTTTTGGACCCTTAAAGGGGTGACTCAGACCATCAAAATGAACAACTTTTCCTATGGGAACAATGCTGGGAACTCAAAAAAAAATTCGACATTCCCATACAAACTGGCCGGGCGGCGGGACTCATTTTTATGGAAATGACGATTTTTTTTTTGAGTTCCCAGCATTGGTATAGAAAAAGTTGTTCGTATTGATGACCTGGTCCAAACTGTTCCTGAGGGATGGACACTAACGGCGGCGGCGTAGCCGCGAGCAAACGGCAAACCAACCGAAACTGCTGCGCCTAGAAACTTGAAATTTGGTACAGGGGTTCTTTTAATGATGTGAGTGAGCGCTAAGAAAGGATATTAAGAAATTAACTTCTAAAGGGGTAAAATTTATATGGAATTTTCTCATTTCTGGACTTAGAAGTATGAAAGTAGGTATATAAGTTCTTGATTAAAATTGAAAAAGATGTGTGTAGGTAGATGAAATTTGCAAAATTCCCTCCATAAGGCGTCAAATGGGGGTGGGTGGGTATTATAAACATTGTATGGAAATTTTCTCATTTTTGGACTTAGACGTATGAAAATAAGTATATAAGTTCTAGGTTACAATTAAAAATATCTGTGTAGGTAAAATGGACGATATTTTATCCTGAAGGGGTAAAATAGCGGGGTAAAGATTGTATAGGATTTTTTTTTTTTTTTTTATGTATATCCGACGGCAAACGAGCAGACGAGCCACCTGATGGAAAGTGGTCACCGTCGCCCATGGACATCTGCAACACCAGAGGAGCTGCTGATGCGTTGCCGACTCTTAAGATACCTGTAAACACGCCTTTTGAAGGACCTCAAGTCATAGCACACAGGGAAAACCTCGGGAGGGAGTCCATTCCACAATCTTGCTGTACGAGGAAAAAAGCCACGTGACGCTCTGACATTTTTGGAGACCCAAGTGTCAAGGATGTGGGGATGGACTTTACTCCTGTGGCGAGCGGTGCGGTGGTAGAAAGGTGACGGTGGCACCAATTCAAAAAGTTCTTCAGAACACTCCCCAATGTATAGACGGTAAAATACACACAGAGAGCCAACGTCTCTCCGTAGACTGAGGGTGTCTAAATCATCTGTGAGTGTGGGATCGTCGATAATACGAATTGCCCGGCGTTGGATGGAATCAAGAGGAAGGAGTTGGTATTGAGGTGCACCAGACCAGATATGATAAAACAGATCCTTGGGGGACGCCAGCATTGATGGGCATGATATCGGAGCATAATCCGTCTACAACGACCTGAATGCTTCGCCCGGATAAGAAACTAGCGACCCACAAGCATAGTCCCTCAGGAAGCCCGAAAGATGGTAACTTCGCGAGAAGAGCCTTATGCCAGACCCGGTCAAAAGCCTTTGTGACATCTAGACTAAATGCCAGTGCTTCTCCGTTGCTCTCGATGGCGGCTGCCCATCGGTGCGTTAAGTACACAAGAAGATCACCAGCACTACGCCCGTGGCGGAACCCGTATTGACGGTCACTAATTAGCTGATGATCTTCAAGGTAACCAAGGAGCTGGATGTTTATCACACGCTCCATCACCTTAGAGAGCAGGGAGGTTATCGCAATAGGCCGATAGTTAGACGGGTCTGTGCGGTCACCCTTTTTAGGAATAGGGTGAACGTAGGCTACTTTCCACGAAGACGGGACTTTTCTTGAGGTGTAAGACAGTGAGAATAGGCGTGCTAACACCGGAGCCAACTCAGGGGCGCATGTTTTGAGCACAATTGCTGGAATGCCATCAGGCCTGCTGGACTTCCTGACGTCGAGGGAAAACAGAGCACGTCGCACTGCACTTTGAGTGAACCGAATTTCCCGCATTGAGTGCTCGCATCGCGGTAAAAAGGGCGGCGATGCTCTTCCGTCGTCAAGGGTAGAATTTGACGCAAAGAGAGTAGCCAAGAGATCGGCCTTCTCTTTTGCGGAGTGAGCCAGCGAGTCCTGACGATTGTGCAGAGATGGAAGTGAAGGGCGACAGAAATTCCCCTGCGCTGCCTTAGCAAGAGACCAGAATGCTCTACTCCCGGAGGGATAGCCAACCAGTCTCCTACCAATGCGCGCAGTGTGCGCAAACTTTGCTGCAGTGGTCTGCTTCTTGTAGGCTCTTGAAGCTGCGTTGAACCGCTTCTTCAAATCAGAAGTATTACGATCCTTGACATTTCGCGCAGCAACCCAGGCTTCGTAGGCTTCGCGCTTGAGGTGGGCGGCATGCAAAGACGAGCAACGAAACCAAGGTTGAGACCGCCCTCCGATACGAACCGCCGAGCTGGGAATGTAGCACTCCATGCCCAGCAGTATCGCTTCGGCGACAGCTTTCGCACAAATGTCAGGATTTTCTGATGAGAAGCACAACCGTCTCCAATGGTAGGATGCATAAAACTCTCGCAATCCATCCCAATCTGCTGACCTATAATGCCACACACGACGCATACCAGGTGGTCTGGATTGCGTGGTCTGACCGGATGGAACCACAGCACGTACCAGGCAATGATCCGAGGTTCCTAGAGGTTCCATCACGGAATACCTGGTAATCGTTTGGATGTGAGGTCAGCAGAAGATCCAACAAAGTAGGGTTGTGTCCTTCAATATAAGGTATTCTGGTAGGACCATCAACTAACTGGTTGAGGTCATTTGTTACAGCAAAGTTGTATGCAGCCTTCCCAGCGTAGTCGGTCTTCAGTGATCCTAGCCACTCAAAGTGGTGAGCGTTGAAGTCCCCTAGGATCACTACCTCCGCCGATGGGTGCTGCTGGAGAATTTCGTCTATGCCCTTCTGTACATGCCCGAGAAGTCGGTCTGTTTCGGCATCACCGCTATGGGACCTGTAAAGGCACGCATAGAACCGGATGCGGTCACCGTGATCTACGCGCGCCCATAACAATGACAGGTTTCTGTCTTCAAGGCTGCTGAGACGTCGACAACATACATCCTCCCGTACGTACATACACACCCCAGCATTGGGCATAAACTTGTGCTCCAAGCTGAAACCGGGATACAAGAGATATGTGACGTCGGTAGGAGAGGAAATTTGTGTCTCAGTCAGGAAAAATAGAGCCGGCTTAGTCGTCTCCAAGTGATGATGGACGACATTGAGGTTGGAATGCATTCCTCTGACGTTGAAGAAGTCCACATTGAATGTGGAAGGGGGTGCCGCTGTAGAAACATGTTTTCTATTTTTCGATCTTGCCATAAAAAAGGTGGTTAACAGGGAAAAAATTGAGGATTGCCGTAGTTACGACAGTTACATAGGCAAAGTTAAGGAATGATGGCCCGCAATGAATGACCAGTGAGGTGCGCTGCTGGCACGGACTACTTATTTCTAGACTTAGAAGTATGAAAATAGGTAAACAAATTCACGATTACAATTGAAAAAGATCTGTGTAGGTCAACTAGAAAAAAATCCCCCAGAAGGGAGTTTGTTCGGAAATTTTCTCATTTCTGGACTATGAAGTATGAAAATAAATAGGTATGTAAGTTCTTGATTACAATTAAAAAACATATATGTGGGTGAAATGGACAAAATTCACTCCTAAAGGGGTAAAATGGGAGGATAAAGGTTTTATGGAAATTTTCTCATTTCTGGACTTAGAAGTATAAATAATATCCATACTTTCATACTAATACTAATATTATAAATGCGAAAGTAACTCTGTCTGTCGTTTTTTTACGCTTCAACCATTGAACTGATTTGGATGAAATTTGGTATGGAGGTGTGAGGCCCGAGGAAGGACATAGGGTATGTTTGATTCCGGGAAATTCTACTGTTCCCGAGGGATCGACACTAACGCGGGTGGAGCCGCGGGCAACAGCTAGTCATGAATAATGTCGCGAAGCTCCCAGAACAGAATAGTCTAGAACTTTTCCGAACATTGTCTGTCGCGCTCATACATCTTCCATCCTGCTCACACATATGTGTTCTATCCCGCTCATACACATACTCGAATATTCTGGAATGTTTTGGTTGTCGGCCGTCGGTACCGGAAGTACATGGAACTTTCTAGAGACCCATAAGTCAGTATATAAGGGAGCGGACGTGGCGATCGTTAATCGATTCCGGTTTGTGCAGTCGATCCGAGCAGACGTGTTGTCGCGGCACGCTCTCTCAGTGAGACTGTATTTATTGGAACTACTGTTCGTTTGTGTTTTGTTGTTTCGGCCCACTGTCGTCGGAGACTCTGCCCACAAAGTGATTTAATCGCCACGTGGTAATTGTCCCCGTCGGCTCTGTGCGGAAATCGCAGGCTCCAACGCTCAGTGCGATTGCTCGGCCAGGCGTATCCTGGGATCGAGCCCATTAATTCCGACTTGTGTTCCAGCTGCAGCTCGTCGACCACTTGGACCCTGTGGGCGGCGAGGTTCCTGTCTACGCTTCGACGCCACACGTGTTCTTTTTAAGAACGCACGTGTTCGTTAGAACGCGCGTGTTCTTTTCTCGAACGCGCTTCGTGGCGTATACGCGGATCGGTCTGTCCTTTTCAGGGCAAGTACTGACCGTAAGTGTTTCTCGACTAACTTCTACGCCTTGCCCACCTGCGCACACTGTGCGTCGGTGGAGAAGTCCTCGCTTTTAGCCGAGGCCGTGCTTCGAGTGATCGTGTTGCGGTGTTCTACGCCAATACGGGTCACTCGTAGTTTACGTAGTGCTGACCCTGGCGCTAGCCTTTACCCCTTCAGGGTAACGGCAACTACAGGACGGGCTCTGGAGCACTTGGCCTTGGGGGATCTCCTAGTCAAGCCAGAGTATCGGTTAGGTAGTTAAGACCTAGGTTCGTCCCGCTTGCACTATCAAGGTTGGCAGCGGTTAGTAGGCAGGTTCCGTTGTAGTTTGTAAGTAGGGCGGTAGGGTTCCCTCTGCGCCACCCAACAGAGGATAGGGCGTTAGGGCTCTGAGTTCACCCCTCAGAGACGTTAGGTTCTTTAGGGCCACGTTTTTACCCCAACGCGAACCCTCCATGCGGCCTTCGTAATGGCTGCCATCCCCTCCGATTACGAACTCCTCAAAGAGTTCGTAATCAACAATCCTTCTCTTAGGAAGGATTATAACGCATACAAGCGCAAGTACCGTGCTCGTATCGCCCGCGGCATCTCTCGCGAGGATCTCATCACCGATGGGTCCACAGACGTGACGCGTCCCCGTTCCCCCGTGGTATTTTCTGCCCCGGGTTCCCCCTCTCCG
Source organism: Elegia similella (assembly GCA_947532085.1). Classification (NCBI taxonomy): domain Eukaryota; kingdom Metazoa; phylum Arthropoda; class Insecta; order Lepidoptera; family Pyralidae; genus Elegia; species Elegia similella. The sequence continues at coordinate 16,507,631 of OX383927.1, read as the reverse complement.
ACCGCGACCGCGACCGCCCTCCCCGGTAATAGATACGACGGCCTCCCCGTAGATGAGACCGACTACTATTACACCGACGACCCGGCTGAGACCGCCGCTCAGCCCTTCGAACCCCGATACCCAGCTGCGACGTTAGAGACTGTCCTCGAGTCCGACGATATGGAGACGGAGACAGCCTCCCAGCAGACGCCCCCCTCTGGACAGGACCCCGAGCCAGAGCAGCCGCAATGCTCCGACGACGACGATTACACCGTCGTCACCGGAGCAAAGCGCCAGCGTAAGGCGAAGGGCTCCGAGAAAGAGCCTGCCCCTAAGGCACTTAAAACCGCGAACGGCTCATCCGTCGCGAAGACTCCCTCCCAGCCCGCCCCATCTTCCACCGGAAGGAAGCCCCGACCACCTCCGATGGTGGTCCTACGCGACCCTAAGCAGTGGGAACCGCTTTCCCGCTCGCTAAATGCACAAAAGGTGCAATACACGCGCGCGTCCACCAACCGCGACGGTAATATCGACATAAATGTCAAGTCCATGGAGGACTACCGTTCCCTCACCCGCCTCCTTAACGAGCGCCAAATCCCTTGGCACTCATTCGGCCTACCTGAGGACCGCAAACTTAGGGCGGTCATTAAGGGCATCCCCGTCTCGACTTCGGTCGAATATGTAAAAGAGACCCTTGTCTCTCAGTCACTCCCCGTAAACGAGGTCCACCGCATGTACGGGAAAAAGAAAACCCCGTACCCAATGGTGCTAGTTGTCTTAGACAACACACCGGAAGGTAAGGGGATTTTCCAAATCTCGTCGTGCGCTGGGCTAACCTCGTTTAAAGTCGAGCCCCCCCACAAGCGTGGCATTATCGGTCAATGCCACCGCTGCCAATGTTACGGGCGCTCGGCCCGTAACTGTCATGCCCATCCCAGATGCGTGAAGTGTTTGGGGGATCACGGCACAGCGGACTGTGAAAGAGTCCGCAGTGCGGAGAACGAGACTCAGGCGGCCTGCGTACTTTGCGGGCAGGAAGGCCACCCCGCCAACTGGCGGGGGTGCTCAAAAGCCCCCAAAGCGAGCAGGAACGCCTGGGGCTCAAAATCCTCGCAAAATGCTGCCCCCCAAACATGCACAAATCGTGCCCCCCAGGCGCCGGCGCCCACCGCCCCCCAACCCCTTATGAGCAGCCAAGCTGCCTTCCCCCCTCTGAAGCAGAGACAGCCGGTGTCTCGCTCAGAAGCCCCAAAGGTTCCAACGGGGAACCGCGCTCCCCCCAGCAGGCCCCCACCTCTGATGCGCCACAGCGCTCCTCCGGCTAGCCGGGACCAGGACACTCTGGCCTTCGGAGTGGTTCTCGACATTGCGCGAGAAACACGTGAGGACCGCGCCGAGATCCTCGAAATGGGTCACGCCATTCTCGAGACAAACGGCGACGCTTACGCGATCTTGGAAATCGTATTCCAACACCGTTTCCTAATGGAAAGATTAGAAAACGCGCCCTTCCTCGCGCGTTACTTCCCCTCGCGTTAATATGGGTAGTCTCAATAAGAGAATCAAACCCCGCTCCCTCACTATCGCGTACTACAACGCGAACGGAAAATTCACCGATGTGAAACCCCTCATCCAGGAGTTTCTTACAACACATCAGGTGGACATTTTCCTTGCACAAGAGACCTTTTTGAAGCCCCACCACCGCAATCCTCGGATTGCAAATTACAACATCATCCGTAATGACAGATTACGCACCCAAAAGGGTGGCACAGTAATCTACTACAAAAGGTCACTTCACTGCACCCAGCTAGACCCCCCAGCCCTTACAAATATCGAGTGCTCCCTCCTCCGGATAGCCATGACCGGTCATGCGCCTATCAACATTGCCTCGATTTACCTCCCCTGTAAAAAGACGTTGCTCCGTAGCGACCTCGAATCCCTCTTCTCGCTGTCAAATTCTACCATTTTAGCTGGAGATTTTAACAGCAAGTCAGTCCGCTGGCACTCTGTCACGAACTCGCCCAACGGTCTTATCCTAGAGAGTCTCCATGACGAACTAGATTTCGACGTTGTGGCCACGTTAGCTCCCACGCGTTACTCAAGAGGGACAAAACCCCAGCGTTCTTGACATTGCCCTCCTTAAGAACATCACCCTTCAGGTGTGTTCAGTAGAGGTCCACCCTGACATCTCCTCCGACCACCGACCTGTAGTGTTACAACTAGGACCGACAGACAACGGACGTATAGTGCATACAAGGACGGTGACTGACTGGAAGAAACTTGGAAAAGTTATCAACCAGCCAACACCGCACCTGGATGCAATCCCTGACATAATCACCACGACTGACGACACTGACAGCGCAATCTCCTCTCTCACCAGCCACCTGCAAGCTTCCTACAAGGAATGCTCTCGGGAAGTCCCTTCTGTGGATCCCACCCACAGAATGGAACTCCCCGAGGATATGCGGCAGCTGTTGACAGAGAAGAATCGCGCTTCACGCTTACATGACAATTATCCCACCGCAGAGGCCCGTGCCCACCTTCGTTTCTTGCAACGGCGATTCAAGGAACGCATCGCGGAAATTAGGAACGAACGCTGGGGCGATCTCCTTGCCGAGATGACGCCCTCCCATCAGGCATACTGGCGACTAGCCAGAAGCCTCAAGACCGACACGGTTGCGGCCACTCCCCCCCTCACGCGTCCAGACGGCTCCATCGCCTTCGATGATGACGAAAAAGCTGAATGCCTAGCAGACAGCCTGGAGAGCCAATGCTCCCCTAGTCGTGAGCCAGTAGACCCCGATCACCTTCGCGAGGTGGAATCGAACGTAGAACGCTTCGTGGCTTCTAAGACGATCCCACCAAATACCCCCCTAGCCCCGACGACACTTGACGAAGTGAAGTCAATCATCCGCGATCTCAAACCCCGAAAAGCGCCCGGCGCTGACGGACTCTCGAACGGAGTGCTCAAATGCCTCCCACAGACCCTCCTCCTCCTGCTCGTAAGCATCTTCAATGCTTGTCTTGCAAATTGCACTTTTCCAGCCGCCTGGAAAGAAGCAATCGTGATCGGAATCCCCAAACCAGGCAAAGACCTGAAGAACCCCTCCTCCTACCGGCCTATCAGTCTTTTGAACTGCATAGGCAAGATCTACGAACGGATCATCCTTAAAAGACTCAAGGACTACGTAGAGTCCAAAAGTCTTATCCCCGATGAACAGTTTGGATTCCGGGCCAAACACGCGTGTCACCACCAACTGCACCGCCTCACGGAGCATATTCTCAAGTTGAGAAATTGGGGACGTCCTACGGGAGCACTCTTCTTCGATGTAGCGAAAGCCTTCGACAAAGTCTGGCATTCGGGCTTGATATCCAAGTTGTCCAACTTGGGCCTGCCGGATAGTCTCGTGCACATCATACGAGACTTTTTGTCGAATCGGTCTTTTCGGTACAGAGTAGAGGGATGCCTCTCGAGGCCCCGTCCCATTAGAGCCGGCGTCCCGCAAGGCGCTGTTCTCTCGCCCCTCCTTTATTCGCTGTACACAAGCGATATCCCAAAGACCCCAAATGTAGAAGTGGCACTATTCGCCGACGATACGGCCCTCTACACGTCCCATCACCTTAAAACGGTCATCGTGAATCGTCTTCAGTCCGCCGTGGACGCTCTCGGCGGGTGGTTCAAGAGGTGGCGCATCGAAGTTAATCCGGAGAAAAGCACAGCTGTGTTTTTCTCAAAGGATAACCAAGCTGTGTCACGTCGAAAAATCACCATGTCCGGAGCCGAACTCCCCTCGTTAGGATCAGTATCGTTGTACGGAAAGCCCATTCAGTGGGCAGGCAAGGCTAAATACCTTGGAGTCGTACTCGATAGCGCGATGACCTTCGGCCCCCACATCACCAAAGTCCGCAACCACGCCGCCTTCGTATTAGGCCGTCTCCACCCCATGATAGGCAATGCTAAGATGTCACTTAGAAATAAGTTGACACTCTATAAGCTTTGCGTCCGCCCTATCATGACCTACGCCGGCGTAGTCTTCTCCCATATCGCGCCCTCCCACATCGATCGGCTGCAACGCTTGCAGAACCGCTTCGTCACCCGAGCCACGAATACGAGTAACCAACGGTACTTGCGCATGACAGACTTACACCGTGACCTAGACCTCCCATCCATTCGCGGCTATCTCAAAAACGCCTCCAAGCGTTACTTTGAGAAAGCCGCACGCCACCCCAACCCGTTAGTAGTGCAAGCTGCTAACTACTCCCCCAACTTACACGATACGACCTTACGTCGTAGACGTCCTAGGAACGTACTTGACGATCCCGATGATCCTATTGACATCGCACAAGCCCGCCCCGACCCCTCTTCGGCTCCGAATAGCCAGAGGAATCCCACTATCCGACCCCGTCGCACTCGCCACCGGAATAGAGTGCGTAGAGTAGGATTAGCTCCGATTACTGGTGACCGCCCGGCGGTCCCGGGTGACTTGCACCCAGGATAGGCCCTTCTGGCAACGTAGCTTTCGGCCCATACGGCAAAAGATGAGAGTTGCTGCTCTCTAAAGGCTTTTGCCATTGTTTCTCAGATTGGCCCTTCAGGCTTGCATGCACGCATACGCGGCCCATCAGGCAATATGAGAGTTTGCTGTCTCTCCAAGCCTTGCGCACACAGGCAACGCCCAAAGCCGAGGTCCGTCCCTCCTGGGGGCCCTTTGGTGATGTTGTCTATACAGGTTGAGGGCACTCTGCCCTCACCTCAAACGCCCGGTGAAGTAGCGAAAGCTCACTTGGAGCTAGCTACATAGTCCTTTCAAAAAAAAAAAAAAAAAAAAAAAAACGATCGTTAATCAGTTGACCGCGAGTGTTCTTAGTGAGCGATACTAATACGAGTGATTTGTGTGCGACTGATAAGTGATAATTTCTACGACCACAGCAACGAACCAGGACTACGAGTGCTTTGCGTTTTGGATATTTGACGTGTTGGAAGACCAGTTAGTGTTGGGATTCCGTAGTGAATAAATTCCCTCTGAAGAGTTTGGTGTTTTACTCCAAATCCTGAACCCTAACCACGTAACAATAATATCGATTATAGAAAAATCAAGACACAGCATGCATATAGCTAGTATTAAGTGGTTACTAACTGCTATCAGTTGTTCGTCTAATGTTTTACTTCTACAAATAAATTGGTAACGGCACTCGCGCACGTACCGACACAATACGACAGACAGAAACTATACGCGTTATATATTATATATACGCGATAGCGTTCTTGGATCATATAAAGTATTTTCTTTAGTATTCATAATTGCCTTTATTTTAATAACTCATTTTGTGGTTTATAGAGAGTTGATAAATAGTTTGTGTTTTAGTTTGCAATATAGCGTAGACAATTGTTTTAATCGTTCTCCGCAAACAATACTCACCAAACGTTTTGTAATCAGTTATAAGCAGTGTTTAAAAAATACCAAAATATCGTTATACTAGTTATTCAAATTGCAATACCGGTATAAAAAGCATTGCGGTATTCCATGTCCTACTCCCGTACAAAATGTGTGCGTAACCCCAGCAGGAAAGTACCTCGTATAGTAATATGAGTAGGACGAATAAGTAGTTCCCAATATGCTGTAAATGTGCCTTGAATATAAAAATTGTGCCCTTTGTAATTTTGGTAAAAAACTGAAAAGCCATTCCTGCTTGGGTAACGTTGCTCCAGCAGGAAGATTCTAAACGAATAATCGGAGCGAGAAATAATGTGCAAGAGCAATAGCTTATATTTGTGCTGGAATATGGGCCGAAAAAAATATTTGTGACTATTCAGGTTTTCAAGATTTGAGCTTCCTGCTGGAGTAACGTTTTGAAAAATCGTGGATCTCTAAAACTATGACATGTGCGCCTGAGAAAAAATATACACGTAAAGCTCTTGATTTGTGCTATTTAGATTTAAGAAAATATTTATAATTAATAAGTAAAAGGCGCGTCGCGCCTTTTCAAAAAATGAGAAAAAAATCTGCGCCTAAATGAAAAAACTATCACTTTACTTTACACTTAATAACATAAACCCGAAGACATGTATACGATATAAATGGAAGTTGTAGCCAGTACGGTCGCGTTTCCTATAGTGATCACTATAGGAGATATTGAGCGGACAACTGTTTTTCCCACCTCAGCTCAGTTATCTGCTTATAAAAAACGCGATTTATTTCTGTTAACGCCTTCACCACGTGGTACCTCCACGTGGTGAAGGCTCCTAGCTTGTGTTAAAATAATTTTCGCATTAGGTAATGGTCATCAGTCATCACGCTGAACAACTTTAATTTCTACATTTCTGAAGTGTCTAGTTAAAAAATGGTTGGGAATATGTAAAAAGTAATAAAGAATTTTATAAGCTTTCATTTCATCTTAGAACATTTTGAACACCGCACCGTTTTTGGGATATTGGCGAAAAACCTAAAATTTTGACCTTTGTAGCCGGCTTACCTCCTAGATGTCAGGATTTTTAGTATGTTTTCACCCTTAGCGCCCTGATTAAGTTTCTCAAGAAATTGCTTGGATTCCCGCTCACGCACTTTACAACTACTTTGACTGAACTATAGCATGTCCTTTTATTTTAATTTTTTCATATTTGAATTATTTACAGTGATATAACCCTTGTGGGACAGTTAACGGCTTGAAATGAAATGATATAACCCTTAAAAAAGCTGATAAATCGGTAAAATTTTCCGTTGTGTTCAAACGTCAAGAAAACAAATTTGACGCGATTATATTAGAAAAAGAAAACATAGAAACACAGCCACAGATTATTATAAATTTTTAATGAAAAAAAAAAATTAAATCGTTTAAGTTTTCGAAAAGAAATCAGAGGACTACGAAGCGTTCATTTTGTGTACTTTTAATAGGTATTTTCGGTCCGAGCTGCAGTTGTATCTCTATCGCACTCTGCGGGGTTTGTGTGGACACGTGGCGCGACAGCAACACAGTTCTTAAATTATAGATAAGACCAGACAGATGTGTCGTCACTAGAGATGGGCACTTTCCCGGTAAAAACCCAGCCTCTGGAAATATTTCCATATATTCCCACCCAATTTTGATTTCTTCCGGGAAGAAATTGGATTCGTTAAATTGGAAAATTTCTCAATTCTAACTAGCGTATTTTTTTTATTTAATTTATTGTTTTAAAGAAACGCGATAGAATATAATTAAACATAGCGTACTATGTATTTTTTTTTACCTGCATACTACATACAAACGCTGGCGGCGGCGGAAGATGAAGACTCTTACTCGTAGCGTACAGATGCTGGGTTTGGGATGTGTAACTTAGACGTAGGTAGTTTTCGAAAGTGTTGGGGATTTTTTTGGGATGTATTGTGGATAATTTTGGAAAGTATTGGGGATGCTTTTGGGAAGTTTTGGCGATGGTACTGGGAAGCATTGGTATAGAGTTGGGAAGAACTGGAGATAGTTTAAGGGAATATTAAGCATGGTTTTAGGAACTTGGGAAGTAAGAAGGTTCTGTAAAGCATAGGGATAATTTTGGGAAGTATGTGGATGTATTTAGGAACTATTAGAAACGTTTTGGAAACTATTGGGGTTGGTATAGGCAAGTAATGCTTTTGGTTGTGGAAAATGTAGCAGAAGATGATATAGGTTATCCTTATGGGTTTGGAGTATCTTGAAAATGGGTTAAAAAAGGTTTAAAAATTTTATAAAAAAGTTTGTTTGTGATTATGATATATCTATAATGATTTTAAGTATATAGTAGATGAAAAGTATAATAAAGCTATCTATTCTAATAATAAATTTGTAAGGGTAGGTCATGAAGTAAGTTACTTTGTTTTCAGAGATATCATGTTTTTAAGCTTTATATATGATACTGAAACTAAATTGATGATACTATAACTCTTAAATGAACTAACTGATTTTCTGAAACTTGGTAGATAAACATTTAGACGTACAGGACACAGGATAGGCTACATAATTTTTTTCTCCGGTTATGATAAGACATGGCCCCCATATAAATGTACGCGAACGGAGTCGCGGGACTTATTATATCAACGCACAGTCGAAACTACTTTACCTAGAACCTTGAAATTTGGTTCTTTTTATTGTGCAAGTGTGCAACAAAAATGGATTTTTAGAAATTCAACCCCTAAAGGGATTTTTTTCATTTCGAAAATAGACACTATACATTATAAGTTAAAATGGACAAAATTCCCCACTAAAAGGGGTAAAATTTGTATGGAAAATTGCTCATTACTGGACTTAGAGGTATGAAAATAGGTATATAAGTTCTCAATTACGATTTAAAAAGATGTGTGTAGGTGAAATGGTCAAAATTCTCACCTAAAGGAGTAAAGTTTGTATGGAAATTTTCACATTTCTGGACTCAGAAATATGAAAATAGGTATATAAGTTTTCGATTACAATTAATAAAGATCTCTGTAGGTAAAATGGACAAAATTCCCCTCTAAAGGGGTAAAATGGGGAGTAAAATTGCTCATTTCTGGACTTAGAGGTATGAAAATAGGTATATAAGTTGTCGATTACAATTAAAAAAGTGTTTGTAGGTGAAATTGTGAAAATTTTCCCCTAAAGGGGTAAAATGGGGGGTAAAGTTTGTATGGAAATTTTCACATTTCTGGACTCAGAGGTATGAAAATAGGTATATCATATCTCAATTACGATTTAAAAAGATGTGTGTAGGTGAAATGGTCAAAATTCTCCCCTAAAGGGGTAAAGTTTGTAAGGAAATTTTTACATTTCTGGACTCAGAAATATTAAAATAGGTATATAAGTTTTCGATTACAATTAATAAAGATCTCTGTAGGCAAAATGGACAAAATTCCCCAAAGGGGTAAAATGGGGGTAAAATTGCTCATTTCTGGACTTAGAGGTATGAAAATAGGTATATAAGTTGTCGATTACAATTAAAAAGGTGTTTGTAGGTGAAATGGTGAAAATTTTCCCCTGAAGGGGTAAAATGGGGGGTAAAGTTTGTATGGAATTTTTCACATTTCTAGACTCAGAGGTATGAAAATAGGTATATAATTTCTCGATTACAATTAAAAAAGATAAATGTCGGTGAAATGGTCAAAACCTTAAAGGAATAAAATGGGGGAGGGGTAAAATTTGTATGGAAAATGCTCATTTCTGGACTTAGAAGTATGAAAGTAAGTATTTAAGTTCTCGATTACAGTCAAATAAGATCTGTCTAGGTAAAATTGACAAAATTCCCCCCTAAAGGGGTGAATGGGGGGGTGGGGGGGATAAAGTTTATATGGAATTTTTTTAACTTCTGCACTTAGCTATATGAAAATTAATAATTGTAATTGGTACCCCCTATAGGTAAGGTACCAATTACAATTATCAATTAGTCAATATCAACGTAACATAAAATGAACGCGAACGAAGTCGCCGACACTGCTAGTCTTATACAGGATTTTGTACCTATGAACTATATTAAAATCCTGGAATCAGAATCCCTAATTGAATACAGAATCGTAAGAAAAAAAACGTAAAAAACTATATTCGATACTTCCCATATCAATCTCCAATACTTCTCAAACCCATCCCCAATACTTCCTTAAACAATCTCTAATACTTTCCAAAACTTTCCCCAAAACCAACCCAATAATTCCCAAAACCACCCTCAATACTTCCCATAACCATCGTCAATACTTTCTAAAAGCATCCTCAATACTTCCCAAAACAATCCCCAATGCTTCCCAAAACTACCTACCTATATATTATACATTCCAAACCCATCATGAATAAATAACCAGTACACGGCCAGTAAAAGTGATTAGTACTAGACTAGGCGTCTAGAGTGCGTTACCCCAGCCGACTAAGTGCTCCTTTTAAGAATTGATAAATGCAAATAATTAGATCATTACTTCGTGTAAATGTCCCCGAAAGTAAATAATTTGACACCCCGCCGTTTCAGAGATAATTAGGAAAATAAATCTCGGCTGGCGTAACGGTACCCCAGCCAACTTTTTTTGATCCCGTCGGTTTATCTGGATAAAAAGTATGCACAAAGATAGATTGAATTTGCTCTCAAATGTCCCCGATAAAATTAAATTTGACACCTTTATGGATTTCGAGTTATTTCATTTTCTGCTGCGGTAACGTTTGGTCAATCTCTGTATCTCTGAAACCGTAAGACGCAGAATCATGATTTTTTTTATACGTATAGAACGGAATTTGTCTCCATTTGACACCTAGTTATCATAAATAATAATAATATGGTTTGCGAGTAATAAATATTATTCTGAAAACCATATTTTCGGTTCTAGTTATTAAACGAGGGAACCCTGAAAATTCAAACTAGTCCTAATAGATGCCTCTTATAGAGACATACAAAACATCAAAACTTTCATCAGCTTAATCCAAAGCATTGGCAAGTTATAATGATATTACTGGTTCCAGAAAGCCAGATTCTGAGCTCTCGATTTAAACGAGGAAAATTATACTTTCCTTTTACCTGGCTGATTAAATATTTAAACAATAATTAGACACTTTATCGAAAAACATACATACCAATTTTCAGCTTGATGTACTTTCGTATATAAGAAATAATAATTAAAAACTAAACCTAGATATTTCTTTCCGATTACCCGACCAAGTTCAAATGTGCATCTGAAAGCGGCTGCGGCATACTACTAGATATACTTCCATATTAGACGGCATTGTATTCTAAATTGGATGGTACAGGGGAGTGGAAAATTTTTTAGTAAAAAAATATATGCCTTATATAATGGAATTACTTATTTCCTCCATACTTATACTTTATAATGTATTGATTCCTAACGGGATTGACAAAGTCTATTATTGCAAGACCAAAGGCAGCTATAGGTAATATTGGAAATAGGAGTATGTAATACTTGCTTTGTTAGATAGAATTAGAAAAAAATACAACTGCACTCGGAACAGAGATTTCATTGGCTAATGTGCGCGAGCGGGACAGCGATAGTCCCTAGTTTTGCTCGCGCATAATAACAAATATATATATATATATTTTTTTTTTTTTTTTTTTCAAAAAGGCCACAAAAAAGTATTGATACTCTGTACCGTGGTACCGACTACTTTTGATTTCGAACAAATCTTCGGAAAATAAATAACAAGATTTTTTTTTATTTATCTCTTGATAGTCTTACATTATAGAATATAACGTTGTTTGCGTTGGTTTTTGATTACCAACTACGGTGACAGTTGGATTGAACTATTATGCAGACGGCAGACCTCTATTTAAGAGGTCTGCCTTAAAATCATTCAAACAAAAAAAGCATAAAAATATATTTTATTTACATTCTTAGTATGTAGACATTGCCATTTAAGTAATAGTTTTGCTGAAAGATAAATTTGTAAGTCACCCTAAGGTTTCATTCATCATCATCATCATCATTTTGAATAGGTGTCACGGTCAATCGACCATGCAAACCCTGGTGTCAGAGTTCTTCGGAACCGCCTCTCGGCCTCTGACGTGGTTCCTTTAACGACTACCAGATGGTAGCCGGGACCACCGGCTTAACGTGCCTTCCGAATGCACGGAATTATCTTTATTATCAGACAATCAGGTGTTTGGAGTGTTTTTAAGTGTTTTTAATCAGGTGATTCACGCCTGCAATGTCCTAACCAAACTGGAAACAACTAAACAAAGTATACTTCCGGTGGGAATCGAACCACGACCCCCGGGTCAACAGGCAAACGCCTTAACACGGAGGCTGTTTCTGCTGTTGACCCTAAGGTTTCATTTATTAAATACGAGTCTTTATAATATTAAAATTAATCCTAACAATTTTTCTACTTGAATATACCCAATCACTTATTATTATTGTGCAGATTTTAGAAGGTATACGTTATGTATCGTGCGGCCGCTTTTAGATGCACATTTGAACTTGGTCGGGTAATCGGGAAAAATTATCTAGGTTTAGTTTTTAATTATTATTTCTTATAAACGAAAGTATATCAAGCTGAAAATTTGTATGTATATTTTTGGTTAAAGTGTCTAATTATTGTTTAAATATGGAATCAGCCAAGTGGAAGGAAAGTATTATTTTCCTCGTTTAAATCGAGAGCCCCAGAATCTGGCTTTCTGGAACCAGTAATATCATTATAACTTGCCAATGCTTTGGATTAGGCTGATGAAAGTTTTGATGTTTTGTATGTGTGTCTCTATAAGAGGCATCTATTAGGACTAGTTTGAATTTTCAGGGTTCCCTCGTTTAATAACCAGAACCGAAAATATGGTTTTCAGAATAATATTTATTACTCGCAAACCATATTATTAATATTTAAGATAACTAGGTGTCAAATGGAGACAAATTCCGTTCTATACGTATAAAAAAAAAATTATTCTGCGTCTTACGGTTTCAGAGATACAGAGATTGACCAAACGTTACCGCAGCAGAAAATGAAATAACTCGAAATCCATAAAGGTGTCAAATTTAATTTTATCGGGGACATTTTAGAGCAAATTCAATCTATCTTTGTGCATACTTTTTATCCAGATAAACTGACGGGATCAAAAAAAGTTGGCTGGGGTAGCGTTACGCCAGCCGAATTTTATTTTCCTAATTATCTCTGAAACGGCGGGGTGTCAAATTATTTACTTTCGGGGACATTTACACGAAGTAATGATCTAATTATTTGCATTTATCAATTCTTAAGACGAGAACTCAAATGTTTGGTACCTTCGCTCGGCAAAGGACTGATCAAGTGCGCGCAAGGGATAGCGCTTGGCGGTTTAGCCCGTGAATGATGAGATAGGAGATAGTCTCGAGTCGCTCAAAGAAAAAAACGTAAGCGCCAAATTCGTTATTTCTATTTTATATAAAATCAGACCGGTTAATTGTATTTTCATATTTACATTTTGATGAATTACTAATAACCTATCTTTTAGTCTAAAAATCATTATTTCATTCGTCGCATTTGAGCTACAATAACAAAAACTCTGCGAACGAAGACCATTTTTCAAAAAATATTTCTATCGAGAAAATTTTATCAAAACGTGTTTTCATCTTCAATTTTTGGAGATGAAATAGTCAAAAATCATATTACTTAGATTTGAAACTCCTAATTTAAGTATTTTGCGAGATAAATAAGGTTCAGGACGACCTTATTTACAGTGGTATCGCCTTAAAAGGAGCACTTAGTCGGCTGGGGTAACGCACTCAGGCGTCTAGTAATTTGTAGGAACTGAAATATCGCTATCCCTTAACAACTGTTAAAGATATTAATTTTAATATCTATTTATTTAAATAGAAAAAAATTAATCGGTCCAGTTGTACCGTAGAGTATCTATCAAGTAATTAACTGGCCCACAACCGCGTCATTCGGGCCAGATAACTCTTAGTAATTTAAAAAGTTATTAACGGATCTGCGGACCAGTTTTCAGTAGGGCCATATAATAGATAATTTTTAGTAATACGACTACGAATCGGAATATAATCACAATATTTTTTTTTTATTTTCACATCAAAGAATATATATATTTTTTATTTGCATCTTTTTTTTATATCCGAACAATATTTTATTGATAATAGGAGGAGGAGTAAGAAATTTCAACCTAATCTATTTCTTCCCGGGAATTTTTTAAAAGTACGGGAATAAATGGGAATTTATTGTTTTTTCCCTTCCTTCCCTTTCCTTCCCATTTTTACCTCCCCGAATTTCTTCCCGCCGCCCATCTCTAGTCGTCACGCATTATTTGTACGGGTGATGTGAGAAGTTTGTTTGGTGGCATTTATGCGGGAATGGCCTCGTCATAACAGTTACTATAAATTTTAAAGGATATCTAAGATGGTTATAAACACTTTTTATTTGTACTTTTAAAATGGACTTACCAACTTTAACGTCGAATTAGAAGTGTGCTTACAGCAGACGTTAATAAAATTATTTTTCAAAATCTACACATAAGTAGTCTCACATACTTGACAAAATAATTCCTTATATTGGTAAGTCGTATATATATTTTAATCATAAGTTCTTATGCATGATGTGATGAGATTTTAAATTAAATTTCCTTTTTTTTTCATTCCAAATTTATCCTTTTCGATTTAAAACAGTTAAATAGAATATAGGGATGGGATACTGTTCATCCAAACAACTGGGCAGATCTAAATAAGATTTTATTACGGATTTTCTTAAGCCAATAAATAAATTATACTAATACATTGGATTAAATGTAACAATGTTGTACTTCAACTTTCCGATCATATTCTTGTTTTGGTTTTGTTTCAATCGAGAACAACAATCGATATTTACAACAAAGGAACATTTGTACATAAGGTACAGAATTATACAACTATTATTGCGCAATACACGTATCAAGGATGCTCCGGACTCGAGCTTCGCAGATATATTATTTTAAAGCAATAACATTATGGTAACATGTGAATAACAGAATTTAATGTTTTTCAATCAACAAACAATTCTTGTACAAAAAATTGCCAGGCGTTGTGCAATTCTTTAACATGCCTCAAATAAATGCGTACCATAACACTTCGCCATCTCCCGCACAGCACTATCAGATGATCCGTAAGTGCTTTTTTTTATACAGATGTCACAGGAGATAGTCGCAAGTAAAATGGCGCATCAATCAGAGCCCGCAAAATTGATTTGAACTAACTACTTAACAACCAACAATATCTTACACTACTAACAATACATATTTAATAAATAAGGATGAATGAAATTATTCTTAACTAACTGTTGTTTGACAACTCGTTCTTATGTTACGAAGCGTTATCAACATTTCTCGACTGTCGACACTGTCACGTGGTTATCGCGTATACTTACATAATATTCGATTAATGAAAATTATCACAAGGACCTCAAAAATATACTTCAAAAATATGTGTAAATAGAAAAATAAAACTGAACCTACATATCTACAAAATAAGCAATACTCATAAATCTTACAGTTAACATCGAAAATACAGGTCGATAGATCAAAGACATAGTATCATTACAATAGTTATGAATTGAATAAATTACTCGCTAGGTGTGATAGGCTTCGGTAATGTATATGACGGTGGTAATACTGTCTACTTCTCCATCAAGTATCTAGGGATGTCAAATTTGACCTCGACTCCGGCCTTGCGCGCGAGCGCCACGATCTCCGACAACTGCACCACGAGCTGCGCCGCCTCGTCCAAATCGTCGCGCGGCACGATGCGCAGCCCCGACTCTGCCACCAGTTTGCGCGCCTCGTTCACCTTCGTTCCCTGAAGTTACATACATACATAGTATCACGTCTTTTTCCCTTGCGGGGTAGACAGAGCCTAGATCTATAAGACCTGAAGGCCACGTTTAGCATGTTGATGGGCATTAAGATGAAAAAAATCAAAATAGTGGTGTGTTGCTAGCCGCATCGCATATTAACATGATTCCTTACATTTTAGCCCATTCCCTCGATCGGTTCTTACGATCTGCGCGGATAGAGAAGCAGCTGGTACATTTTACGTTTTTTCTTACCTCCCAGACCAGCACGGGAGAGTCCCTGAAGTTATTCATACAATATATTAGGAAATACGACACCAGTGCTTTGATTTGTGTAGGAGTTAAGCGAACGGCGAAAACCATAGTAGTCGCCGGTTGCTGATTTATTAATGCCTTTCATATTAATCAGGGCACGCCAGGTTCCCGTGATTGCGATTTGCACACCAAAAATTGTAGATTGTGACTCAAGGACCTAACATTATACTTTTTGGTGTGGGCAATATATTAAAATCCAAAGCGGAGCGAGGGATAAGAAAGTAGACACCTGAGTGAAACAACGAATTAGAGTATGTTGCCCGAAGTAAAAGTATTAAGTTAGTCCCGAAATGACACATTCTGCCCATTCTGCTTTTTATCTCCCTGTATGGGAAAAACAATATTTGTGTTTTCATTCTCACGGGAGTAAAATATTTGAAATTTTCATACCTCGGGAATAAAAACGTATTTTAAACCCTGTATTTTATATGGGCAACTGTTCTCTATTTTATGAATAGATGACATGAAAAGGTAGTTTACAACTGATGGTAACAAACGATGATAAACAATATTTTTTACCTGAAGACGAACAATAACTGGGATCTGAATGTTGAGGTTCTTGGCCGCGTTGATGATACCCTCCGCAATCACGTCGCAACGCATAATTCCACCGAAGATGTTCACCAAGATGGCGGTAACATTGGGGTCGGACAGGATGATCTTGAAGGCTTCCTATACGATAAATTTCAGAATAAATATTTTTGTGTGTGTTTCATTCCACACTCGGCAACAACAAACGATACGTAGTCGACAGTTGTGTGAAGTACTTTTAGCCTCTAGTATTTGTTTAGTAAACAAATCAGTATTTAGATCATGAGTTCCATATTATCACGAAAAATCCGCCAAGTTGTGCAATCGCCTGAGTGACGTAAACAAAGTGTACACAATAAGCGTCATTTTTATCATGATGCAGTACTGAGATCTGGTTTTATCCTTGCTCGTGGTATCAAACACTCGTGTAAAAAAACCGGCCAAGTGCGAGTCGGACTCGCGCACGAAGGGTTCCGTCCGTACTATCTAACGTCTAAAAATGTTTATGAAGTCCTACTGCACAAGGGAAATTTGAAAAAATATAGGTGTTGAGGCAAGCGCTAGTAACAAGATTTCATAGGTATATTACCTACATTGATTCCCGAGCGCAATAGGTACCAAGCGGCCTTCTATCGTTCCCCCAAGCGCCGCGTGTAAACACATTGCTATTATTTTAGGTATTATTATTATTATTATTCAAACTGCTATGATTTTATATTTACTTGACTTTACGTGGTTCGATTTTAGAATTTATTCAGTAGTTGTTTTACATAATTTTAATTCAATTTGTATGAAATTTCACTTTACCGAGTACATTTATAACTTGGTCGATTATTAACTCTTTAATTTATAAACTCTACTTAGCTCTTATAGTTTTCCTTTAAATTTCGTTATATATACTACTACCGTGAATTTTTCCGCGTGTTCATATACAACCATTTAGTAGATACAGGACTCTAACAAAAATTTGGACTATAAAACCAAATATTTCCGAATGAATAAGTAAATCGAAAAATGATATCCACAAGCTCACAATATTTTTAAAAGACTTATTCACCAACACCCCATACGTTGGGGTAAAAAAAAAATCACTCCTCTTCTTACTTGTATGGGAGCTACGCTAAAAAAAAAATTTTTAAGATTTTATTTTACTGTTTCTTCGCCATGTTAAATTTACATTTCCATACCAAATTACAGCTCTAATAGTACTGATAGTCTCTGAGTAAAACCGCGGACGGACAGACGGACAGACATGGCGAAACTATAAGGGTTACTTGTTCGGAACCCTAAAAATGACTACATTTAACCTTTAAAGGCTTAAAAAAATACCATTTAAAATAATTAGTCCGTCTTATCGCAAAATATTATATACGTATTTTTTCTTTTTACAATCAAACAAAATATGAGTAAGATAAAGCAGGAGGAGTGGGGGCTCATGACGCAACAGGCCGGTAAAAAGTGTACCGGCCAGTGAGGTCACGCGGAACTTTAACGGGCTATATCTTTATCAAAGAATATAGACACTACGCGAAAAGAAACGACACTTAAGCATGTGTGCACGTAACTTCGCTTGCGGCTACATGTGATGTGCATGCCTGGATGTGTGCAGGGGCATCGAGAGGCTCTCGGGGAGAGGAATGGGCCGTCGCCGACTCTTTGGTAGAGGGCTGTGTGTGTTGTATTTGCGTCTCACATACGACCTGCACCGCCAGGCACGAAGTGAGTAGTGAGTGGTATCAACCCTAGCGGTTACACGCCCCGGCTCAAGGTCACCGGTGCCCGAACTCTCACGTACAGGGAGTGTCACCACTGTACCAATAATATAATAAACGTACCGAGACAGCCTGCGCGGTGGCGCCGCCACCGACGTCGAGGAAGTTGGCTGGGTCTCCGCCGTACAGCTTGATGATGTCCATCGTGGCCATGGCCAGACCGGCTCCGTTCACCATGCAGCCGATGTTACCTATTTCAAAATTAAATTAAACCCTCGTGAACTGCAAGAACCATATACTCTTGCAATTCATGAAGGTAACTATGTGGCGTACTTTGCATTTTGTGCGTGTCTTTGTTTATTTTTACACAATGCTCATTACTACGGAGTACTGTCAGCATATCAAAATAAAACTAAAAATAAAGCAAAGTATTTTGTGACGGTAAAGTGCATTTAAAAACATAAAATACTTGTCTTGAAAATATAAGAACATGTATATATAATTGTTTCAAACATGTATTTTATACCTTCATGTTTTAGAAGAAATTAAAGCATAATTTCAAGTAGCGTGCTTTCAATTACCTACCATCAAGTGCGATGTAGTTCAAGTTGAATTTGGCAGCTTCGATTTCCTTTGGATCTTCCTGTGTGGTGTCCCTGTAGGCGAAAATTTTCTTTTGTCTGAAGTCCGCGTTGTCATCGAACCTGAACTTGGCGTCTAGGCAGAAGACTGCAATGTACAAAAACACAAGGTAAAGTAAAAAAACCGGCTACTATTTATTTTTCGAGCACATTTTGAATGGACAAAATATTTGAAACTGTGTTAAGACTCAAAAAAGCTTCCGCTATTTTTTCAATCACTACATCACTATCACTACATAGTATAAAACAAAGTAGCTTCCCGCTGTCTGTCCCCATGTATGCTAAGACCTTTAAAACTACGCAACGGATTTTGATGCGGTTTTTTTTAAATAGTGATTCAAGATGGTTTATATGTATAATTGCACCTAAATCTATAAAAAGATTTACGTATGCATAGGTAATGCAGCATTCTATGTATTATATGTACATAATGTACACTCAAAACAACTTCAATTTGTAGTTGATCTGTTTGTAAACTATTGTTTTAAGGACAAAGTTCAAACTGATTAAATGAGTTCAATAAACCGAATATGTTCAAGCATACATTTGCCGTCTAACGCGTCTTCGGCGTAGGGGTTTATCTCGATAAGGAGTGCGTCGCTCTTGCAGAACAAGTCGTACATCTTCTTAATCACGCCAGCGGCCTCGGCGGCATTTTCTCCCAAGCCAATCTGTAACAATCATGATTGATTAATGCATTTACACATAGTTCCTCTCCTGGCCAAGACCTGGCCATACTAATTTCATTCATCAGATCTAAGCTGATAAAAAAAGTCATCAGAAATGCAAATCCGACGCCATCCTTCTAACCCTATTTGGCATAGATGGTTCTGAAACCATAGGCATGTAGGTAGATCAGCTCTTGCAACTCATCAAGCCATTGGTTTCGGGTTTACCCTCTTTGCCAGAACCAGATGGATGCTTGATGAGTACCACATTAATAAACTACTTCTAAAGTTATTGAGTTCGATCCATATTCGAGGGCTAATCTAAATTAGACCAGTGTGTGAAGACCCGTCAATGCGAATGAAGATACAAAATGATTGATTTATTTTCGTAGCAGACTTATTTATAACTGACACGTGTGTCAACTAGCACGCTGTTTATTTATTGTGTCAGTGAATGGAACAATGCAGACAGTAAAATGTGTGAAAAATTGTAGTCAACCAAACAAATTAATTTATATACGATACGACTTATGAAATAAATCAAACCAAGGGCTATACAAGATCACTATAGTTTAGTAAAATTGTTATCTACTGCAGCTGCTTAGTCATTTTAAACCTAAGTAAATTATTGAAAAATATACATAGCCATAACATTTTTTTTTATATTTCCGATGGGCCTTTACTCTTAAGACCTAAGAAAAATAGCTCCACGAAAGGAAAATATCTCAGATACATAATTTAACAACTATCGCACAAGCAATGTTAATGTTCGTGCTAGAAAAAAATGAACTAATAGATAACTAAATGAAAAATTGCGATAAAACATTTTGGACCACGGATTATTGTTCATTGATCTATTCCGTGGGCCTAAATTTTTCCACTTCTTCATTTTCATCTATACTAATATTATAAAGCTGAAGAGTTTGTTTGTTTGTTTGAACGTAGTAATCTCAGGAACTACTGGTTCAAATTGGAAAATTATTTTTGTGTTGGATAGTCCATTTATTAAGGAAGGCTTTAGGCTATAAAACATCACGCTGCGACCAATAGGAGCGAAGCATCAATAAAAAATGTTTTGAAATCGGGGAAAAATTATTCATCTATACTAATAAATCATAATAACAGAAATTGCCGCGGACGAAGTCGCAACAGCTAGTATTTAATAAGTTTAAATAATATTTATTAATTAAAGGTAAGAATTGGGCGTGGCTTGCGTAAGCCAGAGTACCCGTTTTCGGGCGTATTTTTAACCCTCTGGGAAAATTATAAATATTGGTCCTACAGTTACGGGAGTTGGACTTTTCTTTGGGATATTTCCTCCTCTTTATGAATTTTTAAAATTTCTAATTTTCAAGTGGTTTTTGAGTTATTTGCGAAAATCCAAACCCACATTTTTTTCTCACTTAATTGTTTAAACTTTAGCAATTTTCTCTCTAAATTTTCTTAAAAAACTATACAAGATGCCATTCCGAATCGAATGACACACCAATCATAATATTCGGAGAACACGAAAACGTTTTGACCTAAAAAGCACTGATTGACTAGACTATTACAGACGATAATTTTACGTGATAACGGTGGAAGAGAGATAGATGCGACACAACCCGAATGCTTAGCCCGATCGTGCCTCTGTCACTTGTTCCGCGCTCTCGCTTGCACACGAAACGATCAGGGGTACTATTTTTGCAAGTGTGACACTCGTGTTCGAGCGATTTTTGTATGAAAAAATCGCTCGTTCACGAACGACGTCATTTAAAAAAATAGCACTCCTACTTTCATTATGATAACCTCTGATAAATCTTCATCAATTTATATGAGGTCATTACGTCAAAAAGAAATGCATGAATGCTTATATTACTTTCTTTTTATGAAGCACACTTTTGATTCAGTTTTGGTATATTTGGTTAAAGTTGATTGGGCAAGTCGATTTTATAACCAAAAATCAAAAATGTAAAGCAACTTTTGAAATGTATGAGGTCTCAAACGCAATATTTCGATGACACATAGTCACAATTTTTTTTTAACATACCTTGTTGACAACTCGGTTGACTTGATCGTCGGTGATGCCAGCTATGATGTCGATGGGCTCATATGTGATGGCCTCAGGGTTCTCGGCGGCCACATCCTCAATGTTCACACCGCCTTGCGAAGAAGCGATGATGACTGGACCCTTTGAAAAATTACATTGATGCGTAGTCTGAATTTGGATACTGACAAATCTATACTAATATTATAAAGCTGAAGAGTTTGTTTGTTTGTTTGAACGCGCTAATCTCAGGAACTACTGGTTCAAATTGGAAAATTATTTTTGTGTTGGATAGTCTATTTACTGAGGAAGGCTTTTTAAAACATCACGCTGCGGCCAATAGGAGCGAAGCACCAATAAAAAATGTTTTGAAAGTGGAGGAAAATAATTTATCTATACTAATCAAAAAACTAATTAATCATCGTAATAGAAATTGCCGCGGACGAAGTCGCGGGCAACAGCTAGTAATTTTAAATAATTTTGTGCTGGAGATTTTTTTATCACAATTCGGCAATTTAACGTCATTTCAAGAAATTAGCAATTTAAGATAAGGTTCTTCCTGTTATTTACCATATCAGACAGTTCAATAGTCAGAAGAACATATTAAATACTTACATTGAAACTGCGCTCCATCATGACGGCGAGGTAGAATTCCCGGCGCGGGAACTTTCTCTCGGTCACCATTACCATGTTGCAGATGCGACCGGCAGGTCCCGTCTGCTTGGTCACCAGCAGTTGCTTCAACATTTTCCCGCCAATTTCTCCTGCCACTTCAGGTCTAAAAAGGTAAACAATTTTGTATTTAAAAAACTCTAGTATTTTACAGTATACTGAAATTTAGTGACGGACCGAAAGTTTAGGTTTCGGTTTCAGCCTTAAAACCACGGCTGAACGTGCCCAAAATTCTGAGTCCATTGTTTGCTTATACTGATAGTCTTAGCGTAATAGACAATGTACACTTTATGTTAATGAAAAATTTGGTCATAAATAAAAAATAAATCATCATTATCATGATCAGCAGGTCTTTTTAGTCTCCACTGCAGGAGCATGACCCTCTCTGTACTACCGAAGCCATACTCGGCCAGAGCACAAAAATAAATAAATAAAAATGTTTATTATCAGACAACTGTTTAGTCCATTTTTGTTAGTAAACTTAGATGTAGGTTAGTACTTATATTCTACTAGTGACATTCCATTACGACAAACGGATAGTCCCCGCTGTCGGCTATTGCTTTCAGAACACGGTGAGATGGAATGGTATGGTGATGAGAATAGAATGGTTAAAACACGGAATGTACACTTACGTGGGAACCATTCTGACACCCCCTTTCAACCCATTCTTGAAGGCGCCTCTACCTCGTCCACCAGCCAATACCTAATAAAATTAATAAAAGTTATTTTTCTAAAATGTGGTTATAATAATAACCATTCCATTAGCCATTTCACATAAAAGTAAAGCCTAAAATGTGATATTTCTCCTCACAACATAAATACATATACCGATTTACAATACATATGCACATATAAGCTAGGCAAAAGCTTAATGTTAAAATTACGTTGGAGTACTAACCTGAGCTTTAAGGACTATGTCTTTTGTGTTTAGTTCTTTAGCAAAAGACACTATCTCTTCCTGGGTCTTGGCGATATTAAATCGTGGCACTGGGATCCCATTGTCACGAAGTAATGTGTAACTCACATACTCGTGTACATTCAAGTGCCGTACTTGCTGTTTGCTTGGCAGGGTGGATGCGCACGAAGCTGCCAGCAGCTGCAACAGTAGGGTTTTTAATTATATCTATTGTATTTAATTTCAGTTTAACCGGCAGAAACGCAGACACAATGGAGTTTTAATTGTTATGCGGCCAGATCTGGCCTCCCAGTAGCTGGGGGATTAAAAGAAATTAATGCAGAAATAGTGGAAGATTTAAGAGATGACCAACTTAGAGTTAGTGTAAAAGACATGTGTAATAAATGGACCATAGGCTAAACTAGATGCACAGCCATCCCAATTTGTATGAGAATGTGCAATTATTTGTTTAAATTACTGTTATTTTAATGTCATTATACAATAGTGATCTAGTATAATTAATGGTTTCAATAATTACACATTTGTTTTTTAAATGTAAAGTAAATAAAGAGGATTTTAAGCCCACAAATTATTCACCGCCATTGCCAAGAGGTTAATTGAGGTATCTCATGACCAGAGGGCTGGCCTGTATTTTGGTCAAAAGATTAGCATTGCCATACAATGCTGCCAGCCTTCTGGGTACGCTACCAAGGGGTGCTGAGCTGCCAGGGCTATTTTATCTGTAATTTAGTTTTCTATTTATAAGTAGTTTTTATGTTATTGTTATTATAAATTAAAGTAAATATTTATATTGAAACAATTTTATTATCATTTGAATAAATGCCTTGTTTTGTTGGGATCAACTACCCCATAATGGATAAGACAAGAAGATTATGTTGCAGCTAAGATAATTTTAAAAGCTTATTTATATTCAATAAACAACAAATCCATAGACATTATCAGTGTTATTATAAAAAAACGGCAAAACCCAGGTTTAAACCTGGTCTACCTTAGTCCGGACTAGTGATGGATCAACCTAGGTTTAGCAAATTAAACTTTGTTTCATTACAAAAAGTGAACTAAGTCAAGACTAACTTAGAACTGAGACGATCTCTGGATGATCTAACGGAAGCAGGATTCATTCAATCATTTGTTCAGTATGCTAGTACTACATTCCGATCTTCACTAATATTTGTTTAAATATAAATATATACGGACAAATCACACAGATTGAGCTAGCCCCAAAGTAAGTTCGAGACTTGTGTTATGGGATACTAACTCAAGGATACAATATTTTATAACAAATACATATATAGATACTAGTGATGTAACGAATGTCATATTTTGGACATTCGCGAATGCGAATGCGAATGCGAATATTTGCTACCGACATTCGCGAATGCGAATGCGAATGCGAATATTCAGATTTTGTTTAAATTTGGCGCCAATTCACTATCGCTTGGTGACCTTGATAGCAGTTCCGTTCGAACGAGGCGAAGCGCGTTCGATTTGATTTTTGTTTCGAGAATAGCCGACTTAAGAGCCCGCCATATGCCAGGCGGCGTGGCGATACAAACGCGGATGGTCTAAACGCGTTGGCTACTTTGGATATTTTCGATTTTTAGGAATATTCAAGGGTTATTCGAAAAAGAAAAACATATGATGGCTGCCTTATCTGTAATGCAATAATAATCAAAAGTTTCAAGGTAAATTTTAATGTATTTGGTGAATAATGCTATATACCGAGTAAATTAGACGTGATTTGGAGGCAACTTTGCAATTTTTTTCTATCGAGAAAATTTAACGCAATCGTGTTTTTGAGTCATATAGTTACCAGAGTTAGTCCTGAACTTTGCTGCATTTTTATTTCAACTTAAGTATTTAATTATTATTGATATAACAGTCAATCATGCAAAGCAGCGTGAGGTAGTACGGGCCCTTAATACGCGCCTATACGAACGCATCCGAGTAAAATGTCATTCTGTAGTCTATGGTGCCGGTGTTTTCGTAAACAAGTTGAACAACCAAATGATGCTGCATTTTTATTTCAACTTGAGTATTTAATTATTATTGATATAACAGTCAATCATGCAAAGCAGTGTGAGGTAGTACGGGCCATTAATACGCGCCTATACGAACGCATCCGAGTAAAATGTCATTCTGTAGTCTATGGTGCCGGTGTTTTCGTAAACAAGTTGAACAACCAAATGATAAAGAGAAGACTGATTATGTGATGACGAGGTTAAATAATTTTCTTGAATTAAAACATAGTTAATGTATAGATTTTGTTTTATTATATCAACCAACAATAAAAAAAATTTTTAAAAAAAATATTCGCAAAAACATTCGCATTAAATTCGCGAATGCGAATGCGAATGCGAATATGCAAAAATATGCGAATATCCGCGAATGCGAATGCGAATGCGAATATTCGTTACATCACTAATAGATACACATCCAAGAGGCCGGGGATCGAACCCGGTCACTCCGTGTCGCAGGCTGGCGTGTTGACCGCTGCGCCACGGAGCTAGACATTAAAATAAATAATAAAATTTATTGTTTGAAACTAGTATAAAACTAAAAATAATAAAATTGAAATGGAGAAACATGTTTATTTATGTCATAAACAATATATTCAGTAGTCAGATAAAAAGAAATCATACTTTATACAAAACGATTCAATAATTTTACAAACCTGAAACGGAACGCGTCTGCGCGCGCATCAAATTGAATTTGTTCCAAAGTAACCTCAAAGTTTGTTTACAGATGTGATTGTAAAAAATATATTTTTATTTAATGAATTAACGGTGCAGTGTGTCGAAAGTAATTGTTTTAAAGTTGCTGCGAGATAAAATTTACGTGAATAAAGTAAAAGTAAATATGGTGTAAAAATTTGTTTATATTTGTACAAATACTATTTTTTCCTTATATGAAATTAAGGTTCCTAAAAGTCATTGTTTTGTGGCAGTTGTGAAATATAAATGACGACAAAAGCGTTCAAAATAATCGTTTTAAATGTTTTGATATGTTAAAATGCAAATAATTAAAATATTTTTTCATAATTATATGTGTTGGTTTTATTCATTTCTTCGCATTTTCCAGGTTTACGCTCATTGCAAATAGGGTAATAGGATTTGACTTAGATTTTAGCATCAAAGCACTTTTTTTGGTGGAAAGTGACCTATTTGTTGGTAACAAAATAAGTTAGTACTAGAGTTAAACTAGGGAATTGTAGGTTTATCTTTAGACCTAGGATCATCTATGCCTTAAAAGATAAACCTCATTTTATAATACGATTTTCCTTAGTACTTGACTTGGACCCCGGCTTAAACCTGGCACTAACTTTAGTCCTTGTTTTATAATAACACTGAAGGTGTTTAGATGAGGAACTTATAATTTTGAATTTTTAAAAAGAATTATCCATAATTTAATAGTGACATTAGTTGTGATTGAATGTTGTTTACAGGAATACTCTAAGCAATTATTGGAGAAATCTGTGATTTTAACAAAAGGTAGTCTTTACTGCACTGTAGTTTTCATTCATCAATTTAATTTTATAATCCAGCTTGACCATTTATCACTAAGTAGTTGTATGGTCATAATAAAACCCAGTATATCTCACAGCCGGGTAGCAGTGGCAGTTTAAATTTTAATGGTAATGCTAAAGGCAAACGTAAAAGTGAAATGTATTTTTTTTTTCATTGGGATTAAATACAGCGACACGATTATTTCACAACAACGATGACGTAAGGTCATATTAGACCTGAAAATCACAAGGTCAAATGTATAAATAAAATACTCAAAAGATAACCAAGGTCCACTAGATAGAAAGCACTGAATTTCATATAATATTCTCACAGAACAAAGGCCAATTTAGAGCCGCAGCGTTGATATTTTTAATTGAATTACATTTACGAACGATACATTTTCAATTTAGTCCTTTTGAAGACAAGAGTATAACGCATTTATAATCTAGTACTTCTTAACTTAATCATTGCGAGCAACATACTATTTACCTTAGATCCATTTTTCAATAAATATGTTTCTGCAAGACCAAGGGAACGAGGAAGAAAAGTCGCCATTTTTTCTTGTTTGTAGGACCGTCTGTCAGGTACCTACGCTGTCACACACATGAAAACAGCTCAGGAAAACAGCGATGAGCGAACGACTTGACAGCTCAGGGGAAGGACATTTCTATGGGATGACGTTTGAGAGAATTGATGTGGCGCCATCTCTTCCTTTGAACTTGCAACTAAGTTTCTGTTGAGATAAAATGCCGATAGATGTCTCTGAGTGTAATAAGTAATTAATTTAAAAATAAAATTAATATGTGGAATTTACACGTTACAATAATTAATCATTGAAGTGATATACTTCGTCTTTTAATTTTCGTAATTAATGAGTTTGTTATTTTCAGCCTTGCAACACTGATACGGAATGATTAGTGTTGGCAACCTGTTGTGTAAATTCAAAATTGAAATCACACGAAAGTTGCTGCGCGTACGACTGTGTTGACCGTGTGGTGTTTTTTTGTGATTAATTGTTGGTATTTAATCGTTTTCTCCGCTAATAACATCGAGTTGAGATTACTCCTCCGTGTTAGTGTCGAGGGAGTATATGTAAATCAGTACTCTGTGTTGTGATACCACATTTGCGAAAGACGTTAAATTTGCGAAAAATACGCTATTTTGTGTAGTTTTATTAAAACTATCGAAGATCAATCTCGACAAAATGCCTCACTTATGTGCATTTGGATGTAGAGTAAAAGGTACGTAGGCTTGTATTACAAAATCTTAATTCGTATTTGAAAGCGGCTAGCTGACTTACAGTGAGTTTTCTTCCAGTACAATTCTTGTATTAAACCAATAGGTTCTTTCAATGTTTAAACTGTTATTTGTATACCTCATCATATGTTCGCCGTGTGGTTTCCGCCAGAGTAGAATAGGACCACTCCAACTCTTCACGTGGATGTCGTAAGAGGCGACTTAGGAAATACAAGCTAAACAAAGATCATAAACATCAATTTGACCTCTCAAACCCGTCTGGTCAGCGAGGTGTGTAGGCCAAATCCTCTGTCTGCTCTGGCCAAGTATGGCTCCTTTAGTACAGAGAGGGTCATGCTCCTGCAGTGGAGACTAAAAGGACCTGCTGACGACGATCATATGTTTACTATTATTCAAATATCAAATCAATATACCACGTGTGAAATGTTCTTACTTAATAATATCTATTCATTTCACTGCACTTAAATAGTCACAATGAGTCTAGTTTAATACTTAAATATTATTAATACAGAATATAATTTTATTACAGATGTTCCGGTACATGTGTTTCCCAGTCCTGATAAATTCCCAGAGCGTTTCAAAACTTGGGTCAGTCTAGTTGGTGGCAAACTAGAAACATCATCTGATTATGATTTTTACAAAAGGAAGAGGATTTGTTATATTCACTTCATAGAGGCACATAGAAGTCGTTTCAAACGACTTAGTGCATTAGCAGTTTCAATGTTACATATACCAAGTAAGTAAAGTATTCAAATTCATGCATAAATCTATTTATAATTAACACTTTTGCTGACACTGAACCAGACACAACAAAAAAAAACAATAGAATTACGTCTACAGGCGGGCAGTGTCAGCGAAAGTGTTAATAAATGGCCGTGGTTGATCGTGCAACTAGTATTTTCCTCATATTTTATTTTCCACTAGCTATCCCGGCAAACTTCATACTGCTTCTATTTTAGATAGTTGGGTAAAACGTACCCGTATTAATTGAGGGTTCCTACCTGCATAACACATTTCATCAAAATGTCCAGCCTTTGTTTTATTTATACCGAATTTATTGTCAACCTTTTAATACTACAGCAACTAGTATATAAAAACCTAAATTTAGTCACGTAAAGCATAATTAATAAATGTTTAGTTACCAAATTAAATATTTTGATACCATTTTCTTCTCCCTTAATTTGGTATTGAAAATATATAAGTTGTAATATGAGACATCAACTCTAACATATCCTTGTATATTTTCAGATACATCATCAACTCTTAGCGTTAATGCTGCTATGGACTATCAACCTGCTGATAACACTCATCCAGCTGATGCAATGGGAAATCATATGTATATTGATCATCTTAAAAATTTAATTCTCTAATTTATACTCGTCATATCTATCTTATCATATCCATCAACATGCTAAACGTAGCCTTTCGGTCTAATGGCCTTAGGCTCTGTCTACTACGTAAGTGATAAAGACGTGATACTATGTATGTTTATCTATCTTCATCACATTTAATTTAATTTACAGATGCTTTTGGAATCCAACATCAACAGTCCCAGTTACCCGTTTATAGCCCATCTTCTATCTCCTGCTCTGCTCTACGACCGAAGTTTTAGGTAACTGTAATATTAATAATTAAATTATTTAATTACTATATACCTTAATATGCATTACTAACTTAGTTACTAGAGACTATTAATTTTATAAGTGTAACAATAATAACATTTAAAAAATATTAAGTCAGAAAACTTGGTGATTCATTTATAATTTACTAGCTTTCGCCCGCGGCTCCGCCCGCGTAAATGTCGATCCCTCGGGAATAGTACTTTTTCCCGGGATAAAAGGTAGCCTATGTCCTTCTCCGTACTCCTGAGAACTTGTATGCAAAATTTCATGATGATCGGTTCAGTAGTTATGGCGTGAATGCGTAATAAACAAACAAACAAACTCACTTTCGCATTTATAATATTAGTAAGGTTGCAAGTATCAAATTAAATCTTGGTTTAAATATGTTTCCCTTCCCTCTTTGTATATTCCGAAAAATAAAATGAATCATCGTTTTCAGAACCATCTGAACATGTGAATGCTACCTTGGACTATCAAGTTTCGCATCCTGCGCCAGACTGTTTCGGTAATCACATTTTTATTTTGAATATTTACGTAAATAAAATACTATTACTTAAACTATAGTTTACTACTAAGAATTTTTTAAATGTTTATATGTAATTTATAAATAATTAATGTAACTTAATATGGAAAATATAATTTTCAGGTCCAATTGACAACGGGGCTTCCGTGTTCGCTGAGCATTATTACAGTGTGATGACCCATTTGTACAACAAACCTTCGATAAAAGGTATATATTGTTATTTCATTTAATTATTGATTAGAAATGTCTATCATAAAAAAACATATCTAAATGAATAAGAAATAAATAAATATATAGCTCTAATACTAGAGCATTATTAGTGCTTACACATGATAAGCAACCATCCATTAGAATGGGTGACCGGAAGTGACATAAAAATATCATGAACTCCTCCGTGCTTCGAAAGGCACGGTAAGTTGACGATGGTCCTGGCCATCATGGCAGCCGTTAAGCTCTATCAGATGCATTTAGACAAGTCTGAATTCAGTATTGGTGACCTACAGCAAACTTCCGTTCTTATATTATTCATTAAGAAATAATCAAAAATGTTTGATGTAAAATTATTGCACCCTTTTGCCATACTTTGTCAACAACACTAATGTTTTCTGTGACAGACTGCTTATATCATAACCAATTTAATTTGCTTTGTTTCAGATACTCCTCGGAAAAAATGCTCAACTGCTTTAAGACCGCTGCATAAGAAAGTGAGAAATCTGCAGAGTGAGATACGGCGTTTGCGTAAAAAAGGACTATCTTATAAAGAACGAATACAAAATGCTACAAATATTTCCAACGGTGTCGCATTCCAACTTTTGACAGAGCAAATGACAGGACCAGCTAAATTATTCCTAGAAATGCAATTGCAAATAGCAAAAAAGTCAAAAGGAAGACGTTTCTCCACGGAACAAAAAATATTAGCTTTGTCTTTGTACAATAAAAGTCCAAAAAACTACGGCTTGCTCTACAAATATTTTTGTGTGCCTTCAAGCAAAGCCATGAAGCGTTTGCTTTCTCAAATTAATATTAAACCAGGTATAAATAAAGTAATATTTGAAAAAATTGAAAACAAAATTTGCACACAAGCCTTAGAAGACCGTGTATGCAGTCTTATTTTTGACGAAATGTCCATAACACCTCATGTTACTTATGTCGGGCATAAGGATACTTTAGAAGGATTTAGTGAGAATGGTAATTTTGCTGATCATGTCTTAGTATTTATGCTTAAAGGAGTGAAAAATAGTATTAAACAGCCTATAGCGTACTATTTTACTACTAAATTAAATAAAGGAGACTTGAAAAATATGATTAAAAATGTCATAAAACATTGTATCCAATCTGGAATTATTATAATCAACACAGTTTGTGATCAGTGCCCTGTTAATGTTGGGGCTTTATCACAATTAGTTAAAGAGTCAAAAGAAAGATATACCAAATTTGCCAAAAAGTGGGGTGATAGCAATGTGATGCGAATTTCTGGTCTCAGCATAGTTCCGCTTTACGATACGCCTCACCTTATTAAAGGGTTAAGAAATAATTTATTAAGCAAAGATTTAAAATACATAATAAATGGCGAGGAAAAAATTGTAAAGTGGAGCTATTACCAAATGGTATACAATGCGGACAAATCATATGAAGAATTAAGGTATCTAGATAAAATTACAGAGGATCACATTAATCCAGAAAAAATAAATAAAATGCGTGTTAAATTAGCCACGCAATTGTTTAGCCACAGTATGGCTGTGGCCACAGAACATTTAACGGCACGGAACAATTTGCCAGAAGAATGTCGACAAATTATACCAATCACGTTATTATTAGACAATCTATTCGACTCTTTAAATATAAGTTCTATGTATACCAAATTATTTATATCGGTACTGGAGGAAATTATGAAACAACTGCCTTGGTCTAAGAAAGGAATACATATACAAGGACAACGCCTGCACCATCTTAGATTCGCGGATGATATCGTTCTCTTCTCGGAAGACCCTTATGAATTACAAAACATGTTAACCGAACTCAACGAGGTCAGCACACCTATAGGATTAGAGATGAACATAGAGAAAACTAAAATAATGACGAACCACATCGAACAGCCAATCCTTGTGAACGACTTAGTGGTGAAATATGTCGATGAGTATGTATACCTAGGAAAACAAGTATCTTTTCGCAACACCAGAAATATCGATGAGATAAATAGACGCATTGCCATTACCTGGAAAAAATATTGGGCATACAAAGAAGCAATGAAGTCTGAAATGCAATATAGATTAAAAAAGAAAGTCATGGATTCATGCATCTTACCTTGTCTCACGTACGGCAGTCAAACATGGCTTTGATTCAGTAGCCAGAAGTAAACTTACCTCCTGTCAAAGAGCAATGGAACGAAGCTCATTAAAGGTCAAACTAAGGGACAGGATTCGACATGAAACTATCAGAAAACGTACAAATGTAATTGATGCTTTAACTTTTGCGCGACGTCTTAAATGGAAATGGGCCGGACATCTAGCCCGCTACACCGATAATAGATGGACGAAATCTGTAACGCTCTGGAAAGGTCCTATCGGAACCAGACGTCCTGGAAGACCGTTAGGAAGATGGAAAGATGAAATAATAGACGTTGCAGGTCTAAACTGGTCGAACACTGCGAAGAATAGAGATGCATGGAACATTCTGGAGGAGGCCTTTACCCGAAGAGGGGTCCAGTAAATATTAAATTTTCGAAATGCTAAATACGAATTATATTCCATAGTTATTATTTATAATTATGTAGTTTAATAGACGTTATAGAAGTAATAACTAACTTAATAATCTTACTTGTAACAATTTACTAATAAATTATTTTTGTGAGTATATAAAAAGAAAAAAAAAAAGGATTGTTATAGGTAACCTAATATATTATTAATGAATGATTAAATCGAGCATAGTAATTAGAAATTATTGTAATATTAAATATTCAACTGATCTTTATGTATTTATGCATGTTGTTAGGTCATTGAAATTGCTGAACTGGAATAAAGAGGCTTTTTATTTTTATTTATTATTATATATGTATACCAAATGGAAAAGTATATAAAGGGCCTGTAAAACGAAATTCGCCTCATCATGAGTTATGGAAAAAAGCCAAAGTAGTATTAAGAAGTGTTAAATTTATTAAGATAATAAAAAATGGAGATAAAATCCGATTGGTTGAAACTGATATATCATCTGTAAAGAATTTAATCAAAACTATCGAGGGAATGGAAATTCTTTGGAAATTGTTATCCAGTAAAAAATATGGTTTTGATGCACTTTTGACTAGAAACTTTAATCAGGACCCATTAGAAAATTTCTTCGGTAACATTAGGAGTTATGGAGCAAGAAATATATCCCCTAATACTGTGGCATTCGAAGGTGCATTTAAATCACTTTTGCTCAATAACTTCGCCTCTCCCCATTCAGGGAGAGGTAACTGCGAAGAAGACAATAATGAATTTCTCCAGACATTAGAATTTATGCTAACAAAAACAACAGTCAAACGCAACTACAACTCCGGATGTTTCTGAAGAAAAAGAATTTACTTTAGATACTGAAATATGTATTGACCACCCACAAGCAGGTGATGGTGGCCAAGGTAATTATGTTTGTGGATGGGTACTGAAAAAATGTTTACAAAAGGTTGTAAAAAAATGTCAAAAGTGCCGAAATACCTTATTAGATTTGAATAAACGGAATGAGAATAATGTATATATAAAGAGAAAGGAATATCAAAATAAAAATTGGTTATGTTACCCCAATAAATACTGAAGCTTGTTTTAAAGACATCAAAAATGTAACCGCTCAGTTCCTAAAAACAAATGTACCGAAAAATAATTTAAAGCGGTTTATAATTACCAGTGTAGACAATCTTGTCGAATATCCATTTGAATGTAACATGCATAAAGAAAAACTGAAAGCAATGTTTGTGAACACAGTAATAAATATAATAATTTTTAGCTGGTGTCGATCGATTAATCGGATTTTGTCAGGGAAACTAAGTTATGTGGGGGACGATGATGTAAAAACGGCAGCGCAGAACTATTTTAATAAGCATAAAAATTATAAAAACAGAAAATAAACATATGTATTACCCACTCACGCCTTTTTTATTTTTCATACATTCCTAATATTTTATACCTATGATATTTTTCTAAACACGAGTTGTATTATTCTGTTTCGTTCTTGATGTTTCAGAAAATAATTTAAACAATGACATCAAGAAATACAGAAAAACAATTTCGTGTTTGGAAAAAAATAATGATCTTATTTGAAAAGCAAGCAAGAAACTGTATGTATATACCTATACGTATATATGTATATATATATATATATACATCATTAGTACCCGATCAGTAATGTAGGCGGCGCTTCAAAACGAGCTGCATAAAAATCCCACAAGAGGGCTCTCTATCCCCATATATTATACTACTCTATGGCTCAGACCAAAGAAAAAAGCTTGACAGTTGTTTGACACTTTGACAGTGTTGGTAGCTCAGGTTGGTAGCATATAGGTGGGTAGGTTGGTAGCATCTATGTAGTATGTGGTTTCAGCACGGGGTTTCAGGTAGCCGTAGGCATCTAATAAAAATTAATAGTAGGTGGAATATTTGATTGCCATATACAGAAAAATATTTAACCCAATGATGGACACTAAGACATGTTTATGTATTTTATTGAGGTAAGAATAGGGTGTTTTATTTTTATTTACTCCCAGCAGCTACCCGCGACTTCGGCCGCTTGACTTTGGTATTGCGTACACAGTGAATTACAACATAAACAAACACGGCGGCCATCTTACCTTACCTTTATTTTTCAGGATAAAAATGTATTTATGTCCAGCCGGCCTATTCGCTAACTTAGTGTACGACGTTTTGATAGTCACCTTAAATTACATTACGCTTTATATATCTTAAATAAAAGTAGTCTATCATACGAAACC
Source organism: Elegia similella (assembly GCA_947532085.1). Lineage (NCBI taxonomy): Eukaryota > Metazoa > Arthropoda > Insecta > Lepidoptera > Pyralidae > Elegia > Elegia similella. The sequence goes on along the minus strand of OX383927.1, from coordinate 16,473,093 downwards.
AGCAATGTAGTGTTAAGTGACTATCACAACGTACGCTGAGTTAGCAAATAGGCCGGCAGGTAGCTTTTAACCTTCGACCAAATAAAGTGTAGATACACGATTCGCGCTCAAAAAGAGGATCCGGCAAAAGAACGCACTAATCAAGTTTAGAAGCTGTTTTGGCTATGGATGCAATAATCCCGAGGTTTTCCCTGTGTGCTATGACTTGAGGTCCTTCAAAAGGCATGTTTAGGTATCTTAAGAGTCGGCCATCGGCAACGCATCAGCACCTCCTCTGGTGTTGCAGATGTCCATGGGCGACGGTGACCACTTTCCATCAGGTGGCTCGTCTGCTCGTTAGCCGTCAAATAAATATTTAAAAAAAAGATTTTATTGTAATCATATATCACAAAAAAACGGTCCATGTACACTTCTGAATTTCGGGAAAAATATTCCTCAACCTGGCAACTAATACGACTTGGCTACTTCCTTACTCTTAGCTTGGCTATCAACGTGATCATTATTCGACAGTGACATTGACAATTTCAAATGATTAAGCATGGGCATATTGCTATAAACTTCCTACGTTAAGAATTTTTCAATTGACAACATACTACAAACAGGAAGTGATGGTTTTTTTTTACATTTAAGGTACTTTAGATTGCATAAATAAAAACCATCACTTCCGGTTTGTAGTAAGTTGTCAATTCTTTAAAAAAATTAAAATTCTGTATTCATTTACATAGAGGTGGGTACTTATGATTCTGATTGCATAAATAAAAAGGAGCACTTCTAGTAGTATATTGCATAAAGTTGTCAAGTCGGTTGTACATTTATTAGGGTTCCGTACTAGGGTGGATCGCTTAATGTATGGGGGAAAAAAAATCTTAATTTTCGAAAACGATGGGTGCAATTTTAATGCCATATTTATAGGAGTTTCCGGGAAAAATAATGAAAAAAATATCTGACGTTAATAAGTGCCTCCACAAAGCAAATACATAAAAAAAATCTTGATAAAGTTACATTGTAATTTATTTTTTATATTCAAATTAGTGATATATAATAATCATTTAAAACAGTTCAGTATAACTGTTTCTTTATTAAGCAAAATGTAAAAAAAAAACTGGTAATATAACGATAAAAATTGAGGTGGATAGAGTTTCTAAAACATTGCGTTGACGCTATAAAACGCGAGTATTGACTTTAGTCCGTAGTGAACACTCAGTGGCATGAAGTTTTTAATAAATTCGTAATTTGTGGTATGGATCTTTTAATTTAATTATGAAATTAAAAAGTTCATTTACTTGTCCAGTATTAGGTTTTGCACGTTATTTACCAGATAATCTTTTGCCTGCGTACAAAGATGATATATCGTACATATTTGTTGTGGCTACGGGGTAGAAAGACTACGTTAAAAAAATATTTGCCAATATTAAAAACACTGCAATGTTTTTTTCGAAAAATCTAATACAAGAATGTTATAAAACAAAGCAGCGAGAAAATGGACCTATTAATGAAAAAAAAAACGCACATTTCTTTAAGGGACATTGAACGAGAGTTAATTAATGTTGCGCCAACTCTAGATAGATATGAAGTATCTGATCAGGCAGGGGCAGCAGTTGTTTCTGCTACTCTTCAAGCACTGGGAATGAGAATCGAAATAGACACATCCCACATCATCGACGGGAATAGGATTCACCGACTCAGGGATAAAGAAAGGTTGAAGTTATGCCCATTTATAATGAAACTGAAATTTTTGGTTTGGTTTTCGATGGACATGAGGATAATACATTAACGTTTACAGACAATCGACGTCTATAATAAGGGCATGTAAGCTTGATAAAAGAGCAAGGCTATCAATATATAGGATACTTTACACCGACAATCGGCAACGCGAAAACTATTTCACTGAAAAATACTTGGTACAAATTGTTGTGATGAGACTGCAGTCAATCCTGGTTGGAATACTGGTAAAATTCAAAGATTAAAAGTGCTGTTAGATCCTACTCTTCAGTGGTGGGTATGCCAATTGCACGACAACGATCTCTGACCTCGCCACTTGTTCGAACATTTGCACGGGACTACAACAGGACCAAGAAGTTTTACAGGAGAAATCGGAAAAGCCTTACATAATTGTGAAACACTTCCAGTGGTACAATATTTAGTCAAATCTTAAAAATATCATCTTGGCAATGCTGGCTCATGATCGGGACTACATCAAAGTATTGGCTTTAAAAATATATAAAAATACGATGTCAATTCTCTCTAAAAAGTCGAATATTTTACATAAGTGTTAGTGAAGATAAATAAAATACCAGGCCACACTCAAGCTATCGAAAGTTATATGTAACTGAAGCATCTGTTTCAGTGTGAACCAATAAGAACTAATGATATGATTTAAAAAAAATGCATAGAAGTATAGAAATGATGCCTCAATTTGAGAGTAAAAAAGACGTAAAAGTCCTGTAATTTTGGTATATTTTTATGTTTTTAATAAATTTCCAGAAGCTACAGTTAATGTTTAATTTAAGTTATTTTATGTTATTAGTATATAACATACCCTTTTCTTGAATTTTAAAACAACTGTGATATGTAAAAAATGTTTTTATTATTTAAAAAAAATAAAAATAAGAAACAACAAAATTTTATATTTTTTTTTATTTTACGGAGCATTGTGGAGGCATTTCCTCTTATTTAATATTTTATTAAATATTTTTTACGTTATCAATATCCTTATTGGCACCAAATCCACAACCATCTGTTAAAGATTTCAAAAATTTTGAAAAATGATCCACCATATTCCGTACCCGAAGGATAAAAACGGCTCCGCTGTCCGTCTGTCACCAGGCTGTACCTCATATGAACCGTGATAGCTATAGAGTTGAAATTTTCACAGATTATGTACTTCTGTTGCCGCTGAGTAACAACAAATAGGTACTACAAAAAAACCTGCCAAGTGCGAGTCGGACTCTCGCACTAACTCCTATACAACAGACATGACTTTTTTGCTGTTTTTATAGATAATGGTACGGAAGTTTACGGAACCCTTCGTGCGCATGTCCGACTCGCATTTGGCTGGTTTTTAGGGTTCCGTACCCAAAGGGTAAAAACGGGACCATAATTTCGCTCCGCTGTCCGTCTGCCACCAGTGCTATTTTTAAAATGACGCCGTTCGTAAACAAGCGATTTTTCCATACAAAAATCGCTCGAAGACGAGTGTCACACTTTCAATGATAGTACCCCAGGTTGTATCTTATGAACCGTGATAGTTAGACAGTTGAAATTTTCACAGATGAAATATTTCTATTATAAGTAGGTAAGGTATTTTCTTAAAATTTGCACAGATTTGAAAGAGTATGTCAGGACATACTCTTTCAAATCTGAACAACCATGGCACAGGTGCCATGGTTGTTTACAAATGAAGAGCTACTCGCGTATATTTATTCTACATGCTCACATGTAATGGTTGAAGAGAAACACGATTTTGCAATACGTGACTCCACCGGGAACCCAATATCTCGAATCTCAGCGATGGCTGATCCATGCGTCAACTCGTGAACGGGTGCTGCCAGGGGGGACAGGTCTGCTCGGCCTCTTTGAGACTTTTATCATATCTGTTGTTGTTGCACGCTCGATCGCTAACATAACGTGTTCCACAAAAATATGTAAATTAAAATTGTATATAACATAACATCAAAAAAAAAGAAAAGAAAAATATTAAATATCATACAAAGCCCTTCAGGCAAGTAGGCGACCAATACTGTTGAAGAGTTTCTTTCGGCGTCTTCTCTGCAGTGGTCGGTTCCGAAACGCTAGTAGTTTGTAGCTTTTAAACAATAATTAATAATTTGAATATAATATAATATGTATTATTTAATTTTAAATGTGAATTGACGTGAAAAAGTGCCTGAAAAGGCCTATTTTCTGAATAAATCTTTGAATCGAAAACCTGAACCAAGCAAAACTACATTTTCACCGCATATTGTTCTAACAATAAAGTTATCTGCACAATATTTATCTCTGATTATTCGTTTAGAATTTTCTTGCTGAACAAATCGCTTTTTCAGTTTATTTTCAAAACTATGAACTTGAATGAATCTTTTATTTCAGGGACGTCCACAGCAGATAATATACCCATTATTTATTCTACTCATATCTCTCTAGGACCTACTTTCTTACTGGGGTTACACAGCCTTTAGTATGTTAAGAAGCAGACGCACAACAATTCCTGGATGGTTTGAAAACACATTTGGAGAGGTCAGGTGGTGGTGCTGCTGTTGGTATATTACCAAATGATTACCAAGTATGATCTGATGTAAGTTTTTATAAATGATTATTTTATATGGAGCTGCTTTTGCAGGCATGACGAAATCAGCCTGCTGCTAGAATAAATTTTTGTTTCTCAGCCATTGCATGTGGCTTGAAACTGGTGTGTTTATAAATAATTGAAACACTTATATAACATATAAAATGTATTAGATGGAACACAATAACAAGAACTATACAGCCTTAACTGAGTATACATTCTTCAAATCCTGTAGCTGTTGCACTTCTATATAGCCTTTACTCTTTTCCTCTCCCCACACACCATTTCCAGAAAAATAATGTTTTTTTTCCAGTAAATATAAAACTATGCTCAATTTTTGAGATTGATTCAAACTTGACAAATTCAAATGATCAGGGAGGTTATGTGGTTGGGTATTTAAAGCATTAATAGTTTCTTTAACTTTACTCCACGGATATAATATAATAGGACAATTCTCATAAATGTCTTTACTTGTAAAATCTTTAGATAATTTTTCATAAACATATTTGACTTGTACTAATGGAATATTGATCCAATAAGGATGCCTCTTTAGCATTTTACGAATATCACTAGTATTGTATCCTTTACCCAACGACTGTGAAACACAAAATAAAAGATCTTTGCCTTTTCCCAGACGGTCTCCAGGTGACTTCTCAAATGTTTCATAGTGAGCTGAACATCCAGATAAAATGTTTAAACTCAGACATTTCTTATTATTACCATATAAGGTTCTTAGTCTTTTCATTGCAGTTGTGTTATAATGTATCATTTTTAGAAATCTAGGATGATTATAGAATGTACAAAATTCAGGTATAGTTTTTGCATTTTCCAATCTTTCCCTCACTGTGGTCGGTCCTAGTGTATAAATTTCGAAACATCTTCTTTGTGCCTCATTGCTAATACCATACTCTTCTAGTACTTTTCTTATTTCAAAGAGAATGCTACAGTTCTTAGTTGCTATCTTAGGGTGCATTCTAATTACTTCTTTGATATCTATACCTCCAATTGATCTAAAATTTATAATAATATCTTTCAAGTTCTCTGGGTCTACATGAGTTAAATATAAATTTGACCTTATTTTATGCGGCGGCATCATAATCTGTGATTGCAAAATGTTTAGTGTTTCATTGATAGCTTTCAGTGGACGATGCTTCATGGTTGGATATGTTTTTAATCCTCTACTAAATTCATCCTCAGTTAGATCCAGAACAAGTTCAAGATATCTTTGCAATATTTTAAGTCTGAGGGAATACAGAGAGCACTCATTGATATCTCCATAGATAACATTGGTGAGAGAAGTAGGCCACTGTGTCATATAACCTGCAAGTCTATTTTCCATGTTAAGATAAGGATGGATAAGGCCATTTTTTTTCAATTCTTTGATAGTTTTTTGTTTCACTATGCTTAAATAAGACACTATATGAGCTGGTTCAATTGTTGAAAAGCCACATTCTTGCAAAACCTGATACCTAAACTTTAAGGTGACTGGTAGGTATAGGAATAGATGTGGGTCTGATAAGAGCACTTCTTTTCTGAATCCCAATTCATATAAACATCCTATTATGTTTATTATTTTATCTTCACCCAATTTGTCCATGAATGGATGTTTCAGGCATAAATACTGCGCTTTACTTTCGGTCAGATTCAAATGTTTACACAGAGATATTACAGCATTCCCTGGACTCACAAGCAGGCTACGTCTAATGAAGTATAAGGGTCCTCCACGAGGGAGCCCTAGACGGCAAATTGTGCTTATAATCATTGAAAAAAATAACTTTCTCGAGCTTCCATTTCAGACTAACAGAAACACATTACGTACTTTCTTTTTTTTAGTGTTACTTTATTTTTAAAATATCTATCAAAGACATTTATTTAAATGTTACGTAATTATGATTTTATATTAACGAATACTTAGTGTATGTATTAAAAATAATTCGGAAAATACAATAAGATCCATTCCAATCTGACAGGTCATTGTCATAATCAGACATGACAGATTTTTTTTTTTTTATATTTAAGTCTTAGCCAATGATGATCATTGTACGGTGCCAAAATGTCGTCATAAATTATAGATTGATCGATGCACGCACGATACAAGGCCGATACTATTTTTGAAAGTATGACCACTCGGTCTTAATTGCTCGTTTACGAACAACGAAATTTTAAAAATAGGACTTTGAAAGCGTGCGTGACCATAGACATACCTTAGACTTTCAGAATGAAAATGAGTAGTACGTCCTCAGAAGAATAATATACATAGAAGAGTTTTTGCTAATTTATGGTAAAAGCTGTCAAAAGTTTAGGTACGTGCCAAAATCCGCCATATTATGTAACGAGTTTCGTGGTAGTTGTGCTGTCAACGGGTGTTGTTTACTATTTGGAAAAGTTGGAGATTTGGGACAAAAATACGCGAAAATAAGGTAATAAATACGTGGAAGTGTGAGAAAACTGTTTATCAAGTTGACTAAATGTTGTATTATGATGTGTGGTGCAAGAAAAAACATAAATCAACCATAATTGACTCTTCATAGGTTAGTAACCCGTTTTCTAGCAAGAAAGCTCTTTATTGATTCTGATTGAGAAGCAAAATAAAACACGATCTTAAATTTATGTATAAACTGTTGTTAACTGGTCATATTTTCGTAATACAGTCAGTATTTTCAATTATTTTATTCCTCATTTGTTTACATACTTGAATAGGGTTGTGCATTATCTAAATAAAAAATAATATTTTTTTTATAGCTTTCCGATGAATGAAGCTTTGAGGAATAAATGCTTAGAGGCTATCCGGTTCGGAAAAATATTAATCCTCGGCAACAGGATTGGTACATCTGCTCTTTGCATTTTGAGGAAAGCTGTTTCAATAGAACGCTTGAAGTTATGATATGAGACTTCGTGACAACTCATCGCCAACAATATTTTCATTTCCGGTAAGTTTAATGTACACTTAATGTCAATAAATAAATGTTTTAGGGTTCGGTACCCAAAGGGTAAAAACGGGATCCTAATGATATGACTCTGGTGACCGTCTGTCACCAGGCTGTATCTCATGAACCGTGATAGTTAGACAGTTGAAACTTTAACGGATGGATATATATCTGTTGCCGCTATAACGACAAAAACTAAACAATAGAATAAAATAATTAATTAAGGGGGCTTTCATACAGCAAGCATGATTTTTTTGCAGTTTTTATAGATAATAGTACAGAACTCTTCTTCGTGCCTGAGTCCGACTCGCACTTGGCCGGTTTATTCGTTTTTTCTGTCAGACAATACTAAAAACCGTTGGGTGATTTGGCAGGAGTAGCCGGCTCATGCATGCAAATGTACGCAAAGTTATGTGTGACAACGTATTGTCGAATTATGGATGCGATCATATAATGTCATGCAGACAACAATGCACTTAATAGATTATACTTGTACATAATCCTTACTAATATTATAAATGCGAAAGTGAGTTTGTTTGTTTATTTGTTTGTTTGTTACGCTTTCACGCCGTAACTACTGAACCGATCATCATGAAATTTTGCATACAAGTTCTCCGGAGTACGGAGAAGGTAATAGGCTACCTTTTATCCCGGGAAAAATTACTACTATTCCCGAGGGATCGACATTGACGTGGGCGGAGCCGCGGGCAAAAGCTAGTTTATTATTATTGTGTTAATTATTTGCACGTTTACTTTTCAGCACCGGCTACACAAGAGAAATTTGTTTGTGGTTTTTAAATATTTCGTTAAAACAATACCTTGTGGCATTATGATCCAACAATAAAAATTATATGCATAATATAATATTTTTTAAATCTGAAATTATATTATTCATTTAAGTGTTAAGATACAGGGCGTATGCATGAACTTGACAGTAATTGTCGAATTATGGATGCGATCATATAATGTCATGCATACAACAATGCACTTAATAGATTATACTTGTACATAATCCTTACTAATATTATAAATGCGAAAGTGAGTTTGTTTGTTTATTTGTTTGTTTGTTACGCTTTCACGCCGTAACTACTGAACCGATCATCATGAAATTTTGCATACAAGTTCTCCGGAGTACGGAGAAGGTAATAGGCTACCTTTTATCCCGGGAAAAATTACTACTATTCCCGAGGGATCGACATTGACGTGGGCGGAGCCGCGGGCAAAAGCTAGTTTATTATTATTGTGTTAATTATTTGCACGTTTACTTTTCAGCACCGGCTACACAAGAGAAATTTGTTTGTGGTTTTTAAATATTTCGATAAAACAATACCTTGTGGCATTATGATCCAACAATAAAAATTATATGCATAATATAATATTTTTTAAATCTGAAATTATATTATTCATTTAAGTGTTAAGATACAGGGCGTATGCATGAACTTGTCAGTAATGCGTCTTACTTATTATCTCAGCTGTGCAGTACAAGTTTCAAATCTTTTCATTGGCTGGAGCTAACTAAATTTAATAATAAAATATTATGATTTAACTAAGTATATTGAAATTTCAGGTCGTGGAATATGAAAAAAATAAAGGCTGTAAATGATAAACGTTTGAACCAGCAGATGAAATTACAATTTGAAAGATATTATGTTACATAAAAATATCACGGTGAAATTAAATGTAAATATCTTTCAGATAGATGGTTTTTAAACAAATAAATACTTTTTAGGAATGATTAAGTAAACAAAGTTATAAAATAAATTATCATTTTATTATCCTTTCCCAAAATGTTTTTATAAGCTCTGTCGGCTCTGTGTACAAAATAAGAGTACTGTTTAAAGTAGATCATTACATAGTATGGAAGTGACAACCCTAGGCTCAGAAGAATAATATACATAGAAGCCGCATAAAAATAGAAACTGAAAACAGATAGTTGACACGGTATTTTTCTTATGAGCTTTCGCTTATGACAGAATGAGACAAAAACTTCAGCCAGTTTCTATTATTTTCATGGTTGTCCCGACTTGAAATGTCAATGGACTCCATTGGACTCCATTAAATCCGACTAAATTCAAAATGACTTATTACAGTTCAACGTCTGTCACATTAGCATCTTGCCGATTTGATCGGGTTATATATCGACAAAAACATTGCGGCGGAATTGTGATGTCTGCAAATTAAATATAGGATTGTGCTAAAATTCTCACGGAAAAAAGTATTAACCGGTGTTGGGTTGGTGCGTTATCAAATGACCATTATACTAAACAATGTCTTGTGCAATGGAGCGATGTAAATCCCATTCAGGACGAACAGAAATAAATTCTGTAAAACATAATTTTCTTCGGTAAGTTTTTCAATTAAAAGTGCATAATTAAAACCCAAAATACCTCAAAATACAACAATAATATTGTCAATTATATAACGTATTGTATAAATGACAACTTTTATAGGTATTTTGCTTAAAATTATAGTTTTTGCCTTATTTCAAATTAGGTTAGTTTTTTTGCTAGTGATGTGGTAAAATCACGTATCTACGAGTATATCGATATTTTTTATGACGGTCTTGCTATCAGGGATATTTTTGTTAGTTGGTTGAGCCATGCAATAGTAATGTAACAAATTGAACCATCATGGTAATTATCAACCAGCAAAGTGTGAGTCGGACTCGCGCACTAAAAGGGTTCCGTACCATCCTTACATATAATATTATAAATGTGAAAGTGAGTTTGTTTGTTACGCTTCCACGCCGTAACTTCTGAACCGATCATCATGAAATTTTGCATCATCATCATCACCATTGCACGATCTCTGGAGTACGGAAAAGAACATAGACATAAATTACATCTGAGAATAAGGTACTGTTATCGGGGATAGACATTAACGCGAGCGGAGCCGTGGGCGTAAACTATAAAAACGCCCGAAATTTTTGTTTGTAATATTTCAACTGTCTCACTATCACGGTTCATGTCATGAGATACAGCCTGGTGACAGAAGATGGATATCGGAGTCATATTAGTAGGGTCCTGTTTTTATCCTTTGGGTACGGAACCCTAAAAAGAATCGATTTTTACTAATATGAAGAAAATTATTGTTGAAATTTTATTGCAGCTCCCTGAAGTAAAAGGAAATTAAAAAGGTGTGGATCCGAGGAACTTTCAAGCGACATATTGGACATAAAATGTCATACATAGTCGAATTTGTTCAAAATATTTTACTGCCGTGCCGATACATTAATTTCGAATATAAAATTAAATGGAAGCGATTGAAACACGATGCTTTACCTACATTTATATTTGCCGAATTATAAATCAATGGTAATAAGAAAGTTTACGGCAACGGTTTTATTATTTATATTTAAAATTATGAAAAACATATTTTATTCTGGACAGTAATGAAAGTGGGTAAAGTAATCTCTTGTTTTTCTTCACCTCTTGTTTTTCTATTACCAACACTGAATTTTTCACAAATAACACACTGGCACTTTTTTACCCTAGTGTAAAAGTTTTTTAAATAAAAAATATCACTTCGAATTATGTGTTTCTCTTTACCTACCTGATTATTTTTCCTTTACTGACTGTTCCTCAAAGCTAGCTGGGAAAAGCTTTAGATGGTTTTGAAATATGCTGAATGGCCCATTGATCAAGTGAAAAATATATCTGACCTTATATTACCTTTTGATACATGAGCGCCCCATTGCAATTTAGAGTCTATTGTGATTCCTAAGAAGGTGGTATCATTTACAAAGTCTAGTATTTTACCTTCAACTAGTATGTCAACATTGGACTGCCTCACATTGGGGACTGTAAATCGAATGCATTGGGTTTTTTGCGCATTCATAGGTAATAGGTAAGGTAGGTAAGTAGGCACTGTTTGAATTTCGAAATAATCGAAAATATGATTGACATCATATTAGGTATTCTGCCGTTCGACCAATACTGGGTAAGGCCTAATGACCAGCAGTAGACAGTAGACGCGCGGTGGGTAATGTATGGATTTTTTTTTTACCTATTTATCATATGAAGCCATGCGATTAGGAGTTATTTAGGTGTATCTTGACGTAACTTTTAAAGTAAAAGCCTCTTTAGCAGCTTTGTGCACTTTTTGGGATGGGTAAAACAGAAAACTCGCGTCAGGACACGTGAATTGATCGAAAATTCGTAAGAAGGACACGGACCTGAGTATGCCGCAAAGGCGAGTTTTCACTTCTGCCGGCACTCCTGGAGTGCAAATAGTTGTTTTTTTTTTATGAATCGTACTCATTTAACGAATCGATACAATCAGAGTAGAGTACATTTATGTCTTTCTTAGGACGAAACATTTAGTCGATAAATATATTTCATCGATATAGTACAACCCTGATCACATCAGTACCCCAGGACAACCTGCACATTTACGCAAATGGCATTGTATATGCATCTCTTTCTGATGCTTTAACAATGCCATAAGTAAAAAGAGTGTAGAATATTGTATTTTGTTGTTATTTTAACACGGTTTCTATGCTTTAGTTATTGTTCTGAGACCCTAGGCAATGGCAGCCATTTTATGTAACGATTCTGTGATGTAGGTATACACGATTTTTTTGTAGGTATTTCCAGTCCTCTTTTTTCTTTGGTCATTGCTGACAGCAGGCCCATTTTTAATGACATTTGACATTACCTGGGCACAACAAGGCCCGCTGAATTTGAAAAGGAAATTATTTTACCTAAAAGATATCTTTTAACTTACACAATAAAATTAGGTAAATACCAGCATGGTGTCTTGTGCGGTTGTCGAGTGCACTACAACCCGTAGGAATAATCCTAGCAAATATACATTTCATCAGTAAGTATATATTTTTGTCACCGGTATAATTTCGGTAAAAAACTCAAACAGTTTTGATTTCTACTAGGATTGTATTGTTAAGTATGCTTCATAATTGATAGGAAAATGAAAGCATTTAAACATAAACGAGAATTAGCAAAAATATTATGTAAAGAAAGTTCGCACACGTTTACACTAGTGCTTGAAGTTATTCATATTTTATCGACATCGACAATAGTTTCGATTGCACTCACTGAAATATTGTTACTTGATATTTTACCCGACTGCGTCCGGAGCAGGTTAATTGTAGCTTTCACGTACTTATAATGTATGGAATGCTATTTCACTCTTCCATACTGTTCAGACAGAAAAGAATAAAACGTAGAATGAACCGACTGCTTCTCTTCCAAAAAAATCTTGTAAAAGCCGATCTAGGAAATGGGCAAAAATCTGATAAATTATATTAGTAGGAGATACAGCTAGCAACCCATCAATATTTTGATTCCGTGCTGAACGTGGCTTTTGGGTTAGACCTGTCTACCTCGCGAGGGAATAAAAATGTAATAGTACGGATGTAAATAAATAAATAATAAATAAATAAATATATACGGACAAGTCACACAGATTGAGCTAGCCCCAAGGTAAGTTCGAGACTTGTGTTATGGGATACTAACTCAACGATACTATATTTTATAACAAATACATATATAGATAAACATCCAAGACCCAGGCCAATCTGAAAAAGATAATTTTCCATCTTGACCTGGCCGGGGATCGAACCCGGGCACTCCGTGTCGCAGGCTGGCGTGTTAACCACTACGCCACGGAGCTGTCAAAATATCTATACATTTTATGGTACGCTCCATAGCCCAAACTAACATAATTGTTTGTGTTTTATTTATTGCATTACAGTTTTTAATAAGAGCAGAGCTAGTAGAGCATCATTAGCATACTTTTAAATACGATGACCAATTTGTTATGCATTGTTGTAAATTGCTATGAATAACAAGTGTCATGGTTGTATTATTTCTTTTAATTTTTAACTTGCCCATTGAAGTTATTCCAAAATTAACGTCATCATCTGATGATGATTCATCACCTCAGCCACAAAAAGTCCTTTGCTGGACATAGGCCTTCTCCAAGGATTTCCAGTACTATAATTGGAAAGGTCAACTCAGATCGTCAGACCACCTGGTCTGTGGGTGTCCAACGCTGCGCTTGCTGGTACATGGTTGCCATTCGAGAACCTTTCTATTCCATAGGCCGTCCGTCCACTTCACGTAACGATATCGAACAAAAGTGTGCTCAAAAGTATTTTCAGGTAGATGCCTACGACGCCGTATTTTTTTAGAATCTATTTGTTATGCATGTTTCTTATTCTTGCAGACTCGCGGGTGAAACTATTCACATGGACATAAAAAAATCATACAGCGAATCTTTAATAAACATCATAGAGTTTATTCAGGTACGACTAACTAAACAAATTATGTTTAGAGTAGCCTGAGCCTGTATATCAGGTGTGAAATATGTTTGTATACTTATGGTTTATTTTTCGTAAAATATTTTGATATGCGTAGTGAAAATGTACGTATATCCTCGGTGTGGTCATTTAGTCTGTGCACATGACAAATTTTCTCTATAGGAGCAATACTAGTTAAAATACATTGCTAAATCTATTGATTGTCTGGTTAAATTATTATCTTTTTATCTATTATTATATATTATTAGCTGACCATTCAAAAATGGGCTTATTTGTTACCCGACTTCAAAAAAGGACGAATACTACGAATACATACGACTACGAATTCGGCCGTATGCCTTTTTTAATCGCATGACTGTTTGTGTCCTCATAACCGCATAGATCTTTTTTTATATAAAACTGTATGCTTTCAAGTTTTTTCCATTTAAATTTTATTAAAATAAGTTCTGTAGTTTAATTGAAGTCGGTGTTTTGTATGAAAAATATTTAAACTATTATTTATGTGTCAATAACGAAATGAAAAAGGTATCTATGTTTTATTTGCTGTGTTTCAATGTAAATAAATTATTTATAGAAGTTCATTGCCTTTTACTCTTTGTGAAGTTTCTCTTTGGAAAATGTATATATCCCTGTAAAACTGTATAATTTTGCTTCTTTTCTCAATGGGAAGGTATAATGATTTGACTATCGATACATTGACATACACCAGGTACATTTTAGCCAAACACTACTGAATACATATGCAAAATCACACCCACAACTGCATTTCAAAATCGGTCTTGTTTGACAGCATCCGTTTGAATCTCTATCCGTCAGGATTACATTATCTCTATGTGCGTGACACTCGACTTCGAGCGATTTTGGTCTGGAAAAATTGCTCGTTTACGAACGGAATCATTTCAAAAATAGTACTCCTGCTACCGCGCATGATTCAATTTTTTTTTAAAGAGCGCGTGTTAAAACTATATAACAGATCCAGACACCTTTACGCCTCTATCTCCCGCCCATCCGCGGCTATTTCAAAAACGCCTCCAGGCGTTTCTTTACGAATGCCGCATGCATGCCATCCCGATCCGTTAGTGGTGCAAGCCGCTAACTCCTCCCCCAACTTACACGATAGACCTTACGTCGTAGACGTCCTAGGAACGTACTTGACGATCCTATTGACTTCGCACAAGCCCGCCCCGACCCCTCTTCGGCTCCGTATAACAAGAGGAATCCCACCCTCGCCTCGCCATCGGAACAGAGTGCGTAGAGTAGGATTAGCTCTGATTACTGGTGAACGCCCGGCGGTCCCGGGGTATTATTTTTGAGAGTGTGACACTCGTCTTCGAGCGATTTCTGTATGGAAAAATCGCTCGTTTACGAACGGCATCATTTCAAAATTAGCACTCCCGGGTGACTTGCACTCAGAATAGGCCCTTCTGGCAACGTAGCTTTCGGTCCATGAGACAAAAGATGAGAGTTACTGCTCTACAAAGGCTTTTGCCGTTGATTCGCAGATTGGCCCTTCAGGCTTGCATGCACGTATACGCGGCCCATCAGGCAATATGAGAGTTTGTTGTCTCTTCAAGTCTTGCTCACACAGGCAACGCTCAAAGCCGAGGTCCGTCCCTTTGGTGATGTTGTCTATAAAGGTTGAGGGCACTCTGCCTTCGCCTCAACGCCCGGTGAAGTAGCGAAAGCTCACTTGGAGCTAGCTACGTAGTCCTTCCAAAAGAAAAAAAAATTACACCGTAATTTTTACCATTGCAGGCAGGACCTCAAGCAGCCGGCCTATTTGATAACTTAGTGTACAACATTTTGATAATCATTTCAAAGTACATTACGTTTTATATATCTATAATAAAAATAGTCAATCATAGGAAACCCGCAATGTATTTTGAAGTGACTATCAAAACGTTGGTCACTGAGTTAGCAAATAGCCCGGTAGGACTGATGTATAAAATACGTAAAAGAGAAAGTAATAAGGGTTGCTTCCAACTTTCTGTCTTTTTAAGGGTAATCTGAGAGGGTAATGCAATGCCTTGTTTTTATCATTGAGGTGTTGCGTTGCCACACTTCATTCAAGCAGGACAGACTATATACGTAGCGTAAAAGAGAAACACTTTCAAGTTTGCAATTTTTTCTTTAATACATGAGTCTGTTCTGCTCGAAGTGTAGCGGTGGCACTGCAAAGGTAACATACAAGGCAATGGTTAAAAGGGTTTCTTACAATTTTCTCCTTCACGTATATAGTATATTTAGGTATATTCTTCCATATTGGTGGTGAGAAAAGAAAAAAACGTAGAATGTGGCTAGCAACCCATACCCATCACTATTTTTATTTCGTTTTCCACCTAATAAATTTATATTTATTATATATTTACATCCAAGACCCAGGCCAATCTGAAAAAGATCTGAAGAGGGGATCGAACCCGGTCACTCGCGTGTCGCAGGCTGGCGTGTTGACCGCTGCGCCACGGAGCTAGTCTAATGCCCATTAATATGCTAAACCTTCAGGTCTTATAGACCTAGGCTCTGTGTACCCCGCAAGAGAAACAGACGTGACACTATGTATGTACGTATTTAGGTCTATACTGCTCAGAGTGAATTAATTCGTAATTGAATAAAAATATTCTTATGTATTATGGAGGCTAGTCAACAAAACAGACTTGAAAACGGCGTTGATGGCATATCATGGATATGTAGCGTCTATTCTTAGATATGGAATTGTCATTTGGGGAAATTCAGTTGACTTAGAGAGAGCATTCATTGCGCAGAAAAGCTGTGTAAGGGCTTTATGTAGGTTGCCGCAAAGAACAAGCTGTCGATCCAGTTTCATTAAATTGGGCTTACTTACACTACCGTCAATGTATATTTTTGAAACATGTTGCTTTGTAAAGGTCAACTCACACTTGTTTACACGGAACTCTGATTTGTCAAATGCTTATCGTGGTAGGTTCCCGGATAAGTTAGTATTGCCAACTATGACCACGACTCTTTACAATCAAAGTTGTTATCCGATGGCTATTCGTATTTATAATAAATTGCAAGAAGATCTGAAGTCCTTACCGTTACCATTATTTAAAAGCAAATTACGTTCCTTTCTGGTAGAAAAGTGCTTCTACACAGTGGAAGAATATTTGACGTATTGATTATTTTTTGACATTATTTTTGACATTATATACCAGTATAAATTGATTTTTGTTAATACCCTATGACCCATGACTTATAATTTGTACCAATGATATGGATTCTTTGTATGTAACTTAGGGTTATTTTCTAGATGAGACTGCATGGTTTACCGAAATATTTGCATGCCTGTATTTGGTTAAGAGTGAGTTGTTCTATGTACCTACCACCTTTTGTACCACTTTTACTGCAAATAAATGAATTGAATTGAATTAATTTATTCTTTATCGCACTACTACGAAATTAGATACACACAGGACATAATACACAAATAATGAGTACAAAGGACTTATCGCAAAATACAATCTCTTCCAGCTAACCTGCAGCGGTGCAGTAAGCAGTATATTATTATATTATATAGATCATACATTACTTAACATATAATTTCATATACATACTAAACTAAACACAGAAACACAGCACGGAGTGCACAGCGGCATCGACAATGGAGTGCTATTTTTTAAATTTCGCCGTTCCTAATCGACTGTTTTTTACATCTAAGACGAGTGATCATACTTTCATAATAGTACCCCTGCCGGCCTATTTGCTAAGTCAATATAGAACGTTGTGATATTACAAAATACATTGCGGCTTTTGTATGATTAACTATTTTTATTCAAGATATTTTGAAGTGACTATGAAAACTTTGTACACTGATTTAGCAAATCGCCGGCTGCATGGTGGAGACCAAGGCTTATCTTTTCTGTTATTTTACACACAGACACAGACAATAGACAATATCCTCTTTTGTATTACATTCTGAAGTGCTATTTTTGAAATGATGCCGTTCGTAAACGAGCGATTATTCCATACAAAAATCGCTCGAATACGAGTGTCTTACTTTCAAAAATAGAGAACCCCAGATCTCATTAGAATAGGGTATAGACTAGATAGACTAGGTACGTTTAACCAACAAAAGAACAAACACAAAAAAAAAAAGTCTTTATCATTTGACTTGACAGCTTTAACTTCTTGCTTTGTTTGATTGTCTATGTATGTATGGGCGTTAGCAAAACTTTGCCGATCGAAACGAACATTTTCATTAAAAATAATTGTGACTAGCTTTCAGAATATATAGCTGATACCTAAAATGACAAAAAAATCTAAGAATGGTCTCTTTGCCCTAGGTTTCTATATTGCAGCCTCACTGTTTACTTTAATATCCTTTGTAAGTCCTTATTGGTTAGTAACTGATGGTAAACTGAAGAATCCTAAGTTTATAAGAATTGGTAAGCGAGTAATCTAGCCATAAGAAATCCTTATGGTTTATTCTCATTTGTCTTAAATAAATATCTAATATATAGGTACATATTGATGCTTTTGTTTCAGGTTTATGGGAAGTATGTTTCAATGGATTTAAAGAGGTCCATCACTGGTACGACACGGTCTTTACAGGCTGTTGGTGGATATTTGAGGAAGAGTACTACATCATACATGATATACTCTTACCTGGGTTCTTCATTGCAACACAGTTCTTCTTTACGGTCACTATGTGTTGTGTGTTGGTTTCTATGTTCTTGTCATATCTATACATGATCAAAGACAGGGATGATGATAATTATGTGACCCTTTTAGTGACTCTGGGCACCGTTCTAGTTATTGGAGGTATTTATCCCCTTTTATTTATGAATGGCTTGAATGGCAGTCTTGAATCAAATGGATCAAATTGAATTTTACTGAAAGACTAGTTTGTCGAATGTTACTTTATAAATTAAATGTCAAATATTCAATAATATTTTAAATCTTGGAAACATTTCAGCTTTTTCAGGAATAATATCAGTGGTGACATTTGGTGCCAGAGGTGATGGTCGTGACTGGATGCCCAACTGGGAGCACAATGACTTAAGTTGGGCATATGCACTTGGAGTGATTGGCGTTGTACTGCTCTTTCCAGCTGGTATTTTATTCTTGGTTGAAGCAAGGGTACATAAATACAAGAGACTACACGAGATGCAGAGCAGAGACCCTTCATCTTATACAATGAGTGAAAGAAAAGTTGGCTATTCAGGGGGACACACTGATATTTAATTAGATTGTAAGACTTGGAATTTTATGAATCCGTCCATATTGACTTATATAACTTTTTAAGATATTGCATTTATTTTGAATTTATGACTGTTTGATGAATCACTGGTGAAGGAAAACATTGTGAGACATCCTGAACTTTCACTAGTGTGTGAAATAGAGAAAGCAATTTGCAACCACTCCATTATTCCTCCCAAAAATAGTCATTGTGTGCATTTCCTTCTATACAATGAGGCTGACAAGGCTAGCTCTTAAATATTGAGACAGATCAGAATATCAGAGATGAATCTATTGGAGGCCCTAGGCACATAATAGGACCTAGACAAACCACTATTAAATTTGTAATAGTGGTCTGTCAGTATTAGTACTGCATGTACTGTGTCTGTAATAGTACTGTATCAAAAAAGTAACAATAAACAATGTAGGGTAGCTTGCATCAGGGATTTCATTAACTCTGACCCTGAACATAGGATAAATCCGCTATAGATTTTCTATGAAAATGTTTGTCGGATTTATCCGACGTTTACAGTCAAAGGGTTAATTCTGATATAAAAAAATGTTCTTTAAAATAAACTTGTTCCATATAAACTTTAAAAAAAAGAGCGTGAACTATACATTTTTCATAAATAAGTTATGTTTTTTAATTTCCCAATAAAATTTTGCAAATTTTTTCAAATTAAATTTTGCATTGCGTCATAATCATTATCATTTGAGTTTTCAAAGTAAATATTTGTTGTTGGGAGTCCTATATTGTATTGGCAGAAACTGGGGGCCCTTGCTGACCATGGGGCCCTGGGCCCTGGAAAGAGGGGCCTAATGAATTTCATTGGCTTGTATTATTTTCATGTAAATGTATACCTTAGTATCAGATCTTTTAATATTGTTTTTTATGTTTGTATAAGACATAATGTTAGCTATAATACTAATAGTTATAATTTATGACAATCTGAAATTATCCACAAAAAAATCATGATGGAATTTAAAACCATGATGTAGTGGCAGCTGATGTGCCTTTGAGATTTTCTAAGTTCTATTTTTTATTACTAAAACCGTATGTTATGAATAGATAGGTATTTCTACTAACAATAAAAAACTTTGCCAGTTATACTTTTTTATTTCAACAAGAATAATTAATTATATTTCAACTTGGATGATCTAGCTTGAACTATATTACTATTTATTTTCAAAGTACTTGGCACTGTTTTTCTAGAAGCTAATGCTGCTCTTGCAGTTTGGAAGCCCATTGCTATACAAAGTGGCTCTTCCAATCTAGATAGAATTCCATGGATGAATCCACCAGCAAAACAATCTCCTGCACCTGACACATTTACCACTGAACTTATATATTCAGCAGGATAGTACTGTGCCTCTTCTAAACTATTCCTAACTACCAGCACACCCTTAGAACCTAGAGTTACAATGAAGTTCCTAACTGAGGGAATCAGTTTAGCTAACTCAACTATTTCTGATAGTTCATTGGTAGTGTCAATATTTACTTCTGGTTTCATACTACGTGCCATGGTTCGAAGTTCAGCAAGGTTTGGTGACGCATAGGTTATATAAGATTTTGTGTGAAGTGGCTTGACTGCTTTCCTTGTGTCTGTCGGTTCAAAGAAAACTGAAACAAAAACGAAATTCTATGTTTAATACTACGAATATGTAAGTAATAAGGTTTAATAAATAATTAATATTAATATAAGTACTATCGACACAGACTTAAGTTTAATAGGCATGTACCTCTTTTTATGAATATTCTATGTATATGCCAGAACAAACAATATTTCTTCCATGCTGGTCTGGGAGAAAAGAAAAAGCGTAGAATATGCCAGCTGCTTCTCTTCTCGCGCAGATCGTAAAAACCGATCGAGGGACTGGGCTAACATCTGCGGAATCATGTGTCAAAATACATTGCGGCTTCGTATGATTGACTATTTTGATTTAAGCTATATGAAACGTAATGTATTTCAAGTGACTATCAAAACGTGGTACACTAAGTTAGCAAATAGGCCGGCAGGTAAATCTGTAAAAGGTCGTATTCCATCTTGAACTAGAGATCGAACCCGGCAGCCATCCTGGCGCAGGCTGGTGTGCTAACCACTGCGCCACGGAGCTCGCCAGTATAGAAATCACTTTTCACATTTCTATAGCGCGCGGAGTGCATTTTTAGGGTTCCGTACCCAAAAAGTAAAAACGGGACCTTATCAATATGGCTCGGGTGGACTGTACGTCTGTTTGCCTGTCTGTCACCAGACTGTATCTCATGAACATGAACCGTACCGTGATAGACAGTTGACCTCTCCATAGATAGTATTATTTTATTTGCAGTTAACATTTTCACTGAT
This sequence comes from Elegia similella, assembly GCA_947532085.1. Lineage (NCBI taxonomy): Eukaryota > Metazoa > Arthropoda > Insecta > Lepidoptera > Pyralidae > Elegia > Elegia similella. Next base: position 16,452,060 of record OX383927.1, on the reverse strand, counting down.
AATGTATTTCTGTTGCCCCTATAACAATGAATACCTACTAAAACACAATTAAATAAATATTTTAGGGGCTCTCATATAACAAACGTGATTATTTTGCTTGATATTGATAACGGCCAGAGTTATACATATAATTCACTTTAAAAATAAATAGCTTATTAATTTAAAAAGAAAATTAAGGGGGACGCCCACAGGAAAGATATGGTATACGTAAAATTAGGAATATAGACTGCCACCCTTATACAAAACTTGACGGCAGGTTGTGGTAGTTATTTCCACTAACTCTGCCACTATGGGCGGTAGAGAGAGCGCTACTGTGCCATAGTTACAGACGTTTCCACCCGCTCCAGATGGCGTTAACCTAAACTTGGTACTTGGTAAAACCCTTGTTCTGAGGGTAAAACCAAGTAAAACTGAAAGATATTGTTTTGATTTATGCCAAAATAGCAAAATACATTTTCCATCTCAAATAAGATATTTCTCGTGATACTGATTTTATTTTCTCACAAAATGGTGGTGGATACCACGGAATATTTAAATTCCGTGGTAGATACATAGTGAATAAACCTATGGCGCCGCGCACTCTATATGATGGGCCTCGCAAAAATCGTACGCAATAGGTGTTGGTATGGGATCACATGACGTAACAGAGAAATCCTTAAAACTTTATCTTTTACATATATATATATTAGGGTGTCCCAAAAAAATCAAAGTCGTTATTTTTTTACGCATACCCTCTAATTTTTTTACTTTTAAGTCAAAACGATTATACATAAAATTTCAAGAAGATAGGACCACGGTAACCCGTGCCGACTTACGTTGATATATGTCAGTACCTACTTGCCTTAGAGAGGCTTACGCGACCTAACGTGTCGATATGCTTGTGATTACTTAATAATTTGTTTAGAGCACGCATTGTTTTCAATCTGTCAACATGTCAGTGGAAATATACTGTTCTAAAAGGAATATATTTTTATTAGGTGACGTAAAACATCTAATAACGGGTTCAAAACTTCCGTATAATGAACAAGTTCTAGCAGTTTTATTTTACAATATCCGTGAAGTGAATTTAACTGTCAATGAAAGCGCGAATCTCACTATTCGCGAGTGTATTATCTATTGGGAAAAGGTACGTATTCCAACTAAATCTTTACCTAATTTGTTTATTTGTTTATTTCATACGGCACATAAAACAGATCACAACCAAAACAAGACAACAACAATATTCAATACAATACAGGTCAGATCGCAATCCTTAATATATGTGCACAAAAAGTTAAATAATGAATACAACGCAAACATACATTACTGGTATTAAACTAAAAATTAAAATTACAAATAAGAATGATTCAAAAATATATAAATTAAATTAAAAATTTAAACTAAATACAAATAAAAATTTACATAATAAAATCAATTCATTAAATAATAATAAAAATAAAAATAAGAAAAGAAAAGAAAAGTGGGGCTAATTATTAAATTACACGCAAAGTTTTTTGACTGCAGATCTAAAGCTGACAAACTTTGGGACAAAGACATCAAGACCATTACCGTTCGATAACTCATTGTAAACTCGGCACATGCGAACTACAGGGTTATAAAAGGATGTGTTGTTCCTATAAACCTGCAAGCTGAAAACACGGGGGTTACGAGATACATGGCGTGTGTTAAAATTTAAAATTGAGAGAAGTGTGGGCGAGTCTACAATGGAATGAACAATTTTATATAAGAACAACAGGTCAAATTGCTTACGACGGGCTTCGAGAGAGACAAAAGCGAATTTTTTCAGTCTGTCATCATAAGAAGGCAAAGCACGACCCAACCCAAATCTAAAGCAAAGCACTCTCAGAAACCTCTTTTGAACCCGTTCTATACGTTGACAGTGCACTTTATAATAAGGTGTCCAAATCACAGAGCCATATTCAAGTGTGCTGCGCACCAAACTACACCATAGAGCTATTATACTTTTGGGACTTTTGAAAGACTTAGTGGTCCTGGCGATAAAACCCAAGAGCTTATTGGCTTTGTCTATTATGTAATTATAATGATCTCTGAATGTGAGTCTTTCGTCAAACAGGATGCCAAGATCTTTAACTACAGATTTTCTCTCTATAATCTTTACACTTACTTTATAGTTAAAATGTATTTTACTCCGTTTTGACGTAAAGGATATCACAAAGCACTTGGAGACATTAAGGGACATGTGATTATTTATACACCATGATGAAATAGTATTGAGATCTTCATGAAGAAGTTTGCAATCACTTATAGTCCTTATAACAGAGAAAACCTTAAGATCATCTGCATACGAAAGACATGGGCATGATAGAGATTCTATAAGGTCATTTATAAAGATAATGAAAAGCAGTGGACCAAGATGTGATCCCTGCGGCACCCCAGAGGTAACTGGAGCAGGTGTAGAAGTATAGCCCCTCAAAGCCACCAGTTGACTTCTATTTGATAGGTATGACTCAAGCCATCGCAACAAACTCCCATGAACACCATAATTCGAAACTTTATGAAGTAAAATTGAGTGCTGTACCTTATCGAATGCCTTGCTAAAGTCAGTGTATACTGTATCAACTTGTCCGCGATTAGCAAAAGCACCACACAGGTAGTTTTTGTACTCAAGAAGATTGCTACATGTAGATCTACCTCTAACAAACCCATGCTGCTTCTGGGAAATAAGGGGTTTGACATGAGCATACAAAGACTCATAGACTAAACTTCCGAGCATTTTTGAAAACCAAGAGAGAATGCTAACCGGTCTGTAATTACAGCATTTTGATTTATCACCCGATTTGAAAATTGGTACAATATGTGCCATTTTCCACTGTGTAGGAAAAACACCAGTGTCTAAAGATTTACAAAATAAGAAATGAACAGGGATGCTAAGCTCATCACTGCAGGCTTTTATAAATGATGGCGGTAGTCCATCGGGCCCCGCACCTTTATTAACGTCTAGGCTTTTCATACAACTAAGCACCTCCTCTAGTGAGATTTTGACACTAGAAATAGTGTTAGAAGATTGAAGCTGGGAAGATGAGTTGTACGTAGAATTTTGGCTTTTTACTGGTCTGTCAAATACAGAGCTAAAATAATCGGAGAACATGTCACAAATAATCTGTGGATCAGATGATACCTTGTCATTATAACTCATGGTGTCAGGTATTGAGTTTACTCTAAGAGTAAGGAAGTCTATGGAGAAGCCCTTGTCAACATAAATGAATTTTTACTTATACAAATATCAGGCATTTATGGTATAAAGTGTGAAATATAACTTTGTCTCTGTCTTTCTTCAGTACAATTGCCTTTGACAAAAGAGACATACATATTTTAGTTTTTGCTAATTTATGGTAAAAGCTGTCCAAAGTTTAGGTGCGTGCCAAGATCCGCCATATTTTGTAACGAGTTTCGTGGTAGTTGTGCTGTCAACGGGTGTTGTTTACTATTTGGAAAAGTTGAAATTTGGGACAAAAATACGCGAAAATAAGGTAATAAATACGTGGAAGTGTGAGATAACTGTTTATACAGTTGACTAAATGTTGTATTGTGATGTGTGGTGCAAGAGAAAACATAAATCAACCATAATTGACTCTTCATAGGTTAGTAACCCGTTTTCTAGCAAGAAAGCTCTTTATTGATTCTGATTGAGAAGCAAAATAAAACATGATGTTAAATTTATGTATAAACTGTTGTTAACTGGTCATATTTTTGTAATACAGTCAGTATTTTCATTTATTTTATTCCTCATTTGTTTACGTACCTTAATAGGGTTGTGCATTATCTAAATAAAAAATAATATTTTTTTTATAGGTTTCCGATGAATGAAGTTTTGAGGAATAAATGCTTAGAGGCTATCCGGTTCGGAAAAATATTAATCCTCGGCAACAGGATTGGTACATCTGCTCTTTGCATTTTGAGGAAAGCTGTTTCAATAGAACGCTTGAAGTTATGATATGAGACTTCGGGACAACTCATCACCAGCAATATTTTCATTTCCGGTAAGTTTAATGTATATAGTTAATGTTAATGAATAAATGTTTTAGGGTTCGGTACCCAAAGGGTAAAAACGGGATCCTAATGATATGGCTCTGGTGTCCGTCTGTCACCAGGCTGTATCTCATGAACCGTGATAGTTAGACAATTTAAACTTTAACGGATCGATATATTTCTGTTGCCGCTATAACGACAAAAACTAAACAATAGAATAAAATAATTAATTAAGGGGGCTTTCATACAGCAAGCATGATTTTTTTGCAGTTTTTATAGATAATAGTACAGAACCCTTCTTCGTGCCTGAGTCCGACTCGCACTTGGCCGGTTTATTCGTTTTGTCTGTCAGACAATACTAAAAACCGTTGGGTGATTTGGCAGGAGTAGCCGGTTCATGCATGCAAATGTACGCAAAGTTATGTGTGACAACGTATTATCGAATTATGGATGCGATCATATGATGTCATGCATACAACAATGCACATAATAGATTATACTTGTACATAATCCTTACTAATAATATTATAAATGCGAAAGTGAGTTTGTTTGTTTGTTTGTCACGCTTTCACGCCGTAAATACTAAACCGATCATCATGAAATTTGGCATTCAAGTTCTCTGGAGTACGGAGAAGGACATAGGCTACCTTTTATCCCGGAAAAAAGAACTATTAGTACTAATAGACGCGGGCGGAGTCGCGGGCGAAAGCTAGTTTAATAATAAAATATTATGATTTAACTAAGTATATTGAAATTTCAGGTCGTGGAAATGAAAAAAAAAAGCCGTAAAAGATAAACGTTTGAACCAGCAAAAGAAATTACAATTTGAAAGATATTGTGTTACATATAAATATCACGGTGAAATTAAATGTAAATATCTTTCAAATAGATGGTTTTTAAACAAATTAATACTTTTTAGGAATGATTAAGTAAACAAAGTTATAAAATAAATTGTCATTTTATTATCCTTTCCCAAAATGTTTTTATAAGCTCTGTCGGCTCTGTGTACAAAATAAGAGTACTGTTTAAAGTAGATCATTACATAGTATGGAAGTGACAACCCTAGGCAATGGCAGCCATTTTATGTAACGATTCTGTGATGTATGTATACACGATTTTTTTGTAGGTATTTCCAGTCCTCTTTTTTCTTTGGTCTGAGAGTTTACTCCCTTCCTATTATTTACATAAGACCAAAAATGTTTGACATTGTCATTTAGTGAATCTTCGACTGATTTAACAAAGTTAGAATAACATTCATTTATAAGAGCTTTGCATCTAGCCCGCAGCATAGAGAACGTGTCATAATCTCTAGGGTTACCAAACCTTTTGTAACGCCTATGGTATTTATTTTTCTCGTCAAGACACTTTATTAAGGCGTTGGAAAACCAAATCGGGTAATTATGAGAAGAACTTCGAGTTAGGGGGGTATATCGCTTAATAACATCAAAAAGTACTTCATAAAATTTCGTGACAGCCTCATCAATGCATGCGCAATCAAGTAAACTAGGCCAATCAGCTGCTCGAAGTTCAGTTTTAATCCTTATATAATCACATTTTCTAAAATTCAAGCGCTGTTTTTTATGAGATTTTTTGTCCCTAACATGTTGTATATAGTCTAGTTCTACAACTAATGAAGGATGGTGTTTAACGTCAAGCTTGCTAATAGGTTCAGTACCATAAACTCTGATGCCGTCGAAAGTAGAAATAACTAAATCTAATAAGCGTCCGTTAGAGTTTGGAATATTATTAAATTGCAGGGCATTGCAAAGAGATAATGTATCAATAAGTAGATCCGCTTCCGTACCACTATGGGCCGACACATTCATGGCGGGAGTGGAAAAGGAGGGGGTCCAAGTAATATTTGGGGTATTAAAGTCACCAACTAAAATAAACATATCCTGGTCCGATCCATTCAAGATTACCCTATGACAATTATCGTAAAAAGACTTACGATCACAAATTGGCAGATCAGGAGGTAGATAGCAGACGCACAAGTGTGCAACAGGTCCTTGGTTATTTACAGGAAAAATACTAATCCACATATCCTCAATGTCACTGGCCCAAGTAGTCTGAAAAACTATGTTTAAATGTTTTTTAGCGGCAATCAAAATTCCTCCCCCTTCCTTCTTTCTAATACAGGTTTCAGAACGATCCCTTCTAAATACTATATTGCGATCATCGAACAGCTCTTTATCATATACAGTATCATTGAGATTAGTTTCAGTAAGACAAATTACATCATAATTTACATTCAAAGTGTTTAGATACAGGTCTTTTGTTTTTGAACGGATCCTATTGACATTTTGATAGTAAATTAACATTAATAAGAAATAATATAAACTGAATAATTATGTATTGAATAGTAATAATTATATAATAAAAAATAAATAAATTAAAAGTAAAAAGAACTAAAGACCACCTAAAATGTCCTGATTTTTAACATGGATACACCCAGAATTATCATCTTTTCGCAAGTACACCCGACCATACTTTAGCCACACGTATTTATACCCTTTTTCCTTGGCTATTTTTCTAGCAGCGGCATGGAGTTGTTTGCACTCAGGTGATACGTGTTCTACGACGAAAATTCTGCTAGGGTTGCCAGCAATATCTAGCTGCCTTGAATGTAGGGGATCATTGGGATGTGCTTTATTATAACGATAGGCAGCAGAAAGAAGTTTATCACGATTCAATGGTGAAGATAGCGTGACCAAGATGTTCCTGGGTCGCCTCGACTTGTCGTCCATTTTAGCCACTCTGCGACAGGCACGAATGTCAGTATCAGTAATGGGAGCCTTGACTATTTCACAGAGCTTTTTTACAATGGTATTGACGTTTTCATTACGATTTTCAGGCACAGCCTGAATCTCAAGGTTATAGCTTCGCGATAGTCTTTCAATTGAAGCTAAACGGCTCTCCATTTTATGCAGGTCTGCTCGTAAGCCTTCGTTCTGCAATTCAAGACTCTTCACTTGATCAGCATTGACGTGTATCTTAGCCTGCATTTCTTTCTGTTCCGCCGAGAAGAAGTCTGTCGTAGTTGTCAAGTCATTTTTTACTTTAATGAATTCAGCTGCAACCTCCGATTTAACGGCTTCCCTAATCTCCTTCTTCAATGAGGCCTGTAATGTTTCTACAAGTTGTGCCAAACTACTGTTAAGTTTACGATCCAACAGTGCGCTTATATTTTCCATTGTTACTTCATTCATTTTCGATGCATCAGGATAAGAAAGAGCGCTGGAACTCGCTGCTGAGGTGTTATGTAAATCACATGACATGTTCATAGAATCATCTGACGGGTGGGGTAGTTGCGTATCCTTTACAGGAGTGTTTACATTTGATTTATTACGTCGTGTGATATTTTTGCATGTAGGACAGATCCAAGACGCCAAGAAGCTCGGCGTAAAATTGATGAATTGCCTCTCGTTGACATTAAGACATAAGTAGTGATAGGCATTCTTACAGGCGCTGCAGGTCATCGCGTCGTTACGCGGAACCGTGCTGGAGCATGCAAGACATCTAAAGTTTTCTCTGTCGAAATTCATATTTGAAGGCCTACACACGTGTCAATATTATAGCAAAATTTGAACGCATCCAATATTGTCTGTGGTACTACTCTGTTCAAAGATATATTGACTCTGTTGCTGTCATGTCACTTGTCAAATTGACGTCCAATCAGCTGTTCGCTTTGGTTGTGCGCACGGAGTACATACAGAGTGGAGATGGCGTTAGCTACTGTGCACTGTGATTCCAACTAGGTCCTGACGTCATCACGTTAACATCGAGAGTAGGCGTGGCCTATTAGTCTGCTGTTGTAGCTGACAATCAAAGAGTAAAATAATATATAGGGAAGACAATGTTCGTACGTGGTTCGTTCTGTGCACACAGTGAGATTTTCGGACTTATCTTGTTTTTTATTCGTAAAAAACAAGATAAGTAAATCATGAAGTGTTGAATTATATCATGTAAAAACTACTCAGATAAACGTTCAGGTGCTATGGAAGGAATCACATTTCATTTGTAAGTATATTTATTCGTAATTTACTAAAATGATTCTAGAAAAATCTTTTGGCGACGTTCCGTGCTACTCATCGTTAGATGGCACCACTTTGCGTAATGGGACGTATGAACTATAAAAATATATTAAAGCTAATTATCGTAATAAATAATAACCATAAGTACTGAAATTTGTTCTAAATTTATACCTAAAGACTTTTACCTTGACAAAAAGATTATGTTTATGTTGTTTCATAATTCTCTTTTCAGCAATGCGCCACCTGTCGTCAACGTTGAATAATATTGAACGTCAAGATGACGGGACTCCGCCCGGTTTTGCGAATATGATGTGATTAGGATGTGGTACCATAATAGTGCTATTTTATACTTACATAATAAAATTTTATTATGGAGACAGTTTTATTATGGAGGTTAGGCTCTCTCTACCCCGTAAGGGAAATAGACGTGATAATATGTATGTATGTTTTAACATTTTGGTTTTGCATTTAATTTTTAGGCAAAGGTAAATTAAAACAAATTCAATGTAGAATAACCTCCATAATAAAACTGTCAAACAAACGCCTAAGCAAATTGTAAGAGCAGTATAATGCTACTTGGCTTTGAAATTCACTTTTTCCTCAGGAGCTTATTCGTTTATTTATTTGTCAAACGTGTTACAATGTGTTAAATAATATAAAAGTAGGAATCAACATGCTTACCGTTAGGGTGTACAAATATTGAATCAGATGAGCTACTGTTAGTACCACATAAAATAAACAATAAATAATATTAAATTACAAAATAAGTCAATATATGTACAATAAGCACAAAAAGTATATAAATGGAGAGATAAAAAAAAACCACTAAATTTTATCATTAAAAAACGCACTAATATCATAGTAACACTTCTGGTTTAGGAATGATTTCAGTTTTTTCTTAAATAAATTTATATTTAATGTTTTATATTCCTTAGGGATTTTATTATAAATTTTCGAAACAGAGCTGTTTTTGATTGATGTAGACAAATACAAAGGTGCAGGATGAAAATAGACTTCATTCTACCGAAATGAGAATGCTGAGGTGGATGTGCGGAGTGACGCGGATGGATAGGATCAGAAATGTTTATGTAAGAGGAAGTTTGAAAGTAGCGCCGGTAAACGAAAAATTAAGGAGTGGTAGATTAGGTTGGTATGGTCATGTAATGAGGCGAGAAGGTAATCATATTATAAGAAAGGCGCTGGAGATAGAGGTTAGTGGATACCGGGGAAGGGGAAGACCAAAAAAGGAATGGATGGAATGCGTAAGGCAGGATATGAGGGCGGTGGGAGTGGATATAGGCATGACGGGAAACAGGGAGCTGTGGAAGGAAAAGACATACTGCGCCGACCCCAGATAATGGGATAAGGTAAGGAGGATGATGAGGATGATGATGTAGACAAAGTCTATCGCCATTTCTTCTGTTTCTTGCACACACACCCGATATACGTTTGAATAAATGGGGATTATTTTGAACAAATACAGCTATCTCAAATATATACAGTGATGGCAGTGTTAGTATTTTATATTGTTTAAAATAAGATTGACAGCTATCAGTGCTTTGTAGACCAAACATAGAGCGGATACACCGTTTTTGCATTTTAAAAACCATTTTTTTATCTGTAGAATTTCCCCATAAAAATCGTTGAAAATATTTTTTATTTTTACAATTGAAGTGTTTTTTAAGAACTGAATTGTGGTCCCGCCATTTTGATATTATAATAGCGGGACCACTTTCTTTGTTGAATATCTTGAAATCATTTGAGTGTACAATTTTATTATAGCACGTATGTAAGTATAAAATAGCACTAATATTACTACGTACGTAATGGTACTACATCATAGTTACATCATATTCACAAAACCGGGCGGGGTCCCGTCATCTTGACGTTCACGAATAATAGCCAAAACATGGCAAAATGTCTAGGGTTGCCAACCACCTAGTTTTCGCTAGTTAATACTTTTTACTGTTTTATCAAAAGACAGTATACAAAATACTGTTTTCTCAACCGCTGATAAAACTACAATTGGATTTTGAAATTTTATAAAAAGTTACATGGAAGAATAATGATGTTTCTGAGCACCCCGAGAGCATTTTTCATCAAAGAAACCTACTTTCAGTGAGTGCTCACCCCCACAATTCTTACATAGGTTTTTTCCAAATCTACGAATACGCAGTACATTTTTTGACCTTTGGCCAAAAATTTCTCCAAAATGAAAAAGACATGGAAAAGACCTGCCAGTCTATTTGCTAACTTAGTGTACAACGTTTTGATGGTCACTTCAAAATACATTTTGATGGTCACATCAAATACATCTTATATAAAAAGTAACAATATCATACGAAAGCCGCAATGTATTTTGAAGTGTCTATCAAAACGTTGTACACCGAGTTAGCAAATAGACCGGCTGATCTGTACATCCCATTCCTTTTCTGATCCCGCTTGTTAGTTAAGTTAGTAGTAAATAAAACTTTTGTACATGTTGTATCATTTTTTGACATTCATACAAATCGAATATTGCACTTTGGCGTTACGTGATACTTTTTCAATTGATTGAGATTATGTCTGTTAATGTAGATTTTTCATGGTAAGAAAAAAAATAATGGCTATTCTTAAGCTTATTTACACTCCATGCTATGATTATTAAATCATAATCCTTCAAGAAATATATGATCAAAGCAGAATAGTATTTGATTTTTACTATTGGAACCAATATATCCCTATGTCCTTTATTATTAATGATGGAAAAATGTCATGCGATCGATGTAATTTCTTGATAAGATCAACGATCAACAAAAGATCAATCCACAAGTTTGTATATTTTTTTGACCCACATGGTCAAAAAAATATACAAACTTGTGGCGGCGTCGAAGGCAGTCTAGTACTACTACTAGCTCAAGTCACCTCTAGTATGGCTAAGTTTTGGGTGGCCCGTGCGTCAACTCGTATGCTGCCTGGATTTTAACTACTCTTATACATGATATGGTCACTGACACTATGGTTTTTTTATGGAATTTGATTAATTATCTATGACAAAAAACAGAAAGGAAATAATTTACATAAAACATATTGATTCTTTGTTTTTGTGGCTGTGAAGATGTAGTCTCCAAATAAACGATTGCTTTGAACAGGTACAGAACTATACTATATACAACAATATTATGTTATTAAAAATATTTTTATAGAAATATTAATTTGTGGAAAATTTTAAATTTATATGTTTCTAACCATAGTTTTACCAGCAGTCGTGAAAACAGTGTTTTGCAAACTCTCTTATAATAGAACAGTAAAAAGCATTAACTAGCAAAAACAGTATTATACTGTTTTTAACAGTCTGGTTGGCAACCCTAATTACTCAGCTATCCGACAGTAGTTGTCAGTAGGTGTTAGGGACATCTAGTGACGGATAGATAAACTAAAAAGAAAAATCAACATCGAACTTATTAAGTAGGTAGTTGGGCTATTCGCCGCTAGATGGATATAAAGGAGGGAGTGAGACAGAGCAAGTAGAGTGAGACAGATAATACTCCCCTCACCCCCTGTAAGTGCCACGCATTGTTTCATAGAAAATATTCTCAGAAGAATAATATACATAGAAGCCGCATAAAAATAGAAACTGAAAACAGATAGTTGACACTGTATTTTTCTTATGAGCTTTCGCTTATGACAGAATGAGACAAAAACTTCAGTCAGTTTCTATTATTTTCATGGTTGTCCCCTCAGAAGAATAATATACATAGAAGCCGCATAAAAATAGAAACTGAAAACAGATAGTTGACACTGTATTTTTCTTATGAGCTTTCGCTTATGACAGAATGAGACAAAAACTTCAGTCAGTTTCTATTATTTTCATGGTTGTCCCGACTTGAAATGTCAATGGACTCCATTGGACTCCAATTAAATCCGACTAAATTCAAAATAACTTATTACAGTTCAAAGTCTGTAATATTAGCATCTTGCCGATTTGATCGGGTTATATATCGACAAAAACATTGCGGCGGAATTGTGATGTCTGCAAATTAAATATAGGATTGTGCTAAAATTCTCACGGAAAAAAGTATTAACCGGTGTTGGGTTGGTGCGTTATCAAATGACCATTATACTAAACAATGTCTTGTGCAATGGAGCGATGTAAATCCCATTTAGGACGAACAGAAATAAATTCTGTAAAACATAATTTTCTTCGGTAAGTTTTTCAGTTAAAAGTGCATAATTAAAACCCAAAATACCTCAAAATACAACAATAATATTGTCAATTATATAACGTATTGTATAAATGACAACTTTTATAAGTATTTTGCTTAAAATTATCGTTTTTTCCTTATTTCAAATTAGGTTAGTTTTTTTTGCTAGTGATGTGGTAAAATCACGTATCTACGAGTATATCGATATTTTTTATGACGGTCTTGCTATCAGGGATATTTTTGTTAGTGTTGAGCCATGCAATAGTAATGTAACAAATTGAACCATCATGGTAATTAAACAACCAGCAAAGTGTGAGTCGGACTCGCGCACGAAGGGTTCCGTACCATCCTTACATATAATATTATAAATGTGAAAGTGAGTTTGTTTGTTACGCTTCCACGCCGTAACTTCTGAACCGATCATCATGAAATTTTGCATCATCATCATCACCATTGCACGATCTCTGGAGTACGGAAAAGAACATAGACATAAATTACATCTCAGAATAAGGTACTGTTATCGGGGATAGACATTAACGCGAGCGGAGCCGTGGGCGTAAGCTATAAAAACGCCCGAAATTTTTGTTTGTAATATTTCAACTGTCTCACTATCACGGTTCATGAGATACAGCCTGGTGACAGACAGATGGATATCGGAGTCATATTAGTAGGGTCCTGTTTTTATCCTCTGGGTACGGAACCCAAAAAAGAATCGATTTTTACTAATATGAAGAAAATTATTGTTGAAATTTTATTGCAGCTCCCTGAAGTAAAAGGATAAAAAGGTGTGGATCCGAGGAACTTTCAAGCGACATATTGGACATAAAATGTCATACATACTCGAATTTGTTCAAAATATTTTACTGCCGTGCCGATACATTAATTTCGAATATAAAATTAAATGGAAGCGATTGAAACACGATGCTTTACCTACATTTATATTTGCCGAATTATAAATCAATGGTAATAAGAAAGTTTACGGAAACGGTTTTATTATTTATATTTAAAATTATGAAAAACATTTTATTTTGGACAGTAATGAAAGTGGGTAAAGTAATCTCTTGTTTTTCTTCACCTCTTGTTTTTCTATTACCAACACTGTGAATTTTTCACAAATAACACACTGGCACTTTTTTACCCTAGTGTAAAAGTTTTATAAAATAAAAAATATCACTTCGAATTATGTGTTTCTCTTTACCTACCTGATTATGTTTCCTTTACTGACTGTTCCTCAAAGCTAGCTGGGAAAAGCTTTAGATGGTTTTGGAATATGCTGAATGGCCCATTGATCAAGTGGAAATATATCTGACCTTATATTACCTTTTGATACATGAGCGCCCCATTGCAATTTAGAGTCTATTGTGATTCCTAAGAAGGTGGTATCATTTACAAAGTCTATTTTACCTTCAACTAGTATGTCAACGTTGGACTGCCTCACATTGGGGACTGTAAATCGAATGCATTGGGTTTTTTGCGCATTCATAGGTAAGGTAGGTAAGTAGGCACTGTTTGAATTTCGAAATAATCGAAAATATGATTGACATCATATTAGGTATTCTGCCGTTCGACCAATACTGGGTAAGGCCTAATGACCAGCAGTAGACAGTAGACGCGCGGTGGGTAATGTATGGATTTTTTTTTACCTATTTATCAGATGAAGCCAAGCGACGCCATGCGATTAGGAGTTATTTAGGTGTATCTTGACGTAACTTTTAAAGTAAAAGCCTCTTTAGCGGCTTTGTGCACTTTTTGGGATGGGTAAAATAGAAAACTCGCGTCAGGACACGTGAATTGATCGAAAATTCGTAAGAAGGACACGGACCTGAGTATGCCGCAAAGGCGAGTTTTCACTTCTGCCGGCACTCCTGGAGTGCAACTAGTTGTTTTTTTTTATGAATCGTACTCATTTAACGAATCGATACAATCAGAGTAGAGTACATTTATGACTTTCTTAGGACGAAACATTTAGTCGATAAATATATTTCATCGATATAGTACAACCCTGATCACATCAGTACCCCAGGACAACCTGCACCTTTACGCAAATGGCATTGTATATGCATCTCTTTCTGATGCTTTAACAATGCCATAAGTAAAAACAGTGTAGAATATTGTATTTTGTTGTTATTTTAACACGGTTTCTATGCTTTAGTTATTGTTCTGAGGTTGTCCCGACTTGAAATGTCAATGGACTCCATTGGACTCCAATTAAATCCGACTAAATTCAAAATAACTTATTACAGTTCAACGTCTGTAATATTAGCATCTTGCCGATTTGATCGGGTTATATATCGACAAAAACATTGCGGCGGAATTGTGATGTCTGCAAATTAAATATAGGATTGTGCTAAAATTCTCACGGAAAAAAGTATTAACCGGTGTTGGGTTGGTGCGTTATCAAATGACCATTATACTAAACAATGTCTTGTGCAATGGAGCGATGTAAATCCCATTCAGGACGAACAGAAATAAATTCTGTAAAACATAATTTTCTTCGGTAAGTTTTTCAGTTAAAAGTGCATAATTAAAACCCAAAATACCTCAAAATACAACAATAATATTGTCAATTATATAACGTATTGTATAAATGACAACTTTTATAGGTATTTTGCTTAAAATTATCGTTTTTTCCTTATTTCAAATTAGGTTAGTTTTTTTTGCTAGTGATGTGGTAAAATCACGTATCTACGAGTATATCGATATTTTTTATGACGGTCTTGCTATCAGGGATATTTTTGTTAGTGTTGAGCCATGCAATAGTAATGTAACAAATTGAACCATCATGGTAATTAAACAACCAGCAAAGTGTGAGTCGGACTCGCGCACGAAGGGTTCCGTACCATCCTTACATATAATATTATAAATGTGAAAGTGAGTTTGTTTGTTACGCTTCCACGCCGTAACTTCTGAACCGATCATCATGAAATTTTGCATCATCATCATCACCATTGCACGATCTCTGGAGTACGGAAAAGAACATAGACATAAATTACATCTCAGAATAAGGTACTGTTATCGGGGATAGACATTAACGCGAGCGGAGCCGTGGGCGTAAGCTATAAAAACGCCCGAAATTTTTGTTTGTAATATTTCAACTGTCTCACTATCACGGTTCATGAGATACAGCCTGGTGACAGACAGATGGATATCGGAGTCATATTAGTAGGGTCCTGTTTTTATCCTTTGGGTACGGAACCCTAAAAAGAATCGATTTTTACTAATATGAAGAAAATTATTGTTGAAATTTTATTGCAGCTCCCTGAAGTAAAAGGATAAAAAGGTGTGGATCCGAGGAACTTTCAAGCGACATATTGGACATAAAATGTCATACATACTCGAATTTGTTCAAAATATTTTACTGCCGTGCCGATACATTAATTTCGAATATAAAATTAAATGGAAGCGATTGAAACACGATGCTTTACCTACATTTATATTTGCCGAATTATAAATCAATGGTAATAAGAAAGTTTACGGAAACGGTTTTATTATTTATATTTAAAATTATGAAAAACATTTTATTTTGGACAGTAATGAAAGTGGGTAAAGTAATCTCTTGTTTTTCTTCACCTCTTGTTTTTCTATTACCAACACTGTGAATTTTTCACAAATAACACACTGGCACTTTTTTACCCTAGTGTAAAAGTTTTATAAAATAAAAAATATCACTTCGAATTATGTGTTTCTCTTTACCTACCTGATTATGTTTCCTTTACTGACTGTTCCTCAAAGCTAGCTGGGAAAAGCTTTAGATGGTTTTGGAATATGCTGAATGGCCCATTGATCAAGTGTAAAATATATCTGACCTTATATTACCTTTTGATACATGAGCGCCCCATTGCAATTTAGAGTCTATTATGATTCCTAAGAAGGTGGTATCATTTACAAAGTCTATTTTACCTTCAACTAGTATGTCAACGTTGGACTGCCTCACATTGGGGACTGTAAATCGAATGCATTGGGTTTTTTGCGCATTCATAGGTAAGGTAGGTAAGTAGGCACTGTTTGAATTTCGAAATAATCGAAAATATGATTGACATCATATTAGGCATTCTGCCGTTCGACCAATACTGGGTAAGGCCTAATGACCAGCAGTAG
The DNA here is from genome assembly GCA_947532085.1 of Elegia similella. Lineage (NCBI taxonomy): Eukaryota > Metazoa > Arthropoda > Insecta > Lepidoptera > Pyralidae > Elegia > Elegia similella. The sequence continues at coordinate 16,435,754 of OX383927.1, read as the reverse complement.
ACAGTAGATGCGCGGTGGGTAATGTATGGATTTTTTTTTTACCTATTTATCAGATGAAGCCAAGCGACGCCATGCGATTAGGAGTTATTTAGGTGTATCTTGACGTAACTTTTAAAGTAAAAGCCTCTTTAGCGGCTTTGTGCACTTTTTGGGATGGGTAAAATAGAAAACTCGCGTCAGGACACGTGAATTGATCGAAAATTCGTAAGAAGGACACGGACCTGAGTATGCCGCAAAGGCGAGTTTTCACTTCTGCCGGCACTCCTGGAGTGCAACTAGTTGTTTTTTTTTTATGAATCGTACTCATTTAACGAATCGATACAATCAGAGTAGAGTACATTTATGACTTTCTTAGGACGAAACATTTAGTCGATAAATATATTTCATCGATATAGTACAACCCTGATCACATCAGTACCCCAGGACCTCAGAACAATAACTAAAGCATAGAAACCGTGTTAAAATAACAACAAAATACAATATTCTACACTGTTTTTACTTATGGCATTGTTAAAGCATCAGAAAGAGATGCATATACAATGCCATTTGCGTAAATGTGCAGGTTGTCCTGGGGTACTGATGTGATCAGGGTTGTACTATATCGATGAAATATATTTATCGACTAAATGTTTCGTCCTAAGAAAGTCATAAATGTACTCTACTCTGATTGTATCGATTCGTTAAATGAGTACGATTCATAAAAAAAAAAACAACTAGTTGCACTCCAGGAGTGCCGGCAGAAGTGAAAACTCGCCTTTGCGGCATACTCAGGTCCGTGTCCTTCTTACGAATTTTCGATCAATTCACGTGTCCTGACGCGAGTTTTCTATTTTACCCATCCCAAAAAGTGCACAAAGCCGCTAAAGAGGCTTTTACTTTAAAAGTTACGTCAAGATACACCTAAATAACTCCTAATCGCATGGCGTCGCGTGGCTTCATCTGATAAATAGGTAAAAAAAAAATCCATACATTACCCACCGCGCGTCTACTGTCTACTGCTGGTCATTAGGCCTTACCCAGTATTGGTCGAACGGCAGAATACCTAATATGATGTCAATCATATTTTCGATTATTTCGAAATTCAAACAGTGCCTACTTACCTACCTTACCTATGAATGCGCAAAAAACCCAATGCATTCGATTTACAGTCCCCAATGTGAGGCAGTCCAACGTTGACATACTAGTTGAAGGTAAAATAGACTTTGTAAATGATACCACCTTCTTAGGAATCACAATAGACTCTAAATTGCAATGGGGCGCTCATGTATCAAAAGGTAATATAAGGTCAGATATATTTTTCACTTGATCAATGGGCCATTCAGCATATTCCAAAACCATCTAAAGCTTTTCCCAGCTAGCTTTGAGGAACAGTCAGTAAAGGAAACATAATCAGGTAGGTAAAGAGAAACACATAATTCGAAGTGATATTTTTTATTTTATAAAACTTTTACACTAGGGTAAAAAAGTGCCAGTGTGTTATTTGTGAAAAATTCACAGTGTTGGTAATAGAAAAACAAGAGGTGAAGAAAAACAAGAGATTACTTTACCCACTTTCATTACTGTCCAAAATAAAATGGTTTTCATAATTTTAAATATAAATAATAAAACCGTTTCCGTAAACTTTCTTATTACCATTGATTTATAATTCGGCAAATATAAATGTAGGTAAAGCATCGTGTTTCAATCGCTTCCATTTAATTTTATATTCGAAATTAATGTATCGGCACGGCAGTAAAATATTTTGAACAAATTCGAGTATGTATGACATTTTATGTCCAATATGTCGCTTGAAAGTTCCTCGGATCCACACCTTTTTATCCTTTTACTTCAGGGAGCTGCAATAAAATTTCAACAATAATTTTCTTCATATTAGTAAAAATCGATTCTTTTTAGGGTTCCGTACCCAAAGGATAAAAACAGGACCCTACTAATATGACTCCGATATCCATCTGTCTGTCACCAGGCTGTATCTCATGAACCGTGATAGTGAGACAGTTGAAATATTACAAACAAAAATTTCGGGCGTTTTTATAGCTTACGCCCACGGCTCCGCTCGCGTTAATGTCTATCCCCGATAACAGTACCTTATTCTGAGATGTAATTTATGTCTATGTTCTTTTCCGTACTCCAGAGATCGTGCAATGGTGATGATGATGATGCAAAATTTCATGATGATCGGTTCAGAAGTTACGGCGTGGAAGTGTAACAAACAAACTCACTTTCACATTTATAATATTATATGTAAGGATGGTACGGAACCCTTCGTGCGCGAGTCCGACTCACACTTTGCTGGTTGTTTAATTACCATGATGGTTCAATTTGTTACATTACTATTGCATGGCTCAACACTAACAAAAATATCCCTGATAGCAAGACCGTCATAAAAAATATCGATATACTCGTAGATACGTGATTTTACCACATCACTAGCAAAAAAAACTAACCTAATTTGAAATAAGGAAAAAACGATAATTTTAAGCAAAATACCTATAAAAGTTGTCATTTATACAATACGTTATATAATTGACAATATTATTGTTGTATTTTGAGGTATTTTGGGTTTTAATTATGCACTTTTAACTGAAAAACTTACCGAAGAAAATTATGTTTTACAGAATTTATTTCTGTTCGTCCTGAATGGGATTTACATCGCTCCATTGCACAAGACATTGTTTAGTATAATGGTCATTTGATAACGCACCAACCCAACACCGGTTAATACTTTTTTCCGTGAGAATTTTAGCACAATCCTATATTTAATTTGCAGACATCACAATTCCGCCGCAATGTTTTTGTCGATATATAACCCGATCAAATCGGCAAGATGCTAATATTACAGACGTTTAACTGTAATAAGTTATTTTGAATTTAGTCGGATTTAATTGGAGTCCAATGGAGTCCATTGACATTTCAAGTCGGGACAACCATGAAAATAATAGAAACTGACTGAAGTTTTTGTCTCATTCTGTCATAAGCGAAAGCTCATAAGAAAAATACAGTGTCAACTATCTGTTTTCAGTTTCTATTTTTATGCGGCTTCTATGTATATTATTCTTCTGAGCCCAGGACAACCTGCACATTTACGCAAATGGCATTGTATATGCATCTCTTTCTGATGCTTTAACAATGCCATAAGTAAAAACAGTGTAGAATATTGTATTTTGTTGTTATTTTAACACGGTTTCTATGCTTTAGTTATTGTTCTGAGAAAATATTCCTTAGGGCAACTCCTCTTCGTATGTACTCCGTGGTTGTGCGTCACTGTTGTAATTAGCGAAATATGGAGTTTGTAAACGTTTTAATTAAAAAAAAAAAACGTGTCAAATTTGAATATAAACAGTAAAATGCTATCTCACCGATGTAGATTTATCATCGCAATACTCCAGAAAAAAGCGATTATAGATGCACCACTATACTGCTTGGGAGGTTAGGTCTTCAGGTAAAACTTTTAACACTATAAAATGTACTTTTACTATTATTTGTAATTTTTAAATACGGGAGCTTCTTTTGCAAATGTTTACGTCGCGACGAACCATAGAGAAAAAAAGAAAAAAGAAATTTAACTATTTTTTTTTTTATATTTTTACGCTAAAGAATTATGTGAAGAAACTTATTAATTTATATCAAGTTCGGAGGGACTTCCAAAAAATACATAAAAGACACAAGACGCATTTAAGCAGCGCTGTCAAGAGTCAAGACTGACAACGATTTAGATAATTCTCAGAACAATAACTAAAGGATAATTTGTTTGATATTACATACCGACGCTCTTCAATTTTTTTAAGTAAATGAGTTTATAATCTTTTTACAGCGGCAATGAGAGCCAGGCCGAACTGGTCACTGAGCAAGAATGGATACAACATTTACTGATAGAGAGGAAAGAGCGCGCCTCAGTTCGTCCCAGTTCTGAGGCGCGCCCTTTTTTTGAAGAACAAAATGAAACACAATGGGTTGCACTCCTGGAGTCAAATCACGTGTCCATCTTACGAATTTTTGATCAGGTCACGTGTTTTGACGCGAGTTTAACATTTTTTATCCATCCCAAAAGGTGCACAACGCCGCTAAAGAAGTTTTCACTTCAAAAACGACGTGCTAAATATTTGTCTGAGCCGACTCCTCCCACATCACCTTATGTACTGAATCTAATGTAAACTTAGATGTATAAAAGGACGCACGCACCGAATCTTGTTAAGTCGATACCACTGTAAATAAGTTCGTTCTGAACCTTATTTATCTCGCAAAATACTTAAATTAGGAGTTTCAAATCTAAGTAATATGATTTTTGTCTATTTCATCTCCAAAAATTGAAGATGAAAACACGTTTTGATAAAATTTTCTCGATAGAAATATTTTTTGAAAAATGGTCTTCGTTCGCAGAATTTTTGTTATTGTAGCTCAAATGCGACGAATGAAATAATTGATAGGGTGGACTAGTGGCTATAGGAATTAAATAAAACGTAAATAATACTTGCAAACATTTCCGTTTACTTGTATGAGAGAAAATATATTTTTACATAGTGACACTGTACATCAGAATAAAAAACATAATACAAATGCAGTGCATCATAGACAATAATACGTGGACAGCATTACGACCTTCCAACACCTTCTCCTGATGTTCACTCATGTTGCCGAGACACGTTTCTATAAATGCATTAATCTTGCACAGTGTCTTTCAAACTTTACTTTTGACAATGGTTTTGTCATTACGTCAGCTAACTGAACTTCTGTGGGACAGTAGCTAATATTTATTAATCCATGCACGAAGTGTTCATGTATAAAATGGTACCGCACGTCTATGTGCTTCGACCTTTTGTTGAAGGATCCAGACTTCACAAGTTGAATCGAACTTTGATTATCAACATGCAAATTTATTTTTATATCCAAACCGGTTATTTCTTGCAATAGAGATTTGAGATACAATGCCTCTTTACAACAGTCTGCTGCGGCTATGTACTCGGCTTCAGTCGACGATAGCGCTACTATAGGCTGCCTCTTGGATGCCCATGATATTGGTCCATCAGCTATCAGTAGCACGGAGCCAGAAGTGCTTCTTCGCGTCAATGGATCTCCAGCATAATCCGAGTCGCTGTAAGCATCGATGTTCTCTATCGGATTGTTTCGCTTGAACAAAATGCCTTTCTCTTTGGTTCCTACTAAATATTTGAATATTTTCTTGACTTTTGTGACGTCTTCTCTAGTGGGGTTTTCAACCTTCCTGCTAACTAGATTGACCGCTTGTGCGATATCTGGTCTGGTTCTGGTAGACAGGTACAGTAAACTTCCCACTGCTTCCCTATAGGGATATTCCTTCTCCTGGGCAGTTTCCTGTATCGACTTTGAATCGCTACTAGCGGGCGTGTCACAAGGCTTGGCATTTTTCATATTGTATTTTTCCAGTACGTCATTTATGTAGGATCTCTGAGTAAGAATTATTCCTTCTTTTGAGTTTTTTATTTCCATACCCAGATAAGTACTTGGATTTTCATTCTTTTTCATTTCAAATTTGGTTTCAAGTTTCTTCAAAATAACTTCGATCTTTTTCTTGTCTTTTCCTATGACAAGTCCGTCATCAACGAATAGTCCTATTATTATTGACTTATCTTCGTTTATGAAAACGCATCGATCTGTTTTGATTGTCTTGAATCCCAAATCATACATCGCTTGGGTAAAAGTTCTGTTCCATGTAAATGGAGCTTGTTTTAATCCATACAACGATTTTTTTAATCGACAAACTACTTCAGTAGTATTGCAGTCAGTCTCATAGCCAACAGGTAATTTCATATAAACTTCATCTGTTAACTCTCCGTATAAGAAAGCTGTCTTGATATCAAATGTCATGAAGTAATAAGATTTAGATGCGGCAATTGCTAATAAAGTTTTTAATGCAGATTGACTTACAACTGGGCTATAAATGTCTTCGAAATCCAGGTTGCCTTTCTGCTCGCATCCACGTACGACTAATCTTGCCTTGTACGTACCGTCATCTTTAATTCGAAATACCCATTTGTTCGACAGTATTTTGTGTCCTTTGGCTTCTGACTTGTCAACTAATACCCAGGTGTTATTCTTCTGTAATGATTCCATTTCAGATTGTATCGCCTTCTCCCAATTAAGTCTGTCGGTGCCAGTCACAGCTTCTTTGTATGTGAGTAAAGAGCACTCATAGTCGTCATTATTTTCTGACGTAAACATGGTCTCGCAGTGACTTAACTCATAATCTTTGGTCCATGCTGGTGGTCTCACGTCTCTTTGTGGTCTTCCACTTGAGAGAGGTGGTTCATCAACAGAATCTTGACTAGAGCTGGAATAAAGGGGGTTAGGTTCCTGAAAAGGTAAGTTTTCATTAATTTTGTTCCTTTTTTCTGGAATTTCAATTTCAATTTGTTCTGTTTCAGGTTCTGGAGTAAGATCTTCGCGTTTCTCAGCAGGAGTAACGCCATAATGCATCTTTTCGATTACTTTTACATCTCTGCTGATAACAACATCATTCCTTTCAGGTATATAGATTCTAAAACCTTTTGTATATTCCGCATATCCCAAGAATACTCCTTCTGTGGCTTTGGCTGTGAATTTTCCTCTTCGGGTTTTGTTCATCACAAACGCTCTACTTCCGAATACGTGTAGGTGATTTCCTGATGGTATTCGTTGTACCCATTTCTCATATGGGGAATTGCCTTTCAGAGCTCTTGCTGGGCTTCTATTTATCAGATAGTTTGCAGTGTTTACTGCTTCTGCCCAAAATTTTTTAGGGATATTGGCATCTAGGATCAGACATCTGGCTTTATCCATCAGCGACCGATTTTTTCTTTCACTCATGCCATTTTGCTGAGGAGTATAAGGCGCAGATAGTCTTCGGCTTATACCATTGTCTTTGAGTAATTTATCAAACGCCTTGGACCTGTATTCGCCTCCATTATCTGATTGTAAAATTTTAATTTTCTTCTTATGAAAAAGTTCGACATAATTTTTATATTCCTTGAATTTATCGATTACTTCGCTCTTTTCTTTTAAGAAATATACACAGCAGTATCTTGTGTAATTGTCAATAAATGTTACAAAATACTTTGATCCGGCCATCGATTCATTCTCAAATGGACCACACACGTCACTGTGAATTATCTGGAGTACTTCGGTAGAGATTATTTGTCCATGGCTTTGGAATGGTAGAGTGGAAAATTTTCCTTTGATACAAGTCTCACAGGTACCCAAAGTCTTTTCTTTAAAGTCGAGTCCTCGCATCATTTTATTTTTAACCATTTCTTTTAGGTCTCTTTCATTGACGTGACCTAATTTCTTGTGCCATTTCATAATTTCGCTTTCATCACTAGGCGTGAAGTTTGCTGTCTCTTCCGGTTTATCAAATTCAAGATAGTATAATCCATTTCTTCTGTAAGCTTTTAATACAGTTTTCCCACCTTTTGTGACACTGGCTTGTTCCTTTTCAAATAGAACCTTATAGCCACGATCCGTAATTTTGCTTGCAGAAATTAGATTATTCGACAAATCAGGTACATATAATGTGTCAGAAAGACTAATTTTAAAGCGTCGATCCTTTGTATAAAGCTCGGCTTTTCCTTTCCCTTTAACTTCGGTCGTATGCTTTTCTGAAGCTAGCTTTAGAGTGTCAGTCGCGGGGATTAAGTTATGGAGTATACTTTTATCACCCGTCATATGTGACGTACAGCCACTGTCAAGACACCATAAATTGCCTTTACATTTCGACGTTCCTGTCGATAAACAGATATGATATGTCTTTTCTTGACCTTTAGTTTTATTGGGGTTATTGGGTCTCTTCTTTGACCAACAAGCTTCTGTGGAATGCCCTTTCTTATTGCAATCCTTGCAAAATTGTACCTTTTTCTTCGTTTTTGTGTAGAATGCTTCTGAAGTCGTAAAAATAGCTCTGACCTTGCCTTTAAGTCTTCCTTTAAGAACGCACTCTTTTCTTCGGCAGTCGCAGTTGCCGCTAACGTTTTTTCACCACTAGCGTATTCCCACAAATCGTCTCTTATGAGAATCGCCTGTGCTTGTAAGCACCAGGTATCATAATTTGATTTTGTCAACGGTTCTATGCTTCTAAAACTCGAGCTCATTTTACAAAATTTTATTTTCTCATTTACTTACTATTTTTAAAATGCTTCTTCCATTTGCCACTATATATTTATCCAACTACGCTCTGCTACCACTGATAGGGTGGACTAGTGGCTATAGGAATTAAATAAAACGTAAATAATACTTGCAAACATTCCGTTTACTTGTATGAGAGAAAATATATTTTTACATAGTGACTGTTAATATATTATATTAACTAAATAAATAACCAAAAAACAATGTAAATTCACCAAATGTAATTTATATACTATTTAGTATTATTTACTATCTCAGTAGAGATTTTACAATTTTTGAAGTGAGTGTTTGCACCATGGCAACGTAAGAATATAAAAATCAAATCAAATGATTATGCCAGCCAGTAAGAAAACTTTCAAGTATGAAGGTTTTAACACTGCCCCTTACTCGAACAAACTATGCAAAGGTATTGCCAGCAAAATGTGAGAGTACAATATTAAAATTGAACCAAATTAAAAAATAAATAAATCAATACATGTTACACAATACATATTATAGGACATGAAACAAATGTTACATTAAATCTAAGCACTTAATAAAATAATTGTGTTTCACCTTAGGTAAAGCTTTCGTAAAAAGATCTGCCTCCAGCTCAGAAGAAGGCTTGTAATCTAAATTAATTAATTTACGATCAACACATTCTCGTATAAAGTGATGATGAACATCTATGTGTTTAGTCCTACGAAAACACTCATTTTCTACCATTTTCAATGTACTACGATTGTCGTTATAAATGGTGATTGTCTTAGATTTCAACCATTGTGTACAGTTAAGTTCCTGTAAAAAATTACGGATAAATTTCGCCTCTTTTACAGCATTGCCAAGAGCGTAATATTCAGCCTCTGTACTAGAACAGGCCACGTTTTGTTGCTTGTGGCTATGCCAGTTTACGATGCAATTGCCTAATCTAGTTATAAAACCAGAATAAGACTTTCTGTCGTTGATATCCCCCGCCCAATCTGCGTCGGATGAGATTGTAACTTCATTATTTCCTCTTTTAAAATTAAGTCCATAGTCAGTTGTACCCGATAGATACCGCAAAACACGCTTAGCAGCAGTCCAGTGAGACTCATTATAACAGGTGTTATATTGACTAAGCTTACTGCATACAAACGCTATATCTGGCCGTGTACAAACAGCAAGATACATTAAACTTCCTATTAGTTCCTGATACGGAAATCTTGGATCTATTTTATCTGCTTTTGTAAGATTAAAGTTATCTTCCATTGGAGTTGCTATGCTATGACATTCATTCATGCCAAACTTTAATAACAGATTTTTTACGTATTCAGATTGACTTAACTTCAAAATGCCTTGCTCTCGGTCCCTTTCCACTTTCATACCTAATACTTGTTTTACAGGTCCAAGCAGTTTAATTTTAAAGTTAGAACTAAGTAAATTGTAAAGCAATTTCTTTTCATGTTCATTAGAACTGAATATGAAGAAGTCATCTACATATAAGTCTATAATTACCTTATTTTTGAAATAAACACATTTCTCAGTTTTTAGTTGTGTAAAACCATTTGTAACTAAAACTTTATGAACTTTTTCATTCCATGCTCTACTAGCTTGTTTAAGTCCATATAAACTCTTTTTAAGTAAACAGACTTTATTCTGCCCCTCAATCATAAAACCAGTAGGTTGTTCCATAAAAATTCTCTCATTGAGGTCTCCATTAAGAAAAGCTGTATTAACATCAACATGTTCAATGTCCATGTCATTTTGAATACCAATTGCCAAAAGTAAACGTAAGGTACAATGTCTAACGACAGGTGCAAAGGTTTCTTCAAAGTCAATGCCGTATTGTTGAGTAAATCCTTTAGCAACTAATCTAGCTTTGAATTTTTCAAAATTACCACTTGGATCAACTTTTTCTTTAAAAACCCATTTGCATTTTATAACGTTACTATATTTTGGTCTATCAACAAGTTCCCAGACGTTATGCGATAAAAGAGAATTATATTCTTCCTGCATAGCCTCTAACCATTGTTTGCTTTTCTCAGACTTTATGGCTTCATTGTACGTTCGAGGTTCGCTCCTTCCCAATAAGCCTATTTCATTAAAATAGTTCATTTCATAATCTTGAAATCTTATAGGAGGACAACGGGTACGTACAGGTCTAGAGTTTTCTGCGACCTCACAATCTGTATCAAATCTTACAGAAGCAGGCTCTATATTTTCAAAAGTTTGAGTATTATTCAATGATGACTCAATAACATTTTGTTCATCAGGGAAAATCTCATCAATAATAGGATGCTCTACAACAGTTTCCTTATTAATATTATTCTGAATTTCAGAATTGATAGATAAATCTGGTGTAGCATATTCATCACCGTCAGATTCAATAATGTCTGCCTGAGGATTGTTCTGATTATAAATCGAAACTTCGACAGTATTCATAGAATCATTTAAATTATTCGACTTATTAGTCTTGTATTCAGTACCTCTAACATTCTCAATAAATTCTACTGAACGAGCTTTAATCATTTTGCTGCCATCAGCTGGATCACCAAGTCTATATCCTTTTGTATGATCACAATATCCTAACATAATGTAGGGTTTTGATTTAGGATCAAGTTTTGTACGTTGGCATTGTGGAGTGAGAGCATATGCTATACAACCAAAGACTTTAAGATGACTAAGGTTAACTTTAGAACCAGTCCACAGCTCTTCAGGAGTAGCCTTCTTTAGAGCAGCGGTTGGACTACGATTCTTTAAATAGCAAGCAGTATTGACTGCTTCAGCCCAATACTTTTTTCCTAAGCCAGCGTCTTGCAACATTGCTCTAGCTTTTTCCATTAAAGTTCTATTAAGACGTTCAGCAACTCCATTTTGCTGAGGTGTGTAACAAACAGTAGTTTCGTGTATTATACCGCATTGCTTTAAATAACTCTCAAAACTTTTGTTGCAATATTCTGTGCCGTTATCACTTCTGACACGCTTAATCTTTAGATCGGTTTGGTTTTCAACAACATTTTTGAATTCAATAAACGTATTCAAAACAGTAGATTGATCTTTTCGATCCAAAAAATAAATAAAAGATTTTCGCGTAAAATCATCAGTAAAAGTAATAAAATAACGACTTCCACTCCAACTATTAATGGACATCGGTCCACAAATATCAGTATGGATTAAATCCAACTTCATCACGCTTCTATGTGCTTGACCACGGGGAAAAGATTTAATCTTTTGTTTACCTTCAATGCAAGGAGGACATGATTTCAGATTTCCATTTGGAAAAGTAATACCGCGTGCCAAAGAATCACGAAGGGTTAACATACCTTTAAAACTTAAGTGTCCTAAGCGACGATGCCATAGCTCCAACAAATCTGTACTGGATACAAAAGCTTTACCTTCGGTTGACATCTTAGGCTCTTGGTTATTTAATAAACATTCCTCTTTTTTATTTATTTTGTAAACACCGTGTATATTAATTGCTTCCAGATCACATGATCCAGTAATGGATACATTATCCTTCCTGTAAACATAACATTTATTAATATCAAATACTAAAACATAACCTTTTGCTGCTACTTTGCTAACCGACAAAAGATTTGCTGCTACCTTTGGTACATACAAAGCATCTTTAATAACTTTAATACTGTTATTATTTAATGTCACATTGACATTTCCTACGCCTTCACTATACATTGTATCGCTATTAGCTGTAGTAATTTGGGTTTTAACTTCAGAAGAATAATTAAGTAACCAATCCTTCCGATTAGTCATATGACTAGTGCAACCTGAATCTAAAATCCAGCTATCACGATCACAAACAGTACTAATTAAAGCAGTCTCAGTTGAAAATAAAGAAGTATTAATTCCCTTTTTCGATGATGATGATGAACCATCTTGAGATGAATTATTGTTTATTTTTTTCTTGAAATTTTTCAACTTTGGACATTTAGGCTTGATATGTCCTTTGCCATGACAGTTGTGACAGATAGGAACAAATTTGTTCTTTGCAAGTAAAATCTTTTCGGATTGTTCTAAATTTGAATCTATTGACTTTTTCTTGAATTCACTCTGAATTAATTGACATTTAACAAAATCTGATGTTAGCTTTGTATTAGAAGCTTCCATTGCCATAATAAGTGGATCAAATTCAGTTGGCAAGCCAATTAACATGAGTTCTGCCAATTCTTCATCGTCAATATTGCAGCCAATATCTGCTAATTCTTGAATCACAGAAATTATATTTCCTATATCAGTGCAGTGCGATGCGCGCTCTGTGACACACGCGCGTCGGTACAACACTGCATACGAATTTTAAATTCGCGTTTCGCGCGGCTTCAGCCGCTGCTCGAACTAGCCACTATGACTTCTAAGCAAGTCATAGTCAACGAGTTGCTGGCATTTATCGATCATGCCAAGGATACGATGGATGAGGTCAGCATCTTGCAGATCTGCAAATCAAGTTTCACCGTGGAGGAGATCTGCAGCGGCAAGGTGCTGCTCTACGATGTGCTCGGCAGGACTGCACAGATGCCATCTCGCAGGAGAGATGAGAAAGGCGAAAGAAGTCTCCAGGATATCATCACCTTGATGAAGGAGACCGACCCTGACGACATGCCAGCGCTATGCGCTGCCAATCTGTCAAGACTTCCACCAGTCACTTTTGACCATGTGGACGTTACCAGGCTTCTCAAGGACATCACGGCCCTGAAGACCAGCCTGGCACAGATGCAGTTTAGGTTAGAAGCCTCGGAAAATACCATTTCCGAGCTGCGTACCGAGTTATTATCATTAAAAAGTAGTAAATCGGTATGTAGGTCACCCGTGGCTACTAACGTTAACACTCGTCGCGGAGCGCAAAATGCATCCATCGGCAGTTTTGAGCCGACGAAATTGGAGAACTCACCGCCAGCTGTCGATATCGTTCAAGATTCCCCGCGCCCCGCCCCCCGCTCTTCCCTCCGCGAGGAGCCGACGTCACTGCCGAGCACGTCAACCCCGACACGTGGCTACGCAGCCGTAGCCGCCGCCCAGGCTGCTGCGTCACCGCAGCGGCCCGTCACAAAGGGGAAAAAACAGGCAAGCTCTCGCATGCCTGTTGAATCGGGTTCTCGAAAGGACCACTGCGACAAGGAGGGCTTCGTTAAAGTAGAGCGGAGAAAAAAGAAGCCCACCAGCCGTAACCACCACGGCAATGCACCGCATGAACCGACCCTGCTGTTGCGTCCCGAAGTGAAGACGACGCAGCTGTATGTGTCCCGCCTGCATTGGTCTACGAGGATAGAGGACGTCGTAGACTACGTGCTGAAGAAGTCTAAATTCACATTGAGGGTCGAACAGTTGGCTTCTCGCCATAAAGTGAGCTTTAATTCATTTGTGGTGAGAGTGCCGACCCACCATCTAGAGACCTTCATGAAAGAGGACTTCTGGCCGCAGGGAGTCGTTTATCGGAAGTTCCGAGGAAGACTGCCTGCTGATATCCCGCGCCTCACGTCGCCGACTCTACGTGAAAACTAGTTTTTTTTTTTTATTTATTTTTTTATAATATTTTCGTATGTATGTTAGTCTGTAAGGTATATATATTTATGGGCCTATGTAATGTTTTACTCGTTGCCCGAAATAAACGATTATTATTATTATTATTATTATTATTATTATTATTATTATATAATGATCCATGCAGTTAAAGTCCGCATATTTAATTTGTGCTAATTTCCTTTTTAAAGAAAGCCTTCTGCTTATGCCACAGTTTTCATATGCTGATTTCAAACTCTTCCATGCTTGTGAAGCTGTTACAGCATTCTTTACGTGTGGATAACATATAGGTTGAATATTTAGACAAATCTTTGCATACGCCTTTTGATCTTTGGTGGGATTCTTTGAAGCATCACCAGATCCATCCACAAACTCCCATAAACCATGGTCAATCAACACCAATTTCATCTGAAATTTCCATGTTGCATAATTGTTGACACCTTCCAATTTACCGATGGACATATTAGAACCGGTACTCACGATTACATTATCGAACGAAATATCTCCATCCATGATGAAAAAATTATATTTCACTTCACAAAAAATAATCACGTAAATAACACATAAATTTATTATTTGTTATTATTGGCCATTATTTGCCCATAACCAATGTTAATATATTATATTAACTAAATAAATAACCAAAAAACAATGTAAATTCACCAAATGTAATTTATATACTATTTAGTATTATTTACTATCTCAGTAGAGATTTTACAATTTTTGAAGTGAGTGTTTGCACCATGGCAACGTAAGAATATAAAAATCAAATCAAATGATTATGCCAGCCAGTAAGAAAACTTTCAAGTATGAAGGTTTTAACAGTGACACTGTACATCAGAATAAAAAACATAATACAAATGCAGTGCATCATAGACAATAATACGTGGACAGCATTACGACCTTCCAACAATAATGATTTTTAGACTAAAAGATAGGTTATTAGTAATTCATCAAAATGTAAATATGAAAATACAATTAACCGGTCTGATTTTATATAAAATAGAAATAACGAATTTGGCGCTTACGTTTTTTTCTTTGAGCGACTCGAGACTATCTCCTATCTCATCATTCACGGGCTAAACCGCCAAGCGCTATCCCTTGCGCGCACTTGATCAGTCCTTTGCCGAGCGAAGGTACCAAACATTTGAGGCCTCCCCTTAAATACATGCTGCAAAACACCTCTGCGGAAAAATTGCATTACTCCAAAGCTAGTAGCAGCGCTAGATATGTGTCAATTGAGTACGAGTATGAGAGATTCTGTGTTCAGTCTTGAAGCAAATATTGAAGCACTTGGTTATAATATTGATGAATTTCCGATAAGTAAGTCTTCTCCAATGAACTTCAGCAATAAATAACCTTACCAAGATTTGTGCTTTTTGAAATAAATTAAGTCTTACGAGAAAACTGATAACACGATCTCAAAAGCAGCCTTGCAGAAGATAACTCAGTATTTGTGGTTAACTGACGAATTTTCTATATTATCAATATTTGACGATAATGTGGACCAAGAAACTAAAGTTAAAATGGTTGATAATTTACCCAAAAACCAAAAAAAACATGGAAAACGATACTATCCCATCGAGAGAAGAACTTTGCGGTTCATTTATAGTTATTAGATGTTTTTACCTTCGTTTTCTGGAAAAGTATATTTTTTTAGTCATCACTTATTTATGTTTCAGGAAAAAAAAAAAACATCTCTGACTTCATTTCAGTAAAAACTTGCAGCATATCCATGTTCAATCGCCTTAAAATTGAAGACAATATTTTACATGAATGTAGAATATTGTCGTCTTTGTGGACGAATAATACTTCGTTTTAAGAGCTTTAGCTTCTTAGCTAGAAAGAAAATTTCGGCACTGACGGTAGTAAACGATGTAGTGAAAGAGCAGTTAGGTTGATGCAAGACTTTCATGGATTAATCACAGTTGAGGAGGGACAAAACAAGTTTTATTACATTGCGTAGGTACAAGAACATGGAAAAATTTATCCCGACTGCAAAAAACAAACGTCAAAAAGAAAATTTGTACAATAATATTATTTTTTTATGTAAATGAGTAAATAATATACTATTCGGGTGCATTGGAGTTTTAATAAAGTAACAAAAATTAAATTCTTAATTCCTCCTATAGTACGTCAGTACAAATTTTCATGTCAAAAGTTTGGCATCAAGTCGGCACGGGTTATTATTGTCCAATCGTAATAATCTCAGAACAATAACTAAAGCATAGAAACCGTGTTAAAATAACAACAAAATACAATATTCTACACTGTTTTTACTTATGGCATTGTTAAAGCATCAGAAAGAGATGCATATACAATGCCATTTGCGTAAATGTGCAGGTTGTCCTGGGGTACTGATGTGATCAGGGTTGTACTATATCGATGAAATATATTTATCGACTAAATGTTTCGTCCTAAGAAAGTCATAAATGTACTCTACTCTGATTGTATCGATTCGTTAAATGAGTACGATTCATAAAAAAAAAAACAACTAGTTGCACTCCAGGAGTGCCGGCAGAAGTGAAAACTCGCCTTTGCGGCATACTCAGGTCCGTGTCCTTCTTACGAATTTTCGATCAATTCACGTGTCCTGACGCGAGTTTTCTATTTTACCCATCCCAAAAAGTGCACAAAGCCGCTAAAGAGGCTTTTACTTTAAAAGTTACGTCAAGATACACCTAAATAACTCCTAATCGCATGGCGTCGCTTGGCTTCATCTGATAAATAGGTAAAAAAAAATCCATACATTACCCACCGCGCGTCTACTGTCTACTGCTGGTCATTAGGCCTAGGTATTCTGCCGTTCGACATCAGTATTGGTCGAACGGCAGAATACCTAATATGATGTCAATCATATTTTCGATTATTTCGAAATTCAAACAGTGCCTACTTACCTACCTTACCTATGAATGCGCAAAAAACCCAATGCATTCGATTTACAGTCCCCAATGTGAGGCAGTCCAACGTTGACATACTAGTTGAAGGTAAAATAGACTTTGTAAATGATACCACCTTCTTAGGAATCACAATAGACTCTAAATTGCAATGGGGCGCTCATGTATCAAAAGGTAATATAAGGTCAGATATATTTTTCACTTGATCAATGGGCCATTCAGCATATTCCAAAACCATCTAAAGCTTTTCCCAGCTAGCTTTGAGGAACAGTCAGTAAAGGAAACATAATCAGGTAGGTAAAGAGAAACACATAATTCGAAAGGATATTTTTTATTTTATAAAACTTTTACACTAGGGTAAAAAAGTGCCAGTGTGATATTTGTGAAAAATTCACAGTGTTAGTAATAGAAAAACAAGAGGTGAAGAAAAACAAGAGATTACTTTACCCATTTTCATTACTGTCCAAAATAAAATGTTTTTCATAATTTTAAATATAAATAATAAAACCGTTTCCGTAAACTTTCTTATTACCATTGATTTATAATTCGGCAAATATAAATGTAGGTAAAGCATCGTGTTTCAATCGCTTCCATTTAATTTTAGATTCGAAATTAATGTATCGGCACGGCAGTAAAATATTTTGAACAAATTCGAGTATGTATGACATTTTATGTCCAATATGTCGCTTGAAAGTTCCTCGGATCCACACCTTTTTATCCTTTTACTTCAGGGAGCTGCAATAAAATTTCAACAATAATTTTCTTCATATTAGTAAAAATCGATTCTTTTTAGGGTTCCGTACCCAAAGGATAAAAACAGGACCCTACTAATATGACTCCGATATCCATCTGTCTGTCACCAGGCTGTATCTCATGAACCGTGATAGTGAGACAGTTGAAATATTACAAACAAAAATTTCGGGCGTTTTTATAGCTTACGCCCACGGCTCCGCTCGCGTTAATGTCTATCCCCGATAACAGTACCTTATTCTGAGATGTAATTTATGTCTATGTTCTTTTCCGTACTCCAGAGATCGTGCAATGGTGATGATGATGATGCAAAATTTCATGATGATCGGTTCAGAAGTTACGGCGTGGAAGCGTAACAAACAAACTCACTTTCACATTTATAATATTATATGTAAGGATGGTACGGAACCCTTCGTGCGCGAGTCCGACTCACACTTTGCTGGTTGTTTAATTACCATGATGGTTCAATTTGTTACATTACTATTGTATGGCTCAACACTAACAAAAATATCCCTGATAGCAAGACCGTCATAAAAAATATCGATATACTCGTAGATACGTGATTTTACCACATCACTAGCAAAAAAAACTAACCTAATTTGAAATAAGGAAAAAACGATAATTTTAAGCAAAATACCTATAAAAGTTGTCATTTATACAATACGTTATATAATTGACAATATTATTGTTGTATTTTGAGGTATTTTGGGTTTTAATTATGCACTTTTAACTGAAAAACTTACCGAAGAAAATTATGTTTTACAGAATTTATTTCTGTTCGTCCTGAATGGGATTTACATCGCTCCATTGCACAAGACATTGTTTAGTATAATGGTCATTTGATAACGCACCAACCCAACACCGGTTAATACTTTTTTCCGTGAGAATTTTAGCACAATCCTATATTTAATTTGCAGACATCACAATTCCGCCGCAATGTTTTTGTCAATATATAACCCGATCAAATCGGCAAGATGCTAATATTACAGACGTTGAACTGTAATAAGTTATTTTGAATTTAGTCGGATTTAATTGGAGTCCAATGGAGTCCATTGACATTTCAAGTCGGGACAACCATGAAAATAATAGAAACTGACTGAAGTTTTTGTCTCATTCTGTCATAAGCGAAAGCTCATAAGAAAAATACAGTGTCAACTATCTGTTTTCAGTTTCTATTTTTATGCGGCTTCTATGTATATTATTCTTCTGAGGTAATAATATTTATTATTTGAGTCAATAAGGTCAAACGCAATAAAAATAGAGGGTATGCGTATTAAATTTTGCAAAAAAAAATTTTTTCCTTATTTCTTGGGACACCCTAATATAAATATGTCTGTATGTCTCTGCTCCGACGGATTGCCTGCAGGGGCGCGGCCATAGAGATAATATAATCCGGCGCGGCATAGGCACCGCGTGGTAAAAACCAAGGCATAACGGGAGGTACCTATACCTATATTTTGACGTACAATGGAACGTAAAAACCAACGCCCAAAGACGAAGTTGCTTGCATTCCATTCATTTGCCAACTGTCATTTCATAAAATGTTGCTTGAGGTGCGAGTACCTACATGTCAAGTGTAGGTAACAAGTAACAACACTAAAATAAACAAGTGGCATGCGAATTAATTTTGCACATTTTATAACTTACAGTGACTCTAAATTGTAACGGGACAACAAAACTTAAATTGTGACCAGTAGCTAAAAGCTATTATTGCAGTGATATTGTTTACAAATTTTGGTAAGCGATGCACTTATTGTTTTGTAGAATATTTGTGTTTTTAGGTGTCTAATTACTTTTGTGTCTTTAAAAATTCTCACAAATATTTGTGCTCCATCAACGTCATATTGGCTTGTCATGATAATTTCATGTGGCTCTGTTATAAAAATTTCAATAATCATTGCCTGATTTCTTGATGTACATCACAATAACTGGTGTTTGATGAATTATCTGTATAATTTCAACACATTAATAATTATTTTTACCCATGAGTTAGTCATCGACTGGGTGTAGAAAAGGAGGTCCACTTTAGAGTTACTTAAGGTGTTACACATAACTTAAGTACTTAATCTGTGGTAACTAAAGAAGACAAGTTTTTTGCACCTCTATGATCAAACATTAGACATTATTCTTGGATTCCCACAATACATAATTTTTCGTTATAGGAACCATATTAGAGGCTGAGAGGCGGTTCTGAAGAACTTTGACACCAGGGTGTGCATTGTTAATTGACCTTGCTACCTACATGAAATGATGATATCAAAAAATAAAAAAACTGGTCAAAGCAAGTGGAACTTGCATGGTGACGGTTCCCTACTGTATATGTAATTGCCTGATTAAGACCCCAATCATACCTCACATAATTAAACCATACATTTCATATAGGTTTTCCTATATCTATAATAAAAATTATAAGTAATTTGTTTTTCGTGTGTGTAAGTGATGACACTGGTGTCAGATTTTACATGCTGCCTAAAGGCATCTGACATAGCTTAATGACTGCCATCATAGAATATAACAGCCAGGACCAACGGCTTAACATACTGGAGGAGGCACAGAACTATAAATAAGAAAGGTACCTAGCGCTTATTTTCAAGATTTTCAGTACGTAATTTTGGAGATATGGTAGGAAATGGCAATTTTACATCTATTTTGATGAATTATTTGAAAATTATATATACAATATTTTTGAGATCCTCATAATCAGCCATTTTTTTTTATACATCTCACTGTACCATATGCAAAATGTTTTTGAATTGTGGCTTCCAAAAGTATACTTGGCTTAAAATATGTTTATTTACATAATAAAAATATTAAATACATAGTATCACGTCTTTTTGCCTTGCAGGGTAGACAAATACAGCCGGCCTAGTTGCTAACTCAGTGTACAATGTTTTGATAGTCATTTCCAAATACATTACATTTTATGTATCTTAAAAGAAAATAGTCAACCTGCAATGTATTTTGAAGTGACTATAAAAACGTTGGTTACTGAGTTAGCAAATAGGCTGGCAGTTCTTTAAGACCTAAAAGCCATAGCATGTTGGTGGGCGTTAGGTGGTAAATGGAATCAGTGATGGGTTGCTAGCCGCATCGCCTACTAAATGATTCGTCAGATTTACCCATTCCCTCGATCGTCTTTACGAACTACGCGGCAGCGGAGAAGCAGCTGGTACACTTATGTTTTTTCTTTTCTCCCAAATCAGCGTGGCATACGTTTTCGGATCACATAAATCATTAAGGGTGCCAAATTTCAACTTATCTGTCCCATGGATCTAAGAATAATCTGTCCGTAGATTTGGAACAAATCAGCTATTACAGACAGAATCCTTCCTGGCTTAATGCGAACATCGTAAATATAAAATATAGTAATTGTTTTTACGTGTTCATATACAACAATTTAGTAGATAGGAGAGGGGGAATACTTGACTCTAACAAATTTGCATACGAACCAAATATTTCGGAAACAGATAAGTTAATCGAAAAATTATGTAAAAAGACCTATTCAACAACACTACACACGTTGATAAAAAAAAACTTAGTTGAGAAAAAAAAAATTACTACTACATTCCTTGTTTACTACGGAACCCTAAAAAGGACACTTATGTTGTATTAAATTACTAGCTGTTGCCCGCGGCTCCGCCCGCGTTATAGTCGTTCCCTTGGGAACAGTAGAAATGATAAAAATTCCATACAAACCTCTGCCCCTTTGCTTTTTCCCCTTAACACTTTGACGGACACTAAACGAGACACAATAAAAGTTTTATTGTTATAACGGCTATAGCCGTGCAGTGTCCGGGAAAGGGTTAAGGGGGAATTTAATACATTTCACCTGCATAGATCTTTAGCCCTTAAGAAGGGGATTTTGCCCACTTCACTTACACAGATATTTTTTTATTGTAATGGAGAACTTCTTATTGTCATATTTCTAAGTAAATAAAAAAAATCCATACAAACTTTACCCCACCTATTCTACCCCTTCAAGGGGAAATTTCGACCATTTTAACTACACAGATCTTTTTAATTGTAATGTAAACATATATACTTATTTTTATACATCTATGTCCAAATTTTGTACATTTCACCTACACAGATCTTTTTTAATTGTAACCTAGAACGTATATACTTATTTTCATACCTCTAAGTCTAGAAATGGAAAAATTCCATACAAACTTTACCCCCTATTTACCCCTTCAAGGAAGAATGTTGTCTGGTTCACCTAGAAGATCTTTTTTAATTTTAATTGAGAACTTGCGTACCTACTTTTAAACTTCTAAGTCCAGAAATGAGAAAATTCCATAAAACTTCAACCCTTTGATTTTCTAAAAATCCTTTCTTAGTGCTCATTTACATCATAAAAAGAATCCCTGTGCCAAATTTCTGCGCACAGTAGTTTTTGCTGTGCGTTGATATATAAGTCAGGTTAGTCTTTGGCCCGCGGCTCCGCCCGCGTAAGTGTCGATTTCTCAGGAACAGTAGAATTACCCGGAATATATTAGTTTATGACTTTCAATGAAACACCTTAATATTGAATTTTAATTGAATAACTTCAAAAACGGAAAGTTTCATACTAACTTTGCATCCCCGTTATATCCCCTTAAGGGATGATTTTTGAGAAAAATATTTTACTCGTGTTTCATGCCTTTTAGTAAAGAACCTTCATGCTGAATTTCATTCGACTAACTTGAAAAATGGCAAAGTTTCATGCTTACTTTGCACCCCTATTTTACCCCCTTAAGGGATGATTTTTGAGTAAAATATTTTACTCGTGTTTCATACCTTTCAGTAAAGAACCTTCATGCTGAATTTAATTCGAATAACTTCAAAAACAACAAAGTTTCATACTAACTTTGCAACCTGTTTTTCCCCCTAAGGAGATGAATTTCTAAAAATCCTTTCTTAGTGCTTCCCTACGTTATAAAAGGAACCCCTGTGCAAAATTTCAAGTCCCTAACCCTTGTAGTTTAGGCCCTGCGTTGATATGTCAGTCAGTCAGCTTCTCCTTTTTTTTTAGTATGGATTACTATGGATAGTATGGATAGGTATAATGCTGTCGTATAATGATGATGAATTGACTTTGGATTTTAATTTTCTTATGTCACTTATTTTATTTTATTTTTGCTATATGTTTGCAGGCAAACTCATGCCTTGTGTTCATTCAAATGACGATAACTTTTTTTTTAATAAACCGATTTTGATGAAACAAACTTTAAATGTTAAACTGAGTTAAAACAAAGCAATTGGTGAAAGTTTGAAGTAAATCGGTTCAGTATTTTCGGAGATAATCGTGATCATACATACAGACAGACAGACAGACAGACAGACAGACAGACAGACAGACAGACAGACAGACAAGAAATTCCAAAAAATTTTTTTTGCTTTCTATTATTCTTTTTAAGTGTCCCTCTATCCATTTGAGTCAAAAATTCGAAATGTACAGACAAAATAATTTTACTGTTTTATTATATGTATAGATTATGTTAATTACTCTATTATTACACCAAACGTTTCGTAAACTTTACAGTCCTCATGTTCGCAAGTAGACAATGACATTTGTCTAGTGTGTGTAGTGTGTAATATTAATAAATAAACGCGATAAAACCGTATGATTTGATTTAAATGTGAAAATATTAAAAACATTATTAAATGTTAATTTTTTGTTCTTATGAATTGTCTTGGATCCTTAGAAATAATAATAGGGATTCCAAAATAAAAATTTAAAATGATGCTTTGTCCATCAAAGATTCCCACAGTGAGTAATGCGTGTGAACCTTTTAGCATTGTTTATGGGTGAATGTTATCTTTGTACGTACACAGCTCCACGCGAGTGTGATTGCGAAACTTTTGACTGTCTTGTTATTCATCTCAGGTTTACAGCCTTGCCTTGTGGTGTAAAATGGCACAACCATCTATGGTTCTGTTGTCCTATTAAAAAATTGCCTTTGAACCAATTAACATGTACAAAAACTGTTAATGACTACAAAAACAGACCAGCTGTAAAAAGTTTCATTATTTTGGGATGATTGAAAATACATATTGCATTGTCTTACTTGAAAATATTTACTTCAAATATATTCTCGAAATATAAATTTGTATTTAAAAAAATCGTGTCTAGCTTTATGAAGTCGATAATGGCATAACAGATCCCTCAAATAAATTTTAAACCTTGATGATATTAAAACTTACTCGAGATAAAATTAGACAAACACGGTTTCGCTCGTCACCTTTTCTTCTTCCGATTCGCTGACTAATTGCGGTCTGTTACGAAGACCAATGATATTGCCTCTGTGCACAGAGACAGCGTGATATCGTTGCTCATACTAATTCGATATCCAAAATGATATCACGTACGATAGAACATTATCTGTCGAGCAATTTCTCGGACCATTCCGTGCTTCGGAAGGCACGTTAAGCAGTAGCTTCAGAGCTAACCCACGTTAGGGGATGGTTAGAATCGAAAATGGAAACAGAGCCAGTGGTGGCACAAACTCTTAAGTTGGGCGTGGGCAATATACGTACCGCAAGCTTTTTTGGAAGTATTAGGCTTCCCAAGACACATTTCATAAGTCCTTGTAGCTCTTCAAAAAAAGCTCGTTTACATTATGCGCGAGTCCGTGACCCACAGCGCCCGCGCCTTTATGCCGCCTCTGAATAGAGCTTACGAGTCAGTAAGAAAACGACAGGACTGGTCCTGGTCACATCTGTGGCGAGCGAGAGCCCTTGTGTTTCTTCCATTTTTTCTGGGTGGTACGGGGGTCACGGATAGCATAGGACATCTACTACGGCGCAAATACAGGTTCAAAGCATTTCGACCCCAGCCAGAGATAAGTGGCCTTATACGCTCGCCCAAAGAGCGTGAGTCATGTGTTCAAATATACACTTTGTATGTATTTCCATTCTAGTAAGTAGCCTAAATGGTTGGCACCCGTAAATGACATAGTTAATGAAATACTTAGTTACTTAATAAGTTAGGTAGGTCAGGTACTTAAAGTTTCACTTTCTAGATTGTAACACGGACAAAGGTATTTTATTGCCATCTTTTTTGTGTACAGTCAGCCAACGAGATACCTGTCCTCGCCATTTACCTTATATCTTGAATAATATTAACATGAAAATATATATTCAGAAAGATTTTAATGAGGACTTTCTGAATATACATTTTCATTTTAATATTATTTTTAGTTTAAGAGAAAATTCAAGATATAGGTAGATGGCGGGGTTAGGTATCTCGTTGGCTGACTGTACTTGTTCTAAATGTTTGTAATTTACACATCATTAGCGTATAGATACGGCGAAAGGTCGGCTCTAACTTTCACTTTGTTGCTCAGTAGCTAAAGTAACATTTGTCGAGTTACTAAAGAATCCTTAGTAGCTTAGCTATCGTACTGAGTAACATGAAGCCTCTGATTTAAATTTGGTATATTGAGGCGGGTTAAATACTAAATACTGGCAAATGCGAAATAGTGTAGTATGATGTAGTATTAATTCAAATTGTGCCCCCTCAGACCCGACGCTCGGGGCAAGGGCTCCGGAGTCCGGAGTGTCCCTTTCTAGTTCCGGTCAAGCGATTTGTTGTTTTTGAAATAGTCACCGTAGAAACTATAGTTCAAAGATTATTTTACAGTTTTACTCACGGTTTATTTGTAACACACGTTTTACTTAACAATAAAATATTTTAATACCTATGTGAAATATGGTAGTAATCCGTATTTTACATATTAAAATGTAAATCTCACGTCAGATTTAAGGGTCCGTACTACCTCACACTGCTTTGCATGATTGACTGTTATATCAATAATAATTAAATACTCAAGTTGAAATAAAAATGCAGCAAAGTTCAGGACTAACTCTGGTAACTATATGACTCAAAAACACGATTGCGTTAAATTTTCTCGATAGAAAAAATTGCAAAGTTGCCTCCAAATCACGTCTAATTTACTCGATATATAGCATTATTCACCAAATACATTAAAATTTACCTCGAAACTTTTGATTATTATTGCATTACAGATAAGGCAGTCATCATATGTTTTTCTTTTTCGAATAACCCTTGAATATTCCTAAAAAACGAAAATATCCAAAGTAGCCAACGCGTTTAGACCATCCGCGTTTGTATCGCCACGCCGCCTGGCATATGGCGGGCTCTTAATGGCGCTTTGTGATTTAATACATAATATCGCAACGTTGGAAATCATTGATAGTCTGATTTTTCATTGGTTTTTTTAATTTATTTAACCCTTTGGACGCCGCATGAAAAACTGACAAGCGTGCCTGCCTGCCTACTACACAGCGACCAGTTTGAATGTCATGCTAATTTGGACAACCTAAGAAGTCGTTGGCGTTGCATGGCAGTTTCCGATGGACACTTCCACATTTCCACGGCGTTCAAAGTGTCGCATGACTGATTAAAAAAATACCCTGTTCCGTGACCTCTGTCAAGGCCAAAAGTGCATGGTAGCGTTTGAACCGTACCGTATCGCGTACGCATAGGCTTAAAGTTCAAACTCGATCATGCACTTTTGTCATCGACCGTACCTACAAAGCTAGCTAAGTCAACCGAGCTAGAAACCAACACCTAGTGTAACTCTAAATACCTATTAATGAAAATCAGTAGGTGTAGTTAGCTACTAATAGACCTACACAGATGTGTAAAATGTTTGAGTGAGGTAAATTTCCAAAACTATTGTTCTGGATTGTATCAGTATAATTAAACAATAGTTTTGGAAATTCATCTCACAGTTAAGGGGTAACTGAACTTGTAGAGTATATCTACAAAATATCTAGTTGTGTTATGACAGGCTACAGAAACACAGGTGTATTGTACTCCACAATCGCAAACTACTAGGCTGGCTATCCACTAGCGTGTAGATCACTAGAATTCAAAACAAACAAATACAATAGATTTCTAGAAGTGTATATTATAAATTATAATACAAAGCCTTGCGTTGCTGGTCGGTAGCTAGACATATATAGATTTTATATGCATTGTTACAGAATAAGAAACAATGAAGAATAGAAGCTTAGCTGGAAACTGTGGCATTGGTGTATTCATCATTGCCCTTGTGACAGTGGCATTGGCATTCGGCACGCCTAGCTGGCTGGTCAGCGACTCGAGAATAAGGGGCGCGAAACTGGACAGGTATCTACACATTGCGGTAGACTCAACTCTACAGGATTCACTGATAATTACTTTAGTTAATATTTTGTACTATTGTTGTGTTTAGGTACAGACGGAATTAGTGTTTGAGTTTTATTTCATTTACAATGTCTTCAACATTAATTAGTACGTAAGTAATTACACGTTTTAAAATTGTAACGAAGATCTCTTCTGTTAAAAACTTAGATATTATTGCAGTGCGAGTAAACATATAATCCTATGTACTTCGTCGTCTTTTCCAATAATTATGAATAAATTTTACTAATTGAAAACTCCCTCAGTTATAATGGTTATTACACAGGTTAAAGATGTCATTTATCAAACGATTATATTAATCTACTTATTTT
This sequence comes from Elegia similella, assembly GCA_947532085.1. Classification (NCBI taxonomy): domain Eukaryota; kingdom Metazoa; phylum Arthropoda; class Insecta; order Lepidoptera; family Pyralidae; genus Elegia; species Elegia similella. The sequence continues at coordinate 16,408,986 of OX383927.1, read as the reverse complement.
CCACAATAAATGGCAAAAAATCATTAAGACGATGTGATCCGAGGAACAGGCACAGGTTCCTATAGGAATCTATTTCAGGAAGTAGTCTCCAAATAAGGGTGTACATGTCTAAATATCAAAATATACCTAAAATTTATAATTAGAATTATTTCCTCTCCAATAAAAAAAGAAAATAAACAATATTATCATTATTATATACCTAAATACGTCATTGGTCGGATATCACATCTCTGTTTCTTTTCAGGTTGGGCCTATGGAGCCACTGTTTCAGATCTCTCCCAGATCCATTGGATCAGTATCAGAGGAGGTTTTTCGTCGGCTGCCGATGGGTGTACGACCCGTTCACGACGGGCTATGACAGGATCCGCGGCTACTTACTTCCTGGTTCGTAGTTTTTAACCGTCGCAAAAACGAATGACTGATGTTGTAAATGAGTTAATTAGGTATGTCATTGAAGCTTACGTGAGATAAATGCGTCATTACGTCAGGATTGCCCACTATACCGTTAACTATAAATAGCGCAGGAGTGACCCGTTTTAATACTTATTGGGTTAAATGTTTGATGACTGCCTGCGGTCTTTGACAAACTGATAGGATGTCGATGATGGATTTTCTCCTCTTCCACCATTAGTCTCAAAAAAAAAAAACTGATAGGCTGGCGTGTAATTAGCAGCGTAATTTGCATACATGATGTTTTGTTCTGCAAATTGTGACAATCCAAAGTTTATTGTATGAATCATTCGGTCATCTACCCGTGTGTGTCACGTGTGTTGCAAAAAATAATGCATGGTTAATGTTGAAAAACATCGCTTTGGATCATTCTTATTGCAAACTAGCTGTTGCCCGCGGCTCCGCCCGCGTTAGTGTCGATCCCTCGGGAACAGTAGATTTTCCCAGAATCAAACATACCCTGTCCTTCCCCGGGCCTAGAAATACTTCCATACCAAATTTCATCCAAATCAGTTTAATGGTTGAAGCGTAAAAGACGACAGACAGAGTTACTTTCGCATTTATTATATGAGTAGTATGGATATTATTTATACTTCTAAGTCCAGAAATGAGAAAATTTCCATAAAAACTTTACCCTCCCATTTTACCCCTTAAGGGGTGGATTTTGTTCATTTGACCCACATACATCTTTTTTAATTGTAATCGAGAACTTACATACCTATTTATTTTAATACTTCATAGTTCAGAAATGAGAAAATTTCCGTATAAAATATATACCACCCACCCACCCCCATTTTACCCCTTAAGGGGGAATTTTGCATTTTATCCACACATCTTATTTTAATTTTAATCGAGAACTTAAATACCTACTTTCATACTTCTAAGTCCAGAAATGACAAAATTCCATATAAATTTTACCCCTTTAGAAGTTAAATTTCTAAAAATCCTTTCTTAGCGCTCACTCACGTCATTAAAAGACCCCCTGTAGCAAATTTCAAGTTTCTAGGCGCAGCTGTTTCGGTTGCGTTGATATAAACTCATGCCTTGAGTTCAATCAATTAACGATAACTTTTTTTTTAATTAACCGATTTTGATGAAACAAACTTTAAATGTTTTGCTGAGTTAAAACAAAGCAATTGGTGAAAGTTTGAAGTAAATCGGTTCGGTATTTTCGGAGATAATCGTGATCATACATACAAACAGACAGACAGACAGACAAGAAATTCAAAAAAAAAATTTTTCTTTCTATTATTCTTTTTAATTGTCCCTCTATTCATTTCAGTCAAAAATTCTAAATGTACAGACAAAATATTTTTACTGTTTTATTATATGTATAGAAGATGACATAATAAAATGGAGCTTCTTTTTAGGGATCCTCCGAACCTCAAAACTTAAAAAGGAATCCTTAATGGATCTATCACCCTGCCAAGGTCCCTTTTCCCAGGAGAGCGTGGACGTATCAAGTTTCAATTACTATCAAATAGCAAATATCCTAATGTACGGTTCCTCGAAACTATTAAAAATTAAAGTTTTAAGCCCGTTGTAGACAAAGCAATCTGAAAAGTTTATATCGCAAAATTGGCATATTTTTGGGATTTAAAACCGATGCCGACAGGATACCTACTTCCGAAACGATCTTAAATTATTAAAATTTGTCACGAAGCAATGTCAATAACACTTTTAAAATTAAAAAAAAAAGTACTTTTTTTTGCTTGGAAACCTCGTTGTGCGAATTCGATTTGCGCTTGGCTGGTTTTATTTCTATAAGTAACTCTTTCCTCTATCGGCTTTTTTGTGTGGTAATTTTTAGCATTAAGTCTGAAAACATTTTATTGTTTATTTTTTATGTTTGTAAGTGGCCAACTAACTGTGTGTCAGTGTAATTTTTAAGTTGCCTAAAGGCATCTGACGACGGCTTAATTAATGTCTTCAAGGGACCAATGGAGGAACGCGAGATATTTTTATGCCACTTATCTGGTCACCCATCACAGTGAGGACCGCACTCGGGGTTTCTTTATATGCGCAATATGTCTAAAATATACGAGATTAGATGTTTGTCTACGTTATGCTTCTCATAACGTCTCTACTCATTATTTTTAGGTCACGTTATATTGTAATAGGCAGGTATATTACGAATATTGTATCGTTACAGGTTTCATGATAGCTACACAGTTTTTCTTCACGCTGTGTCTGCTGGGGGTTTTAGTCTCAACGGTCTTGGTCCTTATTTTCTTCCTATGTTGTGGGCCGGATCAACGCCGCTTCGTTTTGATAATAAGGACCATAGGCTTCATCATGTTAGGAGCAGGTAAGATTTTTTTCATACGACATTATACTACCTATAAAGTATTACAAAAGGCCAAAGCCAAGTGAGTTAAAATTAATTGTGTATATGCATGTTTTTAGGCATCAGCGGAGTAATAGCAGTCATAGTTTTCGCATGTTTTGGAAATGCGGATGAGTGGATGCCAGACCACCCTAATAATTACTTAGGTGAGTGAGAACATTCCAGTTTTATTTTTTAACTTATATAACTCATCCAATATCCACCCAAACATTCCAATTAGGAAACATCTAGACACGTTCCCTTTATTTCCATACTAGCTTTCGCCCGCGGCTCCGCTCGCGTCAATGTCGATCCCTCGGGAATAGTACTTTTTCCCGGGATAAAAGGTAGCTTATGTCCTTCTCCGTACTCCAGAGGACGTGTATACAAAATTTCATGATGATCGGTTCAGTAGTTACGGCGTGAAAGCGTAACAAACAAACAAACAAACTCACTTTTGCATTTATAATATTAGTAAGGATGTACTGTTCAGGTATGTGTCTGATTATTGTTAATTGTGTTTTCGTAAATTAAATACATTGATACGGCGGAATTCTCCACTAAAAACAAGTGTCATTCATTTGTACCAAAGATCAGCGCAGATAAATAAAGTGAATAAGGTTTAATGAGCATGAAATGCGTATCGCTTTACGAATTCTATGGCCACAGGATAAAGAGAAAACCGCAATTGACGCCGTGGGAAAATCTACTGTAATGGAGGTCTTTCGACAAGGTCAAGTCAAGCCCACCATTGCGTACTTATTACGTAACAAACAATTATGTCGCAAGGAAAATATGCACAGTTTAATGTTCCATATTCAATTGCTTTGGTATATACCAGTTAATTATTACCTACTTATGAATCATTTTACTACCCTGGCACTTTTAGGGTGCGCCTCCACTGACGTGTAGAGGAAATCAGATTTCGAGTCCTGTGATTGGTCAATTCATGCACCGCTAAGCTCTCCGCTCCACGCGTCAGTGAAAACGCAGCCTAACAGTTGATTGACATGGTAGCCATACTATTGAAAATTTATCCATTTAAATTAAGCGCAAATATTTTAAGGGCTGGGTCTCATAGGTCAAAGAATTGCTTTAGTAGCTAATTTTAAGAAATCGACACGTTAGTATTTTTTATTATTTCATAAAAATATTATTTTTTGTTAAAATCATTAAATCGGCTGTTTTGACTGTCGACGTCAGTGACTTGATATGCATAGTTTAGGTAATAGTAAAAAGTCGTTGGCTAACAAAGTTTTTTTGTACATAGGGTGCTCTTTTCGTCTGTTTTTCTAAATGTTCATGTGCATCCAGATATATCAAAAACAAGCGTGTCAATTTTTTTTTAATTTGCTTATATTCTGTAGCTTTTTTCTAGCTTATGGGTGTCAGCCCTTAAAATATTTGCGCTTAATTTAAATTGACTTTATATGGGCATAATAAATACAATGAAAGTAATGAAACTTTTAACATTGCATAGTGAAACATATGTTTTGCTTTTTTTATATGAAGTATCTTACTTAATTTTGTGCGCGTACTTAATTAGTATGGAAGGTCAATAGTTATTTTTACCCGACTCCCAAGAAGGGTTATTGTGTTTCGCGCGTATATTGTATGATTATATTTTATGTTACCTCGTATGTTCCAAACGGCTGGATGGATTTCGACAGTAAACTCAAAATCCAAGTATTCTTACATTTTTCAAAAAAGGGAAGACCGTCAGATTTTCATAATTTTTGAGATAACACTACTTGTGGAACATATTTTTGATCATAAATATATTTGCAGCTTTCCTTCAAAGTTTGCAAACGACTTTTTGTCAATGCTATGTGTGTCAAAGCAAGACCTTGTTTCTTGACAGGTTGGTCGTTCGGCCTCGGTGTCGTTGGAGCAGTGGCGTGCCTCGTCACCTCCGCGCTGTTCCTAACGGAGGCCAACATTCAGATGAAGAAACGTAAGAAGCTCAAAGAGTCACAGGCCCGCTTCGAAATGGAGTATGAGTCAAAGGCATAACGCAGCGAGATGTAATTGGGGCTCGTTAGCGAATGTCCATAATTACCTCCTTGGTATTACGACGCTATGCTGTACAGTCAATAGAAAAAGTTGATTGACAAAATCCAGAGTTCAATTTCTGGTAAAATACCATTTGTGTGAAAATTGTAAAACACACGCTTTTTTATTTGTAATGTATGATATTATTCTATTGGAAACTGAGACCCTGATTTTGATAATCAGCTTTTTTTTTGTTGTTTGTAGCTACGCGCGTTTGTATAGATCTGACGTAAATTTTAATCATTTTGCTGTATACAATTAAGGGATGATATTTATACAACGGTTAAAGCATTAGATGCGAATAGTCAAAGCTTTACAGTTTTATTGTTCTACCTACATTCCAGTGTGTGTCACTATCTTGACTTGAGAGTTTTAAATCTGCTTGTATTTGTTGATGAATGTAATTTTATACGATTGTTAGTGCCTTGTACAAAAATTGAGTGTTTGGGCGCGTTAGATTTTATCATGTCATTTTTATATAACTTTTTGGGGTTTTACTTCTTATATCTATATGAGCACAATCAGTAGATACAGGAAAAGCACAATTTTTATAAAGTCAAATTACAACACAATTTGCAATTACTTAAGTATTCGTAAATCAGTGTAGGTATATTCTTATAATCCTAAACTGATTTTTATAACCTAAATATATAAGATATAAATCTTGCCTATCAAATAAATCATAATCATCGACAAAGTGACTACATATATGAATCTAATGTAATTAATGGTAATAATAAGTAAGCTTATGTATACATTAATAGATATTTACATTAATAGAATTTAAATAAGTTCAGCGCTTTAACTATTATATCAACAAGTTTTTGTTTATATTTTTGATAAGTAATGCAATGAATAACGATTAATTTTAATGTTTTTTATACTTTTCATTTATTTTAATATATAGTGGTAAGGATCGTGTGGAGTGACTAATATTATAATTTACATGTTTACGAATTACCTGATGTTTTACCGTCCATGTTTGTAGTAGTAATAAGGTTCATATGAGAGTACTTTAAGTAACGACGATTTGACAACGTAACAAATCTCAAACTGCCGTCCACCAACAATTTTATACATTATCGTATTCAAATAAAGTTTTAAGTATAGTTGAACTCTTTTATTTGCTTTAGCATTTATCTAATTACTTTCTTCACATAATTTTAATACGTTATATATAGAAACGTTTCAATTTATATGTGAAACGATAAGTTATTAAAATATCGGCATTGTCGAAAATACGGCAAAATTGTATTGCGTATTATTAAAATTGAAAATATGTGATGAAAAAGAACTCGGCCACAGGTAGGATTCGAACCCACGTCCCTTAGGTTAACGCCCTAAGTGTGATACCATTACACCACCGTGACTTCGAATCACCGCGTCGAATTCTCTCATCACATATTACCCCGTAGGGTATACGCATTTCAAGCATGCGTACTTCTTCAATACTACCCACTATTTAGTAGTGTGGTATTCTACTTCATTCATATCCGATGAATAGAAAGTTGATTAAATTGAAGAAAGCTTTAACTTACTTAAATTGTTTTTTAAATAGCATTACAATGCTCGGTATATTATTAAAATTGAAAATATGTGATGAAAAAGAACTCGGCCACAGTTAAGATTCGAACCCACGTCCCTTAGGTTAACGCCCTAAGTGTGATACCAGCCGGGACCCCCGGCTTAACGTGCCTTCCGAAGCACGGAATTATCTTTATTATCAGACAATCAGGTGATCCAAGCCTGCAATGTCCTAACCAAACTGGAAACAACTAAACAAAGTATGCTTCCGGTGGGAATTGAACCCACGACCCTCTCGGGTCAACAGGCAAACGCCTTAACCATTGGACCACGGAGGCTGATCCATAATAGATAATAGTGAAAAGTTGTTGGCCTAGAAAGTGTTTATTTGTACACAGGTGTTTTTTCCTCTGTTTTTTTTCAGTGGTGGTCCAGAATTCCAGATATCTCGAAAACTCCCGTGTCGATTTTTTTTTATTTTGCTTCTAAAACATTTTTCTAGCTTATCAGGCTTTAGATACCGGCACTTCGCATACTTTAGATACCGGTACTTTTCCAGACTTGATGAAGCTGAGTAAAGTTATACCATTATATAAATCAGGGGATAAAAGTAATCCCACAAACTACCGGCCTATTTCCATTCTACCAGTTCTCAGTAAAATATTTGAAAAATTGATTTTCAATCAATTATTGTCTTTTTTTAATAAAAATGATCATATTCATAGTGAACAGTATGGATTTACTAAGGGTCGGTCAACAACTGACGCGGGTGTAGCTCTTTTAAAACATATCTATGAAGCTTGTGAGGGAAAACAGAATGCTATTGGTGCTTTTTGTGATCTTTCTAAAGCATTTGACTGCGTAGATCACAATACCCTTATATCCAAGCTGAAACACTATGGAATCAAAGGTAAATCTCTCGACTTAATCAAATCGTACTTGAGTAGCCGAATTCAAAAAGTTAGTGTAGATGGGGTTCAATCTTCCGGATCATGTATTAGGATGGGTGTACCTCAGGGCTCTATCCTAGGGCCTCTTCTGTTCCTTATATACATTAATGATTTACCGTACTATATTAACACATGCAAGGCTGTACTATTTGCCGATGATACATCTTTCATCTTCCGAGTAGATAGGAATACTGACTCTTCTGACGAGGTTAATAGTACATTAGCTCAAGTGTTGGACTGGTTTACTGCGAACAATCTTTTGTTGAACGCTAGTAAAACTAAATGTATTAAATTTTGCTTACCAAATGTTGCAAAAGTTTCAACAAGTATAGTCGTCAATAATGAAACAGTAGGATTGGTAGACAAAGCAACTTTTCTTGGAATAACTGTTGATGCTGGGCTTCAATGGGGTGCCCATATTGAAAAATTGGCAGGTAAACTTAGCTCTGCGGCTTACGCGGTTAGGAGGATAAGACAAATAACTGATGTTGATACTGCGCGTTTGGTATATTTTAGTTACTTTCATAGTCTTATGTCGTATGGAATATTACTATGGGGAAACGCTGCAGATGTAAATACCATATTTGTTCTACAGAAACGCGCTATTAGATCAATATATAAATTAGGCGCCAGAGAATCTCTTAGAGAGTTATTCAAAAATATTAATATTCTGACACTCCCTTCACAGTATATCTTTTCTAATATTATGTTTGTGCGCCATAACATTCATTTATATAAAAAAAACTGTGATATACATAGCAGAAACACTAGAAATAAAAATAAATTATTTACACCAGCATTGCGATTGCAGAAAACTATGGATTCTTTTTTGGGTCTTGGAGTACGCTTCTATAATAGAATTCCCGCAGAAATATTAGGTCTGCCATTAATTCAGTTTAAAACGGCTGTAAAAAAATCATTTACTTAAAAGGGCTTATTATTGTATAAAAGATTATTTATTCGATAAAAATGCTTGGTAATAATTTAAATGTATATTTTAATGTACTTTAATTTAATTTTTGTAAAATATATTGTTATATTCGAGCCCTTCAGGCACATAGAGACCAAGACTGAACTGAGTTTCTTTCGGCGTATTCTTCTCAGCAGTGGTCATTCCGAAACGCTAGTAGTTTTTCGATTTAACAAACATAAAAGAAAGAAAAAGAAACAACAGAAACATATGACGTTCAAAAAGCGATACATGTATCCTACTTTGAATAAAAATTATTCATTTTCATTTAAAATATTTGCGCTTAATTTAAATTGACCATATATATTCCCATAGGAAAAGTATGAATATGTTGAATACATATCGACGGGCTGAATCACCTCTTCAAGGATCGGACAGGGTTTTCTTTACATAATGTATAAGTAAAAGAGAAATGTGTGAGGGTTGGTGAGGAAGGAACGGAACGTAAAATCTTGATTTACGTTCCGTTTAACGCTACACTTTATTAAGATTTTAAAAATCTGTATTATCGAAGGAAACAATAGCTCAAACCATCGCAATTTTTTTTTAAATCTGTCGCTCAAGCGATATTTTTTAATGTACGGCAAAATTGCATTTTTTGACTACAAGTGACTTGGAGACGTAAACAAACGTTGTAGACTCGCCATTTAATAAACAGCTCTTCTTTAATACTATTTTTGAAATTATGAAACTTGTCTTTGAGCGATTCAAAAAATCACTCGTTTACGAACGGCGAAATTTCAAAAATAGCACTCATGTGTTGGTACGTGTAAGTTAGTTAGCTATTCTACGCCAGATGGCGTCAGCAACTAAACATGATGATGGCCAACCACAGAAAAACAATAAAAAAAACAATTAGCAAACTGTCAATCCGAGCTGTCAAAACTTGATTTCAGTTTCGGTGATTTGTTTGGTTTATGTTTTGTTCATGTTAAAAATTAATTATTTAGAGTACTGATTATAAATTTACTTCACAACGTATAAAATTGTGTAAAGTTATCAATATGACGGCTGCTGACAACGAATATCCTAAGGCTTCTAGTACGTATCAGTTTTGCGGTCACGCCCATGTTCTCGTTTTATAAGTTTTAAATATAAAAATTTAATTGAAAGCTTATTGTGTGTGATAATGTCTTTCAGTTCGTACGTAGTATAATTAAAATAATTATGATGGGTTTGAGTAACAAACATAAAGTTTTCAACGCCAGTTTAGTTAAGCTTGGGAAGCTTGAATAATTGCTATTTTTGCTGTGATAATGAGAATAATAAGACGTTTATGAATAAAATGTTTCATCTATATATTTGTGTTAATGTGTGTTGTTTTCAGATGCCGTTCTTATTGGAGCAAGTATCACTTATATTGCCGGCTTGTTTCTACTGCTGTCCTTTGCAGGCCCATACTGGATTGAGTCCTATCCTGAGATGTTTTCATCTTTCAAGCGTATGGGACTGTGGGAATACTGTTTTGACAGATTCAGATTTCCATCTTACCAGTTTGACAAGCTGTTTCATGGATGCCACTACATTTTTAGTGAGGTATCTACTTGTCCTATTAAGTCGTAAACTGGCTATTCATTCATACATGTTGGTGTTTGTTTTTCGTTTGTGTAAGTGGCTAAGAGTGGTGTCAGATTTTCCAAGCTGCCTTAAGGCATCTGACATAGCTTGATGACTGAATGTGTCTTTTGAAACATGGTGGAGCTCAATATACAAACATATTAAATATGGTGTCTACTTGTGATGTTATTTACTTTAGATCTATACTTTGTGTGCATGTGTCTCAATATTGGGTGCACTGCATGGGATCTATAAACCTTATTTATTGTTACTATAGAATAATAATATTGAAAGTTTAAAGCACCAATTCAGGGTTTTTAAATATTAAAAATGCATGTTTTTTTATCAGGTATTTATGTGGAAAGCACATCATAAATTGACAAGAATTAAAACTAAGTACATCACTTAGCTTCTTGATAAAATACTTAGTTTCATAAATGTATGCTTGTAGTATTTTAGTTTCGGAAAGTACTTAAAAATCTCTCAACTTCCTTGTTGGGGCGTTTTAGACTCCTTTCAGACACAATGACGGACCTATTTTGCTCTATGACTCGACGAGCAAAATAGACTGACAAATTGACATAGAACACAACAAAAGACTACTTTTTTACCGAGACATTATACATCGACACAGTCCACTAGCTATGACCAGACTAGACGGTCGTCATCTATTGTAAATCATTCCTCTTTTTCTTTCCTCGCCGAGCCCATTCAGTGGTCCTTCTTCGCCACATAGAATCAACCTATGGAGACACCGACGATTGGCGCGATCGCTGCTGCCGGTCTGACCGGGCCGGGCCGACAGCCCACCGCCTACGGCAGCCGCGCGTCCGTGCCACCGCTGCTGCTTTCCACTTACTTTGACAATAGCAAGGCTGAGCTACTGAAACGAATGCGACTCCTAAAGCTCCGGCAGGAAGCTCTAGAAGAAAATGACCGGAAATTACGAATAGAGGAGGAGGCTTATAACAAGGAACTGCGGAGATTAGACGAAAAACTTCGCCGCTTTCGGACAAAAGGTACTCCGACCGCGTTGGGCCGACAGTCCACCCACGAGTGTTACCTATCTTCACCGTCGCCGCCCGCCCGCTCTGACTTAAGCGGGGGTGGCAGCCGCCTATCAGCGTCGCCGTCGACACCTGCTCGCTCTAACATAAGTGAGAATGAGCGTCGCCTATCTTCACCGCCACCATCGCCGCCATCCCGCTCTGACATAGGCGAGGGTGGCCGCTGCCTATTGTCACTGTCGCTGTCGCCGCTCGCTCACTCAGACATATGCGAAGGCGGATGCCTACCGTCACCGACACCATCGACGTTGCCGCCCGCTCGCTCTGACATAAGCGAGGGGGCAGAAGAGGACTTTGTCAGCAGGAGTGAAGTGACCGTACAAACTGCAGTGACCGACACAACCGAGGAAGAATTCGACGGACCGAGTAGACAGGTCAGCACAAGCAGTTCCACGACCGCAGCTGTAGCCAGATGTCGCTGTGAAAAGGCTTCGGAGCTGAATGAAATGAAAACTTGTGAATGCAGTTTTGAAAATTGTGTGAATATTCTTGTTGATTTTATTGATTTTTCAAATAAAAATATTGACAAGGACATGACAGACAAGACTATAGACATTGACCTATCGTACACTAGACGAGTCACACAGACCTCTATGACTAGACTGGCTATTTCTAAGATTGACTTGAGAGACTTTCATCCTTTCTACAATGATAAGGTGACTGTGACGTTCACCGAGTGACGGTTGGTGAACGCTTGTTTATCACTGACGTGTTCAACAAGCGTGATCCTCCGGAGCTCCGAGCCTTTCGTTATCCGCCTCCCTTGATGTGACTGTATCACTGGAGGTGGGTGTCGACAAGTTCGATAGTGACAGACAACAGCCTTAATTGACTCACACAAGGAACAGCTGACAATATCGACATGGTGACGACCCACTACAGACCCGGACCATAGACAGTCACCTCACATGGACACTCATTGGGTAGATGACGACTGACGTTGTCCTTGCATGTATGACTAGACTTTTAGAACGCCCCGCTTCACATTTTGAGTACCAGCCTTCTGGTACTGGAGGTGGGGATGTTGGGGCGTTTTAGACTCCTTTCAGACACAATGACGGACCTATTTTGCTCTATGACTCGACTCGACGAGCAAAATAGACTGACAAATTGACATAGAACATTACAAAAGACTACTTTTTTACTGAGACATTATACATCGACACAGTCCACTAGCTAAGACCAGACTAGACGGTCACATCCTCTATTGTAAATAATTCTTGTTGTTTTCTTTCCTCGCCGAGCCCATTCATTCCTAATTGGTGCAAATGCATTTTATCATTTCTATTCATCAGGAGTTCTATGTGATTCGAGAGTGGCTCCTGCCAGGCTGGTTGATGGTTGTGCAATCTTTTGTGACCTTGGCGTTGATCCTGTCCCTGACAGCACAAGTCCTGCTGGCCTGTGTTATAATGCGCTGGCCCCTACGTGCCGCTCTGCGCTATGAGTGGGTCTTTGTCTCTTCTTCCTTCACTATGGTAGCTCTCTCAAGTAAGTATTGTTTTTCATTTGGTTTGTTTTTAACTGACTTAAAAAGTTACCTGCAATAACATTTAACATGTCATAATCATTTTTCTTGCAAATTATATTGTATATGTTAATGATAATAATATTTTTAGGTGTTTTCTTATTTCTTGCGGTGGCCATATTTGGAGGGAACTGCTACAGACGTGACTGGCTCCTGTATCCTGCGTTTAATGTTCTATCCTGGTCATATGCATTTGCTGTTGTTGCCTTTATACTTTTTGGTATGTTTACATTCCAATATTGATGATTGATTTAGATACATGTAAAACGAATTTATAATTTACTTTAATCTATGATTTTATTTTCTACTCTTAAATATGTTTCTAAGATAGTATATACATTGCAAGCTAGTGAAGTTATTGTTTGTCAGATTTATACAAACAGATATTTTTGCAGTATTGATAGCTCAAACCTTCATCTGGTTTGATATGGGCCCTTGATAACTGTATGACATTATATCATGCCCTAGAGTCTCAAGAAAACTGTATCAAACAGGGTCTTGACGAGTTAATAAATACATTTTTCTGAACAGGTGCTGCAGCAATTCTTCTGTATTTTGAGTCGAGAAAGCTGTACGAACTTCGCCTGGAAGCTAAGAACCTGGTAGCTCAGATGCATCACAGCCAACCAGAGCATGCCCTCCAACACTTACGTGAACAACTGCAACAACAGCGCCATGGGTGGAACATGTAGGCTTGTATATTTCTAACAACCTTAACTGTCCAAAACTTAAAACAAGTGCTGATACTTGTTTGAATTGTACTGTTTTAAACTTTTTTTGAAATTATTTTATGTGTGTGGACCAAGATCAAATATTAGAATCACCTCACTCATATGAAATAGTCTGTATGCATTGGGAACAAGGACATCATGTAAATTGAGACCAAACAAATTTTCTGATAAACAGTCCTTTAGTTAACTGGCATTTGATGCCACCAAGTTTGTAATCTAAAGTGTAATTTATTGATCTGCCATTTTCAAGAATCTCACTATTTACAATATTTTATTATCCACTATCGTGAATTTTTTATACTTAATCTGTCTTATCATAAATCGTGGTTTAAAGTTACTACTAGGTTTAAACCATTTCCTGTCTAAAACTGTGACACTGCTGGCTGAGAAGATTTCAAAGTAACAAGTGATGACTTATTTTGGTTGGATAATGGTTTAAACTAAATATTTAGTCCTCGTTGTATAATAAGACGGAATGAATTTATGTATTTAGTAAATGTTAGGTAGTAAATGACCAGCACTGACTTTTTTGTAACGATGCTTTTTTATATTTTAGGTTTTTTTAATTAATCATGTTCAAAAATATATGCTGAAAGAGTTTTCAACATTTATTTTTAAGAATGTTATGTTAGTACTTAGTTAAGTGTACTTTTATTCAAGTATGGGGCTTTCGTCGAAAATTCCTTCGTTATTATTAGTAATTTCTTTGTTATTTTATTACATCATTCCTAAGAATAAGTTTATTCAGCCATACTCGCCCAAATAAAATTAACAGATAGCGCCGTATACATTTGGTACAAGTAATGTTTATCTACGAGTAGCTAAGCACTTTCGGGCATCAATAATCACGTTACGGTAAACACCTAAGAAATACGAGATGGCGCTAGGCATATTATGATGAATGCTGTGCTCATCTGTTATTGGCTTGGACGAATATTGGGATGCATGCTAGTACTTACGATGTATATTTATGTAATTTTTTGTCATGTAACGGGTTGGTGGCTTTTTTATTTATTTATTCAATTAGGTATAATTGCATAAATAAATAAAAATAAAACTTTGTCATCAGCTTATCGATACTGACATGGCGCAGGCACGTGCAGGCAGTGTTTAACATAGTCATGGTAACGTGATATTTGTATCGCGTTTGAGGACGTATGCTAAAACTCGCGAGGTGCCCGCTCGCATGTTTGTATTGAAAAATTGTATGAGAAGCGTAAACTTTGCGCAGGCGCACAATATGGCCAGCTGCGAGGGGAGTTGGTTTTCGAAATCAGTTGAGCTGCAAAATTACACATTTAGCTGCACTGATGTTAATCTAACCTCTCCAACTCATCTGGCCAGCGTGGAGAGTGTAGGCAAAGTCCTCTGGCTGCTCTGGCCAAGTATGGCTCTAGTAATACAGAGAGGGTCGTGCTCCTGTAGTGGAGACTACAAAAGACCTGATGATATTAATAAATGTTTAATATCATCATCATTGGAATATACAGCGCACGCCGCGGGTTTTACGTGCGCTCCTTTCACACGCGCGAGTTTCGGCGAACGCCCTTACAATTTAAGTTAAAATATATAAATATTTTTTTAAAACGAGTTATGGCATTTAAAATAAGGTATTATATTAACATTAATTGTAACACAATCCGTCCTTTCAGTTGTGCAAGTTATGAATTGTATGTATGTAATGTTAAACATTAAGCACATAGGTAGTTGATATAATTTAGTGAATAAACATATATTTTTAAATTGATTTTGTAGTTATTGTTCTATTTATTATTTTTCTTAAAATATACAAATAAATGATAAGCTTCGTGTACTAACAAAAAGTTCCTTTCTGGGAACTATTTCCATCGATCCACTCGACGTCGCTGCTCAAGACTGGAATCTCAACTTATCGTTGCCTATAAGTTTCAGGGCACGACGCTCCACAGAGTCCAATGCGTATAACTGATACTTGGCCGAACCGTCCCAAAGGTGGGAACAGTATTCCATACAAGGACGGATTTGAGCTTGGTATAAAACCTGAAGTTGTTTGGACGAGAAATATCGTTTTGTTTTGTTTAGTATACCAAGCTTTTTGGCCGCAGTTTTTGCCTTGTGTTCGATGGTGCGCCCAAAGTTTAGGGTGGAGTCCAAAGTCACTCCAAGCAATTGAAGGCTGCTAGTCATAACCACAGGCTCATTCCGGAAAGTGGGAGACAAGTTAAACGGGGTCCTTTTAGCAGAAAACAAACATGCTTGTGCTTTTGAGGCGTTGAAGTTAACCAAATTGGCCTCGCCCCAGTCCGACACAGTCTGCAAGGACCTGTTTATATGTTCCACTAAACTTTCCCTATAAGCTTGGATCTCCCTGGTTCCATCTCGCTGATCGGGTATATATCTTTCCACAACAGTGCTGTCATCCGCATAACCATAACCACGTCCAGTCGTTTATACGTCGAGTGAAAATCGAACTAAAGATCGAGTTTCAAATTTAAATTTCAATGTTTTTGTCTAAACAGACTAAACATGTTCTATAGAAATAAGCATCAAAATAATTACCGCAATAAATACAGTGGTTTTTACAGCATAGTAAGTACAAGACTTACCACATAAAGTGGGCGAGGAGTGGAAGAAGAAATTGAAAATAATTCCTCACCTTACCTTATGTATATAAACTTATCTCTTTTTTAAAAAAGTCTGGAAGTGGTGTTACCTGGCTTGTGAAGTTGGCTGCACACCTGCATGATGTATTCCATGGTTGTTTGCGGCACATTACCGTCCAAGACGACCATCGGGGCTTGTTTTACAACCTCAATATTTTTATCAACCTGCAAATAATAGACAGGAATGCAAAAAATCACTATAAGTATAATAAAATAAAATTGAATCTTCCTGACATAAAATGTTACGACCTGAAAATAAAAATGAATATTTTTTTATTTAAAATAGGATACATGTATCGCTTTTTTCTTTTATTATGTTGAATACGCCGATAGAAACTCAGTCAGATGGTCAAATGATCTGACCAATTGCAGGATTTGGTACGCTGGATGCAAGCGGCAGGCCGCTTTCTACCGGTCGTATTGGAAATGGTTGTAGAGGCCAATTTTCAGCAGTGAACTTTTTCCAGTTGAGATGATGGTGGTACCTAATATTCGTAGCATTAATTTGCTGCACTCTTTATTTTATGAGTTCGTGACTTCCCTGCTGATTGCGTGATCATAAAATCAAGAGAATGTCGACGGACGCTCGTATATTTTATTAGGCTCGATAAATGGAATGGATTATGCTTACCAAATCTTTGGTAATGTGGTTGTACAGAGCCATGTCTCCCAAGCCGAGGCGACACTCTCCGGCCTTATCTAGCACGGCAGCGTACAAAGGCGTACGGCCGCCTTTTACAACGCAGCCTGGAAGAAATATAATATAGCGTCTTTCTACATTACACAAACCTACATCTTCTTCTAACAGTAAATAAATATATAATAAATAAACATATACAGACAAATCACACACTCTATGTTGATTAATCAATCAACATAGAGTCGGTGTTTTAAATATCACGTTTGAAAGAAAGACAATTAACTAATGTATTTGATAGGTAACAAATATGACGGTAAGGAAGGACCATTCCACAATATGCCCATAAATTTTAAGTTAATATTTTATGTTCAAGTCAAGTGGGTATTTAGTAGTCACAAAGCAAGGTTAGTAGGCAGATACTAGTAGCTGCTTAATAAGTAGATAGTTTACATCAATGTCTTCCGCGAAGTGTTTATTAAGTACTTAACGCAACTTTCATGTCTGTAACATAGAAGGGAGTTTTATACCTTATTCCTAATTTCTACTGTTTTATTAGAGACTTACCGTCAAGAATCATTCCCGGAACGTCATCTAAGAGGTACCGTCCTTCAGAGTCGTCCCCGATAGCGGTCAGCAGTCGTACGTTCCCGGAACGTAGCTTCCATAGGACTTCTGCAATGTTCCGGCCCACGCCGCCCGAACACTGCTCCGTTACACACGGGTGTGTGCTGCCGTCAAGCTGAAAAACGAAATGTTTTTTGCCACAACAAACAAAACCTAGACCCAACCAGCATAGGGGCTGGTTGGGCCTAGGTCTTGCTTGTCTAACTAAGGTGATATCCGGTTTAAAGAACGGTTCCCGAAAACTAGTATTGCGTTTTGAAAACGAGAGGCACCGGAATTTAAATACTAAAGTAACGTTTAATAACAAAGACAAATTAAGAACCCCAATTAGGCCTCCCTAATTGTGGTTTTTAAACCTATTTATAGTCGTATTACTTCACAGCGGATACCTAAGTATACTCGTACTTAGTATTTACGTAATTAAGTTGCGTGCATACTAGCTACTGAACGACGTGGTGAAATGGTAAACAATAAATAAAGCAATTTTATTAGTAGGCGGGTGATATTTCCCTAATGATATGTAATTGTGGCAGGAGAATGAATAGATACCTACGCCATAACATAATACTACCAATTCAAATAGGTTCACCTATTTGAATTAAATAGGTTATTGTTAACAATTAGTTTTATGATTATAATTGTTTTCAAAATATAAACCTTTTAAATTGACTTTACGTAAAGGATTCTTAATTTAAAGGGTCTGTAAATCTTCTCTGCTGGTCTGGGAGAAAAGGAAAAACGTAGAATGTGCCAGCTGCTTCTCTTTCCGCGCAGATCGTAAAAGCCGATTGAGGGAATGGGCAAAAATCTGCGGAATCATGTCTCAATAGGCGTTGCGGCTATCAACCCATCACTATTTTGATTCTGTTTTCCACCTACATGCCTCCAAATGTTGCCATCAGGTCTTATAGACCGATGGTATACCGTATGTCTACCCCACAAGGAAAAAAGACGTGATATATGAATATATGCATCTACAAAAAGGCTGTAACCGGTCATGAAACTATAAACTCGAAACGTCACGAGGAAGCTCTATGTGTGATGTGTGATAACTATAAACATTTAATTTATGGTAATGGCTGCATAATGAAAGTTGCTAAAAATTATATGTAAGTAAAGATGTATCATACTTTTAAAAATGTTCTTGCCCATCACACTTTAAAGGATGATTAATGGATATCAATATCCAATACCGTATGTAGGTACACATTATTCATGATCACGACACTGATGTCGAATTGCCTATCATGTTACTAGTATTGTTTGCACACGGAACGTGACACTTTTGTGTGGCCGGCGTTCATCCATTCATAAGACGTCATCACGTCAAAACAATGAAACAATGAAAAAGAAAAAGTCTAAGCATGTAAATCTTAAAATATACGTGTAAATGTACCCTCGACGTTCCCTTAAGGGGTGACTTAGACCATCAAAAGAATTCTGCCGCCAGGTCGGTTTGTATGGGAATGTCGATTTTTTTTGAGTTCTCCACATTGGTCTAATAGGGAAAATTGTTCATCGAGGGTCAATTTACATGCTGTATGTTTACTATAAGATAATCCACTTAATTTTTAGCAACTTTAGAGTTGCGAGTGCGCGGAACAAGCGTTAGAGAGGCATGATCGGCCTAAGCGTTCGGCTTGTGAGTTGTGACGCATCTATCTCTCTTCCACCATTATCGCGAAAAATTATCGACTATAAACTGACTTTTCAGACAACCGATTTTTTTTAATGTGACCAGATACATACATCTGATACAACTAGTTTAACGACTGCCATCTCATGATAACAGCCGAGATCAACGGTTTAACTAGCTTTTTGAAGAACACAGGAGGTCGAGATATTTTTGCTACTTGTGTTTGCCAAGCCAGGTTGTAACTATGCCCGGGATTGTTTCGCATACGTAAGTGATAATAATGTGTCCACCCTCTGGGCAAAAAAAGTTTTTCATGTTTCCCTCTTCCCCATTAAGGGTTATTTAAAGATCTAGCACTTCACTATCGAACTTCGCTAGCTAATTAATATATTATATAATAATTAATAAGGCTTTTATCCTAACTTATCCCAACTAATTATAAATGTCAAATTGTGTTTGTTTGTTACGCCTTCACGCCTTATCTTCTGAACCGACCGTCATGGAAATTTACATGCCCGTTGTCTGGGGTACGGAGAAGCTCATACATTTTATCCCGGGAAGAAGTACTGTTCCCGAGGGATCGACATTTACGCCGGCGCCGGCGGAGCCACGGGTGAAAGCTAGTATAACCATAAAGGTAAAGAAAACTGTATAAAACGGAACTAGTTATTTGCATGTCCAAGTTGCAAGTCGTTAAAATATCTCAAATGGTGACATTTACTGCAGTCTATGTTTGGAAAGAAAGGTACGTACTCGTAAGTACGGTAAATGTTTATTGCATGTGAAATGTACGTTGTTTTTTATGGCAGGATTGCATGGGTGTGGCGGTTGTTGGGCTGTGTTTAGTGCGGCAGGCAAATGTGGAATACAGTATGAAATAAAAACAATATTTTTTAACACATTATCATTCAATAAAACAATATAAGAATGATAATGTGTAATGCGGGACTCAGAAGGGTTAAAGATTCTAACGATACTCCAATAGTCCAAATCCGTTGAGACATTTAGAAGTTATGGTGGAATAAAATAACTCACATACTCGTACATACATACTTAGGCACATAAATACACTCGAAAACCAATACACTCCTTTTTTGGCGGTCGTGTAAAAAAAGCAACTGTTCTGCTAAAAAAATAGAAGGCAGGGATTCAAACGACTTGTCACACATTCAAATCTTCAGCATTTCACAAAGTACATACGAACTCTGGAAACATAATGCTTCTTTATTGGACAGTCGTCTAAAAAGTCATTATTCGTAGTAGATCAGAGCCCATGTTTACAAATTAGTCACAAATACCTAAGCATATGTCAATAGATATTTTAAAAAAATGTTATATAGATGAGGTTTCTTTGCATGCTCTAAACATCATTTATGAAAAACCAATAATTAAGGAGGAGCAACAAAGTCAAATATGTTGAAAGATAGGTATTATTATTGAAGACTATACATTTCAAAGACTGAAACTGAAAAAAAGAACTGGCTGATCAATCAGGATGTCAGGGAGCCACACGAACTTTCAATGTACATTGCATGCACGATAACAAATCGCGAGGTTCAAGACAAAAAGCCGGCAAGCCTGATAACTGACGTCTACTGCGCTGACCGCGATGGTATCGCAGTCACGCGACGCCGCCGTTGCATTTACGCGAACCACTTATTTTTTCCACAGTAGGTAAAAGCTGCGCTAAAGTTGTACATAACATTACTTATCCTTATATTTATGCACGTTAGCTGTTACGTATGGCACAAAATAGGAATTTATTTTAATGTCAGATTGTTTTATTGTTATGGGAATAGGTTTATTCATGGAAATATTGTATACCAGCTTTCGCCCGCGGCTCCGTCCGTGTCAATGGCGATTCCTCGGGAATAGTACTTTTTCCTGGTATAAAATTTACCCTATGTCCTTCTCCGTACCCCAGATAACGTGTATGCAAAATTTCATAATGATCGGTTCAGTAGTTACAACGTGAAAGCGTAACAAACAAACAAACTCACTTTCGCAGTTATAATATTAGTAAGGATGTAAAATATATGTTCCTTCCATGCTGGTTTGGGAGAAAAGGAAAAACGTAGAATGTGCCAGCTGCTTCTCTTCCTGCGCAGATCGTAAAAGACGAGGGAATAGGCGAAAATCTGCACAATCATGTCTACGGCTAGCAACCCATCACTATTTTTATTTCCGTTTCCACCTACGCGGCCTCAAACATGCGAAATGTGACCATAAGGTCTTATAGACCTTGGTTCTGTCTACCTCGCAAGGGAAAAAGATGTGATACTATGTATATTTGTAAATATATGTAGATTGTAGGTCAGTCAGAGTGAATAAGTATATCTGTTCGATAAACTAGGTATGCTTGACTTATAACTGCTATAAAGGCAAGTTATATAATGGACAACTAAGAGGATAAATGTTGTAATAAAAGTTGCTGTCGAATGTGACGATGCTGCTTGGCTTTTGGACAATACCGCGGGGCAACGATCTGCGGTAAATTGATTTGTAAATACATACTATCTAAATATAGAACATTGGATACATATTTATAACGATGTTATGTACACTACTGATATGTAAGCGTGCAATCCATTTAGAAACTATATTTAAATGATTGAACTAATAATTTGACTCTGTAGTATTTTTTTATGTACTCTTACCTTTTTTGTTTTTGTGAAGTATCCAGGAAGCATAGTTCAAACTAATTATTTTAAATTTGATTAAATTCTCTTTATATAGCATTACAACTGGCATATTATTAAAATTGAAAATATGTGATGAAAAAGAACTCGGCCTCAGGTAGGATTTGAACGTTCGTACGGTTTACGCCCTAAGTGTGCTACCAACTACACCACCGTGACTTCACCGCGTCTCTCATCACATATTACCCTGTATGTAGGGGTAGGCATGCGTGAAGTACGCATACTTCAATACTATTTTTAAATTAATTATGTTACTTTTGTCGAGGATCATCATCATCATTTCGAGTAGGTGTCACGGTCAATCGACCAGGCACACCCTGGTGTCAGAGTTCTTCGGAACCGCCTCTCTGCCTCTGACGTGGTTCCTTTAACGACTACCAGATGGCAGCCGGGACCACCGGCTTAGCGTGCCTCCCGAAGCACGGAATCATCTTTATTATCAGACAATCAGGACGATATAAATAGTAAAGGCATTGCATCATAATGTCCGCAGTCCTCGAAAAACCATTAATTTATCAACCTCAAGAGCCTGTCATGAAGCCTCGCATGTAAACGCATAATTAAAATGTTAATATTTAACTGATCGACCGCTGAATGATAAATTACTGTTTGCATAGCTTTGTTCAGTAAATAAACTATTTTGTTGATTACTTTCTTCGTCGTGGTGTTCATGATCAAAGAGTTCTCGTAAGTGGCCAACCTTTTTCTTGTGCCTTGAAAACATAGTTTCAACACCAAGTATGCGAACTGCTCGGATTATTCTTTAACATATTTATTGTATGAATATTTACTGATGTTATTTTTTTTTAGGTTTATGGAACAAAAATAGTTTTTATTGGTTATTTTTCTTCTAAATCAACTTAATTTTAAATCTTAAACTAAAAAATAAAAATAAATTAAAACTATTAAATAAATACCTACCTAAATAACACCAAACTATACATAAAAAATGTCCCGCAGGTCGTTATCACCCAGAAGGCTGGTGGCATTGCCACGTTGGATGGCAATGCTTATTCTCTGTCCAAGGTAATGGACAGCCCTCTGGTCACCCGATACCTCAATCATGGTTGAGGTTATTTTTACATAATCGTTTATGTTATTTTAACATTACTAAATGTAGAGTAATGTAGAGTCCCTAAACCCCTCGGTTTAGGGACTCTACATTAGTAACGGCAGTTGTAAAATCACAGAATCCGCCTGGCGACAATTTACTAATAGAATTAAGGTATTATTAGGCTTGTCTTGTTTGTTGGTAGATACCTATTCGTATTAGGCAGGCACTTACTTTCTATTTTATTGTCACTTTAGCATTAAAAAATACATCACTTAAGTTCACGTTTACAACTTACAACTGGCCGAATAAGTGTTGATATGATTGATATGTGGAGAAGGCACCATGTGCTACAGACCATGATTATGTGATGTGGTATTACTAGGGATTAGCTGGGTTCTAATAGGCTCTTTACCCACATATGGAGGTACCTACTTAGGGGGATACCAGCCGGCCTCGAGGCGTTAAGTTAAAAATTACATATATGATGTGCAAAAGCATACCGAAAGAGTATGACTTCAAGCCGTAAACACTACCCTTCTTACATTTTACTGCATGAATAGAATAACTCTGCTGTGTATTATTGGTCCCGGCTTCCAACTAGTAGTCGTTAAAAGAACCACGTCAGAGACCGAGAGGCGGTTCGGAAGAACTCTGACACCAGGGTGTGCATGGTTGATTGAACATGACACCTACTGGAAAATAAAAAGTAAATAGAAGGGCGCCGAAGCAAAAAAGGTAAACATGTATGCAAGAACCCTTGGAATGAAGATGAGGTTATTTAATATATTTTAATTTAAAAAGGTATACCTGTTGTATTCTACATCTCTATATTATATAAAATTAATGGACACATTATGCATCTAGGTAAAATGTTGTTTGAATATGATAGAGATCCATCCATGACATGAATTAAGTAGCGGTAATTAGCTCGGATCAGCAGGTTTATAATTACGCGGCGATCGACGGCTCCGCAAATACCGTGATTGATGCGATACGAGCAGCACGAACATTTCGGATAACGATTCATATTATTCAGCCATCCGCGATTCCACAATTCGTAGGTAGGTATTAGTCGAATTGCTGACAGCGGCTACGCCAGCTCTCCACGATTCTACGGATTCGCTACGAAATACTCGCAAACAAGCTACGTCGCCGAAATAGCGCTCTACATACTGTGTTGTTAAATCTCACAAATCCGGCTATATTTAACGATTATTTGTTTTCAAGTACATACAATATAAAGTATATTTTTCAAGAACATAATTTTTTTTCGATATCATTAGGTGCGTGCGAAGCGTAGTAAAAATCAGAAGAAAATATGGAACCTAACCCCAGACAGAAATAGACACGAGGCCGGAGTGCCAAGGTTGAATGAAAACCAGAAAACACGTTCCTACTTAGCTTATAATTATGCAGCTTAAATATAACGTTCGGCGTGTTTATCGTGATTGAGTTTATCGTTTGTAAATAATATATTGCAGTAAAACTTGATTTTTTATACTTAAATGTTTTTGCAATGTGGGAGGGCGCTGGGAAGGCGGCGGTATCGAGCGTGGGCGCGCCGCCCTAGCGGTACAGAAGCCCTAGAGTTCAGTCAGCGGGGAGGCCCGGCGCGCACGGACGACACCGCGCTCGCCACACCAGCACTCGGACACGCCACGCCACCGCCACACTGCCCACGTCGCGACAGTGCCCGCATGCACGTGTCAAAGTGCGCGTGATAAACCAACGCATATTTTTGAAAATACTAATTTAAACTTTGCTCTTTTAAACTACGCAAACGAGATTGACACCTCAGAAACGATTTAAATTGATAGTGTGACTACAACTATTATGATATGTGACAGTAGACTAGTGTTTATTGAATAATTAGCGTGTCCCCGGCGTCTTCAAAACTACGTCATGCTATGGGGTAAGTTAAATTTTGAATATATAATAAAACCATCCATATTTTGTAAATGTAAGTACTTTTTAAGTTTAAATTGCTACGCGGCTAGTCGTCTACTGAAACAATATGTTTTGGTTCTTTTGAATTTCAAATCGTTTTATTTTACGTACGTCACTGCTTCAACACCTTTTTTGGATACTGAACAATTTATAACCCCATTTTATTGCACTTATTAATGTAAAAAAAGATCAAACGATGTGTGATGATGTCTTTGTCAGTTTTTAATGATGCGATATCCGAGAATTACGTTGGACAAAGCCTTAGACTTACATTGTCTGCAAAGTGACTGGGCTATAATTACATATTTCTGGGCATCGATATAATTACTTTATAATATATTTGATGTTTCTAGAAATTGAAGAAAATCTGTGTTCTTAAATATTTCTGGAGATATATGTTTTTATTGTATAAGGCCTAGTAAAAAAATCGTTTAGATGTACTATATGATTTTTTTTAACGTGTAATACTGAAATACGCATTAGTTAAAGTATTCTCTAGTTTTCTATGTACTCGTATCGGAATTTGGATAGTGAGAGTATAAGATTCGACTATCATACTTATAAATGTAAAAAGTGTGTTGGAGAATTTGGATGTTTGTTAGTTGGACCGTTTATATAATTTAATTATATTAATGGCATTACAATCTATTTTGGCTAAAAGTTGGACTTTTTAATCATTAAATTATATTAATAGCATTACAATCTATTAATATAATTTAATGATTTAAATGTTCCAACTTTTATACAAATCCATACAGTGGTTGAAGCGGGACTAAGAACAAACATCCAAACTCTCGGTTAATATTAAAATCGAAAATATGTGATGTTTTTTTTTTGATTTTTCGATTTTAACATTTAAATCATGTTCTGATTTAAAGGATTTATGAGGTAACACTAGTCGCTACAACAATTTTAATCAAATAATCAGTTTGTCGTCTAATACATAAAAAATATATTTCACTATTTAACATGCAACTTACACTTACTATCTTGTTTTCGGCAGTTGTGTAATATGAGTTGGCATGGCATGTTGTATACTTACCTGTTACCCTATAAGTTTATAACATATAATTATTTTCTCTTTTTTGAAATGAAATACCTATCGGAATTTGCCTGTTGAAAGCAAATATTCGCATTATCTCTGCACTTTTCAGCAACATTCCCAAAAGGCTGGAAGCAAAGAGCGGCAGTGCTTTTTATCTACCCCAGGATTCAATATTTTTTGGTCACTACGTTATGTGTGAGTTTCTTTGAAAATTATTTGCAAACCCATTGGGCTTATGGAACCCGTACTCGATGACATGTGCAATAAGTTGCGGGTGAAACCCAATGTAGGGTTATGTCTCTAAAACATACCTAATCCCTATAAAGATGTAAACGAGAGTGAAGTATACTTACCGTAGGTCAGCAGTATTCCGCGGTATCGGGCTCTGATTAAGACGGTAATTAAAATATGAGTTATTTTAAGTTGCCTCATTGTCGGCAAAAGGGCTTTAGGCGGACTTGGGCGCTGAATAAAACGAATTCATTAAATATTTATGATCGGGACAACAATGGAAAACAAACGGCCCTAGCGAGACTGTTTTGTACTTGTTGTAAACTTAACTTCGCCCCGGGGGCCTGCCCCGGAACTACGATCAAAGTAAAGGGAGGCACTCCTAAGATATGTATAGACGCAACATTTCGTCGTATCATATTTTTATCTTTTATTTAGCAATAACAGGTAAAGGAAAGTGACAAACATTGAGCTTCGTCTAGCGTATATCTTCGTCTTTACCCATACATGTATAGTCTGTACATCTATATAATAGTCTAAAAAAAAAAAGTACTATAAAAACTAGAACGAAGTATAGACTCGTTTATTAGACTATTTGAAATCTATATTCAACTTGAGAAATATCGATAGATTACTATATTTATGTAGTCTTATTTACATGAGAACTTAGCACGTAATTGATTGTTTTTCGTGTGTGTAAGAGGCCAACACTAGTATTAGATTTTTTCAAGCTGCCTAAAGGCATCTGATATAGCCTTGATATAGCTTAACGATTGCCATCAGTATGTAGGTAGGTCGATAAAAAAGTTTAATGTAACATGTACATACAATATTTGAACACTGTACCGCTTTCAACGGTTTATAAACATCAAATTATTGTAACTATTTTCGTTCTGTATGAGCGACTTAAAAAAGTTAAATGTTTTATAATTTTTAGTTGTTTTTTCTTATCTTTTGAGACAACGTTGGACAACTACACTAGGTGTTTCTTTTTAAAATGGTTTTATATAAAAATAACTAAGTTCTGCTGAATGTCTCAGATGAAGAAGAACAAAATTTAGTGCAATGAAAAGCAATCCACGTTTGCACAAATTGCAAATTCTTTTTTCAATTAGTGATTCTGACAGTTAAATATTGCAAGGAGGATTACATACAATCTGTATTTACTGGTTTATTAAATTTTCCAAATGCACGAATGCCTAAATAAATACAAATTTATGGAAAAATGGCCAACGCACCTACATAAGCCACTAATTTATGGCCAGCGACCGGTCCGGGACATTTTAAATCACTCGCGATATTTGGCCATAACCACGGAATAATTAATTCCGTGGCCATAACGCTTAGCAGTAATTGGAAAATTATCCTATTATGTAAAACTGCCTTAACTTAAGCGCTTATTTAATCAAAATACTTGAACATTTGTCCATTATAAATTATCTTAATATATATAAATCTCGTGTCACAATGTTTGTCCTCAATGGACTCCTAAACCACTTAACCGATTATAATAAAATTCGCACACCATGTGCAGTTCGATCCAACTTGAGAGATAGGATAGTTTTTAACTTATGGCGAAACGAAGTTCGCCGGGGCAGCTAGTATTTTTAAATAAAACAAGTACGGGGATTTTTACAGTTTCATAAATTAGTGAGTCACAAGAAATATATTTTAGAAATTTTGTTAAAATGTTCCGCTAAATTCAATATGAGAAGAAGCAATAATACTTATCAATACCTAACTACATACTAAGCAAAGTACTTAACAAAGACATTCAAATTATAAATAAAAGTCCCCAGTTCAAATTCAGCCCGGACGACCCAAGTCCGAAGTTTAAGAACAAAGTCCAATCAGTTCTACGGACATTTTTATAGATCAGTAAAACATACTATGATTGGTCTCTAACGCACTCGATCATAAAAAGAAAACAACTTCACTACAGTCAGAACATTACATTTAACATAAAATAAAGGTCACAACCATGCATGACTGAACACAATGGGCCTTATAATTAGGGGCTCACATTACACTGACGTGGCAATAGCCTTAAGTCGTCGACGTCATCCCGTAAGTCTATGGGCGTTATATTACGGTTATGGAGAGAACGAGTTAATTATAAGGGTCTTTCAGAGCTCAGTTTCGACTTACATACTTAGGAACATATACGAGTATGTACATTATACACCGACAATACACGAGTATTGTCGTATCTGATATTCCACCTATATGATAGATTATAGAGATATAAGTATAATTATACAAATTTATATAATATATACCTAATTTTTTTTCTCTGTGGCTATAGAAAATAATAAATAATAATATATAATAAAGAAATAATATATAAAAAAGAAGGATACGATGAGAAATTGAGCGTCGGCAGGCAGTGAATGGTAAAATAAATAAGTTTTTTCAAAAATTTCATTTTTCGTTACTTATATTTATTATGTGCGATTCAAACTGTAAAGTGCTTTCCAAGACAAATTAAATGAGCCCAAATACGATACAGTAATCTTTTTTAGTTTAGTTAGAAGTACTTAAAGTCACCTTCCGGCTTCATCATCAGTTCAGTCTATGGTACCAAAGTATTGCATTGTCATTCGACTTACACTAATACTTCGCAAAAAATTTTAGCTCAATCGGTTAAGGATAAGTGCTTCAAAATTGAGTTGCGAGTTGTGATATGACCCAAACAAACAAGATAAATACCATATAAACAAGTACATTTCAAGATAAAGAAAAGCTTGTAGAAAAGGAGTATGGCTGTAGGACCCTCGTCAAATTTAGTAATTCATAAAAATTGATAAAAAATAAATTAAAAAATTTTGCAAGTATATATATACGAAACTTTTGATTGCATAAATAAAAACTATGACTTCCGGTTGACCACAAGTTGTCAATTGTAAAGTTTTTATATAGGTACCTACATAAAAATAATATATTCATAACCAAATATTTACACTCAAACATAATCTTTAAATAATGCATATTTTAATAAATGCATGGTTTAATGGGATTACATTTGGCCAGGAAAAGATTTAGCATGTGAATCATTTGCAAGCCAAATATACTCGTACGATCTCACAAATAGCATAGCCAATGTTTGCCAGGATTTGTTAGGCCGATATCCAACTAAAATTGGAATACGGACTAATCCATTATATCCACGCCTGCATGGAAGCTTATTAAGAATCTATTCTGTCATTTCTATTCTATTTATATGTATAGAACTAATAATAAATAATAATAAGTTTGTTTTCTCCGTAACAAAGGTGAGTCTTATAAATAGGTAATGATTCTAATACATTAAGATACATTTGGTAGATAAAACTTAGACTATAAATATACTGTTATTGATATTTTCGATGTTTTTTGTTTTTAGCCACTTTCTTGTTATTATTTTTAATTATGTTAAGCTCTATTACATCTAAAGGCTTTATTTTGCAAGTCTTTGCTTTTGATGTATTTACGTCTTTTTTCAGGCATCTCGCAAAAACTATTAGATGGATTAAAACAAAGCTTTTAGTTAAGAAAACTCTCGTAATACTGGTATAACAAATATTCAACATCCAAGTTCTTGAAATACAGGTCAAAATAGCATTGTTTTGGGATGAAAAGAATCTGTAATGAGCTTACTACTTCTACTTTGCAGATCCAAGAAATCAGTTAAGGGAACGCAGGACAGCAGTCCCTAGTGGGCCAACACCACCACTTTGCTCGGCGTGGTGTTTGGGCGACCTTTGGTTCTATTACAGAACATAATAAACAGATACAGTATCCCGTGATATTGTATCTGAGTGTTTTTGTTTACATTTATATCGATCTATAATACAAGTCTCTTACTAAATAGTACTTCTTATTAAATTAAGGAACAAGATGGTAAAAAAAATCGTCTTGTACGACCATTGCTTTTACAATTACATTAAGATTAAGACATCCCATTTTTTTTGTACCTACATGACCTACGCTTTAGGGCTTGCGTCACTTAACACTACTATTACTAGTTAACTACTGAATAAAGTTGAAAACCAACTAATATTTTTATGATAATTCTTCAGTACCTAGTTATTAGAACACTTGTTATGGAATCGGCCTCCATCGGATTATGCATCCACGATTTTTGCTCGCATTCACTGGCGGAGTGGGTAGCACGCCACTCAATGTCTCTGATGCCACTTCACTCGTAAATATAAGATATGCTAGTTTCTGCGGGAAAATCTGACCTCGCTGAAAACTTTTATAGCTAGCGCAGCGAGATACTTGAAAAAGGCTATTGGTTTGTTTTTATTCTCTTCGTTCTTGTATTTATACTAGATTCTCGTAACTAGTATATTTTATATAATTTACAATCTCCGGCAATTTTATTTATTCTATGAAAGAAACTAATAAGCAGGTCATGTTTGGGTTCCATTTGTATTTGGCTTAGGTTATTATTTGGGTACATGATAGAGACGTGATATTACTAGAGTTTTACGCTACATTTAAAAATTACAGGAACATGTAGGTATGATAAGAATTCTTTTTTTGAAATTTCAGGGATTAGTGACCACGTATTAAATTAAAAAGATGTATGTTACGTCCGATCATTTTAATTAAATGATCGTACGTCACTAGTGTCTTCAAGTTCCACATTCATATTTATTTAATAGTAGTTTTTCTGACATAAGTACGTGCCTTTTTTTTTTATACTGTCCCACTGCTGGGCAAAGGTCTCCCCCATTTCCTTTCAAACATCCCTACTTTGTGCCACTTCAGACCATTTCTTTTCATGGCGTGTGATATCATCACACCAAAGCTTTCGAGGCATACCTATTTTTTTATTTTTTTTTTTATAATTCGTATATTTAATAAGACTATTTTTAAAGCTACTCTTCTAAATAGTAGCTCTAAAAATAGTCTCGACCACTTCTATTTATTGTCTGGACTATTCTTATCTGACCATTCGCAGAACAGGGGATAAACTTTTAGAACTAATGTAGTAAAATAGCACACCTTATCGCCTTCGCAGATAACTGACTTTTATAAACGGTCGAAAGTTGTTTTGTAGGTTTACCGAATCTTTCTAAAAATAATAGAAATAGCGTAAGTTTCTAATCCTTGATTAAAAATACTTTTTATTCAAGATTTATAATTTTTTATTTTCCAAATACAATGTGCCGATAAAGAAAATGGTTTATACTTTGCAAAATAAAATTACTTACACATAAAATTGTTTTAAATAAACGATTGAATGTGATTAAGGGCTCAGTCATTAAAGCTCATTTATATTCTCTTATTTTTTGCATTTGTAATTTATTAGTTTATTTAACTGTCAGACTACTTTCTTGCATGATTTATGGGTTAGTTATTGAGATTACTTTTCGCACGATTTTTCGATTCAGATAGTTGAATTGAAGTGGCGTTGTAACACCGTATTAAAGTTAAACTTTGAAGTTCGCGACTGGCGACACAAAGTTTAAATGATGAAATAAAACATTATCACGCTTGTGTAAATAATAATGAATTAAATTCTTGTTCCATTACAGGGAACACACAAGACAAGGCATGTTCACAATACTTCACAAAATGAGGGCTCGACGCACCAGATAGATATAAATATTTGCGAATTATTTAGAATTTTGTGACATAAAAACACATTTTGTGACGTTACTTGATTGCATGTTCTGTGTTTCATAATGATAACTTAAATACTATATTTAATAATA
Organism: Elegia similella; assembly: GCA_947532085.1. Taxonomy (NCBI): domain Eukaryota; kingdom Metazoa; phylum Arthropoda; class Insecta; order Lepidoptera; family Pyralidae; genus Elegia; species Elegia similella. The sequence goes on along the minus strand of OX383927.1, from coordinate 16,377,608 downwards.
ATTAATACATTCGTTCATTATATAAACTTGACCATAGAGGGAAGGTTAGGTTCATTAGGTTCTTGCGACGAAAACATAGCGAGCGAGCGATCCAGACTTGTATGTGTATTTGTGTTTGTGTTGGGTGAAACCCCCAAATTCTAATCTAAAATAATGCCATTTATGTCCTATTTTGCATGAAAATAAAAATTTCGCCTCCGCGCTTTAAAAATCGTATTGTGAAGAGCGAAGCGAGCTCTATTAGATCCAATCAACAGAAATTACAAGTTCGTGCTAAGCTATTGTAAAACTCACCCGATCAAGTCACTACAATGAAATGAGAAGTACCAAAATAACATGAGAATCGAAAAGACCACCCGGCCTATTTGCTAACTCAGTGTACGTTTTGATAGTCACTTCAAAATACATTGCGGCTTTCGTATGATTGACTATTTTAATTTAAGATATATAACACGTAATTTATATTTTGTACATCCTTATCCTTACTAATATTATAAATGCGAAAGTGAGTTTGTTTGTTTGTTTGTTACGCTTTCACATCGTAACTACTGAACCGATCATCATGAAATTTTGCATACAAGTTCTCTGGAGTACGGAGAAGGACATAGGCTACCTAGGCTTTATTCCGGGAAAAAGTACTATTCCCGAGGGATCGACATTAACGCGGGCGGAGCCGCGGACGAAAGCTAGTTATCATTATATATTAAATACAGTATGTAAATAGATTTATAATTGCACTGTGCTACTTGGCTTGTGTCTGACACATTGTGGATTGGATTTACAGTCACGCGAGAAATAATGGGCCCGTTGCCGCTTGTACCTATATCGAGTACTAGACGGAAATGACAATAGACACGACTTATCTATGTACCTTTATTATGTATTTAGAGTCCGTAAAGATGACGTATCCACGTATAAGTATTCTGAATACTACGTAAGAAGTTGTATTAATTTGTCAACTTACTGGCGTGTTCAATTTCTTTATAACAATGTTAAATAAAAGTGAATAAAAAGTAAAAGGTTAGAAAAAAAATACATACATAGTTTCACGTCCTTTTCCTTTGAAGGGTAGACAGAGCCTAGGTCTATAAGACCTTATGGCCACATTTAGCATGTTGGAGGGCGTGTAGATGAAAAACGGAATCTAATAGTGATGGGCTGCTAGCCGCGTCGCCTATTGACATGAGACCGCAGATTTTAGCCTAATCCCTTGATCGGCGTTTACAATCTGCGCGGGAAGAAAAGCAGCTGGCGCATACTACGTTTTTTCATTTCTCCCAGAACAGCATGAAAGAGCCAAAAAGTTAGAAAAAAAAGGTATCAAAATATGTCATTATCATAAAATAGATTAGAAAACTAGCCTTATAAACTGAAAGCCAAGTCTCAGTTATGCAAGTTCCTCTTTGTTCATATTCATTTCATCCTTTGAATTCAGCACACATTAACTTTGACCATTTTTTGTCATTGGCAGTAATGGTGGATTTCAATTGGCACTAAAAACTTCACACCACATTAAGTCAGTGCGGTTTTGGCTGCAAGCCACCGGGCTATATTAAACCCAAACTTAAGATAATATTTTTCAATCTATTTTGAAATGCATATTTGTCAGTTTAGTATGCAAATGCTACTGTTTGTTTGTTGTTATTTAGATTCAGGGATTAGTTGGCGATATATTAAGCCTCAAAGTGCTATTTTTTGTTGGAGTCAAGTGTCCCTCTGCCAGCTAAATGGCTGTTTGTAGATACGTGAACAAATCAAAGGATTATCGAAGTAAAACTGAAACTATCACAGCTAAGTAGGATTCACAAGTCGGCCACCCTATAAAATATGCTTGGAGGTGGCAAATTTCGTACAATAGTGTCATTAAATTAAAAATTCAATAGGTTGTACACAGACCTAAGATGACGCTGGTTCAAACTGTGCCCGCGTGGAATACGTTCACAATATTTTATTTCTTAATCATCATCATTATCATCATTTCGAGTAGGTGTCACGGTCAATCGACCATGCACACCCTGGTGTCAGAGTTCTTCGGTACCGCCTCTCGGCCTCTGACGTGGTTCCTTTAACGACTACCAGATGGCAGCCGGGACCACCGGTTAAACGTGCCTTCCGAAGCACGGAATCATCTTTATTATCAGACAATCAGGTGATTCAAGCTTGCAATGCCCTAACCAAACTGGAAACAGCTAAACAAAGTATGCTTCCGGTGGGAATCGAACCCACGACCCCCGGGTCAACAGGCAAACGCCTTAACCACTGGACCACGGAGGCTGTTAAATTCTTAATTTAATAAGAGTATATCAGAAAAGCATAGTGAATGCATAAAAAGGAAAATAATAGTTTATAAAAAAATCGTACAAAATACATCGATAAATTTCTAAGGCAAACAAAAACCCTTGATTCTAAGTTTGTGACATTTTGACATTTAAAACAATTAAAAAAAGAATTAAAAATTATTAATTTATTAAAAAGTTTATCATTTAACATAACATGCAGCAAGGGCTCACCAATTAAGTTTTTGGAACTCTACACTGCGCGTGGCCTGACGCACACTTGGCTGCTTTTTGTTGGCTATGTAAGTCTAGTTAGAACATTTGTCTTCCAATATCTAAAGCAGGACAGTTCCAAAATAGGACTCCCAATCATTACCATAGAGAATAAATATTCTTATAGCTATTTAGGGACATATCACACAGATTGGGTGACACTGACATATTTTGAGACGTGTGAGATGTGAAAAAATACTTTATTGTTACTTTGGAAATATTTATTACAGAGTTGCTTACTATATAATAATATAGTTGATTGAACTCTAATGTAACGTCTTTAATTCTTTACCTGAAAAACAAAACTGGACAGTACTGTATCAACGGCCCTTTCAATGTCACCAACGAGTATTTCCGATTTATTCGTTGGGCGAAGGAATCGTTAGGCAGATTATAAAAAAATTTGCTAGGAAAACATCTACGAATTTGAACAAACACTGCATGCTGTTGATAAACTCGATGGATTTTCTAACCAATACCTAGCTGGTTGTGTCATTGTCTGTACGTTAAATCTCTTCTTACTAGTGAAGGCAAATTGACTTCATCTTAAAACATCTTAAAAAAGAAATACATATAGGTAGAGCCAGACCTTGTGACGTAAAAAAGGCAAGGAGAGCTTGGCTCGCATAAGAGCTCTATCAACATCTGTTATGTATAAAAGCGTTGAAGTGAAAATAATACGAGTATGTTTAACAAGGTATGACCCACCGTTTATTTACTTCACAAAATCACTTTAATGTGGCTATGTCTCCTAAAAATATGCATAATGTAAGAACACTGATTTAAAAATACACTCTGTCCAACTATACTTTTTTTGAAATTTGCTAGCTGAAGGTTTAGAGCAATAATGATGAAAAAATATATAAAAAAATGAAAAGTATTATTATATTACAAGACCTGAAAGAAATTTGCACACCAATGACACCCATTTCACTGGCTACAAGATCGTTAGTAGCCGCCTTGAGCCAGCGAACTGGCAAATTGCTACACGCGTTCTGCCGGCAGCTCGTAGCCGTTTCCGTAGACCGTGCTACGAAGTGCTACGAAATATACGCATTCAAAAGCGCTTTATATTTTATCAGCCCTTGCGTAAGCAGCGAATTTTTGTTGCTACTTTTATTTTTTTTCATACATCTGTCGAGACATATAATGAAGTGAAATTACAGATAGAAAATAGATAAATAAGGAAAATCCACCAATAGCTGAGCATTGCCCATATTGTAATCATAATTCCTTTATTCGTTGGAAGATAGCATTGTTGCAAAGGATGCTGGAGTCCTGTGCGAAGTTAACAACTTGTATCACAGGTGCTTTTCTCTTTACACATGTTAAAGAAATAAACTAACTTAAACATTTTAAACTTTTACATATTTCAATATAAGAAAAGAAAAACATAAAATTACTAAAGTACTTATTGGTAGAAACTAAAATGACAATGTGTTACATTTTTACGAGGTATATCTGTATTATGCTAGTATAACGTGACGTGTGTATAAAAAAAGTATTTTTTTTTTTTTAAAAAAAGCAAACAAAATTATATTTAATAATAGCACATTATTTTATACAACTGACAATAAGTTCGGTCAAAACAATTATTTCTACCCTCCGTACTAGTTTGCACTGTATGACGGCAGGGCAGCATTTCTCGTCCGACGTAAACAAGTTGCAGTATATGTAAAAACATCAGATGCGATCGAGCAGTATTGCTTTATTTGAACTACAACTTTTTTTTTTTGCATTTACTAGACATACTGTATAGATTAACTAACAAATAACATTTATGATTAGAATTCAACTAAGCAAATTAAATAAGTCATAATAGTAAGTACCAATATTTTTGTGTAAGTATATTTGTTATATTTTTTTTTCAATTAATATTTTAGACTACATAGACCTCCGCCGTAGGTAATAAGCAACTGGCTTCGAAATACCTTCTAAGGCATCCCTACTTATAGTTGCGAGAGTTACTCCGAGTGTCAGTCCATGACCTCTTAACGCTTTAACCACTGAACCGATTTAGATAAAATTAGGTCTCTGTAGATAGTTTGAGGCACTTCCCTTGCCTTAAGCTTTATCCTTATATAGGCTATATATATATACATATATAATCATACAAATATACATGAATATATTCACACATATACATATATATATATATATATATATATATATATATATATATATATATATATATATATATATATATATATATATATATATATATATATATATATATATATATATACATATACATACACACAAACACACATACATACGCATATACACATACACTTGTCATATAAAATCTTTATTTTAAATTCCTACTATTATGATAAGTTTTCAAGAGGGAATAGTAAGGAGATTTTCGGTTTCGGTATAAGTGAGAGTTTTCAGGTAATTGTCAACGAGTTTTTTTAGAGAAAATAATACTTTATCCGCCATATTTATTTTTTTACTAATTTTGTTGTAAAGATAGGGCCCTCGCCTGTTAACCGAATTTTGAAAGAAGGTAGTTTTACAAAGAGGAATATTATAAACTAAATCTTTACGTCGTTTCTTTGTACTGTTTCTATTTGAAGGTGTTTTATGTTGATATAATAGAAGTGATTTTATATAGAGTTTTCTAACACAAAGCACATTAGCATCTTTAAAGAGTTTGGTTCCCAGCATTGTTCCCATAGGAAAAGTTGTTCATTTTGATGGTCTGAGATACCCCTTTATACGGTCCAAAACGATAAAAATTTCACCATGTATATAAAAACAAAAGTATGGCTAAACTAATTTGATTGAATTAATGTGTCCAAAAGCGATTCGGTGTTATCATGGTCACGGTAAAGATATATAACAGTATTCCGTCTTCATACAAACGGTCGAAACTCGCGCCTCGAGGTCATTACACACTCAAGTACAATATTGGTACGCAACTAGCGATTCGCAGTCAAGGATGCGCTGTAGTCGGTGACGGACGAACGAGTATGTGATTGTTTCAAAGTTTATTGGTAGATATTGTTATATAAAAGCACATCCATTTTGGTGTAAGAATAAAATGGTTAAATATAGATTATATTGTTCTGTTTTTGGTTGCGTAAATTCATCATTAAGCAACCCATTATAAAAAATCCTCAAATTACCTGCAATCACCGAAAAGTAAGATTATAAAATCGTTTTTTTTACCTACTTTTATCAATGTATTTCTTTTTAGTACCTAGGTAAGTATTTTAAGAGTTCCACATACAAAGTAGGTACCTATAATCTCCTTCTTGTATCAACAAACTTATCAATTGCTATTCGTGTGTCCAACTGAAACTCGGGAACGGCTTGACCGATTTAGCTAAATTTGGTTTTTAAATAACTATTTGGGGAAGTCTAGGGTAGGTTTATATGGTAAGAAAACATGGAAAATTTAACGGTTATACGAAGTACACCGAGTCGGCTAGTTATAAATAAATAAGTGGAGGAGATAAAAACAAGTGACACGATAAAAAAAACTGGAAGTTTCCTAGGCTATATAGATACCAACTTACTGCCTCCGCGTGTAGTGGTTAGAGCGTTTGGCTTACACTACGGAGGTCACGGGTTCGATTCCCGACGGGGGCAACGACTTTGCGCATTATTGTTGTTCCAGTTTGGTTAAATCATTGCAGGCTGATCACCTGTTTGTCTGATAAGAAAGAGGATCCGTGTTTCGGAGGCCACGTTAAGCCGTCGGTCCCGGTCGCTGCCTTTGACAGCCGTTGTTACACAAAACCAAGTCAGAGGTCTATAATGCGGTTTAAAAACTCTGACACCAGTGTTAGTCATTAACACACACGATAGATACTTTTTAATTTACTGCTACTTACATATAATATTGAAATACGCGAAATATCATTATGAAATAATTATACTAGTAATTATTGCTAGTTAACTACCTAGAAGATATTTACATTAAATGTGATGACTTCGATGCTAGTCTGGGAGAAAATGAAAAACACTGTAGACGTGGGTAGCCCTGGCGCGTGTTTATGTACCGCGCGGCGGTAGGCATTTGATTCAAGAACAGGCCCGAGTTACAATACTGTTAGATATCTTTACCGTGTCATGGTCCAGGGTCTTCAGCCAGATTGAAACAGTATTTTTGCATTTCCTAAGATTCATTTAGTAAATATTTAGTGTCTTGTTCATCTTATTATAAAGGTAGCGTGGCAGAATACATTTTATGATATGACTACTACTCTCATATTATGAGGTAAGTGGTCATATCATAAGATTATGAAATCACTGCTACGCAGCCATCACAGGCATGTGGCGAATTAATAAAATCACTCACCGTGTTTTATGTGTGAGCTAGTTCGAGTATTTTGTTCAAAACTAACAATCGTTAAACATAGTACCAAACTGTTTCTACGTAAAAATCATTGAATGTAGTCGGTAAACAGGCTGGCAAAATGCCACACGCGTGCTGTCGGCTCCCTACGAGCTTTCATCGACTGCCTGTGCGGCGGTGCCGTAAGCGACTTTAAAAATAGAACCTTCGGCTCAGATAATCATCTACACTCGCCGCCGAACTATTTTAGTTCGTGGCTGTTTCGTAGGTCGTGCTACGAGCGCTACGCGCTGCACATTCATTCAGATGCTATATTTAGTAAGTCCAATAATGTTACAAACTGACATTTTAATTTTACAAAATTATTTGTTGCAATTTAATATTATCAGGCAATCAATCAATGTAAGTAATATGACACTTTAACAAAGTTCAGTCAGTGTGAGAACGAATCAAAAATTAGAAATTGGGCTTAGGTTCTATAGCTGTCAATTAAAACGAATGATTGCTGTGTACATCCTTCAAAATATAATGAAATTTTGTAGTATAGTTTCAAATAGTCCTTGTCAGATTATTAAAAATAAAGTGAAATAATAGTGAGTTTCCTGATAGTCGGGATGAACTTTTACTGAAAGATGTATTCAGTAAATGATCAATACTAAGCGAAATTTGGAGCTCATACATATAAATACTTATTTCGGAAGATAAATAAAGTACGAGCACAAATGGGAATTCAATGGCTCTATGTACTAGTGCTAGTGCAGCAAATAAACGGGATTATATTTGTTTAGGTACCTACCTGAACTGAAAAAATAAGAAAAGTACAGAAGAGAAGCCGTGTAAAACAAAATATAATAAAAGTTTTCTTTTCAATTGATCTTTCTCTGCTAAGATCTATAATTTTATCACCTAGGTAAGTACTCTTCCCTAATGCGAGGATTAGCTCGCTCGATTTAATGCTCAACTAAAGCAAATTTTATACTCCTAACGATTTCAAGATCATCATGCCTAGCGGGCAACGTAAAAATATACATACAATATTAAGTAAGCCATATTTTCTCCTTAGCCTGCCAACGTTAAGGTAACTAAACAGCTGCTATCATCATCATTTCAGCCGCAAGGACTCCACTACTGGACAAAGTCCTCTGGCAAGGATTCTTCGTTCCATGGGAGGATATTGCCGATATACTCACTACGCTTACCAGGCGGATTGGCTAGCGCAGTTTCTATGGCTTCTCTTCCGACGCTGCCCATTGAAAGAATTTTAAGCTAAGAAACACATGAATTTGTTGGATCTGGAAAGGAAATGAAGGTACTGGGAAATGACTCACTCGGATATCTTGGGAAAAAGCAAGTAGCAGCTCGGGAAGACGGACGCGCGTTCCCAATAACATACCTGCAACCTCCTTCAAACAGTTGAGGATGGCAGTATTCGGCGACTGTATCGCATTGTTGGGTGTGACATTATACAGATTCATATGTTCTTAGGCGTACAGAGGGTTACCACACGTACATTTAATATTTTGTAGTAGTACAGTTTGTGCCAAACTGCTCCCGCGGGACACCATCATGTTTGGCGCTTGCTCTAATGAACACATGTCCGCTTTGACCAGATACCACGTCTGTTATTTGTCTGTTATTCTGTGGTTGTGAATGTCGAAAAAACACGAAAATTTGCGGCATAACCAGCTGCATCTTTTAATTGCGTTGGCTTAGATGTTTGATTTTTTCACAGGTCCAAGGGACAGTAGACCTGAGTATTTGATATGAATTTTAGTTTGATACTTCTTACCCATTCCTGAGAAAAAGGGTCTTAACAAACAATCAAGTAGTAGTACAATCAATCCTATAAGGGTTCCGTTTTTTTCCTTTTGAGGTACGGAACCCTAAAAATGAAGAAACTTCAAATGTGCGTAATCTTTATTGATGTGTCTAAAGTCTAAAGAATCTCGTGTGGGATTCTTAACTCGAAACTTAAATCCACTAATTTAAAGTCATGTGACAAAAAGATATTAAAATTCCGTTTTTTTTATAAAATAAATATTAATGCTATGATTTGAAACAAAATAGTTTCATATTTGTATTTTATATTATTTTAACTTTATGAAAACATAATTTCATAATTTATTTTTGATATACGAAAATATTCATGTTCATTCCTACTCATAATTAGGGCAAAATAAGTTCAAAAAGATATTTTGCATGGCGGCAAAAACTATTTGTACTTTTTTGTGTAATAAAGTTTAAATAAATAATTAAAATAAATTAACAGCTCAAATAATGTTGTAATAGTTAGCGAAGGAGACATAAAACTATTTGCTATCACTGGATGCTCAAACGCCCATGCCATCAAGCTGCGCTAGGAGTGTAGTCGCCACAGAATTGCTAACAATGCCATTATCGCTAACTTGCTGGAGGCGGCGCCTTTTGTCCGCCTTGCCTCGTAGCCACGACTCAATCACGATAATGTAATATCGATTCAGTTGCCTCTCTGCAGTCGATATCGCATCACATACATCTGTCCCTGTCCCCACTAACTAGAAATATATCTCCTTATATAAACCAGTTTAAGAAACGACGGACGATTCGCACACCTTTTATCCAATGCCTCAGGTTTGTTCCATGAGTGTTTTATTCACTGTATTCGTTTTGTACCTTTAGTAGCTTTTTGACAAAATGTTTGTAAACCACAAAATCTTTTTGTAAAACTGCCATTATCAAACCCACGAGAATCGGTTAAGAAATGCGACCAGCAAGACAGACCATACCATAGATTTAAAAAAAACTGCGTCTCGATCGTACGAAAGATTTTTTGCCGAAGCCGAAACGGAGATGCGCACTCGCTCGGTCGAAAAGTTTCCAGACTTTTTGTTTGTAATAAAGAAATAACGAATAGTTAAAATAATACGGGGAAAGTAGGAAATGTAGAAAACACTCGGTTGTTTTAATTGGGCAACTTAAACGTAGAGCAGAAATGAGAAATATGGAAATTTAAATGGGGGAAACCTTGCTCAGCATTGGGATGACCTTTATTAGTATTACAAATTATTTTAGATACTTGCAAACTATTCTAGCCATTTCAAGTAAAATTATAATGATCGTTTTTTAATCAGAAAGATTTGTCACATTTTTATCATCAAGCAAAGTTCTTGGAACGAGCTTGAATTTATCACATTTTTACGACTGGGATGTAGGCAATTCGTATATACAGGCTAGATGTCGTCTTTTTCCTAGATACTTAGCTTTTGTTTGAGTTTCGCCCATTATATAATACAATTTTAAAATAGAAGTAGTCAGTAGGAACAGGTAGGTATAATAAACATACTGTAATAATTTTTACTATTTATTTTATGTCAGCACGTACAAATTCTAAATGAAAATAAAAAAAATAATAATAATAAAATAAAAAAAACGCCTTCAGCGATTTCCAAATTAGGCCTTAATATGCATTTAGTCTATCTCAGTCATCGGAATAATAAAAAAAAACATCAAGTAGGTACTCTATGAATCACTGCCATTGAAGAAAACTATTTTAAATCTGTAATTTTTTACAATAGCTCTTTCGCAAACAGCCCGGCTTTATCCAATTTCTATTTAGGTCACTCTTTGCTCTGCAAAACGTTTAAAGACTTAATCTGCTTGCCTAATAATTCTACCACTCTTTTAAAAATATAATGGGTATTAATGTAAATCTTAGCCTCCAACGAAAAAAGAGTGTTCCAAGTATCGAAATGGGAGGCTTGGATGAATTTCGTGAAAACCGTGGTTAGCAACCGGAACAAAGACATTAGATTTTATAAACATTTCTACATTTGTTTCCCAAATCAAACTTGACTCCATCTAGTAATATTCTGATATCTATGCTTGGATCCAATGACATGAATGGCCCGGAGGCCGAAACATAGAGTTGAATCTTTAATAATTGTACATATGGGATAGTTTTGTTACAAAAAGCAAGAGACTGAAATGTAAAATAGGATGACGGCGAAACGAAGTACAAAATGCGCTTTTGTTTTGTTAATAAATGGCAGACTGGCGGCTCAGGCCGTGTTGGCAGCCTCAGCGCTCCCACAAAAACCGGCGGTCATCTAGAATCTGTCGCTCGAACTTCCACTCCAGTGCACTACAACATACTGTTGACGTCGCCACGATCGCTTCTCGTATTCGTGTCACGACCGAGTTTCTTATTTCAAATATTCGTTTTATGGTTCAGACTCTGATCCAATTGTATTTAGAACACCGCATTTTTGGTAATAAGACCAACTTTTAAATGAGAGAATATATTTCGGAACTTATGAGTGTAGATCGCGTAAGTTGCGATTACCACAACAAATTTTAATAGAAAATAGATTGCAAAGATCTATTTTCTATTAAAATTTGTTGTGGCATTTTGTAATGTAAAATTATACTTAAAAGATTTAATTTAGTAATGTTTATAATAAATTATTGTTCAAAAGTTAATATGTAACTTCATAGACGTAGGAATATTTAACTTTCTTCATGGAGATAAAACCATTTCACTGTTGATCAAAACTTTCACTCAGCCTGCAATAATCTGCGATTATCGCATTTTAATTTCAAGTCTGTATAGGTGAGGAGTTGTGCTCTCATAACATCATCTTTTCCATGCTTTTAAGTTATCAGATAAACGGCAGATTATAATAAAACGGTTCAATGACTTATTTACAAGAAAGGTCCAAATGCCAATTTCCAATTTATGTTTTAGAGTTGTTTAGGTATTAAAGTTACTTTAATCATCATTTCGAGTAGATGACACGGTCAATCGACCATGCACACCCTGGTATCAGAGTTCTTAGGAACCGCCTCTCGACCTCTGACGTGGTTCCTTTTAATGACTACCAGGTGGCAGCCGGGACCAATGGCTTAACGTGCCTTGCGAAGCACGGAATCATCTTTATTATCAGACAATCAGGTGATTCAAGCCTGCAATGTCCTAATTGAACTGGAAGCAACTAAACAATGTATGATTCTCGTGGGAATCGAACTCACGACCACCCGGGTCTACAGGCAAACGCCTTAACCACTGGACCACGGAAGCAGTTACGTTAATAGAAAAAGCAAAAGCAACGAGAGTACCTATCCCTCCCTGTTTAGGCTACACACAATTAATTGATTCCAATGCAATCAAACTATTTCACATTTTGTAGGTGTGTGCACGAGTTTGATAATTTCAGTCCATTCTAAACTGTCGCGCGGTAGCAGCAGCAATAACAAATCAATGAAAATCAACAACTGACTGTTACAAATATAGCCGAGTCGCAATGCGAGTCCCGTGCATTTACAATGAATCGTAAATTAAACAGTCGGCAATCGATAGTCGTCGAAGGTGAGGCTTTTCACAAAGAGCTGGCTTGCGGACACGAAAACAGTTCATTCAGGTTGTTTACTCAACTCTAATATTCATAATTCAATAGATTTTTGACTTCAGAAACGTGAAGCATATCAATAGAACATTTATTCTATAGGTTTGTTCGTAGTCAAATTTTTAGTAGACCACCTGCTGTTACGACTTCATAGCAGATTGTTTAGCGATTGCGTTGATCCATATTACTTCAAGTACAAATTGTTCGTAATTTTCCCCATTACAGCGAATTAATACGTTTTGATAAAATGGATTGAACTATTAGCTATATTCAAAATAAAAATAAAAACCAACTAAGTCCGAGTTGGAATCGCATAGAGTCCATTTTGGGCATGGAAACCTAAAAATATTAAAACAGCAATGTTTGTTTAAAGCCTGAGATTTGATGTTTAACTCTCGTTTATTAGGGTTCCTTACCCAAAGGGTAAAAACGGGACCCTATTAATATAGCTCCGCTGTCCGTCTGTCTGCCTGTCCGTCCTTCTGTCACCAGGCTGTATTTCATAAACCGTGATAGTTAGACAGCTGACATTTTTACAGATGATGTAAGTATTTCTGTTGCCGCTCTAACATCAAATACTAAAATAGAAAAAAAATAATGTTTAGGGGGGCCTCCCATGCAACAAACGTGATTTTTTTTGCTTGTTTTTGCTCGATATTGATAACTATACTTTGAACTTTAATAATAAATATAAAAATAATTCAATTAAAATAAAATTAATATTTAAGGGCGGCTCCCATACAACAGACATGATTTTTTTGCCGTTTTACGGAACCCTTCGTTGGTCGGGTTTTCTTTTTATTTAAGTTGGAAAAGAATAATTTATTCATAAAATTAGGAAATTCTCCAACGATAACATTTTTGGTCGTTTGAAATTGGAATTTACGCAAAGTATGTACGCGTTAAAGAAATGATACTAGCAGCACAGCAAAGAGAGTTTCGATCCAATCTTATTATAACTTTGGCAACTTTGCTTTTCAACTTGCGTGGAAACGTATGAGTGTTGGGGGCGAGGCTGGCCCAATTCAATACAATCGACGGTACATTTATTGAACATTTCTGTTTGAGTAAATTCGAGTGTAACTGAGTTATAAATGTATAGATGTGTATAGTTATATGTGTATAGATGTAAATGTATAGAGCACAACGATTTTATTTTATTAGAATGAATAATGCCTTAGTAATGTAAAATTTAAAGTTTTATTAGATTGCATAACCGTCTACTAAACTATCGTAGGATTTTCCTCTTCTATGTTTTCAGGTATAATATAATTGGTGAAATCATGTTTCGTTGGTGAGAATGTATTAAACTATTTCTTTGGAAATTTTATAAAAGGTTAGAAATCATACTAATTATTAACAGGCTAACGTGTTATCTCCAGTCTTATCATTTGTTTTTTCACTTCTTCTATAACAGAGAAATTCAAAAATATTTAGAATTAATTCATAAAACTAAATCTTCAAAGATCCAGATCAACATGGGAAATTTCCGTAATCGATCGCAATTACAGCACAAACTTAGGACTTGTAATATCAATTATAATGTTATATAAAAGATAGTAATTAAAATATCCTAGCAACACATTAGTGAAATGTGCCAAAAATAGTACAGACTTTAATTATTTCGGAAAATAAACAAAACATTTAATTAACTGTCAGGGTGTATTTAATTTGCCACGGGTATGCCCGGTTTGAGCAAACCTGCGCAAAGGTTAAGCCAACACAAAGTTGGCTCCACTGGGCGGCTCCCGGGGCGACGTCACTATTGCGTCACAATCACAACTTCACAACAACATCAATAACTTTGTTAATATTATTGTTTTCTATACGAAGCCATCCTTTTTTTATTTTAATTTATTAATATTTGTAAGAGCTATGTAAGTAAGGACATGTTTCAAGCTGAAAATACAAATCCTCATATTTTCTAGTGTTTTCGCGATTGTTATACATTTAAATTTAATCACATAAAGAGGTTTTATCACGTTTATTACATAAGATTTACAACTGACAATTCGAAAACTTTATAGTTTGCATGTTTGCAGGTAGACTCAGTTGACATTTGTTTATTATGTTATACACGAACCTTGAAAAACTTCGCCTGCAGTATTTATTGATAACGTACGGATGTACGCTACGCAGTATTGGCTCACGGTGTCCAAAAGTCCTCTGCTAAGCTTCAAATTTTAATAAATTGATGACCCGATCCCGTGGGGGTGGTAACTGCCAACTATCCTCTCTATTGAAATTTTCTTGTCTATTCCAAAAGCTTCAAATTAATATTACATTATTGGGAAGGTGAGTTTGTTTTTTTTTGTTACGCTTTTACTAGCCAACTACCGCCATTCAACATTTTATATTTTTAATCTTAAAAAAGATATAAAACTTTACTTTGCTAGTAAATTGCTTTTTATTGGTACTAACTTCAGGTGAACGTCGGTTCGCATTTTTTTGTCATAAATTCTCATTTTTTAAGCCTTGTACCTAATGCTTTTTGTAATATTATGATTGTATTGTAGTTATCACGAAGTTTGTCTGCTGTTAATGCTATCGCTAAACCGGCGTATACTGAAAAATATCCGGTCGGCGCGTAAAATGTTTTGGACACGCAACATAGAGCTCTGTTTGCTTTTATGGCAACCGCGTTTACCCTGTCACGGAGCGTTCAACGGAAGTAACACTTACAAAATAATACCTAAAGATTCAGCGGATTGTTTGACTCGTATTTTTTGGTAAGGTAGGAAAGTAAGCACGTTTTATTTTGTACGTATGCATGTATAGTGACCTAAATAGAATGGTGCTTGTGGTGCACAATCAAAGGGGGACTGATTACCACGATCAGGGAATAGAAAATCGAACAAAAAGGCTATTTCCTTCCATAGTGATGCCCACGATTCAGGCTCGGCCTAGTGTGGAATCAAAGTTGTCAATTGTATCATGTACTGTTTATAATTTTGCAATAAATCATTCAATCGTTCAATCATATGCGCTATTATAACCCCATGGGCGCATAAAAATGCTACCTACGCTTATGCCACTGAAACCTTGTTACCGAAGAGTTCAATATTACTAAGCTGTGCGTGATAGTGTTTTTTTAAGTTCAAGCTAGGAAAGTATAAATTATAAGAGTATATTATATGCTATTCTAGCATTATGAGTGCAAAAAACCCTTTAAAATAATAAATTATGAAAATTTATATTTGACCTTCGTTGCCTGCGTCAAATTAATAAAAAATAAATGTACGCACGATATGTGTACGACATAGCTGAAAGAGTTTACACGCCATATAGACGTTGAAAGTTACATGTTTAAAATTTTCAAAAATAAAAATCGTATTAGTAGGTGATGCGGCTAGCAACCCATCACTATTTTTGATTGCATTTTCCACCAAACTAGGTGGCTTTTAGGTCTAAAAGACCTGGGCTCTGTCTACACCGCAAGGGAAAAAGACGTAATAATATATAATGTATGTTTAATTTTTAATTTATATATGCTACTATCTAAATCAATATTACACGGTTGAATATGGCCAGATTAATAGACGTAATAGTACCTATTCACACAAACAATTTTACATACCTTCTAACACGGCAAGGTAAATTATGTTTGTAATAAAAAGCTGTGTAAAAATAAGTAAGGCTAAACGTTTAATCCAGCCATGTTGGCAGAATGAAGTTTTAAATTAGAGCTCAAAGGGCGCGGCGGAGTGGCTCACTTAGTCTGGCTGAGCCTCCTTTGCGCGCCGACGTTTCAATTTTTAGGGTTCTGTACCCAAAGGGTAAAAACGGGACCCTATTAATATCGCTCCGCTGTCCGTCTGTCATGAACCGTGATGGTTAGACAGTTGAAATTTTCACAGATTATGTATTTCTGTTGCCGCTATAACAACAATTACTAAAAAAATTAATAAAAAAATATCTAAGGGGGCTCCTATACAATAAACGTGATTTTTTGCTTGTTTTTGCTCGATATTGATAACGGCAACAGGTAGACGCTTGAAATATTCACACAATATTTAGTTATAGGTATAAACATTTTGAAAGTAAATAAAAATGAAATTATATTAATATAACCCATACAACAGACATGATTTTTTTGCCGTTTTTTAGATAACGGTACGGAACCCATCGTGCGCGAGTCCAACACGCACTTGGCCGGTTTTTTACTTATGTTTCACGAACTCTCGGGGAAAGAGGCCCCGGTTCCCAAATCTACGTGTTTTGTAACGACGAATTATACTTTTGACGATCTCTGTGGCCTATAGTGATTATCATATTACGCTGCCGCACCGGAAGTCCCGGTTGGATCCCCCGGTCAGGCCCGGAAAATCATCTTCTTCCGACTAAAGGTAGTATCGTTAAGGAAGTCCACCACAAGTCTCGAACTTGTTTATTTTTTACTTTTATCAATTTATTTATTTATAACCGTCTTTAAAAAAAATTAAGGTATGCACGGATTTTGTTTAAAACTATAGCAGCTTCTAAATATGTGTACCGAATTTCATAAGTGTATGTATGTATATTTGTAAGTTTATATATTTGTATGTTTCCTTGCGCATAATATCGAGAACTATAAGTTGAATCACAAAATCTCTTTATTGTTTAACTTGGTATAGTCCTACGTAGGGAACAGTGTGAGTTTCATCAAAATCGGTTCATTAGATTCTTGAGACGGAAAGTAAGTGTGTAACAAATTATTACTTGTTTAAATAGCAAGTACTTATAGCAACTATTTTGATTAAGCATTTAGGCAGGAAATAAAATATATTTACTTACATTTGGGACATAGTACTTAGCGAGTTCGCTCGTGTAAGTTTCCTGCAAACTTTCTGTACGTCCGGGTGATCATGGACACGAGTAATGACAAATGGCAGGTCTGGTGCTTTTATTTCTTTTTTTTGATGTAGCGTCAGCCTCGGCAGTGACACTTTGAAAATTAGTTTTGTGCTATGAAAAATGAGTGTCCTTTCGCCAGCCTACTTCTGGCAAACAAAAGTTATAATCTGAGGTTAGATAATGCTTTTCTTTCGTTTGACGTGATGAAGCTTGATACATTATTATAAATTATGGAGCCATGACTGATAATAATGTCCATGTTATGGAACTTATTAGCAAGAAGTCTTCGTCATTGCTGCATTAACTATTTAGGTACTAAACAGGAAAAGTAGAAGTATACAAAGAATAAAAGGAAATATTTATTTCTATGTCGACATTTTACTAACCACATAACAATGTGAAGAAATTGAAATTATCTAAAATTTTTAATAATATGTTTTCTACATTTATTCATTTAGCTTCCTATATACCTAAGTAGGTATCTATTATAAAATATAGTATAGTTGAGTTAGTATCCTACGACCCAAGATCACAACTTACTGTGGGGCTATCTCAATGTGTTAGATATGTCCCTTTATATATATTAGCTTATATATATAAAGCTAATATTTATATATATTAGCTTTCCAATCACATATTTAAAACAAACATTCCTATAACTCAAAAAAATATATTCCGATTTAAACCAAGCTATAGCGCCATGTTGTGCAACATTTTCTATTGTAGGTTTCTTTTTTATTTATTTTGCCTATATGTGCTCGTTGAGAATATAAAACAGCCATTACGACCAAACTTTCTTTACTTTCAAAACTCTGTAAGCTTTGAGAGTGATATTTGTGTATCTATTTAATATGTTAGTATAGATCTGAAAACTCACAGATTCTTTCTCTGAAGAACAGATGCCAGGGCGGATTTTTATGTAAAGTAAACGACGGTCATCTATTTATTTAATTGCTTCCCAATACAGCTAGCATAACAGCTTATCTTAAAACGTTGCGGCGAGTAATCCCTGCAAACCATTACAATTAGATTAGGCTAATGAAGTGCGTGCTTGATTTTTAAAAGGCTGCTGTTTCTATCTAACATGAAATAGCTTGCTACTACTACTGCCACTTTTATTGTGTCTCCTTTTTATTCTTTTTTTTTTTTCCAAACTTGAAGTTTATTTAAATGTCGCGAACGTTAAAAAATAATTTGTAATGTCACGAGCAGCGACAGGCATCTTCTTATACGACATATAAGAAGAACGCATTGAATTAAAGAAATTTCAGTTAAGTATTGTAGAATAAGTAAGTTAAAAACACAAAATGCAGGTTATTAACAAATTCAGCAGTCAAACTGAGCAGTTTGCTGCTCATTTTTTAATAAGCTGTTATTGGGAAGCAATTAAATAAATAGATGACCGTCGTTTACTTTACATAAAAATCCGGCCTGGCATCTGTTTGTACAAGATTTGACCTTACAATATAAATAAAAAAGTCATTTATTGCCAAAAAAAAAAACACTTTTATAAGTACGTGTTTGAAACAATGAAGATACAGGTCGATTTTTGATTAACAGTTTTCTTTTAGAGAATATCTATGAATTGATTGAATTGAATATCTATGAGT
Source organism: Elegia similella (assembly GCA_947532085.1). Lineage (NCBI taxonomy): Eukaryota > Metazoa > Arthropoda > Insecta > Lepidoptera > Pyralidae > Elegia > Elegia similella. Next base: position 16,358,929 of record OX383927.1, on the reverse strand, counting down.
TTAGAGTAAGTTTATGAAATATCTAATTCACCAGTTTGTTTTCCCTAGTTTTCGGAGACAAGGCATGTCAGTATGAACGTCATTTAATCTAAGCGCGCCCACAGCCTGTGGAGTCATACCTGCTTTTAAGCAGGTAAAAGGCGATACCACTGTAAATAAGGTCGTTCTGAACCTTATTTATCTCGCAAAATACTTAAATTAGGAGTTTCAAATCTAAGTAATATGATTCTTGACTATTTCATCTCCAAAAGTGTAAGATGAAAACACGTTTTGATAAAAATTTCTCGATAGAAATATTTTTTTAAAAAATGGTCTTCGTTCGCAGAGTTTTTGTTATTGTAGCTCAAATGCGACGAATGAATAATGATTTTTAGACTAAAAGATAGGTTATTAGTAATTCATCAAAATTTAAATATGAAAATACAATTAACCGGTCTGATTTTATATAAAATAGAAATAACGAATTTGGCGCTTACGTTTTTTTCTTTGAGCGACTCGTGACTATACCTATCTTATCATTCACGGGCTAAACCGCCAAGCGCTATCCCTTGCGCGCACTTGATCAGTCTGCGTACGCCTTTGCCGAGCGATGGTACCAAACCTTTGAGGCCTCGTCTTAAAAATACATTTGGTTTTGCATGAAAATTCTCAAGGGCAGCTGTTATCTACATCTCGAGTCATGAAATATTAACGACCTAATTTGTGAAGAAGCTGCGTAGTCACTTCCCATATTTGGTACCGGTCTTATTCTGCTCATGACAAAATTATGGTCCACAAGCTTTAACCCCCGGCTCTGTTCGTGTGAATGTACAGTTGGGGACATATAAATGTACAATTTATCTGTTGTTAGAGGGGTCAGTTTTATCTGCCCCCGACTTTATATCTCTCAGTATATATCTCTCAATATACCTTTTACCGAGATGTAAGTTACCTACTGTAACGTTGCAGCATGCCACCTTCATTTTTTTTTCTCGTCCAACCTCATTTCTCTCATCCTGTCCATTTTTCATTCCTCATTTTAATTCAAATTTCATTTTTTAATTCAAATTTCATTCCATACCATTTTTAGATTACTTTATCTCTCTCTCATCACTCATTCTTCAGTCTACTACCATCTTTGAGGCTACTACCATCTTTGAGTCTACTACCATCTTTCAGTCTACTACCATCTTTCAGTCTACTACCATCTCTTGGAGCATATCAGTCTATTTTATGAATTATTGAAGTCAACGTCTACATAGTTGAAGTTGTAAAGCGAAGTTGTAATAAAGTTATTCTCTGTGTGTTCTGTGTGCCGAGTCTTGTGTTCTACCTAACTTCCTATTTATGTGAGAACTCGGCTAGAGCGCCGGGATAGTCGAGAGTCGAGCCCTCACACTACTATCCTTCCCTGGACCTTAACTATCCTCATACAAAATTTCGTCTAATCAGTTTTTTGATCGAAGCTTGAAGAAGTAGACGACAGATAGAGAGATATACTTTCGCATTTATTATATTAGTATAATTAAAGTAGATATCATTAAAACGTAAATTAACATTATTTTCTCAAAAAAGGTAGCGATGCCAATTTAGGGATATTTTAAACAAGGCGACTTTTATGGGGTAAATTGAATGTAATCTCAAAGCGTAGCAAATAATTCACAATAATCTTTCAGAGCTGCCAACAAAATAAATTTTCGGCACCGGAAGTTCGGCCATATTGCGTGAACTGAGCACCGGAAGAAGGGAAACCGTACTTCCTTTCTTGCAAGTTAGTTAATTCTGATTTTTGAGTAAGCAATTTCACAAAATGTTAGTGATTAAATAAAACGTTTAAATCAAATACAGTATACATATAAAAAAAATGGTATGAAAGACAATACTTTTACACGTTCGCTGTCCGAAGTGTTATGTACTCGTAGTTGGCAGTGAACGAGTTAATACTTAATACCAAACAATCACAAAATAATTTTATGTAGAAAGTACCTATGGTATTTCCGGTATTTACTAGGAAGTTGTGTGCAATACAAGTCATCAGATGCCGTAAATAAAAACAGTTCTAATACTTTTTTAATTATCCATACGTTGATTATATCGACGACTACAAGTACTAAGGTAAAATTGATAATACGTAAACAATATAACAATGAGTCATTCATTGTTATATCGTTATATGAATTATTTTCGTACAAAAAAATACTTAATAATGTAGTATAAAATATTTCTTTTTTTGTTGAAAGTAAGGTAACTTAAGTGTTCAAACAAATTGTACATCTATAGATAGATATCTTGGAAAGATTAAAAAAACAAAGTACCTATGCCATATCTGTATAGACTGTAGATAATGACACTTTCCCGTTTTCACCTTTTTCTTTACCTTGAAAGTAGACTTGTGTGGTAAGCCTATATAAGGAGCAAACGGCTTAGGTGACCCAAGCTTATTTGGATTGTTGAGAATTTACGACTTCAGTGCCATAGTAAAAAGTGAAATTTGTGGCCGGCTGGTAGACCGGAAAGGCGTTTGCGTGCGCCCGGGAGGTCCCTGCGGGAGACTTATGGCTGAGTGGCACTTGTGGCCTGTGCACATTAAACTGGATGTATTACGCCTAATTGGCCCCAATTTTCTACTTGACACACGGACCGAGACCTTGAGGGCCGACTTATAAGAAAAAAGCGGTTGACTGTAAGTAATACTGTGAAATTTTATAAACATTAGGTTTTTAGTATTTTATAAATATTACTGAAACAGATAAAAAAAACCGGCAAAGTGCGAGTAAGACTCGCGCTAGAAGGATGCGCTATTTTTATTATACGATGTAACTAAAAATTTATACTTTTTACAGTTTTTCCTTTATCTGTGTTATAAGACGTTGCTTCGTACCAAATTTCAAGATTCTGAGTTCATTGGAACTACCCTGTAGGTTTTGATTCCCTAGCGAATGTCGAAAATTTATCTTTTAAATGCGTTGGCTTAGAACGTTTATTTTTTTACAGCTCCAAGGGACAGTAGACCTTCGTATTTGATTGATACCTCCACGCGTTCCTGAGAAAACCCCTTTTTCTCCCGCTAAAACCTAAATTCGCCCCCTAAGGGCGAATTTTCAAAAATCCTTTCTACCGGATGCCTACGTCATTACAACTATCTGTATGCCAAATTTTAAAGCCAAATTAATGTCTTTTTAGTTTTACCAATAAGTATATATTTTTGTACCTATTCAAATATGTAGGAGGTTATATAAAATATTGTTGTTTTCAAACGGCGGAGCACCTATAATAATAAAAGTTTTTAACTTAGCACAGGGCTCCAGCATCCTTTGATTGATGTAATCTTCTGATGAATAAATGATTTATTACTGAACTAGCTTTCGCCCGCGGCTCCGCCCGCGTTAATATCGATCCCTCGGGAATAGTACCTTTTCCCGGGATAAAAGGTAGCCTATGTCCTTCTCCGCACTCCAGAGAACTTGTATGCAAAATTTCATGATGATCGGTCCAGTAGTTACGGCGTGAAAGCGTAACAAACAAACAAACAAATAAACAAACAAACTCACTTTCGCGTATTTATAATATTAGTAAGGACTAGCTGTTGCCCGCGGCTCCACCCGCGTTAATGTCGTTCCCTTGGGAACAGTAGAAATGATAAAAATTCCATACAAACCCCTCCCCCTCTGCTTTTTCCCCTTAAGGGGGAATAATACATTTCACCTGCATAGATCTTTAGCCCCAAAGGAGGGGATTTTGCCCATTTCACCTACACAGATCTTTTTAATTGTAAGTTAAACATATATACTTATTTTTATACTTCTATGTCCAGAAATGAGAAAATATCCATACAAAACCCCCTCCCCCCCTTTATCCCTTAAGGGGGGAATTTTGTATATTTCACCTACACAGATCTTTTTAATTGTAATCTAGAACGTATGTACTTATTTTAATACTTCTAAGTCTAGAAATGAAAAAAATCCATACTAACTTTACTCCCATATCATACATCTTTTTAATTGTAATCCAGGACGTCCAGAAATGAGAAAATTTCAATAAAAACTTAGCCCCCCTCCCAATGTTGCCCCTTAAGGAGGGGATTTTATACATTTCACCTACACAGATCTTTTTAATTGTAATCGAGAACTTACATACCTATTTTCATATTCTAAGTCTAGAAATGGAAAAATTCCATACAAACTTTACCCCCTATTTACCCCTTCAAGGGAGAATGTTGTCTGGTTCACCTAAACAGCTCTTTTTAATTTTAATTGAGAACTTGTGTACCTACTTTTAAAACTTCTAAGTCCAGAAATGAGAAAATTCCATAAAACTTCACCCCCTTTGATTTTCTAAAAATCCTTTCTTAGTGCTCATTTACATCATAAAAAGAAACCCTGTGCCAAATTTCAAAATTCTGGGCACAGTAGTTTCGGCTGTGCGTTGAAATATAAGTCAGGTTTGCCTTTGGCCCGCGGCTCCGTCCGCGTAAGTGTCTATTTCTCAGGAACAGTAGAATCACCCGGAATACATTAGTTCATGACTTTCAATGAAACACCTTAATATTGAATTTCAGTTGAATAACTTTAAAAACGGAATGCTTCATACTAACTTTGCATCCCTATTAAGGGATGATTTTTGAGTAAAATATTTTACTCGTGTTTCATACCTTTCAGTAAAGAACCTTCATGCTGAATTTAATTCGAATAACTTCAAAAACGACAAAGTTTCATACTAACTTTGCAACCCGTTTTACCCCCTTAGGAGATGAATTTCCAAAAATCCTTTCTTAGTGCTCCCCTACGTTATAAAAGAAACCCCTGTGCAAAATTTCAAGTTCCTACCCCTTATAGTTTAGGCCCTGCGTTGATATGTCAGTCAGTCAGCTTCTCCTTTTTTTAGTATGGATTACTATGGATAGTATGGATAGGTATAATGCTGTCGTATAATGATGATGAATTGAAATTTTAATTTTCTTATGTTATTATGTTATTTTATTTTTGCTATATGTTTGCGTGCAAACTCATGCCTTGAGTTCATTCAAATGACAATAACTTTTTTTTAATGAACCGATTTTGATGAAACAAGCTTTAAATGTTTTGCTGAGTTAAAACAAAGCCATTGGTGAAAGTTTGAAGTAAATCGGTTCAGTATTTTCGGAGATAATCGTGATCATACAGACAGACAGACAGACAGACAAGAAATTCGAAAAAAAATTTTTTGCTATCTATTATTCTTTTTAAGTGTCCCTCTATCCATTTTAGTCAAAAATTCTAAATGTACAGACAAAATAATTTTACTGTTTTATTATATGTATATATATATATAGATGATTAATGAGTTTTGTGGCACTCTGTGCGAATTACAAACTGGTTAATCTCTTTCCCCTTACCATGATTGCCACAAATACACATAGACCCATCCCAAAGGCCAAACATGCAGTCAAATAGACCCAAATATAACAAGGGTCAATTTTAAACGTGCCATGTCGACATGGTACGTGGTCGTGTGGTCGTGAAATCGAAAGAGACCATGATTTGGTGGGTACACATATCCGATTAAAGGTCGCTGCTTACGGACGAGTCTTTTATTATAGCAAATTGAGAATAAAATCCGACTTGGAAAACCTCACAAACGTAGAAACGTTTCACACATATTTTTAATAGGTACATACGTCGACAAGTTTCAGCCTATGTATAGGTTGAAATATGACGGCGATATAAGGCGATCGAAGGCTATCTTCAAGACGAGTGTAAAGGTCATCACGGCCCGGCCGACCTTCGATCACTCAATCTGAAATAGCTTAACGACTGCCATCTAATTATGATCACTGGGAACAACGGCTTAAGATGCCTTCCGACTACAGAGGCACTCGTGATTATTATGCTACCTGTGATCACCCGTCCCAGTGAGAACCACGCCCGGGTTCTCTTAACATGCTTTAGCACTAACAATGCGATTACACACTGGGCCACAGCCTGCCTGATATGTACTATTAAATAGTTTATTCTTATTAAGGGCTTTTCTCGTTCAGTTATGTGATATTATAAATGTGACGGCATTTAGTTAAAATTTTTGCAGAAAATTAGCCAATAGTAGCATTTTATGTTCCAAAATCAATGCGCACTTCTCGCAGCCGGCGAAGCCAGATTGAATCATAAAGAAACCGCGAGATGGGTTTTTCATGTTTGCAATCCAGTTGACTGTTTCGCGTCTGCACTCTAGCGGGATTTATCATCTTTTATTTACACGCCATGTCTTCGTCGTGTTGCCATGTGTTGTTATAATTCGGCGATTCGAGATAATTTGTCTGAAAGTTTTCATAATAACTCGTGACTATAGATAAATAAGTTTTTATGTTTTATTTAATATCCTTCCTAACTTCCTAACTAATATTATAAATGTCAAAGTGAATTTGTTTGTTACTTTTTCACACTTAAAGTGTGAAATACTGGAGCGATCATCATTCAATTTTATATACCCGTTATCTAGGATACTCAGAAGGACATAGAGTATCTTTTATCCTGGTAAAAGTGTTGTTCCCGAGGAAACGACATTAACGCGAGTGGAGCTGCGGGCGATAGCTACGTTTAAATACTTTTTAAATAAACTATGAATAGAGTTAATATTTAAAACGTCTCATAAAGAAGACAAAGTTGACAAAAAATTTGCGAAGTTTGTGTCTGTTGGGCATTATGCCAAAAAAATAATTGAATTGTAAATATTGCTGGAAAAATCTAGTTTTTCTGTCTCCGAGTTAAAGTGGGCAGATATAAAAGCTAAAACGGTTTCAGGCGAGCACTCGCTAATCCAAGTAATTTACTACCTACTAGCTTTCGCCCGCGGCTCCGCTCGCGTCAATGTCGATCTCTCGGGAACAGTACCTTACTCTGGGATAAAAGGTACCCTATGTCCTTCTTCGTACTTCAGAGATCGTGTATGCAAAACTTTGTTCTAAAAATCCTAAGTATTAACAAAAACAATTTTCTGTTTCAGAAAGCGGATGTCCTCATAGAACGCATACCTTGTAAATATGCAAGTTTACTTGTATCTGAACGGACGAATTCAACTGAAAGGTATGTCATACAAATAGAGCCTTTGTAATAATTAAGAAGCAAACACTTTTACATCGTATCGTTTTTATTACCTTCACAATATTATATTTTGTTTTTGTTTATGAAGTATGACATTATTATAATGTAGGCACATAAAGAACTGCATTAGCAGAGCCTATGCAAAACGTTTAATTGTCGGCGGAGGGCAAACATCGTGCATAATTTTGTTACTTTATTTTCGTTAACTTATTTCGTTAACTTATTTTGTTCGAATTATTGAACAGACATAGTTTCAAGCACACGGTCCTTTAGGTCTGGGGTGCCTTCCGAAACTGCTTGACGGGTTGTTGCAGGTATTGCACGGGGGTACGCGTTAATTTTTGCTTTTCACCTATTCAACAGAGTGAGTAGTATTCAGTACCTCCATTCTCTTCCATACATCTAATAATTCCATAAATCAACAAATTCTTATTCTTCACCAGGTTCAAAATGCTTCCGATAGGCAGCACCATCCTTCACTGCATAAAAATTCGATTTCCCTTAATAAAATAATCAATTAAACTTGATGGGGAAAGTTGGTCAGTGTCATGAAACTAAACTATAATAATACTTATGAGCCTTTATGGTCACACAATGTTTGGCAAATACCTGTCTTCTATTCCATTTGAACTGCAATATTTAATCTGGAATGAAGTTTTATTCAACGGTAACAAATAATTGTTTCAATGATTGCCTAAAAAAGGAGTGTAAAACAAGACTGCAAGCAACATTCAAACACCGTACCGTGAGGCTATACTGCGTACATCCGGAACGGTATGAATAAATATTGTAGGCTAGTTCTTATAACACAAAGACAAATGTCAACTTAGGCGACCATGAAAACTGCAAACCAAAAAAAAAGTTTTCGAAACGTTAGGTGTAAAAATAATGTAATATACGCGATAATACCGTGTTAAAGTGATTTTATTTAAATGTTCATCATCATTTCGAGTAGGTGTCACGGTCAATCGACCATGCACACCCTGGTGTCAGAGTTCTTCGGAACCGCCTCTCGGCCTCCGATGTGGTTCCTTTAACGACTAACAGATGGCAGCCGGGACCACCGGCTGCCAAATGTTAACAATGTTAATGTTAATGTTTTTAAATGTTTAACAATCGCGAAAACATCAGAAACTTTTAAATCATTAGGAGTGTAATGGTTTAAAAGTTCATGTTTGTATGTCAATAAGGTGAAGGTGAATCTATGTATGTGAGTTTCTTAATTCTACCATTACTTTTTAATGCCTCAACGAATTTGGACTTAATGGAATATAGGCTATATTTTTTAGCAGAATAGTCGTGCTTTATGTTCTTTGAAAAATCTTTTAATATTTGGTGCTAAAAAGTAAACGTCAATTTGAATTAGTTTTCTCGCGACAGTTGCTATTTTTCATCTACATATTGATCCTCCCGAGGCGGACTAAGTCACGCATCAGCTAAATTGGGTGTCTGATAACGCTTCGCCTCTCGCCCGCCACCTCACAATTTATTTATACTAGTGGTAATATTAATTTTTATTTTCTCACCGGCACTATCGATATGGATGTAGTATCGAAGGATCTATCAAGTCCATGATAGTATAAAAAACTGTACATTATAGCTACACAGATTCAAATTAGTTGATGGTAAACGTAAGTTATCAGGTTTTCGAAATAACCTTGTTAATAGTTAAGCAAAAAGGAAACTAAAACCAAAATCTTTGGCGTCAAGTTTCTCAAGAGCAACAATTAAATGAAAACAATCGGTTCTGGAGAAGTAAACATCAATTTCAATTAGTTTCCTCGAGACATCTGCTATTTCTGAACTATTGATCCTCCCGAGGCGGACGAAGGCACGCGTCAGTTGATTTGTACGGCTGATAGCGCCTCGTCTATCTCTCCGCTGCCTCCTCATAGTTCAAATATAGAGAGATACAGTCACAGGGAAAAAGGCTTGCCGTATTTTGTATGGGAACTTAATCCGTTCATGCTTCGTCCAAGGTTCATGCAAAAGAACTATTACCCAGATGTCTAAATTCAAAGACAAAAATGCTAAAATCGGTTTTTGTGTTGGTTTATTTTTATTGGGATTGTCGTAGGTTCATAAACAACAACATTTTATTGGCGACTATTATGAATTTCTCCCATACTTTGAATAAACTTTTAAAATGTGTAGAATGTCTTCGTTAATCTGATTCTTTTTAATTGGCACAAATATAATAGAAAATGAAAGCAGGGAAATATTTTTTACCACTTTATATTCTCCTTTTAAACGCCATCTTTCTTTTTTTATAAGTGTTTTATTTTGCATTCACAATGTTATTTTGATTTACTTTTAAACCTACTTATATGGATGTAGTTTCAAAGGGTTACTTTCAACCAACGCTACCTCTGTGTAAGCATTAACTTTAAAAACCCAAATAAAATTACCTATCTGTGGTCCTGCTTCCGTTCCCCCCTACATATTTCCCTTTTCGCCGAGACGGCCTGTGATTGGCCGAAATGCCAGTCGAAAAAATATGGCGGGCGAGTCAAGTTGAGCGCGTCGTGTGCTAATATAATTTCCAAAAATAACGACCCTAAGGGCTTCGCTGGCCGAAAACAACCCTAAATCTTCATCGCGCGTGTGTGATGTTGCACCACTAGTGTAGGCAGTAAGAAAATAATACAGTTCAAGCCAGGAAAATTCCCTGCCAGCCGCCACGAGGCCTGTCGCGGGCGAATCCTTCCGAATCCTGTTCACCATTGAATCCAGGTTAGTGTTTACTGAATTTTTCCTTGCTGTGATTCTGGGGTTGATCGGAGAATGCAGTGACCCTTCCAGAAAGTCGCAACATTAATTTATGGTGCCTCCTGTGAGGACATTCCTCACGTACTTATTTCAAATTTACCCACTTAATTTCAATATTTTCAATTAAAGTTATTTCCAAATATGGATAACTAATTTATTCATAAATAGACTTATTATAGATTCAAATTAACTAGGTACTTACCCACCTAGCATTTGTCTATTTGTCTAACAATCTCGGATCAAACAGGGAATTCCATACCTGTGCCATACCATAGTAAATACCTATTGCTTACGAGTACATACTTCTTATCTCGTTAATTCCCTTGTAATAATCCCTTAATCGTTCGATTTGTATGCCATAAGGTACTATCTTGTTACTCAGGCTTTCGAACTATTTTGGAAAGCCTAGGTACCTACCTAGGATTGATTAATAGCAGCGAGGTGTGTATTTATGATTATAAGTAATAGTCCGTAGTTTTAAATCCTACGTGTTTTGTGAATATCTGTTCCATTACTCAGTTTCCATTTAAACTTTTGCTACTTACCTACATTACTCGTACTTTTCACAATTAGTGCCTACTAAAACATGGCGGAAGGAGAATTAATGTCCACCATTAAAAAACGTGAATATGAGTTTAAAAATATGCAAATACTTTATGACTTAGCAAAAATTACGAAAGAAAATAAAACTAAATTAGCATCCTTTCGAGCTAGGTATAAAAGAATTGATAAAATTCGTGATAATTTCTTGGAATGCAACGATCGTGTAAACCAGTTGCAACTTAAACTAAATCCTCAATTTGTTATCGATAATACTGATTTGTTGTCATTTGACGAGTTATACTATTTCGTCATTGAGTTTGCCGATTGTCTCGACGCAAGCGCCAGTGCGAGTTCGCGCTCGGAACTGTGTCAAGGTCATGCGCATTCCAGCTCGCAAGTGAAACTACCTAAATTGCAAATAGCTAAGTTTGATGGTAATATAGAGAACTGGCAGATGTTTAAAGACAGTTATACGTCGCTTGTGCATAATAATGTTTCGTTGTCGGACACAGAGAAATTTTACTATTTGTTGTCATGTCTGTCTGGGTATGCCCTGACACTAGCTAAGGGTGTTCCTATAACATCAGCTAATTATTCTGTTGTTTATGCAGCGTTGCTAGACAGGTATGATAATAAACGTATTTTAGCCACCGCTTATTTAGAAAAAATAATAAAAATTAATCCGATCCAACGGCCATCATTATCAAACTTATCACAATTAACCAACACACTTTATGAATGTGTTAGTGCATTGCGCGGGTTAAATATTGATGATTTAAGTGAATTTCTTTTATTTTACATAGCATCTCGGCCTCTTGATACAGAAACTAGGAAATAGTTTGAATTACAAAATACCGAAGAAATTCCTAAATTTAATAATTTGATTGTTTATTTACAGAATTATATAAAGGTATTAGAGGTTTGTCAACCTAGCAATTTACAGTCATTCAATTCTACAAATAAACAAAACCACAATAATACAAAGAAAGATAATTTTTCTCGGCAATCAAATTCTTCCTTAATTACTTCTTCGAACTCAAATAATAATAAACCTAATCAGGCTGTCTGTGCGTATTGTCATGAAAATCATTCAATATATCGCTGTGGTAAAGTACATTCTATGAATATAGGACAGCGACAACAATTAGTTAAAGAGTTACAATTATGTCAAAACTGCTGAAGGACCGGTCACACTAGTGCAGACTGCAAGTCTAAGTCCATGTGTTTCATTTGTAACTCAAAACATAACACATTATTACTGAAGAACATAAAAGTTTATTATCTAATACCATTGACCTAACGGCTTCTGAGAATTCCAATATGAGCACTTCCCTAACTTGTGCAACTCAGCCAAACATGTCAAAGACACCTATGAGTACCAAAATTATTGGTTCAGCAGTGGTTCGGTTGAGAAGAGTGGATGGTTCATTGCAGTATGCTCGTGTAATCATAGATAGTGGCTCAATGGACTCTTTCATTACAAGTAGCTGTGTGCGACAGTTAGGTTTACATATAAAAAATATTAGTGGTTTTGCCTAAAATCACTTCTATGATTCCTTCAACTTCGTTACCGTCGGTTGTCAAGGAAAAGTTTAAACATCTGGATCTCGCCGACCAAGATTTTGATAAATCGGGTCCGATCGATCTGTTGTTAGGAGTAGACTGTTTTGACCAGATATATACTGGTTCACGTTATAGCCCAGGTCCTGGTTTTCCATGTGCACTGTCTAGTGTATTCGGCTGGGTGATAAGTGGTCAGTTTCTTCAAAACGTGGTGGCTCAAACTCCAGCCACACCCGTTACGTCACTCATCGCGTCTTCTTGTGCGCTCGACGAGATCGTTCAACGGTTTTGGGAATCCGAAGAACCGCCGAAATGTAAAATTTCCGGTCCTGAGGATGAAATATGTAAACAAAAATATAAAAATGGCACATATCGTACCTCCGAAGGTCGTTATGTTGTACCAATTATGCTTAAAGATGATACTCCAGCCTTAGGAGAATCATATCATCAGGCTCTTAACCGTTTTCTCAACTTGGAAAAGCGTCTTGCCAGCCAGACTGAGTTGAAAACGGAATATAAGGAATTTATGCAGAAGTACGAAGATCTGGGACATATGCAGCCTGCTGAATCTTTGTCTACTGACCGTTATATTATTCCTCACCATTGTGTAATATGACCCGATAGTACAACGACACGTTTACGAGTAGTCTTCGATGCCAGTAGTCGGACCTCGAATAATCTGTCACTCAATAATATTGTTCATGTGGGTCCTAAGCTGCAAGGTGATATTGTCGATTTAGTGACAAAATTTAGACTTCACAAAATAGTTTTTACTGCCGACATCCGTCGTATGTATCGGCAAATATTGATAAGACCCGAGGAAAGGCATTATCAACACGTGCTTTGGCGTAATGATCCAACTGAGATCTTAAAGGAGTACGAACTTAAGACAGTCACGTACGGAGTTAGTAGTTCACCTTATTTAGCCATTCGAACACTTCATCAACTTGTTGAAGATCATGGTTCTGAGTACTCAAGTCGTGTAGCTCAGGTTATCACCCAGGAGACATTTATGTTCGATATCACAACTGGCGGCTCTTCCCTTGAAGAGGCGATCAAATTGAAGGCTGATATTACATCTTTGTTGGCCAAGGCTCACTTTGAACTATGTAAATGGACTACCAACTATCCTCGTCTTCTTAAGGATGTTCCTCCTGAATTTTGTCAAAGTTCCAAATCCTTCGATGAACCGGGAAATGAGTTTGTCAAAATATTAGGGATACGATGGAATCCCATTAATGATTCTTTTTCATATGCCTTTTCAGACTCGTTCGAAGTCAAATTTACTAAAAGATCCATACTCTCTTTAGTAGCTCGCATTTTCGATCCACTCGGTTGGATATGCCCAGTAGTCTTTGCAGCAAAATCGCTGCTGCAAGAAATATGGCGGTTAAATTTATCGTGGGATGAGACTATTCCAAAACATTTAACTAAACAATGGCATTTAATAGCGGCCAATTTGTCTGATTTACAAAAAAACTCTCTTCCGCGGCTAGTTATACTTTCCAATCCGATGGAAGTACACTTGGTAGGTTTCTGTGATGGTTCTCTGAAAGGCTATGGTTGTTGTGTGTATATTTGTGTGGTTACTAATGAGCCCAGAATTTCTACTGCGACTAGTTTACTTATTGGAAAATCTAGAGTAGCTCCTTTAAAACCTACCACGGTAAATAGACTCGAGCTAAGCGCAGCGGTGCTTCTGGCAAAAGTTCTATCGCACATGTATAATTTGCTTAAAGACCATATAACTATTAATTCTATTCGAGCTTATTCAGACAGCAGCACTACCTTGTCATGGCTTAATACCGCCCCTCATTTGTTAAAAATGTATGTAGCCAATCGTGTCATTCAAACAACTGATTTGATTAGTCCCGATCATTGGTATTATGTTTCGTCTAAGGATAACCCGGCCGACTGTTGTAGTCGCGGAGTGTCCTGTCCAGAGCTTATAGACCATCCTCTGTGGTGGAAAGGTTCTTCTTGGCTACAGGATTTGCCTAGTCAATGGCCTAACAAACGGGTTCTACTTCCAAAAGAAGACTTACCCGAGCTCAAACCACTAGAAACTAAAAGTCTTCACGTGATTGAGGTGAGAAACCCACTTCTGGACTTAATTGCCAGACATTCCTCTTTTACAAAATTTCTAAGAATTGTAGCATGGTGTATTCGATTTATTTCAAATTCGAGGGTTCAAGGCAAAATCGAATTCTTTCATTTCTCAGTAGTCCTGAACTCGAGAAGTCAACCAAAGTGTTAGTTAAATTGAGTCCGTATCATTATATGTCTTCCGAAGTCAGTCGAGTGCGAGATAATGAACCATGTGTAAAGTCCATTCAAAAACTTTCACCTTTCCTGGACGATGATGGGATCGTGCGGGTGGGGGAACGCATCGATGAGGCTAATCTGTCACTATCTGCGTTACACCCTTTTTTGTTACATAAACAATGTCCAATATCTAAAATTATAATAAAACATTTTCATAAAAAATATTTGCATTGTGGACCTCGAACCTTACAATCTCTTATTCAACGCCAGTTTTGGATTGAGACTTCTGATACGTACCGTGCTGTCGAAGTGTGTTAGATGTTTTATTTCGTGTCCGCGCTCTCGTTGGGTCATGCTTAAGAAAATTACCCAGAGATTTTGGCGCGTATGGCAGCGTGATTATCTTCATACATTACAACGAAAGAACAAAAGGTTCGTACATGAACCAAATATTAAAATAGATAACTTAGTCATAGTTAACGAACCTAATCTTCCGCCGATGTTCTGGAAGTTGGCACGTATTGTGCAAGTGCATGCTGGTTCGGATCAAGTAGTCAGAGTAGTTACTTTCCGAACTGCTAACGGAAAGACCTTTCGTAGGCCGGTAGTAAAGGTTTGTCCCTTACCAATTAATTAAGATATTTTTTCATAAATTACTAAAACATAAATACACACTATCCTTAGGCTAGTTAAAACTTATTTATTACTTTATCTTTCGAAAATAATATTTCTAGATATTCTTGCAATAGTGCGTAGCTATTGCTTTTGTTTTTTTTTTGCTTTCAATTTGCATTCTCTGTGAAACCCTTGTGGATTTCAGGTGGGGGAAAATGTGTAAGCATTAACTTTAAAAACCCAAATAAAATTACCTATCTGTGGTCCTGCTTCCGTTCCCCCCTACATATTTCCCTTTTCGCCGAGACGGCCTGTGATTGGCCGAAATGCCAGTCGAAAAAATATGGCGGGCGAGTCAAGTTGAGCGCGTCGTGTGCCAATATAATTTCCAAAAATAACGACCCTAAGGGCTTCGCTGGCCGAAAACAACCCTAAATCTTCATCGCGCGTGTGTGATGTTGCACCACTAGTGTAGGCAGTAAGAAAATAATACAGTTCAAGCCAGGAAAATTCCCTGCCAGCCGCCACGAGGCCTGTCGCGGGCGAATCCTTCCGAATCCTGTTCACCATTGAATCCAGGTTAGTGTTTACTGAATTTTTCCTTGCTGTGATTCTGGGGTTGATCGGAGAATGCAGTGACCCTTCCAGAAAGTCGCAACAACCTTACAATCGAATATAGACTTGTAGACACATTAGTATATTTTTTAACTCATCATAAAAGTGATGTTATACATATCATTATGCCATTAACTATAATGACTTAAACATAGCTATAATACCTTCTACCAGTAGAAAAAAAAAATGTGATTTTTTCAGTTAATGTTAAAGATTGTTGATTTTTAATATACAACTATGAACTATATTAAAACCTTGGAATCAGAATCCCTAATTGAATACAGAATTGTAAGAAAAACCGGTAAAATAAAAGTGAATTCCAATAGTTTAGACACAGTTCCCAAAATGTTCGTTTAAATGGAGACGAATTTCTTCAAGTTACTCTAACATCGGAATAGTTCGATTCGAGTCGCTGAAGCACATCACAATTACTGGAATACGTGTGAGCACTGTGACCTGCATATTGCACGTGACACGACTGAGGAAGACAGCGGAGATCTTAAAGTACCTCGTACTGCGACGTCGTTAACATCGTATTCAATAGCATTACGTATCGTAGTCCCGGGTGTAAAGTACAACAAATTCAGGAGGGAATATTTTAATTATTTCCTCCAGAGTAATTCGTTTTGACATAGAAATAATGATAACGAGTTACATTATTAAAAGGATGGTTATTAAAAAAAAAAGACCGTGGTAGCTTATTAATTGGTAAAATATAAAGAAGGATACTATAAAATTAATATTGATATCGCAAGCTATTGATATCACAATATATTTCATAGGCAATATTGGCCCAACTATAAATAATAACATGTGTTTTGTAATGTAAACCCAACTTTGATCATAGATGAGAAATAACACAAAACTAGCGATGTATACATAACTTAAAATAAAACAAGTTATCACGACCGAGCGACTCCTCACCATATCCTCACCCAAGCCATGATTTTCCATTTCCAAATCTCTCTTTTTAAAATAGGAACGTGTGAGCGTGTGAGGCTTTTGCCGCGTGTAGGTACACGACACGACACAAACAACAGCTTATGGCGGTACATTTGCGAGCGTATTTAATGCCCTATTTTCTATATTAGATACTATTTATATTAAATTATGCGACATAGATAAATAATAATAATAATCATTATCATCATTACATAGTATAAAATAAAGTCGCTTCTCGCTGTCTGTCCCTATGTATACTTAGATCTAAAAATCTAAAAACCCGCAATATATGCATTTTTTTTTACATAGACAGTTATTCAAAAGGAAGGTATGCATAATTAATCGCACCCGTTAATCCGGGGCGGGTCACCAGTAAATATTAAATTGAAAACCAGGAACTAATATCCGGAACTTTATGTTATTTTGTCGTTGATTAACTTTTTAAACACATGGCAAATACTATACAAATAGGCTATTTGTATAGTATTTTGTAATGGCTATTTGAAATAGCCATATCAAAATACAAATGAAAAAAAATGTATTTTGCCATAATTAAATGAGAATTCTGCTGTTAAAATAATAATTATAATGCAATGTTGTAATAAAATGTAATGTACATATGTGCTAAATACGCTTCCTAAACAAATACATTTTGTATGTGAATTACGGGTTACTCACGTACCTACGAAGTCAGTTACAGCCCGACATGACAACCTCATGCGGAGGTCTTCCTCAGGGCGAATGTGAACCGAGTGTGGCCTGTAGCTGACTTCGTTCGTGATTAACCCGTAATTTACATATAAATAATGTTACTACCTCGCGTTAGTTTAAAAAAAAATACATTTTGGTTTCAAAATACGTAAGTAGATTTTTTAAACTGAGAACCCCTTAAATAGTTGGAATGAAAGGGAGGCCTTTGCTCTGCAGTGGGACAGTATACTATCCCACTGCAAGGCAAAAGCCTATAGGCTAAAAATAGAATAGATTAGAGAACCCTTTGGCGAATAAAAATTAAAAAATACTTTACCGCACAAGTGCTTTTTACTTTATATTACCGCACTAGCTGTTGCCCGCGGCTCCGCCCGCGTTAATGTCATTCCCTTGGGAACAGTAGAAATGATAAAAATTCCATACAAACCCCTCCCCCTCTGCTTTTTCCCCTTAAGGGGGAATTTAATACATTTCACCTGCATATATCTTTAGCCCTTAAGGAGGGGATTTTGCCCATTTCACCTACACAGATCTTTTTTAATTGTAATCTAGAACGTATATACTTATTTTCATACTTTTAAGTCTAGAAATGAAAAAAAATCCATACTAACTTTACTCCCCTATTTTATCCCTTCAGACGAAAATTTCGTCGGTTTTACCTACATATATCTTTTTAATTGTAATCCAGAACGTCCAGAAATGATAAAATGTCCATACTAACTTTGTATCCCCGTTATATTTTGCATCCCCGTAAGGGATGATTTTTGAGTAAAATATTTTACTCGTGTTTCATACCTTTCAGTAAAGAACCTTCATGTTGAATTTCATTCGAATAACTTCAAAAACGACAAAGTTTCATACTAACTTTGCAACCCGTTTTACCCCCTTAGGAGATGAATTTCCAAAAATCCTTTCTTAGTGCTCCCCTACGTTATAAAAGGAACCCCTGTGTAAAATTTCAAGTTCCTAACCCTTATAGTTTAGGCCCTGCGCTGATATGTCAGTCAGTAATCTACTCCTTTTTTTTAGTATGGATTACTATGGATAGTATGGATAGGTATAATGCTGTCGTATAATGATGATGAATTGACTTTGGATTTGAATTTTCTTATGTCACTTATTATTTTATTTTATTTTATTTTTGCTATACATATGTTTGCAGGCATCCTCATGCCTTAAGTTCATTCAAATGACGATAACTTTTTTTTTATGAACCGATTTTGATGAAACACACTTTAAATGTTTTGCTGAGCTAAAACAAAGCAATTGGTGAAAGTTTGAAGTAAATCGGTTCAATATTTTCGGAGATAATCGTGATCATACATACAGACAGACAGACAGACAGACAAGAAATTCGAAAATTTTTTTTTGCTTTCTGTTAGGTATTCTTTTTAAGTGTCCCTCTATCCATTTCAGTCAAAAATTCTAAATGTACAGACAAAATATTTTTACTGTTTTATTATACGTATAGATATAGATTATATGTATAGATAGATTATTTTGGTGACAAAGCACGTGTGGCGAATACGCTGCTTATGAGTTAAAAATTGGTATTTTAGCAGTCACTTTATGACACTGTGTTTTGAAAATATGTTGTCTTGACTAGCTTGAGCGGCTTCTAGTAGGCGGCAGCCCGCAAACCGCTACCTCTTGTAGTCAGTTATCATAATTATGGCAGGTGCCCGTAATCTTTGATGAACTCAGTGCCACATTTGAGTAAAATCTTTCCTTTCAAATACAATAGTCCCTCCTTTGGCTAACACCCTTTCATGGATATATCATTCATTGATATGTCCGGGGACGGATTCTGCCGGGAGCGTTACGTTACATTAAATTAACTACTTCAAAAGACCTCACGTGTTGGATTCCTGTACCCACGCACGCTTGTCAAAGGACCGGGGTACTGCCCGTGATTCTTAAGGATATACGTAAAAATGAAAGGTTTAACCTATTAGTTGATTTATATTTTCTTCATTAGTGTGTTATGTGTAAATATATTGGAACTAGCAATCGCCCGTGGCTCCGCCTGCGTCAATATCGTTCCCTCGGGAATAGTAGATACGTTTTCCCGGGATAGAATGTACCCTATGTCCTTCTCCGTACCCCAGATAAATTGTATCTAAAATTTCATGATGAAGGGTTCAGTAGTGAAGTCGTGAAAGCGTAACAAACAAACTCACTTCGCATTTATAATATTAGTTAGGATGCCTCGAACGAATATTTTATTCTTGAGACTACTTATTTAAGATTTAACTACTACTTAGTAGCTCTAAAATAATTTGTTTGTACTTAGAAATGTAGCAAGCCAATTTTAGAATACATCTACAAACAATAAAGAAAGGGTTTGCAGGAAATTGCCGTAAGCGATCAATAAACTTAAGCTATACTTAGCGTTCATCGAAGTAGATAATACAGGTAATGACTTTTATAATACGCTTATCTACCTGCCGTAACTGTAAGGGCTCCGGTACAGTAATGAGTATTATATGCTATCATTAAAAAGTATTTCAATCGCAAGGCTTTTTTGCAAGAAATATTTTCATAGTTACCACTCCTTTATTTTAGTTCTAGACGGCTCTTTATATATATATATATATATATATATATATATATATGTGTTGTAAAATAAAAAGTTTTTAGACTATTTTTGCTTGCTCTATTATATTCTTTATGCCTTGGATATAATAGAGAAAGCAAAAATTGACACCAACAGAAACCCTCCTTAAAATCCGATGTCATGTACTATAAATTTATCTCCGACAGTCATTTGGGTCACGGTTACAAATACGAACATCCTATCTTTTTACCCCATCGTATCGATTCTCTGGGGACATTCTAGATCGTTTATAAACATGTATGGAGCCGGGCGTATGTATATAACATTTTCACACGGCACGGCTGGGATTACTCACTGTCTCTTCTTTATTTAATATGTAGGTAAGCGACCCGGTAGATAGCGGCGCCAGTGGAATTAGCGCTCAATAATCCGGCATTAGATACCTCAGAAATAACAATTTTGCGGATTAACCAGCCTTACGTACGGGGGCTATTACACTCCTGAACGCAGCTGTGCAAAAATGTTTCCCGTGATGGCATGCGTACTTATTATGACAAGGTATCGTTTAGCCGAAACATAAGGACGGTAGGCAGAGGTTACGATGTCGATAAGGCACGGTCTGCTCTATCGGGCGATTGCTTTTAACCGAGACGCGACCTCGTCCGAGGACGTACCTACATTATGCTAAGGTTTTATGGCATTAACACATCTAAATTGGAACCACTACCTTCCTACCTTTATCTTGGCTTTGGGCGTGTATAAATTGTAGTGGGCGTAAACAAAAATTAAGGAAATTAACGCAATTATGCGCCAGTCCATGACCATTAGTATCCATCGCCTAGGGCGGAACAGATACGCCTCGGCAATTATTTAAAAACACTGCTCTACTTCATTATTGAAATAAAACTACAATGAAACTTCAATTCGATTCAATGTATTTATTGTATTTCATAATGTACATTACTTCTAACACTACCTATGAACCATGAACTTAAAGCTAACGTAAAGATGTTAATCTTTTAAAGTTTATTTCAGAAAAAAACATTTATTATATTCAAAGACAGAAAACGGTGTAGTAATATAGATATGAATCAATAATTTATTTTGCACTATATACATGGCGAAATTTCTATCGTTTTAGACTCTTAAAGGGATGACTCAGACAATCAAAAAAATGAACAACTTTTCCTATGGGAACAATGCTGGGAACTCAAAAAAATCGACATTCCTGTACAAACAGGCCGGGCGGCGGAACTCTTTTGTATAGAAATAACGAAATTTTTTTTGAGTTCCCAGCATTTGTCCCGTTGAAAAAGTTGTACATATTGATGGTCTGAGTCACCCCTGTAAGGGTCCAAAACGATCAAAATTTCACCATGTATATAAACGTAGAATAAATAGTTAAAAAACTAACCCAATGAAAAGAAGGAAAAAGCAACAAAAGCTATTTATTTGAAAAAAATCAAGCTCAAATGGCTTTATTGAAACTCTATAGCGTGGAAAATAAAAAAATATAGCTACGTGACTCAACTACTAAATTATAAGCTAGTGTACTATATTTTCAGTTTTATTTCTTCTGAATAAGGTAGCTCCAGATCCGTTTAACTTTTTATTCTAGCATTTGTGCACAAATAAAAAAATCTATTAAAGTATTTTTAACCCTTAAATGCATAGCGCATCATTTTCGATACACACGTAATATTGTGTAACAAAAGTTAACATATATTTATTATATTTATATTAAAATATATACTTGAAATATATCCTGTAAGTATAATATGATTCTTCTAAAAATATAGAGGTACTCGTGTTTTTTTTTTAATTTACAACGTCAATAGGAACGCTTTGGCGAGTTACTCTCTTTCTTTTTTCTTCGTTTCTTTGATTCGTGAACGCAAACTTTTTTGAAAAAAAAAATATCCTTCTTTTGGTGCTATTTATTCTAATTGTACAAACTGAAATAGATTCGTAATTATATACATTTTAATAATCTGAAAAAAGACTCACGTAGCTATATTTTTTATTTTCCGCGCTATAGAGTTTCAATAAAGCCATTTGCACTTGATTTTTTCAAATAAATAGCTTTTTTTTGCTTTTTCCTTCTTTTCATTGGGTTAGTTTTTTAACTATTTATTCTATTTTTTTGAAAATAAAAAATATCTTTCTATTGGTGCTATTTATTCTAATTGTAAAAACTGAAATAGATTCGTAATTATATACATTTTAATAATCTGAAAAAATATATCAATTCAATTTAAATTAAATAAAATCATGAGAGCGTTTTTTGAATATTTTTGTTTTATTGACATTTATATAGAAAAAAACTATTTTTTTTTCGATGTGTTGGTATCATATAGTATCTATTAAATAAGCTTTCTTTTTTAAACAAAAAAAGACATGCATTTATGGGTTAACAGGCCAAAATACATAGCTGCGACAAAAATTTGCTGCTAGCATGCTACGAGTGGCTACGATGCTTGCTACGCCGCTACGTGCCTCGCTGCACCCGTCCTAATGAATCGACAAATTCTGCGGCCACGCCTGCATTCCAATAAGTTTGTTAAAACTCAACCAGCTCACATTAATCACTTGTAGTACCTCACGCAATCACACCTCTATTCGGCTTTATTAAACCCACGTAATATCACTACAATTGAAAAACATTGATTCACGCAAGTTTATTCAAAAGACTTACACTATTTCTTCGAAATGACTCAATGTTTTGTTGGCTGGCCTTCAGCCAGGTCAGTGATAAATATGTTGAATACAAGCTCCGAGAGCAAAAGGACTCATTGATATACAAGACTCTCAACAAAACCCACATCACCACCACGTAGTCGTCTTGACATCAAATATGTAATATATGAGATAGCTGAGAACCGACTTTTTACTAACTTTAGTGAGCGTATGCTGCCACACAAAGAATAAAAACGCAATGATTGATCCCCTCTTTGCTCGATAGCTGCTGATAGATAGTTCGTGGCGTAAATGATTTCTTGCCAACGAATATTATAGATTATTTGTAGGTTTTATTTACCAACTTTAGTGGTATATTTATGGGTCAGACAAAAAGGTTTCATGTTGACTGCTTTATGTGTATTTTATGTAAAGTTTAGCGTGTTCGTTCGCGTGCTAAATGGCGGGTCGGTGTGGGTGGTAGTGGCGTGGTGTGGCGTGGCGCTGTATCGTGGGCTGCGATAGCGCTGCAGCGTGTCCTGGCCTGCTGCACTAATTCATAGCTCATACGTCACTGACTGCGCTATCGGGTTTCCGGTGGCGTGTTCTGCAAACCAACTCGACAACGGCGAATCAAATACACGTAATCTATGCAAAACAGGTTGAATGAACCTAAGTGCACGAACTATTTGAGACGGCTAATGCACTTTTGAATTCATAATGTGTCCCGTTTGCCCTCTGCGCTAAAGAGCGGTATTGCTAAGTTATAGGTACTCATGAAAATCAAGAGGTATAATATAACAAAGTAAATACATTTTTACAAGCTTTTATTTAGATTCACCTGTCCCGATGTTTGCCTGTAATCAAATCTTGCAAATTTAAATTTGATGCACTTGCCGGCACCAATTGAGCTGAAATTTTGCATCCATGTGTAAATCGGATGACAATACAATAATATGGATTTGCTGCGCTGGCCTGATGATGGTGTCAGAAGGTGGCCATAGGTTGGGCACCAATCGTGTTTGGGCTCATTTGATTTGTCTTAGAAAGCACTCAACCGCACGGATTCGTTTATAATAAAAGCTTGTCACAAAAATGTAATTTTTGCTAAAAGAACTTGTTTCAAACGTAAGTCTTTTTGGAGACTGAATATTGAAGTTTGAAAAAGCTCTTTTAGCTTATCAGTTAACTTAGCAGCACATTAACAATCCTATAAAGGTTCCTATTTTTCTTTTGAGGTACGGAACCCTTAAAAATTATTGCTCACAGAATACACTATTAACAACAGCTAAAAAAATGAAATCTCTTTTGTATTATTATAATTATATGTTATTGTTGTGAAGTAATTTTTTATTTGAAATCTTACCGATGAAGTATAAATGAAGTAATGGAAGCAAGTCACTTTTCTCTAGTATTATTTGGAAATCCAGAGAAAACAATTGAGTGCCGATTTTAGTAGAAATTGTACGTAATCGGAGTCACGAGTGAAGGCTACGAATATAATTTTTCATATAAAAAACCGACGTCATTTTAACTACTGAAGACTATAAAACTATTAGACTACTTAAATGGGACCAACATGAAAGTATATCCGTTCAGACAAAAAAAGAATTTTTAAATTCGGTTCATAAATGACAGTTCTGAGGTTACAAACGTTAAAAAACATACAACCGAATTGATAATCTCCTCGTTTTTTTGAAGTCGGTTAAAAATCAAAATATACACGACAGAGTCACTATATCGCGTTTTCAAAATTGAATCGAATAAATCTAAGTTTATAGGTACATCAAGAGTACTTATTTGGGGCATATTAAAACATCAAAGGATGTATGCTTGTTCTGACTTATTGCATGAGCATGTATTGAATGGATCATGAGTAAAATAAAACAAGCCTTCGAAACGCAAATACGCTGTGATTCCTAATGTAAGGTAATATTAAAACTCGAAGGATGTTTATGAATTAGGAAATATTTTAAATTAATTACACTCTATACTGAAAAATAAAGCACAGTAAGTAATTTCAAAAATTAAAGCGATTTGAAGTTATTCTAGTTACTGATACGATTTTCTATCCGTTTCAACAGTACCTTACTAAATATTTGAAATCAATCAATCATGTAGTCGCGGTAGAGCCATGCTACCGGCAAAATCAATCATATTGCTAGTAGCATGAATGGGCCGGCTCGTCTGGGGAAGTGCCACACTCTTACATCGAAGTTTGAGTAGAAGCTTTACGGCTTCTATGCTTCGTTCAGTGGGTGACAGAGCCGGAGGCCCATCCTTTCTCCCCCCTCACTTCCTCCCCCAACTCTTTGTAGGGCCGGCGATGTTCCCGTCACTCCCTGGTGTGGCAGTTGTCCATGGGCAGCGGTGATCGCTTACTATCAGGTGATTCACTTGCTCCATTATCATAAAAAAATCTAACTAATTGGGCGATAGTTACCAATATTATATGGGTCTCCCTTTTATAGAGGTATAATAGGGTTTTGTTCATTGATGCGTGATCATTTCACTGATGTTGTTAAAAAATTCCGTAAGAACAGGTAGAATGTCTGTCTTGGCTTGTTTTTATAGTGCGTGTTATTTACCACCCCAACACCCCAGCGTGAGATGGCGTGAGCTTCTTACGTAATTTATGGGTACATACATATATAAAACTATACATTACGGAACTCATTGATCCTTTTAAAGTCCTCTCTCCCAAATGTAAATATGCTGGAATATTAAACATTAGGTAAATTAAAAAGAATGTTTGACGTGGATGTGTAAGTGTCCAAACGAGGTCAAATTAAATAAAAATGTACACTTGGATAGGCATGTAACATCCTCGTCTTCATCGTCACTTACCATCAGGTGAGATGGTTTCAAAAATTATCGGCTCTGGTCTATCTATGCTATGCGTCGCTGAGAAATTCCACGCCTAGAAACTCTAGGCGTGGAATTTTTCGACCTCTTGGTCCTTCATGGTGAGTGAAATACCGTCAGATTTAACTCAACCCCCCTCTATATGTCGCGTGAGATTTTTCGGTGCATAATTTCGTTGAAAGTGAATCCTTATGCATTAATACAATTAAAACGTCAGTAGTAAAATCAAAATTGATAAAATTAAGATGATTGTAGACTTCCAAGGCTCATGTGAGACTCCTAAAATTTACATTACAATTAAGATTTGATTTTAAGTTGAAAAATTGAAAGAAAAACGTTATGATATTCGCCGCGACACCAAAACCCTACCCCCCTTAGTGCCTAAAAATCAATAGTAAGGACTTCAAATTTTTCAGGCATTTGAAGTTATGGTGGAACAAATAACGCATCAACGTTGTTGCTTCGGGAACAGTACTTTTTTCCGGGGCGAAAGGTAGCCTTAGTAAAATAGTACATTACTGCAGAGGCCGGGAAGTAAGGGATTGCCGGACGAGTAGAGTTTTCAAGGCCGAGCGTTAGCGAGGCCTTGGCAATAAATACGAGTCCGGCAAGCCGATTCCCGGCAAAGGCATGTATTGTGCTTTTCTCAATAAATGCGAGGAAATAATGAAAGACGTACTACTGGGAATAAATTAGTATAATATAAAAAACGATAATATTACTTATGTACATTTTTATTTTCATATTTGTTTCACAGCATTTGGCGTTCTACGCCTTTTAGTCTTTCATATTTTTCAATGTTTTATCAAAGAAATGATGGTGTAATTCATTTCATTGATTCGATGGAGCTCCTGGCGACAATTCCCACGATTCCTCTGGTTTGATCATAGACGACGCAGTAACGCGAGCGACCACCAGCCCGCTATGTAAATCTCTAAATCTGCATCACAGCCGCACCATGACACTTTATTCTAGTTAATCCACACATTGTTCATAAACATAGGCATTTATATCTCCAAATTACACCGATTTTACATTATAAAGTCCACTAGAAGCAATCTGCAAAACAATCCAAAACAACAACCTTGCAGTTTTTTTTTTTTTTCATATTTGTTTTACGGCATTTGGCTTTCTGTGCCTTTTAGCCCTTCATATTTTCTATGTGTTATCAACGAAATGGTGGTGTAATTCATTTCGGTGATTCAATGGAGCCCCTGGCGACAATTCCCACGAATCCACTGGTTTGATCATAGACGCAGTAGCAGTAAGGCGAGCGACCACCAGCCCGCTATGTAAATCTCACTACAGCCGCACCATGACACTTCATTTTAGTTATTCCACACATCGTTCATAAACATAGACATTTATAACACCAAATTACACCGATTTCACATTATAAAGTCCACTAGAAGCAATTTGCAAAACAATCCAAAACAAAAACCATGCAGTCCGTCGAAATTCCCGCCAAGAACTCTCCAACCTTGCAGTCCCGCGTTATTTTCTTTTTTAATTTTCAATCGTCATTTAGTGCTCAGGAAACATAGCCCATACAGCCAAGTCATATTTTACCCAAAAAAATTAATATCGTAAAGATCTGATATCCCGCGTGTTTTCTTTTTATTATTGGCATATTTTGATGTGATTTTATACCGTAACATTTTATTAAAATTATTTTTATATTCAGATACTTATATGCTCGATGAGTGATTTTTTTTATAATGTGGTAGCCATTGGCTGTAGGACAAGTTACATAGATTAATTAAAAAGTTTTGAGCAGCGGCCAGGAATGAATTTTCATACTTACTTTCCTGGCCTAGGCCGGTAAAGTATTGCACCAGCCAAGAATTACAAACTTCGTGTCTTCTTTTTACTACAATAATGCCTACATTTCCGAGCATGTTTGAGAAAAAGGTCTTTCTCGGTATTCCAAAAAAAATGTATGCAAAATTTCATGATGATCGGGTTAAAAGTAAATAAACTCACTATCGCATTTATAATATTAGTAAGATACAATACATACCTGAAGAACGAAAAAAGTAGAAGTTTAATTTAAGGAAAAATTAACCCTTCTATTTTTGGGCAGTCGTGTAATTAAACTAACATAGCCCTCTCCATTACGCACAAACGCTTTTATTACAAATATCAGGTTTACTTATTAAAACTCAAAGGATGTTTATCGTCGATGTGATGTTGAGAAATTAATTACACTGGCTACGGACATTAAGCAGGATAATTAATAGTGAAAGACCCGTGTAAACACCCATATCAGGAGATTATACGCCGCTGCTCCCACTTTATCTCCTATATTACGTGATACGATATGATATAGAAAGTAAATTAAGCAAATATTTATCTATAAAAGTAAGCACCGCACAGCTTCGTTATTGGATTCCTAAGCTTAATAGCGTGGGCATCTAAATAGGAGGTAAGTACTTTCCGTTGTAGTCTTATTAGATATCGAAAAAAATAATTCAGTAGTAAATCCAGTAATCAACTTTTCCTTCGATCTTTTTTCGCGTTTTACCTTTACCTACAGTACTTTGTTCAAACATGATTATATTAAATATTAACATGAATCATCGATCTTTATTTATTATCTCCGAACTCCTGAGCATTCCGCTTCTTCTGCACTCCGCTTTGGAAGCGGCATTAAACTTAGCCATAAGTAAATCTTGACGTCAACAATAGGCTAGTTTCCTGGGTCAAAATAATAACATTACAATTAGACCGTAATTTAGATAATCAAAAAATATTGGATACGTATTTTTTCTTTTGTCAATCAAACAAAAAAATATAAAGATAAAGCGCTTCAAAGTTCATTAGTGGGGGCTCGTGACGTCAAAGTTTGCTAAAAAGAGTAGCAAACTATGACGTCACATGGAATTTCAAAGAGCTCTAACTTTACAATTGTTTGTTATATCGAAAAAAGAAAAAATACGTATCCAAAGCTTTTTAATTATCTAACTGACGGACTAGTTATATTTTTTTTAGGAAACTAGCCTATTGTTGAGAAGTGAAATATGACAATTAATAAGTGTTCAAAGAAACCTATATTAAATAAACGTTTGGATTTGAATTTGAATTGAAAGTGATTTACTTCGGGAATTGGATTTCAGCGAAATCATCAACGATTTTTTGGCGAAATATTTATGAATAGGTCTAGGCTGAAAAGGTCGCAGGAACATTTTGACCATAGCATAGGTATTGTACATTTTGACGATTGAGTGTGTTAACCCAAGTACAGTTAGACTCATACTAATTGATGTTCCTGCGCGAAAAAAATTTACCCCGATTTATGTATAAAATAGTTTGGGGCCTCTACTCCTTTGTTGCCCCGGGGCCTCCAGACCTCTAAATCCGGCACTGCTTAAAGCACAATCGAGCTCAAAATAATCAAAAAGTGCCTTATTACATTAGTTTTATTGGGTGAGCTTTAGAATAGCTTAGTATGAACTTGTAATTTCTGAGGAATTAGAACTCGCTTAGCTCTTCTTAGCAATATTATTTTTAAATTTACATACTAAATAGCATTATTTAGCATTATTTTAGATTAGTATTTGATGGTTCCGCCCTAAGTTGGGGACGCTCGCTAACTCCTGTGCGGTCAAGGTTTTTTGTTATGGCGGGGTTTTGCTCAAATGTTCCCTGAGTGAGGGCTGCGCTCCTTCATACCCCCTTTCGTGGTTTCATGATCATGAAAAATAATTTTGTATAGGTATACATAGTATTACTTCTTTTCCGTTTGCGGAGTAGCCAGAGGCCAGGTTTTAATATTTTGATGGGCCTTAGGTGAAAAACGGAATCAAAATAGTGATGTGTTGCAAGCCGCATCGCCTTCTAACATGATTCGTCAGATTTTCGCCTATTCTCTCGATCTGAATTTACGATTTGTACATTCTGCGCTTTTGCTTTTTCCAATAAAATGCTTTTAATTTAAAAATGACACAACTTTGCGCTTAAGATATGGAGTCATAATAAAAAGGAAAGTGTAATACGCAGCACACCTTTCCACAACCGTGCCCGGTTTTTTTAAGCCCATCCGTTCAATGAGAGACCCATTTTTTTTAAATCTATGTTTTAATGCGATATTTTATGTAATGCCACAGTAAATAAATAAATATAATAAATAAATATATACGGACAAATCACACAGATTGAGCTAGCCCCAAAGTAAGTTCAAGACTCGTGTTATGGGATACTAACTCAACGATACTATATTTTATAACAAATACATATATAGATAAACATCCAAGACCCAGGCCAATCTGAAAAAGATCATTTTCCATCTTGACCTGGCCGGGGATCGAACCCGGTCACTCCGTGTCGCAGGCACTGTTGACCGCTGCGCCACGGAGCTAGTCGTGACATTCCCTTCACAGTGGTGACATTCCCTGTATGTGGGCACATGTTTGACCTTGAGCCGAGGCGTGTAATTGCTAGGGTTGATTTAACGTGTACACACGCTTTTTTCGCATGTATATATTCTTTGGTAATGTACCTTTTGTGGGTTTTATACAGTACCAAACAATATTATAATAATAAGCCATTTATTCTGAATTTTCTAGTTGCATTATACATTAGTGTTTAGGGTTTTCTAAATTATGTCAAGCAATTCAGTGTGCCTCTTGGCATAGACTTCCTCTAGCATTCTCCATTGGGTTCTGTCGTGTGCTACCCTTCTCCAGTGATGGCCCGCTCTGTATTCATGTCAGGTCGTCTGCCATCTACTTGTTGGTGTCCTCTATTTCGTTTTCCCTCTCTGGGGTACCTATCTGAGACAGTTGTGCTCCACCTGTTTTGCTTATCCCTGATCATGTGGCTGGTCCATCTCCATTTCAATTGGTCGATACGTCTAAGAATATCAGCTACTTTGGTTTTTTCTCATATTATGCTGCTTCTTACTTTGTCTTACCAAACAATACTAGTTCGGATCCAATTGATATGTGTTACTAAACATATGGATTGTTTCATGTACCTATGTTGAGTTGAGCCGGTCCCCGCGCATCCAGGCGGCTAATGCGTGACGATTAGGGAGTGATTAATTAATAACGCTTCCGGTCCATTTACTCGCGAGGGCCAAGACACGAAAACCTGTCAACCAATTACACGGTACACTCGGATTCAAATTAATTATCGTCAGATTTTAGAATGATATAATTTAAGTGCGACCCCCGTGCTTCCGTTTTTTCTTCCAAAGATTTTTTTCAATGAGTGAGTTCTTCATTGAGTCCTTCATACGTAGAAATGCAGATGCTGGTGTCATTTATTTCTAGAACAATTTTAACTATAAATATTTTGTTGAAACATTTTCTTAGATCTAACTAGAAGGAACGATAGTAGGTGGAGTAAGGCTGTCACCGAGTTACTACATATCCCAGAAATGGAAAACGTAGTTTTGGGCGACCGGCAGCTAGGTGGGTCGACGACAGAAAGCAGATTGTTGGTAAGAACTGGATTGCAATGACTAGGTATATTGAAGAATGGCAATTGTCGTAGAAACCTGACGATGATGATAATGATTCATAGATTATCCGATTAGGTCGGAAAATTTTCCCAACGACGGACCCTGATGAGACCTAGCTAGCGTTTCCCCCCCTCGAAAGCCTACACACACTTAATTTTATCGAAACCACTAAGGCTGTTTCCGAGCTTTTTGACGTGCACTATATACAGATACATTTCTTATTCTTAAATACCATTAATTGCCATAAATAAAATAAATTAATTCACTCAAAACAACGTTTTGACCTCAATACCTACACGTACTCTAATTGCATTCCTAGACACAACAGCGGTTTTAACTTATTGGAAATCGTCCCCCAGAGAGCTGTTAAATCATTTTATGTTCCGACCGATTATTCACAAAGGATGAGGGATGTCTACCTGGATATCTATTTCGGAATTAAGTTTATTAGTAAAGATTTTTTTAATTTTTTTGAAAACGCCGCTATTTTTAATCAGGCTTTTCGAACAGTTTGAAATGAATGGTTTAGACAACACATTAGTTTTGATGTAGACTACGTTCTTTTTTACAATATTGCTCAAAAAAGGAATGTAATATGTTCAGGGTTCAGTTTTTATATTCCTCCATAAAGTTAGAACTTGAATGGGATTGTATTTTTAGAATCGTTAGACCTTGAAACGACACTATTTATGGTAGAAAAAGTAAACTTGTACTCATTATTTTGAATATTTCCAATTTTAAATTATTACACTTTACTAAGTAGCATTTCGTTGGACAAGATTGCCGATATCTTGTTTCATGTCTAACTAAAGTATTCCAGCGCCCTCTCTTCGGTGACTGAATTCAGCAAAGTGTGATTGGGTTTTAAGTTTTTCGTTTATACGCGGTAGTATGGTGAGGCAACAAACAGTTAAGATGTAAAGTATACTTAATTTGTGAAACGACGAGAAAATACATAGGTACACTACTGCCACTTTTATAATTAGCACCAGTTTTCAGCGGCGCAGAATAGCAATACCTACCGCCGAATAAAACCGAGTGAAAATATAGCTACTACATAATGTCTCACGCATAATACTTGTACTGCACGGCGCTGCAGCATACTCCAGAACATGGCACGTACGAATCAGCCAATAGAAGACGGATATTTTCGCGCCAACCAAAAAAAAAATATTTCTGCGCAGGTACATCGATGTAACTTACAAAAGAATCCTGTATTTTGAATAATAGTACTTTTAACATAGTTTAAAAAGTTGACTAGTTGAAGAACATGTTTATTGTTGTGATGACTCATTATTTCAAAATAGGCCTCATGCGATTGCCTCACTTGCTAGCATAGTGACGGATTGATGTTTGTCATAAAACCGCAATTGAGGGTAGCAGTGGCCGATCGGCTGTTTATTTGACCTTTCGATAAAACATAACACGTTAAGGCCGTATTTCTCAATATGTCGTTTTAGTTAACAACCCAGCTTGATATTACTTGTAATAAAACACGTCTGCAAGTTAACTTTAGTTATATTTTTAACCTCCGGACAAAAAAGGGTAATATGATTGTGTTATCTTATGTATCTGTTCGTTTCAGCTAAGAGCTAGGTTTAGAGTACGCTTTCGATCTAACCTAGGGTACTAACCTACCCTAGGTTAGACCGAAACATAACTTTTTTCGCAGTTCTTTTTAGGTAGGCATCATTAAAGAGGTGATAGGGTAATTTCATCATCATTACAGCTGCAAAAAGTGCACTGCTAGACAGGGGCCTCTCCCAAGTATTCTTTGTTCCATGGGAGGATATCGCCATACTTTCCACGCTTGGTAGGCGGGTTGGCGAGCGCAGTTTCTTTGGTTTACGTGTTTCCAACGCTGACGATAGGATTTGCTAGATCTGGGAAGGGAATGAAGGCATTGGGATACTACTCACTCGGATGAATGGGGGAAAACCAAGTTGCAACTCGGGAGACCGGGCGCGCATACCGGATGCCATATACCTGCAACCATCGGACGGGTGGTTGAGGATGACTTTAATTTATTCATCATTAAATATGTAGTGGGGTAAACAAACAATGTAATTAATACAACAATGCACGAGCTCGGAGCTAAATTTAATTTTCTAGTCGACAAGTGGTGCTCCAGCGGCAGTTCTCAGAAGTTCCCGCGGACTTCGACAACTTGTGACTCTCGCAGAGTTGTCAGTCGAGGACGCGTTATATTAAATTAGTACTATGCTGTGATCTTAATTTTAAAATTTAACCTGAAATCTTGAGAAACTTATCTTATGTCTCGTGCTGTATTTGTTGCAATTCTAGACCGTGACAGAATCTTGTTAGTTAGAAAAAATTTTGACTATTCAATATAATAGTAAATCTCGTAAGTTCTCTATAAACATGTGCCATTAAATTACTTCTAAAAGTGGTATTGTATAGGTATTTATACAAAATCTTTGGTACTTTATATATTTTCATATAATTTTGATTTTATACCACCTTTGCTACAAAAGTCTTATTAATGATTATAAACACGTCAAACTTATTACCAAAAAATAAACGAACTTTATACACGGTGAAATTTTGATCGTACTGGACCCATAAAGGAATGATTCAGCCCGTTGATATAAACAACTTTTCCTATGTGACTAAAGCTGGGAATTCAAAAATTTTTTTGAAATTCCCATACTAATTGATCGGGCAGCCGGAATGTTTTGTATGGAACTGCCCTTTTTTTTGAGTTCCCAGCATTGGTCCCATATGAAAAGTTGTTCACATCGACGGGTTGAATCGCCCATTTAAGGGTCCAGATAGATCAAAATTTTACCTTGTATATTTTCACACAATTTTGACTTTATATCACCCTTGCTACAAAAGTCTTATGAACGATTTTAAACACGTCAAACTTATTGCCAAAAAAATAAACGTACTTTATATATTTTGAGGATTACATCAATACATGAAGTATGGATGTATGTAAGTATGTATCTATTATGTAAGTAAATATTTGAGTTTATTTTAACAATTACTTATAAATGCCACAATGGACTTGGACGTAATAGGTATCGTCAAATTGCTTATAACCCAAATATATGTCCTAAGTGACATAGGCTGTATATTTTTTTAAATGGGTGTTTCGTCTATTCTTATATATATTACGCACATAAAAATCAAATACAAAGGTATTTTTTCATCTTATTTTCTGTTTTTCTATTATTTAGTGTAAAAATGAACCCTTGTACCTACTTGCTTGTGAAGGTTTCAGCACAGTTTTCTCTCTGTTTGAAAAATGAGAATTTAAAATATTTGTACGTTTCGCGTTTATCCTGCAAAAATGCATATGGAATTTTAATGAACTGGCTCGTATTCAGTGACACTTAAAAATGCATACTTAATTAGTAAGTTTTACCAACTTTCATACTGCTTTGTAATTATAAAAATGTATTTAGAAATGTTCTTGGTAATAATGGATGAAGAAATTCTTTTAACTTTTCCGCTCGTGGATTTGTACGAATTAGATCAAAGTCACATTTTTAATTTAGTAGGTATAAAAGGGTGGTTTTTGTATAATTATATTATGTACTTTTATTAATGTTATTCTGCACAGTTTTTTTTCAAATTGATTTTTAACACCAAGTAATATTTAATCTTGAAATGACGATCATTAATTGAAGACAAAATAATATGAAAAAAAAGGTGACAAGGTGCCTTGTCTCGAACTTACTTTGGGGCTGGCTATCATAAACTGTTATGTGATTGGTCCGTATATATTTATGTATTTATATTTAGGGCAATATTCTGCTTAGTTGGTCTTTCTCTAGGTACACAAAAAGCTCGCTAACTCGAGATTGCTTCATATCTCTGTGTGTTTTATCGTTTGTATAATGGGCTGTGCTCCGAAGAATTGTTTGAGTTGATGCCTACGGCCACTTTCCATCATCGCACCTCACGCCATCGGCAGGGAATTCATCCCCACACCTTGAATCCTAAATGGTTGCGTACAGTACGCTTTGAAAGGAACTTTATTCCACGTACGCTTAAATTGTGGAACGAACTCCCAGCCATGGTTGCCATTGATTCTCAGATTGGCCCTTCAGGCTTGCATGCACGCATACGCGGCCCATCAGGCACTATGAGAGTTTGCTGTCTCTCCAAGCCTTGCGCACACAGGCAACGCCCAAAGCCGAGGTCCGTCCCTCCTGGGGGCCCTTTGGTGATGTTGCCTATAAAGGTTGAGGGCACTCTGCCCTCACCTCAAACGCCCGGTGAAGTAGCGAAAGCTCACTTGGAGCTAGCTACATAGTCATTTCAAAAAAAAAAAAAAAAAAACCAGCCATGGTTTTTCCGAGTGACTACAACATGGGGTTCTTTAAAAAGGGCGTGTTTCTTCAGGGTCGGCAACGCGAGAGTGGCACCCCTGGTGTTGCAGGCGTCCATAGGCTACGGTAACCACTTTCCATCAGGTGGGCCGTATGCCTGTTTGCCTACTAAGTAGTATAAAAAAAAAAAAAAAATCTCCGTCGATAAGTGTTTCAAGTTCATTACATAACTATCTTTATGTTCTGCGGACTTGGGTAGATTTTCGGATTAAATCGTGCCCCAATTAAGCGCGTCTTCTATGCGGGGTCACATAAGTGCTTAAACATTAATATTAAGTTCATATTAAATTAGTTGGCATGTAATACTCTCGAGAATGTATACCTATGATGTATTCTTGTTATAAATCTTTAAGTTACCAACACCAACAAGGTATCTATCTATTTAAGTACAAAATGTATTTTGTAGGATTTCTCATCTATATAAAATACTTTAATGGAAGTTTAATTTGTTGTGATTTTAACATCACCTGTTATTTTTTTTAAATAAAATATAATTGCTTAAAAAATTGCATTATAAAGGTATTTTAATGCAAATTATAATCGTGAAATTTACCCGAAACCTTTATTTTATTAATTAAATACAACAAAATCAATAACAAAACCGGCCATGGTTTCGTACTGCCATTCAATATACGACCAAAACCGAATAAAAATACTTTTTTGTAAAATTTTTAATTTAATTAAATTATCTGTTATTATAGCCGCCGTATTTGTTATATAGTTATACATTTTCTGTGACAATTTCAAGTCTTATTACGCTTCAATAGATACACAACAGCCCTTCGATAGACGGACGGACAGTAGAATCATATTAATAGGGTCCCGTTTTTACCATTCTTGACTGAAAGCCTAAAATGACTTTCTGTATTCTTATTTCCTAATGCTGTAGCATGTAAAAGTTCCATGTAATTATGGAATAGGTGTTTTCCTAAATTAGTTTCCATCGGCGATCATTATGACCATGGTATGCCTTAGCTAATGAAAATTAATAGGGGCGGTCAATCCATTTAATTATGCATAGCAATACTATCAATTGGATTTCTGTCGAGTAATTATTCATATTCACACGACATCGCAGTTTTAGAAATTAGAAATAAGTATATTGTTGAACGTACAGTAATAAGAATGATAGGTTATCCATTCTTTGATTCCAATAATACTATACTTATTACTAATATAATATTATAAATGCAAAAGTAAATATGCCTGTCTGTATGTCACTTTTACAAGCTTCAACAATTGAACCAATTTAGACGAAATTTGGTATTGAGGTAGTTTTATTCCACGAAATTGTACTGTTCCCGAGGGATCGATATAAACGCGAGCAGAGCCGCGGGAAAAGCTATACTCCATATTTAAAAAAATCGGATTTTAACTATAAATCGGATTACTCACGTAGTATTTGGACTCGTCAAGTTTTTATACGTAATGTATAAAATTAGTTACGCCATTTTTAAATTATAATAATGTAAACAAATATATAGGTACAAATCACACAGGTTGATTTAGCCCCATAGTTCAACTCACACTCAAGGATAGTATATTTTATTATAATAAATAAATAAATAGGTATAGATAAATATCCAAGACCCAGGTCAATTTGAAAAGGATCGCTTTTCATATTGACCTGACCAGGGATCGAACCCAGGACACCGTCATTCAAAGGCAAATGCAGTTCCTACCACTGAGCTACAGACAGAGGTCATCATTTAATGTTTGTCTGTAACCAAATCTTACGATTTGATCCACTTTCCGGTTACCGTGAAATTTTGCATGCATGTTTAAATCGGATGACAATACAGTATTATGGAATCGTTGCGCTGGTCTGATGATGGAGACGGAAGGTGACATAGGAACTCTCATACTAATCCAGGTACACCAATCGTGTTTAGGCTCATTTGATTTGTCTTGGAAAGCACTTTACAGTAAATTCGTTTATAATAAAAGTTTGTCACAAAAATGTATTTTATTTTAAAATATGTTTATCTTAAGGATGGCTGAATGGATATATTTATGACCTTCGATTTTCGACTGTATACCTCAAATAGCAGAAAAACTATTTAAATATGAGAAAAATCCCGAAAGAAATAAAGCCTTTAATAATTAATGAGGAACGAAGTTAAGCAAGTCAAGCGGACCCCGGGCTCCAAAGCACCCCAGCTGAGGATGCAACCGGGAACACACGCTCAGATGAGAGAGAAGTTAAGCAAGTCAGCCAGTGGCGTCTAAATGTAGACTGAGATAAAGTAGCAATTTAATTTTCGTCGAATCGAATAAATATAATAAGACTAGTCGATGTCTCTCGATAATATATCATCTATACTGATAATAACAATATAAAGAGGAAAAATATGTAACAACGGGTTACTCACGTACGAAGTCAGCCACTGGCCGACATGTTTTGACCTCATCCGGAGGTCTTCCTCAGGGCAAATGTGAATCGAGACGCAGCCCGATGTCCCGCGTGATCGGGCGCGCGTGTCGATTTCTTTGTGTTTAAGCGTTAATTTGATTGTTTCATTGTTTTTTTGCATTGAATAGAATCTGAATCAACTGGGCTTATATGAAAAAAGAACTCACTATTAGAATCCTACATTATCCCTCATGAACATAGGCTATAGAATTAAGTACCAATAAATACCAACTACCCGTGCGAAGCCGGAGTGGACCCCTAGTGCTAAGTCTCAAGTATATAAGTAATTTGTTTACGTCTTATCATATTTGGAGTATTACTTTTATATTCATTTATTCACTCAATTTATAGTAAATAGCGTTCACAGTACATTTACCTCGAAACTTCTGTTAGGAAAAGTATTTTGCGTTTTCGGTGTTTCCGGTCAACTACAAAGAAAAACAAATAAGGGTGATGATGATGTAAAGATTCAAATAACTCTTTGAATCTTTACATCATCTCTATGTTTGCAGGCTATATATTATTTAAAATAAAATATGCCAAATGCGTGTCTGAATCTAATACGAAGGGTTTCCTTGTAAGGAGAGGACACTACTGTTTTAGTTTTTTCATTATATGTTTTTATAGGGGCAATGCATTTCGGTTCAATAGATACAGCCTTGTGACAGACGGACGGAGGCTTAGCAATAGGTTCCCGTTTTATCCTTTAGGTTACGGAACCGTAAAAAGCATGGCTGACGTGTTTTTTATCGATTTTATTTACTGAAGAGACATACCTTTTACTTGTATATAAATATTATAGTACAACCAGGTTACTTTCTAGTATGTTCAAAACAATATTTCCAAAATATTATCCTTTCCAATTAAGGTTAACACACTGACCCATTTCCATCAACCCTTACAACTTGCAACGTCATTAATTTCTTTTAAAAAATAGATAAGGGTTGAAAAATTCGTCACGAAAAGGTGGGGTCACTTCGGGCTGGTGCCTGATTGCATATTTAACGAGAATTCGTGGACTGTCCGGGGCACTGAGAGACTCTGTAATTGGATGAAGCTATTTTTAGCAGTATTGCTAACTGCTGGCGTTTTGTCGTCCGTAAGCTGCCGGTTGATGTTAGAGGGATTTTATTGTTTCACTTATATGAAGTTTCGTTAATAGGGTCACAAAATAAATAGGTAGATAGGAACAAATCACACAGATAGAACTAATCCCAAAGTCAGTTCGAGAATCGTGTTGTGGGATACTAACTCACAATTATAATAGATATATATACTTATATAAACATCTAATCTGAAAAATATCGTTTTCCGTCTTGACCTAGCCGGGGATCAAAATCGGGACTCTCATTATATCAAAAAACTGCGTCGTTTAAACTAAACTGACTCCAAAATAGACCGTAACCTTTTCTGACGTTTCAGTAATGAACGAATATACGAAGATATAGAACGAATATCATATCTATATTGGAGTATATATAACCAATATAAATATGTCACTGAATCTTATATAGGTACCTTACGACCGAATACTCAAAGATTGTGATTTGTTTATGCTCAAGTCATACACTTGGGCATTTATTAACTGTTAGAAGCATCGCAATTTTTTTTTAAATAAAAATATGGTTAGAAGAGATTTATTATTTAGGCAACCTTTGAGTATTCCGCCGTTAATTCCCTTACCTGAATAAAGCATGCAATTACGAAAACACAATGATGATTATCTCAGAAAAGCGACTTAATATTGGATAAGACATTGCTTACAAGTCGGGAATAGGTACATATTTTAACTACTTATATTTCATCCTTATTAAATGTTGTTCATTGCGATCTTACGGAAATAAATCATGTCTATGGGGGTGTTGGCTGGAGCTATCCCCCGCACATCCCCTTCCTCCAAGGATCGGGTGTCAAATACGAGGTCACTTAAATGGCCTAGCTCTATTTTTAGCTCAAACTTTTATAATTGATTGATATAAGTAGGTACGATGACAGGAAAAATACTTTAAGAATTAATATCAAATACTATCACATAATGTAATTTTAATAAATTACATGACTACTAATATAGAGATACTCATATGATATCATAAGTATCTATATACAGTATTTTAATAACTAACACATGGGTACGGCTACTTTACTCAAGATATAAATTCCTGCTCTGAATAAATATATAATAACTAGCTTTCGCCCGCGGCTCCGCCCGCGTCAATGTCGTTCCCTCGGGAATAGACCTTTTTCCCGGGATAAAAGGTAGCCTATGTCCTTCTCCGTACTCCAGAGAACTTGTATGCAAAATTTCATGATGATTGGTTCAGTAGTTATGGCGTGAAAGCGTAACAAACAAACTCACTTTCGCATTTATAATATTAGTATTAGTAAGGAGTAAGGACTAGCTGTTGCCCGCGACTTCCTGCCAGCAATTGATGTTATTAGGAATAGACATACTGTCGCGGACATTTTTTTAGTTCATTTAAAGGGTAATAATTCTTTAATACACATTTTTTGGGTAATTTAAACCGTTTACGCATCGCACGCGTCGGATGTCCTCATCTATAAATAATCACCCCCGTTTTCAAAACATTTTTTATTGATTTGTCGCTCCTATTGGTCGCAGCGTGACGTTTTATAGCCTAAAGCCTTCCTCAATAAATGGACTATCCAACACAAAAATAATTTTCCAATTTGAACTAGTAGTTCCTGAGACTAACGCGTTCAAACAAACAAACAAACTCTTCAGCTTTATAATATTAATATTAGTATAGAAGTAAAGATAATAAAATATAGCTTTATGTAACCAAATAACTATAACGCATACAATAGACAGCTCGGATAAGTAGATATTTCGTATTCACAATTCGGGTTATGAATGTCATAGAAGGATGTGGATCCATTTATTCAAACAGGGAAGGGTGCACCATGAGGTATGAAGGGCTTTTTATAAAAGTCGGCTGAAGGTACGAGTATGTCCGAGATATGGGACGCGGGTTACGATAACAAGGTTACATGAATAGAGGTAGCTTTTTGTACCGCTCTGCGGTAATCATAATAAATAGGAGCGTTTTTTGGCAAACTCTAGCTTCTCGTATGTTTAAATCATAAGATTTATTATGCATAAGTGCAACTTCGTATGTATTAAACTCATCAATAAGAAAAAAAATTCAAAAGCTTACGTGTTAAAGTTATTAATAGATATTATCTTATCTCTATGGTTAAAGTACTTACAGTAAAAATAATAAGTTAATTATATAACTAAGATGGGATTATTAATTAAAATATTGATGAAGCATAATCGGATTTAATTAAAGCAAAACATTAAATGACAAAACTTACACCGTCTGAATAAAGTATTTTCCACTCTTTCTGAAACTATACTCGTACGTACTGTGTAAATATGATGTGGATGCGAACTGGTACTGTATATTTTCTTAAGGCGTTCATGGGCCATATGCGGTTCAAGAGAAGTGAGTATCAAGAATAGAGTAAGTTATCGATGTCCCTTGAATGAAATATAAATAAGTATGTACACGAATATGTGTACTTGAATACGGTCCTTGAGGTACGTTTTGCATTTTATGGGTATTAAGAAATAGTGGCTCCCTTTATCTAAGAGTCGTAA
Organism: Elegia similella; assembly: GCA_947532085.1. Taxonomy (NCBI): domain Eukaryota; kingdom Metazoa; phylum Arthropoda; class Insecta; order Lepidoptera; family Pyralidae; genus Elegia; species Elegia similella. The sequence continues at coordinate 16,317,893 of OX383927.1, read as the reverse complement.
ATTGTGTCGCGCTCGGAATGTTGGCTTTGCGTTCCACGGCCCACCATACTCGTGGACAAAATGCCATTTAAATATTTATACCTGCATTCTTAACCTGTTTTGGCCACTTTTAACACATCAAAACAAAGAAACCGAAATAAATGACTCATGTTATCTAATAGCCTATTAATTACTTATATGTTTCGTACCTGTGCGAAATGTTAAAGGTACCAAAATGCAGTGATACAGTGGATTACCAACCTTCCAAAACACGGAGGAGCGTTTCAAAAATTTACGTCTAAATAACCAGCTGGGTCCAATAAAAGCAGATAATTACCTACATTAATATCATCACATTTAATCAAATACCGCCAAATGCTTTATAATGAAATAATACTCCAAACAAAGGTTTCGACTCTAATACATATAGCAGTAGCGTTGACCACTAATCCTGACCACGCGAGATGAAATAAGCGCCAAAATTAATTCCCGCATTGGTACAAATCCGTAAAGCCGTGAAATGAGCACATTTGTAGATGCCGCTTATTTCTAGATCCCTGCATCATAGCTTACGACTCACAGTTATGTATTAACCTACTTGTTAACTAGTGTGCGATATATGACGTTGTTTCATAACTTTAATTCTTGATGGCAATGCGTATAATATTTCTGTGGGCGTTCTCTTTGTAGTTATTTATACTAAGTTACCTATTTATGAAAACGGTGACAATAAGTACCTTCGTGGGCGAGTAGTGACAAAGATTGTTTCTCTAAGAAATTCTAAGTAAGAAATTCTACAATCCAACCAAAGGATTGTAGGAATTTCTTAGTACTTGTAGGTATGTAATATTTTAAAATGTTTTAAAGTACAGAAGGAAAAAAAGAAAAATAACATTTAGGATATTTGCACGAAATTAGCATAAAAGGCAAAGGAAATTCCGATTTGAGATTAATATACTGCTTTGAATTTAAAAACATGTTTCAATGCAACTCAAAAGAGTTTATCTGGTGTCATGGTCATGGTCCCTCTCGTTCCAGTCCGAAGTTATGATAAGAAACGCTCTAAGTTGACGAAATAATATTTTTTGGCAATTTATCCTCACGCCGCCGAGGCGAGGGCGCTTCACAATGTAAAGAAACAATTCTCTGTTGATAAGCATCTTCTGTTTGTTTAGTCCGCGACAACGTGAAATCAAATTTTGCGTATTCCTTGAGGGCTAGTAATTTTCAATAAATCAGTACCGCTTTTTTTTTGCATATCTTACAGTCTCTGTTGTCGTATGATCCCTGAAAGTACCTATAACTTATATAGAACGTTTAATTGCTTTACAAAAAACAGATTTTATATTTATTAAATTACGTTTCTGACTTATTTATTTAATGATTTTTTGATTTGGTTTTTGTAATGTACTTAAATGTGTTCCTTTTAATTCCTTGCTTTTTAAAATCATGGATTAATCTTACTTCCTTTTTAACTTAAGTCCCTAAATTCCAATTTGTAAGCAATTATGAAATAATTTAATCAAATAAAAATACAATGAACATGAACGTTTTCATTCCACTAAACTTGGCACGTTCAAATCGGAAGTTTTAATGCTGATCGGTTCTACGAACACGATCCTAAATTTAAAATGATTAAATGAGGATAATGATGGATTAGATAATTCGTACTTTGTCCTTCTTCCTGTTTGTATGATCATCATCATCATTTCGAGTAGGTGTCACGGTCAATCGACCATGCACACCCTGGTGTCAGAGTTGTTCGGAACCGCCTCTCGGCCTCTGACGTGGTTCCTTTAACGACTACCAGATGGCAGCCGGGACCACCAGCTTAACGACGAGTTTGTATGATAGTATCAGTTTGTCTTCAAATTTATTTTAGTGACAAGCTTGTATTAAGAACGTATTCATGCAATAAAGTCATTTCAAAGATAATTCAGATTTGTGTTTAACACAATGGGTGTAACTTGTTAAATTTAAAAGTACTTATACTACTTTTGGACTTCATAATCAGAACATCATATGGACTTCATAATATTTGTATAAAAATACTTTTTCCTCTGTGATTCTTACTAAAATCTTCTGAATATTTAAATATTATCTGAATATCCTTACTATCCTTACTAATCCTAATCCTAACTAATATTATAAATGCGAAAGTGAGTTTGTTTGTTTGTTTATTTGTTTGTTTGTTTGTTTGCTACGCTTTCACGCCGTAAGTACTGAACCGATCATCATGAAATTTTGCATACAAGTTCTCTGGAGTACGGAGAAGGACATAGGCTACCTTTTATCCCGGGAAAAAGTACTATTCCCGAGGGATCGACATTAATGCGGGCGGAGCCGCGGGCGAAAGCTAGTAATATTATAAATGCGAAAGTGAGTTTGTTTGTTTGTTTGTTTGTTACGCTCTCACGCCTTATCTACTAAAACCATCGTCATGGAATTTTGCATACCCTTTGTCCACAAAGTAGAACATAGTTTATCTCTAGGGAAGTCAATACTGTTCCCGTGGGATTAACACTGACGCGGGCGAAGCTCTGAATGAAAGCTAGTTGGTATATAAGTTTGCACAAAAACACACCACCACTTATCCAAAGTAAAAGCTCGCTAACCAAAACTAAAACTCGGTACGTTTACGATGTGATTAAAGCTCGAGTGTAAAATGGATTCAAGTAACGAAATATTGACACGTGTAAAAAGTTCATCCATTCGAAACGTTTATGTATAGAATCTCGCCAATTTGCTTAATTGAATTAGCTTGTCGTAAAACGGTTCCGGCGATAAAAAGATTGGGATTACCTTATCCAATTATTAAATTGCGGTCAAATATTTGGTCATTATAGCCATCAGTTGGCATAGGGATCGAGTAATTTGCAATAAAGTAGCGACTTAAGAACGTCTTCTGTGGGGATTGTGTTTTTTGTTTCAAGATTGACAAAACAAACTCACTTTCGCATTTATAATATTTGTTAGGATTAGGATAAAGCAAAATATTTTTTGCTTTGGGCATGCTTACATCAGAAACAAACAATTATTATTTTTCTCGAAGAACAAATACCAAAATCCTTTAACAATTTACGTATTGCAATAGTATAAAGTAGTCGGTACTTCATGACTAGTTCTGACAAACGTGGCAATAATTTCGAAAAAAGAACAGTGGTAGAGATTTATGAAGTCCAGGCTCTAGTCTTCATTTTCATATCAAATTACATCTACTCTGTCATTAACCGTAATCCTTTCTGCACTTACTTCTTCCTACACAATGGCTTCGAAAGCATTCCAGTTCTGCAATATTAGATAGAGAGTAGTATAATTGAAATCTCTACGAAGTATTACTTTATGAATTCTCATGTAACGACTACAGAGAAACTAATTTCATGCCGCGCACAGTTTAGTCGGAGTTAACAAGAGATATTAATTACCCTTTGAGATGTATATAGTTTAGTTGTTGGATTGTTGTGTAGTTGCGGTTCCTTTACTCTAAAGTTTACAGTCTTCTTAAAAACTTATGTATCTACTAACTGTTAAGTCTGCTTATTTATTAATCACCCGCGGCTCCGCCCGTGTCAATTTCGATCCCTCGGTAATAGTACTTTTACCTGGGTTCAATTGTACCCTATGTCTTTCTCCGCGCCCCAGACAACTGATATGCAAAATTTCATGACGATCGGTTCAGTAGATAGGGCGTGAAGGTGGCGTTATATGTATACTAGCTTTCGCCTGCAGCTCGGCTCGCGTTAGTGTCGATTCCTTGGGAGCCGTAACCTGGGATGATAGGATCTCTAGGTCCTTCTCCGCATCCCAGACTATCAGTTATATGCAAATTTCATGACGATCGGTTCAGTAGATACGTGAAGGCATCACAGGCAAACAAAAATAATATTATAAATATCAAATTTATAATATTAGTTAAGACTAGCTTTATGACAAGGAATCAGCACGAACAAAAAAAAATATTTTTGATGTTTCGTACCTAGTGGCTAAAGTATATATTTTTAAACTGCCTTGCATAAGTTATAACCACAGATGACGGCCAAGTTCTAGCTAGTAAAGCCGCCCTTGCTGTTTTCTACGTTTTGTTACACCATCCAAATGTAACCTACGCCAACACGTAACACCATAAATGTACACTTAAAGTTGTAAATTGTGGTGTGAATTTAATATGTACGGGATATTATGATCATGGTTATGCTTTTTATTTTATTTTACATGTATGTACTAGCTTTTACCTGCAGCGCCGGTCGCGTTAGTGTCGATTCCTTGGGAGCCGTAATCTGGGATGAAAGGGTCTCTATGTCCTTCTCTGTCTCCCAGACAACGTGTATGCAAAATTTCATGATCATCGATCATTGGTTCAGCAGTTAAGGAATAAAAGCTTGACAACATTCTCACTTTTGCATTTATAATATTAGTTAGTATTACGATAGCAGATATATTTCTCAAAAAAAATACAGGATAACACTAGTGAAACAAATTATCGTCAAATTTTTAAAACACATACACCCAGCTTGTTGGGTATTTACATACATTCATGTTATCACGTCTTTATCCCTTACGGGGTAGACAGAACCTAAAGTCATAAGAATGAAAGGCCACGTTTAACGTGTTGGTGGGCCTTAAGGTAGAAAATGGGCATTTATGTAATATGAAATTATTCTTAAATAATGTGACTACGCTAGTCACAAGTCTCCAAGAACTTCAGATATAAGTATGTTGTGAAGTAGCAGTTTTATAAACGTACAGGTTTGGGAAGCGTTTCGTAGAGCGAGCGTAGAGGCTACGCTGCGCGCAGGTGTAGGGTCTCTATGCTTGCTCAGCCATGAAATTTCCGAGAATGTGCTGGTACTGGATGCTGGCGCTGGAGAATTATTGAGAAAATCTCGAGGATAATTGTGAATTTCCCGCAAATTTTCAGGAGAAGGCATTCAAGGAATACAATTTATGAGAACAGAGAACTTCTCTTCGGCACATCGCTAGCCATAATAGACATTTAGCGCGACGTTATTTTGCACAGCTCCATCTATTTTCGTCACGTCATTCGCAGAAATAAGTTTCGAATGAGTTTGTACCTTTATACATTCAGCAATAATAATAGCGACCTCCTTCAAAATATTTCCAAACCTTCCATATTATCCCGTGATATTAGCTATAAATTCTGACGTACTCTTCTGCGACCGTTGAATATTATCATTCACAAATATGTTGTGTTAGTACTTAGTACTATCAGTACCTTTAATTCACGCACCTTTTCTTTCATCAAATAAAACTATTAATATAACTAATAAGATCGAGGATAATGCCACATCATGGTATCACCGACCTGATATGGCACCTGATGAGGGAACTCGTTAACGGCAAACTGCATGACGACGGCATACTTATGTCAGTTCGTTAGTAAGGGGGCGTCCATCTGTCTGGGACTTTGGTTGGTAAGGGTCGCACTAATTTGATCTGATTCTCATACGAGTAGGTTCAATTTTACATACTTTTTGCTAAAAAAAAATACGAGATATTTGCCAAAACTTAGCTTTTTTTGTAGTTAAATAGAAGAATTTTAGACTTTTAGTATTTAATCTATAGCCTATAATCATCACGTATAACGTAGAATTCGAATGGTAAAAGAATATTTTTAAATTGGGCTAGTAGTATCAGAGCCTATTCAATGCAAACAAACAATCAAATCTTTCCTCATTATAATATTAGTATACTTAGATGTAGATTGCGGCTTATGAGACATCACACAAACATACAGACGTGCTGACCATGCGAAGTTATTGCGAAGGAGCCACGTTGTCGAGTAGTCACGCGATATTACTATCAAACTAATAATCTGATTTATTCTTCTTTCCTAGTTAAACCGCGGCATTGCTGTAACATTTCAATTTTCTTTATAAATCTTGTGATGATTATGCAACGTTTTTTTACATAGTCTTTGCCACCTAGTTCCATTTACTGTTAATTGCAACTTGCACAATTTAATAAAGTAACCTTGCTTTCTCCGAAAGAAAAGAAGAAGCAAGTATGCTGTTTAACACTTCTACATCTACGGGGTTTACAGTTTCCTTAAACATAAAGTTTTGTCTTTTGTATTAATTTCTGACATACTCCAACAGAACGTGATATTCAACTTTAACCTTTCACACTCATTCAATTAGGTGTTTCGACGATGTCCATCAAAAAAGCGAAGCTATTCAGTGGAATAAATTTGGAACGAATCCTTAGGGCAGTACATGTTTCTGGAGAACTCATATCAGCCCCCGCGAACCATGGACATCGCGAAAGACTGGGCTGAAAAGTTCTGAATCATATTCCTTTAGATTGAGATCTTACACCAAAAAAATCCTTTCAGATTTCTATGCATCTTTTTTTTTTAAAACATCGACTTAATATTGTGAAAAATAATGGCTAGGGCTTACATCTGAAGAGGCTTGCTTTGCATATGCATCGACCTCTTCGTTACAACGTATTTACTACGCGCTGCCTAGCTGATTGCAACCCTCCTTGAAAAAAATTAATGAAGTACTTGAAAGGGATCACATATTTATACTTTTCGACCTCTTTTTTTAGCAAATAACTGGGCAATCAACAATTCTTTTTTTTAACAAGACATATGTATTACATGGTTTTTAATTGCTTTCATTTAATTTTACCTTCGATGATCGAAGAATTTTACCCACATTTTTAAAAGTGATTGAGGTTTTTTTTTAATTGGAATAGAATGTACAAACCCACCCTGTGTGAAAGACTAGCAAGTGAACTAATGTACCACGGAGAACGTCGCTGAAAAATCATTGGTATTGAGAATTAAAAATTGTTTGTCTGAAATTTTAACCGGCAACTGTTTAGAGATAAAATATAGCGTACTTATGATACTTCCCAATACCTCGGGTAGGTATTGGAAAATAACGCCAGCACATCTTGATTTGACAAAGAATAAAACGCCCTGTTATCTATAATATCCTAGGTTTAGAATAGATTTATTTGAACGTCTAAACATAATATGAAGAGATAACTAAAATCACAAGATGCTAGAAAGGTTTAAAACTTTCAAGTTTTCTTTTTAGAATCACTAGAGTACAAATTTGCTGAAGCGCTGTCAGCTTCTATTTTTGGGCGAACTAAATATTGAAAGGCAAAGTATAAAAGCGTCCCGAGCATAACTTGACATATTAAATCTGTACAAGAGGTGCTCGACCAAAATTGGGTGGAAGCGACGAGATTTTGAATATGTTATGAGGCGATTGTTGTTGTGCGTGTAAGTGGCCAAAGTGGTTTCAAATTTTTCAAACTGCCAAATGGCCATGGACCTAAGAATAATATGGACCGGGCGTGAGGAACGTCAAAGTGAAGCAAACTTTGGTTACATGTGTGCAGTATAGGGTGACCATTGTCATCAAAAATTACCCAATAATTAAGAGTAAATAAATTGTGAGTGGTACTGATGCCTAGTAGCGCTAATATTATTTATATTTTTTTTACAAAACGTAACATCTATATCAGAGAAGTATTATGAATTTAGACATGATCCAGAAGGGCAACTGTGATTCAATCTCATCTTTGAGCGACCTTAGATGTTTTGGGGAACTTGATAAAAGGAATAAAAGAACGAAATTATAGATAACATTTTTATTTTACTGTGTTTTAAGTTAATAAATAACAATACATATAATTTTACTTGCAGAAAAACAAACCCTCGAGGCCTTATATTGATGGTAAATTTTAAAATTACTTTTTTTATAATTTTGCAGATTTATAGATTCATCCGTCTATAGATTATTAGTGTCATCAATAAATCAACAATATTAAATTCAGAAATTGTTCAAAGTTAAAATCTTTTATTCTGACGTCGGCAAATGATAATAAAATACTTTCACATTTACATATAAGTATAAAATATAAACATTGAATATCTCTATCTATAAAAAAAACCGCATCAAAGTCCTTTGCGTAGTTTTAAAAATCTAAGCATACATAGGGACAGACAGACACAGCGGGAAGCGACTTTGTTTTATACTATGATCCCGAAATTGACGCCACTTGTGTGATCTACACGCCAAAATACCTCGAAAATATCACCCCTGTTTTGCATCCCATAGGTGTTGTTTGTGATGAACCCAAAAATAACTCAAAAGCGACACATAAGTCATATTTTCAAAAAAAATAGTGAGTCATTTTGAATCCCAACACAAAATTGACGTCAGTTTTACCCCGAAATACTCCGAAAACGTCACCCAAGTCGAATTTCCATAAATAATGGTGATGGCCATCTTGAAAACTGAAAATGACTTAATTTTTGTTGAAATCCCAAAAAATTCCAAAACGCCAATAAAGTTGACTTTAAATGAAAGGTAATGTCAGCCATCTTGGATTCCAAAATCATCTCACTTCATACATTTATCATCAACACATACATCGATTTTCCAAATTTAGTTTATAAATGATGGAGTTATGACGTAAAAATATGCAAAATGAAATACAACTGGAACTGCTCCTTTTTTTGAAGTCGAGTAAAAGTATTAATAAGAAACATACCTTTTCTGGGCACGCGAACTTAATCAACCGGCGATATGCTCCTTTTGTCATATAAAAATTGCTATTTTTAAAATGTTAGGAACAAACAAATGAATAATTTGATGGTACCCATGATGCATCCTTTCTATTTCTTCTAATAATATCGATCCATTATTTTTTTACATAAGCATCACGAATGGGGAACCTTAAAAATATAAACAAAATAAAATTTTATATTAAAAATAAAGAACAGGAATCTTGAAATCATATTCTGGCAACACCGACAGTCCGACTTAGCGCTGCGCTGTCACCGGGTCATTGACTTTTGCGGCGCAAAGAAAATTACAAAATCATATTAGTTTAATTTAAAATTGTAGTTGAAACGTGTGTTTAGGTTACCAACCAATTCGTACATACGAGTAACTGTGGTGTTGTGTGTGTAAATAGTATAATTAAACCAAGAAAATATGCGATTGAGTAAAATACTTACATAGTCTCGAAAACAACAAGAAGTTTGTACTTACCTATGATACGTGATACCGTCGGACTTTTTGTGTAGTTTACTATAATTTTTACACTCTTTTACCACACAGCTCGGCATTATTTTATGTTTTTATGCTTATTTTCAACGAGTTTCAAAAGGCACACCAACTTCGCGGTAAGTACAAGTTTGACATATCGTGAGTTTGACATTTCAACCGGGGAAAACCTGCATCCATTTGAGTGCCGATGTGTGCGTGAGTTTCGTGTCACGACACGTCTGCATACATTGTGATTTGCTTCACTGCCACATTCTCAAGGTCCTATCCTGATTATTCTTAGATCCATACTAAAGGCACCTGACAAAGCTTAACGACTCCCTTCTTAGGATGACACCCAGGACCAACAGCTTAACATGCCTTTCGAAGTACAGAGGAGCTCGAGATACTTTTATGCTATCTGCAGTCACCCATCCCACTGGTGGCTAAAGCTGCGATAACTAGAATACACAATTCATCTTAAATGAAAGCTTTTGCTAACAATCTTGTATAGGTGGGGTCTGAGTGGATAAATGGGCTCGCAACGCGAACATGGATCTAAGAATAATCAGGATAGGGCCTTGAGAATGTGGCAGTGAAGCAAATCACAATGTATGCAGACGTGTCGTGACACGAAACTCACGCACACATCGGCACTCAAATGGATGCAGGTTTTCCCCGGTCGAAAATTCAAACTCAGAAATGTCAAACTTGTACTTACCCCGAAGTTGGTGTGCCTTTTGAAACTCGTTGAAAATAAGCATAAAAACATAAAATAATACCGAGCTGTGTGGTAAAAGAGTGCAAAAATTATAGTAAACTACACAAAAAGTCCGACGGTATCATAGGTAAGTACAAACTTCTTGTTGTTTTCGAGACTATGTAAGTATTTCACTCAATCGCATATTTTCTTGGTTTAATTATACTATTTACACACACAACACCACAGTTACTCGTATGTACGAATTGGTTGGTTCGTACGCACACGTTTCAAGTACAATTTTAAATTAAACTAATATGATTTTGTAATTTTCTTTGCGCCGCAAAAGTTAATGACCCGGTGACAGCGCAGCGCTAAGTTGGACTGTCGGTGTTGCCAAAATATGATTTCAAGATTCCAGTTCTTTGTTTTTAATATAAAATTTTATATTGTTTATTTTTTTTAAGGTTCCCCATTCGTGATGCTTATGTAAAAAAAAATGGATCGATATTATTAGAAGAAATAGAAAGGATGCATCATGGGTACCATCAAATTATTCATTTGTTTGTTCCGAACATTTTAAAAATAGCAATTTTTATATGACAAAAGGAGCATATCGCCGGTTGATTAAGTTCGCGTGCCCAGAAAAGGTATGTTTCTTATTAATATTCTTACTCGACTTCAAAAAATGGAGCAGTTCCAGTTGTATTTCATTTTGCATATTTTTACGTCATAACTCCATCATTTATGAAATAAATTTGGAAAATCGATGTATGTGTTGATGAAATGTATGAAGTGAGATGATTTTGAAATCCAAGATGGCTGACATTACTTTTCATTTAAAGTCAACTTTAGTGGCCTTTTTGGAATTTTTTGGGATATCAACAAAAATGAAGTCATTTTCAGTTTTCAAGATGGCCATCACCATTATTTATGGAAATTCGACTTGGGTGACGTTTTCGGAGTATTTCGGGGTAAAACTGACGTCAATTTTGTGTTGGGATTCAAGACGACTGTCATAATTTTTTGAAAATATGACTTTTGTGTCGCTTTTGCATTAGTTTTGGGTGCATCACAAACAACACCTATGGGATGCAAAACAGGGGTGATATTTTCGAGGTATTTTGGCGTGTAGATCACACAAAAGTGGCGTCAATTTCGGGATCATAGTATAAAACAAAGTCGCTTCCCGCTGTGTCCGTCTGTCCCTATGTATGCTTAGATTTTTAAAACTACGCAAAGGACTATGATGCGGTTTTTTTTTTATAGATAGAGATATTCAATGTTTATGTTTTATACTTATATGTAAATGTGAAAGTATTTTATTCTCATTTGTCGTCGTCAGAATAAAAGATTTTAACTTTGAACAATTTCTGAATTTGATATTGTTGATTTATTGATGACACTAATAATCTATAGAACTACTGAAACTATAAATCTGCAAAATTATAAAAAAAAGAAATTTTAAAATTTACCACCAATATAAGGCCTCGAGGGTTTGTTTTTCTGTAAGTAAAATTATATGTATTGTTATTTATTAACTTAAAACACAGTAAAATAAAAATGTTATTTATAATTTCGTTCTTTTATTCCTTGTATCGAGTTCCCGAAAACGTCTAAGGTCGCTCAAAGATGAGATTGATTCACAGTTGCCCTTCTGGATCATTATGTCTAAATTCATAATACTTCTCTGATACAGATGTTACGTTTTGTAAAAAAAATATAAATAATATTAGTGCTACTGGGCATTAGTACCACTCACAATTTATTTACTCTAATTATTGGGTAATTTTTGATGACAATGGTCACCCTATACTGCACACATGTAACCAAAGTTTGCTTCACTTTGACGTTCCTCACGCCTGGTCCATATTATTCTTAGGTCCATGAACGCGAATGATACTTCAACGTAACGTGTGCGTTCTCATATGTACACAATACGAATGACTGAGTTACAAGGTACAACGAGTTATTTAATTAATTTGTATTTTAAGCAACCATACACCTGCTCTTGTGATGACATTTCTGTACGCTCAGGTGTCGTAAATTAATGTTTTAATGAAAATGAATATAGGAATATACAGCATAAATTTGAACCTCTGAACTATATAGAAATCCTGGAATCAAAATCACTAAGAGAATACAGAATTGCAAGAAAAAAAGTAAAAATAGATATTTTTTTTCTACTTTTACTTTTTTTTCTTAACCGTCATAGAATTTCGTCCAGCTGATCGAAGATTTTGTATGGGAAGCCTAATTTTTATTTCCAATTTTATATTTCATTAGGGATTCTGATTACAAAATTTGATATAGTTCAGAGGTACAAAATCACGCGGTATGTATGTATGTATCTATATTAATATATTTTATATAATATGTGTTTTTTGAGTGCGCATGTTATTTATTATTAACTAGCTGACCCGGCGCACCGTCTCTTTTTTTGAACAGTCGGGCAAAAAGTAGCCTATATGTTAAACCAGGGTGGTAGCTACCTATAAGGAGGTATGCAAATTTCGTCCAAGTCTGTGATATCACAGTTCATGATATATAGTCTGGTGATAGACGGACAGCGGAGTTATATGAATAGGGTCCCGTTTTTACCCTTTTAGTACGGAACCCTAAAAATGTTTGGGATAGGCGAAAAATATAAGCAAAAAGAAATACACTTCGTTTAATTGGTGTAGGTAGTTTTAAACCACCCCCGTAGTTACGTATAAACGACCTTTGCAAAGTCGTTATTACGAACAATAGACAACAATTTCGAAATGTCATTTACACGTTGAAAGCCCGCGCAAATTTAATCATTTGCGTTTGTAAATGACAGAGTTTGTGGGACGTACAGACGTACGGTTTTTAGTTGTGACGAATATTATATAAGCACGTGCGTCATTGCAGTTTGAGACCACATGTCGTGTTTCATGCCGCGAGGGCCATAAAACAGAAATAAAGTGTGTTTTATTGCTTCCAACGGAATTCTAATTACCATTGGTATATAATGTTTTATTAATAAATTAATCTTATTATTTATTCATTTATTCATCGCTAATTATACACATTATCAATGTGAATCGTTGAAAAATATAGATAGCAATTAAACTAAAAAAAAAATGTTCTGTTTTTCATTCATATCAACAGATTTTTACGATTTTTTCATAACAATTTAATTGACAACATGAAGGTTTTTAGATCAAACTCATTTTATTTAATTATAAAGATATCTAAGCAAAAATTTGCCGTCTTTAGCGTTCTACAGATTATTTTAAAACATAAGTATAGATTTGTAATGGAAGAAATCATGATTGTGTGTGCGTATGTTTGTGTACCACGTGTAACATAATGGGGGTGATCAGCGTGCCATCAGCATTAACTACTTTCTCCAGGGGACCATACACGAAAAAAACTTTCCATAGATAATCGATCAGCCTTATTGCTCATTAAAGACGGGAGGTCGATTTTTTTATTTCGATGTATGGCCCATGGGCTATCCTTTCTCCATACATTGAATTAAATATCGAAATAGAAACCCCTTATGCCCCTGATCATGCTTTGTTACCCAATTTTGTTACGCATTGTACGTATTTATAGAATTCATACAAAACACGAAATTCATGAAATCTGTATGTACTTACTGGCACGAAAACATTATTTGTAGACAATACAAAATTAATCAAAGTTGTCTTCCAATAAATTATTTGCGTTCATTTGTTTTGTTTCCCTTACACACATAATCCGAGAATACTCGCCGTCTCTACCCTCTGCTTGTTGTTCGAAATTGTACCTAAGCTGGGCATTGTATGAAAGTACGACCTTCAGCGATCTCTCTTGCGTTCAGCCAGTTATTTCAGTTTCAAGGTACCTTTTGTTTATAAAACAGAATAGAACATGATGTTTATGAAGTAATATTTTAATCTCATAACGACGCGCGGGTAATAAACTATGCTATTAATATGTTACTAGCTTAATTTCTCGTGTGTTGGTAAAATTAATTGATGCTGCCAAAACGTATGTAAATGTTTTGCAATTACGATGAAGTCATGTTATGTTGATATTCCAATATTACCTAGTTTAATTACGATATTGAAGATAAAAATATAATATATTAGGTACTAGCAGTGACAAATCTATATCGGTGGTTTAAGATTTTATTATGAAAAATATTCCTGAATATGACATTTAAATAAAGTAATCATGTCTTTGTCACGGGTTAGACATAGTCCAGGGTAATTTTAAGACCTAAGGGCTAACATGCTGATAACGGCGAGGATAAGAGAATGAAAATGGTGATGGGTAGTCGCATCACCTATTGTGATGTTTCCTCAGATTTTCACTCATTATCTCGACCAGTTTTAACGATCTCGACAGTTTATTATAACTCAAGTGTGAGATAGAAGGCTTGACTCCTACGTCCATAGTGTTAAACTGTAATACCATGCAACGTGGTCATATAAGATCCTATAAACATGTAATTATTTAGATAGCGTCACTATAATCGTAAATTTGGTTAGTTAAAATTACTACCCATCGGTTTGGTTTACGATTACGAGGTACATCGTATACAGTCAGCAACACATGTTTAGCGGTAAATTGTACAATTATAATAAACTTTCAGTTCGCCGCGAACATTTATTTGAATCTACACATCATTGCTTACGAGTATTAGGTACATATAAAGTTAATTAAATAATATTAAGTTAAATAAATAAAAAAAATAGTAAGCAGTGTTATGTCTTTTCCGCGATGCACGGATAGACACCAGTCCAAATTCGGGGATTGGACGAACCCGTTAACCTAACTTAAAATTAATATCATATTATCTATCTATATCTTTTATTGTGGTATCACGATAGGTCTTATAAGACCTATCGTGAAACCACTCGATACAGGCTATAATTTACGCGGACAAAATTGCGTGATAACAGCTATTATACCATAAACTACTGAATACATACTTTAATACGAACGAATCAAACAAAATTTTACTAATATTATACCATACGTTTCAAATTTCATCTTATTTGGAGCAGCAGCGGTTTGAGAGTTATCGGGAACATATGTAGCTACACACATATAAAAAATCACTCCAACTCAACTTCTGTTTCGTTTGCACATCAATTACCTTATTTTAAAAATATGTTTAGGATTTCTACGAAATACTATGAAGAAATAATCAAAATATCCACTCGATTCTTTGTAAACTTTTACCAGTTGAAGATGTCAGTAAGGACTTATACAATACTTAAGAAGTATGAAATCATAAATATGTAATTAGCATGTGTTTTATTTTTGTAATCAAAAAAAGTAAAAATAAAAAAAAAAATTTTTTGAAAACTCCTGGGACACATTTTTTTAATCCCTTGCTTATAAATGGTAGATTGTGACGCAGGGACCTAACATTATACTTTTTGGTGAGGGTAAAATTTTGAGTCCAGAGCGGAACGAAGGAGTGTAGCATAGAATCCCGAATCGTAGCGAGGGATTCAGAGTATGCTTGTAAGATTATGAGGTTGATGTGGACTGTGGATTTTGAGGTCGGCTGAAATTATACACCAGGTTCCACGCAACACGTTTATTGGCCATGAGATGCGGCACCAAAGAGAAATTTACAAAAGTTTTTGACAATGACATTAAAGACACAGTTGCCATACTTAAAAATACTAAAATCCTTGCCATATTCACGAATGAAATAAAAATATTTAATTATTTAGTGTTGGGATTCCAACAATGCTACCCAAAGTAAAAGTATTACGTACGTTAGGTCCGAGTAGACAAATTCTGCTTTTCATCTCCCTCTATGATAAAAACTGTGTGTTAAGTCCGTGGTTTAGTCCCGAAGGAATACCACGGGACAAAAATATTTTGATTTGTGAATTAAAAAAAAAAATTGTGTCCACCCCGGAATATAAATGTATTTCACACCCTGTATGGGGTTATTTATATTCCGGAGGGACGCAACGCAACAAAGACGGTCAACCGTTCTACGTTTCTTGAAAAGATGAGATTAAAAACGTATTTTAGACCCTGTTTTTGGATCAATCATTTTTTGTTTTAGGTGTACATGTGATGAAAAATATTATTAGGACTGTACCTTGTCATTTACTTACAACACTGATCGTAACGTAGATGACAAACTTGATTGTCAGTTTGGCCATCCCCAGCTAAATGAATAACGGTGACAGTTAGGGTTAACTGGCAATCTCGATAGGATTAGTGGTAGGAATTTACATAGCGCCGTGCGGGACTATTCTTAAAATATTCACTTGATTTTCTTTCGTTGCAGGAAATTTCCACGGTGTCCAAGTACATCGACATGCCACCTAAGTAAGATATATTTATGAGTACGTATGTAGCCTGCATTGTATTTTGTGGCAATGTCGAATCACATTCGCATTTTATTCACAAGTGTGATCGTCTTCGATGTCATTAGCTTATTGTTCTATTCTTAAGCGTTTTTTTTTACTTCGGCTTTGGCTTTGATGACATTTTGTATACATGACAAAAATAGCTAAAAATTACGTACTTACGTCATTATAATCCCTAATTGAGTCCATTAAAATTGGATCAGGCCATTTGATGACCACATATTGCCGCGGGTGAGTACGCACTAATATTATGTAGCTTAGTTTATTATTTTTACTAATAACCGTCGCTTTTCGAATTGACTTGAAACAGAATGACATTATATATTCAATAAAAGCTTTAAATTTCCGATAAAATTAATTAAAAATGCATAATTTTTGAATAGACTAAATGAGGTCTTAGCATGGCATATGCGGAATTTAGAAATGTCCCCATAAGTGTCAAAATATTTTTAGCCTAAATATTTATTACTAGCTTTCGCCCGCGGCTCCGCCCGCGTCAAAGTCGATCCCTCGGGAATAGTACTTTTCCCCGGGATAAAAGGTAGCCTATGGCCTTCTCCGTACTCCAGAGAACTCGTATGCAAAATTTCATGATAATCGGTTCAGTAGTTACGGCGTGAAAGCGTAACAAACAAACAAACAAACAAACAAAAATACTCACTTTCGCATTTATAATATTAGTAAGGATAAGGATAAGGATACTTGCGTATAATTTATGTTATGAACATTTTGCTACCTTTCATCTAACGATCACCTCTGTCCTTTCATAACTGTGGACGTGCGTCAGGAAATCATCGATACTCAAAATATGTAAAGACATCATGGCTTTTGAATCTGTTTAGGGTTAATGTAGATTAGTATATTTCGTGTCTGTGGCCATTAGACTTCTTGAAACTTTTATCATTCCGCATTTGGCCTTTACCTCAATTTTGTTAAAAATGTCTGGGGCAAATGAAGAATGGGGTGCCGCATGGTAGGAAGCTAATGAGATTTATTAGTGCTATTTATCGTCCAAAAGTAATACGTTATTTCAATTAAGGGTTCCGTACCGTTATCTATAAAAACGACAAAAGAAATCATGTCTGGTGTATGGGAGCCCCCTTAAATATTTATTTTATTCCCTCTGTCCCTATTTATACCAACAATCTTATATCAAAGGCCAAATTATTAGCTATGAACATCTGACGGCAGAACTTCGTGGACGAATATTTATTTCAGCACTACTAGTAATAATTTTCAGACGCGTAATACACATAAATCTTTTGTGTCGGTGCCATTAACGGATTTAATATATAAACTTCGTGCTATTTATGAGCTCGTTTGGTGAATTGTTACTACAAAATAGTATTGTAACTACTTTAAATCAGGAAGTTTGTGGAAGTAGTGAATGATTGCTGGCGGTTGTGCCGTTGTGCCAGGCGGTGCACGGTGCAGGCTTATTGTCTGCCTGTCACTGCATCATACTGTATGGCGTGGAATCACGCGTTTTAAAACTTTAAAAAGGTATTTTAAAAGGAAAAAAAAGAATATTATGGAATCAAATGAATAATATGGAATTTCTTCCATGCTGGTCTGGGAGAAAAGAAAAAACATAGAATGTGCCAACTGCTTCTCTTTCCGCTCAGACCGTAACAGCCGGTCAAGGGAATGGGCGAAAATCTAAAGAATCATGACACTAGGCGATGCGTTTAGCAGCCTATCACTATTTTGATTCCGTTTCCCATCTTTACTTACTAAACGTGGCGTTTCGGTCTTATGACCTTAGGCTCTGTCTGCCCCGTAAGGGATAAAGACGTGATAATATATATGTATATGGAATAATTAATATAAATTGTCATAGTTAGATAACATTGACCAGAAATTATATACATATAAAGAGTAGGAGTGTCATCAATCAAAATGTATGAAAGATAAGATTTATTCCACTATTTTGTTGTTGGTGCTTTTCTAAAACTTGCGCGTAGTACTATGAACATAAATCTGTCCTTATCCGATAAATGATTTTTCTTTTGCTTTCGTTAGGCACCAAGTCTAAAATTGAAAATTGCAGTAGTAAGAATTCTGGAATGTCATCTTAAATAAAATATTTAACCTTTTTAGGTAAATGGTAAAACTGGTAAACATTTTTGTGAAAATGCTGAAATATATTTGAAAGTCGACTTTTATGTTTAATATTTGAACCAGGAATTGCTGCGTCTCTGCTTGCTTCAAATTTATGATGCCTTTCCTCCGAGGTTCCGTCGCTGCGTCCACGACTTCCGCATTACCGCTTTTCGAAAAGATGTTAGATACGGTCGAACGTAACTAGGTCCGTTCGGTCGGATTTCTTAAAATGATGAAATATATGTTAAAATTGTGTCTAGCCTGTTTCTGAAAATTTTGCCTAATTTTTCTATAGAACTTCTCGTAGTTCGAGCGTTTTCCCGAGTATATTCCTCAGTTGCGTCCGAGCCCAGGGTCCGCATTTATGTTAGCATTCCTGTGAAAAGCTGTTATTGGCTGTATAACTGACTATAATTGTTGTATAATTTTCTATGTAAAAGCTATTGATTTTCTAGTAAATAAATAAAACAGTTAAATGATTTACAACATTCTAAGATAAAGCTTAGTGCGATTGAACGGTATGACTTTCAAAAAACATAAATGAAATAATAAAGAAAATTCAATCTGTTGTACGACCAAATTTCTATGTATATATTTATAATCTGTAAACTGTCAATATCATGAATCAAGCTTTTTTCATGTGTCCTAATGTGTTACTTAAACCTTTTTACATTTTCGCTTGTATTTTACACGACTATCAAAAAAAGCGAGTGTTGTTTAAAGAGTTCACGTAAGTATGTAAATATGTAAGTTAGTATCTATGTGTGTGAGTTTCTTTGTTTTACCATTAATCCTTAATGCCTGAACAGATTTGGATACTTATCTGTCTGAAATCCTTACAAAATCCTGAGTGACACATTGGCTGATTTTTTTTTGGCAAATCAAGGCGAAAAATAATACCTTTTGAAAATAAAGCAACAGAACATGTTGCGATTTGGACGAACTACGAAGAATTGTACGTAACTACGTAGGGAACAGGCAACTCGTTCACAACTTTGAAACTAATTTCCTGCGGCACAAAGCAATCGCCGGGATCGATGTGTGCTATCTCTGATAGACACGACCCGGCACGTCCCGCTGATTAATTTCTACTATCTCCGATGGAAACTTTTTTAATTCTCTCTGTCCGCTACGAATATTTTACACTGTAAACATTTATATGCATAGATTACTTGCGCGCTTGGCTCCATCATTTCAATCAACGTGGGTAGTTTGCTTGCCGAGGTTTTATTAAATTCGAGCTGTGTATATTTTGGCACACATACAAAATGTAAAATATTTTTCGAGATAAATGTTACATTTTAATGTAACCTCATGTATTTTGGGAACAGTGATTTTGTTTTTAAACATTGACGCCGATATTTTGCGTACTAGTAGTTATTAGTTCAATCAGAAATTCTCGTAGAATTTGTAAATATCCTTCTTCTTCATCTCTTCATCCCAATTTAAGTAGTGTAAGGACAGTATTTAAGTCTTTTCCATTTTTCTCTTTTTCGAACTCCCTATTTTTCTCTTTTTCGAGAATACAAATTCTTTATTGCAAAATTAAATATACAAAATAAAGGTATTATCTATACATTTATATGTAAAACAGTCAAAATATTTTGACTGTACATTTAGAATTTTTGACTGAAATGGATAGAGGGACACTTAAAAAGAATAATAGAAAGCAAAAAAAAATTTCTCGAATTTCTTGTCTGTCTGTCTGTCTGTCTGTCTGTCTGTCTGTCTGTCTGTCTGTATGTATGATCACGATTATCTCCGAAAATACTGAACCGATGAACTTCAAACTTTCACCAATTGCTTTGTTTTAACTCAGCAAAACATCTAAAGTTTGTTTCACCAAAATCGGTTCTTTAAAAAAAAAGTTATCGTCATTTGAATGAACTTAAGGCATTAGTTTGCCTGCAAATATACACGATGAATTTTTTATCGTTTTGGACCCTTAAAGGGGTGACTCAGACCATCAAAATGAACAACTTTTCCTATGGGAACAATGCTGGGAAGTCAAAAAAAAATTCGACATTCCCATACAAACTGGCCGGGCGGCGGGACTCTTTTTTATGGAAAAGACGATTTTTTTTTGTGTTCCCAGCATTTGTCCCATAGAAAAAGTTGTTCGTATTGATGACCTGAGTCACCCCTTTAAGGGTCCAAACTGTTCCTGAGGGATGGACACTAACGGCGGCGGCGTAGCCGCGGGCAAACGGCAAACCAACCTAAACTGCTGCGCCTAGAAACTTGAAATTTGGTACAGGGGTTCTTTTAATGATGTGAGTTAGCGCTAAGAAAGGATATTAAGAAATTAACTTCTAAAGGGGTAAAATTTATATGGAATTTTCTCATTTCTGGACTTAGAAGTATGAAAGTAGGTATATTAGTTCTCGATTAAAATTAAAAATATCTGTGTAGGTAAAATGGACGATATTTTCCCCTGAAGGGGTAAAATAGCGGGGTAAAGATTTTATAGGAATTTACTTATTTCTAGACTTAGAAGTATGAAAATAGGTAAATAAATTCACGATTACAATTGAAAAAGATCTGTGTAGGTCAACTGGAAAAAAATCCCCGAGAAGGGAGTTTATTTGGAAATTTTCTCATTTCTGGACTATGAAGTATAAAAATAAATAGGTATGTAAGTTCTCGATTACAATTAAAAAACATATATGTGGGTGAAATGGACAAAATTCACTCCTAAAGGGGTAAAATGGGAGGGTAAAGGTTTTATGGAAATTTTCTCATTTCTGGACTTAGAAGTATAAATAATATCCATACTTCCATACAAATACTAATATTATAAATGCGAAAGTAACTCTGTCTGTCGTTTTTTTACGCTTCAACCATTGAACTGATTTGGATGAAATTTGGTATGGAGTTGTGAGGCCCGAGGAAGGACATAGGGTATGTTTGATTCCGGCAAATTCTACTGTTCCCGAGGGATCGACACTAACGCGGGCAGAGCCGCGGGCAACAGCTAGTACAATATAAAATTGTACAAAACGCCTCATCGGTTACATACATGCAACCTTAATAATAGAAATAGAGCGAAGACTGTTGAAAAAATAATATTAATTATAAAGAGAAACAGTTTATTGTGGGTTTGTTGCTTTGTAATGGATAAGCTTATAAAAAACCGGCTAAGTATGAGTCGAACTCGCGTGTATATTTCTTCTTTCAAATATTTTTCCTGTAATATATATACATAAAAACTCATTATAACTTATTTTTTTAATAAATTTAGGAGCAGTAAATTTTCGTCTATTTTGTTTAATAACTCATAAAATGTATATCCTAAATTATAAAAAAATATTTTAAACAACAAGTCCTTTTGTTTGATACGTCCACGGAGTAAGATGTCGTAAGGTTTGGTTTGCATAACTTTTTTTTTAATATTTTGATTTGCGACCCCCGAATGAAGTACGTTAGGTACTTCATTTGGGGGTCGCAAATCAAAAGTTTCCGAAAGTAAATAAAGTTCAAAATGTATTTACTTTCGGAATATGTGTTTGCTTCACATAACTCTTAAGTGTTCCCAATTTAAACTTAATGGGAAGAGCCCGATGGCCCAGTGGTCGTGAGCATTAAAAGCGCTTGCGTATGTTAAGCAAACCTGGGCATCCCATTGTGATGGGTGACCGCAAGTGGCATAAAATACCTGTAGCTCCTCCCTGCTTTGGAAGGCACGCTAAGCCGTTGGTCCCGGCTGTAATCATTTATGACAGTCGTTTAGCTATGTCAGATACCTTTAGGCAACTTGAAAAATCTAACACCAGTGTTGGTCACTTATACGCACGACAACAAACAACAACATTTACAACTTAATTGGGCTAGAAGATTTGGAGCAAATTAACTGTGGCAGTGACAGACATACGCACGAGTGATTCTATAAGGGTCCCGTTTTGTAACTTGGTTGTACGGCGCCCTAAAAATCACCTACATAATATTAATATAGGCTATTATTTACGCGGATGAAGTCGTAGAAGTTCTCACAAGCCACAATTCTAGGTCCATATTATAAAAAGATTCATACCTCACATATTTTTAATATTTGCTCAAACTTTTAAGGCAATCAAAACTTGAAGGATGCCTTCCATTAACCTTGAATCATAAAACTTAGCACGACTAAATTTTAAGTACTTTGTGTTTATGAACAAGTATAGGAAAGAATCCAGTTTTTCCTTTAATTAATATTATCTACTTAGTTTATAGTCGAGATAAAACTAACGTCATTTGGTTGTGGTCGGGCACAGATAAAATGAATTTGAGGACTTCCTAACTGTTGTGGTCAAATTTGTGCTGCTTTGCGCACTGCCGCTGCATGCCACAATGTGTGTGATTAAATCATGATAGTAGTTCGTAATATTGTAGCTTGAATGTAACGTAATTTTGTTGTGGTTTAGTCTGTTTTAGTCGGAGTTGTGTCACACTTTGCACTGTAGCCGTAATCCAAAAAGTGTGTGGTTTAATCGAAATGATAATGATGATTGTTTTTCAATTAGTTTTTTAATTAATAAACAGAAAATAAGTTATATTCGAGTTAAAAATAGCGTTGTATGTAATGTTTGTGGTCGGAAACAGATGAAATGGGCTTGCGGACTTCCTACCTGTTGTGGTCGGACTTGCGTTGCTTTGCGTACTGCCACCGCAAGCCACAATGTTATTAATTAAATGATGATAGTTTCTTCATTAATAAAAAGAATGTAAATTAATATTCGAGTGAAAACGGATATCATTTGGTTGTGGTCAGAAACAGATGAAATGGGCTTGCGGGCTTCGTACCTGTTGTGGTCGGAGTTGCGTTGCACTGCGCGCTGCTGCCGCAAGCCACAATTATGTAGACAGTAGAAAATAAGTACATTTAGTTTCCGTTTTTTTTGATAGTTACATATAATAAACAAAGTAAAATGATGTATTAGTAGAGTATAGTATTTTTAAATAGTGGTAAAGTCTTTGAGTTCACTATTTGTAAATTGTGAGTGAACTAAAGTGTATTTACATCTTCAAAGGATCCACAAATACATACAGAATGGCAGGTGCAAACAGGTTAAGTTACTGATAGGTACCATTTTACATACGAAAATATGACCTCAATATTGAAGGAAAGTACGCTCTTACTTGTTATTTTAATTTATTTACACGTAAAACATTCGCAAAATGTTTGTTGTGACTCCCCGACTTTTCATCGGCAGTTTTCCTTCAAATAATTCCTGAGAAAGCTTAAAATAATAACAAAATGACTTAATTACTTAAATTGTTTTTCAATCTTTACAGAAATAAATCTGGTGTAAATCTTGACTCTTATTACGCCGTGACTTAAGGGTGAAATTTTCCCTTAATTGAACATAAAGGACGACGCGGAAGCTCGCTTTACATATAATGTACGCTGTAGTTTAAGTTCATAATTGTGCATGAATACATAATGGTGGATTAGTCAGGCTTACGCGCCAATGTTTTGCCAAGTTTGTTATGTGGCTGAATGTCTTTTGCAATAGCGCCGAGAGTGCATATGAAATTTTATAGTTTCTGCACCTTATAAATATAACAAATTTATTTCTGAGTGGTTTTGTTACCAAAATGGCTTCCTAAAGCCTTTAGCTTTAAAAATCGAACGGAGAAACTTTTTTGCAACTGAAGTTATGCGATTTTTAGACTACAAAGCCTTCTCTGTTCTTCTGTCATAGGGCTGTATGTTTAGAAAAAATAATTAGAAAAGTAAAACAATATTCATTTTTTATAGAATATTTATGTGGTACATTTTTAGGTGGTACATTATTAACCTTCTGATGTGACTGCGACTTGGCCAGTTTTATTTAATGTGCAAATATAAAATAAAACATAGGTACTACATATAACTGGGTGCTTTGTCTTTTCCGAAAATCTTGTTGCCAGCCATTACAAAGTAGTTCGTTAAAGCGTAGTGTTTAAGCTACGTCGGACGCTGCGAACACTGCCAAGAGTCGCAAGTAGCTTACAGCTTATGAGAGCTCTTTGTATGTCTGGGGCGTCATTATGAACTTCTTCATAGAATTAAAGGTCTATGTCGTTTTGAGTTAAAAGTAGTACCTACTTTTAATAATGTTTTGTGCAGTTTAAGTTTAATGTCTTTTAGTGCGAGTTGAGTGATTAAGAAGCTGAAGTACTTAACACAAAGACTAGTTTATTTTGGCCTTTAAGCAAAGACAGTAAAAATTGTCTTTTTCATGTAAAAGATGGAATACAAAACAACAAATGCACACATTTCGGCTTTTACAATATTAGTGTCAAAAATGAGATCTATACATAAAGACAAAGATATTTTAGATATCAATATTTTTTCAATTCAAAGAACATCTCATGGAAACGCAAACACGCATGTATATTTAACTGAAAAGATATGATCTAGTAATTTTATCACCACTTCATAAGAATAAAATTTCTGTCGACGATAGGTGGCTGTCCAATTCACATAAACCGTGTATTTTTATTGACTGTTCGCTCATATAGGTTTAGGTACTTATGTCTACACATTGGGTACGGTTCTCATTGAGACCGTGCCCGCCACGTTTTTCAGTTTCAGTAAGAAAACTTTGTTGTTTTTCTTTCATTAATTTAGCAAATGTAGACAACATTGGGCATCATTTTGATTTTAAGTCGTTTCATGTGTACAACATCTATAGGAAAATACCAAGTTTCCTATTCTACCCCGGAAACCACAAGAGCACAGAAAGGACGCATAAAAGTCGAACAAAATCATTAAAATTATAAGTATACGACCATTACGAACATATATCTGAGCGTTACTCAGATATATTTTTTTAGCAGAGCAGTCGTGTTATTTTTCTTTGAAAACACTTATTACAAATATTTAGCTATGAATGCTAATTCAATGATAAATAAACACAATTTTTTTACAAAAAAGGTATGTTTCACTTATAACTTAAACTATTAATCTGTGTAGTGTAGCCGTAGTTTGCTTAACGTAAAGCTAGCAAACTTACTTATCAATCCGGAGCAGCACTGTAATCATACATAGTTTGCTCTTAAATATAATGTATAACGAGCAAATTGTATAGCTACCCAGAACAGTTCTGAACTCGTAAATAGTTTGGTTTGATTTTTAAATGCAAAATGTGGTTAATCCATCACAGACTATATAGTATCTATATCACATACTGTATCTGTGCCAGTATCCGGATTGGTAATACGTGGCTTGGTGGCCAGGTTTGCGGTCGGCTTGGCCGCAATCCCGTCCTCTGCATATTTACTCTTCGTTTTTATGTCCGTTCGGATTTACTGCTAAACCTTGCTAAACCAGTTCAATGACATTGCTAGTGTGTTATTGTGTGGTTTCAATTTAATTGCTTTGACATTATGACGAAAATTGCAGTTACAAGCTGCAATTTTAGTCTTCGTTTTCTTTTTTGTAGGCGGTATTTTTTCCATCATGCATGGTACAGTGAAATAAATTATACGCTTGATAGAAAATTTCACGAATGTCACGAACATAACGTGTCGAGTGGGATATGGCATGTCTATATCGACTGACATGCACATTTAGGTAATAAGTATGTACTTACTTAAACCTTCATTATAATTGTTTAAAATATGTAATTTATAACAATATTTTAAACAATTACCAATGGTCAACTAGCACATTCGCATTCATGTCTAAGTTAGTCAGAAATGGTTTTATGGAAATTGTATGTACAAAATACCCATTATATTACAAGCTCTTAAAATAGATAACTATAAAATATAGACAGCGTTTTCTTCACTTAGTAAGTAGATAATATTTCACATAAAAAACCGACTTCACACAAACTACTGAACCGATTTTGATGAAATTTAAATGGTACCAATCTGGATGCATATGGTTTCAAATTAAAAATATTTTTTCAAATCAGTTCATAATTATGCGGATGGACTTATGAGGTAACAAAAATTAAAAAATACTTACAACCGAATTGAAATCCTCCTCCTTTTTTGAAGTCGGTTAAAAACAGACAGGTCGGCGAGCATGGAAGAGCGCCCGGGATAATTGGCACTAAACGGGATCCGTCAAAGGAGTCGACACCATCCCTATTAACTCACTTGAAACAGATAATTATAGCTATACGGGACGCTGAACTCTTACAAAAACCGTTATTACTGCCTTATACACAAAATAAAGAGACGAAAACGGTCAAAGAAATCTTTTTGAAAGGAGAGTAATCAGAAAACCGATTTCAACCAAACTACAGAACCGATTCCGATGAAAGTTTATGGGACTAATCTGAAAGTACGCCCATGATCTTGCGCTTTTTTAAAGCCAGTTGAACAACACTTTATTGTGCTTTATTTTTACCACGTCG
Organism: Elegia similella; assembly: GCA_947532085.1. Classification (NCBI taxonomy): domain Eukaryota; kingdom Metazoa; phylum Arthropoda; class Insecta; order Lepidoptera; family Pyralidae; genus Elegia; species Elegia similella. The sequence continues at coordinate 16,291,390 of OX383927.1, read as the reverse complement.
GTGACTCTCAGAATAATAGAATTATTAGGTTAGTCTTCTGTATTTTTTCATACTTTCTTTCCGTTTCACCTAAGAGATTAACACTTGGCTGCCGTTTTCAGTCACCGGTGATCGATGCGACGTTTAGTGACAGTGAGTTTACATATATTTTGCGTTTCACGCTGAATATTAACAAAACTGGTTAGTGAGTATCAATTATCTTATCTCTATGAGTTAATTAAATTTGTTATTAAAAAAAAGGAATATAACAAGGCAACGCTACGTGACTGAAGGGCAGTTCGGTATATAAAAAAAATACTTTATAGAATATTTTTATAAATGTGTTTTTTTTTTTGCTTTCACAATGCTTTAATTAAATTCATCATCATCATGTCTTTTAAGGCTCCACTGCAGGAGCATGACCCTCTCTGTACTACCGAAGCCATACTTGGCCAGAGCAGACATAGGATTTGGCCTACACTCTCCTCGCTGGCCAGACGGGCTGGAGAGACCTCAGAGGTCAGGCTTTAATTAAATTAAGAAATTAAATTTATTAGCTTTTTTTAATATTTATGTAGCTATAAATTTAGGGAACTACCTTCTCCTTGTGTAGTATTGTAGTATTGCAATATGTGTACACTTTCAGAGTACAAAATAATTTGCCCCATACATTTCATTGTTTAATTTGGGCTTTCTTTGTCAACAAAGCGAGATAATTCTACAGGAGTTAAATAATGTAGTTCCGGGAATCGCAGAGAGCACTCATAGCTAAGTCCACTTGCGACTCGTGGCAAAGCGGACGTGTGTGAACATAAGCGCTCTCCTGCCATTGTCGCACAAGTAGTTTAAAGCTTCAACCCGTTATAAAGGAGATTTAACTCTAATCTGTGTTGATACATATCGTATGTACTTGTAAGTAGTATTTCATTCATTGTCATGTCATTTTCCCTGATATATGTAGATACTAGCTTTCACCCGCGGCTCCGCCCGCGTCAATGTCGATCCCTCGGGAATAGTCCTTTTTCCCGGGATAAAAGGTAACCTATGTCTTTCTCCGTACACCAGAGAACTTATATGCAAAATATCATGATGATCGGTCCAGTATTTACGGCATGACAGCGTTACAAACAAACAAACTCACTTTCGCATTTATAATATTAGTATGGATGTATAGAATTCAAAGTTGTAGGTACCGACCGATATAAATTTTGGAAAATTTAAATGTAGCACACTACTAAATATTTATGTAAGTAGATTTCATTTCGACAGAAGATAAATAAATATATATAGACAAATCACACAGAAAAAAAATCGTTGTACAAAGTACAGAATGAAAATGAATTTCATAAAAAATGATTCAACATAGATTCTGATGATACTACTAATTTGTCTATTTCTACTTAATAATAAGTCCATTTTATAAAAAAATTAAGATTCTAATTACATTATTTCTATTTGACATATATACGAACTTATTTATTATATTAAATGTAACTTTAAGTATCCATTTGCGATATAAGCAGTAAGTATATATAAGAGACGGCCATTAAAAATATCGTTATTGGTTATCGGCCAGACGATAAATTTCATTCATAGGGAAAGTTCGCGGCGGGTTGTACTGGGGGGGAAGGGAGCTAATTAATTGCGCCCACGTCTATTTTTGGCGCTGAAGGACACGCCTACACGTGACTAGAATGTCTTAAACAAAATAAAACATCCAATTTTGTATCACTAGCTGCGATAAATGTCCCACTGATTGTGTATCTTTTTGCTATTTGGTATAATATTGTTAAGCATAATGCTTGAAAATACACAGAATGTGTATCGAGTTGTTTAATTTTCAATTTTTATTTTAGAAATTATACCATTGTTCCAATTTCTCATTGACTTTATTGGCGAAAGCAAGCGTTCTATAAGTTGAACATATTTTTAGGGTTCCGTACCTACCTCAAAAGGAGTAAACGGAGCCCTTGTAGGGTCACTTCTTTGTCTGTCTGTCCGTTATTTATATAAAAATACTGACAGAAAAGAAAATGAAACTAAGTTCAACGAATTCCTCGTCTCATAACTCCTAACTTACAAATTTTCATCGTAATCGTTAAAGCTATTTCCGAGGTCGGTATTATATTTTGTTCTTACAAAATTTGCTTGATAAAAGAATGTATGTTATATTTTATCTATAGGCCTATAGGTAAAACCTAGTCGAGCATAATGTATAAAGTAATTATTTAAATTTTTACGACCCAATGTTTCCCCACGTAAGCGATTGATAAATTACTATTCTTGATTCTTGATTTGCAACCCTCAAAAGTGCCACCAAACTCAAAATTTAAGGTAATATAAATGTGTTTGGGACTTGGTATAAGAGCACATAATTACATCTTAACCGGTCCAGTAGATTCAGATGGCGATAACAGTAACAGACAGACAGTAGTACGGAACCATAAAAATGAAGAGAGGAAAATATCATAAAAGGATTAAAAATAAGTACAATCTAAGTAGTAAATATGGGTACCTTACCGTATGACGGACGACAGCGATCTAGGCTCCATTTTCTATTTAGTTTAGTTTTATTCTTGTTTAAATACTAAGTACACATTTAATTTTAGTTACTTTTATTTTTGTGATTATCAAATGTAATAGTTTTCATCATCATAATGAATATAAACGTACCTAGTTTTTAACGACATTTTAAATTTATTGTTACCTATTTATATATTGCCCGCTATAACTGATTTGGATGCTCATTGTAAAAACTTTTCAAAAGAGTGTTCACCGAATGAAAGTGCGCAGAAGAATGAACTATGCATTCGTTTTAATTAAGCTTCTCAACGCTGGTACAGCGAAGTTTAATTAGAAATCCTATGTTGAAATCTTACTGCAAACGTTTCTATTCGTTAGATTACAAGATGAACTTTGAGAACGGTACGTTTGAGTCCGCCGGGCATTTTGCGAAAGGGATCGGAATTATACAAAGCATGGACTTAGGTATTTGTTTTCTTAGAGGAAGAAATGGTTCTTTAATACCTGCATGATTTACGGAAACAAGATCAAAGTCGTTGCAAAAGCAAATATTAACATATAATACTTTGTATTATATTTGCTGGCGACAGTCCCCTTGCGATGTCTATTATGACATTGTATTTTATAGCAGTAAAGCAAAAATACACCGTCGCAATTTTATAATAAAGAACGGATACAAAACACCAATATCACATGTAAATCATTTAGTAAGGCATGATTAATTTCAATAAATGTTAGAGTTTGTCCGCTTCCGTGGCGCAATGGTTAAGGGCCCGTACTACCTCACACTGCTTTGCATGATTGACTGTTATATCAATAATAATTAAATACTCAAGTTGAAATAAATTTGCAACAAAGTTCAGGACTAACTCTGGTAACTATATGACTCAAAAACACGATTGCGTTAAATTTTCTCGATAGAAAAAAATTGCAAAGTTGCCTCAAAATCACGTCTAATTTCGAGTAAATTAGACGTGATTTGGAGGCAACGTTGCAATTTTTTTCATTATAATATATAGCATTATTCACCATATACATTAAAATTAACCTTGAAACTTTTGATTATTATTGCATTACAGATAAGGCAGCCATCATATGTGTTTCTTTTTCGAATAACCCTTGAATATTCCTAAAAAACGAAAATATCCAAAGTAGCCAACGCGTTTAGACCATCCGCGTTTGTACCGCCACGCCGCCTGGCATATGGCGGGCTCTTAACGCGCCAGCATGCTGCCCGAGGGGCTCTGGGCTTTGAATGCATTATTATTAATGTAAAAATAACTTTGCCATAATTTTATCATACAACGGCCGCAACGCAGCTTCTGGCAAGCTGTTGGTGTAGTTGAATTCTACGGACTGGAGTGCTTCAGAGCTCGATGTGTCTTCATCAGTTATGGTGGAAACTCAATAGGGCTTACAGGACTCTAGGCTCTGGGTTGCCTTAGTTGGCTGTTTAGAGTGGGGTCATGAGTGTTCCAGAGGTAGACGTGTTAAAGGGCAAAATGCTGTGAGTAACTTCAGAGGATCCGGCAGAACCCTTAGTTGCCCGTACTGGAGTTGCACCTCTTGTCGGCAATGATTGAGGAGTTTGAAGAAATCTTTTATGTGGGCGGTAAGCCACCACTAGCCCATTTGAATCAGTTATCACGATTATGATCTTACAAGACGAGCCACATTTCAAGCTATGAGCTTACACAGTAATTTATATTTTAAGATGCAATAGTTCCTCGTCCGGCCAAGACCTGCTCAGGGGCGTATCAAACATTGGTATCTCCAGGAACGGGTTCCGGCAGGAGCTCACATGACTTCAAATTCTCCATTGGATCTCTACTTGTTAGATCTTTACCCCCACGCTAGCCTTCAAAAGGAACGGGTAACACCCATGACCTGTACATTTTTAAATTTGTTTTAATTAATTGGGAAGAACAAAATGTGGTCAATAAATTAAATGGACAATAGTCGATGAAAAGCAAGTTGGTTTTAAGTACACCGTGCCCGCAACCTCTTTGGAGAGCTGGCTCCGCGCCTGGTGCCCAGAAAAAAGATTCTCTTAAAAATTACATATCAATAAGCATAAATATATTGAAAAAAAAAATGATTACGCCATATAAATTTTTGCTATAAATGTGTTAATCCTAAAAAAATGTATATAGAGTGTTATAAAACCTTATTTCATAAAACACAGCTACTTCCTTCCAACCATATCAGCACTAGCTCCCCGTTCCGGCACATCATTCCTCAAACATTCCCTTCACGACTTTCTCGGTTTTCTCTGACCTCTATATTTTGTCACATTTTAACGGAGTATCTTTTTAGGAAGGTGAACGGCATCCCTTATCTCGATATGGTTATACTAGGTCAAACGATGGCTGTTTATTTTGTTCACTACTTGTGCGACTTTCAGGCTTCATTTATAGCCATACGGGTTTTGTCCATATACAAGCAACTAAGTATCTATTACTCCGTGGTACCTATGTTATAAAAAATACAAAAATCATGATTGTAACGAAAACATACAACATAATCGTAGGCTACCTTTCATTACCAAGTCGGGGTAACAAGGTAACCATTTCCACCGCAGGCTCATCGTTGATGTTATGGTATGAAAACTATGGATTCATTTGCTAGACCAAGTCTGGATTGAGTTTCTTTCGGCGTATTCTTCTCAGCAGCGTTCCGAAACGCCAGTAGTATTTCGATTTTGCGTATATTAAAAAAGAATTGTAATAAAAATATGTCGTTTAAAAAAAGGTACATTAACCAATTTTAAATAGAAATCTATGACTTTTAGTTTATTTCGGAAAGTTTTTAATAAGTAGATTTTATCAAGACGAGCATTTCGTAACATTTTCAGCGATCGTTTAACACAAAGCTGATATTAAGGCAGGGCTGTTATTAGGTTAATTACTTTCTTCTAAGTAATTATAATTAGATGGAACATCGTTTGGACAGTAGATATTATTAGTTACACGAGAATAAATATTTGTTGTTAAACGGAAATGTTACCGACTGTAATCCAAACACTGAGGTTTCATTATTTTCGCCTAAAAATACCTTACTAAAAAAGCAACTATTTTCAATGTTTTATAAAGACAGAATTTTTTATCCTAAAATTTAAATCGACGTATTTATAATTAATCCGTGTGGTTTCCGGCAGAGTAGAATAGGACCACTCCAAGTCTTCCCATGAATGTCGTTAGAGGCGACTTAGGAAATATAAGCTAAACATAGCTCATAAACATCAATGAGACCTCTCCAACCCGTCTGGCCAGCGAGGAGAGTGTATGCCAAATCCTCTGTCTACTCTAGCCAAGTATGTCTACTCTGGTAATACAGAGAGGGTCATACTCCTGCAGTGGAGACTAAAAAAACCTGATGATGATGATGATTTATAATTAATGATTGTTCCAGTAGATCTATGTCAGAAACATTACGTATCTACACTTCTACATTAATATTGTAAAGAGTAAAGATTTGATGGATTGTTTGCATTGAATAGGCTTCAAAACAACTGGACCGATTTGAAAAATTCCTTCAATTTAGCTGACATGACGCGGAGATTCTTAAATCCAACAAAAAAATTAATAACGGATCCCAGAACCAGATAAAGTGTTCAGACACCGATGATATTTTTGAAAGTCCAACGAAAGTCTAAAGCAAGGTATTGTGGAGAAAAAAATCCTTACTTTATACGCAGGGGAGCACTTTATATTTTTAGGGTTCCGTAGTAAACAAGGAACCCGTCTAGTTTCGCCATGTCTGTTCGTCCGGTCGTCTGTCCGTCCGCGGTTTTACTCAGAGACTAACAGTAATATAAAGCTGTAATTTGGTATGGATATGTATATTAAACATGCTGAATAAGTGGTAAAATAAAATCTTGAAAATATTTTTTTTAGGGTAACTCCCATACAACTAAAGTGGGAGTCATTTTTTCTCGACTAACTCAACGTCTGGGGTGATGAATAGGTATATGACGAAGTTTAAAGGAAAACTATCTAAGTAGAGTTTACAAATTAAAGAGTTGTAGTCGACCAACTTATAAATGTGCTCAAAAAATTTAAATTTCTTTCAAATTTAATTGAAAATTAGTTAAGACAGTTGGTAGTTACTACGTAACTACTAAATATAAATTTACGAACCATGTAAAGTTAAAAAAATAAACAATCATATCAGCTTTAATTATAATCATACCTAAATTAATAGCAATGTGTTTACGTTTGACGGCGCGCGACGCTTGGCGGAACGATACGAGGTCGTTTGGCGCCTAACCTACTGCGCTCGAGAGTCAAAGTAATATACCTACTAAATCTTGTTACCAGCGCTTGCCTCTACTCGCGGTGCTACTCAAATAGATAATTTTTTTCTAATTTTCGTTGTGAAACCGTCCTATGTCGGTTCGTTTTTAGACGTTTTTAGTCGCGTGAACTCAAAGCTGGCGCTCGCAACTAGGGAACCCTACATTGCGCGTGGCCCAACATGTATTTGACTGTTTTATTTTAATTTTGTCGGCGAGACTAATTTGCTTATCTATGCCAATTACAGGTTTCTAGTACAGTCAGCCAATGAGATATCTGACCCCCTACAACAGCGCCATTTTTCGCAAACTAAAGAAACATCCGTGGTTTAAACCCAAAGATAAAAATATACAAGTGTAATATCCTTTGCGACTAGTGCCATCTATTGAATTGTGAATGAACAAATAAGGTTAATAAGCAGAAATCTGATACCCTTGACGACTAATGCCATCTATTCGATTTTTGATAAATAAAACAGGCCCTAGCATACGATACGCTTATTTCAAAGATACTTCAATAGTTAGATGTGGCGCAAGTGGCAGGCACTACGGTTTAATAGTTAGTGTGATTATGAATGAACAGGTTCAAATCCTCCAAAGCTTTTTATTTTTTACAAATATCACCAACTTCGTATTGTGATGTTGGTGTAATTTTGGTTGTTTTAACATAATGTTACCGAGCTAATTACTGTGAATAAAAAGCATTTTAAATTTTTAATTACTTTATTACATCAAAAAAATGTAACAGTGAAATAAATACCTGCCTACTTAATTCAAACTATGATTAATCTTCTGTAGAGAGAACCAACATGTTACTTAATAAGTAACAATTTACATCTCTCAACTTCTTTTTAATCATAGTATTATATTTTTTTTAAATGTGTAGGGTCAAATAGTGCTATGTGAATAACTTTGCTTCGATAATAGTATAAGAATGAATATAACCCTATGGCATTAAATGAATTTTAATATGGGAGAGGGTGACCCCCATTTTGAAGCTTTTGTTCAAGTCTATTTGTCATTTCACTTACCATGTTAGATCAGATCACATATCACTTATGCGCATATTTATTAATTTAGTATAACCTTTTTGTCTAAATTGATTTAAATCAAACTTTACTCGTGTCTCGTGTCCCAGTTAAGCACTATTTGACCCTACAATCTGGGATTTTAATTGGTCACTCAATAACAGTTAGATCACAGAACAATTGTCTTAAATAAAATAATTCTACATTGCAAACTGTTGGAATCACCACATCTCATAAATTTTCCAAGTATTTTTCTTTATTCATCCGGCCGCCGAATTCTACCAGCTCCCCTGGGCCCATTGAAGACATCTGTCCCCAATAACCTGCAAAACAATAATACGATCAGTTACCTATTATTCTACACTGCGTAATACACTAGGTATTAAATATTATTATTATTTTACTTCACTATTTAATGAATATTTTTACCTAATGTTATCCTGCCACTGTTCTCAAAGGCAAATTATTTTGATGGCTATACGCTGGCCATGTCTTCTCCGCAATATTTTTCTGCCATCATCATCAGACTTAAAACTTTTTTCATCAGAATAAAATACGATCTCGTTCTTGTTGAATGTTTCCTCACTGTTTCAATTGAAATATTGTAGTGTATATGTTACGCCAGTTGACTCCGAATCCACAAACGGACGGTGTTTCTCTGTAAGAGATATATTTATCTTAGACATTTATCACAAACCCTATGTTTTACGGAACAAAAAATAGTGTGACAATTAAGTAAGTATATTAAATACTTATAATTTCTACTTACCGTGATACCTAACTCTCTAGATATAGATACTTTAAATACAGTGGTTGTCTTCACAATACAATATTAGCTTTCACAAAATCTGCTATATAAGATGAAACGGGATGCCTAATAACTGGTGGGGTTTTGGATCACTACACAGTAATCGCAGTATCTTAATTGTGACGCGAGTGAACAATATTTTTGATTAGTTGGTATCAGGTATAAATAAATCTGATAGATTACCCTCAATTTATTTGTTAAAGCAATGCGTTGCAGTTGGTGACAATGATGTCATAGCAGTAGAAATAGATAGCCAATTTCGCCCGAGACGTCATATCGTCGGTTGGCGTATTGAGATGAGCGCTAGCTTCTCAAGTCGTGGGTCCATGGTTCGAATCGAACTTTATGTAGGATTGTTTTTGATTCTTTCTTGTTCTTACCATTGATGATTACTTGAATTATTAGCTGAGATTATTAGAAATACAAAATTTGCAACTGAGCAGGTTATCAGAAACAAGTTTATACCAGCAGTTGTCTGTCTACTTGCCAAAAATCACGGTAGGTGGCGCTTCACAGCAAAGTGTGAATTTACGTTTTAAAAGTCAGGGGGTCAGGTATCTGCTTGGCCGACTGTACTAATCGTCTCTTAGATAAACCGGGGATGGACAGACAGACAAAAGGAAATTATAAGGATTTCTTGTTAATAACGGAGGCCTTAAACAAAAGTTTGGGCCTCGATTAATTCTTGATTCCTCAATTTTTTTTTTATATATTGTATATGTGGTTCATCGTCAATATGGCCGGAAAATTGAGTTGTTACCCCCGATACTAGCATTCTACACCAATAGTCATTATTTAGTTGATTTTAGGTTTAGTTGCTATTATAAACTAAACAGAGAATAGATGCGGCACTTCGTATATTTAACATTGATTGCAGCGCATTTAGACATCGTATTTCATTGGTATATAATCTGTTAGATAGCCGTAACGCAAAAAAATTAAATGTGAGCTGACTGGAAATTCTTAACATTAATTATAACGTGCTAATAAACATGAATTTACATATCCGAAAAATTAGAACCAAAATGTCAGTAAATTTGTCATTCAAAAATAGCTCACATAGTATTGATTGGTCGCCATCGCAAGACGGGCGTTTTCATAGTATTAACGATATGGTTTATTTATTTATTACATACATAAAAAATAATAAAAACATAAATAAATAACTAAACATAATATTGAAACGACATTGTTCATAAACACAGACATTTATTTACACAAATACATCGATTACAAATTATGAATTCCGCTAGAATCAATTTGCAAAACAATCCAAAACAAAAACTATAAAGCAAGGAGTAATATTGTTATGTGCTGTGAAGTCCGCCGAAGTTCCCGCCAAGAACTCCTTATAGGTGTTTAATGATTGTTCACTTATTTTTTTAGTATCCATAGGTAGACGTTGCACACAGCACACCAAACAGTATTGTTTTTTCTGTTAACGATTGTATTTGGAAGTAAAATAGTGTGATATATTTTACGTTCGGCCTGGAGAGTTGTCGATTGCATTACCTAGCCACATAACTGGGAATTATTCAGAATCGAGCGATTCAATTAGATTTAATCTTTTTTAGAGTTCCGTATCCAAAGGGCAAAATTGGGACCCTATTTATATCGCTCCGCTGTCTGTCCGTCTGTCACCAGGCTGTATCTCATGAACCGTGATAGTAAGACAGTTGAAATTTTCACAGATGATTCTGTTGCCGCTATAACAACAAATACTAAAAATAGAATAAAATAAATATTTAAGGAGCTCTCCTTAAATATTTATGGGTGCCCACCCATACAACAAACCCGATATTTTTTTTGCTTGATATTAATAACGGCAGCAGGTAGACGCTTGAAATAGTTTTATATTCACTTTAAAAATAAATAATTAAATAAAAATAGGCTCCCATATAACAGACATGATTTTTCGCCATTTTTATAGATAACGGTACAAAACCCTTCCTGCGCGAATCCGACTCGCACTTGGCCGGTTTTTTAGTACGATCTCATTTAACATTTTTTGCCAAACCGACATTATTTTTCTGCTAATGTTTCTATTCTGAAGCCTTCTTCAGCAATGAAAATGTGCAGGCGTGAAATTCTGTCGTTTTCCGTTCAGCTTGAAGCACCGCCGCCAGCCGGATTGCATTACCTAGCCACATTATTGTGATAGGTCAAACTTAATATTACTAATTCAGCTCAGAGAGAGCCATTTGATGTCATTATGCGGCCTCATTACTGTAATAGCTCTAATGCAGAATTCAAGCTTTCTGACCCCTATTTCAAGTCCTTGTTTCACCTCATTTTGACTTTATTTGATACTAGCGTCCTGTCCCGGCTTCGCACGGGAAGATATAGGTATTTAAATGGTTATTATATATGTTCATCATTCAAGGGAATGAGCGAATATCTAAAGAATCATGACGATAGGCGATGCGGCTAGCAACCCATCACTATTTTGATTCCGTTTTCTACCTTCACGTCACCAACACGCTAAACGTGGCCTTTCGGTCTTATGACCTTAGGCTATGTCTACACCGTAAGGGATAAATACGTGATAATATGTATGTATGTATATGTACTATGTTCATCAGGATAATGTAGGATTGTAATGGAGAAAGAATTTTGCAAATCGGTCCAGTAGTTTCAGAGCCTAATCAATGCAAACAAACAAACAATCAAATCTTTCCTCTTTATAATATTAGTATAGACATAGACTAGCTTTCGCCCGCGGCTCCGCCCGCGTCAATGTCGATCCCTCGGAAATAGTAGGTACTTTGCCCCGGGATAAAAGGTAGCCTATGTCCTTCTCCGTACTCCAGAGAACTTGTATGCAAATTCATGATGATCGGTTCAGTAGTTACGGCGTGAATGCGTAACAAACAAACAAACTCACTTTCGCATTGTAAGGATTCTGCATGCTGGTGCATTCCGTAAAATAAGGCATGGTTGCTTTTTGTTTCGAAACATTGTAAATGAAAAAATCCTAATAAATTTATGATACATAACTAGGTACCTGTTTATAACATACACACCTACTCACAACAAAACAAATTTGCTACCTATACAACTGGTTTACACGATCCTTGTTTATTACTTGCCTGTGAACATTTGTATTAGACTCTTAATTATTATATTTATTTGCGATTGTTATTTTATCAATACGTCGATACTCATTTTAACCGACTACAAAAAGAAGGAGGTCATTAATTCGGTTGCATGTTTTTCTTCTTTCTTTATTACAATTATCTCATAATCATAACTCCGTCATTTATGAACCAATTTAAAAAGAACTGTTTTAATTTGAAAGGTTATGCATATGTACCATTAAAATTTCAAGAAAATCGCTTCAATAGTTTAGAAATATTATTATTAATTTAAACCTTTTTATGTAGCCTAATTTATATCCCACTGCTGGGCAAGTCCTCCACTCCTTTCATTTACGAACGACGGCCTAGACGGCATGACCACGAGAAGTTTTGGAGTGGCTGGTAGAAGGCTGCACAAGGTAGGGATGAATATGAAAAACACCTTTATAACTCAAAAAAATCATCTAGGTACGTATAAAGCTAGTACAGTAGGAGTTTCACGGGCGGCGTTGTTTATCTCAACAACTGTACATCAATCTCGAGAGCCGGAAACTTGAAAATTTCCTCCAGTTACTTTTCGGCCTCGAGCAATGTGATCGAGCAACTTGTGTGAAACTCAACCTTTTCAGTTTGGGTTAGTCGCAATTCAATGGCGATTGTTATACTGCGATAGAAGTTTTTGCTTGAACGGAAATCGTTTTACTTTGTACTATTCAAGATCTAGAGCAATTTATATCTTCCAACAACATTAACAATAAAGGTCTCGAACTCTTGTTTGAATCATTTAATTCGTCGCCTTGACGCAATCCACTTTTTCAATATTTGTGTATGTTTTGAGTACATTTCATCAAAATGGATGATAAAGTCAGCTTAACTACCGATAGACTGAAATTATTATCTGAAAGTTCACAAATTTTTCGAACTGGCTTTCTTGGACGAAAGTGTACAATATTTGCTAGTTTCTTTCTTTCAAGTACCTACTTGACGCTCCGCTCACGTTAATGTTGGTCCTGCGGTATCAGTACTTCTTCCGGGATTAAAGGTAGCCTATGTGTTAATCCGGGTGTTAATAACCTATCTGTGTGCAAAATTTCGTAAGAATTCGTCCAGCCAGCAGTTTTTATGATTGGGTAACAAATATCCATACATCCATATTCACAAACATATTCACAAACTTTCGTGATTATAATATTAGTTTAAATGTGGAAAAAGTCCACAGGAAAATATTGACACTCCAAATCTGTTTGTTAAATGTTATGGAAAAAGAAGTGTTATTTCGTTTATCGAGTAAGCCGAGTCATCGATCAAAGTTATCAATGGATCTGTCTCGGGTCACGGATGTACATGACAGCTTCTAGAAGGGAGTGTGGCGGGAGGGTGGCAAGCCAGAATGCAAAGTAGGTACTGGCTGGCTAGGGGGAAATTCTACCTGATGATTCATCATTCCAATTTTCTTATAATTCCCAAATAAACAAAAAATACAACTAAGCGGATTTTTATCTAATAAGATGGTTATGAGGTACAAAATCATTAAGAACATACTTAGTATAAAACAAAGTAGCTTCCCACTGTCTGTCTGTCCCTATGTATGCTAGATCTTTAAAACTACGCAACGGATTTTGATGCGATTTCTTTTTAATAGATAGAGTGATTCAAGAGGAAGGGGTTTATATGTATATTGCACCCCTGCGAAGCCGGGGTCCAGGTCGCTAGTTGTATATAAAGAAAACACATATATATCGATCTTTTATTAGCGTCTTTCTTTGAAAGCGACGGAAAGAACCACCGCTTTTTTAGTTCTCCCGAAATGCATGAAATGACCCTTGGATTTGCAATGAAATCATACGTTTTGAGTCCGGAAATTAATTAACATACACACACCGAACAGGTGGTCGGACGACCTAAACAAGATCGCAGGAAGATGCTGGATGCAGGCCGCTTCCAACCGGTCATATTGGAAATCCTTGGGGGAGGCCTATGTCCAGCAGTGGACTTCTTTCAGCTGAGAACTGATGATGAAATAAGTAGTTACACTGGTCTAAACCAGTCCTTATACTTGCAACTAGTTTCTGCCCGCGGCTCCGCTCGCGTTACTGTCTAGTAGGTACCTATATACTTTTACAAATGTACCGGAGATAACGTGTGTGCAAAACAATGATCGTTTCTGTAGTTAAGGTAAGCGTAACAAACAAACAAACTAGCATTCCCGTTTATTATATTAGTTAGGAGTAATGGCAGTAGTCTGTTTTTTTCTTATAGAGTCTTCTAAAGTACTCTGCATAATATAAGCAAACGCAACGCCATCCATCATCTTCCGTGTAATCCGAGGTGCTCTGTCTCATTTAATCAAGTTCAGGACAGGTTAATATAATTTTGTAACGTAGATAAATAGCGGGGACACCGGGCGGGATCTTTTAAAAGAGGAACGACCTTTGTACTGAGATTTGAAAAGTTGTTGGGTCTCGTGACGATGGCTTTTTATAGCATACTAGTTATCGACCGCAGCTCTGCTTGCGTTAATGTCGAGCCATGGGTACAGTACTTTTTTCCGGGACGAAAGTTCGATCCACTTAAATCCATTGCAAATATCCATTGATGGATCTTTTTGCACAGGCTATTTGTTTATCTAGGTCAAACTTTCCATTCTTGTATTACTTAGACCTATCAGCATTTTTAATCTCCTTTCCCCTCATCAGCAAAAGTAAGAAAAGCTCTTCATCCAATCTAATGTTATCTATACTCATATTATAAAGCTGAAGAGTTTGTTTGTTTGAACGCGCTAATCTCAGGAACTATTGGTTCAAATTGGAAAATTCTTTTTTCCATACTAATATTATAAAGCTGAAGAGTTTGTTTGTTTGAACGCTCTAATCTCAGGAACTACTGGTTAAAATTGGAAAATTCTTGTGTTGGATAGTCCATTTATTGAGGAAGGCTTTATGTTATAAAACATTATGCTGCGACAAAGGAGCGAAGCATCAATAAAAAATGTTTTGAAAACGGGGGAAAATTATTCAATTTACTAAATAAAATAACTAATTAATCATTGACAGACAGAAATTGCCGCGGACGAAGTCGCGGGCAATAGCTAGTCATTGGTTAAAATGAAAATATGTTCTGAAAAAGATCTCGCCACACGTGTATGGTTTTATTTTTCATCACATCTTTTTGCAATGTTAATAATGACTACGAGTATATAACAACAATAATTTTATTAAGTATCATTGGTATCATGATCAACAAAAAATATTGTTTATTTTGAAAAAAAAAATATTTTCAATATTTTTTGATTATCTGATGACTAATATAATTTTAGGAAGCTAGCCTATTATACAAAACTCGCTAAATAGAGTTAATAAATGAACTTGTTTGTCACTACGTAAATCCATGTCTCTTCCGTCTGCATGAATACAATAAGCCTTGACACGTTGACCCATGGCAATCCCATTTGCATGTCGCCCATAAAATCTTATAAAGGTCTGAACGCACTTGCACTGTCGCGGCAGCGGGTTCGTACGTAGCGTAGCGTTTAGAATGTTTAATTCGTATGGCTTGGTTTGAAATTTGAATTTCTTTCGCTTGCGGCCATAGATCCCTTGACAACACGCGAACTGTAGATCCATATCCTTTCTTTAAACCATCTCTGTATCAAATAGATATAAAAGATAGTCAGATTAAATTATATTTGCATATATATATTAGTAGTATTGATTATTATTAAGGCATAGGACAATTCACGACTTAATATTGATTTACTCTAATTACATTAAGAAATAAAATATGGTGGAAAAAAATCCACGCAGGCGCGGTTTAAACCTGCGACCTTAGGTCTCGTAGGTCTCTTAGGTGCGTACACCTAAGAGACCTACGAAAACCTAACACGCGGTAGCTCAAATAGTAGAGTATAGGTCGTAACCTATACTCTACTATTTCAGCTACCGCGTGTTCAACCCTCGGCGTCGAAAATCTCCACCATATCCCAACACATTAAGGCTTGTGTCACCTAACACGACTTTCTTAGAAATATTTTGTTGATTTTCATAAAAATAAACAAACTATCATGACAAAAAAAATATAACAAACTACCGCCCCATTGCTCTTACTTCAATATTAGATAAAATATTTGAAAAACTAATGCAGAATAGAATAACGACTTTTCTTGATAGGCACGAAGTTTTGAGACATGAACAGTATGGATTCCGAAAGGGCCAGTCCACCTCACTAGCTGCTTTTAAATTAGTTAGTTATATTACTGGACTTATAGACAGGAACATAGGAGTAACTACAGTATTTCTTGACATGAGCAAAGCCTTTGACTTTGTCTCACATGACATACTCCTGCTAAAATGTGAAAAGTACGGCCTAAGAGGTAAAATAAATAATTGGTTGCGCAGTTTTCTTGAAAAGAGATATCAATTTGTGGAGATCAATAATTTAAATGACGAAATGCAGGAAACGTCGTTTAAATCCTTACCTTGCATAAATAAAGTAGGAGTTCCACAAGGAACAATATTAGGACCTCTTTTATTTATTTTATACATAAATGACCTACCTCATGTCACGGGTCATAAATGCACATTATTTGCGGATGATATAACGATAACAATTCCGGATACATCTCTCTTAAAAAATCACAACGATACTGTAAATGAAGCATTATCAGACATTATCAACTGGCTAAATCTTAATAATTTACACGTGAACTTATCTAAAACTAAATACTTATGTTTTTATAATCAAAAGCCTAAAATTACTAATCTTGACATTCGCTTTCAGCAAGAACGGATAGAACAAACGAAAGAAACAACTTTTCTTGGAATTAAAATAGACGACCAATGTAATTGGAAAAAACACATAACAATACTCTGTTCAAAATGCAATAGATTTGCCTACGCTTTGTGGCGTCTGACAAAATTAGTAGACAAACAAACAGCCATAATGGCATATCACGGATATGTTGCGTCTATCCTCAGATATGGCATACTTATATGGGGAAATTCGACCGATGTTAATAAGGTATTCATTGCCCAAAAGCAATGTATAAGAGCAATTTGCGATGTACCACCAATAACTTCTTGCAGACCCCTCTTTCGAAAACTCAAAATAATTACTGTTCCGTCTACGTATATATTTGAATGTTGCATGCTTGCCAAGGCACACCCGGATTTATTTCAAAGAAAAGACGAGGTCTTCAGATACGCGGCAAGACATGAAGGAAAATTAGTATTGCCTATACAAAGGACCAAATTGTACAGCAGAAATTGTTACTCAATGACTATAAAAATATTTAATAAGTTGCCTACCTCTTTTATAGCACTGAATATCAAACAATTCAAAATTAAATTGCTGAACTGGCTAGCTGAAAATTCCTTTTATTCAGTCCAAGAATACTTGAATTGTAAAGTTGACAATTTAGAATAATGACAATTTAATATTATATCCAATTTTATTTTAAACTAATTTTATTTTATTCTACATTAATTTTATTTTATTTCTAATTTGCATGCCAAAAATGGTTAAATGTATGGACATTTTATCTTAATCCAACTAAGAATACTACATTTATTGCAAATAAAATTTCATTTCATTTCATTTCATTTCATTTCATCATTTCATTTCATTTCATTTCATAAATGAATGTTCGTGGTAGTTCATACTTCAAAAAGGATTGGAACATTCTGCTAAAATAATTTAGATATACTCGCCTAAGGAATGGGCCTCGCAACACGCACGCGACGGCCGCTGAAATGCTTTTAGCGAAATAACAAGAATTTGTGCCCTCACCACGCAGTACCCACCCTCAGAATTCCGCGTTAATATTGTCTGTTTTGACTCCAACAACATTATCTTATCTCTATGACGCCCTCTATGGCTTGGTGGTCGTCATACCAGGTTGTCACATTGGAGGCCCCGGGTTTGACCCCGGTCAGGTCAAGATGGAAAATTATCTTTTTCAGATGATTTGGGTCTGTGGTGTTTATCTAAATACTACCTATGTATTAAAATGTTATAATAAAGTTATTCATTATAAAAATTGAGAATGGATTCGATAAACTATTTACTTAGTTAAAAAATAAAAAAGAAACATATTTTTACGAAAATGATGTTATGAACAGTATTCTAAAGTTGGTATTGGGATACTTCTCACTCGGATGAATGAGCGAAAAGAAAGTAGCAGCCACCGGCCAAGTAGCTTAAGAATGACACCCACGACCTTCATTCCCTTCCTAATTTTAACATATTCCTATCCTTCCCCTGCTTAAGGCGAGGCCTCAAATGTTTGGTACCTTCGCTCGGCAAAGGACTGATCAAGTGCGCGCAAGGGATAGCGCTTGGCGGTTTAGCCCGTGAATGATGAGATAGGAGATAGTCTCGAGTCGCTCAAAGAAAAAAACGTAAGCGCCAAATTCGTTATTTCTATTTTATATAAAATCAGCCCGGTTAATTGTATTATCATATTTACATTTTGATGGATTACTAATAACCTATCTTTTAGTCTAAAAATCATTATTTCATTCGTCGCATTTGAGCTACAATAACAAAAACTCTGCGAACGAAGACCATTTTTCAAAAAATATTTCTATCGAGAAAATTTTATTAAAACGTGTTTTCATCTTCAATTTTTGGAGATGAAATAGTCAAAAATCATATTACTTAGATTTGAAACTCCTAATTTAAGTATTTTGCGAGATAAATAAGGTTCAGAACGACCTTATTTACAGTGGTATCACCTTAAAAATGCTTTCGATGGGCAACAGCTTCGGCAGTACAAAAAAAAAGACGTGTGGCACTCAGGCACAGAATTAATATAAGTACTAAACTCAGGGACTGCCGCGGTAATATATTATTTTCATAATTATTTTTTAATTTTCGTTACGTACTTTATGTAAACTACTATCTAAATGAGGTCCAGCGTCATTGGCGCCTTGTCGCACTATTCCAGTTTATTCATACACTTAGACCATGTTTTCGGAGATATGGAAATAAGTGTGTAGGTGTACTGCATAGCTCGTATTTACATGTCGTACCTATTTACGTCCATTGAGTGGGCGTAAGCAACGAAGAAAGAAGATGAATACAAAGAACCTATATGCAAGTACATTGCAGACCAATTAAATATTTTTGACTCAAATTTGTGGACCAATGCTGAAATTTTATTAAATGTTTTAAATTATATTGTGTTCAATAGTTACTTTATATATTGCTTTCTTTTGGTTCCCAGCAAAAATAACTTTTTTCAAGAATTTCATTTTTGTGGTAACCTTTTGATGAACGATTCATACTGTAAAGTATGAATTGACTCAATCGTCAGATAAGGTCTATGGTACCATAATATTCTATTGTAATTCGACTTACATGAGTACACAACCTTGCACGAGATAAGTATCGTTACTATTGGTTTAATTCAAAATTAAACCAATTTGTTATTTATAAAGCAAGTTACGTAAATAAGAAAAATTACGAGGTAAAACAAGAGATATCAGCTCGTCGCCGCGGGGAAGGATTCCCAGAAGCCTGACAATATTACCCCTCTGGACCGTGATGGAAATTCTCTGCGTAAAGTAACTGCCCCCACCAGTTATGTCGCTGAGGCGTGCTGAAATCTCAGTCACCAAAGATTTTTCTCATTTTGCAGTCTCAACAGCAAAAGGCACAAATATAATTCGACTCTAAATCACTACATAGTATAAAACAAAGTCTCTTCCCGCTGTCTGTATGTCCCTATGTATGCTTAGATCTTTAAAACTACGCATCGGATTTTGATGCGTTTTTTTAAAGATAGAGTGATTATAGAGGAATTATATTAAGACTAGCGATTGTGTACAGTCGCTAGTCTTAATATAAATTTAACTAGGCGACACAATAACGAAAAATTAAATTCAAGGGTATGTATGAATTTAGGCCCAAATCTAATGTGGCCGAGATGATTGTGCGTGGTTACATATTGATTTCGGCTCGCTCCTAGTCGCCGCGCATATTTTGTTGTGAGTTCTACCCGGTAGACGGCGGAATCAAAAATGCTATGTTATAGACCGTTATAGGCACTTCGTTATTGGGTTTGTTGCTGTAGACGGTTTCGAGATAAAAATGAATGTTTATTATTATTGCGTTTACTTTCTTTCCGTCGGTACGTTTAACATTTTTATTGAGTGTTTTTCTTTTCTTAGTAGGTTAATGTTTACCTAATGGAATACACCATAAAATATATATATCTCTGTGGGATACACCAATATTTTAAAAGTAGTATAACTTTGATAGGATGGAGTTGTAATATTCGCATAAACAGGAGTTTATAATTGATTTACTAGCTTTATGGTATGAAATTGCATGAAGAGTGGACTTAAAATACGCTTGAGCATAATTATAAATTAATATCGATGCATTAAGTTTGGTTAGAATTGGTTGGACCCATTTTAAAAATGTACGAAATGTTTAAGAATTATGGCTCTAGGTAGCCCTAAAAAATAATAGTAATTTTCATAATGAGGCCATTCTCATCATGCGTACAAAATGCTAAATATATGACGTCACAACGGCCTAGTTCTTTCGAAGGACTGTGTTTGAAAAATAAGACTGTAACCGTTGTATTAAGAGATTTCGGGTTTAAAAAACCTCACAAAAAAAAAATTAGAAGTTCATTTCGTAGCCCAAAAATCTGTGAAAGTTACCCATTACCTAAATGTATTTTTAAATATATTTTATTATTGCGTTTACTTTCTTTCCGTCGGTACGTTTAACATTTAGGAGCTAAAGCGAATGTCCCGCATCGTTGTCTTTCCGGCGATACCGTAGACCAGTTTGGGCGTCATGGACTTTCGTGTCTCAAAAGTGCAGGTAGCATGGCGCGCCATGCCACCATTAATAACATAATCCAAAGGGCTCTTGTCACCATTCACGTGCCAGCTGTTTTAGAACCAAATGGCCTCACGCACCACGTGAGGATGGCAAGAGGCCGGACGGAATGACCCTTGTGCCGTGGAGGATGGGAAGGCCACTTGTTTGGGATGCCACGTGTGTCGACACATTCGCGCCTTCCCACCTCCCCAGCACTGGGTCTAAGGCAGGCATGGCTGCAGCCAATGCCGAGTCCCTCAAACGGCGCAAATATGCCTGCATCGGCAACGGTTTCATTTTTGAGCCGTTTGGGGTGGAGACACTTGGTCCATGGGGCCCGTCGGCTCATAATCTATTTAAGTCATTAAGCCGAAAGCTGGTAGAGGTGTCGGGTGATCAGAGGGCTGGCAATTTTCTAGGACAAAGAATAAGCATTGCCATCCAACGTGGCAATGCTGTCAGCCTTCTAGGTACCCTTCCGCGTGACAACGAACTGCGGGACATTTTTTATTTATAATGGTTATTTTTAATTATGTAGGTTAGGCTATTTTATTTTAGTTAGTTTTCGTTTAAATAATTTTATAGTTTCAAAGTTGTTAGGAATAATATTAGTTTCGTTTATTGATTTTATTATCTATTTTAATTTCCAAAAATACATATTTTATATTTTATTAATTAATTTTTTTATCTCAATTGCAACCATTTTGAATTTCCCAAATCTGAAACAGAACATAGAAAAGATTGTACAAGTACTGTTCCCAAAGTCCATTGAGCGATCAGCTACTCACGTCATCAGTGGCAAGGTCGTAAGGAAGCTCGAGGCTCTATAGGATTTGGCTCGCCGCCAGCCGCAGATGCTCTACGCGACGTTACTGTTTTTCTTAGTATCGGAACAGCGCTTTGCTCTTGATTCGCCGTTGCAATAAAGACACTACGAGCACTATTGAGATTTTATTTGCGCTTTGCTTTATTGGATGTAAATACGACATTGTTATTGGCTGTGCAGCCCGCTTTTGCATCTTTATCTGCACGTTTTTCAATACCTGCTGTTTCTACTCGGTAACAACTTAATCGTTATTGAGGAAATATTAAAGCGATTCACGTTGTTCTCTTCGTGTTAATTTGAATAAGTTGAAAGCGCTTTACGCATGTTTACATACATACATATTATCACGTCTTTATTCCTTACGAGGTAACAGAACCTGAGGCCATAAGACCCAAAAGCCACGTACGCATATCAAGTAGTAGTAGTGTCATGTATGTTTCCTTGCGGGTTAGACAGAGCCTAGGTCTGTTAAACCTTATTGCCACATTTAGCATGTTTAGGATATTCTTAACACATCTACTCTACATAATATGTATGTATTTACATAGTCGCACTTGGATTGGTTTGTTCAAACAAGCCAGGCTTTGGCAAATGACATTAAATTACATCAGATGCCTTTAATCAGCTTAAAATGTGTAAACCAACTTATACAAAGGTAAAGTAGAATAATGAAATGGAAAGTTTAATAAATAAGTTTATATTGAGTCAACGTACTGACAACATCAGTATATGACGGTTCAGGGAACCGCTAATTCAAATCAGATATCATGTATTGGATTGTGGTGAAATAACAAACGTTAGGCTATTCGATTATATTGAGCTGTGGCATATCAACACACACACAATAGCCCTTATGTATATTTAACTACTCATAGGTGAACTCAATAAAACTTTTGGTCATCTTGTCCAAATAAATCAGTACCTATTTACCGAACGAGTCCTTCTGCCATTATGTCTTGGCTACCGGTACCTACTTAGTGTATAATGATACTCGAATAAACGAGGCTATTTTCGGTATAACTGGATATTCCGCGAATTCCCCTAGCTCATTGTATGACGGAATAATGAAGAACCAATTTCCTGTATTAGGTAGCTAGCTGCCGGATCTTATCAAGCTGTATAATTTACGAATTCATAAATCCTGGGATTATAAATATGCTGTTAAGGATTACTTACAAGAACTTTGTAAGATGAAGGTGAGCTCTATGTAAAAGTGGCTCATCGTCATATTGAACACCAGGACCAACCGCGAAACCAGAAGAGAGAAGGCTAAATAACGGTTTAGTTAAAAAATACATAGATTTCGAAAAACTGGATATGGACTTATTTAAGAAGTACAATTATGACGTAAGTTATAATTTGTTTCCTTATACATTAATTTTCTAAAAAGTCATAGTGAACTTTATCTGTGTGGATTCATTGATTTCAACAATATAATTCAAAGGAAAAAGTTCAGTCGTGGTCTCACCCACGGGAGTCCAACGGACAATGGAAAAATGTTGACATTTGTTCATTAATTATTTACGCTCATGCGTGACTTTATCCCTGAGGACTTTGATCTCTCTACATGTAATAAAACGAAATATGGTCAGCATACATTTATTGCATTTCAAATAACTAATACATCAGTATAATATGCTTATTTTTACCTACCCAGAAGTAGGGTAATGTTTTTCGATTTTGAAGTGCGTGTATCATTTTATTGCGTGTGTGTATCACTTTTGACTAGCTCCGTGGCGCAGCGGTCAACACGCCAGCCTGCGACACGGAGTGACCGGGTTCGATTCCCGGCCAGGTCAAGATGGAAAATGATCTTTTTCAGATTGGCCTGAGTCTTGGATGTGTATCTATATATGTATTTGTTATAAAATATAGTATCGTTGAGTTAGTATCCCATCCACAACACAAGTCTTGAACTTACTTTGGGCCTACCTCAATCTGTGTGATTTGTCCGTATACAGCGTGATTTTGAACTCCCTAGCTATATTGAAATCTGGGAATCAGAATTCCTAATGGAATACAGAATTGTAAGAAAAAAAGGTAAAAAACGAAAAAATAATTTTAACCTTTCATAAAAATTCGTCCAGCTGATCGGCGACTTTGTATGGGAAACCTAATTTTCTTTTTCGTTTTTCATCCTTTTTTCTTTCAATTCTGTGTTCCATTAGGGATTCTGATTCCCAGATTTCAATAAAGCTAGGGAGTTCAAAATCACGTTGTATATTTATTATATTTATTTATTACTAGCTGTTGCCCGCGGCTCCGCCCGCGTTATTGTCGATCCCTCGGGAACAGTAGAATTTCCCGGAGTCAAACATACCCTATGTCCTTCCTCGGGCCTCACACCTCCGTACCAAGTTTCATCCAAATCAGTTCAATGGTTGAAGCGTAAAAAAACGACAGACAGAGTTACGTTCGCATTTATATTAGTATGGAAGTATGGATATTATTTATACTTCTAAGTAGAGAAATGAGAAAATTTCCATAAAGCCTTTACCCTCCCATTTTACCCCTTTAGGAGTGAATTTTGTCCATTTCACCCACATATATGTTTTTTAATTGTAATCGAGAACTTACATACCTATTTATTTTCATACTTCATAGTCCAGAAATGAGACAATATCCAAACAAACTTTACCCCCCTTCTGGGGGATTTTTTTCCAGTTGACCTACACAGATCTTTTTCAATTGTAATTGTGAATTTGTTTACCTATTTTCATACTTATAAGTCTAGAAATTCCTTTCTATTCTTAACCCCGCTATTTCACCCCTTCAGGGGAAAATATCGTCCATTTTACCTACACAGATATTTTTAATCGTAACTTGAACTGATATACTTATTTTCATACGTCTAAATCCAGAAATAAGAAAATTTTATAACCATTTTACCCCTTAAGGGGGGAATTTTGCAAATTTCATCTACACACATCTTTTTTAATTTTCATCGAGAACTTATATACCTACTTTCATACTTCTAAGTCCAGAAATGAGAAAATTCCAAATAAATTTTACCCCTTAAAATCCTTTCTTAGCGCTCACTCACATCATTAAAAGAACCCCTGTACAAAATTTCAAGTTTCTAGGCGCAGCAGTTTCGGTTGGTTCGCCGTTTGCCCGCGGCTACGCCGCCGCCGTTAGTGTCCATCCCTCAGGAACAGTTTGGACCCTTAAAGGGGTGACTCAGGTCATCAATATGAACAACTTTTACAATGGGACCAATGCTGGGAACTCAAAAAAAATTCATTTCAAAAAATTTTTTTCGTCATTTCCATAAAAAAAGAGTCCCGCCGCCCGGCCTGTATGGGAATGTCGAATTTTTTTTTGAGTTCCCAGCATTGTTCCCATGGGAAAAGTTGTTCATTTTGATGGTCTGAGTCACCCCTTTAAGGGGCCAAAACGATAAAAAATTCATAGTGTATATTTGCAGGCAAACTAATGCCTTGAGTTCAATCAAATGACGATAACTTTTTTTTTAATGAACCGATTTTGATGAAACAAACTTTAGATGTTTTGCTGATTTAAAACAAAGCAATTGGTGAAAGTTTGAAGTAAATCGGTTGAGTATTTTCGGAGATAATCGTGATCATACATACAGACAGACAGACAGACAAGAAATTCCAAAAAAATTTTTTTGCTTTCTATTATTCTTTTTAAGTGTCCCTCTATCCATTTCAGTCAAAAATTCTAAATGTACAGACAAAATATTTTTACTGTTTTATTATCATCATCATCATCATCATTATCAGGTCTTTTTTAGTCTCCACTACAGGAGCACGACCCTCTCTGTACTACTAGGGCCATACTTGGCCAGAGCAGCCAGAGGACTTAGGCCAAGTCCTCTGGCTGCTCTGTTTTATTATATATGTATATAGATTAGATTCGTATTCTTCCACGGAGTGCCATAGGCTATGACGCTATCAAAAAAAATTAATGGTCGACGCAAACTGACAAAAAGGTAGTTGGGTTTTTTATTTATTGAAATAATCAACTTGTTTATAATATGTATAATATGTTTCGCGGACATACAATATACAAAAACAGTAATCTAATCCGCCATATATGAAGTAAAAATATTTTTTCCGTCGTAAAAAGGAAATCTTTCTGTTCGTTAAAAAAAGAACCGTAATTGCGGAGTACGGATAGAATTTTAATATACGTGCAAAATGTAGTATGAATATATATGGCGGTGGTTGTAGCGGGTCGGTATAAAATAAATAGAAAACAGCAAGATACTCAATGTTATATACTATGCTAGTATTTCACACTCATTATTCCGTGATAATACTAATTTCGATATCACTCTATTGAATAAAAAAATCAAGAACAGCTAGCGTGGGTTCCGTGGTTTGTCATTATTATCATTTGAACGTTTTAACGGTTGCATGCTTACCTGTAGTGCATTAAAGCACGTGGTCCGCAAGTAAAAGTATTTTTCACTCCCGGAAATCGGACCCTGTGCCACTCTAGTAGCAGACTGGCGTGGTAACCACTGCGCTATGGTCCTGTAAGGCGTCCCTTATTTTTTTCTGAATTCGAGTTAGGCACAGCAGTCCTTTAAATATACACACTGGGCTTATATGGTAAAAAAATAAACCGTTGTATCGTAGAAGTTTCATATTTTGGTCGCCGTTATCTGTCCAGTCTTCGCCTGGTTGCCGTTGTCTTACTGGAAAAGGTATAGCAGAAATTTTTTAAACCGGTTATTTTATAATTCTCTTAAGGTTATAATAGACTTCTTCTTCTCCCTTATCCCACTTTTTCATGTGGGGTCGGTACAGTGTAAGTTCTCTCCATTTTGTTCTGTCGCCTATCAAGCTTTGTCATTCCTTTCTTGTTGATGCTCTCCTTGACAAATTCCATCCATCCTGTCCTTTCAGAGTTCCATCCCTAATGAAAAAAATATATATGAAAATTCTAAAGTGATTATCCCGTACCAATAGATAGTCACCTTAGTTGTGGTTCGCGTCTGTTACACGTTTTATTTTGTAGTATCGGCACTCCAATACATTCGTTTTGTGATCCAACCAATTCACAATTCAACTTTGTATGACTCCACCTCACTGTTTGTTCGGCATTTGATCCGTCCACTACGCTGACCTCGCTTTGTTGCTCATCTACTAGTTTTGTTTGTCAGTTGTTACGACTGTTGTTTCAGTTAGATATTTCATAGATCCGGTTAATAATGCTGCTGCGACGAACTTTGTTATCTGCTTTTATGGCTTATTGATCGAAGTTTCGTGTTTTTAACTGTCACGGAATTTATTTTTATGGAGAAAGCAAGGCCAACTACTTAATTTTTCTGCCAACACTGCAAATAATCTTTTTGTGTGCCTCATATATTGATATTAGAAAGTTTACCTAAGACAGATCTTGGTATATGTCTTTGGAACAACTTTGGAAGAACGTCACGGTGCATTCCGACAAATAATGCTTTGGCAACTTGGACAAACTTTATCTGCCAAAACAATTACCTATATTGAAAGAAAACATATTCGAAAAGTTATCAGTTCGATGCAATACTGCTTCGAAAATGGATACACAAAATATAAAAAGAATACTTTTCTAGAAGCGATTTTACGTTTAGCAATTATAACTTGATATTTTTTTAATATAGTTTTAAATGAAATAATATAATGGAAAAATACCCACACTGGATCTCGCGCTCCATTAGGCCTTTCCATGTTTATGCTTAATGACTATTAGTCGAATAAACAATATGCCTTACAACTTTATGCCAATCAAAACATTAGCTTAAATAATATTTATGCTTACTGAAATAGTATGCCTAAAAACAATTATATCAAAATATTTTTATGACTAAAAAATATGCCTAACTCGTTTTGCCAAATTAAGTTAGGACAAAAAAGATTAGCCAAAACAAATGGATCCCAAAAAGGACTTATACCTATACCAAATGAAAGCCCCCGCGATATAAGGGGGCATTCATTAATTAGATGAGCCAATTTCCCTCAATCTCACGTTAGATTTTTCTAGGCAAAATTTGTTGAAAATTCATTACTGTTTTATGCATTATGTGGTATGCAATAGGTGGGTGATAAATTTAAAATTATATTAAATTTTGATCTGGTCTGATTAGACCAAGGACTGGACCAAGGTGGCTGGGATTGACATGACCACGATGATTGGAAATCAAGGGGGAAAATTGATAAGAAAATAAATTGGTTGTCTGTAAATTCGGTTTACGGACGATAATTGTACGTGATAACGGTGGAAGAGATATAGATGCGTCAAAAACCGAACGCTTACACCGATCGTGCGTCTCTATCGCCCGGAAGCTCTCGTTTGTATACCTACGTAACGTGACACTTTTTCATGCGTGTACCCGCCATTCTTCCATTTATAAGACGTTATTACGTTAAAAATAAGTGATATATGCGGAGACCTGTCCCCGCGTTAGGTCTTGCGAGTTTCGGCTCAACTCTCCTCCTACACACCTCACGTATTATGGATGCACCCTAAATGTAAGTTCTAAATACCATGAACCCTAACCTCATATAGGTGAACTTTGACGGCCGCGACATTTAGGTACCTCTTACCGGCCACCATCCTTAGCTCGTCCAAAACTGCCTGAAGGGCAGGGTTTGTTGGTATCAAATTTTACATATAGGTTATATTTATACGGCTATGTTATTATGTCTTTTTTTTCGCTTAACATAGCTGTTTTAGGTTAGTGCTTTATTTTTGGTTGTCAGATTTTTAAGCGTTGTAACGGACGGATTAACGTGCCTTCTGGCATGGAAGAGCTCGTGATATTTTTACGGCCCAGTACTGGATTATGGAGCTCCTCAGTTTGTATGTTACTAAAAACACAGACACTAGAAAATGTCGATTGTTCATCATAGTTTCGCGACTTGGGTGATTAATAAATAAGACAGTCTTCGGCAGATGTGTGCGATAATTTAAAACATTTCGTACCAAAATGTACCTGAACAGCAGATCCCAGAAACGTGGTCAGATTTTACATTTGCCTGTATGTCACGTCGGTTACAGATCTACCACCCTACTTAAAACAAATCTGATTTTAACTTGTAAGAAGCAGCTTTTTTTTAATACATATATATTGACAAATCACACAGATTGAGCTAGCCCCACTGTAAGTTATGAACTTGTGTCGTGGGATACTAACTCAACGATACTATTTCTATAAACATTCAAGACAATATTGGTCTCTCTGAATATGATAATTTTCCTTGTTGAGCTGGCCGGGAATTGGACACTGTAATTCTGCTTGACAGTGGTGTCGTTGTAATTCCATCAGTTCTCAGTGCGTGACCAGGTTAAGGTGGAAAATGGTAGTATATATTGGGTTGTTCTTACGCTATAGGTGTTCCTTAAGAAACGTTGTTCAAAATTAATTAAACTTACCCGTCAATTAGGTAAAGTGTTGTTAGACAGCTACATTAAGAGTTATACATATAACTTGTCTATAGTAAAATACAGTATCGCAGACTTTATCGTCTACATTTAGATACGTGTTATAAATGATGTAACCGAACCAAAATATTCCGTATTTAGGATTGATTGTTCAGAGAAGTGAATTGGAACGTGTATTCAATTATTAAAGTTACAGTAGACACACAGTTAGACGGGAGAATTCATCTAATTCCGCTCGACCCGCGTCACTAGTCAGAGACGGGCGACCTCGGTCACTCAAACATTGTGGACTTTCGCCTTAACTTCTGGCAGGAAATTAACTGAATTCCCGAGAAAAGAGGAAAATTGTGTGTGGTTACACTTACATAGGTAAGCCATCGAGCCGTTTTCTGTCTATGATTTGACCTAGTGTTTTAAGTTTAGGCACCTATTTCTTGTCTATTTTTTTTTTATGTATATTTGACAGCAAACAAGCAGACGAGCCACCTGATGGGAAGTGGTCACCGTCGCCTATGGACATCTGCAACACCAGAATATGCTGATGCGTTGCCGACACTTAAGATATCTGTAAACACGCCTTTTTAATTATTTGATAAGATGAGCAATATGTAACCATTGGAAAACATTGGTAGATGAAAGCAGTATTATATAATTGTTGAGAACTGATCTATTAAAACGTTTTGTGGTCATCAATCTTTGCATGAAATTCAGTTCGATTGCGGTAAAAAGTGTATAATGAGTAAGTATTAAAATACTAGTATTACAAAAATTAAACAACCCATCCTAGGTCAGGGGTGTCATGAGGTCACGGGTGGCACGAGGTAAGTAATTTCATCCTCAACTGCGTAGCTGGTGGATGCGAGTATGGCATCAGGTACGCGCGCCTGACCTCCCGAGCTGCTACTTGCTTTCCCCCTTAATAAAAAATAATCCGAGTAAGTTGTATCCCAACACTATTATTCCCTTCCTTAAACCAACAAATTCTATTGCTTCCGATGGGCAGCAGTACAAGAAGCAAAAAAAAAAAACTGCACTCGCCAAGCGTGGCGTATGGCAAAATCTTCCCATGGAAAGAGGAATCCTTGGGAGAGTTCTTTGTCTAGCACTGTTCTTTGGAGCCGCAGGTGAAAGCTAGGAGTTTATAAATCCTATATGTATTTAAAATGGCAAATTGACTTCATAGATATTTTTCTTACTTGTTAAAATAAACGCGTCAGAATATGAAGCTAAAGTAAACGTTTCTGTGCCAAAATACTTCACTGAATGCTAACAATCATAAGTAATAAATGTCGCGGCGAAGGTCAATACGACCTACATTTCTCGCTACGCAATGAGTATGTTTAAAAAAGCGTAGCATTTCTTCGTTTGAAAGGGCGTTCGGGAACATTTCTAATAACGAGGCAACGTCGAATCGTCAGGCACCCTCATCAAGCTTAATGTTGCCAATCAATAAGGAATTGCAAAAACAGGGTGCAAATACGGTGGCGCCGAGCTTCCTTGAAATGTCTGCGAGGCTTGGACTACGTGGGCAGCGATAGACAATAGTATGAGGCCCGGTTCCAACTGTAGAGCGAGATCGTTCTTGGAAAATTAAAAGAAAGTACCTACAATATTTTTTTTACTATCGAGATATTAGATACTTTGCGGACAAAGATATTCAATATAGGTACATATATTTCTTTACATCTTTTTGCATGCAGAGTAAATAAACTACTGTAAAAAAAGCATAAAGCTCGTTCTACTTATTTTTTTACCCGACTACGGCGAAACCAAAAGGATTTTGGCCGTTATTTTTGCATGTATGTTCGTTTGATCCTCGTATATCCTAAAGTGACCAATGTAACTTGACATATGTTACATCCATAGATGCGACTTGACCGTTCGCTGGTACTATAGGCTATGTGACGTAACATCAAATTCAACATGACGCTCTTTAAAATCTGTCTAAAATTCACAAAGTCGTGAACTTAAAAAAAAGATTATTGAAATATATTGTGATTAAAATTATGAGCTCTGTGGCCTAGTGTCATCTTGCCAAGCTGTCATACCGGAGGTCCCGGGTTCGATCGGGCAAGATAAAAAATGTATTTTTTTCAAGATTGCCCTGGGTCTAAGATGTTATTGATATAATGTATTTGTTATAAATAAATAAATATATACGTACAAATCACACAGATTGAGCTAGCCCCAAGGTAAGTTCGAGACTTGTGTTATGGGATACTAACTCAACGATACTTTATTGTATAACAAATACATATATAGATAAACATCCAAGACCCAGGCCAATCTGAAAAGGATCATTTTCCATCTTGACCTGGCCGGGGATCGAACCCGGGCACTCCGTGTCGCAGGCTGGCGTGTTAACCACTGCGCCACGGAGCTGTTATAAATAGGTTATAAAATATAGTATCGGTTCGCGTAATATTTGCTTTATTGTAACATATGCTATGTATGCCTTTTAAATAATAGTGGTAACGTGACCCTTAGAAAATCAAAAAACTTGTGAGTAGTCCGCTGGTGAAATATCAATCCGTTAAGTAGGTACCCAAGCTTCGTTGTCGCATAATGTCAGTTCGGTTCGGATCTATTTTCGGAGATATCCTCGGGTCCCTGGAGAGCCGTGCGAGGTCACCACGTGGCGCTGCAAAGGTCAACTCCGTGCAATAGCTCTGTTGGGAGACAACCGAGAGTGGTCGATTTGACGCCTTTATTTACTTTTTAGTTTTAGTTCAAAATAATAACTTACCAAAACCAACTTTAAATGTACGACTGACAAAGTAAAGGCAATTTCTTTTCACAACTTTCCAAAAAAATTATTGATTCATTTTATACGAACTAGTCTCTAGAGAATTTGCTTTGGGATGTCGGTACAAAAATACCTAGTAAACTCAGAATCTGTAAGATGTATAAGTTACAAGGCCTTTAAGAACACTACAGAGTAGTGACGATACTTACCTACTCCTTTGTAGGGACGCAATTAGAATTTTGTTGGAAAGCTAAAAGGCAGCTTTATTTTCAAGCCAATTTTGAACTACCTTTATGTATTGATATGGAAATAAAACTGTTATTAACACTCTTTTCCAGCTAGATTTCGAAATCTACTCTTCATGCAAGTCCCCATTGTTGGCGACTGTATCTGATTAGAATTACAAACATTATTAGTATAATCACTACTATAATTTATGAACTGTGTACTCGTCGATGGAGTAATAGGTATTCATGTCTCTTGGTTCTCAGCTATCCAAGAGAATTCTTGATTCTTTTATATGATCCAAATATGCTCTTTGTGGTCTTTCTTTTCCTCTCATCGACGCAATTTTGCTCTTCGTGATACTTTTAATAAATTAATTGACTGGTGATTAACTATGAAGTAAGTATTTTATGGAGGTTGCTAATTGTAGGAGAATCCAGATGAGATCTGGACAATTCATTTGTGAACCTGAGTGAATTAGATTTAAAAAGTAATACTGTCTTTGGTTTATTTATTTTCTTTAACATATTCTTCATCATCATCATCATCATGTCCTTTTTAGTCTCCACTACAGGAGCATAACCCTCTCTGTACTACTAGGGCCATACTTGGTCAGAGCAGCCAGAGCACTTGGCCTACATTCCCCACGCTGGACAGACGGTCTGGTCTAATATGTTCTTAAATTTTCTAATTTTAATCATATTAGGTACCCTACCTACATTTTAGTAACGCGATAACAAAAGCTTCATCATTCAATCTAATTGAAAGAAGTTTTCTTATAAATAAACACATCGATTTACTAACAGTATTAGAACAATCGCACTCGTAAATCAAATCAAATCGTAAATCAAGAGAGAATCAAAACAAAGATTTTACTGGCCATAAAGTGCACGTCGTCGCTGGCCGCTTGCAGCCGCATTAAATTGTCATAAAGCTGTTGACAGTCCAATCTACAGAGGGCGGGCGCTGTTTGAGCGATTGAACATGCAGCTAATCCACTATCGGCTCGATTGACTTTTTCATTTAGCTTACAAATGCAGCAATGCATATGACATATTTTTGAACAAAGAGTTGTTAGAAATAAATCAAAACGTTTATTCACAAAATAGGCCTTTACATGCATTTTTAAGGATCGTATTAAGTATTTTTACTATTAATAATTAATATTTAAAAGCTACAGACTAGTATAGCTTTTAAAACCGACCACCGCAGAGTAGAAACTCTGAAATAAATTCTTTTTATCAGTATTGATAGCCTACTCGCCTAAAAAGTTTTTTAAGACTATTTTCCTTTATCTTCGTTTTCATTTTAATTAATATACACAATTTTATTATATATATGACTTTTTGGAACACATTATGTTACAAGTAAATAATGTAATAAATGCGATAAAGCCGTGTAAGTGATTAAGTGATTTAAGTGATCATATGAGTTGTTAGAAAGTTATTAAGGTGACAGTAGTAGATTGTGTGACGCAGGGTTTAACATAGTTAATAGGTACTTTTGGATGAAGGAAGGCATTATTTTGAATCCATGATTTAAAGGATTTAGAGTGACATATTCTGAATCCCTTTAATCATGAATTAAAAATAATTAAACTTAAATTACTTATTTTTGTTTACTATTGGCGGGATTTTCTATTGGTTTCCTATTTTGTACTTAAGTTTAAGATAAATGAAATTATACCCTATCAAAAAAAAAAAAAAAATCATTTATAAAATGACGGAGTTATGAAGAAAAAATCATACAACCTAATTGATAACCTCCTCCTTTTTATGAATTCGGTTAAAAATAGGCATTATCTGCACGTCGACTCTCATTGCTACCCGCTCGCACTAAATCGTCATGGAGCTGTTGACAGGCCAATCTTCTGAGGGCGGCGCTGTTTGCGCGATTTAACATGTGGCTTTACATATGATGGCTTAATATCCGACCGAATATCAACTCCATTGACTTTTACATATTAATTTTAAAATGCAGTACATTTGGCAGTTTTTTACATTACTTTTGGTTGAAATTTATATACCATTTGTATTCTTTTAGCGCCTATGTTAAATTTTTTGCGAATAACGCATGTAATGGATCAAACGAAGAGTTTCGTTTTGTGCATTATGTCACCGCTAGAGCTTTATAAAGTTATTTTATATTTTACAAGTTTCTGTTATAAAGTATTAATGTAACTTATTAAATAACTGAAAATCTGTAGACAAACAAGATTGAATGGACAAAGTTTGGTGGTCATTATTTTTGTATACTTAGCCCTCTTTAAAATTCCTCATGGTGTTTCAAAGTTCTAAGGGAACATCCCGCCCACTGGTGCCTAAACCTGTTACGAGTTTTTCGAGCCATTTCCATTGTGAATGAATCTTCTGGCGACTTTTTTGGTTTGCCTAAATATTCAGTTACTTTTTTATTTTAGACAACTTTATAGGTTCTACTAGGTAACTTTGCTTAACTGATAATTTATGAAAGTAATACTAGTAGAGTTATTCCCAGACAAGTACAATCCCGGGACATTCAAAAGTAGAATAAATGGGTATCTCTTATATAGGCATGTAACATCCTCGTCTTCATCGTCACTTACCATCAGGTGAGATGGGAGACAAATGCCTAATCCAACATTTAGTAAAAAAAAAAGTAAAAAAAAATACTATTTTAAGATTACGATATTTTGAAAATATAATTATTTGAGAGATTTGAATTTTGCTATAATAGATGAAAAAATGCGGATCATGAATAAAAATCGTCGTAAAATATAAAAGAGTGTATAAGTGAAGAAAATAGAAATAATCATTTCCAGTAGAAGCGATTTGAGGTGGAAATGTGAATAAGTTACACAATTTTTACTTAACCGACCTAATTACTTGTTTTGAAGCCACATAATTTCAGTTTAATGTGAGTTTAACACGAATCCAGCTTTTGTTACATTTATATAATGTCCCCACCCTTAGTGTTTTTCAATGAAAAGAACTTATTTACTTTTATCAATGATATAATCACTTATTTAGTTCGAGTGATAAAAGAAATTATTTTTTGTACACAAATAGGATATAATTAAATAATTTCATTGATTAGGTAAGTATATTAAATATAATTACGATGATATATCGTTAGTTTTTCGCACTTAATTCGCATAATTCTATAACAACACTTATGTTCTGCCGTACACCCTCGGAAGGTACCTATTTATACACGAGTATGTAGAGTAAATTCTAACTTATAAAAAAATCGGATGTGAGTTTGTTTGTTACGCCCTATCTACTGAACCGATCGTCATGAAATTTTGCATACTCGTTGTCTGGGGTACGGAGAAAGACATAGTGTACATTTTATCACGGGAAAAGTTCTGTTACCAAGGGATCGACATTGACGCGGGCGAAGCCGCGGTTGATAAGAGTAAACTAACTGACCCGGCTAACATCATTACGCTAATAAATGATTATGCTCCATTTTGTGGAAATATTTTGGGGTGAAACAAATCCAACTATCAAAGAAAAAATATGATAAGTGTTTCCTACTATTTTTCAATTATCTTTATGTAAGTTATAATGAATCAGATTAATGAAGAAATTCTACATTTAAAAAAAAATACTATAGATTAAGAGAATAATGCAAAATAGGCTGCGAATAAAATTTTGATGTTTATGGATCTACTGCAATCCCAATAAAACCAACACTCACTCGATATCAACGTTTTTTGTCTATCAATTTAGATATCATAGTTATAACTCTTTTGTAACTTAGCTCCGTACAAAACATAAAAATACTTTCCCCAACCGATATAATAATGCGGGAATCAGTACATGAGGAACCTCTATCTATATTTTTTTAAATCGTAAAACAGATGGAAAATATTTCAAGATGCAATAAATGGTCTCTGATAACTAAGGGTATTATAATTATGACTTGAACGAGTAGTTACTTAGTTGCATTGCATTTTCCCACAATATGGTGTTCTAACAAATGCGTCGCGAGTTGTGCGGTAAAGTTGTACTATCGTAACTTGCAACAATAGACACAGACGCTCGACAAATGTTATCTGTATAACTAGCTGCTTTTAGGTTATTTATAGGAAAGATATAGCCTCCGCGACAACGTTTATCTATTATTACTTTACTAGGAATTTTGCACATAACCGCTGCCGTAGCAAATTATATTATAGAAATTTTATAGATAAGTTTTCGCTCCTTTTCATATGTAAGTTAAATAAATCCATTATTTAGATTTTATCACAACGGCCGCCATTATCGCTTAATTTCGTTGTACGGAAATCTTCTTAATAGAGTACTTATATTCTAATCTCTTTGGTTTTAATAAAATAATGACTTGAAAATAATATTTATAAATAAATAAATAAATATATACGGACAAATCACACAGATTGAGCTAGCCCCAAAGTAAGTTCGAGACTTGTGTTATGGGATACTAACTCAACGATACTATATTTTATAACAAATACATATATAGATAAACATCCAAGACCCAGGCCAATCTGAAAAAGATCATTTTTCCATCTTGACCTGGCCGGGGATCGAACCCGGTCACTCCGTGTCGCAGGCAGGCGTGTTGACCGCTGCGCCACGGAGCTAGTCAAAAGTGATACACACACGCAATAAAATGATACACGCACTTCAAAATCGAAAAACATTACCCTACTTCTGGGTAGGTAAAAATAAGCATATTATACTGATGTATTAGTTATTTGAAATGCAATAAATGTATGCTGACCATATTTCGTTTTATTACATGTAGAGAGATCAAAGTCCTCAGGGATAAAGTCACGCACGAGCGTAAATAATTAATGAACAAATGTCAACATTTTTCCATATTATTTTTTCCATATTTTTTCCATATTTCCAATAGCAAATGTCATTGCGACTTTAGGACAAGGACGTACTAAGGAACCGCTTACTAAATAGATGCTTTAGGATAATCCTTAGAATAATAACCTTGGATAATCTCAGGTGCTCACCTGCCAAAAATATTAATAGTTGTCCATAGTGGACTAGACTAATTGACATTCGCGCTGGTGCCATACGTATGTACCTATGATTATACTATATTATGTACCTAGGCTGACTACCTCAATCTATTTGCTCACTAGTTGGCGCCACTGTTGAGTAAGGTTTTGAACAAAGCTTTTTATTACACGCGTGGAAACCATAGAGATAATGGTGGAAACAAATTTAACATTTCAATGATGTTTAATACCTTAATTATCTATATATACTGTGTGTTAAACAACCAAAAAGAAGGAGAAATATAAGATGCATGTGGCTGAAATGAGAATGTTGCGATCCGGAATGACTATGTAAGAGGAAGCCTTAAAGTCGCACCAATAGTGGACAAAATAAAAAGCCATCTTTTGACCTGGCATGGCCATGTCGAGAGGAGGGATGCCGATCATCTGGCTAAAAAGATGTTACACTTCAATGTAACAGGATATAAAGGAAAGGGAAGGCCGAAAAAGTCGTGGAGGGAATGTGTAAACAATAACATGCAAGAACGGGGAGCTACTGCCGATATGGTGGATATTAGAAAAATTTGGAGAGAGGTGACATACAGAGCCGACCCCAAATAGGGAATAGGCGAGGAAGCAGAAGAAGATCTATATAAACTGTATACCTAACTGTGTTTATATAAATATGATGTTTAGTATATAGGGGTCGCTGGGTCTCTTATCTGCGAAAATACGTTTCCGTCTAAATCCCGGTTTCTAACGTATTAGTCCTATTATATGTCATTTGGTTCACCTCACGCTACGCTAACGCCTCTAGCGGAAAATTCACACGCGAAAGCCATCTTTCGATACAAGAGATTTACGTTTTGTGCTTTTGCTAATAAATTACCAAAATAATGTGAGTTATTTTCAAAGGATTTGTAATTTGTATTTAAATAGGAATGTTAACTATGTGTACCCTCCGTCCCTTACCCTTTGTGTTCTGTCATCTCTGGTATTTGTCAGAGCTAATGTAAGCGGCCTCGAATGTTATTGTTTCCAAACGCGCAGTGGCGGCGCTTTAGCATTGCACTTCCTGTTTCTAGTCAGATTTCTTTTATTTAGAGTTATACCTCTAATAATAAAATTCTAAATATTTATTTAATTCTAAATATTCTTTTTTTAACTTTTTAATCTGACTATGGCGAAAACAAAAGCAGTAAATTATTTTGGATGCTATGTATATTCGTCTTCTCACGTGAAATGGTTTTGGAGATATGAAGATCTCCAAAACCATTTCACGTGATTTGACAAATCATAAGATGCGTCTTAATTTTAGTACGTTTAATTATATGGCTCATTTTCAATACAATTTTAAAGGACAAAGGTTGTAAAATTGTCATTTATTACGATTTTTATCACATCTCATTTTCAATTTTAGGATCTACTAAATTTTGATGTAATAATCTGTTCCATCCACTTAGCCCTTCCATTATACCCACACCATACAACTATTATGTGGGTATACCCGTTTATACCCACTAAATAATTGTATCGTGTGGGTCATCGTCATTAAATTTTCTTTGACCAGTTCCCATTACATATATTCATACGTATTATCATACCTATCCCTTACGGGTTAGCGAAGCTCAAGGCCAATAGTACTCTTTAGTATTTAGGTAAGTCAATGTCACCTGACTGAAGCAGACTATTGTTCCAGGACGCGCACCGGCGTGGTAGGCGCTCTACTGCGGGTAGCCAGGCCCCTCCTGTGACTAGCCAGGGCTCTTGCGCACGGAACGGGCGGCGGATTGTGAGTATCACTATTTATGTTTCAGAGTTCCGTCCCTCCTGGGAGCCCTTTGGTGATGTTGCCTATATAGGCTGAGGGCACTCTGCCCTCGCCTATATAGTAGCGAAAGTAGCGAAAGCTCACTTGGAGCACGCTAAACAGTTCTTCCAAAAAAAAAAAACATTTTCCTACGATACGTACGTTGAAATATTTTCGCCACAACGTGTGTCGCTTCGGCGTCATTCGCCACTACGTATGGGACCCAAATTTATCACCGATATTTAATTGGGTGGCTCAGCCCGTCAAATGGAATAACTTTTCGTTCGAACCCATTCTAAGAAACGAAATTTCCATACAAAAGTGATGCGCCGGCTCATCGATTTTTAAGAATAAGTAAAAATTTTGTGACCTCTTAGAATTGGCCCTATAGGTAAATACGTTTAGATTGACGGTCTGAGTTACCTCTTTAAGGGTTTTAAATGTAAATTTTCAACCAACACTCAGTTGTAAATTTACAATGAAACGTTGATTGTATGTTTTTAATTGATACCTTAACTCAAGAAATTCTGAACCGATTTAAAAAATTGTTTTATAAAAAAAGCAACATTATCAGCGGTAACATAGGCTATTATAATTTATAAGGTTGAAGTCCTGAGAAACAGCTACAACTATACTAATGAAAGACAATATGCACAAAGCGCTCCTCTTGCTGCACCTCGCGGCAATGTGCACGTAGAATAAGTCAAAATTATTGCGCTACATGCATTTTTAACCTACATATTTTTTTAATTTATATCAGTCACTTGACTACTCTTTTTTAAATGTTTATAAATAACTACACATCACACATATGAAATTCAAGTGATTAAACTAGCCCCACAGTAAGTTGAGAGTGTGTCGTGTAAATATCAATATTTTATACTAGATAGACACTTAAATAAACATCCCAGACCCCGGTCAATCTATAAGATATTGTTTTCCATCTTGACCAGGCCAGAGATAGAACTGGAAACTGGGGAACCTGCGGTTTAAAGATACTTCTACAAAGTTTTTCAATTCTCCATCTCTCCCTGCGATCCCAGGGACTTATTATCCAAAAACTTTTATATCTTTGTGAAACAGTTTTATACAAGCAAACGATCAAAGAAGACTCCAAAGTCTAAACAAGGGTGCTTGCAAACAAGTTATAGTAAATCCTGAAGAAAGTTTTCAACAGTAAGTACGCGCCCAGAATATATAAATTACGTTAGAAGTCTAAATGTCTCTTTAAGACAATTAAGAAGAATGCTTTACTATGGGGGTGCTACTACTACAAATTTTGACCCTGAGTCTAAAGGTTTGCTAAAAATCTTGCCAGTTATTTCATATAATTGCCATCTGCATTTTATTACATCTTTATATTTTTATAAAACCTGCAACATGCATAACTTTGAGAATTTTCTGTTCGCACGTCATTTAAAATATACTGCTAAGTAAAGATTTAGAACTAAACATAAATTCCAAAATAATAATTTCACAAAGCGTAGCGTGAATATCGGAGTCAAACGCTGAGACTAGACATAAATAATTCCAGCTTCAGTGTACGTCACGTTCGTTTACGTAAAGGAACTCATCTCCCAAGCTTTGCTGCTGAGTTAGATGTTGTGCATGCGTGTTATCTCTGCCAGGAACATGCTCTGTGTATGTGTTCATAATTTATGATATTGTATTACCGTGAGAAGAGGGCATGAGAGCTTTCATCATCAAAAAAAAAGTACCTAAAATAGTAGGACAAACCATATAATTATTTTTGATACCCTATCTCTTAATGACTACCTAGGATTAATTACATGGGTCTCCTGCTGTCAGCTGTTTTTCGTATTTGAAATCATTCATGTAATTCCATGCCATGGTTTTCCCGAGGGACTACAATATGGGGTTCTTCAAAGAGGGGATAAAAACATTTCTTTAGTGTCGGAAACGCGCAAACTGCATCTATTTTCCGTCATATGGGCCGCATATAGGCTAGATTCCTAAAAAAATATAATTAGTCCGTCAGTTAGATATTCAAAAAATATTGGTCACGTATTTTTTCTTTTATCGATTAAAAAATGATAAAGATGATATAGCCCTTTGAAGTTCCGTGTGACGTCATAGTTTGCTACAATTTTTAGCAAACTTTGACGTCACCTACCCCACTCCTGAACTTTGACTCGCTTTATCTTTATTATTTATTGTTTATTTGACAAAAGAAAAAATACGTGTCCAATATTTTTTGATTATCTAACTGACGGACTAATTGTTATGTTATTATTACGACCCAGGAAACTAGCCTATTGTCCCACTGCTGGGCAAAAGTCTCCCCCATTTCCTTCCACTTGTCTCTGTCCAATGTAATTTGTGTGGGACAACATAGCACAGTAAAAAAAAAAGAAATGGGCCGCATGTCTGTTTTCCAGCTTGGTTGTATAAAAAATCTAACACTAGAGGTTTTATTTATCTTAGAACAGATAATATATTTTGTGTAACATTGGGGTCAGTTCGTTTGGGACAACCTTATATTGCCATAAGTACCTAATTATTTTAAAATTCAAGGTTATTTATTTGCATAAATGTAGTTATACCTAACATGGCACCGATTTACATGGAAGTGTCAGTATATTTTGATTTATTTTTGTTACTGACATGCGAGCTGACTGATAAAACTAGTTTTTTCTACCTACCTACAAAAGTTATGATTTCATTGATACGTTGATTTTCAGGATTGCCAATAATTAAAACGCGTGTTTAATTTAATTACATAGTACCTACTAAAAATCTTTTGGGATAATCGCAATTTGGGACATACTCGTACTTATCATGAACGTTTTCATGACATGCTTCTAAAGAAAATGTATCTTATTTAATTTAGGACTTCCGTGTGGAAACTTGTAAATATATAACAGGGATATAGGTATAAAACGTTCAACTATTATTATATAGATATTTGTGTACACATTTCGAATTTATATATTCTATCAATTTATGCAATAAATATTTTTTCCTCGACTTATTCAATAGCTAAGCTAAATATTTTTTCCTCGACTTATGCAATAGCAAAACTTATTCAATAGCTAAGTCCTTATTGGACTTTTGTTTTGTTCGGAATCAAGGGGCAATAAATAATGGGAAGCCGGAAGCGTCATTACATGCGTACTCGTGTACTCGTAGCGAGATCAGGGTTGCCAGATACAATTTACAAAATAACCTTGTATTGCAAAAGGATGTTACAATAAAAATTGTGTTCTCTGGAAAATTTATGGGGTTGTAAGACCACCTTGTTTTTCTAAAGAATATTACATTTAACCTCTTGTATTCAGGAATACCAGACACAACAGTAAAAAAGGCATTTTCAAGATCCGCGCATCAGCATACGATTATACGGGTATAATAAAAAATAAAAATGCCTGTCAAAGAGCCTAGGTTTTTAAAGGGTTTGTTTTTGAAGAGACTTTCCAAAGAATTGCTTGATATTGGTATTTGTGGCGAAAAAGAGATGATTTACTGAAAAGTTGGGTAAAATTGTCTATACCTGGTAGCCCTACGAGATCGAGATCCGGGATCCGGCGACATCAGAGTAAACAAAGCTTTTAGTAATGCTGTGGTTACGTTATCTATTACTATTATTTTATGAGTACCCTTCTGAAACTGTAAATACATCTTTTTCATGTATCCGAGTGACTGTAGGTAATCCCACCCATTATAGTCTAGATATATGCTTCCTGTAAAAATCCGTTCAGCAGTTGACTCAAACGAACAAATAATGGGTCTTTGCCTATAAAATTGTCGTCTTTTTCAACGAAATGACTATTATTTTCAGTTAAATACTTTTTATTTAAACTTATAAGTAGACTATATTATTATAACATTAGTTTTATTATTATGTTATAATAAATAATTAATATCGATCCCCTAGGGAATAGTACTTTTTCCCGGGATAAAAGGTAGCCTACGTCCTTCTCAAATGGGACAATACTAAAACAAAAACAATTTGAAATTCAAAAAGTATTTCCTTTTAATGATGCGTTTGTGTGAATGTCTGTCGGGATTGCACGGATAATGCTCGAAGCAAGTGAATACCTTAAACCTATTTGGCTTTTTATTTTCCTTAAACTTACCTCTGGAAGTAAATGCTTAAATGTGCGTGTAAAGGCCATAAAAACTCATTGAAAATATGCAGACAATTTATTAAACCTTCTTAAGAATTGTGAAACTTGGATTCATATTTTGTGAAAGTCAAATATGCGAGTTATGGATTGTAAAGTTGGGCCGTCTGCCCTTATATAGAGGATTAAGGGGCCACCTGTGCCGGATAAACTATAGACTTGACAGAAAAAGACTTTACGCCTAAATTTGAGGTAACGCCAAACAAAATTTGTGAAAATAAGATATTATTACAGAACGCTCTCCTACTTTGTGTATTTTAGTTCATAATGGGCCCTCAATTTTCAAACACGTTAAATGCTTTTTGCAAATAAAATGAAACCATTAACTATAAGAAACCATAGATTTTTTTTATCTATGACTGTTTGAAATTCTATATGCTTCGACAAAAATTGTGAAAATTTGTGAAAGTAAGACCAATACATCTAGTCGTTGAGAGTTGTAAAAATCCGGGCCCTCAGTCCTCCACTTCGTTTGTATTTTACTTCATTACGCTAAACATGCGAATGACAACCCAAATACCAAATTATCGCTTTGCTAAAAAAAGTGGAAGAGAGATAGATGCGTCACAAGCCGAATACTTAGGCTGATCGCGCCTCTCTATCATTTATTACGCGCTCTCACTTGCATACGAAGTGACACTTTTTCGTGCGTGCAGCCGGCGTTCATCGATTTATAAGACGTCATTACGTCACAAAATTTGC
Source organism: Elegia similella (assembly GCA_947532085.1). Taxonomy (NCBI): domain Eukaryota; kingdom Metazoa; phylum Arthropoda; class Insecta; order Lepidoptera; family Pyralidae; genus Elegia; species Elegia similella. Next base: position 16,248,037 of record OX383927.1, on the reverse strand, counting down.
TACAAATTGGTGTTATTTGTTGCATAAAAGAATTACATTAATAATGCAAATCATAAAAAATACCAAAATCCCTTAATTTGTAATTGTGTATGTGGGTAAGGCTGTGGTATGATAATATTTTTCCTTTTTCCTTATTTTACATATAACTTATGTAAGTGACGATTCATTGCTGAGTGAAGTTTTCATTGCTTCTGCTGTTACAAAGTGACTGGAAAGCTAAATAGAAGCTCAATAACGTTGTAGTATGATAATACTATGATATGGAATTAGGATATAAGAATAAAATTATTGTTTCATTATGCGTACATACTAGTTGTAATATTAAGTGTAGTTAGTTAATTAATATTAACTTTAAATGCTAAAATGGTTTACTAAAACCTATCACATTGCTACTACTACCTAAGTACTTAAGTCATCATCATCATTTCAAGTAGCTGTCACGGTCAATCGACCATGCACACCCTAGTGTCAGAGTTCTTCGGAACCGTCTATCGGCCTCTGACGTGGTTTCTTTAACGACTACCAGATGGCAGCCGGGACCACCGGCTTAACGTGCCTTCCGAAGCACGGAATCGTCTTTATTATCAGACAATCAGGTGATTCAAGCCTGCAATGTCCTAACCAAACTAAACAAAGTATGCTTCCGGTGGGAATCGAACCCACGACCCCCGAGTCAACAGGCAAACGCCTTAACCATTGGACCACGGAGGCTTTTTCTGCAACCTAAAAAAATATATCCCCTTACATTTAGGCGTAAAGACATTTTATCTCTTGCATAAAGTTTACCGTAACATTCGGGCCGTTCGCGTCAATCCTCTATGTAGGACTGACGGCCTAACTTTACAATCTGTAACTCGCTTATTTAACTTTCACAAAATCTGATTCCAACTTTCACAATTCTTTAGGAAGGTCCACTTAATACATACATACATATTATTACGTCTTTATCCCTTACGGGGTAGACAGAGCTTAAAATTAGCGTGTTACTGGGCGTAAAGGTGGAAAACGGCACATTCTACGTTTTTTCTTTTCTCCCAGACCAGCATGGAAGATCTACTAAATCGTTTGAATATTTTCAAAGAGTTTTCAGAAAGCGGTCCTCCCACCACACGCACATAATGCTCGACACTCAAAAGGAAAATGAAGACTGCATAGGTATTTGGAATTAAAACTTAACGCAAATGTCATCCTAGCAATACAATAAGTGTATTACAACCATAAAGTTTTAAGTAAAAATTTAATTCTAAGATAGACCATTATCTGTTTGTTCTATCCTACAAGTACTAATAATTAGTACTTGTACATTTTCAAAGTGTAATGTACCAATCTAATGTACAGTCGGCCAAGCAGATACCTGACCCCCTGACTTTTAAAACGTAAATTCACACTTTGCTGTGAAGCGCCACCTACCGTGATTTTTGGCAAGTAGACAGACAACTGCTGGTATAAACTTGTTTCTGATAACCTGCTCAGTTGCAAATTTTGTATTTCTAATAATCTCAGCTAATAATTCAAGTAATCATCAATGGTAAGAACAAGAAAGAATCAAAAACAATCCTACGTAAAGTTCGATTCGAACCATGGACCCACGACTTCAGAAGCTAGCGCTCATTTCAATACGCCAACCGACGATATGACGTCTCGGGCGAAATTGGCTATCTATTTCTACTGCTATGACATCTTTGTCACCAACTGTAACGCATTGCTTTAACAAATAAATTGAGGGTAATCTATCAGATTTATTTATACCTGATACCAACTAATCAAAAATATTGTTCACTCGCATCACAATTAAGATACTGCGATTACTGTGTAGTGATCCAAAACCCCACCAGTTATTAGGCATCCCGTTTCATCTTATATAGCAGATTTTGTGAAAGCTAATATTGTATTGTGAAGACAACCACAGTATTTAAAGTATCTATATCTAGAGAGTTAGGTATCGCGGTAAGTAGAAATTATAAGTATTTAATATACTTACTTAATTGTCACACTATTTTTGTTCCGTAAAACATAGGGTTTGTGATAAATGTCTAAGATAAATATATCTCTTACAGAGAAACACCGTCCGTTTGTGGATTCGGAGTCAACTGGCGTAACATATACACTACAATATTTCAATTGAAACAGTGAGGAAACATTCAACAAGAACGAGATCGTATTTTATTCTGATGAAAAAAGTTTTAAGTCTGATGATGATGGCAGAAAAATATTGCGGAGAAGACATGGCCAGCGTATAGCCATCAAAATAACTTTGAGAACAGTGGCAGGATAACATTAGGTAAAAATATTCATTAAATAGTGAAGTAAAATAATAATAATATTTAATACCTAGTGTATTACGCAGTGTAGAATAATAGGTAACTGATCGTATTATTGTTTTGCGGGTTATTGGGGACAGATGTCTTCAATGGGCCCAGGGGAGCTGGTAGAATTCGGCGGCCGGATGAATAAAGAAAAATACTTGGAAAATTTATGAGTTGTGGTGATTCCAACAGTTTGCAATGTAGAATATATTTTATTTAAGACAATTGTTCTGTGATCTAACTGTTATTGAGTGACCAATTAAAATCCCAGATTGTAGGGTCAAATAGTGCTTAACTGGGACACGAGACACGAGTAAAGTTTGATTTAAATCAATTTAGACAAAAAGGTTATACTAAATTAATAAATATGCGCATAAGTGATATGTGATCTGATCTAACATGGTAAGTGAAATGACAAATAGACTTGAACAAAAGCTCCAAAATGGGGGTCACCCTCTCCCATATTAAAATTCATTTAATGCCATAGGTTTATATTTATTCTTATACTATTATCGAAGCAAAGTTATTCACATAGCACTATTTGACCCTACACATTTAAAAAAAAATAATACTATGATTAAAAAGAAGTTGAGAGATGTAAATTGTTACTTATTAAGTAACATGTTGGTTCTCTCTACAGAAGATTAATCATAGTTTGAATTAAGTAGGCAGGTATTTATTTCACTGTTACATTTTTTTGATGTAATAAAGTAATTAAAAATTTAAAATGCTTTTTATTCACAGTAATTAGCTCGGTAACATTATGTTAAAACAACCAAAATTACACCAACATCACAATACGAAGTTGGTGATATTTGTAAAAAATAAAAAGCTTTGGAGGATTTGAACCTGTTCATTCATAATCACACTAACTATTAAACCATAGTGCCTACCACTTGCGCCACATCTAACTATTGAAGTATCTTTGAAATAAGCGTATCGTATGCTAGGGCTTGTTTTATTTATCAAAAATCGAATAGATGGCATTAGTCGTCAAGGGTATCAGATTTCTGCTTATTAACCTTATTTGTTCATTCACAATTCAATAGATGGCACTAGTCGCAAAGGATATTACACTTGTATATTTTTATCTTTGGGTTTAAACCACGGATGTTTCTTTAGTTTGCGAAAAATGGCGCTGTTGTAGGGGGTCAGATATCTCATTGGCTGACTGTACAAGTACTAATTATTAGTACTTGTACATTTTCTAAGCGTGGCTCTTACAAGTATTGTGTTGTATCATTTTTAGGGTTCCCTACCCAACGGGTAAAAATGGGACTATTTATATAGCTCCGCTGTCCGTCTGTCCGTCTCATGAACCGCGATGGGTAAACAGCTGAAATTTTCAGAAATTATGTATTTCTGTTACCACTATAACAACAAATACAAAAAAAAGAATAATTTAAATATTTAAGGGGCCTACAATACAACAAACGCGATTTTTTTGCTTGTTTTGCTTGTTTAGCATTATTGACAACGGAAACAGGTAGACGTAAAAATGTTCACTCAAAATTTTGTTACATTATAAGTAATAAATAAATAATTAAATTAAAATAAATATTTACGGGGCTCAGACATGATTTTATTGCCGTTTTTATAGATAATGGTATAGAACCCTTCGTGCGCGATCCGATTCTTGGCTGGTTATTTTTTGCCATGTTCAAGGTATGGTACTTTAATTTAAATTGGGTTTTGTTATGTTTCAGAGGCGTGGGGCGCGGCGCGTGGCGGCGGCGCGGGCGCGGGCGGCGCCATGACGCGGCGCCCGCCACCATGACGCTGCCGCCGCCCGCGCGCCCCGCGCACCCCGCCGCGCATCGCGCAATGCGCTATTACCGCATCTGGATCTACGCGTGCAACGGCGCGCTGCTGCTGGGGGCGCTCGCGTTCTGCGCGGCGGCGGGCCGCGCGCTCTCCGACTACCGCCGTGCACTGGTGCCCGGCCTCGGGGCTGCCCAGCCTGGCTTCCTCTACGGGTACGCTGCTTTGCCCGCTCAAGCTGGTCTTCTGCAACTTCTAGGTTGCCTAGCAGCGTTACGCTTATCCGAGCGCATGTTAAACGCCTATTGGCTTGCTCTATTGGCACTGCTGGTAGGTGACGCCGCTATTGGAGTCTACTGGGCATTTCGATTCGAAAGAGTCTGTCGAGAACTACGCCCACAACTAAGGATTCGACTCGCAAAGGACTACGATACCGATTTGGACTTCTCAGAGGCTTGGGATCGCCTCCAAAGGGAGCAGCGTTGTTGTGGCGTAACAGGCCCCGCGGACTTTGCTGCGTTTAATAGAACGACGCTGCCACCGAGCTGCTGCCGCATCCCGGCGCACACGCCCGCAGTGACGCCGACGCTGCTCGCCACCACCGCCGTCTCGCCGCCCGCGCCCTTCACGCCGGTGCACTGCGCGCCGCACACAGCCGCGTGTGCTGAGCGACTCCTCGTGTGGCTTCGGCGAACTGCAGACGCGTTATTTGTGTTAGGATATTGCGTTATAGCATTTTTAAAGTTGTGCTTCCTTGGTATCCTCCGATACGAAATAAAGGAGATGATACAGAAAATTAGGATATTACGAAGCGAACTCGGAGCCGGTGAGCTTCTTGACGGTAGTCCAATCCACGGAGGCCCCCTTTCGCAAACAGTGATAGTGAATGCAGTAAATGCAAATGGTGGAGTGCGGGCGCACGGTGGCAGCCCCGAGCGCGCCGGCGAACGAGAGGCTTTGCTAGGTCGGGCCTCAGATCCTTGCCCGCGGAGGAGCATACACGACGAGCCTCTAGGCCCGAAGACGGTGAACGGCAATAACAACTGCGAGATGCGAGAATTGGCTCGTGGCGAATACAGACCACTAGCAGCTGACAGTGCGGCGACTAGAATCTGACTAAGATGTTACTTGGAGCGGTTGTTCGGGCGCCGATGGCGATCGTTCCCGACCGCCGGTTGCGACGTGGACTTGCCGCCGATGCGCGCCGCGCCCGTGTGCGTTCGCCGCGCCGCTGCCGGCGCCCGCGTGCGCCTTGATCACCGCCGTCACACCCGCTCCGAATTCGAGCTGTGAGCTCCATGCGTCCCCGCGCCCAAACCGCGTCTGCGTCGCGCGAATGCTCATCGCCACAGTCAATTGCGATTACCGACACGATTCGGTGTGACTCTACTGTATGTTATATTCATAGTGGTAGTCGAGTCCAAACTGTACCAACGACGCGAGTTAGTGTTAGAGTGTAATTATAACATATGAACCTGTGAGATATGAACGTGTGATGGACGAGAAGTGTAGTGAGTAATTATTTAGACGAGATGAATTTCACGAGCAAAGCTTGTGTTTAGTTCCTACGCTTGGCAGTTTAATATTTCGTTACAAAAAGAAGTATATGTAGTTATAAATTTGTTTATGCTATACAGGGAAACTAATGTGACAATGAGGGTTTCAGATAAATGAGCGATCGATAGTGTACAGGCACACATGCATGCAATCTGTGTGTTCATTATCGCCCGAAAGATTCACAAAGATCAACGCGATATTTGTGCTCGCTCTGAGTTATTAGAACCAAAAATAATAACGGGTTAAAATGTTATTTAGCGCTAAGCCCGAGAAGCTTTTACCTGTATACCGATAGGCTAATGAACCTACCAATTACACTTAAGATACCATAATCTTTGTCTACAAGCATCATTTTATAGATTTTAATATAAGTCTCTACAACCATCAAACTATTACGCAAGGCTATATACAGAACCTTTTATGAGAATTTTAGACCAAATTTTGTTGATAGTCTTAGTTTAGTTGTTAACAATATACCATGTATCTTTTAAACTCATGCACGTGTCCCGACCAGCATTTATAGCTGTAGAATAGAACATAATATACATGCATACACCCGCTTTAATTAGCGACACATGCTCGACTTAAGTTGAGATTATTTCGTAGACGCCTATATAACCTTACATAACTCCAACGAAAGCGTTCCGCTGTATGTAATTTCCAAATGTCGGATCCGCATTTCCATTGACAGTCCGTTTTATATTTGCACAAACGAATGAAAGGTCGGGAATTTACTAAGCTGAAGAAATTGAATACGGTGAACTCGTAAACAAAAATAAACACAAATAACAAGCTTCATTATAAATCTGTGATTAAAGCATTACCAGTACCAGTGCTATATGCTACGGCGTAGCTCATAGTATTACCACTGCTATGCGCTACGCCGTAGCTCATAGCTGTTCGTAGCGAGTCGCGTAGCAAACGAAATTAAATTGACTTATAGTCATTTATTTTTATGATATAGAACAGACTGAAAATGGAAAGTATGTTATTGACCGCAAATAATGTAACGTGTCAGTAAAATGTAAATATTATCATAATTTGTACAGTGTAGAATGCGAATAATAATGTGCATGGACAGATTGACAAAAATAGTACTGATATGAGCTTAAAAGACGTAGTGCCTACAATTATATGCTTGTAACAATATAAAGCGAACAAATACATTAATATATCATTTGTTTTACAGCAGAGGAATTACAATGTTTCGTACGAATTTATCATTCAAACCGGTACTCGTAGAGCAAACGTACTAAAATGCTAATAGCAATCACGCCATGGACGTAGATTGAGCCCATTACTGTAAACCAGAGAAACAATTGTAGGTAAAATTAATGGCTGTGTCAAATTAAGGATAATCAGATCCATGCGTGTTTAGCGTTTCATTGGACGCGGCCGCCGTGTGCTAACCGCGCCACACGCGCCTGCGCAAAGGGGGCGGTCTTCATCTACTCGTATGTATAAAATCAACACAACGTTTGAATACCTACCTACATGTTTATACTTATTATGACGTAACTTTATAGATACTTATATTGTAATAATAAGTATGAAATTATGTTCGCTTAGAGTAGGTATAACATTTTGTGAATTTATGCAGAAACATAGTTTTTTAATATTGTTGTCACATGAATGTACCAATCTTATTAAAATTTGTACCTATATTCGGAAAGTTGAATAATTTGTAGCTAGGATCCAATCTAAATCCTGCATTACTTCCAAAACGGTAAAATAACATGTGCCTTGGCTTATAAAATCGTATAACTGACGTTACGTTTATTGTAAACTAATCGATATGATATGAATGGAACCTCGTCTCTGATGTGCTGCCTACAACTTCTGACCTGACACTTGTATTCGTTATATTCACGTGCCTATAGCAAAGGCACTCTGTCTCACATTTAAATTCATGTTTTCTCAATTGTAAACTAAACAAGTATGATGTTTGAGTTGTTATTTCCTGCGAATGTATCATGTTAACTTTCTACAAATATACGTAGGTCAAATTAAAGCTGAGCTCATAACCGACATCAAACGTGCCCATAACCTATAAAATTTTAACGGAAGCACGCACAAGTCGTCGCTTTCTGAAATTGATGTCAAGTGTTTCAGTTGAAATTTGATACAAGTGGTGCGTTTGATGCGGATTCATTCGGGTAATATCTTTTAAATAAAATAAAACCATGTGAGGCCGTGCATTCGGATGGCAGAGATAGATTTGTTTAAATCGTCGCTTAATCTAATTTCTCATTTTTTGTCGACTATTGTTTTTACGCCTACGACCATACGACACAGTGACGTCACCGGATCTATCTCTAACATTGCGGCAAGAGGCCTAAGTTAAATGAACTCCATCATTAATTTGCAGGAAGCAACAACTCGAACGTTCAAAGCCGATGTTAGATTGTATATTGTTTAGTTTCTCCACTGTCATTCGTTATGTGTTCATTGTTGTGTGTTTAACTATCGTAGAGTTGTTACAACTTTCCGAGGGTACGCACTAGGCGACTGAGAGCTAATATTATCATAATAAATGCATTAAATAAAGAGTTTGTTAAAATTTCTCTTCTTTTATTTCTTAAATTACATTAATACAATGAAAATCCTAAGATTAAGCTGCATAGAACAGAATAGTAGTGACGCTGTCTGGAGAGACATTTTTGGTTATCTTCGTCTAATTCGCTAACTGTTATACCAAAACACATACAACCTTAGTCAGAAATGGTAACTGAAGCCAAAATAGGATTATTGTTTCCACATATGGTCAACTTTTACTTATTTATAGGTAAGATTTTATTTTGTAACTACAGTATTTGTACCATGGTAAAGGTCCTTTATCACACATTTTCTTAAACGGTGCAAGCAAAGTGGACTAGATGGTCTCTTCTATGGCCACGGGCTAAACGATTCAATACAAATTCCATTACGTCCACGATACCACGCAGGACTGTAAAATCTACCAAATCCAGGAGAGCATAGATTTAAAAAAAAAAAATTCGTCCAAGAGAGATTCCGAATCATATATTTAAATTTGGAACTGTTAATAAACCCGATAAAAAAATTTGTACTTGTAGATTGCGGGATTTTGCTCCTTAATTAAAATAATTAATTGTGAATGGTCGTGGACGGAATATGGAAGGCTACATGAATGATGAAAAACATTGTGCGTTTTTACGGGCGGTGTAGACATTACAAACACGGACTACTTGAAGTACTCTGCTTCGCCACGAGATTGTTAGTAGTCCCCCGTTTGTTAATGTCTTCTTTACCTCTATTTTGTTATATGTGTAAATTAGTAACTTGTTTTTATTTCCTTATTTCGGATTACGTAGCGTCGCTACCACCAACAAAGATTGAACAAAGAAAGAACTAAAACATGATATAACGTAAAAAGGAAAAACTTTTATGTCAAATACACTGCAATAATATTTTAGTAGTCAATGTAATATTTATAGTATCCATTCTTACACCTTCCGATATAAATATATGCAGGCGCCGAAAGCACACCTGTTTCGTTTTCATAACGCGAACAGCGTTTTGTATAAAAAGGAATATTCCAGTCTTGCAGGCAGCCATGATATGTTTTCTAAATAATGAAATGACTTATGAGCTGTCGTTAGTACTTAATGCTCTTTTTCCTTCTCCTTTATTACTTTGAATGTTACTGGAAATAGAATTATCTGATTAAAATATATATTTAATGTCGCATTACGTGTAGTGTAAAAATAGTGTAGGTAGAGTCTCAAGTATCTTTTGATATTTACCAAATTACTAGAATAGATAGAACAGGGTTTTTGATCACTGCCAAAATTATTGACTCCTAAGATTTTATTGATAACGCAGTTATTAATAAAACATGGTGCAAATACGGAACACCATTATTAGAACGCTTTATTTTTCTTAATTTAGGTAGGTACCTACGATGTACTAGATATGATCGCAACCATAATACAAAATTAATTCTTTACCCTCACGGGTCATATCACTATAAATTTAATATTGCTGAGATAATAACATGAATCCACTTACCTTGATATTGTCTTCAGTGACTCTGAACGTCTTATCCACATTCGCCCCTCCAATGACTAGCACGTCCCCCCCACGCGCGGGGGTTGCGCCCTTCAGGAATTCAATATTAAAATTGTCTACATTGTTCAGCTTTTTAAATTCGACGGCAATGTCGGCGCCAACTTTCGCGTTGTTCTTTATAAGGGCGATGTCTGCGAGTCGTTAAGGAAAGAAATTGAGGCAATTAGCTTCACTACTATAATTTTGAGATCGGCGGAGTTTCTACACGTTTAATTTACGACTGAATTACGCCGACTTCTAATGAAACATTTTTGATGGCCCTATTAGTCGAGGTGTGAGGTACGCAAATAAGAACCTTTTCGTTACATTGTAGCGGGTATTTATAGTTGTGAGAAATGAGAACATTCCAAGGCCAATATTTATAGAGCTAAGAGTATACTGAACGAATATTAATGTCTAAGAATGACAAAGTTATTTCGAAAAAAACGATTTCTCACGATGGTAAGTTTGATCATAGTAGATAGCACTTTTTCTTCTCTCATACCAGTACATATGCCAAAAGGCTTTTACAATCTTTAAGTTAGTAATGTGATGAAAATAGCTTTCAAAAATTAGTTCGAAACTTTACTTTGGTACTCTTTAATTGTATGTTTGAGTACCAACCGGCAGGTTTTAGGTAGGTATTTAAATATATTTCAATTTGAAAGATTTCGTTGATTCTTCTGTCTTTAGTCATATATACCATAGTACTAAAATAAGGCGGTAGGCGGATAAACGTTTCCATGGATGAAGAAGCAAATCTTATGTAAAAGGATACTGGCTACGAGAGAAGTCCCACTGGTGGCACTGGCAACAGCGGCTAGGATAAACGGAGTGATCTCTTTGCCGCTGATACCTTTCTTCTTAGCGTCCTGTAAGGCCAGTTCTATAGCTTCTTCGATGACCCTTTCTGTGGAGAAACGTACAATAATAACTAAAGAAAAGACTGATACAAGCTTTTACTGAGCCCACTCTTCTACTGCATCATCAGACCAGGAGCGCTATTTTTGAAATTTCGTCAGAAAACGAGCACTTTTTCCATACAAAAATCGCTCGAAGAAGAGTGTCATACTTTCAAAAATAGTACTCCAGCTCAACAACTTGTCATTCGACGTATACACCAACACCATATACAAGTTCCATTTAAATTAAGCACTAATATGTTAAGGGCCGGCTCTCATAGGTCTAAGTAATGCTTTAGTAGCAAATTTTAAGAAATTGATACGCTAGTTTTTTTTTTCATACGATATAATAATTGTTTTTATTGATATCGATAAATCAGCTGTTTTGATTGTCGACGTCAATGACTTAGTACGCATAGTAGATAATAGTAAGAAGTGGTTGGCCAAAGTGCTTTCTTGTACATAGGGTGCTTTTTTCGTTTGGTTTTTTTAATGTTCAGCCGGTCTATTTACTAACTTAGTGTACAACGTTTTGATAGTCATTTTCAAATACATTGCGGGTTTTGTATGATTGATAAATTTTATATAAGATATATAAAAAGTAATGTATATTGAAGTTACTATCAACACGTAGTACACTAAGTTAGCAAATAGGCGGGTAGGTCCAGCCTATTTATCTTACGATTTTTTATTTTTGCTCTAAAAGCATTTTGCTAGCTTATGGGTAAACCTTTAAAATATTTGCGCTTAGTTTAAATTGAACTTATATACGAGTTGAAGAACTGAACAATTCAAAAGTGACATTGAATAAAAAAAAAAAACAATCAAAAATGAACAAAAATCGGGGCAATATTTGTAATAATTACAAAAGATTTTTTCGCATTGATAATTTTTTTCTTCAAAAAACCAAAAAGTAATTACAGCAACGATAATAATGCGGAAATTAAATTATTCAAGACAAAAAGCAAGTTTAAGGAAGTGATTGTTATATGTAAAATTATGCATAATCCCAAAACTTACGACAATTAATTTACATTCAGATTTAATGTCCCTAGATTAAAAGCAATGAAACTTTAGAACAACTCTATAGTCATAACTTCTGTAGAATTTCTTCAGCAAAAAAACTTTCTTCAGCAATTTCTCTTATTATTACATTGTTAGATTTTATTCGGACGCAAATTCAAACTTGTTACTGTAGATTCCCGGGTTTTGGTAGTTCATTTTTCTTAAATTGTGTTCTCTGGAATTGCTTTTGCATATTGTACTTAAAATAAGGCAATGCAGTCCTGTTATCAGGTTATCATATATCAAAATTATTACTGTCTCTGCAATTTCTAAACTAAAGAATGTGTAGAATCTTGTAGAAATACGGAGTTTTGAACGATGGGAAATCTGTTGAGACACAGAGTGTCTGGAAGTTGCTTTTAAAGGTTATTTATTTAAAAAAATGGTTGTCTGTAAAGTCAGTTTATGGACGATAATTTTATGTGATAACGGTGGAAGAGAGATAGAGGTCACAAGCCGAACGTTTAGGCCTAGGCCGATCGTGCCTCTCTATTGCTTGCACTCGAAGCGTGACACGTTTTCGTGCGTGCCACGGCGTTCATCGATTAAAAGACGTCATCACGTCAAGAATATAAACTTACCATCCATAGCATTTTCCTTAGGTATGGGGACTGCGACAACGATGCCAGAGGAAAGTTTGTAAGTATAGGAAGCTTGCAGCAGGCGGGCGGCACTGTAAGCATCAGGCAGCCTGTGCGGCGCGCGGTGACCAGACCGCGGCGTGTAGAACGCGGGGAAGTCATCCGACTCGCCGAATGAACACACACATACGCCTTGTGTTTCCTAGTTAAATAAGTATAAGGTCATAAATCGTTTTGAAAGTCGTTAAGATTTACATATATTTATTAATATGAATAATAGTTAATCCTACTCAAAAATGTAAATATTTATAAATAGCATAGTCCCACCAGATAACCGTCACCTCGCGGTAAGGTGCTCACAAGGCTGGCAGCAATGCCACGTTAAAAGGCAATGCTTAGCCTTCGAGCCAGGTAATTGCTAGCACAGGATACTTCGATTAGTCTCTTTGTCAGAAAGTCAAACGCGATGGTTTCTATCCCAAAAAGGCTCAAATATGTAGCAAAGTCCGATACCTACACACTCGTACCTACCTTTTAGGCCTTTTTGCAGTATGCAATCTGCATCAATCGTTCCATCCATATTATTATTATTAATAGCCTTTTAAATCCCAATTCATCCATATACCGATGCTTTATTTAATGCATCTACATGCAAGAAAGCATGATTAGCACATGATACATAGAGTAAGTATAAATCCTTAAAGTAAGTATATATAACATTATACTCGTAGCTACCAAATATTCCAGCGTTCTCCCGATGTCAAGTATGGACTTTACACCACTGCACACGACTAAGGTCTTGCTACGTCCCAGCTCATTCAGGTCGGCTGATATGTCCAATGTAGTTTCTCCTCCACGATGTACGCCACCTATACAGGAAAAAATTAAAGGGCTTTACCCTTGGACGAATAAACCACGCTTTACCATTCCATTCGTACCAGCGCATGTCGCACCTCCGTGTTTCAGCTGCAATTTATTAAAAACACTATTTTGTGGAACTCCACTAAATAATGTTTTTTTTTAATTACGACAAATACGAATGAACTAAGCTGATATTGCGCTACTAAAAACTATTTAAAAGTAAGTCTTACCACATTGCATTAAGATTTTTCAGTTGACATTGCATTAATTTTGTTTGTTAATAATATACTTTTTACAGAACTCCGATCATAATTAAAGTAAATCTTCGATTAAAACATAAAAAAAAAACTAGATACACAGTACGGAAGCCGTGTTGCTCGAAGATAGACAGTCACATACAAAAATGACATTTTATGTTGTCCACAATCATTACTAATATTATAAACACGAAAGTTTGAGAGTATACATGGATGTATGTTTGTTGTTCAATCACACTAAAACGGGTACATATAAGAATCTCAAAAAACATAACACCACATCACTACATAACTGATTTTTTCCTTTCAGATCCCCTACTGGGATAAGTCTGCCATTGTGCATATTCTCTGTCTAGCTATGAAGTTTAGTTATTTTATGGTATTTTATATTTAGTTGTTTTATGTACAATAAAGAATATACAAACAAATAAACAACACCTTTATTTAAAATGTATTTTGGGCTCGTACATTTTAAATAAAGGCGTTATGTTTTTTGAAATTCTATTAAGTACCCCGCTTAAACTGCTGCACAATATTTACACATAGTATACGGAATAAAGTACTGTTCCCGCGGAATCGAGATTAACGTGAGGGGCCGCGGGCGAGAGCTAGTTATTTATAAGTAGATATTGTTAAGTTTTTATTAATGCAAAACTAACCTTACATGCGGCATGCATGTAAGGTTAGTTTAAAAGTTTAAGTTTAATAAAGTCGAATTTAGAAAGCAGACAATCGTAATCGCAAACAGTATGTAACGTACAAATATAATACTAGGAGCATGAATAAATGTTAAAGCTTTATTGAAAGGTCAGAATTGTGAAACAATCGACCTATTTCATATAGAACTAGGTAGGTAGATATACGTATTCAATAATATATGGAATCCTTAATAACTTATGTGCAGATGTACAGTCAATGTACTGTTTAAGGGAAGCTTTAGAAAGTAATTTTGAGTTAGATATAATATGTCTCTTTGATGCTATGCAGTGTTCGATGTTTTACTGAAGCCATATTCTAAGTATGTACGACTTTAGGCTCCAGGTGTTGACAATAGGCTAGTTTCAAAAAAAAATATAATTAGTCCGTCAGTTACATATTCAAAAAATATTGGACACGTATTTTTTCTTTTGTCGATTAAACAGAAAATGATAAAGATATAGCCCTTTGAAGTTCCGTGTGACGTCATAGTTTGCTACAATTTTTAGCAAACTTTGACGTCACGAGCCCCCACTCCTGAACTATAACGCGCTTTATCTTTATTATTTATTGTTTATTTGACAAAAGAAAAAATACGAGTCCAATATTTTTTGATTATCTAACTGACGGACTAATTGTTACGTTATTATTACGACCCAGGAAACTAGCCTATTAAGCAACCAAGCGTCTTAGTCGTACCAAAGGAAGGGTTTTGTAAATTAGAAATACCTATTTAGATAGAGGATTTTTTTATTAATGCTAAGCTAATCATCAATAAACCAAGCTTCCGTCTGCGTTTGTCATATTGATTTATTTACAATATACAAAATATTTTAGGATTTTTCACTCAGGAGAATGATCTTGTCAATCTTACTTTAATATCTAAGACATTTTATGTAACATAATAACTATCAGCTCGTGGCAATAGTTCATTAACAACGGTTAACTATTATAGATAAATATACCTAAATAAATATCTATATAGACATATCACATAAATTAAGCTAGCCCCACAGTAAGTTGTGAACTTGTGTCGTAGGAACTAACTCAACGATAATATCCTAACTAACATTATAAATGCGAAAGTGAGTTTGTTTGTTACGCTTTCACGTTGTAACTACTGGACTGATCATAATGAAATTTTGCATACACGTTATCTGGGGTATGGAGAAGGACAGAGGGTACATTTTATCCCGGGAAAAAGTACGGTTCCCGAGGGATCGAAATTGACGCGGGCGGAGCCGCGGGCGAAAGCTAGTATTCTAAATTAGATAAACATCCAAGACCCAGGTTAATCTGAAAAATATAGTTTTTCCTCATGACCTGACTGGGGATCGAACCCGGGAGCTGTCGCAGGCTGGCATGTTAACTACTGCGCCACGAAGCTCGCCTAAACACTTAAAATATACATATATTTATAGGGGATGTGTGTGTATCGACGCTTTCCTCGCCATGAACAATAATTTTGAATATATTCGCATTGTAAATTTTGGTTGGAATATACGAATAGTAGAATAAAACACATAGTAATGCTATAACAAAAATACACCTTCAGCAAGTCTCGAATAGATTTTTTAGAAATCAAATAGAGCTATTTCGGTTTCGGTGCTCGAATACAATAAAATGATCGCGAAGCATTCGAATCAGCTACGGGAAATGGAGACATAATGGCTTGGCTCGAACTGCCTAGAACAACGCGATGCCGGCGAGCCAACGCTACGCTAGTGCATTTTCAACGGATTTGCATTTCTGTTGCCAACTGTAATTTTGTTATTCGTAGAAACAAGTGAACAGAAAATTAAACTAGAATTCAATTAACCTTTTATTGCGGCAACGAAGAGTTGGTAGCCTTAATTGGTTGTCAGTTCTTTGAACTGCAGGAGTTATGGAAGGTATGAAACCTCTTTTTTCAAATTTAAATCAATTACAGTGCCCATTTCATCAGAGGAACTTCCATTGGTGCCACATTCTACCGATTTTTGTAAAATTACTAAATACATAAAAGATAAATGTTGTACCAGTCCAATAATTAATTAAATTTAAAAGAAGTGTGAAGTATGAATAACATTTATATACGAATAATACAAACGAACGTGTGCTTTAGGTTTTTATAATCATGTACTGGTGTGATATAAAATTGAATTCGTAATTGCAAACTGAAGGGTGATTGGATCGCGCTACGAACTTCTGCACATCATCATTGTCATCTCAGCTAGCCCATCTTCCAGACACTACTGAGCAAATACCTCTATTCGTTTCCGAGTACCCTTCTGCGCGGAATTTGTTAATTTTAACATGAATCAATCATGTTATAATTAACAAATTCCGCGCAGAAGGGGTTTTCGTTCCGTTTAAATTACACTAGTTCAGATATACTTATAATCACTGATACAATGCTTAGATATTCACGTATGATGGTAAATAGTTAGTGTCAGACGTATATTAAAAAAAAAAAAACAATTGCGTTCAGATTTTAAATCGAATCAAAAATTGATTTTAATACTGACTCGTTCGTCACTAGCTCACAACAAGGTGTTCTGGTCTTTTTTAGGGTACCGTATCCAAAGGGTAAAAGCGGGACCCTATTAATATCGCTCCGCTGTCCGTCTGTCAGTCTGTGTCTGTCCGTCTGTCACCAGGCTGTATCTCATGAACAACTCGTTAAACAGTTGACATTTTCACAGATGATGTATTTATGTTGCCGCTGTAACAACAAACACAAAAAAAATAGAATAAAATACCTACACAACAAATGTTATTTTTTTGCTCGTTTTTGCTCGATATTGATAACGGTAGCAGTAAATCTACGGTAACGCTTGAAATATTTATAGAATATTTAATTACTTATATATTTCTTTCATCATCATCATATCAGCCGCAAGAAGTCCTCTGCTGGACATAGGCCTCCCCCAAGGATTTCCAATACGACCGGTTGAAAGCGGCCTGCATCCAGCGTCTTCCTGCGACCTTAGTGAGGTCATCCGACCATCTGGTTGGTGGATGTCCGACGCTGCGCTTGCCGATACGTGGTCGCCATTCAAGAACCCTTCTGCCCCATCGGCCATCGGTTCTACGCGCTATGTGCCCCGCCCACTGCCACTTCAAAGAGCTAATCCGCTGAGCTATGTCGGTGACCTTCGTTCTCTTACGAATCTCCTCGTTTCTGATTCGATCTCGCAGAGAAACACCGAGCATAGCTCTCTCCATAGCTCTTTGAGCGACTTTGAGCTTTCTTATGAGGCCCATAGTAAGGGACCACGTTTCGGACCCGTAAGTCATCACTGGTAACACACATTGATTATAGACTTTCGTCTTTAGGCACTGAGGTATTTTGGACGAGAAGACACCACGGAGCTTCCCGAACGCTGCCCAGCCGAGTCGGATTCGACGAAAGACCTCGTCCTCAAAGCTGGAACTTCCAACCTGGATCAAATGACCCAAGTAGACATATTGGTCCACAGCTTCTAGAATGGAGTTCCCAACGGATACTGGTGAAGGCACAACATGGACATTCGACATTATTTTCGTCTTGTCCATGTTCATTTTAAGGCCCACTTGTTGGGAAACTCCGTTGAGGTCATTGAGCATAGTACTTAAGTCCTCCAGCGTCTCCGCCATAACAACGATGTCATCAGCAAATCGAAGGTGAGTGTAATACTCGCCGTTGATGTTGATGCCAAGTCCTTCCCATTCCAGGAGCTTGAAGGCATCCTCCAGAGCGGCCGTGAACAGTTTCGGAGATATCACGTCTCCCTGTCTCACGCCTCTCTGTAATGGTATAGCCTTCGTGCTCTGCTCCTGTACTCGAACTGACATGGTGGCGTTTCTGTATAAGCACTTCAACACTTCGATTTACCGATGGTCGATGCGGCATCGCTGAAGGGACTGAAGCACGGCCCATACTTCAATCGAATCAAAGGCTTTCTCATAGTCCACAAACGCTAAGCATAATGGCCGGTTATACTCTCTGGTCTTCTGTATAACCTGCCGCAGCGTATGGATGTGGTCTATGGTACTGTAGCCTTTTCGGAAACCGGCTTGTTGGCTGGAAGGCATCGAGCCTGTTCGTGAGACGATTCGTGATCACCCTCGAAAACAGCTTATAGACGTGGCTCAGGAGTGTGATGGGTCTGTAGTTCTTCAGTAGAGTATTATCACCCTTTTTGAAGAACAAAACCACCACACCCCTGTTCCACGCCTCTGGTGTAATGCCCTCGAACAGGACGGAATGAAAGAGCCTCTGAAGGACTTTCAGCACCGGAGTTCCGCCCGCCTTCAGAAGCTCTGCTGTAATTCCGTCCTCGCCCGGCGCCTTGTTGTTCTTAAGCTGCTTCGGATCCGCTTTTCTTTAAAAACAAATAATTAAATAAAAATTAAATTAATATTAAAGGGAGCCCCCTTTTACAACAGACATGATTTTTTTGTCGTTTTTATAGATAACTAGCTTTCGCCCGCGGCTCCGCCCGCGTCAATGTCGATCCCTCGGGAATAGTACTTTTTCCCGGGATAAAAGGTAGCCTATGTCCTTCTCCGTACTCCAGAGAACTTGTATGCCAAATTTCATGATGATCGGTTCAGTAGTTACGGCGTGAAAGCGTAACAAACAAACAAACAAACAAATAAACAAACTCACTTTCGCATTTATAATATTAAGTAAGGATGATACGGAACCCTTCGTGCGCGAGTCCGACTCGCACTTGGCCAGTTTTTTATCTGCTTTGACCTGTGACCGGAATCCGGCATTCATTTCAGTAGTTGGTGGGCGCTGTCTGGAATTTTCGTTTATCACTGCTCCACTAATTGAAATGTTACGAGCGAGCCTGTGCTATCGAAAAAAAAACATTGATATTAATTTGGACTATAAAAACTAAATCTGTATATATTTGGGGCGGCAGGACGCTCCGTGTCACGCTGAGACCTAAAGAATCCGCCGTTCATTATCACAATGTTATAAAGAGGAAAGATTTGATTGTTTGTTTGCATTGAATAGGCTCCGAAACTACTGGACCGATTAAAGAATATTTCACCATTGGAATACTACATCATCCCTGATTTAATTCTATAGCCTATGTTTATCAGGGACCTGGACCAGGGGATGGATATAAAAAGAATTAAATACTTATATCTATAGATTAGGTATTTAATTCCATTGTTTCGCACGGGTATACCCGTGCGAAACAGTGGCGGCGGCAGTACGTAGAGGAAGTGCAGCATATTTGGAATAGTGCAGAAAATTTGGAATAGTCGGATTTACAAATTAGTATAGGCGACATCTGTGTTTTTTTGCGGTAAAATTAACGTGACATGACGTACCAAGTGATTGAAGTCTAGAGGCAAGGCGCCATAATGACATTTCGGCAGACAGCCGCCCGAGAGCCAAACGCCTAAATCGAAAACTTTTTTGGTGAGAATATAATCCTTGATAATCATTAATTACGTTATATAAAATCTTTGTTGTAATATTGTATACTAATTACTGATCCATTTAGTTTATCGTGTAGTTTTGTTTTGAGGTTAATTTTGTATTGAACTATGATACTAATTTTTTTCTGTAATGGGTACCATGTTGGTAATATGGAATACAGAATGTGAACATAATTTGGAATATTCCAAATTGTATGCACATTTTTTTTTATTATTTTATATTAGCAGTTATCAGTTAAAAATAATATATATAATCCTTTTAAGGCTGATTTTGCTGGGAGATACTAATTAAAAGGATTTTTAAAACGAACTCACCAAATTTTGTCCATGAGACAACCGACTGGAACTTCTCAAGCAAGAGCTTTACCAAAGCAAAAATGGATGAATTTTACGACAACCTAGAGAAAATTCAAACTGAATAGGCTTTCCTGCGGCACGTATCTTTAACGTTGATGAGAGCGGTCTTCCTATAGTCCAGAGTAAAATACCAAAAATCATGGCTCGGAAAAGAAAAAAAACAAATTGGAGCAATGACATCAGCTGACAGGGGATCCCCCTTTCAGCTGAAAGGGGATCCCCCTTTCAGCTGATGTCATTCCTCCAATTTGTTTTTTTAAGAATATTGCCATGGTTAATTATTCATAGAAAAAAAGATATAGGTCTTAGTTTTTGAGAGAAAAATTGTGCAGATAATTTGGAATACTATATTCCGAATTACCTGCACCCTTCGTCGATTCAGACTTTCGGAGATTTATAGTTCAATTAAAATTTTTACAAGGTTCCCATTTTTTGTTTTATTTTATAATTTGGAATATTGTAATAAAATATATTATTGTTTATTTCACGCACTTTTCAATTTGCTAACCCAATTCGTTTTTTATATATTCTCTAAAAACAAAGTAGTATTCCAAATATACTGCACTATAAACAACAATTTGCTGTTGTGATAGATTAGTCTATACAAGTAACGAATACGTTATATATATACCATTATCTAGCAGTAGCAGTTGTATCGCGAGCTGCGGTCGGAATCCGCCATTCATTACAGCAGTGGCTGGTCGGAGTCGGCCGCGTTAAGAAAGGCTGATTTACACAAGGACAGTGCACAAGTCAGTAGTGGCACTAGTGCGACTGACTTCAAAATATTCGTATGCGAATTACGTACAGCTCTGATTGCCCATAGCTGTCTCTCTTCTCCCACTCCTCATCCAACTTTATGTGGGGTCGGAGCAGCATGGAAGTCTGCGTGAAAAGTTTTGGCTTATTTTTATGACTAGCCGCCTGCCTAACGTTAACCCTCCTTAGGAATGCTTTCATTGCACGGGATGTATGTGCTTGTGCCCGTGACTTCAAAACAATTTTTTGGGGTGTTTTCGGGTCAGCGCTGACTTGTCTCGAATTCGAAGTCAGTGACTGACGCCTCCATGGTCTGTAGACCCGGGGGTCGTGGGTTCGTTTCCCACGGGAAGCACCTTTGTAAAGTTGTTTCCAATTTGGTTGGGACATTGCAGGCAGGTGAATACCTGATTGTCTGATAATAAAGATGATTCCGTGCTTCGGAAGGCACGTTAAGCCGTTGGTCCCGGCTGCCATTAACGACTACCAGAGTTGTTAATGGAACCACGTCAGAAGCCTCGGCCTCTGACGTGCCTTGGCCCCTGACGTGAGTTCTTCGGATCCGTCTCTCCAGGCGGATCCGAATAACTCTGACACCAGGGTGTGCATGGTCGATAGACCGTGTCACTTACACGAAATTATGATGAGTGACTGACGCTGTGTAAATCAGCCTTTATTCATTCGTCTCTGCTCCACTAATTCGCGCGTTGGGGCCACCGCGCGCTGCCGTCAAATTCATTGATATTCAGGCTTTAGTTTCAATCCCGGATAATTGAACAGTTAACGATGCGTCTCTGCCTGCCGCACGTGCCTACCGCACGCGCCTTTCACTTTCTAACAAGCTTTTTCTGGATTTAGACCTCTCTGTTGCTTAGTACCTACGCTGTTTTAATTTCCCATGTGACATAAGAGTGAATAAATAATTGATACCAAGTCTTTAAATTTGATATGGGGAAAACACAGCTAAAACCTAAATAATAATCTATTTAATTCAACATGATCCACACGAAGCGAGCATGAGTGCTTACATTATGTACGTATGTTCGTTGATGTATTCATTCAAGCAGTCTCCACGTCTTGCCCGTAAAGAATCTATTTGATTCCAAACCAACAATATCATGAAAGACGAAGGCTGCGAGGTTAGGCATAGGGGAATAAAATGTTCCTTGACGTGCTTTCATAACGCGTCACTAGATCTACGCACAGCATGTCTAATGTACTGTTGACTAACGCGCAAAATTGGATCTAAAAACATGGAAGGGAAAGTCTTATTTTCCTTGGTATATAGAGTAATGTATGAACGCATATTTCACCTTCACAGTATGAATGGCGTAACTTGCCGGATTGTTGCAAAATATATGCAGGTTATAGCCATAATGGAATCCCTCCCAGCCACTGAAAGCATTTCACCTGTTATACCTACGGAATTTATAGATAATGTTCAGTGGTAGTAAGGTGATTTTATGTTTTTAGTTGTAATAAAATCTTGGAACAGATTTGCAGCAAATTCAATGAACTGACGTAATGAAATCAATCAATTTTGGGGGCAATCAAAAACAAATTAATTTTGAGTCGAATTCCAAAGTGGTACGATTTAGCTGAATTCAGATTTATTGTGTCAGTTAATCAAGTTTGCCGAGTTGGTTCGATTTGGAATGTTTAATGCTCTAGAGAGCATTAAACGTTACCTAAATGTCCATGTAGACATGGACATTTAGGTTGTTCATTTTGTCCTCATGCTATGGGATTTATTGATTTTAAAAGAGTTTACATGACTGATAAAATTTAAAAAATGTGAATTAAATTATTTACTATTTAATTTATTGGCTTTACAAGTCTGTCAAAAGGAGTGTTATGGTTTTGAGGCTTTATGTACATAGGTACGTAAGTATAGGATATGAGTATGAATGTGAGTTTCTTAATATATTTATTTAAACTTTAATAGTACAAATTAGACAAATGTGTACAAATAATGAAATATATACCATATGGTAAAATTGAGTTTGGTTGATGGGATACAGTGAGGGTCGTGCTCCTGTAGTGGAGACTAAAAAGGATATGATGATGATGATGGGATACAGTGTATATAATATAGCTTATACTTCTAAATGAAACTTTATTCTATGAACCTAACTTACCTTGTTTATTCCACTATAACTTCTTAATGCTATAAGAGATTTTGGTGGGCATATGCAAAAGTGTTTTTTTTTTCATGAAAAATCTTACATACAGCTTATAAATTACTTGGAAAATATTGAAATTAAACAACTTTACGAACCAATGCAATGCTGCGAATGAAAAAAAATCTACATTTTTATACTAATTACCAGGCCGGCCGAAAAACTTTCGTATGGAACAGTAAAATTTTTTTTCGAGTTTCCAAATTGACATACCTATTCCACCAGTGACAAATACGGGAATTCCAGCCAGCTCTGCAGCAATGATAGTCCCGGCGACTGTGGTGGCTCCATCCAGCTTTGCTGCCGTCACAGGCGCCAGATCTCGCCGCGACGCTTTTACCACACCCTTGGTTTGGGATAGGTATTCCAGCTGTTCGGTCGTCAACCCTATGGTCAACTGTCCTTTAAGGATCGCTATAGTCGCCGGAGTCGCACCCTGTTTGTAAAAAATATTCACTTATGATTTCAATTTCAGCCTGTGTAGGGAAAAAATAGTTAATTTAGAAAATCGTGGGTAAACCAAATAGGTGAAACCGAAAAGGTGAAACAAAAAAAAATACTTTGAAGAGTAGAAATAACTTTTGGTCGTCGATGCTATTGCTATGATACAGCTTGAACTTGAGTCAAACATAAATTATAAATCCAAATTGCATAGCTTGCTAGTGCTACTTACGGTCTAATCTCAATGAAGTAACAATAGACACGAGTTAAAAAAGGAGAATAGCATAGGAAGTTTATGTAATGGCCCGGGGCATGAACTGTACAAAAGTTAAGAACTTAACCCTCCTTAGGAACTTGACCCCCCCCCCCCCCCCTTTTAATGGATAGTGAGCAGCAGGTGGTTAGAGAATATAGGTACCTATATCAATCATTATTTACTTAATAGGTAGGTACCGATTAAGTCTATATAACGTCTAATAATGTACTATCAAATTAAGTTCGATACTTGTGTTATGGACTACTTACGAAAAAATACTATATTTTATAACAAATACATTTAAAGATAAACATCCAAGCCAATCTGACAAAGATAATTGTCCATCTTGACCTGACTGGGCACCTTCGTGTCGCAGGCTCAAAATTACTGACATGTCTTTTTCCCTTGCGGGGTAGACATTGCCTAGGTCTATAAGCCCGAAAGCCACGTTTAGCATGTTGATCGGCATTAGGAGAAAAATGGAATCAAAATAGTTATGGGTTGCTAGCCGCATCGCCTATTAACATGATTCCATACGGAATTTTGCCCGTTTCCTTGTTTGGCTTTTATGATCTGCGCGGGAAGAGAAGCAGCTGGGTCTACGTTTTTTCTTTTTTCCCAGACAATTTTGTCTCCTGAGAAAAGTTGTTCATTATCATGGATTGATCATGCCCCTTAAATATTATTTCGCCATTTTATTATACTCTATGTCTATAATGATGATATGTATCTAATATAGATTACAGAAGTGTATAAGAATGCACGCGATTGTTAACCTTAGACCTGAAAAAGCTAGGAACTCAAAAAAAAACGAGAATTTCATACAAATTGCCGACTTTGTCAAACGTTTTTGTATGGAAATGTTTATCCTAACATCCTGTATATGGAAGAAGCCATTTTGTTTTAAAATACATACGTATTATCACGTCTACCTTTACACGGTAGACTGAGCCTTAGGCCACATGACCCAAAGGCCACGTTTAGCGTGATGGTGGTGGTAGTTGGGCATATAGGTGAAAGACGGAATCAAAATAGCGGTGGGTTGCTAGCCACATCGCCTATTGACTTGATTCCTTACTTTTATGCCTATTCTCTAGACTAACTTTTTACAGTCTGCGTGGGAAGAGAAGTAGCTGGTTCTTAGTTTTTTATTTTCTCCAAACCAGCATATAAGAATAAATTCCATCAAAATATAATTCATTATTTCATGCTGTATTAATACTACTACTTAATACTGGTAACTTGTAGTTACGAGTATTGAATCGAAATCAATAATTCTAAGGCTGGTTTGATTGCAGCCAGTAAATACATAGTTAGAAAGAAAGGGCCAATTTCTAAAACAATTTCAAACTGATTTCCAAGAACTAGCGGTAATTACAAACTTGCGGACGATGAAATGCTCAAAGCGAATTACTTGAATACAGCAATTATGCAAAGTAACTCGCCAGGCAAAAAAATTAACGAAGCCATTTGAAGAAATATTCAGGTAATTTTAAACTAAGTACCTATGTGATCTAATGAACCTAATGACCTACCTAGCTACCGTTTTTTGGTCATCAGTTAGCTCCACTGAAAGTGGTTTGTTTTGAAAGGGTGTGTGAAGTGGGAAGTTTCGGAAAAGCTTTATATTACATGCGTGAAAGCAAATTTTACTTTCAATAATATTTAATGTTTTTGTCTACACAAACTGTCTAACCTTATTACTTTTAACAAACAATTCCTGTTTTTGTATACATATGTATAATAATCTAGGAAATAGTTTCAACAATTTCGATAAAATTTAGAATATAGTACGTCTTGGGGGCGAAAAATAGAGTATCATTTCTGGGGAATTACGTTTTCCCTTCTAAATCTTGGTTTCCCAAGCACTAGTCCTATTTAATTTGTATAATACTTATATTTTTTAATAGATAGTTATAAAGATAAACATCGAAGACCCAGCTTAGTCCTAAAAAATATCGTTTTCCATCTTGACCTAAACGGGGACCGAACCCAGAACCATGTGATTCCAATGCACTTGCGGTACCACAGTGCTACAGAGGTCGTTTTTGGCGATTCTTTGGTGCTGATGATGTTTTTATATAAAAAAATAAACACTTTCTTGGCGTACTACTTTTTAATGTTATCTACCACGGATACTCAGTCACTGACGTCGACAGACAGTCAAAACAGCTGAGATATCGATGTTGAGGAGAAAATACTTTTTTTGTATGAAATAGCTGAAATTAAATAACTAGTGTCGATTTCTTAAATTTTGTTCCTAAGCATTTCTTTGACCTATGGATACGAGCCCTTAAAATATTTGCGCTTAATTTAAATAGATAGACCTATATATTTCGAGCTCCTTTTTTCCACCATTATCGTCTCAGGAATAGTTGTTCAAATTGATGAGGTGACTCTTCAAGGGGATGTCAAAGGTCAATTAACAATTGGTATACCTACGGCGGAATGAACTTTTGGCCCGACTAGGGACACCGCAAACACGGCTGACCCCTATGCTGTACAACTACATCCCAGTTCAAGTTGTCTATGTCTACTTAGCTTTAAAGTACAGTCGGTTGGTCCCCGAGGGTCCCAGGAATAGGTAAGTATGTAGGTTGAAGAAGGATTGGATCATTATTAAAACCATTGTGAACCATGGTAACCGTTTATTCACACAAGTAAACTAATATTCACTGAAAAAATTAACCAATTCACTTTTAAATAATCACATAAGTAAATTAATATGCACTCGAACAATCAACAATCACTTTAAAAATAATCACATAAGTAAATTAATATGCACTCGAACAATCAACAATCACTTAAAAAATAATCACACATAAGTAAATTAATATGTACTCGAACAATCAACAATCACTTTTAAAATAATCATACAAGTAAATTAATATGCACTCGAACAATCAACAATCACTTTTAAAATAATCACACAAGTAAATTAATATAAACTCCAACAATCAACAATCACTTTTTGAAAATTATCACACGTAAGTAAATTAATATGTACTCGAACAATCAACAATCACTTTTAAAATAATCATCCAAGTAAATGAATATTCACTTAAACAATCAACTCATTGACTTTCACTTAATAACTAGACATGTAAACGATCACGTACAAATAAGATCAGATTGAACAAATGTGGTTGCTCATGACAGTCAACGGCAAAAAAATTCTGGTCGGAACGGCTTATCGACCAAAATGGGTAAATGTGGATTATTTCCTTGATTGTATAACAGACACTATAACGTCTTTCTCTAATCACGATTACATCATATTGCTCGGCGATTTTAACATAAATGAATTAGATACTGATGATGATAAATCTTTTAAGTTTAAGGATTTTTTGCGATGCATGGACTTAAATCAAATAATTACAGAACCCACTCACCTTTCTACTAGCAATGAAACTCTTATAGATGTTGTTTGTACAAATGCCCCCGTTCGTGAAGTATCGGTATCTAATATCACGGCCTCACTAGGCCACTCCATGATAAATTTAACTATACTAATTAAGAGACAAAAAGTATGTCCTAAAATTATCACATTTAGAAATTTTAAAAAAATTGACATGATTAAGTTTAATCAAGACCTGAACTCAAAACACTGGGAGTCGATTATTGGTATGGATACAGTGGACAGTATGGTTGAGACTTTCAATTCTCTTGTAATCTCTCTTTTTGACGTACATGCCCCCATGAAAACAATTAAGATTAAGTCCAATCATTCTTTGCCGTGGATTACGGATACTATTCGTCTTATGATGGACGAGCGCAATGAGGCCTACTTAAAGTACCGAAAGTCCAAGTCAGATAACGATAAGAAATACTACCTGGACTTGAAAAAAATGGTTATTAAATGTATCTTAAACGAAAAAAAGGCCTATTATAATTTCCATATAAATTCCGTCTATAAAGATTCTAAGACACTATGGGGAAACTTAAAGAAAACCGTAATTGGTGACGACAAGAAGCATCAACCCCTCCCCAAACAATTGCAGGATGCAAACTCATTGAACAATTGTTTCCTTGACGTTCCTGGTCAGGGCTCATCTTCTACAGCTAATTATTTATTAGCCAATTCCTTATTTTTCAAGTCTCACAGGTACGGTGACGCTTCTTTCTCTTTAAAGCCTGTGGAAGAAAACGACGTGGCGAAATATATTCTTTCTATTACCACTAATGCTGTTGGTGTTGATGGTATTGGAAGGGATATGATATTGCTTACGCTTCCTCAGACCTTATCTGTCATAACTGCTATTATTAACAAATCCATCAATACTGGTCAAGTACCTAAATTATGGAAATCGGCCGTAGTCACTCCAGTACCTAAAATTAACAATCCGCAGGAGCCAAAAGATCTAAGGCCCATTAGTGTTTTGCCATTTTTGTCGAAAGTTCTAGAGAAAGTAACATATACTCAACTTTATGCTTTTGTTGACTCACATAATATACTGCCTAAGTATCAGTCTGGATTTCGCAAGGGCATGGGAACGGTCACTGCCTTAGTGGATGTCGTGGACAACATATTGTCTGAACAAGATTCTGGAAATGCTACTTGCCTCGTATTTCTAGACTTTTCTCGTGCTTTTGACTGTATTAACTTCGAACTATTTATTTCTAAATTATATTATTATGGCTTAGACTTGATATCATTGGCATGGCTTCGGAGTTATGTGACTGATCGCACACAATCTGTCAAAATACAAAAAGATGATGGATCCACCATTGTATCCGATATAAAATCCTTGAATTGTGGTGTTCCTCAAGGCTCTATACTCGGGCCTTTATTATTTATCTTATATAGTGCAGATATTATAAAATCCATTAAACATTGTAACTACCATCTATATGCAGATGATGTGCAGCTGTATATTTCCGGAAAGCCTAAAGAGTTTCATTTGATGATGATGAAGTTAAATGAGGACCTTAACGGTATTGCGAGCTGGGCTGATGATAATGGTCTACTGCTTAATCCTAATAAATCAAAATATTTGGTCCTTGGTTCAAGGCAGCAGGTGTCTAAAGTTCTGAGTCGTAATCTCATAGTAAGCATACGGGGTCAATATATAGAACGTGTACATGAAGCTAAAAGCTTGGGCTTAGTTTTTGATGACACGCTACGTTTTGAGAGTCATGTGGCGGGCTTGTTTTTACCGCTTGAAGGTGTTATACAGTATTAGAAGTCTATTAAGTGAGCCAGTTCGTATAACATTATGTGAGTCCTTAATCTTATCTAGACTCAACTACGGTGACGTAATATATGGTCCAAGGCTACAGTCCAGAACTCGCCGCATGATTCAAAGAATTCAAAATGCTTGTTGTCGTTTTTCTTTCAATATTCCACACAGAGCTCACATCACACCATACCTGCAAAAGACATGCACATTAAATATGTCCTCACGTAGACATTTGCACCTGGCCAGCTTGTTGTTCGATGTGATTAATTGAGGAAGCCTGAGTACCTATCAGACAAAATAAAGACTTCACCTTTTCACAAAAGATACGGCACTAGATCAACTCGATGTACTCTAATGACTCAACGTCACCGCACGGCTGCTTTTGCCGGTAGTTTTCGATATCTAGCCACTAAGTGCTGGAACAATCTCCCACCACCCATTACACATATAAAGTCGAAATTAAATTTTAAAAAACAACTTAAGAAGAATCTGTTAGAAAAACAAAATTTAGGAATTCCATCCGGCTACTTGGTGGCTGATTTTATCATATAGGTAGGTGATATGATATAGGTACTCACGGTTCTCATTTTCAGCCTTTCTTTTTTATTTTCTTCTTCTTATATCTATAAATTTCTCCGAACTGTAATGGCACAATCCACTCTTCTTCATTTATTTTAACTATTCTTTTATACTTTATATGTGTACAAATTTCAACGGACCCACCTTTTGGAGTGGCAGAATATCAGCGTTTTACTCATATTATGTATGAGTAATATACACGCTGAGCCACATCCTTTTTGATTACTGCAACGCACACATGTTTAATTAATGTGTATGCCTAATGAGTATATTAACTGTGTTTTATATGCTTAAGCTTGTATATTTTCTTACTTATTGTTTTTTTGTAATATATGTGTGTTGCTGTGTCAAATAAACGTATGTCTATGTCTATGTCTATGTCTAAATAAATATGTTATCGCTTCGAGAGTTGACGAAAGAATTAATTAGCGTCGCCGATTACAAACAGCCATTCTTAGGCTCTAAGAATGGCCGTCACTTGTTTAAATCAATTGGAACATTAATATTTCTGCTATTTTTGCTACGCGCTGAAATCACTTAATATGGTTTTAACGCGTTTATTACGTTACTAGCGACCCGGACCCCGGCTTTGCAAGGGGGGGTAAGACCCCCCTCTCCTAAGAATGGCTCTAAGAATGGCCGTCACTTGTGTAAATCAATTGGAACATTAATATTTCTGCTATTTTTGCTACGCGCTGAAATCACTTAATATGGTTTTAACGCGTTTATTACATTACTAGCGACCCGGACCCCGGCTTTGCACGGATGCAATATACATATAAAATACGTTGCGTAGTTTTAAAGATCTAAGTATACCTACACAGGGACAGACAGACAGCAGGAAGCGACTATATTTTATATTATGTAGTGATTATTACACCTTACGTTTCAAAACTTTGCAGTTTTCATGTTCGCAGGTAGACTGAGTTGACATGTGTCTATTGTAAACTATAAAGAAGTTCGTGGATTGTAACGTATTGAAAACTATAAACTTTCGAAATGTTAGATGTATTACACCGGTCGGAACGGTCACTGCCTTAGTGGATGTCGTGGACAACATATTGTCTGAACAAGATTCTGGAAATGCTACTTGCCTCGTATTTCTAGACTTTTCTCGTGCTTTTGACTGTATTAACTTCGAACTATTTATTTCTAAATTATATTTTCGTGTTCGTGGATTGTAACGTATTGAAAACTATAAACTTTCGAAATGTTAGATGTATTACACCTAACATAATGTATAATGTTATAAGAGTTAAAACCGTATTTAGTGATTTAATTGAAATATATAAGTATGAAAGTTAACAGCAGGCACTTTAGACAAAATGTAGTCATTGTATTATCAACGTGAATCATGTTTCATTTCCTTTGTTTATTCGATCTGCTTCGAGATTTCTGTAAGCCCGAGCTCTTTATACAACGACACATTCCGAAATAAGACGGAAATGGAAGGAAACTGTAGTTCCATTTACCTTACTCGTTCGATTTTGTTGAAATCCATCGAGTCTGTGCCGTTGAGTGTCAAACGAAGTCCATTAAATATGTATAGCAAGTATCAACCGAGTTAAGCTGGAAATACACTTATGTCGAGTGAGGAAACCCTTAGAAATTAATAACGGTCGCGTGATATTACATTTCAGTTCACAGTCTGCTTAATATTAATAATACTGACACGGATTGGCAGACATCGCTCGTAGATTCTATTGCTCTTCGATTTTTTAAATTCAACATGATTTTGTTTATAGTTTAAAGACTTACGTATGTATTAGGCACCTAAACAATCACACTTCACGTGATTTTTCTTGTTTATAATATCTTTATAATTTGATTGGGTGAATTTAACATTATTTTTTTTCATTTAAATATTATTTGTCATCATCATCATATCAGCCGCAAGAAGTCCACTGCTGGACATAGGCCTCCCCCAAGAATTTCCAATACGACCGGTTGGAAGCGGCCTGCATCCAGCGTCTTCCTGCGACCTTAGTCAGATCGTCCGACCATCTGGTCGGTGGGTGTCCGACGCTGCGCTTGCCGGTACGTGGTCGCCATTCGAGAACCTTTCTGCCCCATCGGCCATCGGTTCTGCGCGCTATGTGCCCCGCCCACTGCCACTTCAAAGAGCTAATCCGCTGAGCTAAGTCTGTGACCTTTGTTCTTCTACGGATCTCCCCATTTCTGATTCGATTTCGCAGAGAAACACCGAGCATAGCCCTCTCCATAGCTCTTTGAGCGACCTTGAGCTTTCTTATGAGGCCCATAGTAAGGGACCACGTTTCGGACCCGTAAGTCATCACTGGTAACACACATTGATTATAGACTTTCGTCTTTAGGCACTGAGGTATTTTGGACGAGAAGACACCACGGAGCTTCCCGAACGCTGCCCAACCGAGTCGGATTCGTCGAAACACCTCGTCCTCGAAGCTGGAACTGCCAACCTGGATCAATTGACCCAAGTAGACATATTGGTCCACAGCTTCAAGGACGGAGTTCCCAACAAATACCGGTGAAGGCACAACATGGACATTGGACATTATTTTCGTCTTGTCCATGTTCATTGTAAGGCCCACCTGTTGGGAAACTCCATTAAGGTCATTGAGCATGGTACTTAAGTCCTCCAGCGACTCCGCCATAACGACGATGTCATCAGCAAATCGAAGGTGAGTGATATACTCGCCGTTGATGTTGATGCCAAGTCCTTCCCATTCCAGGAGCTTGAAGGCATCCTCCAGAGCAGCCGTGAACAGTTTCGGAGATATCACGTCTCCCTGTCTCACGCCTCTCTGTAATGGTATAGCCTTCGTGCTCTGCTCCTGTACTCGAACTGACATGGTGGCGTTTCTGTATAAGCACTTCAACACTTCGATGTACCGATGGTCGATGCGGCATCGCTGGAGGGACTGAAGTACGGCCCATGTTTCGACCGAATCAAAGGCTTTCTCATAGTCCACAAACGCTAAGCATAATGGCCGGTTATACTCTTTAGTCTTCTGTATAACCTGCCGCAGCGTATGGATGTGGTCTATGGTACTGTAACCTTTTCGGAAACCGGCTTGTTCGGGGGGCTGGAAGGCATCAAGCCTGTTCATGATACGATTCGTGATCACCCTCGAAAACAGCTTATAGACGTGGCTCAGGAGCGTGATGGGTCTGTAATTCTTCAGTAGAGTATTATCACCCTTTTTGAAGAACAAAACCACACCCCTGTTCCACGCCTCTGGCGTAACGCCCTCGAGCAAAACGGAATTAAAGAGCTTCTGAAGGACTTTCAGTACCGGCGTTCCGCCCGCTTTCAGAAGCTCTGCTGTGATTCCGTCTTCGCCCGGCGCCTTGTTGTTTTTAACCTGTTTGAGGGCAATCCTAATCTCGTATCTCGTATCTCAGGCTGATGTCCGGGATATCTTCAGTATATATTATTTGTGTTTACATGTTAATAATCATTTTAGCTAACGATGTCTTTTAATGCAAACTGATAGGGAATTTCTTTACACAATTAGGTAAGATTCGAGAAATGTATCGTGCGAACGTGCAAGCGAAAATTTATTTCAACTTTTATGATGATTGTGAAATACATACATACATATTACGTCTTAACCCCTTACGGGGTAGACAGTGCCTAAAGTCTTAAGACCGAAAGGCCACGTTTAGCAGGTTGGTGGGCGAAAAGGTGGAAAACGGAATCTAAATAGTGATGAGTTGCTAGCCGCATCGTCTTTTGTCATGATTTTTGAGATTTTTCCTTGACTTTTATTTTCTTGACCGGCTTCTACGGTCTGCGCGGGAAATATCATTGTGAAATATCACTACCCGCGTTATATCATTGTGTAATGTCATTGTGTAATGTCATTGTGAAATGTCATTACAGAAATTTTGAACTCCTTGGCAAAAATTTTATGACAGAATCAGAATCCCTTAATAGAATATACATAAAATCTGAAAAAAAATATAGAGAATATATAATTATAGGAAGTAGACCCCATTTTCATTAGGTTTTAGGGTTCCGTACCTCAAAAGGAAAAACCGGTACCCTTAAAAGATCACTTGGTTGTCCGTCTGTCTGTCTGTCTATCAAGACCCTTTTCTCAGGAACGTGTAAAGGTATCAAGCTGAAATTAATATCAAATACTCAGGTCTACTATCCATTGGAGTTGAGGAAAATCAAATTTTCAAACCAACGCAGTCAAAAGATACAGCTGGTTATGCCGCAAATTATCGTGTTTTTTCGACATTCACAAGGGAATCAATACTTATAGGGTACTTCCCGTGAACTCAGCATCTTGAAATTTGATACGAAGCAACATTTTCTAACACAGGTAAAGAAAAAATAGCGAATAGCATACATTTTTATTATTTCATATAATAAAAATATTTTAATCTTTGAAACTCGCAAGGGTATCAAAACCCAAAAATTGCGAAAAACATAAATTTGTAGTTACATCATATAATAAAAATATTTTTAATCATTACAAACTTATTATATATAATGTATGGAACCCTTCGTGCGCGAGTCCGACTGACGCTTGGCTGGGTTTTTCACCTATTATCTTGCGGGCCTATGTTTTATTAGGGATCCTGATTCCGACATTAAAATATTACCAGGGAATTCAAAATCTTGTGGTGCACTTTACCGCCGTGTGGTATCCGGCAGAGTAGAATAGGACCACTCCAAGTCTTCCCGTGGATGACGTAGAAGGTGACTTAGGAAACAAGCTTACCAAAGCTTATAAACATCTATGAGACCTCTCCAACCCGTCTGGCCAGCGTGAAGAGTGTAGGCCAAGTCCTCTGACTGCTCTGGCCAAGTATGGCTCTAGTAGTACAGAGAGGGACGTGCTCCTGTAGTGGAAACTAAAAAGACCAGATGTTGATGAAAGTGCACCACGTGGTCATGCTCCTCTTTAAAAGTAAGTCAGTAAAAAAACAGGAGTCATCAGGTATCTAAAACATTTGATCTTGAAAACTATGTAAGGTAATACTGACAGATGTGTAGCCATCTTTAATATTCAGAGCTCTAACAGATTTGCGTCAAGTGGTCTCCTCTGAGATTTAACCTTATGAAGGTAAGTGAAAGCTTAGACGGGTTTTGAGGCGGTAAATAATAATATATAGTTGCTGGAAATGTTGGAGTTAGCGCGCAGGTGCTACGAATCGCTGCGAAAGCGTAGAACCTAAAACATATTGCGACATTAATTATTACTTCTTTGTACCTTTCAGGTATTTATAGAGTTTACAATGTGTAAATTAAACCCTGTCCAATCCATGAAAGGTGATTCATTCAGCCCGCCGATATTAACAACTTTTCCTATGGGACCAATGCTAGAAACTCAACTTTTTTGACGTTCAATTACTGGTTATTTTATTTATTAAATATTTTACTTACTCTTTCTTTGATAATTTTCTCTACTTCCAAAGCAGTTTCTAAGTTCTTCGGGTAAGGCATTCCATGCGTGATGATCGTTGACTCCAGGGCGACTATAGGTTTACCCTCAGACTTGGCTCTGAGTACATCCGCGGAATACACGAGAGGCGGAGCGGTACTCCTGGCTCGGTTGTGGGCAAATTCAGTCAATCGGGAACTCTTCCAGAGCGTACGAAGCAACGCCGTCATCTTGGTTCCTAAAATTGCAATTTGTTTACTAATTTGAAATAAAATGCGATTACATAAAGATTAACCAATTGCGTATATAGTTACAATATTGTTTATAATAAATGAATAAATATATGGGTATAAATAACACAGATTGAGCTAGACCCACAGTAAGTTGTGTCGTGGATATTAAGTCAACGATACTAGGTATATATATTTTATAATAAATACATAATACAGATAAACATTCAAGACCCAGGCCAATCTGAAAACTTTCGTTTTCCATTTTATTTTATTGAAGTAAGAGTTTTTATTGAATTGAAAGATACATCATCATCATTGAGCGGTAGTAAGAGCTTAAAAAACCGTCTGGTTTCACTTTCGTTGAAAATGAAACCACAGAAGTTGGTAGTAGGGATTTTAGCTTGCATCTTTGATTTCAGCTCGCCGCTGACCGCAGGCGTTTACATAGCTGTTAGCTTTGATTAGACCTTTCCTTCAACTACGAATCTCAACCCTTAGGCTAATAGAAATTAGTATCGATTTCTAAGTATTTGGAAAGAAATATCTTTACCTATGAAATTGGCGTTTTCTATAGAGAATTTCGAGTAAATCATTTTTTCTTATGTTTTTAGTATTATTTCCGGTCTTCAAAATTAAACTAAAAATAAAATGTTGCATGTATATCAACAACAGTAAGCTTGACTTACGCATTATAAAATTCACAAAAAATAATAAAACCATTACGACATTTTTGTTCAAAACGGACAACATCTGAAAAAAGTTCTTTTCATTTTTCAATAATTAAATTCAGAAAACAAAAAGAAATATGCATGCAGAATCAGGGCTTGTTACCGGTACCAAATTCCCATTATAAGTACCGGTAAGTACCGGTATTACTATTCTGTTAAAATTTTAACGGTAATATGAGGTACCGGTAATCTAGTATTTAACGGTAATAATATTGTTAACAGTTAACGGTAATTTTACCGCTACTTGTTACCGGTACCAAATTCACATTATAAGTACCGGTACCTCTATTCTGTCAAATTTTAACGGTATTAAAATTGCGTTAATTTTACCGGTACCTACGCATTGTTGCCGTCTACCGCATGGGACTCGCTCGACTGTAAAAGTGCCACCCTATTGTGGGCCCCCGCCTCACGCCGCACATGCACAACACGGCAACGACACACATTAACGAAATGATAATTCCCAATACGAGTACCGGTACTAAGTACCGGTACTGTTTACCGGTATTTGGTACAGGTACTTCTTTCAATTACCGGTACCGTCGTTTTATTGACGTACCGGTACCAATCCAATTACCGGTACCGTTGTATTATAGAGGTACCGGTACTTGATTTTTACCGTTACCAAATGTACCGGTACCAAACTAATTACCGGTACTGTCGTTTCATAGAGGTACCGGTAATGGATTTTTACCGGTATTCCAACCCCTGTGCAGAATGTTAACAATTTCAGGTTCAAGTTAAAATTTTAAAAACTAACTGAAATTCATTAGGAACAAAATGGCAACCGGGAAAAAACGTCAATTTCATAGATAAACCCTGTATTTGGTGGTTTATTTAGATCAAATAGCATACTTGTGATCGTGACGAGAATTTTCATGAATGTATCTTAGGAATCGGCGACCTCTTTGGTTAAGTGGTTACCGCAAGTGCCTTTGGATCCAGGGTCCCGGTTTTGATACCCGGCCAAGTCGTGATGGAAAACGATATTTTTCAGATTGGCCTGGGTCTTCGATGTTTATCTATATATGTATCTATTATCGTATCGTTGACTTAGAATCCCACGATACAAGTTTACAACTTACGGTTTTTATGGACCTTAATTTTCTGGCAACATTTCAATGTTGGAATCAGAATCCCTAATAGGATGTACATCCACAAGAAAAAAAGGTAATTAATGAAAAAAAAACAGACTTTTCATAGAAATTTTACCAGCTGATCAGTAAATCTGTATGGGAGGCTCAATTTTTTTCATCATTTCTACCTTTTTCCTGTAGGTCTATATTCTATTAGTGATTCCGATTCCAACATCTAAACACTACCAGGTTATTGAAAATCACCCTGTATACAGCGTGTAAATTGACCCTTGACGTTCCCTTGATGGGGTGAATCAGCCTATCAATATGAACAACTTTTCCTATGGGAAACTGCCGGGAACTCAAAAAAAAATTCGACAATCTTATACAAACTGGCCGGGCGGTAGAACTCTTTTGTCCATTTAAAATAAGCGCAAATATTTTAAAGGCTGGCACCCGTAAGTTAGAACAATGCTTAAAAGTAAATTAAAAAAAATCGACACTTTAGTTTTAGTGATATCTTGACTTTGATATTTATAAAAACAGACAAAATTAACAACCTGTGCACATAAAGCACTTTCTTGGCGTACATCTTTTTACTATTATTGCCTACTTTGGATACTAATTCACAGACATCGACAAACAAAACGTCTGATTTATCGATTTTCATAAAAAAATATAAGTTTGTTTGAAAAAACTAATACAAAAACTACCATGTTGATATCTTAAAATTTGCTACTCAAGCAATTCTTTTGTAAATTACTATAACTAGTTAAAATACATTACGTACGACTCGAAGAGAAGAAGAAGCATTTCTTTGACATATGAGGGCAAGTCGTCCTATTTGCGCTTAATAAAAATGTATTATATATTTATTAAAAAATATATTTAAAAATTACGTTTTAGCATTGGAGTCGTAAAGACTGCTGACTATTTTGATTACACTATTTTCCTTGGTGGCTTGGTTTACGTGTAGATCCTAGTTTAAACATTACTTTATTGTTTAACAAACAAACAAACAAACAAACAAACTCACTTTCGCATTTATAATATAAGTAAGGATAAGGATAATAAGACGGTGTATGTTGAACTTTCCGAAGATCGTTTTGGGAAAGAGCTTATCTATATATTATTTCTTGATTTCCCTTTTTTTTCACAATTTTGCCCAAGCCCCCAAGGGATACATGTTAAGACGCAGAACAATTCTACGTTCATTTCCTGTTCCTTGTTAAAGAAGTAGCTGCAGATAATAGAATTTTTATTATTTATCGGCTGTTACAGTCGAGGTTGAAGGTACATCAATAACCAACCGCGCAGCCGAGACATCTTGCTCGATAATATGTTGCATTGGGTAGGTATTTAGTAAATGGAAGCGAAATGGTTTATGAAGGTCTCGGTGAGAGCCACTCTGGCTTTGTGAAATTTGAAATAGCAACGCAGTTTATATAGATTTTAGGACCGATACTAAATATCTCGTCGGGGATATTTTTGTACTTGGATTTGTATGTATATAGACATTCCGTTCTGTAATTTTAAATAATTCAAAAAGACAAAAAATGCTGAAATCGACTTGATGTTGCTCTTATTGCGATGGCAGCAGGTTCGTTCATAAACAGTAAAATTTTATTCACGGCCTATTTTGCATTTATCTTTACATTTAATAAACTTTCAAAAATGTGTAGAATTTCTTCGTTAATCTGATTCATATAAACTTTATTGAAAAATTCAGGAAAATATTTTTTACCATTTTATATTCTTCTTTAAAATGTCCCTGTGAAATACACATAGCATAACCGATAATATTTTAGTAAAATTTCTTTGATTATGTTACATGCATTTAGTAATAAAAATGCAAAAAAACTTTACCTTTAAATTGTCAATTATACAAAATTATCTAAACATGGAACCAACTTAGCGCTATACCTACTACAATTACAACAAGATTTTTAGTATTGATCTAAATATCTCGAAGAAAAGATATGGGGAGAATTGAAAAACCCTCTGTTATGGAACTTGGCCAATTTGGTTCTACTATTTAGGTAGAGAAAATGAAATCTTTCATAGGATGTTACAATAGTCGAAATGTGTAAGCACTTTATTATTTATAGACTCTATACAGCGTATAACATTACCAACGACGTAGGTACCCGTGATGGGATGACTCAGTCTCTCAAAATGAACAATTTTTCCTATGGGACCAATGCTAGGAACAAAATTTTTTTTTGACATTCTCATACTATTTGCCTGGCCGGCCAAATAAATTTTGTATGAAAATGTATTTTTTTTTTTAGTTTCCAGCATTGGTCCCATGGGAAAAGTTGTTCATTTTGACGGGTTGAGTCACTCCTTCACGGGAACGTCGTGATTATGTTACACGCTGTTTAGTTGCTTCGCCAAATCTCAAACTTTAGAAACAAAAATTCGTCGTTCATGAAATTTAGATTTATTACATAACAATAACAGCAAAGCGGTGTGTTGACGTGAAAGTCCTATATGGGGTTGTTATTAAGATTACGTAAACAACTCGTGTCTTTTCGCGAATATATCTAAAGGTTATTGCCCTAGTTGCCCTAGTTCCCTCCTCACCATCACTCTTGGTCGCGAGCCAGCCTTCGAAGAGCTCCACTAAATTTACAATTTTATAGGGTTTTTACATTTTATATGTTTATCACGGAATCTCCTTAGACAAAGAAAGAGCTTTGACTTTCGATATGGATGATACCTACCTATCCGTTGATAACTTTTTTCAAGTAGGTCTATCTATACAAGCCTCTAGGATAAAGTCCTAGGTAATTAAGGGTTCAATCAATGTTATTCCATAAATTTCTATCAATCGATCAGCTGCGATCGATAATAATATCTCTCTCCCTTAGAATTAAAGCTCTCTTTCACTCATTGAGTGTAATGGAACTTATAACATTTAGAAAAGGAGGTCAGAAATTCTCGGATTTTCTTTGCATACATTCATACATAGTATCACGTCTTTTTACCTTGCGGGGTAGACCGAGCCATGGTCCATAAGATCTTATGGCCACATTTAGCATATTAGTGGGCATTAGTTAGAAAACGGAATCATAATAGTGATGGGTAATTTTCTTTGCGAAGAGTTAAAAGGATTAAAGAAAGCGTTGCAAGTGATAAATCAGACAGGCCCTGCTAACAAATGTAGGTATATTTGCTAGAGAATCGTTTTTTCTACACCGATATCTCTCAGGTTGAAAGGTCAGTGACTTCTGGAATGTATTGTGCTGGATCGTGGAAGTTGCCAACATTGAGAATAAGTAGTGATTGATTGCGTCATTAAGTAGCTCGCAGCGAGCGAGATAGGCAGTATGTTTCGCTGAAATACTGGCCGTCTATCCACCCACGTCGGTATCTAACCTTTAGCCCTTTTTGAGATTTCGGTATAAATAACTAAATGTAGATGTATAAAAATCAATACGCTTTGTTGCTCTGTTGGCAGATGTGTAATATTTTAATGAATTTTTTCTTAGTGAAATTTTTCTTTTGGTAGATTAATAGTACCACAGATATGTAGTTTTTAATATGTCTCCACTGTCCGTCTGTCTGTCACCAAGCTGTGTCTCATGAACCGCGATAGCTAGTCAGTTGAAATTTTTACAGATGATGTTGCCACTATAACAACAAATACTAAGAATGAAATAATTATGTAAGCTTTCATACAACAAACGTAATTTTTTTGCCGTATTTTGTTTGAAAAATTCAGAGAATATTTAGTTATATAATCAAAAATAAATAATTAAATTAAAATAATATAACTTAAGTAGGGGCTTCAACAAACGTGAAACTAAAAATAAGTTTATATTATTGTACGGAACCCTCATTGCGCGAGTGAGACTGGCACTTGGCCGATTTTTTTAATAGCATTATCAGTTGTTACAATATTTAATACCTACCTTCACTTTGATAAGAAAATAAAATGGCTATGCCAGTACCCTGTAAACATTTGTATATCCTACAGTTTACATACAGACAGAGGAGACAGACAAAGTAGTCATCATTGTTATTAAGGTTTCCCACCTTAATAACAATGATTACTACTTTTTAAGGTACGGATAATGGACATAGATAAACATTTCTCCGTGTTCCTAATGCAGGCTGCACAGAGCAATAACTACGCTTACACAGTAAAATTATTCTTCTTCGCTAAATAAAAGGAAACCTTTGGCCAATAAATAACTGCAGGATAAGCCGACCCGGCCGCAGTCTCGCAGGTGAGCTGCTGTAGCACTCAACGACTTATCACAACACCCGACTTATCGTGAGCCATTTAAAGCCTTTATCTGTTAAGTTATTTAGTTCTATTTTTACCATGTTTCCTAATATTTTCGCGATTGTCATACATTTACATACATTAAATCACATAATATGGTTTCATCGAGTTTATTACATTACTAGCTTTAGCCCACGGCTCCGCCCGCGTCAATTTCGATCCCTGGGTAAGTACTTTTTCCCGGGATAAAAGCTAGGCTATGTCCTTCGCAGTCCTTCGCCGTACTCTAGAGAACTTTTATGCAAAATTTCACGATGATCGGTCCAGTAATTACAACGTGAAAGCGAAACAAACAAACTTACTTTCGCATATATTAGTTAGGATTACTAGATGACCCGGCAAAAGTTGTTATGGCATATAAATAAAAAACAAATGTTGGAACACCCATATCACTGAGAGGTATAAAAAATAGTTTACGTCCTATTATCAAATCTATTGAATATACACAAAAAAATTAATAATAATCGTTCAACCCGTTTCGGAGGATATTTGTTACAAACACTGTGACACGAGAATTTTATACATCAGAAGAAGAGAATGTTTGAAAAGAAACAGTTGTCATGTTCATGGGTAGGCTAAAGTGGACAATTGTCTAAGTATTGTGTATATTAGAAAGAAGTATGCAAACGAATCAATATTTAATGATAACGTTCCGGATGACCGCAGTATTGGCTCACGGTGTCTGAAGGTCTTGCAGTCTTGAGTTGAGCTTGAGATTTAATTAAATTGATGACCGGATCTCCAGCTAGTGGAAACCAACCATACTCTCTATTGTAATTAGGATATTTTTTGTTATTTCAATAGCCTTACGAAGCTTTCTTGGAATGTATCTGTTTTCTTTTGCAAGAACTTGAGGATTATTGAAATGTGGTGGTTAGGTTTGTCCAAAGTATGTTCACAGACTGTAGACGTGGTTGAGCGTCTATTCCTTATGTCAAGGTTAAAAAAATCGGCTTAAAAATAGTGGTCAGGCTAACCCATGTTTTTCAATTGATTATATACTTGTTTAGTAGAAATTGATCGGAGGTATCTGATTGATCGTTGCTGATAAAAAAAACATAAAGATTAGACTCAAAATATACTTATAGGCATGCTTTTATGGTTTTGGGACTAACATTCTATAAATAACCTAATAAAGGTCGGTCTGATGGTTTGTTGTTTCTTTAAGGCTGTCTAGCTGTTATTTTCTATTATTTATGACCTACCTGGCGAGAGTTCTTTCAGATATTTTTATGAGACTAAAAGCTGAAAGCTGCGGTTTGCTCGGATAAATTAACTGCTGTTCTATCTATGCACGTTAATTTATCCTATGGTGTAATGAGTCTTAAAGGCTTCTCGGACGTTGATTAACGTCCCGGCTGCTAGCCTCGATAGCCTTCGTCAAACTTCGCGAGTTGACCCTCGCCGTCAATTCACATCGGCTCCCACTCTACCTGGCTTAGGCCAAGTTTAATTTCCTGTAGCACGGCCTACATAATGTATCACAACAAATCGTATAGATTGAGCTAGCACTATGGTAAGTTATGAACATGTGCCGTAGGCATGCCGTATGATACTAACTCAACGATCATCAATGGCCTTAGTCCGTCTATTACAGAAGATTTAGACAGTGTCAGTGTCAGTCCCTGGGTTGCAGCTCTTTTCGTGGCTGAATAAGCCGATTCGTGAGCGGCAGATTCTACCGCATACTCTGCAGGTAAACGTATATTGCTAACGACGGAAGAAGCTTGATGTTGTCGCGT
Source organism: Elegia similella (assembly GCA_947532085.1). Lineage (NCBI taxonomy): Eukaryota > Metazoa > Arthropoda > Insecta > Lepidoptera > Pyralidae > Elegia > Elegia similella. Next base: position 16,205,356 of record OX383927.1, on the reverse strand, counting down.
TCTTTTCGCCGCTAGTGTCTGAAACCAGACTTGGTCATGTGCTTTGCGTCCCTCCACCACACCTTTACGCCACTTGTTACGGTTCTCGGCAACTACTTCCCAGTCGAGATGGTTAATACCAAAGGCGTGCATGTCTCGCTTTACGCAATCCTTGAACCGCAGCATAGGCCTACCAACGTTACGCTTTGCGTTTGCTACAGCACCAAGCAGAACTTTCCGAGGCAGGCGCGCGGGCTCCATACGATGCACATGCCCTAGCCAACACAACCGTTTCTGCTTAAGTAACGCTGTAAAGCTAGGCAGCTGCGCAATCTCAAGAACCCGCTCGTTGGTCACTCTGTCCTTCCAAGATATCCCCAAAATGTTGCGAAGACAGCGCATATGAAAAGCATTCAGTCGACGTTCCTGTTTTGCGTACGACGTCCAGGTTTCAGCTCCATACGAAAGTATGCTCAAGATGCATGCCTGATACACGATCATCTTGGTACGCGTGGTGAGATGTTTATTTTGCCATACTCTCGTACTAAACTGCCCGAACATGGTCGCCGCTTTGCCGATACGAATATCGATCTCCGCATCAAGCGAGAGATTGTTCGACACAGTAGACCCTAGGTATGCAAACTTGTTCACGATTACCAGGGGCGCACCATCCAACATAATTGTCGGTGTTTCCGTGCTTCCTTGCGCCATCACAACGGTTTCTTTGGCATTTATTGACATCGAGATCAGTCTACATGCCCGCGAAAACTTGTCCATCATGATCTGCAGCTCGAGAGCTGAGTTAGCTACAAAAGCTGCGTCGTCAGCAAATAAGAGGCTGTCCACGAAAATGTCCTCGCGATTACGCTTGAACTTGAGAAGCTTAATAATGTTATAGAGCTTCCCATCAGCCCTCGTATATAGATGGATACCCTGCTGGTCATTGCCGAACGCTTCTCTTAATAGCAATGAAAAGAAAATACCAAACAGGGTAGGGGCCAACACGCAACCTTGTCGCACACCTCTACGCATCTCGAACGGCTCGGATGAATTTCCGTTGAATAAGACAGTACCCTTCATATCTTCATGGAAGCATTTCGTCAGGCTCAGTAGTTTTGATGGACACCCAATGCTCTCAAGTGCGGTATAGAGGCCCTCTCTACTGACCGTGTCGAAGGCCATATTTAGGTCAACGAACGCCATAAACAGAGGTATGTTCTGCTCTCTACATTTTTCCCGTAATTGCCGGAGTGTAAACACCATATCGATTGTGGAACGCTGGGCACGAAAACCTCACTGTGACTCCGGATACACGCGATTGGCAAGCTTTTGGATTTGTCCTAAGATCACTCGTCCAAAAAGCTTTCCTACTATGCTCAGTAAGGATATCCCACGGTAGCAGTTACAATCGCCGCGGTCGCCTTTACCTTTGTATAAAGTTATAATATTCGCGTCGCGCATATCTTGCGGTATGTATCCTTCCTCCCAGCATTTCCACAAAAGACTGAGCAGAACAGGTGACATACACTTAAGTCTTATAACTTCGGCATGGGTGCCATCGCTGCCGGGGCTTTTGCCGTGTTTTAGCTGCTTGACAGCCTTAAGTAGCTCCTCTTCTGTAGGCGGATCGTCTAATTCCTCCCAATTGGCCAGTTTCGGCATGTTATGCGCAGCCTTCGGTTGAATGTCAACTGGTTGTGAATACAGACCGGTGTAATGTTCCACCCATCTTGCCATTTGCCTCTGACTATCTGTTATAACAGTACCATCAGCTTCTTTTAGAGGAGCTGTCTTCTTTATTACTGGCCCTAAGGCAGTTTTAATTCCCGAGTAGACTCCGCCAAAGTTACCCGTGTCTGCGCAAGACTGAATGCTGTTACAGAGGTCATTCCAGTAAGCGTTAACAAAGTATCGTGTGCTACGTTGCAAGTGTGCTTTCGCAATTCTTAGCTCTTCGCGCGATTTTGGACAGGGACTCCGACGGTAATTTAGGGCAGCTTGACGCTTGGAGTTCAGCAGAGGTTGAAGTTGCTCAATGTTATCAGTAAACCAATCCTGTGACTTAGTATCCTGATGTCCAAATGCTTCACAGGCTGTTGTTGTTAGGAGTTGTTTGACTTTATTCCATTCTTCGTCCGCGGACGCAAACACATCCCAAGATGCGGTTTCGCGGCAAACCAACGTCTCAAATTTTTTGACCATCTCATCATCTCTGGTTTTTTGAAAAGCAAGTCGTCTTCTACCGGAGGGCCTGGATGAGTGGATCTTTTTTTGTACGACGGCAATACGCGCCACAACGAGGGAGTGGTCGGTATCGCATTCGGCGCTGTGAAAGGTACGTGTGTGGAGCGTTTCGCCAAGGTTTTTCTTTCTGGTTAGTATAAGGTCGAGTTGATGCCAATGACCAGAGCGAGGATGTCTCCAGGAAACCTTACTTGATGTGTTGCCCTTGAAGTAGGTATTGGTAACGCAGAGTGAGTGTCTTGAACAGAATTCAAGCAAGCGCTGCCCATTTTCGTTGAGCTTACCGATACCATGTGTGCCAATGCATTCTGGCCAAGCACTGTAATTCTGACCAACGCGAGCATTAAAATCTCCTAGGATGTATAAACGGTCACTGGGTTGTACCCTCTGTATAACAGATTCAAGTTGATCGTAGAACCGGCTCTTGGCTTCATCGGTTGCCATCAATGTTGGCGCGTAGGCGGAGATGATTGTGGCGTAACCGCACTTGGTATATATACGCAACATAGTACCACATAGCCAAATAGATGTTAAAGTTCTCAAGGTGTTATTACTTTTTAATTTAAAGGAAAGATTACTTCATGCATTCTTAGTGTTAATTACAGAAAAAATACTTTTTATAGAAAATCGACTTCTATATGATGTCATCAACGAAGGCAAAAAATAAAATACAGCCAAGTGCGAGTCATTAGATTTTATTTTTATTTACTTTAAAACGAGGTATTTGTCAAAGTAAAAATCTAAAGGATTGGACACTTTTCCTCTAAATAACATATCGGACCTTGTTATCATCATGACGCAAGTACGTACACGCCATAGATTTAAAAAAAAAAATTACGCTTATACGGAGTTGCTATAACGACAGTTAATTTAACGCCATTAGGGCATGTATTTTATATTTTTGTTCGGCAATCTTTGTGGAAAAGTAGCACTAGAAGTATTTATATGCAGAAAATGCCAGCACAGCGTAGCGCCGGTATGAAATCGATTTTATTTCATTTAAATCTGCGTACGACAGTAGCCATCCCAGCGAAGCCTGCGGCGAATATGATTCAATTTCGACCTAAATTTCCCTCAGGTATCGATATTGTATGAGCCATTCAAAATATTGGATTTATTTAAATCGACTTTCGCTTTTTAACCACCGACGCAAAAAGGGGGGGTGTTAGTTTGACCGCTGTGGGTGTGTGTGTCTGTCTGTGGTATCGTAGTTCCTAAACGGGTGAACCTATTTGACTGCGTCTTTTTTGCTTGAAAACAGGTTTTTATTAAATCAGTCTAGCCGTTTACAAGATAGAGAGATTTTCATGGTATAGAGAGATTTTTGGATTGCTTACATTTTTTATTTTTATTTATCAAACTTATTTAAGTACCTATAACATTTTAATATAACATAACGATAATATTAGGGTATATTGTACCTAAGCTTCCATATTCAGTATTTAATACTGTTTAGGGTGGTTATTCTAATTTTTTAATTTAATTACTAGCAAGCTCCGATTTCTGGTGACCGCCCGGCGGTCCCGGGTGACTTTCACCCAGGATAGGCCCTTCTGGCAATGTAGCTTTCGGCCCATAAGGCAAAAGATGAGAGTTGCTACTCTCCAAAGGTTCTTGCCATTGTTTCTCAGATTGGTCCAGGTCATTCAGGCTTTGCATGCACTAATCGCGGCCCACCAGGCAATACGAGAGTTTGCTGTCTCTCCAACCCTTACGCACACAGGCAACGGCCAAAGCTGAGGCCTGTCCCTCCTGGGGGCCCTTTGGTGATGTTGTCTATATAGGCTGAGGGCACTCTGCCCTCGTCTCAAACGCCCGGTGAAGTAGCGAAAGCTCACATGGAGCTAGCTACATAGTTCTTTAAAAAAACTAGCAATTCTCATAAATCTGGGGCTTTGCCTATAAGGGAGGGTCAATAACAAAAAGGAATATAAATGTGAGGAAATTCATATAAGGGATCCTCACAGAAACATACAGGCACTACAGAGAATCCAAATCCAAACCAAATAATAATTCGGGGAGTAATACCCGGTTGTCTCAGGTAGCAGAATACGCTACTGAACAGTTACGTACGCAATACATAGGGCGCACTGTAAGTTTCCGGAACTGGCCACTTACATAAACAATATTTAAAAATTTATTGCAACATTTGAAAATAGAACTCTTTGGCTGTAGAATGCAGTTTGTTTCATTTGACTGTTTTTTGTTTTTACCTTGTGGCGCCATTTAAAAATTGTGTGTCTGCATCATCATCATCATCATCATCAGGTCCTTTTTAGTCTCCACTACAGGAGCACGATCCTCTCTGTACTACTAGGGCCATACTTGGCCAGAGCATCAACAACAACATGGATTTAACTCGGGAAAATTTTCGTAGTATGATTTTCTACGATTTTAAGTGTAATTTGACAGCTCAACAGAGCATCGCTCGGCTTGAAACAGCTTTTGGCAATGAAGCACCATGCAAGACAACTGTTTATAGCTGGTTTGCAGAATTCAAGCGTGGTCGTATCAATCTCAGTGACGAATCTCGCGATGGTCGGCCGTCCACCGCTGTGACCAACAAAAACATCGATGCTGTGCGCCGTATGATTGAAACAGACAGGCATGTGACCTACCATGAAATTCGCACATCCTTAGAAATAGGCATGAGTCAAATACAATTAATCCTACACAAACATTTGGGTGTGAGAAAGCTGTGCTCGCGGTGGATCCCACACAACTTGACCGAGGCTCAAAAAACGGACCGCGTCACTTGGTGCAGTGCCATGCTTACCAGATTCAACGAAGGTGCGTCAAATTTGGCGTGGGACATAGTAACAGGTGACGAAACATGGATTTATTGCTACGATCCCAAAACAAAGCAGCAATCGAGCGTATGGGTCTTTCAAGATGAGCCGAAACCAACCAAAGTGGCGCGCGTGAAAAGTGCATCTAAGCGGATGATTGCTTCTTTTTTTAATAAAACTGGACACGTGGCTACTGTTGCTTTAGAGAATCGTCGTACAGTGAATAGTGACTGGTACACGACCATTTGTTTGCCGGAAGTTATTGACGAACTCCGTAAAAATAACCGTAAACGCCGTATCATCCTGCACCACGACAATGCTAGTTCTCACACGGCCAGACAGACAAACGACTTTTTGAAGGCGAAAAATGTAGAACTCATGAGTCATCCTGCATACAGTCCCGACCTGGCACCTTGTGACTTTTTTCTGTTCCCAAAAATTAAGTATTGCGACTTTAGGAATACGAACGTGACGTGCCTGTAGGAAGTAAATAATATTATTAATTAATGCACGTTGGTACACCAGAACACGTATTTCTAAATCAGCAACCCCACTACTGTATATACATTTACCTTAGTATATAAGCTAGTATTATGATAAATAAATAAGATATTCTATTCCTTGTACCGGTCACAGTGGTTTGATTTACACACTCGCCATAATTGGTGACCCCGACGTGATCCGCCGGGGAAACCCGACGGGTCGCGTGATAAACGCCTGACATACGCAACTGAAGAAACCAGCGAAGAAGAAACCGACGACTATTTCAAAGCACATTTCCCCGGCCTCCCACAAGCGGGTCTCACCGGTGGAAATTCAAGAGGCACTGATACTACCCGCCATTCAGTCGTCGAAGAGGAAAAGGACCCCCATCAACCCAGTTAGAAGAAAAGCTCGGTATACAGCTGGATAGATTAAGCGAGATGGCCGACTAACGTTCACCACTGATGTCCACATGATGACGGCATTTGACGTCGATTGCGTCACTGCAATTATTGCTGCACTACATAACAACGAACGAGCAAAAAAAAAATTTAGCGACGCGACAACTTTGGGCGTCAGCATTATAACCAATCTAGTTCAAGACCGCAAAGACGTATCGTCAACAAGGTTGTGTTATTTCCATCGCGAATTGAAAATTGAACAGATGCAACAAACCCTGTTCTTGTGCTGAAAAAATAACATCACCCAGAAAACTAAGCACAGATTGAGGAGAAATTCGTGCTTATACAACTCTCTTATGCCTGACTATCACCGACTTAAACAGTGGTCATAGATATAGGTACCAGGCGAATTCAGGAGCTAACATTTCATAGAAAAGGCAAACGATTAAATAAAAGCTGCTAATGAAACAATCATCGGTACATATGGCGAAAGGACATTTTTATTTGCCGACATAATTGGAAGCAGCCTTCTTCATCATCAGCAGCAACTGGATCTACCATCATATAATTCTCGCATCTTCGTCGTCTCTCTCCCCTTTATACTTGGTGAGCAGCAGCCAGCAATCTAACCGCAAGCCAGCAACGGGTCAATCATCAGTTCCATCACAGCCGACGCACCGAGCTTCCTGGTACTGACACTAAGCACCCACTCCCTTATCGACTCCAGCGACCGGCGCATCCCCCGAAGCCAGCCTTGGATCCGAGCTCTCTCCAGCGTGGCACAATCACGGCAGGACATTAAACCGCCGCTAAAAAGTCGACATCGCTCATGAAAGTCTCGACTCACTGCAGACTACGAGCACGTTCCCTACAGTCTCGCTCGATTCACAGCGGACTATGAGCAACGACTCACTGGGATTTTTACTGGCACTTGCGAGCTACAACAAGAAGCATAGATTGCACTACTGGACCTATCAAACCTTCGGTTTTGGGAGAGAGTAACAACAATAAAAAGCGTGTAAAAATAGCATTGAAACGGCTGATCGAAAAATTCATCACAAATGCGAATTCGTCAAAGAGTAAGATTTTCTTGATGATATGACGATGATACCGACGCAAGAAAAATCGCAAGCAAGTCTCACAGCAAGCCAGAAAATCGGTAACATCGTCCAAGCCGCTGAAGAAACAAGTTTCTGGTACTGATATCAAGAACCCACAATCTTCAACATAGCGTACGGACATCAACTGCAATATAATGGATTCGAGGAATTACTCGCCAGGCAGTACATTGGGCAAACAGTAGCTCATAAGAGTCTCGACGCAACGAAGAAGAATAATTCCCGAGATGGAGAATTTAAATACCTGACAATTGCTGTAATGGACAAGCACAGACTGCATATTTAGACCATATTTATTTATAAGGACAACATACAAGTCCTAACTACGAACCGTAGTACTGAGTAACATATTACAACATATACAAAAGTTGGTCAAACACAAATAATAAATTGCATGATTCATGGACAAGGTCAGCGCTCCAAACTGCATAGATGCACATATTCGCCGCTGCAGAAAATATTGCCTGTGTAGGCAGGCGTTTCAGCACGTGCGACATGTGAGAAATTTTAGTTTCCGAAGAAAGAAGATTGTTTTTTATTGTTATTTTATTGTTTGTTATATGTTGCCTATTCTATAGTTAATTAATATCATATTTTTTTTTTAAAAAAAGGGGGAGTACTATTGCGACTTTAGGAATACGAACGTGACGTGCCTGTAGGAAGTAAATAATATTATTAATTAATGCACGTTGGTACACCAGAACACGTATTTCTAAATCAGCAACCCCACTACTGTATATACATTTACCTTAGTATATAAGCTAGTATTATGATAAATAAATAAGATATTCTATTCCTTGTACCGGTCACAGTGGTTTGATTTACACATTCGCCATATTAAGAACCAATTACGCGGTCAACGATTTTCATCACCAGAAGAGGCTGTCGAGGAGTATGAAAAACACGTTTCAGAGGTCACCACAGAGGAGTGGCACAAAAGTTTTCAAAACTGGTTTCATCGAATGAAAAAGTGCATAGACGCCAAGGGAGATTATTTTGAAAAACAATAAATTAATTTTGTACCTTTAATAGTATTTTTTCATATTCATTCCGGAAACTTATAGTGCGCCTATGACGTTACAGTATTTTTTTATACCTGTAGTAATTTTTCCTGATCGTCGCCAAAAGGCTTCAATGTCACTCTAACTATACAGCAGGCCTTTTTGATAACTTTTGACAACTAAGGTGTATATCGTTTTAATCGACATTTCAACATCCATTACGGTTTATGTATCTTAAATAAAAATATTCAATCATACAAAAGTCGCAATGGTTGATGAAGCGACAATTAAAAAGTTCTACACCGTATTTGTCAAAAGTTAGCAAATAATCCTCTCAGAACAATAAACTAAAGTTAGTCAGGTTATGTAGTTTAAGTAACTTTAGTTTATGGATTTGATTTCTCTTTCGTGTTTATCACCATATCACCAACGTGTTTCTAATAACGTAAGTTTATGGGCCGACCGAGTCAGTATATCTATTGATGTTGCGTTAATATCACAGACATGAAAAATGCGGCCAAGTGCGAGTCTGCTCGCCTTTGAAGGGTTCCGTAGCAGCAAGTAACATTATATAAAAGTTTTTGTATATTTGAGTTGTTTCAATGAAAGGTAAATGGCGATTTACGATTTATGACATATTAAAAAAAATACTTAGTAGATTTCGTTCAAACCAATAAAAGAAATATAAGAATCCTCAATATAATTTTATCCATAGATACAACACATATAATTAATTGTTTTTTTTTTCTATTTTTGGGTGAAATTCTTAATGCGGTTTACAGAATACATCTACTTACCAATTTGCAACAGTATAGTTCTTATAGTTTCGGAAAAAAGTGGTTGTGACATACGGACGCACAGGCAGACATGACGAATCCATAAGGGTTCCGTTTTTTACCATTGGCTACGGAACCCTAAAAATGGTGGGTTATATGTAGTGTGTCTTTTGTGTATGTCCTTCATTATCACTATAAATACTAAATGAATTGGTAATACGGAAAGAAGAGAGGAGAGAGAAATATACTACTTGATAAAATCGAAATGCACTCGTATGAAGTCACGAGCAATTATTGCTTAATTTCGCTCTGTATTCCGAGCTTGCGTTTGACCAACGTTTGACCATTTGTTTTAAGAAGTAGGGGAGTATCGGAGTATCTAATCCCAGATCTTATCTCTATGATCTAATCCACACATTTGCATACGTATGCTGGCAAGCGTGGAAGTGACAGTTGTCACTGTTATTAAAACCCAAATATTGATATATCCGTTACCTGGCAACGAAATGTACACCCCGGCAACAGCTGTTTTGTTTATCTGATGATCGATAGACCTGTCACTGTATTTAATTGCGATTGTCTTTGTATGAAAATCATTTTCATATTAACCTTTTTAACCGTGTTTAAACCATCAATTTTGTTACATTTACATATTTAGGTAAGCATTAAAACATACTTATTCACTAATGACATTTACGAACGGCGAAGATAGAGTCGTACGAAAGGCTTTTCATATTTTCCATAAATGCAAATAGGCTTTCCTAATGTCAGTAACCCGCCCTCCAAATGTTCTCACTGTAGGTAGGTATTTGAACTTTGTTATACCTACACCGATTCAGAGGACACATTTTGAATACAACTCAATTTCTCTTTGACTCTTGACTAATAATGATGCTATTTGAGTTCCAAGTTCCACGTATGTTAACCGTCATGTTTCGCGTATGTGTCTGTCTGTACCTATTTGTTGTTATCACTCGTTTACCTAGAATATGAGATATATATATATATATATATTTTTCATAAATATATTTTAAGGTTCTAACACTATAGGCATAGTTAGTGATTCTGCCATGTTTCGAACCACATTGTATTTGTTTTATTTTGTAAAAACTTTTTGGCACTGTTGGTCTATTTTTAGAAAATAAGTTCAATAGTATATTTTTGTATAAAGACTGTTTGTTGCCATAAAATAAATATATATATTGAATTTGATCTAAAATAATTCGGTCGGATAAAAGGGTATGGTATAATAACATGGAATGGTTAGAATTTACTTTCCTCTTCATTACGACACTATTTTCAAAGCGCGGACTTGCGTTATTTTTAAATTATAAACTTTTAACATCTTATTCTTCGGTGATACAAAATTGACGATTGCTTGGGAGACGGTTTGCTTAGGGGCAGTCCATCTGTCCATATTTTCATCTGTCCGTTCGTCCGTCTGTACGACAGTCCATCTATCCGTCTGACTATCTGTCCGTTTGTCTGTCTTTTCGACTGTCCATCAGTTCGTCTACCCTCTGTCAGGTCAGGCTTGTTCTCTTCTACAGGTAACATCCTTACTAAGATTATTAATGCGAAAGTGAGTTTGTTTGTTTGTTTGTTACGCTTTCACGCTATTACTACTAAGTTTTGTGGTGTACGGTTTTTCGTAAAGAATATAGGCTACCTTTTATCCCGGGAAAAAGTACTATTCCCAGGGGATCGACATTGACGCGGGCGGAGCCGCGGATGAAAGCTAGTTTATCTTATTTAATTACTATCGTTCTTGTTAAATTTTGAAGCAGATCCGATTATTACATATAACATTTCCGTCGATTCGGTATTTGGACATTTTTCAAAATGGCGGCTATAGTCCCATTGGGGTCTCGGCGCTAAGTTTAATTTCATTTTCAGAGCCGCGAGAATAGGTAGTTATTATTTAGTACGTGTAGTTACATTTAGAGTAGGAGTATGAGCTTTGTAAACGCAGACAAAACTTGTAGGTATTGAATATTGTTGGCACTCTAACAATTAATCTTATAATTAATAATTTACAATGGATGATATATGGTGAACACATATTTAGACTTTATGTGTCAGGTGTATGCAGATATTATACAATACAAAACATTCACGATTTTTCTTGTAAATTAAGGTCTGATACACAATGGCATGGGGCCTACCAAAGCTTCCGGGGCTGACGTTTTCGGACCCCACCAAGACGCAATTCCACATGAAAAGTTCCCTGCGGTACTATCAAGGTCACAGGTTTCCCGACACCGCTCTCCGAGCGCCGGGTGGTGCAGACACAGACGTCGACAGCAATGCCTTCGCCTTGCCAGAGGATTCAGTCAAGTAAGCTATTGTAAATGCGAGTTCCCTGCTGTACTATGAAGGTCACATGTCCTTCGTCACATCAGTCTAAGTGCCGGAGCGTGCAGACATGCCCAATAGACCGGCGGCCGGTGGCAGGACTTCCTACCTCATAAGATACCTGAATGAGACTAGTATGTAGTGAAAGTAGGTGCTTTGGAGGTGGGGCCAGGTAGGGTTGCCACTCCCTAACCTGGAAGAACCATAAAAAAAAAGGTGTCGAAAACTTCAATTTTGGCCAAAAATTATCTCATCAGATACTCGAACGGGAGTTTGACGTAGTGAAAGATATCCTTGTGGAGAGGTGAACCAGCTAAGGTTGCCTGCGGCAACCCTGGAAGAAGTCCAAGTTCAGCCACCCTGAAGGGGGCGATTTTTCATGGTAATTTATCTCATAAGATACCTCAATGAAACTAGTGCCCGAAGTTAGTTCTGAGGGTCGGGACTGCGAATAAAATAGGTTGCCTGCGGCAACCCTGGAAGAATCCATGTTCAGGCACGTTTAAGACGTGGAATTTGAAAATTAAAGTAATAAAAAAAATCTCGGATCCATATCCAAAAGCACTGCAGGATTACGATCGTAACATAATTTTTAACCGACTTAAAAAAAATATAGGTTTTCAATGCAATGTTCAATATATTCTCTAAAACTTTTAATTGCATTGTAACGAATATTAATTGATGTTTCATATTACATTTGATTTAGTGTAAGTTCCATCAAAATCGGTTTAGTAGTTTTCGAGATATAGGCCAATACGTATAACTGTGCATTTTTTTTTAATCTCATATAGTACATTAATGAAACTAGTGCCCGATGTTAGTTTTGAGGGTCCGAACTGCGAATAAAATAGGTTGCCTGCGGCAACTCTGGAAGAACCCATGTTCAGGCACATTTAAGACGAGGAATTTGAAAATTAAAGTAATAAAAAAAATCTCGAAACCATATCCAAAAGCACTGCAGGATTACGATCGTAATATTATTTTTAACCGACTACAAAAAAAAAAATAGGTTTTCAATCCAATGTTCAATATATTCTCTAAAACTTTTAATTGCATTTTAATAATATTAATTGATGTTTTATATTATATTTGATTTAGTGTAAGTTCCATCAAAATCGGTTCAGTAGTTCACGAGATATAGGCTAATACGTATAACTGTGGCATTTTTTTAAATCTCATATAATACATGAATGAAACTAGTGCCCGATGTTAGCACTGACGATCTTGTATATAAATAAAATAGGTTGCCAATCCGTAACCTGGAACAATCTAAGTTCGGGGATGAACTTGGATTCTTCTGGGTTACGGATTTATACGTGGAATTTGAAAATTAATCATTTAAAAAGGAAGTTGAAACCATATTTAATATATAATATAATAATAGGCGAGATTACGATTGCGATGGTTCTTAATTGACTTCAAAAAAGTGAGGTTTTCTTTTCCATAACCTATTGGTTATGTTAATTATTTAATTATTTATATATAAACATTAAATATTTTTCCCGGTTCGCCCGGGCCACACATCGTGTGACTCGTCTACAGTAGTCCAACAGCGTTTCCCTTAGTTGGTTGTCTGCAAATGCTCTCAATGTATTTTCATGTGTCAACTCCATACCCAGTCCCAATCTTCTTCTTTTCGAATCAAAATGGTTATGTTTGCCTTCTATTATACAGTTTTTAGCCGTGTGGTTCACGATAGCCGTGTAGTTTCCGGCAGAGTAGAATAGGACCACTCCAAATCTTCCCATGGATGTCGAAAGAGGCGACTTAGGCAATACAAGATAAAAAACAAAACTCATAACATCAATGAGACCTCTCCAACCCGTCGCATGCCCCTTTAATGTCCAGTGATATGACTAATGCCATCTGTTTCCCGTTTTAGGCTTCCTTTACGATTGTGAGTGCGAAGTAGTCCTCTTTACCGGGTTTGGGTATTGTTTTTATAACAGCTCTTTTCCAGGTTCTGGGGAAATATACGAGGCGTAAGGATGCGTTATATAGGGCAAGCATAACCTCGGGACAAGCCATAAGTGCATGGGTGCAGATATTAGCTGTGAAGCCATCATGTCCCGGGGCCTCTCTTGGGCTCATTCCATTCAGCACTGTAAGAAGCTCGTACATACGAAACGGTTACATTGCATCAAGATGAGCGTTTTGGTATCCAGGGCCCGTACAATGTTTTCGGCTTCTTCTCGTATCGCTGCGAGGCTTCTTGAGTCATTCTAAGCAATGACTCAAGAAGCCTCACCTATGTGTCGGTTGGATAAAAGGTTTCAGCCAGCAGTTCTGCGGACTTTTCTGGACACAAAAGGCCGCTTCCGTCTGGATTTCTCATTAGTCTGTCCTTCTCCACCACTCCACACGCTTTCACAATCCTATAAGCCGTTTCCAGATGTTCTCTTTCTTTTAACAGCTTTCATCTCAGCCAGTAGCGGGTTCCACCACATTATTAATCTACACTTCGTTTTAGGCTTAAGTTTGGGAATCGATGCTTCGCGAGCCCTTGTTACAATCTCCGAGTATCTGGCCACCAGATCATCATGGCCTTCCCTATCTTTAATACGGCTGATTGAGTACTGGGTTATTTGATCTGCTAGGACTTTTCCTCTAACATTCTTTTCAAATATAGTCCAGTTAGCTTTCGCTGTTTGGTATTTCCTTGTACTAGTATTTTGGAGGGATTGTTGTTGTATCATTTAATTCACATATACCAGTTCCATGGTCATGGCTCTATGATCAGGCAAAGGAAGCAGATCTGGTTCTACTCGCCAGTTGTTAAACTTATTCGCAACACCGGGTGTGGCGAGAATAATGTCTGAAATGCTTTTATATCGTTTATTGCCTCTGTAGACATAGAAAGTTGATTTATCACGGAGACAAATGTTCCGTATAAGCTAAAAGGTTACACTAACACGTATTTGTTTATAACTCGAAAACTACTAACCTAGTTTAATGCAACTGGCAAAATTAACATAACCAATAGGCTATGGAAAAGATAACCTCACTTTTTTGAAGTCGGTTGAAAAGAATCGCAATCTTAATCTCGCGTTGCTTTTGAATATGATTCCAACTTCCTTTTTAAATGACTAATTTTAAAATTCCACGTATAAATCCGTAACCTGAAACAATCCAAGTTCATCCTCGAACTTGGATTGTTCCAGATTACGGATTGGCAATTATTCATATACAGGATCGTCAGTGCTAACAACCTGCACTAGTTTCATTCATGTACTATATGAGATAAAAAATGGCACAGTTATACGTATTAGCCTATATCTCGAGAACTAATGAACCAATTTTGATGAATCTTACACTAAATCAAATGTAATGTGAATTCAATTCAATTCATTTATTTCATAACAAAAAACAATTGTGTTGAAATGTTTATCCTAGACTACAGACATGTTTATTATAATTATTATGAACATATGTGGGTAATGAAATATAATTTATCCAATACAAAATGAAACATCAATTAATATTAGTTGCAATGCAATTAAAAGTTTTAGAGAATAAATTGAACATTGGATTGAAAACCTATCTTTTTTTAAGTCGGTTAAAAATAACATTACGATCGTAATCCTGCAGTGCTTTTGGATATGGTTCCGAGATTTTTTTATTACTTTAATTTTCAAATTCCACGTCTTAAATGTGCCTGAACATGGGTTCTTCCAGAGTTGCCGCAGGCAACCTAGTTTATTCGCAGTTCGGACCCTCAGAACCACGGCCGACAATCTGCTAATATCGGAACGCAACGCGTAGCGGCCATCTTGCCCACTATCCTACATCTTTTCTGTGATTGGTTGATGCCTTGCTGACGTCATGGTCTGACGTTCGTCGCTGGCGCAAACGTAGTAGTTTGTGCATTACTGTCATTGTGTGAAGACCTGTGCTTATCCTCTCCACTTTACCAGTAATAGAGCCCTTTGTATTTCCCTAGTGCTCCTTGCGTTTTGGAAAATGCCGTATTACAAGTGTTGTGTGTGTAAGTGTTTGCGAAAGGACTCTAGTTATTTACACCGTTAACCTAAAAGTTCTGAGAAAAGACTCAAGAGGTTAGAGTGCCTAAATCGTTACGATTTTATATCATTAGAGAAAGAGATAAACTTAGCGGTTTGTCAAAAACATTTTGAGAAGAGGTTCTTCAGTGAGACTAAACATCGGCCAAACATAAACTAAATAATTGTTTTGTAAATAAATATTGCGAGTTAATAAAAATTACAATAATAATGATAAATGGTATTATTCATTTTCCTTTATACATTATTTACATGGGAGGGCCCATGTAAATAATGTATGCATGATATACAGTATGCATTAAAAAGCACAATAAGTATATATATGAGTATATTAGTTGTATATCTATATGTGTAGTTATCTATAGATAACATATTAGCAATGGAAATGCACGTGCACGTTTATTCTTTTGCTCCAAACCTTAAATTATAAAAAAAAAACAAATGTCAGTTAAGATTGGAAAATAAAAAAAAAAACGCTATGGTTTAAATTTTTTGTTCACAGTTGGCAGTCTGATACGTAGTATCTCTTAGTAGTTTGTGCTCAGAACTAACATCGGGCACTAGTTTCATTAAAGTACTATATGAGATTTAAAAAAATTGCACAGTTATACGTATTAGCCTATATCTCGAAAACTACTAAACCGATTTTGATGGAACTTACACTTAATCAAATGTAATATGAAACATCAGTAAATATTAGTTACAATGCAATTAAAAGTTTTAGAGAATAATATTGAACATTGGATTGAAAACCTATTTTTTTGAAGTCGGTTAAAAAAAATATTACGATCGTAATCCTGCAGTGCTTTTGGATATGGTTCCGAGATTTTTTTTATTACTTTAATTTTCAAATTCCACGTCTTAAACGTGCCTGAACATGGGTTCTTCCAGGGTTGCCGCAGGCAACCTATTTTATTCGCAGTCCCGACCCTCAGAACTAACATCGGGCACTAGTTTCATTGAGGTATCTTATGAGATAAATTACCATGAAAAATCGCCCCCTTCAGGGTGGCTGAACTTGGACTTCTTCCAGGGTTGCCGCAGGCAACCTTAGCTGGTTCGCCTCTCCATAGGATATCTTTCACTACGTCAAACTCCCGTTTGAGTATCTAATGAGATAATTTTTGGCCAAAATTGACGTTTTCGACATCTTTTTTTTTATGGTTCTTCCAGGTTAGGGAGTGGCAACCCTACCTGGCCCCCACCTCCAAAGCACCTACTTTCACTACATACTAGTCTCATTTGGGTATCTTATGAGGTAGGAAGTCCTGCCACCGGCCCCCGGTCTACAAAGATTCCGTCAAATGAGTGTGTGTCTCTTTTTTTTTATCGATCTGAGCACTACAGTTCAGGAAAGTGGTATAATAGACCATCTTACTCCAGAGGTGTAAGGGTGTGTCGCACCACAGTGCCTTAGGAGGCACCCCGCGAAGGTCCAAAATGTATCCCCTCTTTCCTGCTGGAAGTGCCTCATCCACGTTAATCGGCAGGGAAAAATACAGGTCGCCGCAGGGCGTCACGCACAGTTTCGATTTGCAACACCCTAGTTAGGTCGATAGGGCGCTTATTTATTTTTCGCACCCGTGACCTAATACGGTAAAGACGGGTTTTATTTTGGGTATAGAAAACTTAAGGCAATTATGACGTACAACGTACTAGCCTTCAAAACCCAACATTCTGAAAAATTCTACATTTTGGAATTTTAATTTTATGGGAGTTCAACTTCATGATCCTAAAGGCACCTGCGGCTCCGCTCGCTTGAATGTATATCCCTGGGGTACAGCACCTTTATTCCGAGATGTCCTTTGCCGAGCCTCAAACTACCTCCATACTACAATTTTATCTAAATCGATTCAGTGGTTTAAGCGTAAAGAGATAATAGACAGAGATATTTTTTAGCTTCCATGCTGGTCTCAAAAAAATACTTAGAATGTGCCAGCTGCTTCTCTTCCCGCGCAGATGGTAAAAGCCGATCGAGGGAATAGGCTAAAACCTGCGGAATCATGTCAATAGGCGATGCCGCTTGCAACCCATCACTATTTTGATTCCGTGTTCCATCTCATCTACAGGTCTACCAAAATGCTAAATCTGGCTATAAGGTTTTATAAACCTAGGCCCTGTCTACCCCACAAGGGAAAAAGACGTGATACTATGTATGTATGTATGTATATTTTTAGCTTCGACCCGTCACTGACGTATGGCCGGGTGAAGCAGCCGGCGCTCCCAGCTGTGGTGCCCCATTTCGTGCTGTACGACAAGCGCTGCCTGAACTTTACGGCGTTCTTCAAGCAGCCAGTGTATGACAATCCAGACGAGAGCTACAGGGTGCGCATCGTCAACCTTGTGTACTTCCTCGAGGACGATTCCATGACCGTCATGGAGCCGAGGGTCAAGGTAATATTATAGCTTATCGTTGACAAGTCTTGTTACACAACTACATAAAAAGTAGTGTCATGTTTTAAGAGTTCATGTATGTATATTTATTTATGCCGCCGTATTCCTAAATGCCTGAGTTGCGTTAGATGTGTGAAGTTTTTTTAGATTCATTGCACTTTACTGAGTGCAATTTGATAAAAATTGTGTATTATGTATATATGTCGCAGGCAAATTGTATGATTCCGCGTTTTACAAACGGCGTCGTATGTTTACAAACGCTCGCTCTTTTGGAATATGTCGAAGGCAAATTGTGAATTGCCTTGTCAGTATATAATATGCGTTAATATTTGATAGAGAATTCAATCGCCGTTTACAAAATGACGCGGCTAATTGAAGTATTTAGTTCCTTTTCTTACCTCGCGCGGCGCTGCTAATCAAAACAATCAAAATAGCGTCGATTTTGTGAAACAGAAAAATAATGATAACAGTGCAAATCTTGCGTGTTCAAGGGTCTTTTTACAAAAAAAAGGATTATTTTAAGGAAATGTATCATAGTAAGGTAAGAAAATTTTACGAATCTCAAGTAGGAGCAGAAAAAAGCCGTGGACAGAGGTTTTGAGGTTATCCGGCACGTAAAAAACGCTAAGATGGCCATGGAATATGGTGTTCGGAGGATTCCTGCGGAATATTATTAGCACAAAACCACCATAAAATAGGTCTTGGAAGCGTGTATGGCCCTACTAATGTCCTCATACACCGCTTCCACGTCTTATCTGAGTATTCCCCGGTCGGCATGTACACCTGTATGACCTTTAGCGAGTATCTTTTAGATACTCTGAGTATAAGGTATATCACCCTGCTGGAAATACTTTCGATGGTTACGACGTTATTTACGAGGTAGCTGTGGACGAGAAACCCGACACCATGCTGTGACTTTTTTATGTCACCTTCCCGGGGATAGAGTAGGTCTCTGATGATGGTGCCCTCTCCCTCTCTTCGGATTTCAACCACACTATGACAACCTCACTATGTCCTATCGTAACATACTCATTTCCTCTTCCACTTCCTCGACTTTTTGTTGAGCTTCATCATGCGGATGTTGTGTGGCTAGTCGTCATCGGGGTGGTAGCCGGGCCGTATCCGGAGATTCTTAGCACCCCCTGCCCCGCTGTTACGGTGACCGCTACCGGAGCCAGGAATAGCGGGGCTGCCGTAGACTGGGGGTCTGGTCTTTTTGTTGTTTTCCATTGGAAGGTTTTGCCATACTCACCACGCTTGGGAGGCGGGATGGCGAGCGCATTTACTTTGGCTTATTGTGATTTCGACGCTGCTGCCCACAGAAGCATTTTAGGCATGGGAAGGACAGGAAGTTGGTGGATTTGGAAACGGAATAGAGGTATTCTACTCACTCGGATGACTTGGCGATGAGTGAGCAACAGCTCGGGAAGCCGCGCGTATCTTTAGCCATATCTACAACCGCCAGACAGGCAATAAGGAATGACACAAATTGAGTGCCTAAACATGTATTTTAAGTTATTCCTACATGAATAGGTACGTGAATGCTGAAATAAAGTGATTTGTCCAATTTGTGTTTTATGATAGTCACCCTACTATAACCATCAATGTTGAAATGTTTACAATTGAACGAGATGTCAATTTGCCTTCGGCATATACCAAAAGAGCAAGCGTTTGTAAAAAGACGACGCCGTTTGTAAAACGCGGAATCATACAATATGCCTGCGACATATACATAAAAAAATTAAAGTAGAAATGTAAGTTCACCATGTGCCTACCAAATTTTAAAATATTTTTAATAAAGACGTTCTTATCCTATTTGTCTCTTTTGAGGACATTTTTAGTTAAAATACTTTTGAGATCTCGCCCACAAGAATTTTCAAGTTGTCAGTGACAGACTGTAAAGGTTGTAATAGCATCAAATTATCTCTGCCCATCTTTATGACAGTCCATATCGTTATCATATTTGTTTTTAAATTATGTAGATTTTTTGTTTTTATCCAGACCAATTAATAAATCGGGTATCAAAGATGTTTCTGTAAGCGGGAAAAAGGATGCCTTACGAATCTAGCTATTGAGAAGTTCCGCATAATGTCTTAACATAATGGGGAACTTGCACACATTTTTTGTCCTTGTTATATGGAAAGACCTCCCAAATATCGGTAAAAAAATTACCTCGCTAACCCAAAATCTTTTTAGGATATAAAGGTGATGTCACAAATTAAGCACTTTATACTCGTTATGTGAGAACTTTGTACGGCAGCTACTTGTATATTTAATATTGCGTATAAGGGTCGTATAATGGCCTCATAATAAAAGTTGCTTTATATTTTAAAGGCTATTTTATTGTTATACTAGTTTCGCCCGTAGCTTCGCCCGAGTCAATGTCGATCCCTCGGGAACAGTACTTTTTCCCCGGGATAAAATGTACCATATGTCCTTCTCCGTACCCCAGATAACGTGTAAGCAAAATTCATCATTCATGATGATCGGTTCAGTAGTTACAACGTGAAAGTGTAACAAACAAACAAATAAACAAACTCACTTTCGCAATTATAATATTGGTTAGAATTAGGACAATTTTTTTAATGTTTTGAAATGGACTTTTCCAACCAAATTTTACCTTTGAAAGCGCTCTTAGCAGTCTTTTTTAGCCTTAATGCTCTCATAATCAGAAAAAAAAGGAATTCTACTTTTCATGCAAGTGCCTTTTATGTACCTAATTTGACCTTATGTTAATCTAACCATAAAGGTGAATATACTGACGTTATAAGTAAAAAGTTATGGTCAGAGCAGGTTAAGATCAGTTGATCTGGTTCCTTGATAGTTCGTTCTTCAATATCTTCAAAAACAGAGAATAGATTTTTTTCTTACTTTATTTTAATCTTCATATTTTATTTCCCTCCCTCCTTCTGAAATCTCAAGAAATATTTAAGCCTTTGTTTTTGCTCGAAAACACCAAGTCTCCTGTTGTCGAGGTCATGAAATGTAAACATAACTTTTAACAAGGTTCAAATAAGGAAATCAAAATTAAAATCAATAAATAAACTGCGAATGAAGTCGCGGACATTGTCCGTGTGGATTTAAACTAACAGCAGTTAGTTTAGAATTAAATGCTAAAATTGAGTCATGGAGTCGACGTGCGATATTGTTTTGGTACCTACTCGTACTACTTATGTATAACGTAGCAGCTGCTACGAGTTCCATTATGCACCATTGCTACGAGCAGCGTAATGAAATGAAATTTAAAATTTTTAGATGTCGTATAGAAACAAATGAATTAAACTGTGTACACTATAATATTTTATAAATTATAATAGGTGTGGGTGAGATGAAGAGGCTGCTACGCTGTGGAGCGAGCGGTGTGGTGTTAAATAATCGTTGCGTACTGTTAAACTTTCGGGATAAATATTTATGTCATAATATAGAAATTCAATTAAAACCATAATTAAGTACATTCTCTCTAGTACCTGACAAAAATACCTTCTTATCAAATATGTGTATAATCAGAAATTTACTTCTAAATAAATTAGTTTTAGCTTTTTAAGCTTATTTTAAGTATTTAATTTATTTCGTAACACACAGAACATTCTTTAGACAACACCTTTGGGTATGTTGTGTATTTTTTTAGACTGATGATTAAACTTAAATATTTAAAAAAACTTTATGTAGCAAAAGCCCTTAACTGTCGAGTCGGTGATTTTTTTTTTTTACTAAATTTTGAAGTAGGCATTTGTTTCCCATCTCACTGATGGTAAGTGACGATGAAGACGAGGATGTTACATGCGTATCCAAGAGATACCCATTAAAATAAGTTAATACTTAAAATAAATTTATTTAAATTAATTTGTGTGAAAAGCGCATCCATACTGGAAAATTTCGTATGATGGGCTATATTACAAAAAGATTTTTTCAGCTGAATGGCTCCATAATATTCTAGGAGTTACTTATAATATTTACTATGAATTATTATATCCATTGTAATATTCCATTGTATGTTT
The DNA here is from genome assembly GCA_947532085.1 of Elegia similella. NCBI lineage: Eukaryota > Metazoa > Arthropoda > Insecta > Lepidoptera > Pyralidae > Elegia > Elegia similella. Next base: position 16,183,799 of record OX383927.1, on the reverse strand, counting down.
ACAATATTCATATATTATCTATACATCATCATCATCTTAATCAGGTCTTTTTAGTCTCCACTGCAGGTGCATGAGCCTCTCTGTAGAGACTACCGGAGCCAAACTTGGCCAGAGCAGACAGAGGATTATCTGTACATATGACAGAACAATAAATTCGCGTGTCTGTTCATTTAATTATTGCTCAGATGGTTCGATATACCCGATACGCACTCGGCCGATATTTGTTTTGGTAAGTAGGTACGTGATAGGTACCCACCTATATTCCTATCAGAAATAAACATATCATATAAAATAAAAAATACTCGTAACATTACCTATCTTAATAGAAAATTGAAAGCATTAATTGTAGTCTGCCAAATATCAAGCTTAAAGTTGCAGTTTAAAAACGGACTAAATTGTAAAAAGAAAAGGCTGTTAGGTACGAGTACCATTGATCCGGTGTCTACCATACAATCATTTTGTCCACCAGAAAAGTTGTCATTCTAAAAAAAAATATTTCTGATTTTCGTTTTAAGTGCTAATTTAAAACTTTTTTAATGGCATTTCAAACCCGCTAGCCTCTAATAATAACAGCTGAGACTGAGACCAAAGGATTAATAGTCCTTCAAAAACTCCGAGCGAGGAGCAAAAATTAATATGAAATGTGCCAATGTTATGCTAACTAGATTAACAGTTCCCGCTTGTTAATTGACAAACATTAGTGAAGCTAGACATAGGTTACGACATCTCATTCCGTATTGCCATAAAGATTCCTAACGAGCAAACTTGTTACATTACATGTAACGAACTAATTATTTTACTGATTTGTTCCAGTCTGATCGCCCAAACCGATTGTCAAACAATTCCTGTCTGGTTTACTGTAAAGCGACTACTGCGGTCAGACATAGTATTCGATCGGAATACAATATTAAAATGTATTTTTAAACCTATTAGTATTGGGGATCAGATTGTGGGTATCAGAACGGATTAACTCATTTGATCAGCATTCTCAACTTTGGTTATGAATGTATTATCATCCTTGCTGCTACACGTGCCAAGTTATCCGGATCCGAGCCGGGACGCAATTTCGTTTAATGTTGCGTTCCTTTATTGAAATAATTAGGGCCAATACCTAATATATTGTCTTAACTTTATCTATCTTAGGACAGAAAACTGTTTCACAGCACGGGACAGTTCGCTACCGTATTTCAATCAGAAACATATGCGGTAACTGTCTGTGCTAAAATGAATTTAGAGCAAGGGTTTAAAGATCACAATATCTATATTCTAACTGACAGCCAGGCGACTCTTACTGCGCTTAACTCTGACAGAATCGATTCCAGATTGGTCTTGGATGGTGTGAATGCCTTGAACCAACTGGGTAGACACAACAGACTGAGGCTGGTTTGGGTACCGGGTCACGTTGGGGTTGAGGGCATTGAGAGGGCCGATGAGCTGGCAAGGAAAGGATCGAGTATGCCATTTGTAGGACCCGAACCCTTCGTAGGCCTATCCTATAGCGTGGTAACTACTGCAATCAATGCGTATGTCGACAGTTGACACCAAGCCGAATGGAGAAATATGAGTGGACATTTACACTCGAAGGAAACACTTGGCTTGGACAGCGCCAGGTGGCACAAAGTGATCTGCAAATACAGCAGGAAACAGACAAGAGTTCTAGTGGGAGCCCTGACTGGACACTTTGAAAATAACAGTCATCTCTTTAAACTAAAAATTGTCGAAAGCCCACTATGTAGGGCATGTGAGGAATCGGAGGAGACAATGAGACACATTCTGTGTATCTGTGACTCGTTAGCTGGTAAGCGTTTTGACCTCTTAGGATCACCTTATCCTGAGCTAGAGGACTACAGGCACTACGCACTGGGCGATGTTCTGAAGCTCATGCAGTCCTTCTTCAGAATAAACCGTGCGGGTGAGTAAGGCATGGGGTAAGTACAAAATAACCCAAAGGTTAGACGTGCTACCGACTCTGAGTCGGCCCCATCGAAGATAAGATAAGATATATTGTCGAACAATATTTCTTTACAATATATTGTCGAACAATATTTCTTTTTTTGTGAAGAGATTATGGTTTTGTGACAAATATAAATGTTGTATTCAGGAATACTTTTGTATTTCATATATCGGTCATTAACTTAGTTACTATAGTCAAAGATCATTGAAGCTTTCTTTGAAGTGATGACTTGTCAATGAAGTCCAGGAATAAATAAAAAAAAATCTATCAATCGATGCCTACAGTTGTACATTCCAAACTACACGAAATTGTGTAAATTTACGTGTTTTCAAATCATTAGGTACTATACGCTGAATTAATTGAATACATCAAAAGTATATGATGTTTTAAGAGGTACAATAAGATTTTTTTGTTTAGAAACGAATACAGTATTCACAACAGCTTCGTCAATATTACAGATACATTAAAATCACTCAAAAATACCCGGTTCAAAGGTGCCTATTATGCTTGCCCCGTTTCCTCTTTGGATTGCTATGGACATATGCCTTTGAACCAGGTAACATCCAGGCGGTGGTCATACCTATCCACGGGTCTTAAATCGCCGTCCTATCTCACTAACAAAGTGCTTCGCTTCTGAACACCACGGTCCAGCTATTTCTGCGGTTCTACGGTTTCAAAAGTATTTGTACAATTTAGGTCGATCCTTGTACAAGATCACCCCCTTGTTGGAATTTGAAACAGATACATATGAAATTTAAAAAGATAATATGCAAGATGTTATGATATCTAAAAACATTTTTCTTCGAAATGGTTATTAATTTTACGCTTAGAAGAATAATTCTCACATCAAAATATTTATATTTACATAGCGCAGGTCCCCCTAATTATAAATTAAGAAAGGGGGCTTTCTTAATTTATCTATAAAAATATAAATATGAAAATTAAGTCTTGAAATTTTCATATTTATATTTTTATAGATAAATTACGAAAGCCCCCTTTCTTAATTTATTCACGATTCTTGTCGTTTTTTTTACACATTCTATGTCTGCGCACAGTGCGTGCACGGTATAAGGCCACAAAAAAAGTCTTGGGCGACTAGTGCTTATACATTTACTAATACTAGTAGCTAAAGAAAGTATTTTCTATGGTCTGGGAAAGAAGCAAAAAAACGTTACTTTCCAGCTGCTTATCTACTCTCAAAAATCGAACGTGGGCAAGGACACTATCGAGAAAGTCAATAAAATCTAAGGAATCATAATGACAAAGTGATACGGCAAGCATGCTGATACTGTTTGGATTCCGTTTTCCACATACACGCCCACAATATCTTGTATGTTTTGATAAGCAATGTACCAATCATAAAAATCTTTGCTCACGTAACTACAACGATATTGTGGGCTTAGCCTATATTCATATGGAATGCTTTGCATAGTCAATAATTCTTATCCTTACTAATATTATTAATGCGAAAGGGAGTTTGTTTGTTACGCTTTCACGCCGTAACTTCTGAACTAATACGGAGAAGGACAAAATCAAAATCAAAACGTTTATTCAGAAAATAGGCCTTTGCAGGCGTCAAATCACATTTTAAAGGATCTATTTAGTAATATTTGTATTATTAATTAAGTGCAAAAGCTACATACAGACTACTAGCGTTTCGGAACCGACCACTGCAGAGAAGAAATGCCAAAAGAACTCTTTTTAACAATATTGGACACCTACTCGCCTGAAGGGCTCTTTAATTTTATCATTTAGACATAGGCTATCTTCATTCCGAAAAAAAGTACATACTATTCCCGAGGGAAGGACGTTGACCCGAGCGAAGCTGCGGGCGCAAGCTAGTAAATCATATTTGTTCCACCTTGTATATTTGTTTTTTTTTCTAAAATATCATGCTACCACAGAGCAAGTGGCTTATATATTTATATGGATAAATAGACAAATAAGCTACTTTATGCTAGTTTCAGCACAATTTACGTTGGATTTGGCAAAAACGTGATATTTACTCATAATAGTCTGTTTAATATTTTTGTCTTGTATTCCAACGTATTGCTTGTTACGTCGTGGCATCCTATATTACACATACATACGTCGTTGTCCCGTATGGGGTAGACAGGGCCAAAGGTCATTAGCGTATTAGTAGGCGTACAGGTTGAAAACGAAATCTAATTAGGGTATATTTTTATATACATAATCGGAAAAAAATGTACGAAGAAACCCCCAAAAACTAAAGCGGGTCGTGGCTACGCAGTAATGTGTAACAGCTCCTAAGCAATATTTGTATTGTCCCAGCCCCACTTACTTGTTATTCTAGCCGCAGACGGTAGACGCCACGTGTTATATAAAACAACATGGATACCTCCACATTACAAGGCGACTGGCAAATGAGTTTTGTTTTTACGAAATTTTGTGGTTCGCATACGCCCGACCGCACCAAATTAATTATCTCCGCCCCGATGTACTTAATTGAAATATTTCGGGGTTTAAATTGTTTCCTACCATAATTAATATGTAACTGGTAACTACACATGAGTTTTAAGAGGTATTTATTTTATGGACTTATTCAAGTTATAACATTTAGTAACGAGATTTTCATAAATAACCAAAAATATTTTTCGTGCCGTTATTTAAGTTAAATGCCTCTTATTTAAGAGAATGCAAGCAAAGGCTAAATAATAAGAATTAATATTTTCTTTAATTACTTTCATAGCATTTTATTGTGTCTAAGGCTGTCTAGGGGAAGCCCGGAGCATAACGATTAAAGTGTATACATTAAATACAAAGATATAATCAATACACCTCTTTTTACTTTTAATTTGTAATAAGTAACTATCATAATCTTTGGAAACAAAAACAAAAGAATCAAAAACTAGGACACAAAAAATAATTACTAGATTAAAAATCAGTCAACAAAACATATGTCTCGCCCGTATGCCCGTATCGGGGCATAACGTAATTATCTCTGACGGATAGGTATCCGTTTTGCCGAAAAGTTTGTAAATTTGACGTCTAAAAGAATAATTCTCACATGACAACATTTACATCTCAGATGTCACACCCTCAGAACAAGGACTAAAGGTCACACCTTTCTTAATTTTTTTTACACATGAAAATATTAAGACTTTTCATCTTTTTACATAATCGCCTAATGGTTTTGCGCAGTCGCGACTCGCGACGTTTTTCATTCGCGCGGCACCCGCTTAATACATTTAGTATAACAAGTTGGTATACAAATCTTTGTAAAAATCGTAACAAACAACAGTAAATTTTTTTTTTTCTACTACAAGCCGGCACCTGTATTGTTTTGTTTAAACTTAGTATCATGGCGGCGCCGGTCAATTTGCTGATTACTTGAGTGAACACCATAACGCCATCTATTATAGATTTTTTTATGAAATATAATATTCTTCTAGACCGCGCTATGCGTTTTGCCCAGGTTTCTCCTATTAAATAACGAGTTCATTCGTAACACAAAACACAAAAACCGCGATAGAACACAGTTATATTGCAACTTTGATTTAAACTATTCCAGACAATACCTTAAACTGAACTTAGCCTTTATAGAAATCTACACATTGTTGCGAGTATCAACTTTAATAAGTTTTCAAATATGGATAGTAAAACAGACCGACATTTTCATATTTTACAACCGTTTTAGTATGAACCGAACTCCTGCCAAGATAATAAAGGGATGTTTAACTCAGCGCTTTGCGAACCTTAACGATGTCGTGACGGGCTTTGGTCTTTATGGCTCCTAAGTACATCGGAAATATTGTAATTGTAGTGTTTTATCAGTTGGATAGCTAGGCATATCAATGAATGTACCCAACTATGAAAAATACTAGCAGCCCGCCCCGGCTTCGCACGTACTATAATAAGCTATAGAATAAAATACCTTCATCAGGGATAATGTAATGAAAAATATTTTCAAATCGGTCTTATACATAGTTTTGGAGCTTATTCAATGGAAACATACAAACAATCAAATCTTTCCTCTTCATATGGTCATATAACAGCCTCCGTGGTTCAGTGGTTAAGGCGTTTGCCTGTTGACCCGGGGGTCGTGGGTTCGATTCCCACCGGAAGCATACTTTGTTTAGTTGTTTCCAGTTTGGTTAGGACATTGCAGGCTTGAATCACCTGATTGTCTGATAATAAAGATGATTCCGTGCTTCGGAAGGCACGTTAAGCCGGTGGTCCCGGCTGCCATCTGGTAGTCGTTAAAGGAACCACGTCAGAGACCGAGAGGCGGTTCCGAAGAACTTTGACACCAGGGTGCGCATGGTCGATTGACCGTGACACCTACTTGAAATGATGATGATTCATATGGTTAGTGTAGAAGTATATATATTTAAATATTTTTCTTAAATATTAGGTTCTCAATCACTATAGTTCGTTTCTATCTTTTCTTATATAGAATTAATATCCTGTTAAAAGAAAAACTATAACATTCATATCTCTCTTTTTCAAGAGTTCAGTTTATGGTAGGTATATTTTATTATTTGGCATTTGATCGAATTTGTAAAAAACTACAGTATTAATGTTTCTGAGTACCAATAGGTAATTAAATAATAATTTTAAGAGTTAGTTCGGTCCTATTTCACTCTCTGAACATCGCATCGGTTCGCTTATACGCGGGACGGACGTATACGATGTATGTAAGCTTACCTCCTTCAATAGCCGTGTTTTTGACAGTTAATCAATAATTGCTTTTCATTGCAGTTTTAATAACCAAATAATAAATTCATTTGCTCTTTCGAATCATAACAGGATGTTTACAATAACAATAGTCCCACACTAGGATTCTCTGTGTCGTGGGACCCAGTCTCTTTTGTCTACATTAATTTAATATATATTTATATAATTCAATTGCCAACAGACGCCCCCAAAATTCTGTTTTTACTTATTTTATTTACAGCTTCTTGCGAAATGCGCTATTCTTTCTTAATAATAACGAGATGAACAATGCTGCTCATCTCAGCCTCTTTTTTTACCGTATCAGCTTAGTTTGAATGGCTCTCATCAAGATTAAAAAAGCGTTTAATCTGTTTACGCTCATTTACCTTGTACCCCAACTTATTTGGAATAAATCTGGTTTAGAATAAAGCAATCAATCATTGGTTAATAATGGTTTCGAGTGTTTTTATAGAAAACCAATTTTCCTTCATGAAATTTTATTTAGAAATTCTGAATTATGAAGTGAAAAATGTTTTTAGACATAAAAAAGTTTTTTTAAACCACAGAATCAAAATGTCTTTGTAATATAATCCCTTATATGAGTTACCCTATGGAAGTTTGCTCATCCGTACTGCAATAGCAAAATACTACAAAACTTTAATTTTTTACAAAATGTGCTGCATAGCCTGAAAATAAGATATGCATTTGTTTGTACAACATTTAAATACAGATGAAAAGAAAACAAAAATAGTAAGTCTAAAATAGCAACCGCTTTTTGAAACCGTTGCTGTATTTGGATACGCGATGTGTTTAAAATTTAGATCAAACAGATGATGTTTTAAATAAAAATATCCCAGATTCGAACATTCAGCGATCGCAAATATTTATACTATACCTGATACGTAGGTACCTATTTATCCAATTTTTCGTCAGTCAGATGTATATAGGTAGTGTATACTCTGCATATCTGTTAGGTATTGTTATTTTGCTGCCATTATTTTGGCCATCATGTTAGTACTTAATGTTTTCATCTTTTTAAAAAGCTATTTTCAAATAAGTACTTGAAATGTATGTATTCAGGTTCAAGACACCATTGAATTTTAAAGCAATCATTTCTAACCAAATCAATTCCAATTGAACTTATATCGCGTACGTTGGTACACAAATACGAACGCGATATTGGTCCATTTGGTCTGAATGTAATATAATGGATTTATCAGAATATGAAAACCTTCTCAACGCTGAATAGCCCGCGTTAAAGTGAGCTTTTCACTTAAGTTTTTTTATTTCACAACTTGTGGATAAGATGAAGGTTTGTTTTACTATTTTTTTAATTATTTTAGGTACATAAGAAATACACGGCTGAGATTAAAACACAAAAAAACGCTTAGTTAAAGGAAAAGGATGAAAAAAATATATAGTTTCTTTTTGCAAACTGCAGTATTCTTTGAACATACGTATGTTACTTGTGTTTTACGTTTGCTATTTGCATGTTTAGATCCAAGCCAAAATTTAAAATAAAAAGTCATAGAATGCCTTTGTCAGCAAAACTGCAAATGCTTCAGATTTACATACGCGAGGCGCTATTGTGCAGAAACGGAGCCAGCAAATGAGCATGCATTTGTCTGAGCCTGAATGCGTTGCACACTGGGCTACTTGTATCTAAAAGTTGACCAAAGTAAATCCTAACTAATATTATAAATGCGAAAGTGAGTTTGTTTGTTTGTTACGCTTTCACGTTGTAACTACTGCACAAATCCTCATGAAATTTTGTATACATATCTGGGGTACGGAGAAGGACATAGGGTACATTTTATCCCGGGAAAAAGTACTGTTCCCGAGGGATCGATATTGACGCGGGCGTAGCCGCGGGCGAAAGCTAGTTAGAAATAATCTGCAGAAGGTCTTGTGTATCTTCTCTAATAATATTGAAGCATATTAAATTGGAAACTTACTGGTGCTGCTAATTAGTAGGCAAAGTACTAGAATTTATTTTCAGATTGATTGTAACTCCATTGGTATTTGTCTTAATATGCATTCAATGCAAATCATAACAGTCATTAAACTTATGAGTAGTATGTCTTATCCCTAGGGGTAGATAGAGCCCAAGGCTTTAAGATCGTGGAACGTTTACAGAGTTAGTGGGGGTGTATAGGTGGAAAATAGAATCAAAATAATGATGGTTTGCTGGCCATAATAAGCTAATTTCCGCTCATTCTCCTGATCGGCTTCAATAGTCTGCGAGGGAAGAAAATTATCTGATACATTATATAATAAATAACTAGATACATTAGTATCTAGTTATACTACTAATTAAAACATTTACTAAATAAAACATTATTTTAAGAGGGTTTTTCGTCCTAATTCTAAGGTTGAAACAAGTAAGTCTACAAGGACTAACTAACTCATCAACGTTTTCAGTATTGTTGTAATTATATAATGTTTATTTGAAATGTTATCATCATTACAACTCTTACAATATCTAAAGGTTAGTTTGTGGTATGACAACTTTCACGGCTGCTGCGTCAGTTGGAATATACCTACGCTTTTCCCCAAGATATAAGATTTTCCCAAGTACCTGTATTTATTCTTGTCTCCCTAATTTCTGGCATTATAAAAAATATGTAATAAACCTGGTCTGTATACATTCCGTTACAATAAAATTAATAAGTCAATAACTTTGTCCGACTTTTAAATGTAAAGGCCCTGTGTGGAGGCCGCGTCGACGACGCTTTGTTGCTGCGATACCCGCCGGCGCGTAATCGCCTTTCATTCAGTTATTTGTTAGGTAAATTTTTGCTGCATTTTGCAGGGCTGCTCTAAAAAAGGAAGAAGAATATGTCAGCTACTTGTCGTTAAGGAAAATATTATGAAACTTAAGGAATATCTATTTAAAAATGAGAAACTATTGGGAAACCATCATAGTATACATACTCAAGTTTTTTAGCCTACCTATATGGGTCCAAAAATATATACATTTTTAATCTTTGGTCGGTACAGTACAGATATTATGAGTATCATTGGTTGGTAGAGTACAGATATTATGAGTATCATTGGTTGAACAGAAATGTTGAAACATCATTTCAATAGATATATGTTCCAAGATAAGTTATTGATGTTGATGTATCTTGAATAGATTGTGTAAATTACTAGCATCTTCGCACACTCGTGTTTGTTTCCCTAATTTGACTTACCCTGGATAAACGGAACTCAACTTTTACCTCCCGCAATTCGGTGTATCAAATGAACTTTGATTTGAAAGAGACGAATCATATACATTTTCACATACATTATTGTATGGATTTATCAAGTAATATTTTTCCCTTTTCAAAAGAATCCACTAATGCTATGATTGCGAGCGTCTGCAAGAGAAATCGACAGATACAGAATCACTGCAATAAGTTTCCAATGGAATTCCTTTGATACTTCTACTAACGTTGAAACTTGTCTTTGAGAGCGGCGAAGTTGTTTTCGAGTTCAATTTCTGTCGAGGGACAAATAATTTGTAACACAAAAGATTTGTTAGGTACTCGTCGGGATGATAAAGTTTCTTAAATCGAAAGTCTAGTGCTGAATGCTAATACTTTTAGGGTTTATTAGGACTACTTTTTATAGGTATGCGACGCAGTGCACTACCAAAAAAGGTTATTAAATGGGTTGGTAAATTAAATTCACTCTTCTTCATATCTAGTCATTATCCCATAGGATAATGACTAGATATCAAGAGTGACTAAGAGACATACCTCTCAGTGCAGTTCCTAGAGCAAAGAATATGCAAACCTTGGAATTTTGAGGTTTGTATGGTTTAGGTGGGATTCAAATCCTTACTAATATTATAAATGCGAAAGTGAGTTTGTTTGTTTGTTACGCTTTCACGCCGTAACCACTAAACCGATCATCATGAAATTTTGCATACAAGTTCTCTGGAGTGCGGAGAAGGACAGGCTACTTTTATCCCGGGAAAAAGTACTATTCCCGAGGAATCTACATTAACGCGGGCGGAGCCACGGGCGAAAGCTAGTAATAATATAAGTAGAAAAGTTTATCACTTGTTTATTGTGCATTTGATTTATTCATTATTTTAGCAGGAGCTCTTATTTTTTTTTATGAAGAATTTGAGTGCGTTTGACCTCTATCTTGCCTGATGGAAAGCAACCATGAGGTCTAGGGTGGTACACGCAAACTCAAATAATACCTATTTATCACTCTAGCTTTGAAAGTCCCTAAATTGTACGAGTCGGGAAACAGAAACGCGGGGAGGGAATTGCAAACCTTGGACTTGGACTTTGACCTGTGTCAATTATAAGGTTATGTGGGGCGATAGGACACCTGCGCAAATTAATGTATATCAACGAGAATGCAATCAGAGATTGCGACTCATTGATTGCCCTGTCGAATTAAATGCGTGTTGTGATAAAATGTGTAATGAAGCTTGTCACAAAAAAGTAATTGATAATTTATATTTAGACATTGTACTAGCCCTCAAAGAATCTGCCGTTGTAAGCTTTGAGAGGAAAAAATCGCATAAATAGGTTGTTGTTGGTTGGAACAAGCATGTATCTAAAGCTCATGGGATGGCCAGGCTTAGTTTTCAATCATGGGTACTTCAGGGTAAACCTGCCACGGGAAGTAGTTATGAAAAAATGTGTGAAGCTAGAAAAATTTTCAAAGGGCGGTTAAAGTGGTGTCAAGATCACGAACACCAAATAAAGATGGATATTTTAGCTTCACACCATTCAAAAAATGATTTTCGGTCCTTTTGGAAAAGTACCAATCGCTTGCAGTATAAGCCTGGGCACCCCGTGAGCGTCGATGGTGTGAGTGAGCCGACGAGTATAGCTAATATGTTTGTTGACCGCTTTACAGTAAAATCACCCCTCGGGCCCGCACAACCGACATTCAATATTGAGCCCAACGTGAAAAGGAAAGTTAACATGACTGTGAAGGAAATAAAAAGTGTAATAAATTCCATGTCTAGGGGTAAGTCACCTGGCCACGATGGGCTCAGTATTGAGCACTTAAAGTCTGCAGGACCGCATCTGCCCCGAGTCCTTTTCTTGTTATTCAACTATTGTTTGGCGCATAGTTATATGCCAGAGGATATGATAAAAACTATAGTCATTCCTATAGTTAAAAATAAAACAGGCGATCTTTCAGATAAATATAATTATAGGCCGATATCACTTGCGACAATAATTTCGAAAGTTTTTGATGGCGTGCTTAACACACAGCTTAATAGTTATGTGAAACTCCATGACAATCAGTTTGGTTTTAGGCCCAAATTGTCGACGGAAAGCGCTGTTCTGTGTGTTAAGCATGCTATATCCTATTATACCAAGCGAAAAACCCCGGTCTTTGCGTGTTTCTTGGATCTGTCGCGGGCTTTTGACCTGGTTTCGTACGACCTCCTCTGGGATAAACTTGAGAAAGCTCACATACCTGTAGAAATAATAAACATCTTAAAGTACTGGTATAGGGGCCAGGTCGGTAGCGTGCGATGGGAGGGGGGCCTCTCAAGATCGTACAGATTGAAGTGCGGGGTAAGGCAAGGGGGGCTGACCGCACCTACGCTCTTCAATTTGTACATTAATGATTTATTTTGTGAACTGAGTAACACCAATATCGGGTGTTACATTGACAATACCTGTGTCAATAATATCAGTTACGCAGACGATTTGGTGTTGCTTAGTGCCTCTGTCTGTGGCCTTCGTAAATTGGTGGAAATATGTGAAGCATACGCCACCTCACATGGCCTAATATATAATGTGAAGAAGAGTAACGTTATGGTCTTTGAGGCCGGGAGTAATAAAAAAAATTACAATGCACCACCTGTCTATCTTAACAAGAATATACTCCAGAAAGAAATTATAAACATCGAAATATTTGTCTTAGTATTTAAAAAAAATAGGCTTTCTCAATAGATAGTTTGTCAATTTCAAAATTTTATTCTATAATTATTTTTCCAAAAATAAATCACCTGTCCTCAAATTATATGAAAACGACCCCACACTTAACCTCGAAGCTGGAGTTGGACAGTAATTGACTCGCTACAGATGAACTTTTGAGCCCAAGGGACAATTGCGTCATTGTCCTATTACTAGCGTGAAGGTAGGGTCCAAGAGAACTCCCTGCTAAAATAATGAATCAACAATTGCATAAACTGTTCATTCTATATCAACAATATCCCAAAATTCATTCACGACCTCAAAATTCCGATGTGACTGTTTCTAGGCCTTATTTATAACCTGAACCTCCAAACGGGTCTCCCTATGCATCAATTGCTAATACGGATTTTTTTAAGAAAGCTGTCTTTAGTTACTTGTGTAATTGTATTTGTGTTGTTTGTATTGTATTTATTTTTTATTCTCTTTCTGTGTGTTTCTATTCAAAGATGTAAGACCTGCACGTGAGAAAAATAAATGTTATCATTGGACTTGGCAAAATAGACAAATATAACTTAAAAAAAATTAAAGTACCTACCTGTTATAAAAATGTTGCAGTTAAAAAATTATAATGCCTAGTATTTTTGCTAAATACAAAATGGCAGTAAATACAGGGTTATCCTGAACCTCGTAGCAATATTTTAACGCGGGAATCATAATTCCTAATTTTTTCTTGCAATTCTATTGCAAGAAAAAAGACAAAATAGAGAAAAAATATCAATACTTCCCAGATAATCGAGCGAGGACGTTCCGAATAAGGCTGTATTATATGTACCTATGACAAAAACAATACAATGTCACTACATTGTACGGAATTTATCTATGACTAGCTCGTCCAATTAATTATTATGTGATAAAACCTATATGATAGATAGATATCTCCTATCCTATGCCCCCGGGGTTAGACAAGAGATAGCTCCCGGTCTCCGAGTCCTGAAGCATCTCCGTAAATATATAACCGGAAACACGCTTAGATAAAGAGACTTCAATAGTTTTCGCAGCGCACGCTCAATAATGTAATTTTCATACCGATCCCTATTTTTTTGAAAATAAAATATAGCCTATGGCATATGCTGATAATGTAGCTTACTATAGGTGAATTATTTTTTTACTTGGTCTAGTAAATTTTGAGTTTATGCATTACAAACAAACACACAAACAAATATTTTCTTTTTATTATAATATTTATTTATATTGTAATATTAGTCAAGATCGTCTAGATTAATGTCGAATTACCAATAACTTCTATGAAGGTGGTAACGTAGACATGCGGCGTACGAAGTCAAACAAAGCAGCTAGCTCAGTCATGCCATAAACTTAAGGAAGGTTACATAGTCCGCTGGGTACATCTCATAAATATTTACATTGCAAGGGCCAGAGCCTTAAATATGTGAACTTTGCAAAATTGAAGCAGGCTCTGTCGTAAATTACCGTATGTTGTGTTGCCGTTGCCGCTCTTATTGTAAGAGGTTTGTAACGCGATATCAAGAACCCTGGCCTAATAACAGATATGTAAAGAAAGCCCTGTCCGATCCTTGAAGGGGTGATTCAGCCCCTTCAGTCTATTTGAACAACTATTCCAATGGGACCAATGCTGGGCACAAAATTTTTTTTTGATAATAAAATCGGCTGGACGGCCTAACCTTTTTTGTGGGGAAATCTTTTCTTTGGGAAATCATCCCATAGGAAGAGTTCATATCGACGGGCTGAATCACCCCCTCTTAAAAAATTTTCTTTACACATTGTATAGGTAATACATATTGTATAGGTTTGTACACCGATTTGTATAGGTTTGTACAGCGATGTCATAATGTATTTAAATGAGTAGTTGTGGTAACTACGCCTTACTAACATTCGCAATAAATAAAAATAATTTTAAACACAAATTTATTTCAAGGCTTTTGCTGTACAACACGGGTTAAAGTATAATGAATGTCAAAGTGAGTTTAAGCTAAAAGAACCTGTTAATATTCCACAATCCACAACTGATGCTGAATGGATTACCTTTGAAAAGGGCCAGGACCATAACTAAAGATTTAAATGATGAGTTGCACATTGTAAGAGAACGCAGAGCGTTGTATGTGAGGGCAACATGTTGGCCCATAGATCCTATCGCTGTAATGTACAAGTATTGCTAACCCTGTTCAAAGCATATTGTCAAAGCTTCTACACGTGTGCTATTATTAAGATTGGTCGTGAAACTTCACGTCAAAGACCAACACTGAATGTTGCTTTTGATATGGCTTGCTTCCTCGATTCTGAAGTGCATCAGGCATGTTTGCTGGCCTACGTAATTTCTATGCCGTTATTCGTAAAATAGAGAAGAAGGGGAGAAGAAAGAGGGGGAGCTCCAACAGGATTATAGGAGGCAATACCATAAATACCTCCACTGTATTTTTACTGCATCTAATATGCGACTTTTAGTCTTAAAAAGTGTGTTGATCATTAAAATCGAGGCGTGTTTGCTCCCATGAGGCCGTAGGGCGAGTAAGGTGATCCGAGACGATTCTCGTAATTATCAAAGCACACGAGTGACAGACGGTAGTTTTTCAACACACGGGTAAGAGAAAAAATTGAAAAACCAGCCAAATGCGAGTCGGTCTCGCGCACGTAGGTTTCCGCACCATTATCTATAAAAATGACAAAAAATCATGTCGGTTGATGGGAGCTCCCCATTATTAAATATTAATCCTCTATTAAATATTAATTGTAATTTAATTATTTATTTTTAAAGTGAATATATAACTAAATATTCTGTAAATATTTCAAGCCAACTGTTGCCGTTTTTAATATTGAGCAAAAACGAGCAAAATATCACATTATTAATTTTCGTAACTATTATTTAAAATGGATTATTTAGTTGCTAAGTAATTACTCGACGAAACATTGTTATTTTTACGGCCGTTTAATTATTTTTACAGGTCCCATATCTGAACTGCACAGGCAATCGTAACATACAGCTTAATTTCGAACAATAATATAATATATATATAACGGTTATTTGTTATTATACTTATAACACATTACTGCATTATTTAAAAAGTGCCGTGTGGTATCCGGCAGAGTAGAATAGGACCACTCCAAGTCTTCCCGTGGATGTCGTAGAAGGCGACTTAGGACATACAAGCTAAACAAAGCTTATAAACATCTAAAAGACCTCTCCAACCCGTCTGGCCAGCGTGGAGAGTGTAGGCCAAGTCCTCTGGCTGCTCTGGCCAAGTATGGCCCTAGTAGGACAGAGAGGGTCGTGCTCCTGTAGTGGAGACTAAAAAGGACCTGATGATGATGATGATGACTGCATTATTTTGACTATACGGACAACCATTCGTTGGTTTGTGAATAGATGACATGAAAAGGTTTTTTTTATCGGCTTCGTCAATAACAAACCTTAAAATATAGGAACTTTTTAATTTAGGTGAAAGGTCCTTTTTCAATTATTTGGTGATAGTTATTAATATTCTAAACGAATAATTTCAGTTCATAAACCATTGTGATGAAGGGTTATTTAGAGCATTGCAGTACAAAATTTTAAGTGTCCGTTTTTTTTAAATTAATTTATTCATAATTCATTTATTCGTCGCATAATTAAATAGGGCAGCAATGGAACCGGAAATTCAAGTAATGGTAAGACCACTAAAAGGGCATTCCGCTTTGTTAAAAAAAATCCAAAACTGGATGGACAAAAGATATATCTGTAATAATTATTAAAGCTGCTCACAAAGTTTCCTGAGAACTGAATGTGATATGCGATCCTCAGATAACAGACGAACAGACAGCTTTATACGATAAACGATTTTTTTTCCCAAATTCGAAGCAGATGCGCTTCTTTCGCGCTTTGCGTTCTCTCGGTCAATAACATATACATACATATTATCACGTCGCTTTCCGTACGACGTAGACAGAGCTTAGGATTATGAGACCTAAAAGCCAAGTTTAGCGTGTAGGTGGGTGTGAAGGCGAAATGCAATTAGTAATGGATTGCTAGCCGTATCGCCTACTAATATATTTATCAGATTTTCGCCCATTCCCTCGAGCGGCTTTTACGAACTGCGCGAGAAGAGAACCAGCTGGTACTGGTACATTCTACTTTTTTTCTTTTTTCCCACCATTATGATAAACCAAAAATAATGCAGTACAAGATCATAATAAGTTATATCTTCTACCTATCTAGTTACTAGGGATCTTGAATAGCCTTCAAATGCTATGTAACAATAATAATCAGACACAATCTTTTTTTGACAGAATTCTGGTCTGTGGCAAGGGCGGATGGTGAAGAGAGACAAGATACCAAAGAATGACCTTGGCGAATTCTGGCACTGGAAGGACCTGGATGTCGGGAAAGACATTTGTATCTACGGCAAGGTGTTCCACACTGTCGACTGTGATCTCTTTACCAAGGTAAATGCATTATACTTCCAAATGATTCGAGTACATTTTTACTCACATACAAAGTAAGTATCCTTACTCCTTACTAATATTATAAATGCGAAAGTGAGTATGTTTGTTTGTTATGCTTTCACGCCGTAACTACTGAACCGATCATCATGAAATTTTGCATACAAGTTCTCTGGAGTACGGAGAAGGACATAATATTCCCGAGGGATCGACATTGACGCGGGCGGAGCCGCGGGCGAAAGCTAGTGAGTGATATTTGTGAGTTAAGATAAAGTTAAAATACTAAAACGACTAGGTACACAAAATTGTGTAAAATTGTTTGCACTTACCAAGCACATTTTGTACTTTCACGAGAGAATGCTAAAATATTCCATATACAATACCTATTTTTTTTTATTTTACGCATAAATATCATTAATTTGGTTCATTTTATACGCGGTAACTACATTTCAAAAACTGATGGGCTTCACGCTCTCTAGGGGACGCCATATTTATTTAAATGTATGACGCTTATAGTCTATAACCAGCGGACAATCAAGACGCTTCTAAAAATTGGTAATTTGGTATCGGAGATAAGGGAAACAGACTAACATACATACGTACGCACGTACACACAGGTATACATAGTGGTAACGATTACCTATAACCCTACTTTTGCCTTTTTTATTTCACGAACCCCCGGTCCATGCCAGGTGCCCCAGCCAAGAGTGGGGGGACACAATGCTATGCAAGCAAGTAGCCGCGCCCTGAACTAAAAACTGTTATGGGCTGTGATGGGCCCCATTATATTATGAGCACAATTGCAATCTATTTTAGACCTTATTACATTGAATTAAGATCCGATGTGCCGATGTGTATGTGTGTGACCTAAGGTCCCTACGTTTTCGTATTTTTTTTCCTTATTGTCGCTATATACTGGTCCATCTTCATACTTTACAATGTTCTCAAAGGTGAAAAGTTTAAAAACTCATTTTTAAACCGAATGAGATGCCGTAAATTCTTACCAACGCGGAAAGAATCACCGCGTAGGTACATAAAATGACTAAAATATCAGAGGCGTGTCAATGTTCAAGGTGATGTCATCTTTACCGCACTTAAAACACAACATGTCGCATGAATACGGCATTGTGCGTTGTTTAACTTATTTTAAATATATACGAATATGCATTATTTTAATGGATTATTACGATGCGTGCCTGTTTAACATCAGTAACCATAAAATAATGTTAAAATAATAATTTCTTACCTTGAAAACTCGAAGCGGCGGATATTGTAAACACGTGGTACGGGCCCCGGCGTCGCGTTGTCGCACTGAGCAAACGCCGCGGGATAATTTGAAAGTTCCTTTATCGGAGTCTGCGACGGATATTTTTAGATAAACCATTTAAAATATTTCATAGCTTTGCAGTTTTAATGAGATATTTTCAACAATAATTTCTTCCCTGCGCCGTAGAAACATTCGACAGTTTTCAAGGTTATTGTTTTTAACTATATTTATGTTGCATATTTCTTTGTCACGCATTCTAGCCTGCAACGGCTCGATGGATTTTAGCCTGAGATGTGTCGTCATTGTGAGATTAGCACTGAGTACTTAATAAGATAATATAACATTATTACTATAACATTATTGTATCTACCATGGTTTGTTTATTGATAGATAACGACAACCGTGTATTTTTTTTATTTCAATTTAATCACTCGTACGTTTTGTAGCAACAAAAAATTCAATGTTTTTGTGTAAGAGAAATCAACTTCTATAATCTAAATATATATGTATATAACTCAAAGGTGACTGACTGACTGACATAGTGATCTATCAACGCACAGCCCAAACCACTGGAAGGATCGGGCTGAAATTTGGCATGCATAGATGTTATGACGAAGGCATGCTCTAAGAAAGGATTTTGATCAATTCTACTCCCAAGGGGATAAATAGGGGATGAAAGTTTGTATGAAACTTTGTCAATTTTAAACCGATCGGGCTGAAACTTTGCATGCATAAAGCTACTATGACGTCTATACTTCTTAATGCGAGCGAAGCCGCGGTTATTATTAAAAGGAAAACCTATATTTAAAGATTATGTTGGCTTAAAATTGAGGGTCAAATTATGAATTTTTACGGAATTCTCAGTTATCTCGGCCTTCAACCTTCCCTCGGCCAGTTTTTAAAATTGAATTGCCGGTTCTGGAAATATATTTTTTTAGTTAAGTATGTGCGGCAGAAAATAAACGAATTAATAACTATGTTGCAATTCTTGTTATTTTATATAATTATTTGATCGTTCTGAACCCTTAAAGGGATGATTCAACCCGTTGATATAAACAACCTATCCTATGGCAATGCTGGGAATTCAAAAAAATTTTTTTTGAGTTCCCTGCATTTGTCCCATAGAAATAGTTGTTCATATAGATGGGCTGAATCACCCCTTTAAGGGTCCAGAAAGGTCAAAATTTCACCGTGTATAAGTGCTTTTAAAAATTATAATATTAAAGGATTAAAAGTATGACAAAACATGTAGTAAAAAAAATTAAATTGAAAACCTAAAATAACTGAAATCGTGCAACGTCATCTGACCAAGGCAGGGTTCCCAAGATACTGACAACGTTGCCTTTTTGGATGAGTAGACTTATTTTTTGTGTCAAACCAAAATCATATCAAAAAAAATATTCATTACTTGTGTTTTATGCAGGAGGATTAGAGTTTTCATGACAATTTCAAATAATTCTCGAATTATTTCCTTCTAAAAACAATGACGTGACGTCAATCGTCAGAATATACGAACACACTTATATAATATAATAATATTCCAAGCTTATACTAAACACACTCGAATCGAGTAATACATGAGACTTATATTTGGAGAAAGATAACTTTGATAGTTATGATTTAGGTATATCATGTCTAACTCGACCTAATGAATATTTATTGGTATTAATAAGATCCATACTAGACGTTTTTGGGAAGACATCTTTCTTAATTATAAAAAAAAACGTGGAATAAACCTACCAGCTGATTGTTTTCTACGAAGATCATAAACACCGATTGAGAATAGGTGGAAAAAGGATTTAAATCTAGCGCCTCAGCTCTTCGCACCTTCGTCTTTCGCACTTAAATTACACACTCATTTACAGGCACTTTTACACCTTGACGCCCCCTATAACACAAAATGCAGTTTCGAACCCACGTCTACACCGCTAGATTAAAAAGGTGATTGGTAAATATATTAATTCACAAATAAGTAGGTAACTTAGCTTTTAACCCTGCTCTATATGAGGCTCATTCTTCAACTGGTGTTACATTGACAAGTTGCTGACGGCAGGCTCCATCATCCATCAATCAAAGCCAACAGGTGGCGCGACACCCTTGCAGCTTCACATTGATCTTAAATATTCATTATGTTGATATTAGTAGGTATATGTAAAAACTGATTGTCACCTAGGAAGATTTAAAAATGATTTAAGTTTCTGATCATGACATGTTTCCGACTCCACCCTTAGCTGTGATGTTTGAAAGCTCAAGGTACGCTTTCCGTCTAATAACCTTTCAATTTTTTACTGCTGCTATTACCTACTCCAATCTAACTGAACAATATAAGTGAATCTAGGAATTGATGTACGTACTTAATGATCTTGTTCTTTACCTTTTTCCACTATTATGTAAGATCAGCACACCATATCAGTTTCTAATATATCGCAGGTTATATTCTCTGTTACGCCCTTCTTACCCATGTCCTCCCTTACGCATTTCATCTACCTTTTCTTTGGTCTTCCTGTATTTTTACGACGTCTTATATACCTACATTCCCAAAACTCCTTTCGTTAGATGAGTTTTGTCCGTGATAAAATCATATCAACCTAATCTATTACTGTTTAATTTTAGTCAAAGGTGTTACTTTCATCACATTACGTAATCGTTCCTTATTTTGACCTTTCGCGTTACCGTTTTCCAGAACATGCAATTGTCTTTCATCTGCTGTTTCGGTGTCCACGTTTCTGAGCCGTATATTGCGACAGGTCTTAAGTATTACAACTATGTAGTAGTACCCATAAGCTTAAGGGGCATTCTAGCATCGCAGGTTTCGCCTGTGACGTGCCGCCACCTCACCCATCCTGGGTTTTTATATCTTACGAGTATTGCACGAGGAAACCTATGTACTTAGATACCGAAAATCGGAGCATGCAACAACTATGTGTGACTGGTATGAATACGCTTCTAGGTAATCTAAATGATTCTCAGATAATGGAATTTTGTATTGCTTATAAAAAAAATAAGTCCTTTTTTGTAATATAGGTACAGGATTTATGTTAGTTCTCAAAGCCAAGCTTGTGTCACACTGGGTGCCGCCATTTTGTATTGATCTCGTCTAGAATTTTCTCTGCTCGTTTTCAGAATGGGTAACGTACATAGAAATACTTGATTTTAAACTTCCAAACACAGAAGTTATTACCGTTGGTTGTTCCCTTACTTAATGTGAAGCACTTTATATCGAATTTTGATATAATAGTGTATAACGCTTGCTGTATTGGAAGCCATAACCTATTCGTGTTAAAATTCAAAACGCGGTTCCTTTGCAATAACAGAGCAATAATGCGAAACGAATGACGGTCGTAAACTCCCAATGGCTTTTAGAATAAATCCGAGGTGGAGGACGCGGGCTTAAAGAAATGTGTTTATTTATAGCGACAGTACTGTGACTATGTGTGGTTTGTTAATAAATACAACTATACTTTTTTGGAAGGACTATGTAGCTAGCTCCAAGTGAGCTTTCGCTACTTCACCGGGCGTTCTATATTACGGAGCTTAATATCATTTGAATTATTGTCATAATAAACAAATTAAATGATATAGCTGGGCAGAAAATACTACACAAAAAAATACTAGCATAAGCAATCTCTTTGACATTAGTTGTTTTCTCCTATTGGATTTTATGGTAGTGTTCATGCTTTTCCGCGATATCATCGACGTGGGTTTTGGCTTTATCAAGAACTCTATCCGGGCCCCAAACTCGACCCCGGGCCCTCGGATCCCGTGTCCCGAACAGGCTCATCGACAGAGCTATTTAATATCATCAATAATTTTTTACAGTGTTCGCCCAGTACTGACAATTAAGTAATTCAAATATACGGAGTTTTAGACAAATTTTCATCCCCTTTTGTACTCCAATGAAATAATTATAATATGAAACTAACTTCAACTTTTCTTATGGGATGAATTTCCAAAAATCCCTTCTTACGAGGATGTCATGTTTGTGCGAACAAACGTGCTAAAATTCATGCTTCTAGACCCAGCGGTTTCAGCAATTTACATATGATAGATCAGTCAGCCGTTTCTTATTTTATATCTATACAATATGTAAAGAAAACCCTGTCCGATCTTTGAGGTCTTCAGCTCGGCAATATGAACGACTTTTCCTATGGGACCAATGTTATGAACTAAAAAAAAAATGACATTTTAATCAAAAATGTTCAGCCGCCCGCTCAATATCAGAGAGGGAAAATCTAACTTGTTTTTGGTCTGTGAGAAGAGAACAATTCTAAATAACACGGGAAATAACATCAACTGAAATGGTTTGTATAAAACTATACTTGTCATAGAGCATAGCAGAGCTACTTGTTTTTATGGTCGTCTATGTTATTTCCAAAATGGGATTAGGTAATTTCTTTGAAAATTCTGGTTCGAAAGAAAACGCTGCAGCAACGAGCTAGTAAAACGTTATTGTGTGGAGCCGGTGAATGTTCGGTGGTCGGGCGGAGCCTAATTCAAAGTTACGGCCGCGCTGGCCAGTCGTAAACTAAAACACATCTTTTATGTGGCCTTTGCACGCAATTACTTTCAACTTATCTCTTTCTGATTGAATAGCAGAGTAGATACCTTTCTGAGTTCGGTATGTACATACGTAGGTACTAAATCGAAGCTAACTTAATATTTTTTTGTAAGATTCTTATTTAAGTATTCAATACACGCTTGGGGCGTATCCGACTTTCAAATATAACAGATTTATATGCATACTTACAGTGCAGATTGTAGATTGAAAATACCTTATTTTATTTTTAACCTACTTAAAAAAATGAGGTACCTAATAATTATGTTAAACTCCCTACTCCGTCATTTATAAACCGATTAGCAATACACGCGACTTCGTTGGCGTACCTACATTGTATGTTGATATTTATTAGGATACCCATACCAATTACAATTATCAATTTTCATACTTCTATTCTAAATCCAGAAATGAGAAATTTCCATACAAACTTTTTTTCATACAAAATAATTTTGACCATTTCACCTACACACATATTATTTAATTGTAATCGAGAAATGATATACCTATTTTGATACTTTAAGTCTAGAAATGTGAAAATTTGCTAAAAATCATCAATTCGAGCTTTTGTAACTTACTCCATGACCGACCCTTACAGATTTATTATTAGTATTGATGATTAGATTTATTTTTTATTTTAAAGGATGTATATCCAAATAGGGCTCATTTAAATTTCATCTAAATCAGTCCAGTAGTTTCTTTATAGTAGTTTTTTTATATGAAAGATTAATGATGGTATGTACAACTTATATAATAAGAGCAGCCAAATAAAGAACCCTTTTTTGCATAATTTGTTCTGTCCTAATATGTTTAGCATACTGATTTCAGCATAAAATATAAATAATGCCATAGTTGATTTTTGGCATATGGGTAATTTTGGCATAATAATTATCGTTGAGGCTAATTTGTTTTGGCATAATGTTAATTAGCGCAATCTCCATAGGCATAGTAACTATAAGTCGAATATTATTTGGTTATAAAATTTTTAGAAATAATAGAAACAAAAATAAGGTACTTTAAAAATATTTAGGTTTATGTTTATAGCCTTAATTTTTAAATTTACGTAAGAATAGGTTAGAAATCGCTTCCAGAAAAGTATGTTAGGTAACAATTGCAACTCCACAGAAACGAGCTTCTACCAGAAAAGTCGGTTTGGTTGGGTTACAACTGCAACCCCGTCAGAAACTATTTGCTACCAGAAAATTGCTGCACTGCACTTCCTAAATTGATTGGATCAAGTTGCCTGCGTCTTAATTTCCGAGCAAATATAACCGTTTTGAAAAAACAATCTATTGAAAAATTTTACTACTCATTGGAAGATTATTTAACCTTAATTAGTAAAATATTTAATTTACTTTAATTTTTATTGATTGATTTTTCATGTAATTTATGTAACAACGTATGTCTTATTATATTTTCACACAATGTTGTATTGTTCTTAGAAATAAATGAATATGAATATGAATTGGTAACTTTCGGTTAACAAGAGGCCGCTGTTTCTTGAGATACTCGAGGGTGGACTGTAGATTCCCATGAATTGAAAGATTGAGCACTTTTCTTGATTTCTTTATTTGATCACTTACACTGTACAAAAACAACTGTGTCGGCTCAGCCGACAGTGCCTACTTTTATTCTATAATTAGACGTTCATAGGAGTCTATGGCGAACGAATCAGGCGACCAATTACAAAGCGAGAATCCTTGCGGGGTGAGGTGAGGTACGGGGACTGGAAAGGGTTACTTCACTTTAATTGGTTAAAATGTAAGCCTTGTAATTGGTCGTTACAATTTCAAAAATTTCTTATTTCAGTTTTATTTATCATTATGCGATATCTACATAATTGTTTATTTCTATTTATCTATCAATATTTTTCTATACAAATCAAGGTGTTTAAGTTCTATTCGTGTTCGGCTTGACGCTGCTGCCGCTAGTGTGGCTGTCGTCAACAGTCTCCCCCCGGCGGAGGAGTTCCGACGCCTCTTCCGTAAGACAGCCTCACGCAGGGTCGATCGAAGTGCAGCGCGTCCTCTCCCTCTGGTCCGGGGAGAGTGCGGTTGAAGATAATACGATGAGTTTCGAAGTGGGGCGGCGGAAGGTGCCACCCTCAGTCGCAACTTCAACATTGCGTATCACACCGTCGGGCCCGGGAAAGGTGTGGGTGATAATTCCCCGGGGCCAGACGTTCCTAGGCAGAGTGGAGTCTGCGATTATGACAGTATCGCCGACGTGTACAGTGCTCCGGTGTTTGTGGTCACCAGAACGGGGTACGAGTGTGGGTAGATATTCGTGCAGCCAACGATGCCAGAAGTTGTCGGCCAGTGCTTGCGCGGCTCGCCACATTTTTCTATCTGCCTCACTGCAAGGCCCGACACAAGGCAGGCCCGTCGATGATCCCAGCAGTAAATGGTTCGGTGTTAATGCTTCTGGATCCTCTGGATCAACTGAAACATGAGTCAACGGCCGAGAATTAACCGTGTGTTCAGCTTCGGTTATTAGTGTGGCCAAGACCTCCTCCTTGGGTGCCTTTTGATGTAGGGTCGCCAATAGTGCAGTTTTCACGGATCGAACCATGCGCTCCCACGATCCCCCCTGATTTGGGGCACCGGGTGCAATAAATTTCCAGGACATCCCATATGTAAGTCCTGCTCGCGACAATTCCGGCAGCCATTCTTTGTAGGCTTTTTTTAACTCAACGTCAGCGCCTCTGAAGTTTGTTCCATTGTCTGAATACATGACGGTTGGCCAGAAGGGGTTCTCGCCGCCATTCGTCGCACAGCCATTATCGCAGAGTCCGTGGATAGCGTTGAAACTAATTCTAAATGCACTGCCCTTGTTGTTAGGCATAGAATAAGAATAAGAATAAGAATAAGAATATTTTTATTTGTGAGTCACAGGTAACATTTACAAAAACAGTCAGATGGTGGTAACATTTAGAAGTATCACTATGCTCTGTCTTTTAGGACTTACAAATATTATTAACACACATTTATTATCGTCTGGATTAATTACAAATGTCAATTCAAGTAAGTATTAAAAATATTGATGTTAAAAAATAATATAATAATAATATATAAACATTACAATTCTAATTTATCAGTTAAAAAGTCAGACACTGCATAATCGTTTTTATTTAATAGAAGAGAAGTCATACAAATAACGCTACCCATCTTTTTTCGTGACGTCGTCCGATGGTTACAACCATTGGTCCAAAGTAATCGACCCCACAGCTGCTAAAAGGTCGTTTGTATATATCTAACCTTTCCTTTGGCAAATCTCCGATTGGTGGGATCGTCGGTTGTTTCTTCCTTAAACGACACATTTGGCAAGCTTCAGCCACGGACTTCACTGTTGGTCGAAGGCGTATGATGAAGTATTGTTGTCTTAAGTCATTTACTATTCGTTCGGGATTCGCATGTCCAGCTCTCTTGTGAGCTCGGGCTATCAGCAATCTTGTGAACTGATGTCGTCCACTCAGTATGATGGGTTTTTTTCGTCGCGTTTGATATGTTCGCTTTATTTACTCGTCCGTTAATTTTTAGTAACCCGTCTTCAATGACTAAATCATAACGCCGTAAAGGGCTCGATCTCGGTACGGCCAGTCCTTTTTTCACATTGTGTAATTCTTGCGTGAATGATTCGGCCTGTGCCCTTTGAGTCCATAAAAGGGTTGTTTTTGAATGTGTTCTTGCGATAGCGTGATTGCTTTGTTTCTACAACGTTGTATGAATAGTAAGACTTGAGCTGTTGCGCCAATTAAACGGTCGTACGACGAAAACCGTCCGATGTCTGGTAATGCAGAGTCCTGTTTGTCTTCTGTGATGACGTGTACTTCTTCCATTTGAACGTCGTCATGGAACGCTTCCCAACGCGGCCAGTCGGACTTCGGCTGCGTTAAGAATTCCGGTCCGTGTAGCCATACAACGTCTTCCGAGGGGACGTGACCACTTCTCGTTGCTAGGTCTGCGACGTTTAAGTGGGTGGGCACCCATCGCCAATCTGTTGGTTTTGAAGCTTCCGTGATCTCTCCAAGACGATGTGCGACAATAGGGGTGTATTTTCTACTCCCATTCCTTAGCCAGTGTAGTACCGTCTGGGAGTCGCTCCAATAGCAAGTTTCATCTATTTGAATACGATATTCCTCCTTGATAGTCCTTGCTAATCTTGTTCCAATCAGCGCAGCTTGGAGCTCCAGCCGGGGTATTGTCTGCGTTTTCAAAGGCGCTACTTTGGCTCGTGCCGCCACTAACGTGGTTTTTACTGTGCCATCTCGGAGGCGTAATCTCCAATAAGCTGTTGTCGCATACGCTTCTTCGCTGGCGTCGCAAAAGATATGCAGCTCCCTGCGGCTTACTTCACTCCCCCCGTTGTAGCTCCGGGGGATCTGTAGTCGTCGTATTTCTTGCAGACCGGCGAGCCATGTATCGAAGTCAGATGCTAAGTCTTCAGGTATTGGTTCATCCCACGCAGACTTAAGACGCCAAAGTTTCTGGAGTGTTATTTTTGCTGTTATTGTGTAGCAGCTAAGTAGTCCAAGTGGATCGTAAATGCTTATGACGGTCGATAAGGCTTCACGCTTCGTTGGTGGTCTTTCTCTTTTCTTAATTGCTTCTGGAACTTTGTGTAGCTCTGTGTTGAAGCTCAGATTATCCGTTTCTGAGTTCCAGAGTAAGCCCAACATTTTTTCCGTTCCTCCAAGTTGTGTAGTTGTGGCTTCGGCGTGTCTATCTTCGTTGGTAACTGCTAGTTGTTCTCGACAATTACTATTCCAGCCGCGTAGATGAAAATCAGCTTTCCTATGAACTTCATTTACTTGTCTTATGATTTCTTTCGCCTGTTTCATATCATTAAAACTTTCTACGAAGTCATCCATGTAATGAGATTCCGTTATTGGTTGTAGGGCTGCTGGATATTCATCCTTATAATTGTGTGCGTTCTTGTTTCGCACACTATGTGCTAAGAATGGTGAGCTGGATGCACCGAATATCATTGAAGTCATCTTATATTCTTGAGGAGCGTCAGTTGGATGTTCACGCCATAAAAACATCTGTGCAGGTTGATCTTCTTTTCTTATTTTCACTCTTAGAAACATTTCTTCAATGTCTGCCGTTATAGCGTAGACTCCTTCTCGAAAGCGAAACATTATTGAGATGATCGAGCGTAGCATATCAGGCCCTTGTAGCAGATGATCATTAAGACACGTTCCATGTGTCTTTGCGGCTGCGTCCAATACTACTCTCACTTTGCCAGGTTTATTTGGGTTTCGGACTGCGAAGTGAGGTAAGTACCAAGCTTTCAGACTGTTCTTCTCTGTCCCGTCGCAGCGTTCAGCGTAGCCTTTGTCAATCATGTTCTTGATTTTCGCGTGATATTGTTTCTTCTCGTCTGGATACTTTTCCAATCTCGTTTCCAGATTCTTCAGTCTCTTCAATGCAGCGTTGTAACTTGGTGGTAGCTTGATTTCATCTTCGCGCCACGGTAGACCCACTTCGTAGTGACTATTGATGCGGCGTACAGTGTTTTCAAAAATCTCGACGGCTCGCTTGTCTTCAGTCTTCATGTGTTTCGAAGTTAATGATACACCTAGGGCGTCTATCTTGAAGTGGTTCGTCACCAAGTCTTCTAAGGCTTCATCCTCTGTAGAGTTTGTAGTGATGTGACAGACGTGGTGTTTCTGTCTTAATGCGGCACTCTTCGCTGTCCCATGAATTACCCAGCCAAGTTCAGTTCTTGAGGCGGCTGGTTCTTTAGGCCCTTTGCAGAGTAGCTCCCTGGTTATGATTAAAGGCCAATTGTCGATACCAATCAGTAGTTTAGGCTTTGCGTCAGTGTAGACTACGTCCTCAGTTTTCAGGCTGCTGAGATGTCGTAGCCGTAGTACTTCTGCTGGTATTGATTGTGGCATGAGATTCAACCTTGTTATCGTCCTCGCTGCTATATTGAAGCTATTTCTGCTATTGGTGCCTTTAACGGAGATACGGACGTGACGACTCTTCATATCACGTCGTTCTGCGTTGATTCCTCGTACTTCAAGTTGTGTTGCGGGTCCGCTTGCACCAATTTGTTGTGTTATTTCTTCGTCCAACAATGTGATGGTTGATCCTTCGTCAAATAATGCATAGGTATCAACACTGCCATGCCTTCCTGCAATCGTTACTGGACAGATCTTCAGCTTCACATCGCTTCGTGTAGCTGTTGCTGTCACCGATGCTGTATCTGTAGCAGCTTCTTTGCTTTCATTCTCATTGTTGGCAATGGTTTCTGTTTTCCTTGTTGTGTGTAGGAGTCGATGATGTGGTCGCTTGCAGCCTTCTGTTCCACACATCTTCTTCTTACAATTGCTGCGGCGATGACGGCTAGCTATGCACTTGAAGCATAATCCTTCTTTTTTCACGACTTCCCAACGTTCATCTGGTTGCATATTCTTGAACTTGGTACAGTCCGGTAGCGTATGTTTCTCTTCGCATACTAGACACTTCCCACTATCTTCATTGTTGTTTGTTGCAGTATAAGTCAGCTTCCTTTTTGCCTCCGTTCGGGTGGCAGTCGATTGCGGTTCTCGCTTCTGCTGACTTGATGTGCAAAATCCATGTTTCAGGGCGCGGTCGGCTTCCCTCATTAAAAATGCTGCCAGCTTAACGATGTCAGCTTCATTCCTTGTATCTTCTTCAGCGTAGTCACATCACCTTGACTTCAAATGCGGACTAATCTTCTCTAATATTTCTCGAACAAGCAGTGGGTTGTAGAGATAGCTTCGCCCAACGTTGTTCAGGACAGCAACTATATTCTGTACTTTCACAGCGAAGGTATTCAAATCCATTGCGGTATTGCCCAATCGTGGTAGTCGACCTATATCCTGCAATGCTAAGTCCAGTAGTATCTCTGGCCTTCCATAACACTGTTCTAGTGTTTTCATGATAACGTCTGGATCTGTAGCAGCGCTCAATAGCGGTGCTACTGTAGTGCGGGCTTCACCTCGTAGACAGTTGCGAAGTCTTGCAAGGTTCTCCGTAGCTGTGAACTTGTAAATCTTCGTGGTTTCTTTCATCGCTGCAGTGAATTGAATCCATTCGGATGGCGATCCTGTGAAAATAGGCAGGTCAGTTGCTTGTCGCGGCGGCGGGCGCGATGACATCATTTTTTCCAAAGTGCTGGCCAATTGTTCTATGCCACGGCTTCTTGGCGTCGGCGATCGTTTTCTTGTATCGCGTGTGTGTACTTGAGGCGTCGGCTTCCAATCGAATCTTGCTCTTCTTTCAGGCGTAAAAGCAACAGTAGGTTGGGCTTGATTCGTTGTTCCGACTGGCTCTGGTACTCGATGAGCGTTCGGCTCTCCTTGTTCAGTGACAGCTGCATCTTCAGTTTTATTTCGCCAGGCGTGTACGCGTTCAGTGTTCTCAATAGGTTCGTTTCCCTCCACGCTGTCGTCATCCTCCAGTCCGGCAAGATCCGCTGCTAGCTTCTTTTTAATCAGTTCCGCTTCTATCTCCAATTCCTTTCGGCGAATAACAGCTAGGCGTTCTTCAGCTTCAAACTGTAGGCGAGCAGCGGCACTGGCAGTAGAACGCACGGACCGAGCCGCGGCGTTTTTTTTTTTTTTTTTGAAATGACTGTGTAGCTAGCTCCAAGTGAGCTTTTGCTACTTCACCGGGCGTTTGAGGCGAGGGCAGAGTGCCCTCAACCTTTATAGACAACATCACCAAAGGGCCCCCAGGAGGGACGGACCTCGGCTTTGGGCGTTGCCTGTGTGCGCAAGGCTTGGAGAGACAGCAAATTCTCGTATTGCCTGATGGGCCGCGTATGCGTGCATGCAAGCCTGAGGGGCCAATCTGAGAAACAATGGCAAAAGCCTTTAGAGAGCAGCAACTCTCATCTTTTGCCTTATGGGCCGAAAGCTACGTTGCCAGAAGGGCCTATCCTGGGTGCAAGTCACCCGGGACCGCCGGGCGGTCACCAGTAATCGGAGCTAATTCTACTCTACGCACTCTATTCCGGTGGCGAGTGCGACGGGGTCGGATAGTGGGATTCCTCTGGCTATTCTCGCTCGAGCTCGCTCGATCTTAGACCATAGCTTTGCCTCTGGGCTAGATTATGGTCAATAGCAAACCCATTTAATATAAAAAAAGATCAAATCAGTCGAAATAAAAAGCTATAAAACTGAGAAGCTCGATGGCCTAGTTAGCGTGCGCATTATTAGCGCTAACGCATGTAAAAGAACCCCACTTGTGGTCCCCCTGGGATGGGTGACCACAATTGGCATAAAAAAATCTCGAGCTCTTATATGCTTTGTTCGTCGAAGACACGCGGATGTCATCACTAGATGGATGCCTAAGTACTTAGCTTAAAAATCTGACGCCAGTGTTGGCTCCTTACACACAACAAAAGCAAAGCAACCATAAAACTAATATTTTTTTTATAAACTTCTTAAATCTCAAAACTGTTCCAACAGTTTGAATTAGGTAAATTAAATATTTTATTTCGGGAGGGCCAAAATCGATCTAGCTTAGTCTTGTTTTTGGGAAAAGCCATATTTCCCAGAGAAGCGTGGTCGTTCGCGTACTGTTAGTAAATATTTATTTTTACATGACTACCTATAATTGAGTGTATTGCCTTTAGAGTTCAGGTAGGTACGTAAATTTCTTGATTTATCCCATGCATGTGTTAGAAATGAAACCAATGAAAGAATAGGAATATCATTTATTTTATATTTCTCTATTCAAAACTTCTCTTATTATTTCTTTTAAATCAAAGCTAAATTTACCGGAGTTTCAAAACAACCACTGTTCAGGAAGAAACTCCAAGAAACCTGTTAAACAGTGTCGGTTGCCTACTCGCCGTAAGGGCTTTTATTTGTACAATCACATTTTAATTATTCCCTTTGAATACACAAGAAATTATTACAAAAGTTATTATGTACACACAAATTAGTCACTATTACACATCCAATAAATACCATCTAAGAACACAGTTATTACTACAACATAGTAACAGAAATCTACAACATAGTAACAGATAGAGAGTTATTACTACAACATAGTAACAGATCAAAATATTCTATTATCGAAATGAATTAAAACAAAGACAAATAAAATACTTAACTCAACTGTTCTCAGTCACTGCACCATCAAGACTGACTTACAATTGCGAATCACTGCTTATATAAGCTGTTTCACCCGCCATCTTGGGTGTTGTCGTCATCGTAAATCGATTCAGTAACCAACATTTAATTAATCAATTACAATAAGTTAAAAGTATTGCCACAAATGTTTTAAAGTAGTTAAGTATTAATTATGTTTACAAGAAATATTAGATATTCATAAATAAAATAGATTAAGTAAACCGGAAGTGATACCAGATTTAAAAGGTAACTGATCGAAATGATCAGTAAATAACAAATAAAAAAGTATTATAATCTATCACATGCAAGATTTGGAAGTATAAGGTAAAGTAAGAACCCTATTATTGTCCAAGTGACATAGGTTATGCATTATGTGGCAAGTGGCAAGGCAATTAAAACGAGACGTTTTAATTTATTTAGTCATTATAAAAGCTTTTTAGAGAAATGTATGAAGAGATGATGGCCTAGTGGACGTAAGTGTAAAGCAACCTTTGGCGTGGGACTTACTGGGATAGGGTTGTGGCATAAAAATATCTTGAGCTCCTCCATGCTTCGGAAGGCACGTTAAGCCGTTGTGTGGCACTTAGGTTTAGGGTTAGTCCTCCCCAGATAACCACAGGTAGGTAGGGGTCCTAAATAATAACACCTTGTACTAAAGAATGTAGTTTTATTTAATAAGCTCTAAAAAATCTCAGTGGCCGCCTCGCGTCTCAGAGAAAAGAGGAAATAGTAGGTGAAGGGGGAACACTGGCCTGAATCAACGCATCCTCGACCTCGACGGTGACCGCTGGCACAAGCGTCTCCAGGCCCTGTCAGTTCAGTTCTTCTTTAAGCGAAAATAGGTGTCGTCCGAGTCCAACCGACACTAGCTCAGCAACAATTTGCAGCTTGCCGTCCAGCAGTAGCCCAAGCAAGCAAGGTAGGTGCAGACTTAGGTCCTGGAATCCCATAAACAAGGTGCCTTAGCAGGGTGTCATCGACCACGTTGCAAGGTCATAAGGTCACAGTGTCCCAATAGGAAGGAAAATGGACAGTGCTAGCGTTAGAAGCTAATAGAATCACTTTAGAACACCTTACACTAGCTTCACTATTAATATAATGCAAAGGAACTTACCCCAGCGGGATCTCAATACAGTTTACGATCTTTTTTAACACAGGATTTTAGGAACGAGTGACGCAGCCGTCACGTCCAAGTGTCTGTATCGCTCTGAGACAAGGGATTTCCGAGCACAACCGAATGACTGATTCGGCGGCACTCGGCCGGCGTCGGGTGGTGATGCGTACCATCGGAGCGCGCGCGCCTTAGTCAACCGTTCGCTTGGATTTGCAAAATATCAATAAATTGCTTTTAAATGTTTATATTTTAAGTTAGATTTTATTATAAATAGTCTAGGTTAAGTTTTAATTTTAATATTCTTTATTTAATGTGTTTTTTAGGTTAATTAATTTTACAACGTTACAGTACCCCGGGTCAAAGTGAAGGGTTTTGCGTGCTACCATGCAAAATCCGCTGATACTACAAAACTAAACTAGCTATTACCACAATCATCCTTCACATCCATACTTCACGCTTAACATACATAGAACATAATGTCATCAAATCTTATTCAGCTATGATTTGAGACCCGTTCTTTTTTTTTTAAGAGAAACAATTGTTAAGATTAATTGTGCTCATATAGTTAGTTTCAACGTACTTAATATTCAGTTTACTATTGAGTACGTAAAGTTTATATAGTAAGTTATTAAATGATAGTACTAATAAAAATAACGTTATTATATATTTTAGTTTATATTTTATAGTTAGTAAGTTTTATATCTTTTATATGATAAGTTCCTAGATATTTTCCTTTCATATCCTCTAGTTCATAAACAAGTGGAGACTTTTTGTTAATAATTTTAGATTTTACAAATTTAGGGGCTAGATTTTATTAAAATATTTATCTTTGTCACTTTGATAGAAAGTCCTACTCCATACAAAATCACCTATTTGGAACTCAGCAGGTTTCCTTCGTAAATTATATTGAGTACAATTTCTACTGTGAGCCTGTAGAAGTAGGGATTGCACCTTAGCAAAGGTATTAGATAAGGCACCTTTAGTCTCCGCGTAGTGATCACGAGGTTGAAAAATAAGATCATTGTCGTTCTCAGTATCTATATAATATGAACCACAAGTAACTAACTCACGTCCATAAACTAAAAATGACGGAGTAAAGCCAGTAACTTCATTCACGGAACTATTTACAGCAAATTGTATTTTCGGTACTAGCAAATCCCAGACTCGTTGATCGCCAGAAATGAATGTTGATATAGCCGTCATTATAGTTTTGTTGTAACGTTCCACTGTATTAATATGTGGTGAGTATTTGGGTGTAAAGTGTAATTTTGAAACCTTATATTTTTCGAACATTTGCTTTAGGGTGGCACTTACGAATTGTTTACCGTTGTCGAGAATTACTGTAGAAGGAATACCATGTATTAGGAATACTTGGTCCTCTAAAATTCTAGTCACGGTTTCAGCAGTCGCACGTCTTATTGGGAATAGTAAGCAATACTTACTAAAACAACAGGTGACCACTAATATATAACAATTTTGTTTCCTAGTTTGCGGTAAAGGTCCTACCAGGTCTACGCTTATAGTTTGAAACGGCCTCGAGCAACGCTTAGGTCGACCCATTTCACCTAATAGAGCATGATTCTGATGTTTGTGTGCTATACAAGTGTCACAAGCAGATATCGTTTTTACGATGTCCGAATGCATACCCGGCCAATAATATCTTAGGCTTACTCGTTTAAAAGTTTTGAATATTCCGAAATGCCCAGCTGTAGGTTCTGAATGGTTTTTTAGTACGATGTCTTGTCTAGACTCGGAAGGAATGACTTCTTTCCATTCAAAGTCCTTGTGCAGTGGATGTTTAGTCTTCATTAATCGAAACAAACGACCGTTTTTAATCGAGTAATTAGGAAACGATATAGGAGAACTTTGGCAACCGTGCCAAATATTCAGGTACCATTGATCACTAGTCGTAGGAACTGAAGTAGAAGTATTAGTAGGAGTATTGTCAATGGCAGAGACTTGACATGCTCGAGATAAAGCGTCAGGTATAATATTGTCAGCGCCGCGACGATGTCTTATTTCGAAATTAAAAGTGGACAATCTTACACCCCAACGAGCTAAACGACCAGTAGGGTTATTCAGGTTCAGAAACCACTTAAGAGCTGCATGGTCAGTGTAGACTATAAACTTTCTCCCGTTGTCGAGATAGCATCTCCAGTGTTCTAAAGCCATCAATACAGCTAGGGCCTCTCGTTCTGTAATGCTGTAGTTTTTCTCAGCACCTGTCAAGGTCCTACTTGTGTATGCTATAGGATGTTCGACTCCGTCTATGGTTTGAGTTAATAAGCCACCAACACCATAGTCACTTGCATCTGTATGTACTTCAAAGGGTAGTTCGAAATTAGGGCACGAAAGGATTGGGGCGGTAACCAACAATTCTTTAAGTTTAGAAAAGCACTCATCTGCTTCTTTAGACCAAACAAAAGGGTTTAACTTCTTGTTAGTAGAAGTGAGCTTATTTAGGGGTCCTGCTATGGTACTAAATTGAGGAACAAATTTACGGTACCATGCAGCTATACCAAGAAAACGTTTCACATCTTTTTTATTGGTAGGTGTAGGGTAATTGACAATAGTCTCAATTTTAGCAGGGTCAACATGTAATCCCTTGGAATTAATTACGTAGCCCAAGTACTTTAATTCACTTCGAAAAAATACAGATTTCTCGAAATTGATAGTTAAATTTGCAAAAATTAATTTTTTATATACTTTTAGTAGTAAGGAAATATGAGACTCGTAATCAGGGCTCGCAATAACTATGTCATCAATATAAACAAAGACAGAATTCTCAAATTCTGGGCCATAGAACAATGTGTCAACTAGTCTCTGTTGAGTAGCGGGAGAATTTGTAAGCCCAAATGCCATAGTCACAAATCTGAAGGTTCCACGACGAGGAATATAGAATGCAGTCTTATTTCGGTCACTCTCTGCGATAGGTATTTGCCAGAAAGCTTTAGATAAATCTATGCTACTTAGGTACTTAGCGTTCTTGAGGTTATCTAATATCTCGGAAATGTACGGTAGTTTGTACGCGTCTTTCTTAGTGACCGCATTAAGTCTGCGACTATCAAGACAAAACCTTAGTTTACCGTCTTTTTTAGGAGTTAGCAACACGGGAGAAGACCAGGGACTTTCACACTCTTCAACAACACCCAAAGCTAACATTTCATCAAGTTCTTCAGACAAAATGCGCTGATTTTCTGGTGAAATACGATAATATCTTTGCCTGATAGGTAAGGCGTCACCAGTGTCAATATAGTGTGTTATGAGATTAGTTCTTCCTAGACCTCGTACTTCAGTAGAAATGCTCTTAAACTGATCTATAACATTGTCAGCAGTTACACGTTGAGGTTCGGTTAGTTCCTGATAGGGCTGTAACTTACTAGACGGTTCAGTAGTGTTTGAGATTTCATTTAGATTAGGTATACCATTGCAGAGTGATATTGAGTTATGATGTTTAGGGAATAAGTTAAATTTTGTCCAAAAATCAAAGCCAAGTATTAAATTTAATTTTACCGAAGGGACTATATAAACTTTTAAAATATGGAATTGATTTTCAAAACGAATAGGCAGAAAAACATAACCTTCAGCAGATAATTGCTCTCCTCCAGCAGCTGTAAATGTTTTACTAGTATCATTTTGAACAGTAAGACCCAATGAAGTAAGATGTTTATGAGAATTATTTCCGAGAATAGTTACCGTAGATCCGGAATCCAGTAAACCAACAAGTTTAGCGTTTCCTACTCTAATTGTAGCGTACGGACGCAAATTATCATAAGTGTTTTTGTTAAAGACTGTTGTAATAAAATAGCTGGAAAAATAAACTCTTATAGTTGAAAGCCAATCTTGCCATTCATCGCTATTGAATTTTCTAGATTTATCAGTTGCTTTAACAGCATTATTATTATTACAGCACTTACTAGTTTTTTGAGTGACATTTAGTACAGTCAGGGTATTTAACATTCTTAGTTCCACATTTAAAACAGATAGGGAATCTCTCAGCAGAACATTCACCCAACGAATGTGCAGGAGTTCGACAACGTGGACAAAAGACTTTTTTAGTGTTCATATTTGTATTTATAGCAGCTAAACTATTTGAGTGTTTGTTAGTGTAGTTATTATTATATTGATTTTTGTTACTGTAGTTAGTATTGTTGTGTTGATTTCTGTAATTAGCTTTAGGATAAATTTGATTTTGATTGCCTTTAGTGTAGTCATAGTTACTTTTGTATTGATTAGGGACTTTAGTTCTACTAGTGCTTGGTTCAGGAAATCTAGTAAATGCTAGATCAGGAGCTAGTGTACCACTAGACACACTAGGTGGCTCTTTAAATTGTAAGGTTAAAGACTGAATTTTCTCAAAGTTCTTACACACCTCTTTTAGATTTTCAATTGTATCAATAGAAGTAGTGCATATTATGCATAAGGATGCTTAGCTTATCGTGTTTGGAGATGTTGTGAGAAAGTCTAGAGAACAATTCGGTCATTTTAGCAAAGTAAATGGTAATGCTTTCAGTTTTGCCCTGAGTTCTATTACGAATTTCACTGAGTAGCCTATAATCGTAGTCGAATTGACTGAAGTCATCAACAAGTAATTTCATTAAATCATCCCAAGTAGTAACCGAATGTTTTATGCTACGATACCAATGTAAAGCATCCCCTGTAAATACTTCCGTGGCATATGACAATAATTTGGATGAGCTAATATTTCTAGCGGTTCGATACTCTTCTACTCTCTGTCTAAAGGCATGGACACAAGATTTGCCGTTATACTTTATTTTTTGAAGATCATTGATATGCAAACGATCGCAATTCACTGAAACGCTAGGTACGTTATCCGATGCAGGCGAGGATTGTTCTTCCGCTTCCACAGACTCACGGGTAGGTTCAGCAGATTTATTTATTACATTTAATTTGTTTATGTTAGTAGCTACATTTTTTGTTAACGTTTTGACCTTTTCTTTAATTTTAGAATCAGAGCAATCAATACGTTTTAGACGATGATATAAGTGATTACTGAGTGCTGTAGTACGTTGCAAAAGATTGTAGTCATAACTATCTTCAAGAGATTTAATACGAGACGATAGTTCACTCAACGACGTAATAACACCAGTAATGTCTGCGTCTGGTTCTATACCAGATTCACCAATATCAGAAGTTGGTATCAGGGGAGTTAATTTATTTATTTGTTTGCGAAGCTCAAGCACGGTTGACGCAGGCTCCTCACCTCTTATGAGCACCTCATAAGTAAGCTCATTTTTATTTAGTAAAAAGAATTTAATAGGGTAAGTTCCCATTATTATATAAAGTGTATAATTTACGTTAAATACAAACAAAATCAACTAATTTCTCAATAGATGGTGTTCTTTACAACTCAAGAGTACTACAACTAACTACGTGTAGGTGATAGAAAGAACGAAAGAATGAAAGAATATAGTGATAGGTAAAAGTAAAATAAAAATTAACCAAAAGGAAAGAAAAAAAAAAAAACTGAAAAGATTCAGGAAATCAACCAAAATAAACACAGAAGGTAAGTTACTTGCGAACTGTTACGTATAACAATAGAAAGAAAATCTGTATTTAAGCAACTTCAAAAAAAAAACAATTTTATTATTCACAATTTATTTTGAATTTGGGGTTTGCATCATAGCTATAATTGTTTGAAGTAAAAAGTATAAATTGCTATTGTTAAACATGAACTTTATTTACTTATTTTTTTTTTTTTTTTTAAGAGTCCTTCTTTATAATACTATCCTTAACTATTTAACAACATCATTACGATACGTAACAGTTACAACTATTCATAGATATTATAATTAAGAAATGGAAAATTAGTAACAATATAAGATCAACATTATGTACGTACCAGTTCGCCGTTGAGAATCACCTCACGTTCACAGCTCTTCTTAGAGTATTAAAAACGGCTAGACACCTAGGAAATTCTGAGACGAGATTAGGCCACAAAAGAAACACGTTGTAGGCGCCACTGTGGCACTTAGGTTTAGGGTTAGTCCTCCCCAGATAACCACAGGTAGGTAGGGGTCCTAAATAATAACACCTTGTACTAAAGAATGTAGTTTTATTTAATAAGCCCTAAAAAATCGCAGTGGCCGCCTCGCGTCTCAGAGAAAAGAGGAAATAGTAGGTGAAGGGGGAACACTGGCCTGAATCAACGCATCCTCGACCTCGACGGTGACCGCTGGCACAAGCGTCTCCAGGCCCTGTCAGTTCAGTTCTTCTTTAAGCGAAAATAGGTGTCGTCCGAGTCCAACCGGCACTAGCTCAGCAACAGTTTGCAGCTTGCCGTCCAGCAGTAGCCCAAGCAAGCAAGGTAGGTGCAGACTTAGGTCCTGGAATCCCATAAACAAGGTGCCTTAGCAGGGTGTCATCGACCACGTTGCAAGGTCATAAGGTCACAGTGTCCCAATAGGAAGGAAAATGGACAGTGCTAGCGTTAGAAGCTAAACACGTTGTAGGCGCCACTGTGGCACTTAGGTTTAGGGTTAGTCCTCCCCAGATAACCACAGGTAGGTAGGGGTCCTAAATAATAACACCTTGTACTAAAGAATGTAGTTTTATTTAATAAGCCCTAAAAAATCTCAGTGGCCGCCTCGCGTCTCAGAGAAAAGAGGAAATAGTAGGTGAAGGGGGAACACTGGCCTGAATCAACGCATCCTCGACCTCGACGGTGACCGCTGGCACAAGCGTCTCCAGGCCCTGTCAGTTCAGTTCTTCTTTAAGCGAAAATAGGTGTCGTCCGAGTCCAACCGGCACTAGCTCAGCAACAATTTGCAGCTTGCCGTCCAGCAGTAGCCCAAGCAAGCAAGGTAGGTGCAGACTTAGGTCCTGGAATCCCATAAACAAGGTGCCTTAGCAGGGTGTCATCGACCACGTTGCAAGGTCATAAGGTCACAGTGTCCCAATAGGAAGGAAAATGGACAGTGCTAGCGTTAGAAGCTAATAGAATCACTTTAGAACACCTTACACTAGCTTCACTATTAATATAATGCAAAGGAACTTACCCCAGCGGGATCTCAATACAGTTTACGATCTTTTTTAACACAGGATTTTAGGAACGAGTGACGCAGCCGTCACGTCCAAGTGTCTGTATCGCTCTGAGACAAGGGATTTCCGAGCACAACCGAATGACTGATTCGGCGGCACTCGGCCGGCGTCGGGTGGTGATGCGTACCATCGGAGCGCGCGCGCCTTAGTCAACCGTTCGCAAAATATCAATAAATTGCTTTTAAATGTTTATATTTTAAGTTAGATTTTATTATAAATAGTCTAGGTTAAGTTTTAATTTTAAAATTCTTTATTTAATGTGTTTTTTAGGTTAATTAATTTTACAACGTTACAGTTGGTCCCGGCTGTCATCATTAATGGCATTCGTTAGGCTATGTCAGATGCGTTTAGGTAGCTTGAAGAATCTGACACCACTTATATATACGAAAAAAAAGGGAAATTTATTCTTATGCTCGCCCATACTAAGTAAGTACTAATGTAAGTATATTAGGTACATATTTGGTTTATAAAATTATATTTATGATTTACAACGATTCGCATAAAAAATCTGCGTTCGTTTTGATAAACCAGTTTTCGTTTTGTTCTAATATTTACCTGTTTTTTTTTGCAATTCTAAAGTTCATGTTTAATTCTAAGAACAGAAAAATACACGTTTTACGTCAATGCATACAACACAGTCAGATGTACCTAACTTAAATAAAATTTAAATAACAACCTTATTTTCCTCCGCAACATCCCTGGACAGCAATTTTACAACTTCAATTTGCAGTAACACAAACTCTTTGACGAATCCATTCCGAAAATGTAATTAACGTTGTCCTCC
This sequence comes from Elegia similella, assembly GCA_947532085.1. Lineage (NCBI taxonomy): Eukaryota > Metazoa > Arthropoda > Insecta > Lepidoptera > Pyralidae > Elegia > Elegia similella. The sequence continues at coordinate 16,142,934 of OX383927.1, read as the reverse complement.
TGTATTATGAAAATCCTGAACTCTTGTTCCGAAAGCTGTAATTGAAAAATGAAAAGGGTTTACTAGCTGTAGGTACCTTCTTATCAAATAAAATTGAAATAGGTTTTACAAATTTCTAAATTTACCAACTTTTACTTTAATTATTGTATCTATAAACATAAATTTAGTGACATAAAATCATATTAAATAACTATGCATTCAATATTAAACATTATATAAAAATGCCACCCCGAATAGTACCCGGTTCAAAGGTACCCATTACACTGGCTGCATTGCCTCGCTGAATGGCAATAGATATGCTTTGAGTCAGGTACCATCCGGAGCGGTGGTCATATCCGCGGTCCCTTATTAGACGGCGCCCTATCTCAGAAATTAAGCTCTTTGCCTCAAGACACCATGTGCCAGCCGTCTCAACGGCGACTGGAACAAATTCATATAGTTGTGTTCAAAGAGAATATTTAGTGTATTTTTGTCCAGCCGCCATACGCGAATCATTTAATTTTTTTTTCTTTCAGTAGGTAAATTATCCTACGATTTTGTTGACGTGATAACGTCTTGTTAATCGATGAACTGCCTCCGCGGTCCAGTGGTTAAGGCGTTTGCCTGTAGACCCGGGGGACGTGAGTTCGATTCCCACGGGAAGCATATTTTGGTTGTTTCCAGTTTGGTTAGGACATTGCAGGCTTGTATCACCTGATTTCTTTTGTGCCGGGGGCAAAAAAGTTTCCTTCGGCGTTCCTTTTCTGCATTGGTTTGGTTCCTCTCTACTAATATTGGAGAGGAAAGATTTGTCTATTTGCGCTCCTATACATATAAACCTTCCTCTTGAATCATTCTATCTATTTAAAAAAACCGCATCAAAATCTGTTGCGTAGTTTTAAAGATGTAAACATACATAGGGATTGACAGCAGCACGAAGCGACTTCGGTTTTATACTATTATTCCTAGGTCCATGTATACTATATATATATATATATATAGAGTGTAGGCCAAGTCCTCTGGCTGCTCTGGCCAAGTGTGGCCCTAGTGGTGCGGAGAGGGTCGTGCTCCTGTAGTGGAAACTAAAAGGGACCTGATGATGAACGTAAAAATCTGCCTGAAAATGCATAGATTATTTTTGATTAAATGGTTTTGTACAAGGAAGTGGATGACTAAATGTGAGTTTGACGGCAATGGGGCTTGCTTGATCTTTTGATATTTCCAGACAGCTCTAACATCAAATCATTTGATAGATCTACGAGTACAAGACCTGTGGAATTTGTTTGATGTTGATGGTATAAAATTAAAAAACAAACAAATTTACCCATTCGCATTGATAACAATTTATTAAAGTACAAAATCAGTCGCTGTATCACTGTATTAAATAGATATAAATAACAACCCAGTGTAAATGAATCACCTTCAATAACATGTACATAATACCTAACTAATAAAAATATGTATAAATTATCCGTTTCCTATAAAAACATGTTTTTAATATTTAAATAACGTTGCCTAGTGCTAAGTTGAAATTTTGGCAATAGGCATATAAATTCTTATTGGGTACGGCTCTAGGAACCTTGGTTCCTAGGTTCTTGTGAATTTTTAGATTCTACATTTTACAGAGATAATGCATTTATTTATCTATATAAATAAATGCATTATCTCTGTAAAATGTAGAATCTAAAAATTCACAAGAACCTAGGCATTATTACGTGTTTGATTTCCTCATCGTGAATATTTGATTTTATTAACATGTATTATTAAGAAAAAATACCTTAGTAAACTATTTACAAAGCTGATCCATAAAACATCGCTACTTTGAAGCCCATGTAGAACATGATGACCAGGGGAACTACGAAGGCGATCGCCCTCGCCGGCTGAGGCATCGGCTTTACAGCATACACGAACGTGTGTATGATCCGGCCGGCGGTGTACGCCCGGAACAAGTTAGCAGCTGTCGCCGCCGCGGGCCCTGTCGTCAGGTACAGAGCACCCAAAATCCAGAACGCAGGAATGTTCTCCAGGTCGTTGCGGTGAGCCCGACGCACTCTTTCCACATCAGGGTCGTCGAATTTGACGCGAACCTTCGAAGCCTTGGCGTCTTCTTCGTTGGCGAACACCTTTTTGGTGTAACGGACTTTCCCCGTCAAAAACGCCATTGCGAGCATTTTCAGTGCTAAAATCGTCGAATATAAGGCGTACGATTGCACGGCGGGATCGCTTATTGACACCATGATTATTTGTTTACTTTATTGACTGCGCGACACAACTGACTCGAGGCCGGCGACCTGTACTAGTGTCGGTGGAAGCGGCGCGGCATGCGTGTGATTACGTAATTATTTAGAAGCTGCTGGTTCGTTTTAACAAACACGCCTCAATTCGCTTGAATTGTTACTGTCGTCCTCAATCTGTTAGAAACAGATAACCAATGCTTGTGTAACATTTAAGTTAAAAAATAAAAACGGCATAAATTTTACTACTGCTGTACGAATCGTTAAAGATCGATGTGGATTTTCTCCTGAGATTTATAAAACTTAGCGACACTGGCCGCAAAGCGTCGGAACGGAACGTTGCCGTACAATTTGTACAAATATACAGTGAAGCGCTAGTTGTTTTACGCTATAAACGCCTTTATGTCAATAGCTACAATGGCGTAATCGGAATCATTCCGTATTATCTTAACCTCGCTTATTTTCATATCTCTGTGTAATTGTACCCCGACACAACCTTGATACTGTTGACTGATAATATACCTAGGTAGGTAGTTAATAATTGCAAGTCACGCTGAGAAATCACTAAACACGTCAACAGATCTTTATGATATCGATGATTTCTGTATTTTTAGGTTTCCGTACCCAAAGGGTACAAACCGGAACCCTATTAATATGGTTCCGCTGTCGGTCTGTTTTGCGTCCATCAATCTGAAACCAAGCTGTATCTCATGAACCGTGACAGTTGAAATTTTCACAGATGATGTATTTCTGTTGCCGCTATAACAACAAATACTAAAAATCAGAATAAAATAAATATTTAAGGGGACTCCCATACAACAAACGTGATTATTTTGCTCGTTTTTGCTCGATATTGATAACTGAAACAGGTAGACGCTTGAAATATTGACAGAATATTGTAGTTCGCCTTAAAACTTAATAATTAAATTAAATAAAGTCAATATTTAAGGAGGGCTCCCATGCCACAGGCAGATTATTTGCCGTGGTAGTAGTATGGAACCGCTCGTGCGCGAGACCGACTCGCACTTGGCCTGTCTTTTTTTCTTTCTTTTACCTGTTATTTTGTATTAAGTGTACAGGGAAAGCGTTTGAATAAATAGTTATAAAGGAAAAGTATTTCTTTTTATAAAATTTTATGAATACCACGTCTAAGTATGTCATATCGAATGCATGACATAGACGTGTGACGTGGTATGTACAGATTCACAAGCATATGATATGTGTATAAGTACCACATCGGTTCTTATGTTAATGTGATAAGGTCTTAAATGGAATATAATTGTTTATACCTATATCATTGCTATCTTTTATCTGTTTTCATAACTTTGTAGATTTATTTGAGATCGATTATACTTACGATAATATTAAGGTCACATTTTATTATTGATAATAAAATGAAAGGTTATCAAAACACAGTTTAAATAAAACACCTGAAGCAATATAGGTATTTTAGTTTTTAAAAATAAGTATATTACAAATTATAAAGTCTAAAAAAACTACAATGCTGAAATATAGTATAAGAGCACTTGGAAACCCATGTAAAACATCACTGCTATGGCAACCATATATGAAATACCTCTAAATGGTTGCGGCATAGGTACCAGGGCATAGACGATGGTATGGATCACTCGGGCTATTGTGTATGCTCGAAACAGCAGGGTGGCCCAGGCGACATTCGGCCCCGTCGTGAGGTACAGTGCTCCCAGGATCCAAAAAACAGGAATATTCTCCAGATCGTTACGGTGAGCTCGCCGGTAGCGTTCCACCTTTTCGTCAGTCTTCACTTTTCCTCTCATTGATTTAGCGTCTTCTGGATTGGCATAAGTCCCTGTTGCCATCCTCGTCATGCCCGTAAGCGGCCCTAGAGCAAGTAGTTTCATTGCCAAAATACAAGAATATAGGATGAAAGACTGCACCGCAGGATTATTAACACTTAAGTCGAGAACCGCCATATTGAAGTCCACACAACGAAACGCTAGTCCGTCCGCCCGGCGTGTACAATAACGAATGTAGGCACTGTGTTGATATCCTACTCTGCGGCGTTGCGGCTACAACAATACTTAGTTCAAAGGTTCATAATTAATATTTAACATTCACTGTTACAAAAATATATTAAACATAGGTACTTAATATTTCTGAAGTGAGTTCGAATCGCGACTCGCGACTAATGCAATATTCATAAAAAGGTTTCGGATGTAATAAATTCGGCTACTTTCAGAGTTAAATATAAAAAAGGTAAAGAACCCCAAAATAAGTAAACTAAGTTTTGAAAGGTCTCTGTAATTTTTTTTAAATCTGAGTGTCTATTTCTAAATCAAAAATAAATATCGATGGCATCAAATAAGTAGGTACTTTTACACAACATTGCACAGTTTATACTCGTTATCTGAAAAAAAAAATATTGAGTTAATTAACAAACTGATAACTGACTGCATTTTATGTTAAGCCGGCCATAATATTGAAAAGTAAATAGTATGTATATTTAGATTAAAGAACATCTTATGTAACATTTAATCTGCCTTCAAGACAAAAGTTGCATGTAGGCACCTCGGTAGGTACATGAAACCTTTAACAGTAACACAAGCTAGAGCTGTGTAGCTGAGACAAGCACTGCCTATATGCGATTCCCAGTCATTGTCTTGCTTTATAATCCAGGAGCCAGTACTTACGTAAAATCAGCTTCGTTAAATTATACTATGCTCACGTCAGAGAATCAGGATTATTAGTATAACGAAAAATGACGCATTTACATTAGAATACTCATAATGTACATACTTATACGGTGCCGTGTGGTATCTGGCAGAGTAGAATAGGACCACTCCCAAGTCTTCCCGTGGATGTCGTAGAAGGCGACTTAGGAAATAAAAGCTAAACAAAGCTTATAAACATCTGTGAGACCTCTCCAACCCAAGGGTGAGAGTGCGGCCACGTGGAGAGTGTGGGCCAAGTCCTCTGACTGCTTTGGCTAAGTATGGCTCTAGTAGTACAGAGAGGGTCGTGCTCCTGTAGTGGAGACTAAAAAGACCTGATGATGAATGTATACGTAACGTACCAACAATTCTTACTAATAGTGAGAATACGAACTTTTTTAGATAAATAACCAAATAATAATGGCATAATAACCAGTCTCTCACGCCACTTATCAACTTTACAAGCCGCTTCATTTGGCCAGACTTAGCCAGATCTGGCTAAATCAAGTGGCGGCAAACTTCATAGCCACGAAGTAGAGAGCATTTTGGACCTCAATGTTTCAATAATAAAGTGCTGTTCGCCCGAACAATAAATTCTCTTTACTGCTCAAGAGAAAGCTTTACTTAAATCAGTCATACATGTTACGGTTTTTATTTCTTCATGTATTATTGTGCTTCGGAAGGCACGTCAAGCCGTTGGTCCTGGCTGTCGTGATTGATGGCAGTCGTTATGCTATATCAGATGCCTTTTGGCAGCTTGAAATATCTGACACCAGTGTTTGGCCACTTACACACACAAAAAACAACATTAACATGTATTAAATGCATTAGTCTTGATAGACAAGCTTTTACTTTTTCAGTGTTTTTTATGCAATGTGGGAAAGAAGCCTAGTTGACGAGATTCCTCAAATGTTTTTCATAATTATAAAGGAAAATAAATAAAAAAGCTTTGTCTGTGTAAGTATCAAGTTGACTATTCGAAATAATAATTACAAAATAACAAATCTGCCAAATAAAACGTTACTTGTATAAGCCTTAGTTATATTTTTTTAAATTATTTTGCTTTTATTATTGTTGTTGTTATAGCGCCAATAAAAAATGTTTTTACTAGTATTTTTCACTGTCGTTAAATCGCTACGCAGTCTATACCATGTAATGTAATAAAAAGTAGGCCTAATTTTAATTTTTAAATAATGCGGCTTTTTTTGCTAGACCCTTTATTTAATCTTTATCATTAAATTGTAACTGTGATCCGTGTAGGTATTAACAGAATGAAGACTATTGAATTTATGAATTTAATCTCAAAACCGCAGAAATGTTGCTTCTAGCCTCTGAACTATAAGCTTGTAAGATGATCCAAACTTGCTCCGTCTTAGTAAACCAACAGTGTACGCCTGGCCATTGCAACTTAGCAACACGACGACTGACAACATGCAGGCTTGATTGCTTTAAGGCGAGGCCTCAAATGTTTGGTACCTTCGCTCGGCAAAGGACTGATCAAGTGCGCGCAAGGGATAGCGCTTGGCGGTTTAGCCCGTGAATGATGAGATAGGAAATAGTCTCGAGTCGCTCAAAGAAAAAAACGTAAGCGCCAAATTCGTTATTTCTATTTTATATAAAATCAGACCGGTTAATTGTATTTTCATATTTACATTTTGATGAATTACTAATAACCTATCTTTTAGTCTTTAAATCATTATTTCATTCGTCGCATTTGAGCTACAATAACAAAAACTCTGCGAACGAAGACCATTTTTTCAAAAATTATTTCTATTGAGAAAATTTTATCAAAACGTGTTTTCATCTTCAATTTCTGGAGATGAAATAGTCAAAAATCATATTACTTAGATTTGAAACTCCTAATTTAAGTATTTTGCGAGATAAATAAGGTTCAGAACGACCTTATTTACAGTGGTATCACCTTAACTGCTTGAAACAGTTTCATAATTTAAGACTGCACAGGAGTGCTATTTTAGAATTGACGCCGTTCGTCAACGAGCGATTTTTCCATACAAAAATCGCTCGAATACGAGAGTTACACGTTCAAAAATAGTACTTGCCCTGATCTAATAAAAATAGGACTCAGTTCGTTTTCTCGCCCTTTTACGAAGAGAAATTTAATAATTAAATAAAGAACAAAAAGGCCTTTTCTTTGGGCACCTTTCATACTTCGACATGGAATACCATGAGTAGCAATGAGGCCATCATTGGAGAGGGATACTAGGGATTATCATCTGCCATGCACCTTTCATGGCTCAGTATTTGTGGGTATACCTACCTACTAATCCATTCTCGAGACCTTGCCACATAACCGTCCAGGGATTGGGCTCTCTTGAAGTTAAAATAAAAAAAAACTACTAACTGGGTAGGTACATTGTTATATTTCATTTAATTAAAATTATATTTACAGTTTTGACACCAAAACATAATATTACATTACACGATTAGTTTCTCCTGATCACTTTAAATACATTTATCTTGGTTTCTTCTAAGCTCCAACGTAAAATGCCTAGAAAGGCAGAAATTTACTAACCTACGTAAAATGTTCAATCATTGCTAATAAAGTATTTTTTTATTGACTACCACATGACAAGTATAATCATCCACGTCACCATGAGTGCTGAGAGTTATGAAGAAGAAATAATTGAGTCTGAGGTAAAAGAATATAATTTTTTCAGGAATGGCTGGAATCCCAAGGTCTAGAATTATCGAAGCCAGAAGAACTACCAGTGGACGCTTACACGCAGAAAGAACGCTGGAAGTCTGTTAAACCTCCACAGAAAACAAACGCCCACAGTGATCCTCTACGACGATTTCTGGAATATGATGGAAAAGTTTTGGCGTAAGTTGTTCTGTTCATACTTACCTGATAAGTTTTTAGTACATAATGTCTGTATTTCACGTTAGTTTCAATGATATAATTACATGATAAGCATTTGCATCACAGCGGTCCATGAAGAAGCCGGCTTTTAGGGTTCCGTAACTAAAGAGTGCCGGCGGGACCCTATTGTTTCTGCCCTAGCTTTCGATGTCCGTCTATCACAGGCTAATTCTTTTGACCTTAATAGGTAGATACTTTAAATTTCCACATACTGTGTATTTTTAATAAAAACAAAAAAGTGACTAAGGTCGCTCTTGCCCCCATAACGTATATACTTCCTTCAGCGAGCCGTACACTTCAACCTTAGCCAGTTTAACGTGAATACTTACCACTGCTACGTGTTCGCTCTAGAGCAAGTAAAACATTCATATTACGTTGGACAACACTTTTCTGGTCTCGGTTTTCTAAGTGAAATTTTAAATCATACATAATATTCATAGAATATACAAAATGCTTAAATAGAGATTTCCGGTATATAACTATACGAATAAATAATCGCAATTATGTGTGAGAACTTTTTTAAATTTTTCATTACTTGAAAATAGGTAAGAGATATTTTTCCTCTTGACATTGGATAGTAGGGTTAAAGCCCCACTTTTTGAAATCACTTTATATCCTTTGGTTGATAAAGCAAAACAGTTTATTTAGAACCATCTAGTACTTTGGTTCTTTATCTACAAATACAATATGTAAAGAAAACCTTGTCCGATCCTTGAAGGGCCCATCGATATGAACAACTTTCTCTATTGGCTACTTAGTGTAGTTATAGAGTCTTTATTTTCTAGATTGCTATGACATGCGGTGCATACCTAAAGCTAGAGTAATTGCGAGTTCCACCATATACCACATCTTCACTTAACATCAGGAGATCGCTGGATCATCCAGAATATCACAAATTGCAACCGGAGCAACTATCCTGATTTTAACCTACAACTTTGTCACTTATTTCGCATTTCATTCTGCAACTGAAATATAATGCTTATGCATTAAACGAAGAGCTTCTGATGCTTATGCAATATGCAGCAGAATCTTACATTAAATTAGATAATACCTCTGTTGCTTGGCAGTGGCATTGCTCCCGTCAGGAATCCTGCATCTGACTACTAAATCGCTAGTATTTCGCAAACCTAATCATGGCCGCTGGCTGCCAACTGCTGCCATCCCAGGGGCGACATCCAAACTATAAATTATCTTATGCGCGTCGATTGTGTACTTAGCTGAACTGAATAAACCTCACAAAATTTGAATTCGATTTATTTCGTGTGTGGTATGCACTTAACTGAAGTTTTTTTAAATCCGGTTTCCCTCTCATTGACACCTTTCCTCATCCGAAGGTTTTGCCCGGTTGTGTCGTCAGCCTTGGGTCTAATATTATCGCAAAATTCTTGCTATGACATGATTCGGCGAAAGTTTTTGTAGCCGGCTGCCTGCCTTACGTCAACCCTTTTTGGGAAGCCACTTAACAGTAGAGATAAATTCATGTGAAAAATTATCTACAAGTAGGTATTTACCCTCGCCGATAGTTGAACCGCATATCTCTCGTATAGCAGGCTAGGGTATTAACCACTGCACCACGGAGGCTGTCCATTTTGTTGACGTTAAATAAATACATTACATACGTAGTCGAGATTGCCGCGACTGTATGGACTCATGAGTCAGGAGTCCTGACGAGTCTGTTACCTGCAGTAAGTAACAGTGCCCTGTCGATGTCGGATGTTCTTCATTGAATCGCATATATCTAATTAAATCGTTAGTGTTCGATAAACCTGATCGGAGCCGTTCGCTGCCAGCTATCGACGCTCTCGAGGGAAACATCCAAACTCAAATCATCTTCTCTGCGCAGACTATCTTACGGGTTTTTCTTATGGTTACCTACCCCTTTCATATAGTTTATTGGATTTTTGGTTAACCCTTTGAACGCAAGAGTCCATGGACTCCGTTAGGCGTCCACCGGAAACTGCCTTGCTTGACACGCCAACAACTTCTCAAGTAGTCCAAATTAGTATGACATTTAAACTGGTCGCGGCGTCATAGGCACGCTTGTCAGTTTTTCTTCCAGCGTTCAAAGGGTAAAGACTGCGACAGGAGTTGGCCATCTTACCCTATGGCAAAGGTTCTAAAGCCCTCTAATAGGTTCCTCTTTTAAACACTGCGATTTTCGTCGTCGCCTTCTCAGTCAACTTCTCATTAAAATGTTCTTATTATCTTTCCTTAAATCTTGAATAATTTGACTACATTCGTCCAGAGAATTAGAGTACTGAATTTAAATAGGGCTTGTGCAGCATAAACATGGTTGAATAATACCGCTTTTACGTGACTTACCTGCAAGGTGCACGCGTCAGATCCCGCATTAACTCGCAATCATTAAATCCCCGTTTACCGCCCTCGGGGGGACAGCCAACTAGAATTAACTTCTGCACACGACCTGTTTCCAGCAGAACTTAGATATTTACCTACCAGATTGAACTAAAAACACATTACCTAGGAGATCAATGGATGGTCCAGTGGGTGAGAGCATTATAAGTGCTTACGTAGGTTAAGAGCCCGCCATATGCCAGGCGGCGTGGCGATACAAACGCAGATGGTCTAAACGCGTTGGCTACTTTGGATATTTTCGTTTTTTAGGAATATTCAAGGGTAATTCGAAAAAGAAAAACATATGATGGCTGCCTTATCTTTAATGCAATAATAATCAAAAGTTTCAAGGTTAATTTTAATGTATTTGGTGAATAATACTATATACCGAGTAAATTAGACGTGATTTGGAGGCAACAATGCAATTTTTTTCTATCGAGAAAATTTAACGCAATCGTGTTTTTGAGTCATATAGTTACCAGAGTTAGTCCTGAACATTGCTGCATTTTTATTTCAACGTGAGTATTTAATTATTATTGATATAACAGTCAATCATGCAAAGCAGTGTGAGGTAGTACGGGCCCTTAAGATACCCCGGACGCAGCCCGCATGGGAAAGGTGACCGCAAGTGGCCTAAAAATATCTTGAGCTCCACCGTGCATCGCAAGGCACATCAAGCCGTTGGTCCCCGTTATCATCATTGAGGGTAGGCCGCTTGAATAATCTGGCCCAGTGTTGCCACTTACAGACACGAAAAACAAACAAACAGATTAAAAAGAAGGGAACGAATTGAGGGAAAAAAAAAGTGATATCTCATAGGCATTTTGTCGTTCACAAATATAGTATAATTTGACTTTGAGTCTATTGTCCTTAACAGATGCAAAGATTTTTTTTTTACCTAGAATTGAAGTAGGTATTTGTCTGTCATTTTCAGTAGACTGTTGAATTTAAACGGGACCAATGATACCAGCTTGCGTTGCATAATACCGCTGTGACCTACAGCCACATGCACGCGTCAGAGATCCCGCATTTACTCGCAATAATTAAATCCCCATCTGCCGCCCCCGGGGAGACATCTAACTCGAATCTATAACTTCTACGCACGGATCACAGCACAATCAAATCTTGTGGGTTAAATTTGACTGACTTCCCGGTATCCACTTGAATACCTACGTTAAAATATACGTAATGTACATGAACGCCGAAAAAAATACGTACTATGGCTAGTCATATATAAAAGCACATTTTAGCTTTTAAGCGTTACAGAGCGGCTTAGACTTTACCCAACGAAATTTTTACAAACCGAATTTTGGCGACCAACCAATTTGTAGAATGAGTAATCTGAAAAACCATATATTAATCATGATTTTATCATATTTTATAGCTTCTGATGATTGAAAATTAGGACTGTGGTTCTGAGGCAAAAGTTCCCTACTATACCAGTTACCGCTGTATCACAAAAGTCGTGTAGCTATGTATCAAATATAATCACTAATCACCATCTTTAAACTGAGGTTACAAAGACTTTCCAAAATGCGGCTTTTGCCACAAACATTGCGGTATGTTGTTGAAGAGTGCCCACTCTATAGTTTCCCTGGAGGCCTTAACGAGCTTCATTCCCTTTCTCCAGCAGCCGAAGACTGGCTGAAGAACTTAAAATTAGATAATTAATATATTCATAGGATTCTTGCTTACCATGCCATGCCATACTATATAATGATGTACCAAAATTGTAAATATTTAACAGTTACATCAAGATAATCCTCTATGTTTAATAACCATATTTTCCAAGGAGAGAGCGAGGGAAGTCGTTCTCACGTAATTTAGTAAAACGTATGTTGATGACGGTGCCATCGTGTTCATAAAGTGTTTCTCCTTCGACCCCCACTTGCCTCCCCCGCCCTCTAAAATAAACAGTGGAAAATTCAAGCTCGCTTTGTAGAGCCTGGGATAGAGTGCCTACATACAATCCATTGCGATACATTTCTTAATTAAGAACTAATTGACTTAGCGCATTAACCTTGTCTTTGTTTTATTCAGTTGTTTTGGCCACTTGTTTAGACTTAGACTAGACTAGATACGTTTTAAGTTAGAATTTGTATGAACCACTTTTTTGCTAGAGTTATTATGTATTTAGGGTTTTTTTTAATAGTAATTCCTTTGAAAGAGCTTAGGAAATAAATGTATGCCTTTCAGTCATTGGTCTAGATGGTTAATGGCTATGGTATATTTTTTGTCGTGTGCAAAGGAGGTATTAGGTAAGTTTTATCACAAAATACAAAGCTTCATATAGATATTACCATCATGAGTTTTTGAATTTGAATAGAGCTTAGAAAATAAACGTATGCCTTTCATACTTATTGGTAGGCCTTTCAGTCATCATTCTATTTGGTTAACTAATGGCCATGGTGTAATTTTTGTCGTGGGCAAAAGTTGGTATTAATTTTTAATATTAAAAAAATAAACTTTTAACATCATGATTTTTATTCAATAGTTTAATTCAAATATAAAATACTAATAATTCGGGCAGGCTTCCTTAAGATATGGACGGGTAGGTGTGTTAACTTTTGCAAACATACACTCTACGTGACTTATTCGCTAATATATTACATTACGTTAATGTCTTTCATGCAAGGATGTGGACATAAATTACAGCAAAATCAAACACAAACTCCTGTAAAGAAAAATAAAAATATAGGGTGAAATTGAATTCATTAGCATACGTTGAAGGAGTGACTCAGACCTCCGCGACTCAGACCACGGATCTGAACAACTTTCATTATGGGACCAACTTCGACATCGTGAAAAAATTATCTGCTCTTTCATACAAAAGTGGAATATCTACTTGGCTAAAATCTATGGAACAGCTAATTTTTTGGGCTATTTCGGAGTTGGTCCTATAACGAAAGTTGTTCAGATTCGTGGTCTGAATCACTCCTTAAACGTATGCTAATGAATTAAATTATTCATAAATACAGGATTTATGAATAATTCCCCGACAGGCTGCAAAAATCATATGTTTTTTTTTTGCAGTTTCGGGCTGACTAACATGTTATAGTGTAACTGCCACATTAGCCTAAATTAGTCGGCAGCCCACAACAGCCTGGCACGCGAGCCCGTGCCAGATGGCATCGAACATGGCGCCAGCACATCCACTTATTAATAACCTCATGCTTTGAGGCTCAGCTAGTTTGGATATGCCAACAAGCAATAAACCACTACAAGTTTCAGGCTGTTTGTTTAACTCTGACCCTTGGGCTACTCTCTCAAGCCAAGAGTCATCCAGTGACTACGGCCGGTGCAACCTGGTCGAAATGTCTTGAGAAAAACAGTATGTTCACGTCAATTCCCGTTAATGCATTTAATAAATATGCAGCGCGAAAGTTTAAAAGTATTTCATCTCACTAGTTTTTATAGCCCGCCACCGCCTGCCTATACGTCAACGCTTCTATAACTACTTACCGTTAACGTAAGTTCGTGTTCAAAATGCTAAATTTATAGATACAATCTATACAATAGTTAAGCTATACAATACTAAATCAATAGCAGTCCTATTGCATAAATTTATTATTTATATGTAAGTAACATAATACACTGAGCCACTCTTATACCACTTTTTTATTTAGGTGGCTCGTCTGCTCGTTTAACGGTCAAATATACATTGAAAAAATATTTCCCGCCAAAAAAGTAATTGTTTTTGTTGAACACAATGATTTCAACAAGAGCCTAGCTCTTGAATATCATACATACACACACACACACTGAGCTAGCTGTATTGATATGTTTATCAAAATTAAGTTATTTTTTCTTAATTCACCAAAAAAAAATACTGCTTGTACTTACTACTATAATAAAACCCTTCGTGATTGAAATACAAACACGCATAAAGTTGATACAATTTGAGAACTTGTTTAATGTCCCGTCTCCCGCGGCCTTTACCGTTTTATAACTCATAAACGAAGCCTTTATTAATTTAAAGAGTATTTTTTCATTGAAATTCCTCCAAATTAAATATTAAATCTAAGCTATATACTGTTTAATTCTATACTTATAATAATAGTGACTGGAATAAAATAATAGTGACTATAGTCTACATGAATGAATCTCGATAACGAATGATTAAATTGTTTAGAAACAATTTAATCATTCGTGGTTTATAATAAGTTTGTGAAAGTTCTACTAACATTTGAAGTATGTTCATGATATTCTCAACAACTTTTTCCATAACCTATCGTTAGTGGAGAGCTTTCACCTCGGAATTTTGGGGTAATGAATGAATTTATGTGGTTATGTTTGATTTTGTTTATAACTAGTCGAAAAAATTACACAATTTTTTTGTGCACTTGATTTATCAGGGGGTTCTTTTCAGCCCTACCTTTAATATAACCGTTTTGCACAATTGTCCTTTAGGTCAACCTAAACTGATTTTGTCCCCCTGTTAACACGCGGTAACACCCGTATATGGGTGTTACCACGTGTGATACTCTTCTTAGAGTGTTAACGCGTGTTACACCTTTATCAAGGTGTTACCGCATGTTAACAGGGCATTTTTGTAAAAAAAACCATAATTGTGCTTCGTTGTCAATATCTTATTTTTTGTACTAATGTGTGAAAAATTTACTCCTCGTCCTCAAGTCATACGAAAACGATACCAAATTCAACCTAGCAGCTAAGGAAGAGCAGAAATTGATCCGCGGCAGTTAAACTTTTGGGCCCGCCCTACGCTGTCAGAAGGCATTAACGCATGTTGACAGGGATAAATCAGTTCAGATTGATCCAAGGTATAATTGTGCCCAGCTGAATCGCCCTATACTAAAGTCAAGGTAGGTCAAAATACAAAATCTCCTTATTGTCGAATACAGATGTTACAAAAATAAATAAAGGCCACCATGCTCTGCCCATACTGGACATACAATAATTAATTAGTAAAAAATATCAGATACTACCAATTATTATTGAAAATTAAAAAATAAATGAAAAATCGCATAAATTGTACAAATTAGTCATCAAATTTATCATTAAAGAAATCGTCAATCGTATAGTAACATTTTTCAGTCAAAAATAATTTTAATTGATGTTTGAATGATTTAACATTTAGCTTCTTAAAATTGTCTGGTAATTTATTGTATATAACTGGTGCCATACCAAGAATACCCCCAGAGAAACTCCTGCTAAATAACGAACAGATAATTGCACAACAAAAAAAGTGGTAAACGCAGCAACTTATACTGTCATTAACAAAATCCCACCTCAAACATATAACGTCATTCACTAATTAAAAATTCCGAGGGTTGGTTGCGATGTTTTTGCGGCTCTAGAAACTCCACTTCTTCTTTTACCTTATTCCACGTTTTCATGTGGGGTCGTCACAGTATGTTAGTTCACTCCATTTTGATCTATCGTCTACCATAGCCTTTGTCGCTCCTTTCTTGTTCATACCTTCTTTGACACAATCCATCAATTTTTTCTTAGGTTGTCCTCTGTTCCGTATCTGATTAACATATACAATTTCAGCTTCATCAAACACCAGAAAGTGACTCAAATATAGCTTTCAAGATTTGACTCACACAGACCAACGAGACAAATTAAATAATACCTTGTAAATAGATACCTACCGACCCGACTATGTCGACTAGAGTCGAAATGTGTATTTTTTATATATTTGTATCAAATGACCCTACAAGTGGAAGTTTTTCTATAGACTTAAATTCTATATTACGTCATAATATTGGAATTCTTAGGTGCGACATGCGGCAAGATGCGGATGGCATATGTATTGCCATCTTATGAAAGCAATCATTCAATAGGTACTTTAGAAAATCCATATCTTATATTAAGGTCAGTATTATAGATTTGTAGAACATACTAACTAATAATATTTTCTCGCGGTAGTATACCTAAGTGTCTGGTCTTTGACTGCGTAAGTCTTCAATCAATGATGATGTACAATCAGGGACAAAGTAATCTGACCAGGCTCTCTACCTATATCTTGAATTTTCTTTTAAACTATAAATAATAATAACATGAAAATGTATAAACAGAAAGATTTTTATGAAGCCTTTCTTAATCATTTTAATATTATTTATAGTTTAAGAGAAAATTCAAGATGAAGATAGAGGGCCTGGACAGGTACCTCTGTCCCTGACTATACGAGTCAGTTCAACAGCGTTCAAAGGGCTGGAAAGAATAAGCTGGAAGGAATGCTTTGTTTTTTTCTATGTGACCAGATAAGAAATGAGGAGAATCGAACAACAACAAAATACATCAATCTATTCTAGACCGGCGGCCGGTGGCAGGACTTCCTACCTCATAAGATACCTGAATGAGACTAGTATGTAGTGAAAGTAGGTGCTTTGGAGGTGGGGGCCAGATAGGGTTGCCACTCCCTAACCTGGAAGAACCATAAAAAAAAAGCTGTCGAAAACGTCAATTTTGGCCAAAACTTATCTCATCAGATACTCGAACGGGAGTTTGACGTAGTGAAAGATATCCTTATGGAGAGGTGAACCAGCTAAGGTTGCCTGCGGCAACCCTGGAAGAAGTCCAAGTTCAGCCACCCTGAAGGGGGCGATTTTTCATGGTAATTTATCTCATAAGATACCTCAATGAAACTAGTGCCCGATGTTAGTTCTGAGGGTCGGGACTGCGAATAAAATAGGTTGCCTTCGGCAACCCTGGAAGAACCCATGTTCAGGCACGTTTAAGACGTGGAATTTGAAAATTAAAGTAATAAAAAAAATCTCGGAACCATATCCAAAAACACTGCAGGATTACGATCGTAACATTATTTTTAACCGACTTAAAAAAAAATAGGTTTTCAATCCAATGTTCAATATATTCTCTAAAACTTTTAATTGCATTGTAACGAATATTAATTGATGTTTCATATTACATTTGATTTAGTGTAAGTTCTATCAAAATCGGTTCAGTAGTTTTCGAGATATAGGCCAATACGTATAACTGTGCAATTTTTTTAATCTCATATAGTACACAAATGAAACTAGTGCCCGATGTTAGTTCTGAGGGTCCGAACTGCGAATAAAATAGGTTGCCTGCGGCAACTCTGGAAGAACCCATGTTCAGGCACATTTAAGACGAGGAATTTGAAAATTAAAGTAATAAAAAAAATCTCGAAACCATATCCAAAAGCACTGCAGGATTACGATCGTAATATTATTTTTAACCGACTTCAAAAAAAATAGGTTTTCAATCCAATGTTCAATATATTCTCTAAAACTTTTAATTGCATTGTTACTAATATTAATTGATGTTTTATATTATATTTGATTTAGTGTAAGTTCCATCAAAATCGGTTCAGTAGTTCACGAGATATAGGCTAATACGTATAACTGTGCCATTTTTTTTAATCTCATATAGTACATGAATGAAACTAGTGCCCGATGTTAGCACTGACGATCTTGTATATGAATAAAATATGTTGCCAATCCGTAACCTGGAACAATCTAAGTTCGGGGATGAACTTGGATTCTTCCGGGTTACGGATGTATACGTGGAATTTGAAAATTAATCATTTAAAAAAGAAGTTGAAACCATATTTAATATATAATATAATAATAGGCGAGATTACGATTGCGATGGTTCTTAATTAACTTCAAAAAAGTGAGGTTTTCTTTTCCATAACCTATTGGTTATGTTAATTATTTAATTATTTATATATAAACATTAAATATTTTTCCCGGTTCGCCCGGGCCACACATCGTATGACTCGTCTACAGTAGTCCAACAGCGTTTCCCTTAGTTGGTTGTCTGCAAATGCTCTCAATGTATTTTCATGTGTCAAGTCCATACCCAGTCCCAATCTTCTTCTTTTCGAATCAAAATGGTTATGTTTGCCTTCTATTATACAGTTTTTAGCCGTGTGGTTTACGATAGCCGTGTAGTTTCCGGCAGAGTAGTATAGGACCACTCCAAATCTTCACATGGATGTCGTAAGAGGCGACTTAGGCAATACAAGATAAAAAACAAAACTCATAAACATCAATGAGACCTGTCCAACCCGTCGCATGCCCCTTCAATGTCCAGTGATATGACTTATGCCATCTGTTTCCCGTTTTAGGCTTCCTTTACGATTGTGAGTGCGAAGTAGTCCTCCTTACCGGATTTGGGTATTGTTTTTATAACAGCTCTTTTCCAGGTTCTGGGGAAATATCCGAGGCGTAAGGATGCGTTATATACGGCAAGCATAACCTCGGGACAAGTTATAAGTGCATGGGTGCAGTGGCAGGTGTTTTCGGCTTCTTCTCGTATCGCTGCGAGGCTTCTTGAGTCATTCTAAGCAATGACTCAAGAAGCCTCGCCTATGTGTCGATTGGATAAAAGGTTTCAGCCAGCAGTTCTGCGGACTTTTCTGGACACAAAAGGCCGCTTCCGTCTGGATTTCTCATTAGTCTCTTCTCCACCAGTCCACACGCTTTCACAATCCTATAAGCCGTCCTCAGATGTTCTTTTTCTTTTAACAGCTTTCATCTCAGCCAGTAGCGGGTTCCACCACTTTATTATTTTACACTTCGTTTTAGGCTTAAGTTTGGGAATCGATGCTTCGCGAGCCCTTGTTACAATCTCCGTGTATCTGGCTACCAGGTCATCATGGCCTTCCCTATCTTTAATACTGCTGATTGAGTACTGGGTTATTTGATCTGCTAGGACTTTTCCTCTAACATTCTTTTCAAATATAGTCCAGTTAGCTTTCGCTGTTTGGTATTTCCTTGTACTAGTATTTTGGGGGGATTGTTGTTGTATCATTTAATTCACATATACCAGTTCCATGGTCATGGCTCTATGATCAGGCAAAGGTAGCAGATCTGCTTCTATTTGCCAATTGTTAAACTTATTCGCAACACCGGGTGTGGCGCGAATAATGTCTGAAATGCTCTTATATCGTTTATTGCCTCTGTAGACATAGAAAGTTGATTTATCACGGAGACAAATGTTCCGTATAAGCTAAAAGGTTACACTAAGACGTATTTGTTTATAACTCGAAAACTACTCGTACAAACCTAGTTTAATGCAACTGGCAACAAGTTAAACCAAAATAATATAAAACAAGTAAAATTAACATAACCAATAGGCTATGGAAAAGATAACCTCACTTTTTTGAAGTCGGTTGAAAAGCATCGCAATCTTAATCTCGCATTGCTTTTGAATATGATTCCAACTTCCTTTTTTAATGATTAATTTTCAAATTCCACGTATAAATCCGTAACCCGGAAGAATCCAAGTTCATCCCCGAACTTGGATTGTTCCAGATTACGGATTGGCAATTATTCATATACAGGATCTTCAGTGCTAACAACCTGCACTAGTTTCATTCATGTACTATATGAGATAAAAAATGGCACAGTTATACGTATTAGCCTATATCTCGAGAACTAATGAACCAATTTTGATGAATCTTACACTAAATCAAATGTAATGTGAATTCAATTCAATTCATTTATTTCATAACAAAAAACAATTGTGTTGAAATGTTTATCCTAGACTACAGACATATTTATTATAATTATTATGAACATATGTGGGTAATTAAATATAATTTATCCAATACAAAATGAAATATCAATTAATAATAGTTGCAATGCAATTAAAAGTTTTAGAGAATATATTGAACATTGGATTGAAAACCTATTTTTTTTTAAGTCGGTTAAAAATAATGTTACGATCGTAATCCTGCAGTGCTTTTGGATATGGTTCCGAGATTTTTTTTATTACTTTAATTTTCAAATTCCACGTCTTAAACGTGCCTGAACATGGGTTCTTCCAGGGTTGCCGCAGGCAACCTATTTTATTCGCAGTCCCGACCCTCAGAACTAACATCGGGCACTAGTTTCATTGAGGTATCTTATGAGATAAATTACCATGAAAAATCGCCCTCTTCAGGGTGGCTGAACTTGGACTTCTTCCAGGGTTGCCGCAGGCAACCTTAGCTGGTTCACCTCTCCATAAGGATATCTTTCACTACGTCAAACTCCCGTTCGAGTATCTGATGAGATAATTTTTGGCCAAAATTGACGTTTTCGACAGCTTTTTTTTTATGGTTCTTCCAGGTTAGGGAGTGGCAACCCTATCTGGCCCCCACCTCCAAAGCACCTACTTTCACTACATACTAGTCTCATTCAGGTATCTTATGAGGTAGGAAGTCCTGCCACCGGCCGCCGGTCTATTCGTTTTTAAAATCCGTGCCATTACATACACAATTAGAGTTGGTAATTTATCATACCTTTCTTAAGCGTAGCAAATAAGAAGTAGATAAAATTAACGCTTACACTTTGCATATCTTTACAGTTCCCTAAGTTGAGCATACACCATTTGTTTCATATTTCTCAGACAAGAGTGAATTTAAATGTGTAACAATCGCGAAAACATTAGAAAACAAGAGTCTGAATTAAACTGTAGCGGTATCGTGGAAATGATTTCAACTGAAACATTTTCAGTTGAAAGTTCTATAATTTACCATATATCAAAATATTTAAGTGAAGTGAACTACAGAAATGTAGCCTTCAATTTATGTATTGCCAATTCACATTCGAATTTCCAAGACTGGAACATCCATAAAACACAGGATTAAAATATGTTAAACTATAATAGAAACGACTACATTGTTGATTGAACTGTTGGGAGACATTAGATTTACGACTAGCTCAAAAATACTTATAATATTGATATACATAGTGCGTCACTGTCGCCATTATGATACGTTATTTTGCCTATACTACGACGTTCTACATCACTGCTACAATTTTCCACGTTCCAACTAAGACTTTTTTTATTCCTACTACGACGTTTTACATCACTGCTAGGATTTTTCACGTTTCTGCTGTGACTTTTTATGTGCCTACTACAACGTTGTACATCACTGCTAGGATTTTGCACGTTTCTGCTACGACTTTTTATGTTCATACTATGACGTTGTACATCACTGCTAGGATTTTTCACGTTCCTGCTACGACTTTTTGCGTTCTAACTACGATGTTTTTCTTCACTGCTAGGATTTTTCACGTTCCAGCTGTTAAGCTTAACGTGTAACTTGTTATGTTCTTACTACGACGTTGTACGTCACTGCTATTATAATAATTTTCTATGAAACTTAAAATAACGTTGACATAAAAATGTATATTCAAAAGGTCTGTATTCAAATCTCTCTGAATATACATTTTCATGTCAATATTATTTTTAGTTTAAGAGAAAATTCAAGATATAGGTAGAGGGCGGGGTCAGGTATCTCGGTGGCTGACTGTACATAATTGCTAGGATTTTTCACGATCCTGCTACGACTTTTTATGTTCCTACTACGACGTTGTACATCACTGCTAGGATTTTCTACGTTCCTGCTACCATTTTCGATAGAAAAACGTACTCAACCTTTGCATGCTTTCAGTTTGGTTGTTTAAAAATTCGATTATAACATCTACTGTACGATGACTCACGGGCATGTACGATGTAATTGAGTTGGGTTATTTATTGAACCATTTAACTTTTTTAAATAAGTGGATGAAGTATTAAATTCAAAAGTTATGTCTACTAAAAGCGCTAATCCTTAAGTTTGCTAAACTGGTTTCCTCGCTTCGTAGCTTAGTCTAGTTGTTCGTAAATGGGACGACGCCGCAAACCGAAGCAGTCTCGACCGCAGCTGCGGGGGGGGCATATATATCCCCTCACTCTGTAACTTTTTACTTATTACTTACATTACAACCGGCCACACTATTTTTATCATTTTACCTAATGAAAACTGTTCAAAAACAATTACAATAGTAATAATGTTTGTATAACCATTTCCACAGACCTAGACCACAAACTTAAACAGGCATGATTCGTGTTTACTTCGCACATGGCCCAACTAATATACATACGAGTTTGTAGGCACGTATGTAACTTTGAGCAAAGGAAAATATCGTAAGATTTTCTCAATTGCCTGAAAATATTCGTAGCTAAATAATCAGAAATCGTACTATAAACAAACCAGCTTGATAGGAAAATATAATGAGCACTACATATCTATACGACAACATCAGTAGCCGACGCCGGCATTATTTATTTAATATCTCGACACGCCGACCATGATAATAAATTCGCGGAATAAGTTTGTCGATAAATCATTGAAGTTCTCGGTCCCTATCACCCGGAGAAGATATTCACAACTCGTAAAAAATATGTTTGGTATCTAAACGGCTTTTCGAGTTTTACTTCTCCTGAAACATCGTATAGCTACATGACCACAACACACATTACCTATACAATTAAACAAACCCGCATATATCAAACAAAAAAATAAGATAATAAATTCGCGGAATAAGATTTTCGATAAATCATCGGAGTTCAGGCTGCAATCACCCGGTTTTTTCACAACTTGTTTATGAAAATAAATGTTTGGTCGTGATTACGAACAAAACTTAATGTTTGGTCGTGATTATAAAAATATTTGTAGTGAATGACAACAGAAATAATACTGTTAAACCTGCTTGGTTAAACATGAGAGGGGTGGGCTTTAGATAGCTTACCGCGAATTTAGATATTCTACGGATATGAATAGATATAAATCGATGACACTTTACTTTTTATTAAGACAACATTTGCAGCGTTGCGTTTATAAAATTATTAGCACTTGAATTTTTAAAACAGGAGCGTGTGAACAGTCTCAACTTTGGGCAAAGCCCCTGGAATAATAAAAACAATTGGCCACATATGGTAGTTTTTGTTTTTTTAATTTTTTTTCTACTGTAGACAACTTCAACAAAGGACCTCGGCTTTAGGCGTTGCCTGTGTGCGCAAGGCTTGGAGATACATCAAACTCTCATATTGCCTGATGGGCCGCGTATACGTGCATGCAAGCCTTAAGGGCCAATCTGTACCTCTACCATGAGTTTTGTCAAACTACACTCGCTAGCGACTGTAGTAAATAATTTATATGGAATTTGAACAGCGCCCCTAGCGGATAGTCAATGAACTAAAAATACTTACCATGAGTCGCATAGTAAACGTAAAGTTAACTACTATAGTGACGTTTACGCAAGTTCACGATACACACTATAGTTAACGGACAGTTAACTACAGTTTCGGTACCATGAGTTACATTTTTGACAGTTGCTATCGTAATTTACGTTAACTACAGTAGTTACGGGAGTCACTAAACATTTTCAACGTGAGATCGAAATAGTCTTGTTGAATTTTAATTATTTTGTTCGTATTTCTTTATTTTAAAGACATTTTGATAATATAATGTACATGACAGTGGTTTTCGGCCCATAAAGATCACTGTCTCTTCCAATGGATGGCGTACAAGACGACGAAAGTGAACATTTTGTGGAGACCCAAAGAAAGTGGATGTAGTCAAGCGGAATTCCATAAAACTGTGTCAAACATTTTACAGTATGAATAATGTACTTGCTGTCTAAAAACGGGCTCTAGGATGAAGCATTACATTACAACAGACGATGCAAGCAAATGTAAAACACCAGTGAGTGATGGTATATGGTGGTACATTGTCAAACACCATAAGTGCCCGCGATATTGTACATGGCGATGGTCTTCGGCCTACAATGATCACTCTGTCTCTTCCAATGGATAGCGTACCTACAAGACGTGCTTAGAAATAAAATAGCATTTTGTGAAAACCCATGGGAAGTGGTGGGTCGGGCGAACAGTGATAAAAACTTTGTCAAAGCATTTTACTGTATGAATAATGTACATGCTATATTGTCAAGCCGACTACAGGATCCGAAGCACGAAGCACAAAATAAATTGTGAATGTTGAGTACAGCGGTAGAGGCCAAAAGTGCCCTTTACACTTCTTTGTACACTCGTATAAGTGAACACAAGTACCTATCTATATATAGATATTTTAAAAATGGTGAGGCTTTTTGGAGACAAGACAGGATAGGAGACAGGCGTTTATTATATTATGCCCTACAACATGCCTGTTCTATTGAACATGTCCTTTGATTAGCTGTCTGACTCTCATTTGAATGTGTTCCAAATCGCATCCTCAGCATAGGTGCTTCAGAGCCCAAAGTCTTGTTTTTCGGCTGTGTAAGATATGTAAGAGTGAATACAATAAAGATTGTGTACTATGTTTAATTTAAATAAATGTAACGCTGTTAAAGAAAAGTGTTTTATTTATTAGTACCTAAGAAATAATATTCACTACTCAAACATCGTACCTATATTGTTCACTTTTTCCAAATTTGTATGCCTTCGGCTCAGTCTTTAGAGAAGGTCCACCAGCTCTTTAACTCTTTTGCTCAATGGTGTGTTGGTGGTTGGTATTTACAGACAGTATGAGTGCCTGTAAAATATTTGTTAGATAAGGCGAACCTTGTCACACCAACACATGAGGTGATTCTCTATATATCATGCCCAACATCTATGTCAGGCATGATGGACATGTATGTCCATCACTACAGGCTGTGTCTGTCATCTCTCTTTCTCTCATCTGAATGCTTTCCCAGTTGCATCCTCTGCTGAGATTATTTGGAAAATGAATTTTGTTTTTTGGTTGTGTCCGAGATGTAAGTGAATGGAATTGGGAAGATTAGGTAAAATACAAATACTATTTCTTATTGTATCAAATGAAAGGCTTACATATTAATTATTTTCTTTATTTCTTAAGAAGTAATATTCACTGATCAATCATAAATTGTTTGCTCATTTTCAACTTTATATGCCTTCCATAAATTTTTTGAAGAAGTCCCGTTGGACCAGCCTACGGCTTGCTCAAGTCGCCATGTCTGAAATATAAGTAATAATTAACAAAATATATGCGAACCTTGCAGGGCTAAACTTACGTCTACTGGGGACAAACAAATCATGACAAGCAGTTACATTTTGTTTATTGTTTACATTTTGTTCACAATAGATAAATACGGCACAGCTGTAACATTGCTGGCGATTTTACAATATATGTAGGCTTTAAATCCAAGCATCATACATCACAATTAATAATTTAAAAATTAGTAATCTTACCTTGAAAACTTGATGGATAGGTACCAACAAATCCCTTGTTATCAATACTATTAGGTTTATTACACGAAGACTCGTTTCGTGTAGGGAATTTCTACTCTATGTAATTTTCTTTTTACTTCAAGTAATGTCCATAGGACACGGCAAGACAGAAAAACACCGAAAATTATTCATATTTCAACAACAACATAGGTAAAACCACAAACTACTAAGAGATACTACGGGTAAAACAAACAAAATATTTTTTCTTTCACGACTAAGAAATGCTGCAAAAATATGAATACAAGCAACACGTAACGAAATACATAGTAACAATAACTTTTCAATTTTACCGTATTATACTATTGAAGTGACAGATAACTTTTTAAAAATGTAATATATGCTTTGATAGGCAGGTTTTTGGCATAATCGAAGAGTGTGAAGTGAGTAACAAATCATTGCTAACTACACTGCTATTCGTCTAGACGCTAACGAAGATAGTTACGTTCAATTGAACTCATGGTAGGTATTTGACGCAAACGATAAAGTATGCGTGTTCACTGTTACTATTGTAGTTACGTTTTGATAGTTTACTATCCAAACTCATGGTAGAGGTACTGAGAAACAATGGCAAAAGCCCTTGGAGAGCAACAACTCTCATCTTTTGCCTTATAAGAAAAGGCTAAACTTAGCAACTTAGCTTCTGGCAACGTAGCTTACGTTGCCAGAAGGCCATCCTAGGTGCAAATCACCCGAGACCGCCGCCGGGTGGCCACCAGTAATCGGAGCTAATCCTACTCTACGCACTCTGTTCCGGTGGCGATTGCAAGGGTTTCGGGTGTAGGTTAAGTTCGTTAGGTTACTTATGACCAAAAGACGAGCGAGTAACCAAATCAAACTGTCGTTTATCTGCGCTATAGAAATCATATTGTGAAGAGAACTTGAATTCCATTACATCCAATATTCAGAAATTATAAAGTCTTTCTTAGCTCTTCTAAAGCTCCGTGAGACCTAAAGCTACATATCAACATCCGTAGCCGACGCTGCCATTATTTACGAATAATGTACATTTCATTAAGCCTACCATGATAATAAACTCGCAGAATGAGTTTGTCGATAAATTATTGGAGGTCACTGCTGCCATCACCTGGCGACCATTTTCATAAGTTATGAAAAATAAAATTCGGTCATTAGATATTACTTCTAATCAACAAAGTGCGTAAGTACGAGTTTTATACATTTAAATTTTGGTGACTTGTCTGTTGTTTCTTTTAATGTTGGTAGAATAAACCAACTGCTTATCTTCCCGCGTTCGTAAAAGTCGATCGAGGGAATGGGCGAAAATCTGAGAAATAATGTAAGTAGGCGATGCGTCTCGCAACCCGTCACTATTTTGATTCCGTTTTCTACCTTTACGTCCGCAAACATGCTAATCGTGGCTCTAAGCTATGTCTACCCCGCATGGGAAAAGGACGTGATAATATGTATGTAGTGACAATAAAAAATAAACTATGTAATATACCTGCTATGTAAGAAATAAAAATGATTTTATACCAAAGATGTCCGGCATCAATGGCCGATGCAGACATTATTTATTTACCATCTCGTTTCGCCGACTATGATAATAACTCGAGGCCGGAGTTAGTCGATAAATCATTGCAGTTCACGCACGGGCTGTCATCACACATTAAAGATTTTCACAACTTGTTTATGGCATATTAGCTTGTCTCTGGATTCGATGTGTTTGGTTAAAACATACATGAATTGTTATTTATCTGGTTAAAAATGATCTCTCTTTTTACCCATGAAAACAGTTTTAAAAATATTATGATCTGCTTTTTTGTTTTTCATATGGGTAATTGGCCAACACTGGTGTCAGATTTTTCAAGTTACCTAGAGCCATCTGACATAGCTTAACGACTGCCAGTAAAGTGTCTTCCGGAGGAGCCCGAGATATTTTTACACCACTTGTGGTCACCCATCCTAGCGGGTACTGCGTCCGGTGTTACTTGACATGCGTAAGCGAATACGCTCAACCCAACTGGACTATCGGACTCCTCTGATCTGTTAGTACTATAGTTTGGTCACCGGGCCATCCTTGATCTGTTGAGTAGTTTAGGCGTCAGTGTGAGAAATAAAAAAGAACACCTAATATTTGGATACATTTTACTCTATATGTTTAAGTACATTATCTGGCTTATAATATGCACATTTATCAATCTATCATGAAACATACACATTAGGTACCCAATACTTTTGCTGTTGAGAACAATTCTTGTATATTTATATATAAATTTATTTCTATGATCTCGAAAACGGCTCTAACGTTTTCCCTGAAATTTGGTATATGGGGGATTTCGGGGGTAAACAATCGATTTAGATTAGTGTTATGTTTGGAAAAACGCGTGTTTTCGAATTTTCATGCGTTTTTATTTCCACGCAGAATATGGTCGCTAATTTCGTCCTACCGGCCACTGTCCGTCTGGTCCAGCGGGTTAAGGCGCGGACGGCAAGAAACGAGTATAACGGGTTCGAATCCCGCTCGGTGACTTCCTTTTGGTTTTTTTATATGTTCAAGTTTATATAATTTTTTTTAATTTTTATTATTTTAGAAGTTGAAAAAAAGTTTAAGTTTAACTTTGAAATAACAATATATTTCTCATATCACAATAAAAATACCACCATATCACAATAAATAGTAATAACCGAGCAAAGCTCGGTCGCCCAGGTACTTTTTATCTAAGCAAACTTAGAAGATTATACAATGTAAACATACAATAATCATGTTGCCTTTTCACTTTAAATACTTTGTTTCTAGGTTCAATGTGGTGTGGGATAACCGTGACGCTGAGAATGGGGAGCTACAAGAATTTAAGCTGATGTATTTCCTTCAAGACGACACAATTGCTGTAAAGGTATGCATGTTTACTATAATAAGCTTATGCATATTTGGCTTGCTGTTTAGTAATAAATATATAAAACACCATGGCTGCAAAGCATTGGTTTGTAGAACTAAGTATTTAGGTATTATAAAAATATACAATATTATTCATTCGGGACAAGAAAATAGTTACGATTGTCAACACTCAAATTGGCACCCAAAAAAATTTATTCAGGTTACATAGAATATTTTCATTGTGAAAGATCTTAACAGAAGCACAGAGTAAATACTAGTTGTATATTTAGGTATACAGCGGGGCGAAATTAAACTTCTTTTGGTGAATTTAATAAAATATAATGGAGTACTGAAGACGTGACAACAGATGAAAGACGAATGAATTCTTTGTAGTGAAATGTATAGATAAAGTTTTACGCCTGCCAAAGTTGAAGCGCAATTATATTTTTTGACTACTCTTTTCTTGAACTGTTGGACGGCGTGTGGGCCCGAACATACTCCCCGCCGTTGAAAGACCACTTTCGCTCAATATTCCATAGTGGGTAGTGGACAAATGCGAACTAATGGTCTTAGCACGATTCCTTTGATTGTGTTGCTATCGGCTACTCTCGAAATTCCATCGGGTCCGGGATATAGACGGATAACACGTCCAAGACGCCAGTTCATTGGGTGCGTTCCATCCTCTTGTAGAAGCACCATATCTCCCACGTTCAGTTTGGTTAAATTATTTCGCCATTTGGTTTTAAGTTGCAGCTCTGTCACATATTCTTTCTGCCAACGCTACCAAAAATGCTGTCGAATCGCTTCCAGGCGCGCGTATCTCAGTCGTAGGTTGTCGTTGGGATATTCCACAGTCTACGGCGGTAGCGATGTCAGAGGTCGTCCAATGAGGAAGTGCCCTGGTGAGAGGAAAAGGAGATCGTCAGGAGAGGATGATAAAGGACACAAGGGTCGACTGTTTAGAATTGCCTCTACCTGGGCAAACAAAATTTGAAGTTCTTCGAATGTTAAATGGCTATTTCCCATTACACGTTTTATGTGAAATTAGGCTGACTTTACGCCGGCCTCCCATATTCCGCCAAAATGTGGAGCGTATGATGGTATGAAGTTAAATTTAATTGATATTTGACTTGCAAAATCAGATAAAGACTACTTATTTTGTCTGATGAACATTAATTTGTTTCACATTCAGTCTGATGAACTTACGTCCAGTAGTCACACTCTTCTTCAATCAAACTTCTGAACCGATTGTGATGGAATTAAAATGGGACCAACTTGAAAGTATACCCTTTCAAACATAAAATATTTTTAAATCGGTTTATAAATAACGTCAATACTGACTAGGGATGCTATTTTTGAATGGACGACTGCATGAATTTTTCCGTATAAAATTGTAGTGTTCTCTGTGGTCACCACTCCCAATAAAATGCTCCCGAACGTCAGTTCGGACAACATCATTTAGGCAATGTGTACGAGTATATTACATTCTCACACACACACACACACACACACTATTGGCTCGTCATTGCTCGGGAGATAATCAGTAAGTGTAAGATAACCACATGTGATTTTTTAAAATGTATGGATGTATGCCAACCAACTGACAATAAAAACAAAGCACACCATCTAATCATACTTACTACGATTAGGTACATTTTAATCATGGATCATATAGTCGTAGTAGAGCCACGCTATCGGCAAAATTCATTTATGCTTTTAGCATGATTGGGCCGGCTCGTCCGGGGCAGTGGCACAATCTCACAGAATATCGACGTTTAAGTAGAAACTTTACCGCTTCTATACTTCATTCGGTAAGTGAGAGAGCCGGAAACCCATCCTTCCTTCCCTCCCTATTTCCTACTCCCATGTCCTCCTCCCAACTTCTTGAAAGGCCGGCAACGTGCCGGCGACCCTCCAGTTACACCCTGGTGTTGCAGTTGTCCAGGGTAGCGGTAGTTGCTTACCACCAGGTGACTCGCTTGCTCGTTTGCCGTCCTATATTATGAAAATATATACCATCCAATTATAGCTATCTCTCATTATTATGAAAATATCATGCATGATTTTTAATTAAAATGTTGGAGATGGCGAATGTGAAATACTTCGGAAAAACGTATAAATAGAATAGACCCAAGCTGAAGGGCATAACGGTTAGAAGAAGGTCGCAAAACTGAAATAAATAAATAATAAATCTTTATGATAATTAAATAATTCTTTAGAAGATTTCGACAGCTCCGTGGCGCAGTGATTAACACGCCAGCCTGCGACACGGAGTGCCCGGGTTCGATCCCCGGCCAGGTCAAGATGGAAAATGATCTTTTTCAGATTGGCCTGGGTCTTGGATGTTTATCTATATTTAAGTATTTGTTATAAAATATAGTATCGTCAAAGAATATATACGCTTGGTATCGTTGAGTTAGTATCCCATAACACAAGTCTCGAACTTACCTTGGGGCTAGCTCAATCTGTGTGATTTGTCCGTATATATTTATTTAATTATCTACTTACCTCACTTAATATTACAATTAAATAAAATGATTTTCATTCGTAAACGTACATTTAAAGTTTGCGATTCCGCGTTCGTATTTTCATTTACATTAGAATTACACGAGTGAGAGTTCAAAGCGACGGGTGGCGGGTGGCGAGATGCTTACTACAAGCTTTGAAATACTAACAAACGAGAAATTTTACTACTTATTCATGTGTATGACGTGTACCGATTTACCTTACCTAGCTCGGAATATAATGTTTCATCTGCGAGAGTAGAATTTAAATTAAAATTTACTTAAATTTAGTTAGATTAAAAAGAGGAGTCTCTATCAGAATCACCTTTACACTGACAGACAATTTGGTGTTATAACAACATTTATCCCGATAGCCAGACGTATGAAACTTCAAATTTTCGCGCAATAGTCTATCGGGATGTATGTGTGTCTGTATGTTTGTCTTCTCTTTCCTCTCCTCTACCCACTTCATGTGGGGCCGGACATCATTTAGGTCTTTTCCATGGCATCGTAGTCTGTCTATGGCATTATAATCGGCAAGGAAGTTGACGGATTCCTATGCGGCTTCCTTTTTAGGGTTCCGTTCCCAAAGGGTAAATCGGAACCCTATTAATATCGCTCCGCTGTCCGTCTGTCTGTCTGTCTGTCTGTCTGTCTGTCCGTCCGTCTGTCACCAGGCTGTATCTCATGAACCGTGATAGTCAGACAGTTAGAATTTATATTGCCGCTATGTTATAGCACTTATAGCGGCAATTATATATTAATAAATTTAAAATGACTAATTATCACAAATACTAAAAATTAGAATAAAATAAGTATTTAAGGGGGCTCACATACAACAAACGTGATTTTTTTGCTTGTTTTTGCTTATGATTGATAACGGTAAGAGGTAGACGTTTGAAATATTCACATAATATTTAGTTATATGTTCACTTTAAAAATAAAATTAATACTAAATGGTACCCGGTTGATATAAAAAATAGTATTAATATGTCCACAGTCAGGTCAAAGGACCAGATCAGGTCTAGGATGGTTGCTAATATTTTTTTTAAATCGTAAATATGTGATGAAAAAATATATTTTTTTAATTATTCATTTCTTCCTAATTTCTCCATTATTGGAACTTACTTTCAAATTTGTATGTTTTTTTCTGTACCCCGTTTAGGTGCTTACTAATATTACTCAAGTAACTGAACTAAAATGAGGACTTACTCGTCACTTATCACTTTGACGTTTAGTCAATAAAGCTGGCATTGTCAATTTGTTCTGGTCGGATAATGATTTAAACCAGGCACTAAAGTAAGCCCTCGTTTTATACTGATATTGTATGATTGATATAACACTGATATTGTTCTAAGTCTTAGATTAAAAAAAGAGGACAAGAAGAACATTAGAATAGCAAAGTGGTCTCTGGTCACGTATCTCGCGTGCATGTGACACGTCGTTTATCTTCCAAACAGCATTAAATCGATTAAACTATTGTAATAGAGTCCGCCGGTGTATAATATATATGTCGAGGGCTATACTTACTCACGCAAAAAGGGGCTAACAAAGGCTTCGCTCGAGAGCTTGGAATGGGTACTATTTTCGAACCGGGGATTCACTCTACGTGTCATTTGCCTTGATTTTCCGCAATTTCATTATTATTCGTACCCTCGACATTCTCTTAAAGGGGCGATTCATCCCATCAAAATAAAACGGCATTTCCACACAAAAGAGTTTAGCCGGCCGGTCAGTTTGTATGGGAAAGTCAATTATTTTTAAATCCCTTCGTTGTTCCCATAGGAAAAGTTGTTCATATTGGTGGGTTGAGTCGCCCCTTTAAGGGTATGTCGAGGGTCAATTTACACGCTGTATAATGTATATTGCCCTGTTCCGAGGTTGCTACATTTTTTTATTCAGTTTTAAATTTGCAATATTTTTAGTTGTTTTTATCGAATGAGAGTAGAACAAAGACAAATAATGTTTTACTAGCTTTCGCCCTCAGCTCCACTTACGTGAATGTAGATCCCTCGGAAATAGTACCTACTTTCATCCGGGATAAAAGGAACCCGTTCTACGAGTATGTCCTTCCCCGAGTCTTAAACTATTCCCATATCAAGTTTAACCTAAATCAGTTCAGTGGTTGAAGCGTAAATAGGCAACAGACAGACAGCGGTACTTTCATTAATTATATTAACTCATTCCTGGACAGTGAAATGCTATAGCATAGGTACATAACAATAAAACTTGTATTGTGTCTCGTTCAGTGTCCGTCAAAGTGTTAGTATATTATATTAATATGTATTTAGTATAACGTTGCTGCAAAAAATCTAAAATGATATATAAATAAATTATATATGTATATGGACAGATCACACAGATTGAGCCAGCCCCAAAGTAAGTGTAAGATTTGTATTATGGGCTACTAACTCAACGATACTATATTTTACGACAAATACATATATAGATAAACATTCAAGACCCAGGCCAATCTGAAAAAGATCATTTTCCATCTTGACTTGACCGGGGATCAAATCCGGAAATTCCAGTGTGACAGCCGGGCGTGGGGACCACTAGATCACAGAGCTCGTCAAGATAGCTTTGAAATATGACTACATTTTTGTGTTATAGACGTATGCATTACTATTTTAGTGACTACTTATTTCAAAAATAGACCTCCCGGTAATTTCCTCATGTAATCTATGTAATCTCGGACTAATGATGTTGACCTTTTGTTTAAAACGAGTAACTATGCCTGACGTACACCTGTTAGCAGTGTGCCATTGTTTTAATTTATACTCCGCTCTTACGTACGAGTAAATGTAGTTTCACATTGCGGCTGTAGATAATCCCCATGCTTGTAAGATTATACTGAAACTTTATGTAGATGGATAAAGCAGAATTTATTTAAATTGCATTTCGTCGAATTGGATGAAAGAACGGGTACTACAAACACAGTCGTGGGTTCGATTCCCACGGGAAGCATACTTTGTTTAATTGTTTCCAGTTTGATTAGGACATTTCAGGCTTGAAACACCTGATTGTCTGATAATAAAGATAATCCGTGCTTCGGAGGGCATGTTAAGCCGTTGGTCCCGGCTGGCATCTGGTAGTCGTTAAAGTAACCACGCCAGAGGCCGAGGCCGAGAGGCGGTTCCGAAGAACTCTGACACCAGGATGTGCGTGGTTGATTGACCATGTCACCTACACGAAATGATGATCTTCTTCTTCTTTTCGAGTCGTAATGTCTTTATAATTACAACAATTTTGCCCAGTATGTGGCCACGGCCACTGCCCTGTCGTTTGCCTCCTCTAGATCCTTTTGTGTGCAGTGAATGGGGCATTTAGGGCACGTCAAAAGGTGGCTCATTGACTGAACATTGCTGCAATCGCATGTGCTATTGCCCGAAAAACCCCACCTAACCCGGTTTTCTCGGCAATTCCCTACACCAGCCCGGAGGCGGTTCAACGACCTCCACACTGCCCAGGGAAGATTGCTACCCGGTGGAAGTTTTTCGGCTAGCGGTGAGGAGGATGGTGATTGTGGGTACAGGCTTTCCCACTGCTTTAATCTGGCCTTAGGAGCTTCTTTGGGTGCAATTTCAGATTGCCTGAGGAAGCTGTTACGGCTCTTCAGTCGTGATGGTGGTGGATAATGACCGTAAAGCGAATGTCTG
Source organism: Elegia similella (assembly GCA_947532085.1). NCBI lineage: Eukaryota > Metazoa > Arthropoda > Insecta > Lepidoptera > Pyralidae > Elegia > Elegia similella. Next base: position 16,108,784 of record OX383927.1, on the reverse strand, counting down.
AGGTCCCGCGCCTGCCTGTACTTTTCCACGGCACAGGCAACACTACGTCTTACACTTGGGGGAGCAATACCAGACAGGGAGTACAAGTGGTACAATGGTGTTGGCTTCAGGGTACCTGTCATTATACGGCAGGAGGAATTAAGGGCAACATCAACCTCTTTGGCGTGTGCGGAACGAGCCCAAACTGGGCATGCGTATTCGCCGGCCGAGTAACACAGAGCCAGGCCACTCGTACGAAGTACTTGAGGTGTTGCCCCCCATTGAGTAGTAGTGAGACGGCGTAGAATATTATTGCGTGAGTTCACCTTGGACTTCAGGTTCTTACAATTGTCCTTGTATGTCAAAGACCGGTCCAAAGTGACACCGAGGTATCTTGGTGTACTATTGTGTTTAATATCTACGCCGTCCCACGAGATCTTGAGCTCTCTAGATGCCTCCCGGTTCCGCAAATGGAAAGCGCAAGTCTCTGTCTTAGTGGGGTTAGGACGCAGTGAGTTTGCACCGTAGTAAACTGTCAGCTGAGTCAGCGCAGACGTTAGGCTGGATTCCACCTCCTCGAAAGTGTTGCCTTGGGATGTCAGTGCCAGGTCGTCAGCATAGATAAAGCGCCTAGTTGCTGGGTGGTGAGGTTGGTCATGACAAACACAGTTACTTAATTGACTGATATGGATGTAATTCATTGAATAATAAAAATAAATATATAACCCATGTAACCTATGGTAATATACAAACACATATAATTTTTTCAATCTGAAAATGAACGTTTTCCTTCTTGACCCGACCAGGGTCGAACCCGAGACCCTGCGATTAAAACCACAGAGCTAGCTACAGAGGAGAACAATATCTTAGTTTAACCATATAATTAGGCTAATCAAACCTAACCCATGAAAAGTTTGACCTCCATCGCATTAGCAATCTTGTCTCCATTACATGCTACAGTCATAAATTCGGCTGAATCGTGCCGAGAACCTATACACAAATTTGAAAACAGGTGGAACCTTGGAAATCAGAGCAATGAATTTTTATTGGAGATGTTGGGGCGGACGCACTCGAATTACGCGGCTCAATAAAAAATCCTTTGTGCCCATGTATTTGACGCATGTGTACGGCTGCCCCGCCCCGCCCCAAAACAATATATAAATATGGTCATGATAGCTTACAAATTTATGACATACAGCTTTCATATTCATGATCGTATCGCAAAATATGGAACTGGACTTTGGGCTCTCGCAGCATTACTCAAATACTTCGACTGGTTTATAGGTGGCTCATTATTTCTTCCATCTGATTTAGAGCGAGAAAGACGAATTATGCAAATTGTTATTTCTCCCAAAGTAAATCTTAGACATCGTATATAACCGATTACGTGGTTTTATTTTTTAATAAATTATTATTTCCCTTCTTGATTGACTCTTAACTATTCATAATTCCAATTTTTTATCAACAGACTTATCACCTCGCTCAACGTGGAGCTTTAATATTAAAATTTATGTTTGTTGCCTATCTTCCAGGAACTACACGATCCCAGGGGAGGCAAAGATCCGTTTCCTTTATTACTGAAGAAAACTAAGCTACCTAAGAAATGGAAAGAAAAACCAGGTAGGGTTAAGAAAATTTGTTCGATAGAATACCCTAACTTTCAAGGGTTTATCATCTTGTACCAGCAATCCACCTTGTTGCTTAAGTCTCGTAGCGAAATCTAAAGATTCCTTTTAGATATTGCTATTATAAAGTCTCTGGCGAGCTCCGTGGCGCAGTGGTTAACACGCCAGCTTGCGACACGAGGACCCCGGGTTCGATCCCCGGTCAGATCAAGATGTAAAATTATCTTTTTTAGATTGGCCTGGGTCTTGGATATTTATCTATATATGTATTTGTTATAAAATATAGTATCCTTGAGTTAGTATCCCATAACACAAGTCTCAAACTTACTTTGGGGCTCGCTCGATCTGTGTGATTTGTCCGTATATATTTATTTATATTATAAAGTCGGTTATACTACATCTAAACTTTCATGAATTTGTACCCGTAGTATATTAACTGAAACATGTTTGTATGTTATTTAAACTCAACAGTAACATTTAATGATCTTGTTGGATCGTGATCACTTTTTAGTTTCTATTATTTCGGATTTTTCAGATAAAACAATAGCTATAATACTAATAGTCAATAATTAATGTGGTAACGATCCCATGTGACAGGCATTAGGGAATCGTGATCCTGCTGGCTGCTGAGACGTAAGGATACTGCAAGCACCCGTAATGGTCTTTCGATGGCGTTACTGAGACCCGCTGCGAAAATGCCGATAAAAAATTAACGTGGAAATGATATGTGCTCGAGCGAGGGTGAAAATATAGAATTCCTTTCCTTATAATGGCTCAATCAGAATAAAGGGCTTACGCGGCGTATGAAGGACTTTTTATATTGATTACGCCTGCATTTTCCTTTACATTACACTACCTAAGTATTTGAACGAGAACGAATGTTCGAATATCGTTAATATCTGTTGTTCTTTACGCCGACCGAAACAAAGTTGTAAAACCACAAAACGTTAAACACATACAACGGAGGTTTAGGATACAAATAGTACTGAAGTAACATTACAAAGCCCAGCAGAAGACGTCTTCATCACTTGCAATTATTCATAATCTCCTTAGTAAATAACTCGAGACTCGAAGCTGCCGAACTTCTCAAACTTTCATAGCTTAATCTCCTTAAAAGCGGCCTATTAATATAAAGCGAGTACCTTATTTATTCGCCTCCAAAATATTATGAAGGCTATATGGTTGCAATAATGAGGTATAAGAAAATGAAGTGGGCATATCGGGGCAGAGCGTTCGTCATAGTGAAAAAGTAGCTTCACACGTTTAAGATCGAAACAAAAAACGGAAGTAAAATGCTTGAAGCATTCGAGATGTAGTGTTGACGTAGAATGAAAATAATAAGCTGGGTAGAAAGAGGGACTAATAAGAAGGTCTTGATAAGGGTCGGACAAAATAGGCACACATTGAAAATAATTAAGAATAGAAGAGGGAAGAAAATGGTAGGACACGACCTAATGCGACACGACACTTTGATTAAAAACATCATAGAAGGAAAGATTCAAGGATAAGGGGACCGAGAAGGCCTAATACATACTTTTATGAAACAAATTAGAGAAAACATAAAGGTTATTTCTTATAAAGAAGTTAAGGAGCTGGCGGAAGAAAGAGAAGAATGAAAAAGGTCCACCAATAACAGCCCAGCGCTTAAATTTGACTATGTTCAAGATCGGGATTACAAGAATTGGCAAAGTATAAGCCCCTGAGATGAGTGAAGCCATAGTATATTCACACAGTCAGGGGTCGTGATCCACCTGCTAAGTTCACCTGGGTCGACCACGGGCACTTTTTTGCCACGCCTTGGCATAATAATGCGATGCGACCATACTTAATACGAGTTATAATTACATGACTTAAATGAAATGGGTTGCCTGTTGCGGCCCGCCTTTAATTCCCATAGACCTTTAAGAGGCGTTTTTGCACGAGCCGGGGATAATCCTGGTCACCGAAGCGTGCTAACTTCGACAAAGTGGAACATCGAAATGCAATTTGAAAAGTTAAATACGCGGAAACAAAGTATTATACGAACGTTTTGCCTGCTCCGAGTGTAAATTGAAATAGTTGTACGCTAGTTTAGCAGAACAAGTGGCTTTTTAAATAACAAGGCTTTTAAAACAATTTAACTACTGTGAAAACGCTGTTACAAAGAGAATTGATCGTGCAGAGGTGTTCTCAGCGCCGAGTTATTCAAGCTGCAGCCAATTAACCTGTGCTCAAAATTTCGTTACGTAATATAACACAGTCAATTAGAATTAGATTTTAATTGAGATGTTTTCTTGATGGGTCATATTGTATACTTAAAAGGTCGATAGTACGATACTGTGTTAAAATCGCTTAATTATGCGACATAAAGCATGTACGAAAGTCGAGCTGTTAGTTTTATTAATCATTGTCATTTCGAGTAGGTGTCAATAGACCTTGCACACCCTGGTGTCAGAGTTCTTCGGAACCACCTCTCGGCCTCTGAAGTGGTTCCTTTAACGACTACCAAATGGCAGCCGAGACCAACGGCTTAACGTGCCCTTAGAAGCACGGAATCATCTTTATTATCAGACTATCAGGTCACTCAAGCCTGCAATGTCCTAATCAAACTGGAAACAATTAAAGTATGCTTCCCGTGGGAATCGAAAGGCAAACGCCTTTACCACTGGACCACGGATGCAGTTCTCTTAATAGTTTAATCCTTGACACTTGGGTCTCCAAAAATTTCAGAGCGCCACGTGATTCTTTCCCTAGTACAGCAGGATTGTGGAATGGTACCGTACCCAAAGGGCAAAAACGGGACCCTATTAATTTCGCTCCGCTGTCTGTCTGTCTGTCCGTCTGTCACCAGGTTGTATCTCATGAACGGTGATAGCTAGATAGTTGAAATTTTCACAAATGATGTATGTCTGTTGCCGCTATAACAACAAATACAAAAAAAAAATAGAATAAAATAAATATTTAAGGGGGCTCCCATACAACAAACGTGTATTTTTTACTTGTTTTTGCTCGATATTGATAACGGCAACGGGTAGAAATTCACAGAATATTTAAATATATATTCACGTTAAAAATAAATAAAAATAAAATTAATATTAAAGGGGGGCCCATACAACAGACATGATTTTTTGCCGTTTTTATAGATAACGGAACGGAAACCTTCGTGCGGGAAGCCGACTCGCACTTGGCCGGTTTTTTTTTGACATTGCCATACAAATTGACCGGGCGGCCGAACATTTTTGTATGGAAATGTCATTTATTTTTGAGATCCCAGAATGGGTCCTATAAGAAAAATTGGTCATATTGACGGGCTGAATCATGGTGGAATTTTGATCGTTATGGACCCTTATAGGGTTATAAGGGTCCATAACGATCAAAATTTCACCATGTATAAAACTGCGTGAAACTACGCTATACCTACCTATACGTACATCGTAGGTACCTCGGTTCGCATTCTTAAACTATTGCTTCATTTCTCAGTGTCGTTTCCGTCGACGGTGCTGGAGACGACGGAAGCAGAGGTGACAGAGTACTATGCGCCGATCGATCTCATCGTAGGGGAGACTATATTCGTCCTCGGTCGGCGAATGCTCATTTTCGACTGCGACCCCTTCACCAGGAATTATTACAAGTTAGTATGTCTTCCAATAATAAAGAATGTCTTCTAATTTTGATTCCAGATTTAAGCTGTTAGACGCAAAAGGGTTCTAGGTTCTACGTAAGTCAAAAACAAGAACTAAAAATTAAGTTGCTTTTAATAAATCCATTTAGCTATTTCAGTCCGTTACTCTTATAAGCAGTTGACCTCTAGTAAACTGCTAAATAAAATCACATTCACAACGAATTCATACAAATGGCCGTATTCGCGATTATGGCCATTAAATTAATATGACAACTCCATCACGCGAATGCGCACAACAGCACATTTGTACTAATAGCCAAGGAGAGAGCATCTGAACCTAAATATCTCTAGTATTTGCAAGTAACATTCATAGTAGTAAGTCTAATTCGCAAAATGTCATGCACTCAAGTTATCTATACATATAATAAAACAGTAAAAATATTTTGTCTGTACAATAAGAATTTTTAACTGAAATGGATAGAGGGACACTTAAAAAGAATAATAGAAAGCAAAAAATTTTTTTTCGAATTTCTTGTCTGTCTGTCTGTCTGTCTGTCTGTCTGTATGTATGATCACGATTATCTCCGAAAATACTGAACCGATTTACTTCAAACTTTCACCAATTGCTTTGTTTTAACTCAGCAAAACATTTAAAGTTTGTTTCATCAAAATTGGTTCATTAAAAAAAAGTTATCGTCATTTAAATGAACTCAAGGCATGAGTTTGCCTGCAAACATATAGCAAAAATAAAATAATAAGTGACTTAAGAAAATTAAAATCCAAAGTCAATTCATCATCATTATACGACAGCATTATACCTATCCATCTATCCATAGTAATCCATACTAATAAAAAAGGAGAAGCTGACTGACTGACTGACATATCAACGCAGGGCCTAAACTATAAGGTTTAGGAACTTGAAATTTCGCACAGGGGTTCCTTTTATAACGGGGAGCACTAAGAAAGGATTTTTGGAAATTCATCTCCTAAGGGGGTAAAAGGGTTTGCAAAGTTAGTATGAAACTTTGTCGTTTTTGAAGTTATTCGAATGACATTCAGCATGAAGGTTCTTTACTGAAAGGCATGAAACACGAGTAAAATATTTTCTCAAAAATCATCCCTTTAGGGGGTATAACGGGGATGCAAAGTTAGTATGAAACTTTCCGTTTTTGAAGTTATTCAATTGAAATTCAATATTAAGGTGTTTCATTGAAAGTCATTAAGTTTGTATGGACATTTTCTCATTTCTGGACGTTCTGGATTACAAATAAAAAGATGTGTGTAGGTAAAACCGACGAAATTTTCGCCTGAAGGGATAAAATAGGGGAGTAAAGTTAGTATGGATTTTCTTTTCATTTCTAGACTTTGAAGTATGAAAATAAGTATATACGTTCTAGATTACAATTAAAAAAGATCTGTGTAGGTGAAATGCACAAAATTCCACCCTTAAGGGATAAAGGGGAGGGGGGATTGTATGGAAATTTTCTAATTTCTGGACATAGAAGTATAAAAATAAGTATATATGTTTACATTACAATTAAAAAGATCTGTGTAGTTAAAATTGACGAAATTTCCCCTTGAAGGGGTAAAAATAGGCGGGGTAAAGTTTATATGGATTTTTTTATTTACTTAGAAATATGACAATAAGAAGTTTTCCATTACAATAAAAAATATCTGTGTAGGTGAAATGGGCAAAATCCTCTCCTTAAGGGCTAAAGATCTATGCAGGTGAAATGTATTAAATTCCCCCTTAAGGGGAAAAAGCAGAGGGGGAGGGGTTTGTATGAAATTTTTATCATTTCTACTGTTCCCAAGGGAACGACATTAACGCGGGCGGAGCCGCGGGCAACAGCTAGTTAAAGTATAAATACAATTCACAGTGCCGGCGTCAACATTACTCCCCCTCTTATTGGGGAGAGGGGGATGCAATGCGATTGAATCCCACTGCCCTGCGTCCTCTGCCCTTGCTTGGTTGTTTGTTTTTTGTGTGTGTAAGTGGCCAACACTGGTGTCAGATATTTTCAAGCTGCCTGCCATCTGACATAGCTTAACGACTGCCATCAATGATGACAACCGGGACCTTTCTGCCGCATCGGCCTAACGGCTTAACGTACCTTCCTTGCGGCGCTCCTTCCGTATCCAGCGCCCAGGGCGGTCGCCCAAGCGCGCCCTACCCTAACGCCGCTACTGACAATTCATATAAATATAATAAGTTTGACGAGTCCGTTTGTGTGCACGAATAAGTTTGTGTCTCTCTCTATGTCACACCGTAGCTCTTAAATGGTTAAATATACCCACACAAATGGTTTTGCAGTTTTTTGTTGGAAAGGTTATTGTGTTCTTAGCTATATTTGTCGATGTAGCTAAGCTATATAAATCAAAATCAGTTAAGCTGTTTATAAAATAGTGTTTTATTTTCTCGGGGCTACTAATTTCTTTTTGACGTGATAACGTCCTCTTAATCGATGAACGCCGGCTGCACGCATGAGAAAGTGTCACGTTCCGTGTGCAAGCGAGAGCGCGGAACAAGCGATAGAGAGGCACGATCGGCCTAAGCGTTCGCCTTGTGACGCATCTACCTCTCTTCCACCGTTAACCCGTATTATTATCGTCCGTAAACCGACTTTACAGACAACCATTTTTAATTTTTATTTTATACTAGATTTTGCCCGCGGCTCAATGTCGATCCCTCGGGAATAGTATTTTTTCCCGGGATAAAAGGCAGCCTATGTCCTTCTCCGTACTCCAAAGAACTTGTATGCAAAATTTCATCATGATTGGTTCAGTAGTTACGGCGTGAAAGCGTAACAAACAAACAAACAAACAAACTCACTTTCGCATTTATAATATTAGTTAGGATTAGGATTAGGATATTAGTTAGGATATGTTGTGTTGCTTTAAAGTAGAGACTGTTTTCTAGTGAAAAGGATATGCTCAAATGTAATATTACTTCAGTTTGAATGTTGGAGTAAGCATAGGCCGTTATTCCAACGCGATTAACTGATTTTGGTATAAAAAGAATATAGGTTATGAATGAGCAGCATATTGGTGAAAATATCCAATTTCTCACGTCCGGATAGGAAGCGTGTAAGTTATGGCAGTTTGAAAATTTACAAATTTGTTATAAAGCTCATTCAGTATTGATTTTTCATTACCACTATCGACAGTACAAAATGCTTTGACGTAAACAGGAAACTTGCCCATGATTTAATGACTATACACGGTGGACTTTCTTTCGTTTTGAATCCTTAAGGGATGGTTCAGCCCGTCGATATGAACAACTTTTTCTATGGGACCAATGCTGGGAACTCGTGCTACCTTTGATTTTAAGTTTGACTCTACTTGTAAATTATATATTTTTTCTAAAAAGCAGGGCTATCTAATATTTTGATATTTATCATTTAGTATCATTAAAAAAGAGAAAGAAATTGGCAAACTCCGTGGCGCAGTGGTCAACACACCAGCCTGCAATACGAGGGTGCCCGGGTACGATCCCCGGTCAGGTCATGATAGAAAACGATCTTTTTCAGATTGACCTGGGTCTTGGATGTTTTTCTATATAAGTATCTATTATAAAATATAGTATCGTTGAGTTAGTATTCTACGACACAAGTTCACAACTTACTGTGGGGCTAGCTCAATTTGTGTGATATGTCTCTATATAAAGAAAAAAGAAAATATAATAAAAATAATGGAAGCCTTTCAGGCCAGTAGGCGACCAAAACTGTGGAAAATATATTATTTCTTTTGGAAACGCTAGTAGGAGGTATGTTGATTTCGAACAAATGTACTAAATTAATCCTTTTGGATGGGATTTGATGGAAAAATGTGTCTGCAGTGGCCTATTTTCTGACTAAACGAACTTCTTTAGCGGTGTGGTATTTTGTTTTTTAATAGGACGTTTTGCGAATTGGACATAATGCTTCCAAATTGTCGAGCCCATATTTATTTGTTTGAGCGACATGAGCGATCGCCGTCAGTCGCCGTTGCAGCAGAGATTCGCGACACCTTTCATTACTTAAACAAATAACAATAAATTTATGTCTTCAGGTGGGAGTGTCCCGGAAAGTGTTAGACCTATGCGATTAATTAGATAAGATAGATAGATAACTTGTTAATTTGGTTTGCCACAAACACACAAAGTATTAAAATGCAACAATCTTATATCTAAACACGATCAAATATTGTCTTTGTGTGCTGCAGCAAGGCAAAAAGGCCATAACTCAGCGATTCTTTTGCACCGAGGTACAAAACACTGATTTTCAGTTATCGCCGTCAACGTAGGTGCGGGCGCAGAAAGTAAATAAATAATTACATTGAATACGTGTACACATTTATAAAAATAGTGAAATTTATAGAAGAAACAGCATAGATATTTTGAAGTGATTATCAATATTAAAAGAATTAATTAAGTCCTAAAGGAAAAAGTCAGTCAATAGTATACCTAGGTATTATGAGCATAATGATTTTTAAACCGCTACACACACAGTGCCAGCCAGACTAAATGATTAAGAGAATTTTACTACAAAAATTACATGAGTGCCTATGGTGGGCTTTCTTTAGAGAGCCGAGACGAGCGGGTCACGGACTTGATTGATTGAGGTTAACTTGCACCTTGAAAAAAAAAACATTTACTATACCAAAAACAAACTTATATGGTGAACCTTTTTAGGAAGGTGTCGCACAATTTTCTCCGATACTTATATCTGTACTACTAGGGCCTAGTAGTACAGAGAGGGTCGTGCTCCTGTAGTGGAGACTAAAAAAGACCTGATGATGATGATGATGACTTATATCTATATCAATTGGTTTTCATATATTTAACCTTTTTTAGATTTTTTCCCGCAAGTTTGTTCACGTAAATTGCAACCTATACCGAATGTAAATTTACTCTCGACATAGACTCAAAGGGTTAACTAAGCCTGTAAAAATTAACAACTTTTACTATGGGACTAAAACTAAAACGATTTATCGCAATTTTTCCTTTATCTGTGCTATAAGACGTTGCTTCGTACCAAATTTCACGATTCTGAGTTCACGGGAAGTACCCTGTAGCCTGTAGGTTTTGATTCCCATGCAAATGTCGAAAATTTGCGGCATAAAAAATATTTTTATTATCATATAATAAAAGTAACTAAAAATTTCTGCTTTTCGCAGTTTTCCTATAACTGTGCTGTAAGACGTTGCTTCGTTCCAAATTTCACGATTCTGAGTTTCACGGGAAGTACCGTGTAGGTTTTGACTTCATTGCGAATGTTGAAACAACACGAAAATTAGCGGCAATAACGGCTAAATCTTTTGATTGCGTTGGCTTAGAAGTTTGATTTTTTCACAGCTCCAAGGAACAGTAGACTTGAGTATTTGATATAAATTTCAGCTTGATACCTCCACACGTTCCTGAGACAAAAGGTCTTGACAGACCGACAGACAGGCAGACGGACAACCAAGTAATACAATAAGGGTTCCTTTTTACCTTTTGAGGTACGGAACCCTAAAAATGATATTTACCTGCATACAAAAGTGTTAAGCCGACAAAACTTCATGACGATCGGCTCAGTAGGTAGATAGGGCGTGAAGGCGTAACAAACAAACAAATAAACAAACTCGGTTTCGCATTTATAATATTAGTTAGGATTATACCTATATAGGTGTTTACTGAAATATACTGACTTGGAATACCTATCGAAAGAAGTAGCTACTGGATACATCCAATGTCACTCCTGCTGTTAAATAAACAAAGCTATACTTTTCAACGAAAAAATGAACGTTCTACACAATCCCTTTTTAACTGTTACCAGGAAATTAAACAATAACCTTTACAGCTCTTCCCACGATTAGAACAATCTTATTTCTAACAGTATTTTTTTCAAACGGTTTAATCACAGCTTTGTGCTGCTACAAATGGCAAGATGTTAATGGGAAACAATCCTTCATACAAAAAACCGACTTCAACTTAATTTCTGAATCGATTTTGATGAAAATTAAATGACATTCATTTTCAAATAAAAAAAGATCTTTTCAAATAAGTTCATAAATGACGGTGTTATGAAGTAACAAGCATTCAAAAAGAAATACACAACCATATTGAGAACCTCCTCTATTATTTAAATCGGCTAAAAAAGGAAACCTCTATTCATACCACCAATTCTGTGGCCAAATAAACCAATTAAACAATTTACGGCTTCTGTTGCCTACCCATTGAATACTTCTGATTTATAGTTAAAACTAGCTTTCGCCCACGGCAGCTCCCGTCAATGTCGATCGCTCACATCGGGAACAGCACATTTGCCTGGGACAAAATATACCCTATGTTATACCCTTCTCCGTACCCCAGACAACGGGTAAGCAAAATTTCATGATGATCGGTTCAGTATAGAAAGCTTAATAAACGAACTAACTCACTTTCGAATTTATAATATTGGTAAAGATAAGGAAACGCAATTACCACCTCTAGTCATCAAACTATTATGTCAGTTAGTGTCCAACCGCAAATAATTCAAACACTGGCTTTGAGAGCGTCCACCCTACAAACACGTTATTATCGGCCAATAAACATAAGTGTGTTTCTGAGATATTAATTTTTAGTAGACACGAGGAGCTCGATAGCCAGGTGCACTTAGGCTTAAATACACATGTTGAGCAACTCTGGGTGTGGTCCCTCCTGGGATTGGTGACCATAAGTTGCATAAAAATATCGATGATAAAGGTCCTCCGTGATTCAGAAGGCACGTAAAGCTATTGTCTTAGTGTTGGTAACTTGGACATAGGATTCACCACATTGGTTTTAAACGTGATTAAATGTGGTATGCTCATACTCTTTTAGCATAACCCAATATTTTTATGCGCTCGTATGTGTAATAATATCTACTTGTTGGACTCTAGTTTTTGCATGTTATCAAATACTAACAAGCACGTATTGAGAAAACGAGACCCTATCGAGATAATATCGTCAAGTGGGGTAGTGATTTATTTTCTATAAACTGGACACCGTCGAGCTACAATAGCTCAAGCTCAAGCTATCCAATAGTTCAATTTGGTATTGAGAATCGAGCGCTCTACAGATAAACTGGAACGTACCCATCAATCTTATTGATAAATCGTTCAAAATCCAATTTTCTGATTGTCTACTTTATAAAAATTTTAAGAGCTAGTTTGCGGAGACGCCTAGCGTTGCGTCGTATGTTAGGCGTCGCGTGGAATGTTTTCCATTTACGGAGAGACCCTTCCACTGCAACGCAGCACGCAGCGTCAATCGCGGCTCTGCACGTGGCTTCGCACGCTCAATCTCAAATGTATGGAGTAACATATGTACTATAGTGTTATAGTGGCGTCCGTCGCCTCAGAGTCCGCGCCAAGTTCTCTTTATATGCAGCGTAAAGAAAAGTAATAAGTAGTTTATTTTTGTCTTAGGTCGGTTTGTGGTTGATAGATAAATTTGAGTTAGTATCATTTGTCGTATTGTATCAATTTCTTCACCCCCGCACTTCCCCCGTTATCGACGCCGCGTTCGACGCCGCGTCTTCCGTGACCTGCGTCACGCAATCAAATGTTCCTTTCCGTAACGTGATATATACATACTTCGCCATACGTTTGAGATTTTGACAGCACGCACCGCTCAACGCGCCGCCTCTGCGTAAACGATAGTCTCTGACCTCAGAACAATAACGACGACCGTCCTATCTTTGGCATTAAGGTTGAATTAGGTACTGTACCAAATTACATAACCAACTTCTTCTATTGTTAGACTTATTTTAATATTTGAAAAGTAATATAAGTGATAATTATATGTTTTAGGTGTCTAGGTACTTTATAAGTACTTATAAGGAGAACGCTTAAGACGACAGATGTACCTTTCTCTGCTACTTGGATTTATTATAACTGACTCAGTTCGTAGCTTCTTTAGAAGTACCACTATTTTCATTCAACAGTAATACCACTCATACCATAAATGGTACTATTAATTGAACTACTCAATGCTACAACTGGAATACGTACGTGCATGTAGAGGTACGTATTGTTGACTCTACCAAGGTAGACGTTGCCTAAGTTACAGGTACATATTCGTCTGAATATTTAATCGAACACTTGCCACAACCCCCCTTGGATTTTATTATTTAATGCAGGGTTTAACAAACGGCATCCTCATCCCAGAAGCTGGTTAATCAGTAAGATTTATAGTGACCGTAAATCAAGAAATTGCGGACAGAGCCCTCGGCATGCCTTCCGAATTCTCTAAATTACTTACAAAAGTCGAATTGTAGTAGAATTGAGCAACTGGGTATGCTAACTTTTTGTCATGATTCATGCATTTATCTTTATATTTAAAACAAAACAATATTTCGTTATTTCCTCGATTTATCAAAGTTTTTATTCAAGAACTTGAATTTCACGGCCACTCTGATGTTTTTATTTTTTATTTTATAGGAATTAGACAGAATATCAATATTTTAAGTAACTTAACGACGTGTATGATGTTTAAAGTAATTAAACGTATTTATTTTTCGAAACATAAATCTACTTAAATAGATCGGGGTTAACAAAATATGTCCACGCATGACGATACTAAACGCGAAATTCATTTTATTGAGTATCTCGGTAATCTCAGTTTTTAAAAATAGCCAGTCGAAGGAAAAGTTAGCTTAGCGAATTAGATAACAAGCTTTGGCGAAGTCTATGAAGAGATTTGAATCGAAATGACATAATGCCTATGCAAAATTTGAAGAGCGCCCGTTTTCTCTTTGTATTTAGTAGTTTTATTCCATCTTAGATTGCGTCCTATTGTTCTCCCTTTGCTGAACAAACCAATTAGCTTTTGCGTTCGTGTCTAATCGTTGTCAATGTTTGTCCATCAGGTCGATGTTAAACATGGTTCAGCCGCCCCGCATACAAGTTCGTCACGATACTACTAAGGAGTTTCCCAAGGTGAGAGCACGTCTGCACGTCATATTAGTTCCGTTTATCAATTCAAACTTTTCTTAAGTTATTTTTCTTTATAGCTAGCCATTGTTAGATTTCTACTTTAACCTGATACAACTACTTTACTTAATATTATATAAGCCTCATTTTTATATCGTCTTAAAGTTTTACGTCATTTATTTAAGTATATTTAGCGATAATCGTGTCTTGTTCAATAGATTTATATTTTTTGTTCCTGTATTTTCTTGTTGTAATAATTGTTCACTTAGTACCTAAGTAATAGTAGACTATTAAATCAACCCAGTCGAGTGCGACGTGCAACAGAATCGGGAAAATTGACAGTACATTAAATATATACTTTCTTCTAAAAAAAAAAACGACTGATTTGACATTTTTTTATAGCCAGTGCATTTAAATTTATTCCGGCATTTAGGAGTTATGGTAAAATAAAAACTTTTACATACATACATGAACTCTAAAATCATTATCTACACCTTTATTTGGACTTCTTATTATTAAAGAGCTAGGAATAACCAATGATCTCCATTCTTCCCTATTTATAGCTAATCCTTTTACTTCTGCGTAAGTTTTAACGTTAATCTGTTTCTTTACTTGTCGCATAAAATTTCTTATTTTTACTTTATTTGGACATTCGTGAAAATGTAAAAGGTCACTTTAAAAGAGGTGGGTACATTTCATAGCTCATATTTTATTAATTATATTTCCCAGAGCTTGCCGCCGCATATAGGCATTGGAACCCCGGAGGACACGCTGCAGTCCTGTTTCGGCCTGGTACCGAAGCCCCCTCATAAAGACATCATCAAGTACAACCTCAATGCAAGCAAGGTGGGCTATAGAACTATGTATCTACTTAGTTTTATGTTTTAGTAGAGATGTAAGACTGGCCGATAGATCAATGGCAATAATTGTCAACTTACATAGTTGTATCACTGTTCATACTTTTTAATAACAACACAATGTTATAGTTTATATTAAGAAAACAACCGGACGACCTGAAGTTTGGTACACCCATTAGCAGGGATACTACTACTAATCCCATACTTTAAAAAAAATATAAAAATTTAATTAATTTGAATGGACCTTCATATAAATTAAGCGCAAATGTTTTAAGGGCTGGCACACATAGGCTAGAAAAATATTTTACAAGCAAAAAAAAATCGACACGCTATTTTTCGAGATATCTTGACTTAAATATTTAGAAAATCAGACGCAAAATAAATTACTATAACCGTAATTGTCTAAGCTACTGACGTCGAGAATTAAAACAGCAGATTTATCAATTGTCAAACAAACAAACAAATAAATACTATTTTCTTTAAAAAGCTAAAACAAAAATTAGCGCGTCAATTTCTTAAACTATGTGCTTAATTTCAAATGGACCTAATCCGTCTTATTATAAAACGAGGACTAACTTTAGGACCTGCCGGCCTATTTGCTAACTCAGTGTACAACGATTTAATAGTCATTTCAACATACATTGCGACTTTCGTTTGACTGACTATTTTTATTTAAGATACATAAAACGTAATGTATTTTGAAGTGACTATCAAAACGTTGTACACTGAGTTAGCAAATAGGCCGGCTGGTTTAAACCATTATCCGTCCAAATTGACAATAACAGTTGACTAACACCCGTATTCTAAAACATTACCTCAAAATTTCCTTGACTTGACTCAACCTTACAAGAACGATTTGGCATTCTTGGTCGGTAAAATCTTCCTCAAATCAAGGTAGAACCTTATTCAAGGCAAGGAAGCAAACGTCAAACATAAGGTAGGTCGCGAGCTACCTTAAGGATCCCTTGAACGCCATTAACGACGCTTGTTCTTGTGGTTGTGAAACTTTGTGATAATGTCTTCGAATATGTCCGACTGAAGATTTTATGAATATGTCTACGATAATCGTTACGATTATGTATCCCGCCCGACGGTATCAATTCCGTGATAGATTTCGAGAAAAATGTTATATAATTGTATGACTCGTATTGATTTTATTATTTTGGCTTTTAGGGTTCCGTACCCAAAGGGTAAAAACGGGACCCTATTAGTTTCGCTCCGCTGTCCGTCTGTCTGTCCGTCTGTCACCAGGCTGTATCTCATGAACTATAATAGTTAGACAGTTGAAATTTTCACAGATGATGTATTTCTGTTGCCGCTATAATAAAAAATAGAATAAAATCAATATTTAAGGGGGCTCCCATACAACAAACGTGATTTTTTGCTTATTTTTGCTCTATATTGATAACGGCAACAGGTAGAAGCTTGAAATATTCACAGAATATTTAGTTATATGTTCATTTAAAAATATATAATTAAATAAAAATAAAATTAATATTAAAGGAGGATCCCATACAACAGACATGATTTTTTGCCGTTTTTATAGATGACGGTAGGGAACCCTTCGTGCGCGAGTCCGATTCGCACTTGGCCGGTTTTTTTTTGTTACGATTATGTATTATTTTATTTATTTGTAAGCCTGATTCCAAGTGTTTACGATATTTAAAAATTGCCAGGGTATTCAAAATCTTGCGGTATATATGTGTGTATGTTAGGTACTTTTACAGAAAAGTATAAATCAATTGAAGAAACCATCTCCAGCTCCAGCAGCTACATAGACATAAGTGGATGACCTTTGTTTCAAGTTTAACGTAGTTGACTGTAAAAATTTATTTTGCTATGCAATATTCTATATCGTTGTAACGTAGCATGTACTATTTTGTAAAAAAAATACTTCTAAATACACTTTCAATTTGCTTTCAATCACAAATTGAAGATAATTTGAAGACAATTTTTTAACAATGGCAACTTTCGTTTATATCTATCAAATATCTTGTTGAAAGAACTTTCATCCAGAGCCAAAGAGAAATTTAAAAAGTAAAATATTGCCTAGGTTGCCTAGGTGTGCAAACATAATAAAACGAAACGATGACGTCATTCCTCAAATTCAGCCTCACTGAAGGATCCTCAAGATAAGGTTGAGTATGCGACTGAGAATACAAATACAAAGGTGAGACTGAGGATTTTCTTAAGGTAACCTTCAGTAAGTTTGAGTCAAGAGAATCATAACGTAATGTTTAAGAATATGGGTGTTAATGTCAAAGTTATAAGTGTCTTTTTATTTTGGTCGCATAATGGTTAAAACCAGGTGCTAAAGTTAGTCCTCGTCGTTTTTTTTTTTTTTAAATGACTTGCTAGATAATAAGACAGTATATATCTAGTACCTGAGAGACGTAAACGCGAGCGGTTGTAAACTACTGAGTAGAAACATACGGCTAAAAACAGAACCGCGTCTGAGCAGCATTATTATAATTTTTTTATCAGAAGAACTGTGATATCTGCCGATAGTCCAACGAGGCTCCAAAGTTATTACCATCAAACAATTTACGGCGGATGACGGAGTTCGCAGCCAACTCAATTAAAGTTGCAGCGCCACAAAGAGTCTGTGAGAGCAGACGACGTCTGTGCAATCCAGATTTTCATACTGTTTTCGAATAATTTCAACTTTAAATGGAAATACCGGCGAACTTTAAGTAGTTTTCATATTTTTACTGTTAAGATTTTTTTATACCCGAATATAGAATAAGTAAGGAAGATATACTTAGTTTATTTGATTGTTTAGTTTATAAACTATATTATTCTCAAGTGAATTTTTTACTTCGTTGTTTTATTGTTTACGATAAGACATGATAACAATTAGGTGGCTTATCTTCCTAATACGTAATATCCTTACTTAACTTACGGTAACTTTCAACTCTATGTTGATCGTAGAATAGATTGTATGTAACATTTATTACCAAAATCTAGGGAACTGTAATAGGGAAACTCGGTTTGCTAATTTGAATAAGTTATTTGCTATCAAAGAAGTTCTAGTAACTCTTGGATGCAGGCTGAAGTTAAACTTTGCATAAACGCAACGTTATAGGGGCTCTATACATGCAGTATATAGCTATTTAGCTAATACTCAAGTCTGCTGATCTCACCGCAATGTTTGCTAACTTGGAAATTGTTTAGAAGCCAAAGACTGGTGGACTACGAGCTTAGTAGTTTCTTGTTAGTCTTTCTAGACTTATGCTGTCACAGGCTAACAGCAAATATTTCATAGCGGAGCTCCCGGGTACAGCGCCTGTCTATCTAAATAACGTAGCTAATCTGTAGAACAACAGAATATTGAAGTAGTTTTCACTGTGCTTTAATGTATTTTCAGGAAAGTTTCAGCTTATAAAATCATATCAGAGATTTTCATTTATCAGAAATTTATACAGTGAAAACTAGATTTAACGAACTTTTTTCTTATTCCTATGCTATTATTTCTTGATATGCATTGACCGGGTCTTTTTGGTTTCATATCAATAACTGACTTAAGTTTCAAAAAGATTGGTTTAGTGTTACTCTCAAAATAAAATCCTCATAATGTAAGCCAAATGAAATACACTGCTGGTAATATAGGCCTCCTACGTCCAGCAGTCTGTCAGCAGGAAGGAGGTCTTCTTTCGAAGTTGCCTTTTTACGGACTTCCTGTGGGACTCTGCAAATTGATTGGTAGTTTTGTTTTCGAAAGAGTTGATGGACGCTGTTCTGATAGCATAGACATTAACGCTATGTGTTGTCCCAAGCGCTATTTCTTCTGCATGTCAATGATAGATGGCATTCATGGTTATGCGGATGATAGTACAGGTAAAAGGACTAAAACGGGTCCTCGTGCATTTGTGGACAAAAGCCGCGTTCAACTTGAGAGCTAGTGTGTCCAGCATCAGCTGGATCCACTTGACTCGGTTCAAAGACGAGCTGTTAGAATTTTCGACGATCACAGTATTAGATACAAGCGGTATCGAGCTACTGAGTCTAAAGAAAGATTTTGCTTCTCTCTGTGTATTCTATCGCTAGTACAATGGGCTATGCTCCGGGGAATCGTCTAACGTAATGCCAACGGCCACATTCTATCATCGCACCTCAAGCGAACGACAGGAAGTTCATCCTTATCCCCCACAGATCCTAAACGATTCCGGGCGTACGTTTTGAAATTAACTTTCTTCCACGTACGCTAAAGTTGTGGAACGAACTCCTTGCTATAGTTTTCCCGAGAGACTACAACATAGTGTTCTTCAGAGGGCGTGAAAAGATTTCTTTGCAGTTGGCAACACGCAAATGACTTTAGGTTAGGTAACCGCACGGAGTAAGTAACCGCTTTCCATCAGGTGGGCCGTATGTCTGCTTGCCTACTTAGTTGTAAATTACTTTGTCTACGAATCTTCTCGTTCCTTATTCAATAGAGTAAACATTGTATATCTCCCTCCATAGCTCTTTATGCTACCTTGAGATTTCTTACGAGGCCCGTAGTAAGAAACACTTTCGACCTAAGACACTGAGGTATTTTGGGCGAGAAGACACTGCGGAGCTTCGTCACCCAGCCGAGTCGGATTCGTTCAAAGACTTCCCAGAACTTCCAACCTGGATCAATTGACCCAAGTAGACACATTGGTCTATAAAGCTTTAAATATAGAATTCCCAAGAGAAATCGGTGAAAGCACAAATAAAATAAAATATCTCTGTTCTATAAACTGTGGCACCAGCGTGACTGAGAATTCTATAAAATTTATTTGAAACCCATTTTCACGAAAGAAAATCTTCAAAAATAGAAATGTAAAGAAAGGGATATTGGAAAACATTAAAAAAATCGTTAAATTAAAATATAAATCCCTACTTAACATGGTACATACCTTATGGTGTATGAATTTCAGTACTTGCGCTACCTCTGCGAGCTCGACTGGATCCACCCCGAAGACAAAGGCCGCAAGTTCGTGCTTTCGTACAGCCTGGCTGATGGCAAAATCAAGATCGGTGAGATCCCGCGCAGGAACTCGGGCATCATGGAGGGCAAGTTTCTGAAGTCTATGCTGTTGCAAACGCCAGACTCGGATCCCAATTTCCCGACGTATTTCACGCCGGAAAAATTCTTTATTGGTAAGTTATACAGAAAAGTGGTGTGATAAGAGAGGTTTATGCTAATTAGTGGGCTGATATGAGCTGCGTGATAATGATGATAAGCTAGGCATATCAAAGGGTGCTAGTTAAGTTCCTCTGTAGGTTTCTTTACGCCATACAAGGCAATGCAAAGATACAAAAGAAAGGAAGTTTCTCAATTTTATGCTACCTTAAAAACATCGGCACCCTTACCGAACTTTCCTGGCATGTTTAACGCAAGTTTTATATAGTAATTCCATAAAGATTTTGATATAAAATGTTATACACTTTATATAATTGAATGTTTTTTTTTATTGTTGAACTTCTAGAATGTTTAAATAAAATGAAAAATTAAATTATAGGAGCGATAGTGCCAGTGTTCAAGCACCGCTTCAAGATAACTGGCTGCGACCTATTCGTATACCGCTACATGAGCGCCAACCCCGAGAAGTTCCCGCAGGAGGTGATCGACAACGTGCGCAACTACCACATGAGCGAGGGCAACCTGAAGGACGAGCTGGAGGTTAATGTTTTAAGATTCTTAATTTCTATGATGATCAGATGATGATATGTCGTAATCCAAGGGGTATGATGGAAAGTCGACGGACTAGCCTATCACCATGATGAAGAAGATAGTATATTATACTACTATCTTTGTCATTTTATATCTTGATTTCTTTAAACCCTCTCTATTGTTTTTATATAAGTAGTCAGTGGAACAATAAAACAAAACAGCTTCGAAAGGCATCCTCTCTAAATAGGCTGGATTTGTCATCGAAGAGATGCTGTAAAACATACTCGTCTACTATAAGTCTGTTAAAAGAGAATGACAACATTTCCCGGTACTGTTTCAGTGCCGAGCAATGAAGTTGACAAAGAAATATGTTGGGGCTAGCTCAATCACCAAAGTACTCGTAAGATCGAGATTTGTAATAAGGGATACTTACTCAACGCTTGTATATCTTATAACAAATACATAGATAAACATCCAAGACCCAGGACAATCTCAAAAATGTTATAGTCAATCTATCCTGACCGGGGATCGAACCTGGAATCTCCGGTGTGGCAGCGTGGCAAAGAAATAAGCTTGGATATACAATTTGGCTATAAAGTGCGAAGGTTTTACCCTGTGAGAAATGGTCTATTTACTCATTGTGCACACTAAAATAATTTTAGTGCGCACAGTGAGTCAAAATATGTTTTAAAATTTCAGCAAGCTGTCCGTGAAGAGCATGCTGCAGAAGTACGCGCCGAACTGGCCAAGATTGGACAGGCGGCTGTGGCTGAGCCCAACGCTATGGAACGTTGTCTCACCGCGCTTAACGTGATCGAAGGCAGCGCGACGCCGCCGCGGCCGCCCACGCCGCCCATGACCACTGACGTCATCAACTACGACGATGCGTTGAGGGTGACGAGGCAAAGGTACGACATACACGAGTAGCTCTTCTATCCAAGCTTTCAAGATCGGGCGGGTGATTGGATCGGGCGGAACGGGACACTGTCAGCCAGCCATTATAGCTCTACAGTCTATAAGCCAACTTTTGAAAATTGTAATACTCGTCCGCCCGGGCTGAATGGCAACATATAAGCTTTTTATAGATTACTAGCTTTCGGCCGCGGCTCCGCCCGCGTCAATGTCGATCCCCCGGGAACAGTACTTTTTCCCGGGATAAAATGTACCCTATATCCTTCTCTGTACCCTAGATATGCATGTATGCCAAAATTATGATGATCAGTTCAGTAGTTAAAACGCGTTGTTGAAAGCGTAACAAACAAATAAACAAACAAACTCACTTTCGCATTTATAATATTAGTTAGGATTAGGATTAAGATTAGGATTAGGAAGGATAGGATAAGGGTTTTAAGCATTCTTAATACTATTCTTTCTTTTTGTTATAAAATAAAGAAATATACCTATGAGGAATAGTACATTACTGCAGAGGCCGGGAAGTAAGGGATTGCCGGACGAGTAGAGTTTTTGGCAATAAATACGAGTCCGGCAAGCCGTTTCCCGGCAAAGGCATGTATTGTGCTTTTCTCAATAAATGCGAGGAAATAATGAAAGACGTACTACTGGGAATAAATTAGTATAATATAAAAAAACGATAATAGTATGTAGGGTCAATGGGGGCAAGATCGAATGGTTTTTTGATTGTATTCGAACCTTTGTAAAAAATTGTCATCATAACTTAAGTTTAAACAAAATTTAGGATTTGAAAGTGCATTAAATTTCCTTTAATATCCAATCTATAAAAACTTCTCCATGCTGCACTAACATGTTTAAAAAAAATCATAGAAAACACGATTATCAAAAAAGAAAGCAGGGGGAAGAAGAAAAGGTGGCGGGGTAAGATTGTAATAGTTTCTAAAATCTTTTCTTCTAATGCTAGATGACGTTGGTAATCGATAAGCCATAGCTTAAAAAATGTTCGTACCAAAATTGGTTGCCTTGTGTAAAATTTCCTCAAATTAACTGAGATACGAATTATTTTTTATTCTATATATTTCACTCTTACCCCCCATTGTGGTAATACGGCCAGAGGTTCTCAAACTTTGCATATTGATTTTAGTAAAAGAAACTTCTAAACGAAATCTTTTTTATTATTATAGAAAAGTAACAACTCAGGCATGTACATGAATGTTTTAAAAATAAAGTAACAACCTATAATAAAGAAAATTATGTGTCAACAAGAAACATTCATCATAAAATAAAATTATACAAATTAAAGATTTTGTTTTAGGGACATTTTGTACTATTATTTAGGAACAAAGTTAATAATATTATAAGATGGGTTTTATTCCAAAACCTTAATACACAATCTTATTTCCTACAAAACGTATGAAAAAAAATACCACAATATAACAATTCAAAAATCAGTCTACAACTTTAGAAATCAAATTATTTATCTTATGATTATTAAGCCATGTGCAAATATGACTAAAAGCTTTGAAAGTAGTGCAGTTTAAAAGCTAAATATAACATAAAATTGTTCATAATGACATATATAATATAGATAAACATCTAAGACCCAGGCCAATCTGAAAAAGATCATTTTCCATCTTGACCTGGCCGGTGATCGAACCCGGGCACCCCGTGTCGCAGGCTGGCGTGTTGACCGCTGCGCAACGGAGCTAGCCAATTCTTTATACATACACAGTCATTCGGGCAGTCACATAAAACTTATTTCTAAACAGACAAACAGAGACAACTTGCTTGATCGTTTATTTTTTCTTCGAAACTTACAGTTTGACAACATATGTATTTTTCTGACTTTTTAAAATGGGGCAAGTCCGAAAAATTTATATTTTCATCTTTCCCCGCCAAATTTTGCTGGGGAAAGACGAAAAGTCGAAAAATAAGCTAAAATATGAATAATAGCAATATATAGGCTAATCGGTACAATTTTAAATTAAAAATAAAACTTAAGTATTCTATTTAGGCTCTTGTACGTACCTTACAATCCAAGTTATAGGAGGTGGGGTAAGATTAAAAATCGCCAACTTTTTACGAAAATAACCGTTCGGCACAAATTCGTCGATTATTCACAACTATGCAATCCGAGCTATAACTGCCGAATAAGGGGCGAGACGTAAGGAAATTGCGGTCTAAACAATGTTGCCAGCACTTAAACTATTACCTTTATTTAGGCGTTACAGATGATTTTTGGTGTTACCCCGTTTTTCATCTTCCCCCCACTCACCCTACATTTTTATTTTCATATTTGTTTTACGGCATTTGTTGTCCTACGCCTTTTAAACCTTCATATTTTTCAACGTTTGATCAAAAAAATTATGGTTTAATTGATTTCGTTGATTCAACGGAGCTCCTGGCGTAATTTTTAGCTCCGTGTGGGGACGGAGTAGAATACAATTCCCCACTGCCCGTCAGGTTGGCATCTCGTAAGAGGCGAGTAAAATACCCGACATGCTCGGTGGTAGGACCTCCCTCATGCCGAAATCTATCGTAAAGCACCGTTGGGTGTGTTTCGACGGTTGCGCGTGAGAGCCAATCCCCATTCCCGATTCCCGTAGTTTCGACAGTTTATGGTCCCTTAGGGGCTGCAGTCTTGCACTGTCTGATTGGGGGTGCGACGTTGGCGCGGGGGCCAGGGAGACCCGATGAAACGGTTGTCCGCTGGCCGCCCGCTGGTACGTAGAGGACCCGAACCCTGGCTGTCCCGGCTAGGGAGGCTGTCCTGCCGCCAGTGACAAAAGCTCGTGATTGGTCGTCGTGCCGGCCTGGGAGACCGGAGTGGAACACGGCGTCTGATCATTGTGTTGGATCGGGGGCCCTTCCGTCCCCCGTGCCAGCAGCGCACCTCACTGGTCATTCATTGCGGGCCATCATTCCTTAACTTTGCCTATGTAACTGTCGTAACTACGGCAATCCTCAATTTTTTCCCTGTTAACCACCTTTTTTATGGCAAGATCGAAAAATAGAAAACATGTTTCTACAGCGGCACCCCCTTCCACATTCAATGTGGACTTCTTCAACGTCAGAGAAATGCATTCCAACCTCAATGTCGTCCATCATCACTTGGAGACGACTAAGCCGGCTCTATTTTTCCTGACTGAGACACAAATATCCTCTCCTACCGACGTCACATATCTCTTGTATTCCGGTTTCAGCTTGGAGCACAAGTTTATGCCCAATGCTGGGGTGTGTATGTACGTACGGGAGGATGTATGTTGTCGACGTCTCAGCAGCCTTGAAGACAGAAACCTGTCATTGTTATGGGCGCGCGTAGATCACGGTGACCGCATCCGGTTCTATGCGTGCCTTTACAGGTCCCATAGCGATGATGCCGAAACAGACCGACTTCTCGGGCATGTACAGAAGGGCATAGACGAAATTCTCCAGCAGCACCCATCGGCGGAGGTAGTGATCCTAGGGGACTTCAACGCTCACCACTTTGAGTGGCTAGGATCACTGAAGACCGACTACGCTGGGAAGGCTGCATACAACTTTGCTGTAACAAATGACCTCAACCAGTTAGTTGATGGTCCTACCAGAATACCTGATATTGAAGGACACAATCCTGCTTTGTTGGATCTTCTGCTGACCTCACATCCAAACGATTACCAGGTATTCCGTGATGCCCCTCTAGGAACCTCGGATCATTGCCTGGTACGTGCTGTGGTTCCATCCGGTCAGACCACGCAATCCAGACCACCTGGTATGCGTCGTGTGTGGCATTATAGGTCAGCAGATTGGGATGGATTGCGAGAGTTTTATGCATCCTACCATTGGGTCAGCAGATTGGGATGGATTGCGAGAGTTTTATGCATCCTACCATTGGAGACGGTTGTGCTTCTCATCAGAAAATCCTGACATTTGTGCGAAAGCTGTCGCCGAAGCGATACTGCTGGGCATGGAGTGCTACATTCCCAGCTCGGCGGTTCGTATCGGAGGGCGGTCTCAACCTTGGTTTCGTTGCTCGTCTTTGCATGCCGCCCACCTCAAGCGCGAAGCCTACGAAGCCTGGGTTGCTGCGCGAAATGTCAAGGATCGTAATACTTCTGATTTGAAGAAGCGGTTCAACGCAGCTTCAAGAGCCTACAAGAAGCAGATCACTGCAGCAAAGTTTGCGCACACTGCGCGCATTGGTAGGAGACTGGTTGGCTATCCCTCCGGGAGTAGAGCATTCTGGTCTCTTGCTAAGGCAGCGCAGGGGAATTTCTGTCGCCCTTCACTTCCATCTCTGCACAATCGTCAGGACTCGCTGGCTCACTCCGCAAAAGAGAAGGCCGATCTCTTGGCTACTCTCTTCGCGTCAAATTCTACCCTTGACGACGGAGGAGCATCGCCGCCCTTTTTACCGCGATGCGAGCACTCAATGCGGGAAATTCGGTTCACTCAAAGTGCAGTGCGACGTGCTCTGTTTTCCCTCGACGTCAGGAAGTCCAGCGGGCCTGATGGCATTCCAGCAATTGTGCTCAAAACATGCGCCCCTGAGTTGGCTCCGGTGTTAGCACGCCTATTCTCGCTGTCTTACACCTCAAAAAAAGTCCCGTCTTCGTGGAAAGTAGCCTACGTTCACCCTATTCCTAAAAAGGGTGACCGCACAGACCCGTCTAACTATCGGCCTATTGCGATAACCTCCCTGCTCTCTAAGGTGATGGAGCGTGTGATAAACATCCAGCTCCTTGGATACCTTGAAGATCATCAGCTAATTAGTGACCGTCAATACGGGTTCCGCCACGGGCGTAGTGCTGGTGATCTTCTTGTGTACTTAACGCACCGATGGGCAGCCGCCATCGAGAGCAAGGGAGAAGCACTGGCATTTAGTCTAGATGTCACAAAGGCTTTTGACCGGGTCTGGCATAAGGCTCTTCTCGCGAAGTTACCATCTTTCGGGCTTCCTGAGGGACTATGCTTGTGGGTCGCTAGTTTCTTATCTGGGCGAAGCATTCAGGTCGTTGTAGACGGATTATGCTCCGATATCATGCCCATCAATGCTGGCGTCCCCCAAGGATCTGTTTTATCACCTACGCTGTTTCTTCTGCACATCAACGACATGCTTAACACTAGTAGCATCCATTGCTATGCAGACGACAGTACGGGTGATGCATATTATGCAGGTCGTGCAAATATCCCTCAAACACAGGTGGAGGAGAACAGAAAGAGACTTGTGTCTGACATTGAGACCTCTCTGGAGCAGGTCTCTGAATGGGGTAAACTAAACCTAGTTCAATTCAACCCTACTAAGACACAAGTCTGCGTGTTTTCCGCTAAGAAGACCCCATTTAACATAGCACCGAAGTTTCGGGACACCTCTCTTACCATTTCTAAGAGTATTGGGATCCTTGGCGTCGATATTACGAAGGAGGTCCAATTCCGGAGTCATCTGGAAGGTAAAGCCAAAATGGCTTCTAAAAAACTTGGGGTGCTCAATAGAGCGCCCCAAGCCTTTTATTATATAAAGCTCAAGTCCGGCCCCACATGGAGTACTGCTCTCATATCTGGTCTGGTGCACCTCAATACCAACTCCTTCCTCTTGATTCCATCCAACGCCGGGCAATTCGTATTATCGACGATCCCACACTCACAGACGATTTAGACACCCTCGGTCTACGGAGAGACGTTGGCTCTCTGTGTGTATTTTACCGTCTATACTATGGGGAGTGTTCTGAAGAACTTTTTGAATTGGTGCCACCGTCACCTTTCTACCACCGCACCGCTCGCCACAGGAGTAAAGTCCATCCCCACATCCTTGACACTTGGGTCTCCAAAAATGTCAGAGCGTCACGTGGTTTTTTTTCTCGTACAGCAAGATTGTGGAATGGACTCCCTCCCGAGGTTTTCCCTGTGTGCTATGACTTGAGGTCCTTCAAAAGGCGTGTTTACAGGTATCTTAAGAGTCGGCAACGCATCAGCAGCTCCTCTGGTGTTGCAGATGTCCATGGGCGACGGTGACCACTTTCCATCAGGTGGCTCGTCTGCTCGTTTGCCGTCGGATATACATAAAAAAAAAAAAATTTCACGAATCCTCTGGTTTGATCATAGACGACGCAGTAACGCGAGCGACCATCAACCCGCTATGTAAATCTCTAAATCCGCACCACAGCTGCACCATCCATCACGCATTGTTCATAAACATAGCCATTTATAACACCAAATTACACCGATTTTACATTATATAGTCCACTAGAAGCAATCTGCAAAACAATCCAAAACAATAACCTTGTAGTCCGCCGAAAATAAATAATAGTACATTCCCGCTTTATTTTCTTTTTTAATTGCAATTGTCATTTAGCTTGTTGTGCTAAGGAAACATAGCCCATACAGCCCAGTCATATTTAACCCCTAAAAATGTAATACCGTAAAAATCTAGTTTCCCGCGTTTTTTCTTTTTATTATTGGCATATTTTTGTTTGATATTATACCAACATTTTAATAAAATTATTTTCATATTCATATACTTATATGCTCGATGAGTGCATTTTTTTATAATGTGGTAGCCATGGCTGTATGACAAGTTATATAGTGCAAGTTACATAGATTAATTAAAAAGTTTTGAGCAGCGGCCAGGAATGAATTTTCATACTTACTTTCCTGGCCTAGGCCGGTAAAGTAATGGACGAGCCAAGAATTGCAAACTTCGTGGCTTCATTTTACTCCAATAATGCCTACATTTCCGAGCATGTTTGAGAAAAAGATTTAACACGGGCTTGAATCGGGAGACCATAGGTCTATGTGCGACCTAGGCAAAGCCACGTAAAATTTCTTTGCCATATCTTATTTATTTCATTTAATAAGATAAAGCTTTCTGGCATTATGTGATTGAGCTCTATGTGTATTTCATGTTTTCGTTCTAGTGTAGACATTTTTAAACGATAAAATATATGGTTGAATATTCAGCAAACACGCATTAAAAGAACATGATTCTACATATGCAGGTAATGTGAGAAATGTACCATCAACATCCTAAGCATGCCAAATAATATAAAATGACATATCCCCATTTCTTCATAACATACCAAATTGAATAACACGAATTACACTTTTACACAATATTAATGGGTTGATAAGTACATACCTATTAACTTTTAATAAAATAGATGGCGGCAAATGCCACGGCTACAAAGCTCTTGTGACAGATACAAGGTAGGTACATTCATTTGCTTTCTGTTTTTAAAGCCGCAGGCGAACGGTTCTTTTGTTATTATTTAATCCTTTTATCCTAACGACGTCAAAGGAATTTTAAATTACCACATAAGTCGAAATTATTACAACCACAGTTATAGACATCACACTGAAATTGAATAGAAACTGGCTTTCAGGCACTTGCCTGAAAGCCATTTTCTTCACATACTTATGTGTGTACATATAGTAAATATTTACTGGCAGTTATAATATAGCGCGAGATAGTATGACAAGTTTTTACTTTCATAGATGTTAAGATAATGTTTATTCGACAAAAAGTACATAGGTACACAAATCAGAACAGAAACACATTTACGCAATTTACCTAAATAAACAACAATATTACATACATACAATACAATCAAAACGTAAATACATTAAATAAACAAATTAATTACTTAATTGTGTGCTGTGCTTTTACTTATTGTTAGAAAAATAAGCTAACTTCATCACCCAAATCTGGACTTGTTTTCATTTCATTTGGACGTTTGTATTAGAATTTAATTTCCACGGCGAAGGTTAAACTGTTGGCCAACTAAACTAAAATACAAATGTTTGGGTGCCAACGGAGCTCGTAGATAGTCTTTTAAGGGTTCCGTATCCAAATGGTTTTGGCGAGCTCCGTGGCGCAGTGGTTAAAACGCCAGCCTACGACACGAGGGCCCCGGGTTCGTTAAAATAGTTCTATTGGGCCCAAGAAAGAAAACTATAAATTAATAATAATATTCTGTTAAGCAAGTAGATACCGGTACCATATAATGTATTTATGCTATAATCATAATATAATTAAAATTATATTATTAATGCTATGAAATAAAATATTTAAGAAGACAATAAATAAACTTCAATTTGTACTTTATTTTCATTAGTCGAAATTATGAAGTAAAAAGGACCGTGAAAAGTGGAGAATTCTTCTGCGAGCCCTATGTCCCTGACAAGGGACCACAGGACCACATCATTATCATGAAGTAAAAAGATATAACTACTCACACAACACAAATATACGTAGATATTTTCTTTAGCAGTATCACTTGCTAAACATCGTAAGGGTTAAACCAAGGTTAACCTCTTACATGCAGCAATACCAGACACAATTTTTTGCGCAGATCTGCGCTCCTGCATACGAGCGATTAAACTAAAGACCATATTGAAAAAAAAATAAGTTATGTACCTATTATTCATAGATTTTATAACGTAAAATATTATTAACCTAATGCAATGTGAGTTACATTGTATAATCATAATATTCCTTTAATTATTCAAGAAAACTAACCTACTATATGATCGAGAGTTACATAAGTCAACTCTTATGTTATTTAATCTATTGGAAGATGATCGTTACGCTTAATTGTATTGTAAGTATACCTACTGCTTAAAGGGTCATGGTTAAAATGCATTCTATTTGTCAGGACAGTACTGAAAAGGACATGATGTACTAATAATAAAATGGACAAATCAAAATGTTTTAAGATATTTAAAATGATGCTACAATAATTTAAGTAGTTTATATGGTACGTGAAATACTTATAATTGTTCACTATTCGGTGACATATACCTATTTTTGAGCGGCTTTATCTCATAAAATTCCACTAATTTAAAATATATTTTAGTTTTTTTAATTGTTTCATTAAGAAGAAGAAGAAGATTATTTCTTTACAACTTTCCAACAGGATTATTAGTTTATTCTGCATGTATGCGCCCGGAAAGCAAAACTACGCCAAATTTGGCACATCTTGGGGAAAAAATTACTATGTGTGACCAGCTATTCCACAAAAACAAATCATCATGGAGGGCGCAAACTATGCTCAAAAGTTAGGTAATTTAGTATTTTTTATAAAAGCATATTGCAAAAATAGCTGAAAAAGCCTTCATGCAGTCTTTTTTTTTTCAAAAACGTAAATATTTATGTAAATAGTAAAAGTATGTACTTTTGGGGACAAGAGTAGCACAGGGATAGAAAAGTTACGAACTTAGGAGTAGACTATTCTTTAATTGAAAATCGCCGTTACATGCGCGTTTGTAATGTTGATGTCAATATTGGCTGGCTGCAAATCTACGAATAAGTAATGCTGCAAATGCATTTTCTCGATTTTGTCAATAGTGCTGTTAATTTATTAATGAGACGTCAAGCCTCAGACAAGACAGCAAAAAAGTTTGGATTACCATACAAGAGAGGTCGAATGCGAATAAAAGAAAAGTGTTTGTTGCACAGACTTAAAAAATGTGAAATATAAGCATTTATTTTCATATAAACTGTAAAAAGTTTATTCGTTACAATGACAATGTAATTGTTTTGTGACGTTGCAAACTAAATGTTTTCATATTATTTTTTTAGTTGTGTCTAACCACGAGACAAACGGTTTTAAAAACCACAGAAAATGTTGCGCCTCCGGTTCTCAACACTTACAAAAATATCCCGAAATGCAATTTGTGATTTTGATACGCCATAAATCTAATATGTTGAATCTGCTTTCGTATCATATATCTGAGGTTTTTTTTAGCTAAATATTGTATGGTGGTACGGACTACTTAGTGTACCTATGTGAATGTGAATCCGACTCGCACTTGCGCTAGATGTTTTTTATGTCACTTTGCTTGTATGTTATGAAGTAGTAGATTAAACAAGTCACCCACATGCACTTACATCACACAGCAAACCGACGTGCGACGAGATGTTACCGCTCAAGGGCATCCTGAAGTCCGGCGCGGCGCGCGACGACCACCAGAAGGTGGTCTGCTTCAGCGGGCCCGCCACCGACGAGCACCGGGAGGCGCCGCCGGCGAGACGCACCTACCCGCCGGGTCAACAACCTCACTTCGATGATTCGCCGGACTTCTGTGAAAATCTCAAAGACCCGGTGAGTGTAGAACATGAAGGAATAGAGAGTATAAGATTGTAGGTAGAATACCTCACAAGCATAATCCACAAATTCCACAATGTTATCGGTTTGCGGCGTCATATGCTTCATTTTTAGGATTCCTAATGAATAAAAACGGAACCCTGTTACTAAAACTTCGATATCCGTACGTCTCTGTCTGTCACAGGGCTGTATCTATTGAACCGTAATAGGTAGACAAAATTGAAATTTTCACAGAATGTGTCATCTATTGCCGCTATTTTGTGTATTATAATTTTGTGTCTGATAACTCGACTTGCACTTAGCCAGTTTTATTTTATTGCGATCAAAGTATTTAAATAATCCCTTGCATACTCCTTCCTACATGGATATTTAGTCCTACTACTAAACGTGGGGTAAATTTTATCTTGTATGATTAAAATCCTTCACCAGCCCTATTTTTTTACACCACTTATTTATTGTGTGCCATGGTTTCCGTGCTAAATTGATTAAAATACTTATAACCTGAAAATGGACAGACAAGACTCAGTAACGACTTCTCATTTTACTAGATGCGTTCAATCTGATAGATCCTAGTAGCACTTTTCGATGAAAAGCTGTAATTTATAAAATATAGTATGTTGCGAATGATGTTATTCTTGTACCTAGTACTTTAGTTAGTGTCTTGTCAATCCGTCCATGTCATTTTATTCATTACTTTATGTCAATTTTTATATAAGTAGGTAATTACATATTTTATTTAAATATCTGCACTAGTTAGATACAACTCCTGACAGTATGTATATAGGTAGATACTTATTGTAAGTGATATTTGAATACAGGAAAATAAACTAAATATAAGCAGGTGTTTATTTGGATAGTTCTATAGCTAGTGTAAGTCAGGTATGCCGGTAAGTTGTATATTACAACTAAGCACATAAAAAGTTGATTCTTTTGTTATTATGTAAAACTGAAACTATTACCTAGTAGGTATGATAGATTAGGATAAAGATTTCATTGTATTTACATATTTAAGTTTAGATAGAGTAAGTAGATGTACCTACAATCTTTTTTGTAATTACCTTAAGTATTAAATTGTGATTAACTAAGGAACTGTTATTCATTTACACACTTTTGACCTTGCCCAATTATTTTTAGGGTTCTTTAACACTGACTTTCAAAGCGTAACCCTTATAGACTTACTAGTCTGTCTGACACAGCCAATTTGTTCCGAATGGTTCAAGTTGACACACTTACGGCCGAATACCCAAAGGTTGCTTAAATAGTTAATCTCTTCTTAACAGTTAATCAAGCTTAAGTGTATGATTTCTGTTATGAAGAGCTTAACTATTTAAGGAACGGCTATACCTAGATTTGTAAATGTGACGGAAGCACAAAGATGTAACGAAAGTTAATCAATTTTGAGTTTAGGAGCTCATTTGGAGGTCGTTAATCAAAAAATTAAGAAAAGTTTTGCAAAACTGAAATAAAATACAGATCAAAAGGTGTAAGCTGAGCTTTGCATTTGTGTGAGCGTACACAGATAGTGTAGGTGTGATGTCGGCCTAAGGCGTGGCTCGTCCCTTGCATGTCATAAACTGGTTTATACTGCTTTTTGGCAATCTGCCTGATACGCGGTTCGTCCGCGTACTGACACTTGTACTGATAGCATCATAACGTGTTTAATTCTTTTATTTTATTTTTGTGATCGATTATTACTATTAGTGAAATGGTTGCCAATACAGTAAACAATAAAATACGAAATCCTTTAAGTAGCCAAGTAAAGTTCAATTTAAATAGTTATTTAAAAGCTTTGAACGATAAAGACATGTCAAGTGTCACTACGTCAGCATAATTGGTAGCCACATAGACGAGAATACCGTTGTTCAGTGTCAAGCGACTTTTGTTGGAATGTAAACGTCTTTTGGAAATCGGAAGCAAATTTAAACCTCTGAAAAAGATCAGATGTAAAAATAAAGACAAAGAAAATGATGAAGATGCAATGTTCGGGGTAGAAGAATCGTTGTAATTTTTTTATGTTTGAATTATAAAAAAATAATAAAAAATATTTTTTAAACTTTTTGTCTGACTCTACTTTTGGTGATGACTCAAACAAATGCGAAGCTCAGCTTAGACCTCGCAGACTGTAATAAGAAGACTTGAGAGAATCATAAGAGTACTTATATTTTTTCATAATTTTAAAATATACAGTTCAAAAGTTATTTAACAAAATCGACGAACATTGACCATTTCCCCTACCTTATTTCCAATCGAAACCACAGATCCTAAAAATGTTGAATGTTGAAATTTGGTACGAAGCAACGACTTATAGCACAGATAAAAGAAAAATTGCGAAAAGCATAAAATTTAGTGACATCATATAATAAAAATATTTTTAGTAATATTAAACTTATTATAGATAATGGTACGGAACTGTTCGTGCGCGAGTCCGACTCGAATTTGGCTATTTTTTTTCTCTGTAAATCAATGCAACATAAGTTTTTTAAATGACTACGTCTAGCTCCAAGTGAGCTTTCGCTACTTCACCGGGCGTTTGGACGAGGGCAGAGTGCCCACAGCCTATATAGATAACATCACCTATGTCCCCCAGGAAGGACGGACCTCGGCTTTGGGCATTATCTATGTGCGCAAGGCTTGGAGAGACAGCAAACTCTCATATTGCCTGATGGGCCGCAATTACGTGCATGCATAGCCTGAAGGGCCAATCTGAGAAACAATTGTTGATGTTCTATGTTTGACTGAACATTAGCTCAAAGAGAGTGAGATGATGTTCAGCCTAACCAATTATGAAATTGTAAGCTGCTTTAACAGAAAGTCTGCAGATAGAGGTGGTTCGATGATTTTTACAAAAAATGGTCTCCGTGGCAAAGAACGGAATGACATTGTCAGGCTATCTGTTGAGCGGTGTGCTGAGGTAGCCTGTGCTGAGCTGAAAAATCATATTATAATTTCCGTATACAGTCCGCCCAAAAGTGATTTTAGAGGTTTTGTCAAAATAATGGATCAGGTTCTAAAATTAGCATCAAATAGTAGAAAAAGTTTAATTGTTTGCGGTGACTTTAATCTAGACATATTAGTACCAACTGCTAAAAGTACTCAATTCTTAAATCTATTCAAGAGTTATAATTTAGTCAATGTTTTTTGCGAACCAACTCGGATCACTGCCTCAACTGCAACTTGTCTTGATATTTTTCTTTTGTGAAAATAAATATCTTAATAAATTTATTATTACCAAACTGCCTTTGGACCATACTGGTCAATTCACATCTTTTGCAAAAGAAATTATGGAACCAATCAATCAAGATTTTTTTTTGTAGGCCTATCACTTCTAAAAGCATATGTAAACTTAAAACCAGTTTAGGAAATAAATTAGGTTCAGTTGTGTACAAAGGGAATAGCCCGGATGATCACTACAATACATTATTCAAAACAGTTTTTACGGAATATACAAAATCTCTGAAACAAAAACCAAGTTAATGTCCGTAATAAGTTACAATTTAGTCAATGGGCTACTACGGGCATTTATATAAGCAGAGAAAAGCTTTTTGATCTTTATGCCCAAAAGCAATATAATTTTAATAGTAATTTTACTGAATATGTTAGAAATTATTCTAAAACGTTTAAAAAAGTTTGTAAACTGGCTAAATCCTTTTATATTAGTAGGAAAATAAATGAGGCTCCCAATAAAATAAAAGGAACCTGGAATGTAATAAATAAAGAAACTGGTAAAATTAAATCTAAAAACCACATTAGTCAAATTAAATGCGGCAATAAAATTAATACCTCAACTAAAGAAATAGTACAAGTTTTTGAGGACTTTTTCACCAACATCCCCTTAGACCTTACTTCTAATATAAATTCTTCTAAATATAAAGCTGAAGACCTACTTAGAAATAATGTTCCTCCTTGTAGTGCTAAATTAAAATTTTACCATATTTGCTCCAGTGATATAGTCGATGCATTCAAAGAGCTAAATCTTAAAAAATCTGAAGATCACTGGGGAATGTCTGTCAGTATTGTGAGCCATATTATAAGTATTATTGCTGCTGATTTAGCATTTATATTTAATGAATGCGTTAATGAAGGTATATTTCCTGATTTAATGAAATGCTGTAAATTATTACCCTTGTTTAAGAAAGGAGAAAAGTCAGACCCTAGTAATTATAGACCTATTTCCATTTTGCCGGTATTGAGCAAGGTGTTTGAAAAGATAATGCTTAAACAAATGCAGCTTTACTTTAAGAACCACAACATTCTCTATAGCCAACAATTTGGCTTTACTGGCGGAAAGTCGACCACCGATGCGGGAGTAGCGCTAATTACTCATATCTATAACGCATGGGAGAATTCACAGGATGCCATTGGTGCATTTTGTGATCTCTCAAAAGCATTTGATTGCGTTGATCATCAGACACTTTTGCTCAAGCTCCGGCAATACGGGTTTGAAAATAAGTCCATTGAATTGATAGAATCATATTTAAAAAATAGGCTTCAGACAGTCGAAATAAATTACACAAAGTCTAAAGGAACTAACTTAAAAATAGGTGTGCCCCAAGGGTCCATTTTAGGCCCCTTTCTTTTCTTAGTTTATGTCAACGACCTGCCTTATATGGTTGAAAAACAAGCGGGAATAGTGTTATTTGCGGATGACATGTCTCTAATATTCAAGTTGGACCGCGATAGCGAAGACGTTCAAGCTACAAATAACACTCTATCTGCCATATCAAATTGGTTCTCAGTCAACAATCTCTTGATGAATGCGCAAAAAACCCAATGCATTCGATTTACAGTCCCCAATGTTAGGCAGTCCAACGTTGACATACTAGTTGAAGGTAAAATACTAGACTTTGTAAATGATACTACCTTCTTAGGAATCACAATAGACTCTAAATTGCAATGGGGCGCTCATGTATCAAAACTTTCGAATAGACTTAGTTCCGCAGCATATGCTGTTAGAAGGATTAGACAATTAACAGATGTGGCAACTGCTAGGCTTGTATATTTTAGCTATTTTCATAGTTTAATGTCGTATGGATTACTTCTCTAGGGAAATGCAACCGACATTCAAACTATTTTTATATTACAAAAAAGGGCAATCCGTGCCATCTACGGCTTGAACTCGAGGGATTCGCTCAGAGATTTGTTCAAAGACATAAATATTTTAACGATAGCCTCACAGTATATACTTGAGAACATAATGCGCGTAAGGAAAAATATTTCGTCATTCAAAAAAAATTGTGATGTAAGAGATAGACCCTTGCGTAACGATCATAAACTATTTCTACCGCGGTATCGGCTTAGCAGAGTTAGTGATTCGTTCATGGGGAACTGTATACGTTTTTATAACAAGTTATCAAAACCAATCCTAGATATGCCTGATAGAAAATTCAAAGGTTATGTAAAACAGTTACTTTGTAAAAAGGCCTATTATAGTACTAAAGATTTCCTTAATGACAATAACATTGGGCTTGAGCTTGGCGCAGACACCTCGTAGTACTACTAGGGCCATACTTGGCCAGAGCAGCCAGAGGACTTGGCCTACACTCTCCACGCTGGCCAGACGGGTTGGAGAGGTGTCTTAGATGTTTATAAGCTTTGATTAGCTTGTATTTCCTAAGTCGCCTTCTACGTATTATATATTTGGTACATTCGGTACAAAATATTTTTAAAGATGACATTTATAAGATTTCAATATTTTGAAATTTTATTATATTCATATATTATTTTCTTAAACATAATTTTTTAAATATTTATTGACTATAATAAGGACAATGTATACTCAGTCCACATACCTAGTTTTTAAGATAAACTAAAATTGTAAGTTGACGTCGATTGGAGAAAATGCGCGGTGCAGTTTGTTGCCGCTTCTCCTGCACTCCGCTTTGGAAGCGGAATTAAACTTAGCCATAAGTAAATTACTGACGTCAACAATTCTCAGTTGAAATATATGACAGTTAATAAGTGTCCAAATGACCTATGTTAAATAAACGTTTTTGAATTTTGAATTTTTATTGAATTTCTTAATAAGAAGTTCGAGTGACGAGTTACATTTTTTTCTTAATTTATCACCAAAAAACAAAAAGCAAGGAATTTTCTGCAGGAACGACTACTGCTACGAGGTCGTATTTATTTACTTCGTCGACTTCAATAGACGGTGTTTTTGTAAAGTTGCATATGTATGGGAATATGACTTACGCGCTATTATTTTCTGATATCTATGGCTATTACACATAATAACACTTATTGACATCAAATTGGACAAGTCACACTGAGTCGAAGCAAAATGTTTTTAAATTGTATAGTTAGACATCTTTATCACTATTAAATAAACTTCAAATTTGTGTTATGAAAACACGAAATCGC
Source organism: Elegia similella (assembly GCA_947532085.1). Lineage (NCBI taxonomy): Eukaryota > Metazoa > Arthropoda > Insecta > Lepidoptera > Pyralidae > Elegia > Elegia similella. Next base: position 16,070,814 of record OX383927.1, on the reverse strand, counting down.
TCGACTCTAGCGGGGTGTCGACGCACGGAAGCTCCGATCCCTTTGAATAGCCAGAGGAATCCCAGTCTCCGACCCCCTGACTCTCGCCACCGAAATAGAGTGCGTATAGAATAAGATTAGCTCCCGGCTGACTTTCACCGAGGATAGGTCCTTCTGGCAATGTAGCTTTAGGCCCATAAGGTCTTTATGACTGCTCTCCTAATGCTTTTACTATTGTTTCTCAGATTGGCCCTTCAGTCTATGCATGCATACAATCGCGGCACTTCAGGCAATATAGCCAATATGATAGGTAGCTGTCTCTCCAAACCTTGCACACACACACAGGCAAAGCCAAAAGCCGAGGTTCGAACCCCTGGGGGTCCTTTAATAATGTTGACTATACAGGTTGCGGGTACGCTGCCCTCGCCTTAAAACGCCCAGTGAAGAAGCGAAAGCTTACCGTATTAAAGTGATCAATCGCGAAAACATCAGAAACCATTAAGCGAAAGCTCACTTGAAGCAAGCTACATAGGCAAAAAAGCACGAAGGCACGCGATTTTGCAAAAACGCGCATTATTCGGGTGCAGTGACGCGCTAGTAAAGCATATTAAACTATCCTGAATTCAGTCACTGAGAGGGAGGACGCTGCTATACGTGAGACACGATACGAGATATCTCCAATCGTATCACGTATTGCGGCTTATCTCGTCAGATACTGAATTCAGGATACAGGACGACACCGACCGAACGAATCCGAACGAGGTAGGTACTACATATACCAGCGAATGACAACATTTCGCTTCGCTTCAACTATGCGTCAGTGTGCGTTGAGCCTTAGACTGAAAACCTAGGCACGGTTTTCACCGTAGGCTCAACTCACACTGACGTTATCTGTCAGCCTATGGCTTGATCATTCTGAAACATGTAGGTACCTACTTATATACGTATCCCTTAACAGCTCGGAAGTCTTGCCTCGTAACAACGCCATTATTATGGTATCGAGATTAAATAGCGCAATATAGTTGCGCAAACTTACCCATTGTTTGTTGTATGTGTGAACATCACGCCTCATCGGGAGACGGGGGAAACTTCTCACTCGCATTGTTATCTAAATTGGACTGAATTATATTGACAATTACTGGGGTATTCGCTGATGACGGTTGTTATACTTTAATCGCTAATTGATGCTAACTAAACTACTTACCCATATCTTGTAGTTAATTAGTGCATCTATTAACTCACTAACAGTGTGTAAATTGACCCTCGACATTCCCTTAAAGGGGCGATCCAGCCCGTTAATATAAACAACTTTTTTTAAGGGAAAAATTATGGGAACTCCAAAAGAAATCGTCAGTCTCATACAGTGCCGGCGTTAGCAATACCGGCGCCCTAATCGAGATTTCTCCGAGCGCCCCCTCATGGTAGGGGGTGCAAATTGAATCTGCCCTGCGCCCTTTGCCCCTGTTTGATGGCGCCCCTTACAGGTCCAGCGCCCTGGGCGGTCGCCCAACCGCGTCCTACCCTAACGCCCGCCGCTACTGTTTCCATACAAACTGCCCGGGCGGCAGAACGCTTTTGTATGGAAAAGGGGATTTTTTTTGAGTTTCCAGATATGGTGCCATAGGAAAAGTTGTTCATATCGATGGGCTGAAAACCCCTTTAAGGGAATGTCGAGGGTACATTTGCACACTGTAATACCTTGTCAGTGAATGTACCTAGGATGTTGTCGTAGTAAAGAGTACCTATAGGTATTTAGAGTGTACGAGTTAGAAGTATGTATTTTTAAATCTAATTAGGTTTTTCGGAAAGAATGTTCATATCATTGACCATATTTATGTTGTCTAAATCCTCTTCAAAGCTAGTCTGGGACAAAAGAAAAATACTTAGGATGTACCAGTTGCTAATCTTTCCGCGCAGATCGTAAAAGCCGATCGAGGGAATGGGTGGAAATCTGAGCAATCATGTTAATAGGTGATGCGGCTAGCAACCCAACACTTTTATTGATTCCGTTCTACCTAACTGTCAACCAACGTGCTAAACGTGGCTTTTAGGTCTTGTAATCTTAGGCTTCGCAGGGAAGACCCTGCAAAGGAGAGACATTATAGTATGTATCTACATATGTATGTATATGAGCGGAACGCATCTCTACACGTCCTTCACCAACTGGTGTTTGACATTTTCCTGTGAATAAAAAAACTTCAAAAGAAAATCGCCTATGGCACTACCCTTTGTGCCAAATGAGTGTTGCCAGCACAACGAATTAACTTATCAATTATCGTTGTTATATCATCGTTATTCGTGTAGCTGATCCCTTATCTTTAAAGCTATCCTGTAGGATTGGCGTGAGCGAGCAGAGCGTCGAGCAAGAGATGAGTGCCCGTACGAGATCATCCCGAGCCCGCAAATGGCCAACGCGGCTGATGAAGGTCCTGAAAAACCACAGCTGCCAGGATATTTGGGCACCTTTGGCGTTGATTGTAAACAGGTAATACCTTTTTTAGATCCTATTCTTAATATAGGTACCGATCTAAAACCTCGTTCCACACCCATAGTGTTACTGTAATATTAAGTTAAAAGAGGAAAGATTTAATTGTTTGTTTGTTTGCATTAAATAGGGTCCGAAACGACTGGACCAATTAGGAAAAATCTTTACCGTAAGAACCTATCAGGTAGGATAGGATACATTATCCCTGGTGAACATAGGCTATAGAATATTTTCTAAAACTTAGGGATCGTTTGTACTTAGTGGTTTTATTACCTAAAGGTAATAAGCCTCCTTTTGGCTGTCGTAATCGGGTAAAAAAGGATTATTTGCAACACTTCATAAAAGAAGGTAATTTGAATCAAGTTCAAACCTATTTGATGTCGGTGTGAGGACTAATACATCACATATTTACGCACTGTAACAACGTGTTTTAAAATGTTGTAGAGACCCTTAATATTCTTAACTCCTAAGTTTGTAACCAGTGCTACTCCTGGGAGGCCCGACAATGGGTACATATGAGATTTTCAATTATTTCGAAGATTCTAAGGAATCGTTTGCGACGTCTTTTTAGTATGCTTTTATAAAATAGACTAAATTACCCTTTCATTGCCCGTGGTCCGATCGCCGAGTTATACTGGTCGATTGAGCATAATTTTAGCTTGTCGTTATCCTTTTTGGGAAGTTTTCCGAGTCCGTACAAAATATACTTATGTATGATCGTTTAGGAAAATTGGTTTTTCACTGAAGAGTGAAAATTATCAGTATTTATAAGCGCATACTGCATAAACGATTAATGCCATCGAAAACAAATTAATAGAGTCGTAGGTTACCTACAATATGATTCAAGTATGCTGTATAGATCATTATACAACTGAGGCGTGTTGGCTCTCACGAGCCATCCATCCACTTACTTGTTACATTTTCAGACTCCCGATTACATGCGTCTACCACCAGACGCGTTCGATCGCGTGAAGAAACTTCGACGCGATGTGCCCGAAATATCCCCCGCGGCTATCCGCGTCGCCGGTTACCCCCGCTTGCCCCAACCAGACGTGGGAACCTGTGTGAATCCCCCGCCAGAAGACACGGGCCCGTGCGCCCAGAAGAAGGAAGAAGACGTGGCATTCGCTTGCCCTCATGTCGAACCAAAGCTACCGTGCTGTGACCCCGATAAGAGGGACAAGTGACGGGAAATAATTTATTATTGATGCTTTTGTATACCATTATTATTTTATTGTAATTATTAAAAGTTTGCCTTGTTATTTTTTATTTTGAAACGCGAAAATAACGTAAACTAAAACAACTATTGATAGTTTTGCAAAATAAGTGAAAGTTAGGTAAAAGTAGATAGGTAATATTGAAAAAAGATATAAGTATTGAAGAAAAAGTCAGCAGTTCTCTTCGGTTACCAACATCGCTTCCATTTTTGTCAAACCTTCTTGTTATTTCATGTCATATCATCCCATTTTATAAGACTGCCAAAATGAGTAGGTACCAATGTATGTATATTTCTTTATTGTATACTAGCGACCCGTCCCAGCTTCGCACGGGTGCGAAAAATTATTCATATAAACCTTCCTCTTGAACTATTAAAAATACCGCATCAAAATCGGTTGCGTACTTTCAAAGGTCTAAGAATAGGTACATAGGGACAGACAGCGGAAAGGATAAGAAAATGATCATAGGTCGAGTGCCGCATATTTCCACACAAAAATAACACGTGTCGGATTTAACATTTTTTCTCAAACGCATAAATAATCCCCTCCGTGTCAGAAGTACTACCGAAAAGTACAACTGGTAGAATCTCAGAACATTTGTTATTCTGAAGAACCACGGTAGAACCAACAGATTGAGCTAGCCCCGCACTAAGATGTGAAGTTGTGTCGTTGGATACTACCTAACTCAACTATTCTATTTTTTATAATAGATAGGTACATATATAGATAAACATCCAAGACCTAGGCAAATAAAAAGATCGTTTTTTCCATCATAAACTGGCCGGGGATCGAACCCGGGAGTCATTCAAAGGCACCAGATCCGTTTAATATAAAGACCTATCACAAAAGAATAGGTGTTCCCGCTAAGTAGGTACCTATAGACGACACATTACTTGCGTCAAGCCACAGAGGTCGTCTCAATCAGCACCACGAGGTAAATTGTCAATAACGTCTTCGCGTTTGCCAATGGGGTTATTTTATCAATTGAAATCTAAGGCGATTCGCACACTGCACCGCATTACGTAGCGCGGGAATGCCTGTTCTCATATTGCTTGTGAGTAGATCTCTCTTTGTATTGAAAAACACGTGGTTCAAAACACAGAACACACATTCATGCGCAGTGTTACAGATCACGCACATGCAGAGAAACACGCGGCCCAGCACGTGGGTGAGGGACAAGACGCAAAGTTTGGTACACCAGCCATACCAAGTTCTGCAGTATGGTGCGTGATTATGACAGAGCTAGACGTTAAGCAACTTTCGTGATGGATCTCGATATTTATCGAACTGCCCCGGACTGGATTTACCTATATCTAAGTAATTCCGAACATATGACTTCGTAAAAAGGGATGCACCCAACATCTTCTATAGGAACTTGTATTTCTTGTATTTCTTCATTATATAAAAACCAAACAGATACTGTAACTGCAGAATCCAGAATGGTTTCTACATTAATAATCATTACTATATAGAAAACAATGCTCTGCACTGTGCTATTACCACCGCAAGCTGTTGTAAACTGAGGCCCAAAAACTAGAGAGTCACCGCATACTACACTGCAGCCCCAAGCGTTTTTGCGGAGAAATCTGCACTGCACTCCCGTAATGACGCGCGTCGCTCCGTCTCGCCACGCACTCCGCAGCGTTGAGCGGAGCAGTGTGTGAATAAGCCAAGTCTTTTGATTTGGCACTATTTTATTCAATACTTACTGAAATGTTGGGATTAAACAAGAATAAGTTATTATGAATAATTATGCCTTAAATATAGTTATATGACTGAGTCACCCGGCAATGTGACACGTTCAGATGCAAACTAATGAGTTGCGATTTGATTAATTTAATAAGCATAACGTCTATGTCTAAATAAACACACAGCCTAATCAGCCATTGAAAACAATTGTGTCATGAGAAAGGAAATCGCCTATGGCCAAATGAGTTGTGCCAGCACCAACGAATGCAAAGGAATAAGTTAAACACAAATGTAATTAACATACAAAATATTTATTTTATAGCAATAATTTAACGGTAACATCTTTTCATTATTTTACAATAACTTAGTCTATTATATCTTTACATAGGTACATCTTAATATTATAGTCCAGCAAGGTATTTACATGAATACTCATAGGCATTTTAACTAAAAACGTAATTGAAACTCTTGCTGTCACTATCTAATGAGACATATAGTATGACACTTTAAAACATCATTAGTTAAAATATTCGGGTATGAGTGACATAGAGACTTGAGAAACAGAAATATGCAGTAAGCCTGGTTAGGTACTTACGCGTTTATTGCTTTCATCAGCGAAGGAACTTGCAGGGCTATTATAATAACTATCTATGATGTACCTAATAAAATCAGGAATGTTTATCTTAAGTATGTGGTGTTGAATAATAAATCAATTAAAAAAACAATATTTTAAAAGCTGATAAATAGACCGAACATTACACACGTAAATACTTAAAAAAATAAAATACATTGGGGCCTAAGCTCTTATACTGAAACTTGTACAAGTTTAGAAATTTGAAAACAAGAGGAACTTAGTAATTCCGATTGTAACCACCTGCACCAAAAACCTAAATCTTATCAATGCGCACGTCACCTACGATCATGAGCATCGATATATATACAATCGTATTCAATTTTAGACCTTATCACATCGACTTAAGAACTGATGTGTGTATACATATAAATGCTTGTGACAGTATTTCGACTTTGACCTTACGTAGTAAACAGGTGCAAAGTTCACCAAAGGCCACATTTACCAAATAGCGGTGCTATATAAATGGTTACGCATAATAGGTTTTTGAAGACGTTATTATTAATTTCGTCAAGTAAATTAAGGCCGGTGCAAAGTTCAGACTAATAGATCTCTACATGCTGTCAAATACGCGCACATACAAGGGCGGATCTAGGACTTATTTCTGGGAAGGGCACAAGAGGGGGACGGGCAAAAAAATCAACAATAACATCCATACATAGCCGTGTGGTTTCCGGCAGAGTAGAATAGGACCAATCCTAGTCTTCCCATGCAGGTCGTAAGAGGCGACTTAGGAAATACAAGTTAAACAAAGCTCATAAACATCAATGAGACCTCTCCAACCCGTCTGGCCAGCGAGGAGAGTGTAGGCCAAATCCTCTGTCTGCTCTGGCCAAGTATGGCTCCGGTAGTACAGAGAGGGTCATGTTCCTGCAGTGGAGACTAAAAAGACCTGTTAATGATGATGATGATATTCTCGTACTTTTTCCTTACAGGGTAGACATAGCCTAGGTCTATTATAATTATAAGACCTTATGGCCACATTTAGCATGTTGGAGAGCATGTAGATGGAAAACGAAATTAAATAGTGATGGGTTGCTAGCCGCATCACCTATTGACATGTTTCCACAGATATTAGCCCAAACCCTTCGATCGGCTTTTACGATCTGCGCGGAAAGAGAAGCAACTGGCACATTCTACGCTTTTTTTTCTTTTCTCCTAGACAACATGGAAGAGATCAACAATAACTGTTAGAAATAAACTTGATAAACAGACAGAAATAAGCAAGAGTTTCACTCATATTCTTTCTGTCATTTAACAAGTCTGATTCTGATCGAACTACCTCCGTAGTCCAGTGGTTAAGGCGTTTGCCTGTAGACCCGGGGGTCGTGGGTTCGATTCAGACTTGTTTAGTTGTTACCAGTTTGGTTAGGACATTGTAGGCTTGAATCACCTGATTGTCAGATAATTAAGATGATTCCGTGCTTTAGTAGGCACGTTAAGCCGTTGGTCCCGGCTGCCATCTAGTAGTCGTTAAAGGAACCACGTCAGAGACCGAGAGGCGGTTCCGAAGAACTCTGACACCAGGGTGACAGAACAACTCTGAATTTGATTTGCTTCTTAGTATGTCCTGTGATGGAATCTCCACCGTACACAAAATACCGTCAGGGGGGCACATGCCCCCTTGCCCCTTCCCCTTAAATCCGCCCTTGCGCACATAAATTACTCTCGTAATTATTAACGGAGAGATAATCGTATAGTATTAACTACAAGTAAATAATCACCAGGACGATTACAGTTATGGTCACGAACATACCGCCAAATAGGACGTACTTGTCCTGCGCGACCCGCCGCTCTATGAGGGAGATGGTGGCGTTTGACAGGCCCAAGGTGTTCGCCAAGTCGATGAGGCGCCTATGAGCTCCTTTTAGAGTTTCCCTGTTGCCCCTTAGCGTGTCCAAGATGTTTGACCCTGTAACAATTGACGCAATTCTTGAAATAGTAAATCTATATAATATATATAACAAATGCGAGTCGGATTGGCGCACGAAGGATTCCGTACCATTATCTACAAAAACGGCATATAAATCATGTCTGTTGCATGGAAGCCCCTCTCAAATATTAATGTCATTTTAATTTTATTATTTATTTTTAAAGTTATAACTATTCTATGGATATTTCAAGCGCTTTGCCGTTATCAATATTAAGCAAAAAAAGTCACGTTTGTTGTATGTATAGGGTCCCGTTTTTACCCTTTGAGTACGGAACTCTAAAAGTAATAATGGGAGGTAATTTGTCGATAAATATTGCTGTACTTCATACCAGTTAAGGCTCCGACACTGATGACGGGACACATTGTATAATGTACGGAACCCTTTGTCCGCAAATCCGACTTGCGTTTTTAGGGTTCCGTACCCAAAGGGTAAAAACGGGACCCTATTAATTTCGCTCCGCTGTCTGTCTGTCTGTCCGTCTGTCACCAGGCTGTATATCAAGAACCGTGATAGTTAGACAGAGGAAATTTTCACAGATGATGTATTACTGTTGCCGCTATAACAACAAATACTACGGAATAGAACTAAATAAATATTTAAGGGGCTCCCACACAACAAACGTGATTTTTTGCTTGTTTTTGCTCTTGTTTTAGTTATATGTTCACTGTAAAATAAATAAAAATAAAATTAATATTAAAGGAGGGCTTCCATACAACAGACATGATTTTTTTTAATAGATAACGGTACGCAACCCCTCGAGCGCGAGGCCGACTCGCACTTGGCTGTTTTTTTTTTACATATAAATGGATTAAATCGTATACGATGTATAGGCAAATTGTCAAAATTTTATTTAATAGTTTTGAATAAATGAGTACCTATTGAGTAGGTATAACTTTTGCCCTTGATTTCGTCCGTCTTTATCCATTAATCCTTACAAATTTTCACGGTTATAATATTAGCATAAATTAGTAAGCTATTGTATTATACTGTAATGAAACGTACACTATGTTACACGCGCAACGCATCACGACTCCCATAATGATGTTTGTTTTTAGAGTGTGTAAGTGGCCAACACTAGTGACGGATTTTTCAAGCTGTCTATAGGCATCTGAACTGCTTAACGACTGCAATCAATAATGACAGCCGGGACCAACGGCTTAACGTACCTTCCGAAGCACAGAGAAGCTTGAGAAATGTTTAAAACACTAGTGGTTCGGGACCGACGGCTTAACTTGCCTTCCGAAGCACAGTGGATCACCCACAGCAGTAGGGACCGTGCCCGGAGTTGCTTTACATGCTAGATAAGCGCTAATAATACTCACGCGCCATGAAGCTCCTCATGGAGATAATGATCTTAAACTGTTGCCATACCTGGTTTCTATACCTCTATCTTTCCCACTGGGCACTCTGGCAACCTGCCTAGGGCCCCGCGGTCATTAAGAGCCCCCAGTTGGGCGTGGGTAAGACATGTTTCGCGAGGCATTGTAACTCTTTTTCGCAAATCGTAGGCTTCCCAAAAAAACTCGCTACATTATGCGCTAACGCTCACGCCCACTGCGCCATGGAGCTCCTCATGGAGATAATAATCATACTTGGTATCTATGCCCCTATCTTTCCCACTGGGCACTCTGGCCACGTTCCCAAAGCCGCGCGATCGGTAAGGGCCCCCAGTTGGGCGTGAGTAAGACACGTTTCGCGAGGTATTATAACTCTTTTTCGCAAATCGTAGGCTTTCAAAAAAAAACTCGCTATTTTATGCGCGAGTCCCTTTGTGGCTCTTTTTCGCAAATCGTAGGCTTCCCAAAAATACTCGCTACATTGTGTGCGAGGCCCCTTGTGGCTCTTTTTCGCAAATCGTAGGCTTTCAAAAGCTCGCTAATATGCCCAGAGCTCCAGCCAGCTCAAAAGTTAGCCGGGCCTGCTTATCTAAGCGTCTTCCCAGTTGCATCTCCAGCCAAGATGTTTCGAACCTCGGGGTTCGTTTTACGGCATTTTCTCCTTCACCTTGCATTGTCTTCGGTATCTTTCATTGTGACACTATTGACACACATATCAAATTCACTTCTTTATTTTACCGTTTTGCCGGATTCCAATGCAAGCGGCATAGCTAGACATTTGTATTCCTTTGAAACTTGTAAGATAAGTAATAACACACAATCTTTCATATAAAAAACCGACTACAAACAAACTACTGAACCGATGTTGATGAAATTTAAATGGGGCCAAACTGGATACATATCTGTTGCGACTTCCTGAAAGAGTCACTGCATTCTCCGATCAACCCCAGAATCACAGCAAGGTAAACAGTAAACACTGACCTGGATTCTCGGTGAACAGGACGTTGGGAAGGATCACCTGCGGCAGGCCTCGTGGCGGCTGGCTGGGAACCTCCCTGGTTTGAACTGTATTCCTTTTCTCACTGCCTACACTTGTGGTACACCATCACACACTCGCGGATGTGGATTTAGAGTTGTTTTCGGCCAGCGAAGCTCTTAGGGTCGTTATTTTTGGAAATTATATTAGCGCAAAGCGCTGTTCAATTCGACTCGCTCGCCGTATTTTTTTCGACTCTCTGGGCGACCAATCACAGGCCGCCGACGGCAAAAAAAAGTATGTATGGGAGGGAAAACGGAAACGGGACACAGATAGGTAATTTTATTTGGATTTTAAAGTTAATGCTTACACACTTTCCCCCACCTGAAATCCACAAGGGTTTCACAGAGAATGCAAATTGAAAGATAAAAACAAAAGCAATAGCTACGCACTATTGCAAGAATATCTAGAAATGTTATTTTCGAAAGATAGAGTAATAAATAAGTTTTAACTAGCCTAAGGATAGTGTGTATTTATGTATTAGTAAGTTATGAGAAAAAAAAAATATTAATTAATTGGTAAGGGACAAACCTTTACTACCGGCCTACGAAAGGTCCTTTCGTTAGCAGTTCGGAGAGTAACCACTCCGACTACCCGGTCCGAACCAGCACGCACCTGCACAATACGTGCCTACTTCCAGAACATCGGCGGAAGACCAGGTTCGTTAACCATGACTAAGCCATCTATTTTAATATTGGTTCATGCACGAACCTTTTGTTCTTTCGTTGCAATGTATGAAGATAATCACGCTGCCATACGCGCCAAAATCTCTGGGTAATTTTCTTAAGCATGACCCAACGAGAGCGCGGACACGGAATAAAATATCTAACACACTTCGACAGCACGGCACGTATCAGAAGTCTCAATCCAACCATCCAAAACTGGCGCTGAATAAGAGATTGTAAGGTTCGAGGTCCACAATGCAAATATTTTTTATGAAAATGTTTTATTATAATTTTAGATATTGGACATTGTTTATGTAACAAAAAAGGGTGTAACGCAGATGGTGACAGATTAGCCTCATCGATGCGTTCCCCCACCCGTACGATCCCATCATCGTCCAGGAAAGGTGAAATTTTTTGAAGGGATTTTACACATGGTTCATTATCTCGCACTCGACTGACTTCGGAAGACATATAATGATACGGACTCAATTTAACTAACACTTTGGTTGACTTCTCGAGTTCAGGACTACTGAGAAATGAAAGAATTCGAATTTGCCTTGCAACCCTCGAATTTGAAATAAATCGAATACACCATGCTACAATTTTTAGAATTTTTGTAAAAGAGGAATGTCTGGCAATTAAGTCCAGAAGTGGGTTTCTCACCTCAATCACGTGAAGACTTTTGGTTTCTAGTGGTTTGAGCTCGGGTAAGTCTTCTTTTGGAAGTAGAACCCGTTTGTTAGGCCATTGACTAGGCAAATCCTGTAGCCAAGAAGGACCTTTCCACCACAGAGGGTGGTCTATAAGCTCTGGACAGGACACTCCGCGACTACAACAGTCGGCCGGGTTATCCTTAGACGAAACATGATACCAATGATCGGTACTAATCAAATCAGTTGCTTGAATGACACGATTGGCTACATACATTTTTAACGAATGAGGGGCTGTATTAAGCCATGACAAGGTAGTGCTGCTGTCTGAATAAGCTCGAATAGAATTAATAGTTATATATATATATATATAGTCTTTAAGCAAATTATACATGTGCGATAGAACTTTTGCTAGAAGCACCGCTGCGCTTAGCTCGAGTCTATTTACCGTGGTAGGTTTTAAAGGAGCTACTCTAGATTTTCCAATCAGTAAACTAGTCGCAGTAGAAATTCTGGGCTCATTAGTAACCACACAAATATACACACAACAACCATAGCCTTTCAGAGAACCATCACAGAAACCTACTAAGTGTACTTCCATCGGATTGGAAGGTATAACTAACCGCGGAAGAGATTTTTTTTTGTAAATCAGACAAATGGGCCGCAATTAAATGCCATTGTTTGATTAAATGTTTTGGAATAGTCTCATCCCACGATAAATTCAACCGCCATATTTCTTGCAACAGCGACTTCGCTGCAAAGACTACTGGGCATATCCAACCGAGTGGATCGAAAATGCGGGCGACTAAAGAGAGTATGGATCTTTTAGTAAATTTGACTTCGAACGAGTCTGAAAAGGCATATGAAAAAGAATCATTAATGGGATTCCATCGTATCCCTAATATTTTGACAAACTCATTTCCCGATTCATCGAAGGATTTGGAACTTTGACAAAATTCAGGAGGAACATCCTTAAGAAGACGAGGATAGTTGGTAGTCCTTTTACTTAGTTCAAAGTGAGCCTTGGCTAACAAAGATGTGATATCGGACTTCAGCTTGATCGCCTCTTCAAGGGAAGAGCCGCCAGTTGTGATATCGAACATAAATGTCTCCTGGGTGATAACCTGAGCTACACGACTTGAGTACTCAGAACCATGATCTTCAACAAGTTGATGAAGTGTTCGAATGGCTAAATAAGGTGAACTACTAACCCCGTACGTGACTGTCTTAACTTCGTACTCCTTTAAGATTTCAGTTGGATCATTACGCCAAAGCGCGTGTTGATAATGCCTTTCCTCGGGTCTTATCAGTATTTGCCGATACATACGACGGATGTCGGCAGTAAAAACTATTTTGTGAAGTCTAAATTTTGTCACTAAATCGACAATATCCACTTGCAGCTTAGGACCCACATGAACAATATTATTGAGTGACAGATTATTCGAGGTCCGACTACTGGCATCGAAGACTACTCGTAAACGTGTCGTTGTACTATCGGGTCGTATTACACAATGGTGAGGAATAATATAACGGTCAGTAGACAAAGATTCAGCAGGCTGCATATGTCCCAGATCTTCGTACTGCTGCATAAATTCCTTATATTCCGTTTTCAACTCAGTCTGGCTGGCAAGACGCTTTTCCAAGTTGAGAAAACGGTTAAGAGCCTGATGATATGATTCTCCTAAGGCTGGAGTATCATCTTTAAGCATAATTGGTACAACATAACGACCTTCGGAGGTACGATGTGCCATTTTTATATTTTTGTTTACATATTTCATCCTCAGGACCGGAAATTTTACATTTCGACGATTCTTCGGATTCCCAAAACCGTTGAACGCTCTCATCGAGCGCACTAGAAGACGCGATGAGTGACGTAACGGGTGTGGCTGGAGTTTGAGCCACTTCACATATTTCATCCTTAGGACCGGAAATTTTACATTTCGGCGGTTCTTCGGATTCCCTAAAACGTTGAACGATCTCATCGAGCGCACCAGAAGACGCGATGAGTGACGTAACGGGTGTGGCTGGAGTTTGAGCCACTTCACATATTTCATCCTTAGGACCGGAAATTTTACATTTCGACGGTTCTTCGGATTCCCAAAACCGTTGAACGCTCTCATCGAGCGCACAAGAAGACGCGATGAGTGACGTAACGGGTGTGGCTGGAGTTTGAGCCACCACGTTTTGAAGAAACTGACCACTTATCACCCAGCCGAATACACTAGACAGTGCACATGGAAAACCAGGGCCTGGGCTATAACGTGAACCAGTATATATCTGATCAAAACAGTCTACTCCTAACAACAGATCGATCGGACCCGATTTATCAAAATCTTGGTCGGCGAGATCCAGATGTTTAAACTTTTCCTTGACAACTGATGGTATCGAAGTTGAAGGAATCATTGAAGTGATTTTAGGCAAAACCACTAATGGTATATCGAATTGGGGCGAGTCATTTGACCTAGGCACAATAGAGCCAAACGTATAACCTTAATTATTACAAACATAAATTTGACCGAGACCGGTTACATTTAAATTACACTTTTTTATATGTAAACCTAACTGTCGCACACAGCTACTTGTAATGAAAGAGTCCATCGAGCCACTATCTATGATTACACGAGCATACTGCCATGAACCATCCACTCTTCTCAACCGAACCACTGCTGAACCAATAATTTTGGTACTTATAAGTGACTTTGACATTTTTGGCTGAGTTGTACAAGTTAGGGAAGCGCTCATATTGGAATTCTCAGAAGCCTTTAGGTCAATGGTATTAGATAATAAACTCTTATGTTCTTCATGTAATAATGTGTTATGTTTTGAGTTACAAATGAAACACATGGACTTAGACTTGCAGTCTGCACCAGTGTGACCGGGCCTTAAGCAGTTCCGACACAATTGCAACTCTTTAACTAATTGCTGTCGCTGTCCTATATTCATAGAATGCACTTTACCACAGCGATATATTGAATGATTCTCATGACAACACGCACAGACAGCCTGATTAGGTTTATTATTATTTGAGTTCGAAGAAGTAATCAAGGAAGAATTTGATTGCCGAGAAAAATTATCTTTTTTTGTATTATTGTGGTTTTGTTTATTTGTAGAATTGAATGACTGTAAATTACTAGGTTGACTAACCTCTAATACCTTTATATAATTCTGTAAATAAACAATCAAATTATTAAATTTAGGAATTTCTTCGGTATTTTGTAATTCAAACCTTTTCCTAGTTTCTGTATCAAGCGGCTGAGATGCTATGTAAAATAAAAGAAATTCACTTAAATCTTCAATATTTAACCCGCGCAAGGCACTAACACATTCATAGTGTGTTGGTTAATTGTGATAAGTTTGATAATGATGGCCGTTGGATCGGATTTAATTTTATTATTTTTTCTAAATAAGCGGTGGCTAAAATACGTTTATTATCATACCTGTCTAGCAACGCTGCATAAACAACAGAATAATTAGCTGATGCCATAGGAACACCCTTAGCTAGTGTCAGGGCATACCCAGACAGACATGACAACAAATAGTAAAATTTCTCTGTGTCCGACAACGAAACATTATTATGCACAAGCGACGTATAACTGTCTTTAAACATCTGCCAGTTCTCTATATTACCATCAAACTTAGCTATTTGCAATTTAGGTAATTTCACTTGCGAGTTGGAATGCGCATGACTTTGACATAGTTCCGAGCGCGAACTTACATCGAGAGAGTCAGCAAACTCAATGACATAATAGTATAACTCGTCAAATGACAACAAAACATTATTATCGATAACAAATTGAGGATTTAGTTTAAGTTGCAACTGGTTTACACGATCGTTGCATTCCAAGAAATTATCACGAATTTTATCAATTCTTTTATACCTAGCTCGAAAGGATGCTAATTTAGTTTTATTTTCTTTCGTAATTTTTGCTAAGTCATAAAGTATTTGCATATTTTTAAACTCATATTCACGTTTCTTAATGGTGAACATTAATTCTCCTTCCGCCATGTTTTGGTAGGCACTAACTGTGAAAAGTACGAGTAATGTAGGTAAGTAACAAAAGTTTAAATGGAAACTAAGTAATGGAACAGATATTCACAAACACGTAAGTTTTAAAACTACGGACTATTACTTATAATCATAAATACACACCTCACTGCTATTAATTGACCTAGGTAAGTATAGGCTATCCAAAATAGTTCGAAAGCCTGAGTAACAATATCTTGTTCGATTTGTATGCCATAAGGTACTATCTACCTTATGGCATACAAATCGAACGATTAAGGGATTATTACAAGGGAATTAACGAGATAAGAAGTATGTACTCGTAAGCAATAGGTATTTACTATGGTATGGAACAGGAATGGAATTCCCTGTTTGAGCCGAGATTGTTAGACAAATAGACAAATGCTAGGTGGATAAGTACCTAGTTAATTTGAATCTATAATAAGTCTATTTATGAATAAATTAGTTATCCATATTTGGAAATAACTTTAATTGGAAATATTGAAATTAAGTGGGTAAATTTGAAATAAGTACGTGAGGAATGTCCTCACAGGAGGCATCATAAATTAATGTTGCGATTTCCTGAAAGAGTCACTGCATTCTCCGATCAACCTCAGAATCACAGCAAGGGAAACAGTAAACACTGACCTGGATTCTCGGTGAACAGGACGTTGGGAAGGATCACCTGCGGCAGGCCTCGTGGCGGCTGGCTGGGAACCTCCCTGGTTTGAACTGTATTCCTTTTCTCACTGCCTACACTTGTGGTACACCATCACACACTCGCGGATGAGGATTTAGAGCAGGGCTTGTTACCGGTACCAAATTCCCATTATAAGTACCGGTAAGTACCGGTATTACTATTCTGTTAAAATTTTAACGGTAATATGAGGTACCGGTAATCTAGTATTTAACGGTAATAATATTGTTAACAGTTAACGGTAATTTTACCGCTACTTGTTACCGGTACCAAATTCACATTATAAGTACCGGTAAGTACCGGTACCTCTATTCTGTCAAATTTTAACGGTATTAAAATTGCGTTAATTTTACCGGTACCTACGCATTGTTGCCGTCTACCGCATGGGACTAGCTCGACTGTAAAAGTGCCGCCCTATTGTGGGCCCCCGCCTCACGCCGCACATGCACAACACGGCAACGACACACATTAACGAAATGATAATTCCCAATACGAGTACCGGTACTAAGTACCGGTACTGTTTACCGGTATTTGGTACAGGTACTTCTTTCAATTACCGGTACCGTCGTTTTATTGAGGTACCGGTATCAATCCAATTACCGGTACCGTTGTATTATAGAGGTACCGGTACTTGATTTTTACCGTTACCAAATGTACCGGTACCAAACCAATTACCGGTACTGTCGTTTCATAGAGGTACCGGTAATGGATTTTTACCGGTATTCCAACCCCTGATTTAGAGTTGTTTTCGGCCAGCGAAGCTCTTAGGGTCGTTATTTTTGGAAATTATATTAGCGCAAAGCGCTGTTCAATTCGACTCGCTCGCCATATTTTTTTCGACTCTCTGGGCGACCAATCACAGGCCGCCGACGGCAAAAAAAAGTATGTATGGGAGGGGAAACGGAAACGGGACACAGATAGGTAATTTTATTTGGATTTTAAAGTTAATGCTTACACAATATCCTTTCAAACATAAAATATTTTTACAAACCTATTCCTAAATGACGGAGTTTACGATGTAATGATGTAATAAACATTTAAAAAACATAGTACCTAATTGATAACCCCCTCCTTGTCATAAAATCGTTTAAAAATAATTGGTGGTCTGAAAAGTCGGTTTCCGGACGATAATTTACGTGATAACGGTGACAGATACATAACTACTACCATTGCTACGCATGCTGCTGCTTAAGAACGTGACATTCTTCCTGCGTGCAGAACATGTTCATCGATTTATCAGACATTATGAAGTCAAAAATCATAGAAAAAATCTATGGCTAGCTCGGTGGCGCAGCGGTCAACACGACAGCCTGCGACACGAGAATGCCCGGGTTCGATCGCCGGCCAGGTCAAGGTGGAAAATGATCTTTTCCGATTGGCCTGGGTCTTGGATGTTTATTTATATATGTATTTGTTATAAAATATAGTATCGTTGAGTTAGTATCCCATAACACAAGTCTCGATCTTACTTTGGGGCTAGCTCAATCTGTGTGATTTGCCCGTATATATAATATTAAAAAAAATCTCTCAATTTCTTAGGTCATTTCCATAGTACGTAGGTACATCTCTGATAACGTATTTATTAACATTGGTTGCAAAGTTGTCATTCAATGCAAATGGCATATTGAGTTATATTCTTTCAAGTCACTTGTGTGCAGCGAATTATGTATAATTATACATACCAGGGTAATTACATCTCTACTACAGTAGGTGGTCGCGTGACAAGAGAATTGCTCGAGAGTTTTTGTTAACTTTGTATATGCTCATTTACACCCAATGCCCTATGCTTGACTACAAATAAGTATATAAAAGAGGGAGAGGTAGGTTATTAAAAATATACAACTTAAGTATTTCGGAATCATAGAATTAAGAAAAAATATAAAATGTAGGGTCGTGGGTTCAAATCCCACGGGAAGCATACTTTGTGTTGCTTCCAGCTTGGTTATGTCATTGCAGTCTTGAATTACCTGATTGTCTGATAATAAAGATGATTCCGTGCTTAGGAAGGCACGTTAAGCCGTTGGTCCCGGCTGCCATCTGGTAGTCGTTAAAGGAACCACGTCAGAGGCCGAGAGGCGGTTCCGAAGAACTCTGACACCAGGGTGTGCATGGTCGATTGATCGTGACACCTACACGAAATGATGATGATCCGCGCAGATCATCAAAGCCGATCGAGGGAATGGGCGAAAATCTCAGGAGTCATGTTTGTAGGCAATACGGCCAGCAACGCATCGCTATTTTGATTCCATTTTCCACCAACACGCTGAACCTGGCTTTTAGGTCTCGTAGACCTAGGCTCTGTTCACCCTGCTAGGGAAAAAGACGTGATAGTATGTATGTAGAACTAAGAACCCGTTGCAACATACATCATTACTTCTGGGTTATGACGCATATAATTCTATGGTCAAAGAATGACTTTGTTCGGTCACTGAGCACAATGAACCAAAACATATATATATATATTTTTTTATTTTATTAATTTAAATTTGTGTTTTTGCAATGAATATACTCAAAAACCAAGTCGTTTTTGATCCATTTTAGGGTTCTGTACCCGAAGGGGAAAAGCGACACCCTATTAATTTCACTTCACAGCCCGTCTGTCTGTCTGTCTGTCACCGTGATAGCTCGACAGTTGAAGTTTTCACAGATGATGTGTTACCGCTATGACAAAAACAGAATGAAATAAATATTTAAGTGGACAGGTAGACGCTTGAGGGGGCCCCGATACAACGTAAAGACGAAAGTTAAAAACATATTGGTTGTCTATAAAGTCGGTTTACGGACGATCATTTTCATTAAATAACACGCGAAGTCACGGGAATACTAGTAATGCATAAATTTGCAGAAATTTGGTAAAAAATTAACAGCAACAGTTTATAATTTTAATTTAATGAGATATTTATGATTACTAAATCTTCTCTGCAAGCACAAAAATAAAGTAGAGTAGGTATGAAACAAAAACAAATTAACATAACCTGTTATATAAATCTTGTGGAGATTGATAAAGGAAGCTGTATTACCTATAGTTAATAATTAATAGTGTTTTCATTACCCTAGTGTGCTATAGCGTATAATTAGAAGTATTCTCACACGAACGTCGCTCGTAATAAGACCTGCGCAGCTCAATACTCAAGTTTAATATGTGCATAACAATTATTGCTGGTTTTCTCAGCGGCCCGCATATTGTGTGAACGATTGTGATTGCCTTGATCCTGAACTTTACCTCGCAACATGCGCGATGATAAAAACAACGAGAAGTGAAACGTGCAGAAGCATCGAATAAAGTGACAAAGGGCAATGCCGGTTATTGGCGTCTTTTTTTTTTCGCGCGGCCACTAACCAAACCTTGTTTTTCTTGTAGACAATAGCATACTAAACAAAACTTATTATGACATATATACCTCTAAACTCAGTCCGAACTGAGTTATTTGGGTTTAAAATTCATAAATAATCATGTATTTTATTTGGCAATTTTTATCATAATCGCGAGTTTAAATGAAAATATGCAATAAAACAATTATCTTTGAACATTTTTATAATTACTTTACTCCTTTGAGGCCGGCCCCCACCATCTGCACACCTTGTTTGAGTTTAGTTGTATTGGTGAGTCATCTTTCATTTTGCGAACAAAGCAGATAAAAGCCTACTATACACAGATATATACTATCCCTACCCTTCCCCCGCCTCCTCTCTGCCAACCCTGCGCACTACAGTGCAGGTATGTACTGCCCATTCTCTCTTTTCACAATACATTCAAAAATAAATTGCCAGTTAATTTTTAAGTGTATTTATTTAATAATTCCCAACTCTTATAACTATTACAGTATATGGTATAACTCGCAACCAATTTTTTTTATATTTTTTGGTTGTTATAGTATGAAAAGCATAAAAGAGGTTAACAATAGATTCGTTTTACCTATAATAATATTTGTTTGATTTTAGTCATGACACAAAAACTACAGGTAAAAAACATATACATACATTGATCGAGTAGGTACATTTATTTGTAAAACATCAGTTTTACCTACATAATAAGGTTATTGTAACAATAATATAGGTGTGGTG
The DNA here is from genome assembly GCA_947532085.1 of Elegia similella. Lineage (NCBI taxonomy): Eukaryota > Metazoa > Arthropoda > Insecta > Lepidoptera > Pyralidae > Elegia > Elegia similella. Next base: position 16,050,426 of record OX383927.1, on the reverse strand, counting down.
ACATACAGCACAAAAGAAGATGTGAACAGGGAAATAAGTATCTCCCCCATGCTAAGTACTATAATACTGACATGACGTGGGAACAGCAGCCAAGCGTTCGTTTGCCGATAATGCAGCTGCAGTAATGGGCGCATATAGCTTGCCTGCCTCCCATACCACGTTCTATTAAAATATACGTATAATAAATTCGAGATTGTCTATACCTTGATTGTATTCGCGCCCTTAGCAACCATGGATTTGTGACTGTAATATTATGTTCTTCGAGACTTTCTAAGTCCATATCTCTACATACTTCTATTCTCCGTAATAACTACGAGCTTGTTTGATTTGATAAGTTCCCAAGGCATAAATAATTAACTCGTCCATACTAATAACAGGAAAGTCATGGACTATGTGATTAAGATCCTCTGCTGTATTCGTCAGGAACACTGCTCTTCTTGCGTTTATATTTTTATTAATGATATAATCGCCTAGATAGTTCTCAGTTTCTGCGGTCGCTTCTATTGCTAATAATATTGCTTCAACCAATCTATGATCAGTCAGAGGACGCCCGAAGGCATATAATACTGTAATATTTTTAACTTCTTCCCAAAAAATCTATCAGGAATGGATGTTGTTGGAAGCACTGCGCAGTCAAATCTTCTTGTACTGTTATTACTTCTACTTATACTTCGAAGACAAGCAATGCACTGTCTATTGATTCATTACACAGGGGGAATATCAGTAAGGTCCATATAACAAGCCAATCCACAAAGGTAAGATATCAATGTCGGAGTCAATAAAACAGGCCAAGTCGTCGTTTGATCACTCCTATATAAAAACTGGAATTACATACGAATACGACACGAAGACAGAACGGTGAGTGAAATTGAATCTTTCCAAACGCTTGCTTTCACGAAGAAAGAGACAATCAAATCTGAGATTGCACCTGTGAAAGCAGGTGGGAGAAGGGATTAGCGCAAGAACACTCTAGTCTCGTCTAGCATTTAAAAACTCAGTACGCGCATATTTCTCTCACCATTTTAAATGAGTATGAAATATTTATGTAGTATATACATATATGTATCACTGTATTTTTAATTTATGTATTTTGGTATGTAAGTTTTTATTTTATTTATTATTTAGTATAGACAAACACATAATTGTATGGCTTTTAATTAATATAATAATATTCTGCACTTACTTCTACTACATTTTATTCTCGGCATCACCTGTTGTTGTTGGTTGACTGGTAGATAAAGCCTTTGGCTTTAAGTCCGCCAATTACATTTTGTAATAAAGTTTTTTAAATAATAAAAAAAAAAAAAAACACTAGCTACATGTGTACCCACGGATAGATCTGCTTTGTTCGCATAATGACCGTTGACTCACCAGTACCACTTACTCGCCTAACAACGTTTGCTGTTGGTGGGGAAGGCCGCAAATGGGTAAAGTGATAATAAAAAAGTCCCAAGATAATGTTTCATTGCATATTTCAATTAACCTGCCACTTTTTTGACGAAAATTGCCTTCTTAAATATATGATTTTTACTGATTTCAAACTCAAATAACTCAGCTCGGACTGAGTTTAGAGGTATATGTTTCATATTACGTTTTGTTTATTATGCTATTATCTATAATAAAAACAAGGTTAGGTCAGTGGCCGCGCGAAAAAAAAAAGACGCCACTTCCCATAGTCGAATCGGCATTGTCCTTTATGTGTTTACAAACGTGACAATAACACGTGAAAAATGTGGTGAGTGTTTGCTTTGAGGTTATTCTGTCTTTCTGTCTCTCTCTTTGTTGATATTTTTTTGCTTATGGCAATTATTCTAGTATGTAATTAATAATTCGAGGTGACACAGTAAGTTGGCATGTGTGACGGACGACACGAATATCGTGACACATGCCTATATACACACACGGAGCATTGTCACATTGACACTAGACAGTTGTTTACCCTAATTCTCAGTGGAATTTGAACATTACCTCTATACTCGTATAGTAGGCAGTAAGTACAAATGTGAAACTGAGCTAGCATCAGTGCCCGCGACTTCGTTCGCTTACATTTTATGTTATGTTGATATTAATTAGGACCCCTATACCAATTACAATTATCAGTTTTCATACTGCTAAGTGAGGAGAATTTTGACCATGTCACCTACACACATCTTTTTTAATTGTAATCGAGAACTTATATACCTATTTTCATACCTCTAAGTCGAGAAATGAGCAATTTTCCATACAAATTTATTTTACCCATTTTACCCCTTTCTAATTTTGTCCATTTTATCCAGATATTTATTAATTGTCATCAAGAACTTATACACCTATTTTCATACTTCTAAGTCTAGAAATGAGAAAATTCCATATAAACTTCAACCCCTATTTCACCCCTTTAGGGGTTGAATTTCTAAAAATCCTTTCTTATTGCACACTTGCATCATAAAAGGAACCCCTGTACCAAATTTTAAGTTTCTAGGTACAGAAGTTCGGCTGTGCGTTGATATAATAAGTCCCGCGACTCCGTTCGCGTACATTTGTATCGACGCCGTCGTATCACAACCGGAGAAAAAATATGAAGCCTATCCTGTATGATGTACGTCTAAATGTTTATCTACCAAGTTTCAGAAAATTCTGTTAGTTCATTTAAGAGTTATGAAACATACATACAGAAAAAAATATATAAGCTATAATAAATAAATAAATATATAGGGAACTAGCTTTCGCCCGCGGCTCCGCCCGCGTCATAGTCGGTCCCTCGGGAACAGTACTTATTCCCGGGATAAAAGGTAGCCTATGTTTTTTTCCGTACTCCAGAGAACTTGTATGCAAAATTTCATGATGATCGGTTCAGTAGTTACGGCGTGAAAGCGTAACAAACAAAAACAAACAAATAAACAAACAAACTCACTTTCGCATTTATAATATTAGTTAGGATAGGATATCACACAAATTGAGCTAGCCCCACAGTAAGTTGTGAACTAGACTAGCCCCACAGTAAGCGGTGTCGTAGGATACTAACTCAACGATACTATATTTTACTAGCTTTCGCCCGCGGCTCCGCCCGCGTCAATGTCGATTCCTCGGGAATAGTACTTTTTCCCGGGATAAAAGGTAACAAACAAACAAATAAACAAACAAACAAACTCACTTTCGCATTTATAATATTAGTAAGATAATAGATACTTATATAGATAAACATCCAAGACCCAGGTCAATCTGAAAAAGATCTTTTTCCATCATGACCTGACCGGGGATAGAACCCGGGCACTCTCGTGTCACAGGCTGTCGTGTTAACGACTGCGCCACGGAGCTCGCCTCGGAGGTATAGTTACGCAACCGCGCACACCTCAAACCCTAAGATATAAAAAAGTAAAAATGCCACATTACCTGTGTGTAACATTTCGTCAACATTTCTGTGAGAATTCTGTAAAGAATTTCTCTCCTGCGCCAAGAAGTCGACATTTATTTCAGTGTGGTCATGGCCGAATCTCCGATTAAGCAATTGCTCCCTATCTAGACGTTCTTGCTCTCGCCGTCTTCTTTTGTTTTGTGAATTTGTAAGTGATGCCTGTCAAAACACAACATTACAATGTTTTAGACGCCATTTTTTTTAAACCTATGTTTTACACGACTTTACACAGTATACAAATGACAGAACACTGATTTTATTTTAGACTACTTATGACAAGCATAATTTTTTTATGAATGAGTTTTAGTATAGTCTGCACTATTTTTGAAGCCATAGGCACTCTTGATAGACTTTTGATAGAATACTTATGTAATAATAACAATAAATACTGAATTTTTGGCTAAAGACTTATATTATTATTATAAGCCTTCTGTCAGATATTTCACAGTTAGTTAGGTTCTTTAGTTGCTTTATTGGTAGTAATATCTGTGTGCTTTTTTGTAGCAAAGGCTTCCTCCAACTGACTTCACGGTTTTCTTTCTCAGGCTAGTGATGCCCAGGTACTGCCTGTCACTGCCTTAATTTCAGCGACCTTGACCTGTCTACCAGTTCATTACTAATTTCGACCACTTGTCTGTTCCTCTTATAGTATGACCTGCCCATTTCCATTTGAGCTTTTTGATGGATATTATGACATCTTTTGTTCTTGTGCATTTCCTAATTTTCATTGTTCTTATTTTATCTTTTAGTCTTTTCCCCATCATACTTCTCAGCATAGTGTTTTGACAGGTCTCAAGTGTTTTATAGTGCAATTTGTTGAGTGCCCACGTTTGGCATCCATATGTGAGTATGATGAAAAATCAAATGCATAAATTTTAACTCACATAAAAATAAGAATGCATTAGATGTTGGCTTATATTGTTGTCGATTTGTTACTATATATATTTGTTACCTGTGTCCTTACCACGGCCTCAAACTACCTCTATATCTAATTTTATCACAAATGGTAAAATAGTTGAAGATTGTAGTGGTAGAAGACAGAGTTATTATCACATTTATAATATTAAAGTATGGATTTATTATTATTAATACCACATTTAAACAAATATGCCAAAGTATTTAATCTGTTAGTCTAAACAGTACCGTCTAGACTAACTGTCAACTATGTGTATTTATGTTAATTAATTCATTCAGTTTTACCTAGTGGTGGTATCCCACCACTCGCATGTTATTCATTGTATAGATCCAGCATTATTCCTACATGCAAACACTAATAGAGAGTTGCTGATCAATTGTCATCTTTCGTTCTATGATCAATAAAGACTAAAAGTCAATTAGTACCCGCCTAATTGCAATACTATCAATTGGCCTATTGATATTAAAGATACTATTGACCTCAGGACAAAGTAATATCATCAAATAAGTTTAATACTATCATCATCATCACAGCCTCAAGAAGTCCACGACTTGACACAGGCCTCCCCTGAGGATTTCCAATGATGACTGGTTAGAAGCGTCCTGCATCCAGCGTCTTTCTGAGCCTTTGGTCAGGTTGTCAGTGGGTGGTGTTATATAGTCTTTACCTGTATATGTTTATTGTCATATTTCAACTGGTCCACTCGCATCTTTGCCATTGGTCTCTGATTTATTGGTGTCTTGTATACATATATGTCTAACTTTTCACAATTTCTGCAATAAAATTACATGTTAAGTAGTTTTACTAAAGGAGGTGCCTTTTGATGCTAAGTATAACGTATACTACATATACTACGTGTACTATATAATATACTTAAATGAGAAATGTCGAAATTAAAATCAAGATTACAACAGTACAATATGGCACTAATCATTGGTTACATTCTAAGAAATCTGCAAAACCTTAAAAGTGGACGTACTATTTTTAAAGTAAGCACATTATTTCCATTATATTGAATAGGCTTTTCAAGTACTTACGAATTTATTGCATTGATTTTAGATTGGATTGCATTCTCAACATCTTCACTTCGATCTGGATCTTTTTCCAACCGAAAAAATAAGTCAGAAGTCTCTTGAATAAGTTGACTAGTTTGATGATATAAGGCTTCCATATTTTAATACTTTATGCACGTAATTTATTAATTATAAATAATTTTATATCTATTATCAAAATAATACTCCTACTATAAGGTTGAAATTCGAAATTAAAATGCATTTGTCATTTTGACGTTGACGTTGACGTGGCCGTTCTATCTGTGTTCGGATCCAAGTACCGGCAAAATATAACAAATATTGGTTTATACCTATTACTTATTCGTAGGGTTTAAACGGTTTATACTCTTCCATGCAGGTCTGGGAGAAAAGAAAAAACGTAGAATGTGCCAGCTGCTTCTCTGCCCGCGCAGATCGTAAAAGCCGAATGGGCGAAAATCTGCGGAATCATGTCAGTAGGCGATGCGGCTAGCCTCCCATCACAATTTTGATTCCGTTTTAAATATGGCCATAAGATCTTAAAGACCTAGGCTCTGTCTACCCCGCAAGGGAAAAAGACGTGATACTATGTATGTATGTATGTAGGGTTTATCTAATAAACCATTCGAAAGCCGCAACGTATTGTGAAGTAATGATCAAAACGTTATTCACCACAGTTGTCAAAACTTAGCGGTAGGCCTTAGGTATACTATAGCTTCATGGAAAAGCTTGCAGGAGTGCTATTTTTTGAAATTACGGCTTTCGTAAACGAGCAATACATTTCCATACATTTTTTTTCAAAAATAGAGCCTTTTCATCTAGGCCTTTTGTCTGGCTGGGCCCATTGTGTTTAATCAGAAAACTGCCTTTCTTTCGGTCTTCTGCTTAGGAAAGTCTTCGCTCTCCCCCCTACCGTTTGCAGTAGCATCGTACGGTACGGTACTTAAACATATATTTTACATTATAAGTGACTTTCAAAAGTCCGAACAAAAAAGAAACGAGTGGCCTAAACCACTTGTTGCAATTATTCGTCAACTAACGATACAAAACTGTGGCTTTTTGGAAACTTTCGCGTGAATCACTCTTATTGTGTGTGGCAGTGTGTGTGTGAGTAACGCGTTCAAAAATATTACCTCAGCAGCTTACAGTTGCCAGACGAAAAACCAAGGCCAAAAGACTAGATGGCATGATAATGAATATTGACAGATGACATTCATCGTTTTAAAAAATCAGTCCTTTCTTTGTGATGGTGTGACAGATAGATTGTGATTCATTGGAAAATTCGTTGAATAAGTCTAATAGATATCTTTTTGAGGTGGTCCGAAGATTAGTATTTTGTAATAAGATTATTTATTAACAAGATGGGAGAAGCGTGCCAAGCCTGTCTTACTAGAGTCCCCCATGCGACCCTCATCGCTACGATAATGTGTTGTTTGGGCGTGGGGGTGTTTTGTGGCACAATGTACCGAGGATCATCTCTTTCAATACTTATGTTCGATGAAGTATTTCACTTCAGATTAATCTGGATTGAAGCGCTGCAGATGATTTTCATAGTTGGAAGTGCTTGTATGGCAGCGCTAGGCTTCATGCTGCTGTGTTTAGGGTGCCTCACGACTGGTGCGACGCGACAGAGAGTTTACAGAGCATGGAGAGCTAGAGTCGGTGGTAGAATATCCTGCGCAATATTTATGGTCATCACATACATTTTGACATTCGTTTGGATCATATTGCTGGGATTCTTAGTGATAACAACATTCTTGTTCACAATCTTCTGGAAACTGTGCTCAAAACCGAAAAACATCGATCTATCGACATGCATAGACTTTACGCAGTTCGACTTCATGTTCCCTTCAACAGTCAAGCAAGAGGATATGAGAATATGTGAAGCACATAAAGTGAAGCTGTTCTGTAAAGATTATGTTGAAAAAGCAGAATTTATGTTCATTCTTGCTATGGTGTCTTGCATTCTAGTGATATTGAGTTTAGTGCATTACCTCATGTGCTTATCAGCCAACTATGCACATATCAGGGACCATGACAAGTTCCAGGAGTTGCAGGAGCTGCAGTACCTCGCTAACAATGACATGCACTCATCCAAAGACAGATTCTAGTATATGGCCCGCGCACCACTCCTGCGCTCCCTAGAAGCAACTACTAAAATGTGACAAAGTTAAATTGCAACTGCACTGATTGACCAAAAAGTGTTCACTGACAAATTTAGATTAAATAAAAGACTGATGTCCAGTGAATGACATTTCAACTATAATTATTGTTAAATTGGACTTTGCATTTAATATTTAACATATCTTATTCCATTCCTACTGTTATTAGCATAGAGTCATTTGTATACTTTTGGTTGTTTTTAAAATTACGTCCAAGTTACATTCCCTTAGCTGTAATTGTTTGTTCATCTGTGACTGCAAATATTTTCATATAGTATTTAAAAATTTTGATGAGCATATATGTTAAGGTGCTCTAATTCTGACATTAGCAAAGGAACATAAGTTTTTTTTAATACTTACTGATGCACCAACCACAATATTTTTTTATGATTAGTTTTAGATTGTTGTTAGATTAATGCAGCAGCTATTTAAAGGCAACTGATATAAGCTGCTATAAGATATTGATAGACATTTGATAAGAATGTTCCTTGTTTTTACAACATAAATCTGTTAGTGGGACTGTCTAATATTAAATTTTAAATTTAAAGATAGGTAGTCGAAAACATGTAACCAATACAAGGTTTTTAAAGTAATATGAAGCAAGACGTTTTACACTTTGAATGCTGGAATCCCAGAATAGTTTTTCAATTGTTTGTTGGACACCAGTTGGCCGAAGCGGCGTCTATGGTGTTAAGTTGTAGCATTTCAACAAGCACAATAAATATAAAAAATGTGTATATCTACATTTTTTTAATCTTCTTAAACTGCTGCTCACCTTAATTATTAGTAAGTATATTTCAATCTTCACAATTTTGATACCACCTTCTTTTTAACTAGTTGTTACATTAGTAATAAGTAGATGTTATTGATAATATTGTAAGGATAATTGAACAAAATAAAAGCTTTTTGGATTAACTGTAGGTAGTATGAGAATTAAAAATGCATTCTCCTGTGGGAAATAAGTATTTATATTTTGTATAACATATTGACATATGAGATAACATATTTGTGGCCTGTGTAGATGTGTTTTTGCAATATTTTCCCATAATATATCAATGTATTATTAGATATATGAGTATCTTTTGAATAGTGACATTTGTACTACATAGGATAAGTTTTGTAATTTAATAAATGTTCAATTATTTCAATTTAACATGTATTTTTCTTTCAAAATTATTTATTACATTGTATTCATGAAAAAAAAATATTAACTTACACAAAAACCAAATTTTATATTGATTTTGTACAAAAATGAGCATATTATCACATGATATGAAGGGGACCTATAATATGTATATGTACATATTATAGTTGCCACTAGTTTTTGCCCGCGGCTCCGCTCGCGTCAATGTCGAACCCTCGGTAACAGCACTTTTTCCCGGGACAAAATATACCCTATGTCCTTTTCCGTACCCCAGACAACGGGTATGCAAAATTTCATGGTGATCGGTTCAGTACTTACGGCGTGAAAGCGTAACAAATAAACTGACTTTCGCATTTATTTAGGAAACTAGCTTTCGCCCGCGGCTCCGCCCGCGTTAATGTCAATCCCTCGGGAATAGTACTTTTTCCCGGGATAAAAGGTAGCCTATGTCCTTTTCCGTACTCCAAAGAACTTGTATGCAAAATTTCATGATGATCGGTGCAGTAGTTACGGCGTGAAAGCGTAACAAACAAACTCACTTTCGCATTTATAATATTAGTTAGGATACTAATACTGTTGCCTACAAACTGAGAACCTGTGGTAGAACCTTGTGCCCCCTTTTAGGAATTTACATAATGTTTAGGCATACCGCGATGTAAGATACAGGTATATAGTAAGACCATGTAAGATTCAGGTATATAGCGAGGTAATTCTAGAGCGAAGGAGACAAATGGCGACTTGGGCAAACAGATATTTAGGCTGAATACTAATCGGACGGAACTGAAGTTTAGTCATAACGCGAAATTGTTAATCTGCGTATTTACGAATAAGTAATAAGTCGTATTTGGTATGCTCCTCGTAAATGTTCTAAACTATGTTTGTTCCTGTGTACCTTATATGGATGAAGATCAGTTTATTTATTTGTCCTACCTATATGGTTTTAAGCTTACGCCGTTTCATTCAGTAATATTTTCAATGAATTTGAGTTTCGTCTGATATTTAATGGGAGGTGCAATGATGCTGAAATATCAGACGAAACCGCAGAAGTACTAGTTCTTACGTACTGACGTCACACTCAGCAAATGTCTTCAAAGAAATATCAACTCAATGTAGTTAGCGATACGGTGTTATTTAGCTCGCGTCAGAACGCGGCACCTAGTTTAGATACCTACATCAAGCCAATTTTATACTTATAGCTCTGAACAAACGGTTCATAATTCGTTGAAGTCGGTGAACACATGTGACCAAGCGCGCGACGTTCCTATCTCATTCGTTCGGTTTTCCCGGGTCGCCGCGCGTTCTTATGTTTTTGATACCGACACTGGGAGTGAGACAGGCCTGATTCAATTGAGTAGGGGAGAAACGGGTAATGGGAGTCAGCGGGCAATTGGGGTCAGGTGCCTCTAAGCGAAACTACACGTTCGATATCTAGGTAAATGACATGTTCAGCTTGCTCTGTACCCGATGCCCATTGTACGAATGACTCGCGCTAGTAGCTCCACGCGTTTTTGAGTGACAATTATGTTTCGTTTTCACGCCTCGTCGGTGTAAATTTTCGTCAAAACAACATTAACGGTGAGTATAGACGTTGTAGCTGTACCAAATTAATAACTATGGATAGATTTATCCTTGATATTCAAAATTTAAATTAGCATATTAAATTGCGATTAAATTAACTTTGTGTTATTAAATTTTACAATTAACATGCAGTATAGGTTTTGGGTAATGGGAGCCAAAGGGCCTGCTAGTGATTACCATTACCCGGAAAAAAATATTCTTATGTTTTTTCCCTTATAGATGCCGATATTACAAGTCAGAAAAACCAAATAGGCTAGCTGATCAACTGGTGATTGCACTGGATGGTATACTGCCTAATGTAATGTCTGCGATTGTTTGACTCTGATTTCCCACATGTCTGATTCCCATTGTACTGAGGTTAGTGCAATGGGAGTCAAACTTGTTTTTTTTTTAAACGCGGAAATATATCCAAAGTTGATTCCCAAAGTGGTGAAAAGTGATAACAACTAGTAGATAAATAAGTAAAGTCTATTATTAAACAATTTTAATCACGATAATATTTCGAAATAGGCTTTTATTTGATTGCTCGCTTAAGTGACTCCCATTACCCCCTTTTCCCCTAATAGTGTATAGTATCATACACTAATTTTTTGAAGTCTGTTCAAATATTCGTATTCATTTTAAATAGGTAAGTACTGTACTCATAACATGACGGAAGAATACGACTAGGTACCTAAGTATAATGTTATTCAAGTCAAGACCATTTGACTAGGTATACGTATAACCAACGCAGGTCAAATACAATTAAACCTAATTAATCACGACGTGGAATACGCGGCAAGTGATCTCGATTAGCCGGTTGCCCAGCCATTTTCCTCGAAACAAGTAGCTTTAATCTATTCCTGTATTTATATTACTTTATTTATTAAGACTACAAACTAGTACCAATGAAAACGAGGCGTAGCGGCGCCCTGCCCCTGTATGCCTACTCGCTAACTTTTGACTACAACGGTGCACAACATTTTGATCGTCACTTCAAAATACATTGCGGCTTTCGTATGATCGCACATTTTTATTCAAGATATATATCGCGTCTTTAGAATGAAACCGACTTAACTCAAAAAATCTTAAATTTGAGTTAATGTTTCCGAACGACTCTACACATCGTATTCTATCGCTTAGTTAATCGGAAAATGGCCCAACTGTGTTAGAAGAGTACGAACGCACAATTTTCGTCTCTTTATTACTGGACGCGAAGAGGTCCCGGGTCGGAACGTCAATGCCCCTTTTAGGGTTATTCCCGCAGAGGCAAGCGCAACACGTTGACGGAATGCAAATAAAGTGACCAATTAGTGCTTGAGGCGTTTTCATTCCGAAAAACGGTAATAATTACATTTTAATTTTTGTTATTAAAGTGACCTAATAGGCTTTAAGTCGATACTCTTCCGAATATTGTCATTATATTTACGACTTATTCGTGCTTACGCCACTTTATTACTAAAATCTGTTTTACACGTCATGACTTAACAACAAATAAGTCACTTTTTTATAAAACTTTTCGTCATGTTCTTTGTCCTATTATGGATTAAGTCTCTTTTATATTAAAACGGTTATTGATAATACCATTCTTTTGAGTTTTCAGTCGATTTAATTCCAATGCTACCATAAGTTTTTTATTTTAGGTCATTGTTTTTTTTAATTCGTGAAAGAGGAAAAGGAGAACGCTCATGACTTTGGAAAATACTACAAAAACAAAAGAGTGTGTACGAAGGCGAGAATGAGCAGCAGGTAAGCAAAGGCATATTTAAGCAATTTAACAGTAAGGCATATTTCGTTTTACTCTTAAGTTGTGAAAATACTCTGTTTTGACCAATTTATCATTAAAATATAGATATTTATAAGCATAAAAGCACGAATTGAACGGCGCATTGAAACTTTTGCTAATTATAGGTACTTATAGCATAAAATTTAGTAACGCATATTTTTAAGATTTGGTTTGCTGCTTTTGGTGATATGAGCTTTTATTTTTTGCTTTTTCAGGAAACACAATTTAATAGTGAAAATATTTCCCCGAATGCGTCGTTTATTAAAACAGCAAGATCGTGAAAATCAAGAAACTAACCATTTGAATCTGATTGAGGCTGTGAGTAAAATATCCATTAGACCGTCGTCCCAATGCCAATTTCTGATGGATAAGATAGTGTTTAGAGACTATAATACAAAGATGCGCACTTTATTGTTGAACATAAATAACCAGTTTCTTACATCCGGATAGGAAGCGTTTAGGAGCTAGACAGTTTGAAAAATGCAAATTTTGTCAAAACAATATAGTACGTAGTAGGACTTGATAGTGTAAAAATCCTTATCAGCACGAACGGCAGCACTGTCCTGTGCAGGTTAGACCAATTTCTGTCACGGGGTCAGGAAGCATTTGCCCAAACAGACGCTTTTTATAGTACCTAGAGATTTTTGTTCAAAATGTATGTATTTGATAGTGTGATGAGACCTCATCCAGGAGCTAGGGCATCTTTTACACAGCCAATAAAACCATTTCTTTCTCAATTATTACAAAGCGTTGATGAGATATTAAGATTTAAATGTGGCAACCAAGCATGGCCTAAGACAATGTTACGTTACGTATACAAAAATAGTATTTGTGCCAAAGTGACATTTTGGCTGACAAATACAAGTCTTATCAAGCATCATGTGCTAATTTATAACGACATCAGCACCCCCCTATACTCTCTATGTTCTTACTCTCCATATAACAAAGATTTTGTCAAAAATTTATGTATTTCATAGTGTAATTGATAAGATTACATCCTTGTGTAAGTTCACCTTTTACACACTTAATATTTTATTTTAATTATACCTAGTTTCTAAAGTAAATAATTGTTGTTAATTCAAAAAATACTAATAACGCGCCAAAGAGATTGTTTATTTAAATTTGTTCTTGTTTATAAGTACATTTATTTTTTACTATCTAATCGTTACGGATAAGTAGATGTAAGAGTCCAAATGTTAAACCTTTACTTATTTAATTAATGTACTTAATCTTTAGTTAAATCAAAGTAATTAAATAATATGTTACTTGTGTTTTTTTTTCAATATAGCCTTATTTCACCTATCTCTGAATCCCTAGAAACCATACTAGTAATTCTAATCTGAGCGTATCGGTTTGCACCCTCTAATGACATAGGCTCGATGGGAGCTGATGTATACTGTGTGTAATTTTTGAATAAATATAGCGTATAAATACTCTTAAACTTTCGCGCTGCATATTTACTAAATGCATTAGCGGGAATTAGCGCGAACATACCGTTTTTCTCTAGACGTTTCGACCAGGTTGCACCTGCCGTGGTCACTGAATGACTGATGCAACGGTGTCAATACTCCGTAGGCGCGGTGGTATCTTCATCCACCGGCATATTACTTTTTATCCAACTACCAGCACACACTACTGAAGAAAAGCGGTATGTTCGCGCTAATTCCAGTTAATGCATTTGGTAAGTATAGCCAAAGACAATATAATATGTATAGCTTATTTTATCTTTATTTGTCTCCATGCAACCATACTAGTAACTGATAGTAATTTATTTGGAACAATGTCTGTTAGTAATGATGTATTTAAACGGGACTTAGGACGAACCGTTTTATTAAACCACGTCGTCCGGAGTCATACAAAAAGTCGGACACTGTTAGTGTAGAGTGTACCCGGGGCTAACGCATAAACACAATACTTTATGTGGGTAGTGAAATTATCAAAATTATTAGTGAAACTGCGTCCACCACCACACGATGACACCGCAGTACTCCAGTCTCGTTGCGACCGCGATGGATGTAACTTCATTGAAACGTCGAAAACTAATAAGGTTCGTGCTAAGTCCCGTTTGTATACATAATTATGTGTTTAAACCGCGAAAGTTTAAAAAACAATAATTTATGTTATTTTCTGAATACAATTAATAACTTGAACTCTTTGATCAAAACTGTTTTGTAATAAAACCCAAGTTTTTATTACAAAACAGTTTTGATCTAAGTGACTTATTGGTAAACCCGACTTACTCTAACTTTAATACGAAAATGACATAATACTTAAGAGGCCATTCACCAATTTTAAGTTATTAAAACGAAACTGACTTAATACATATTAAGTCAAACGATAATAAAGAAGTTCGGTCAAAAAGTGACCTAATAGTGACAAGTTTTTGAAAATCGTTATTTTAAAAATATTATTTATTAAAATAATAAAAAAAAATGTCAATGAATATCAAGCCTAATAGTTATTTAAAACATATCAGCAATCAGAGAGCAATTATCTTAATTAGTTTGGAAGATATATTTAAACTAATGCAAAAATGACTAAAACTGAAATCTTATTTTGCGATTTCCCAAAAAGTAGAGATTTTGAATTAAGTCACTTTCGTTCTAAAGAAGCGATATATACCGTAGTAGATGTTGAAGTAATCATCAAAACGTACACATTAGTTGTCAAAATAGCCCTACTGGTGTCGCGTGGGAGCCCATAACTCTCTATACTTACCTTCTATTTACTTAGGTACTCCGCTGGCTCAGCGACCCGAAGTGGATCTTGGCCTCCGAAACGAAAGAGCGCAACAATTTGATATTTTGCCTGACCGCTTCCATCTACTGCAGATCAGCCTACAAATTATCGCTCCAACGATATCTAGGTCGGCCCACTGGTCTTTGGCCTGATATTTTTCCTATAGGTAAACTAAGTACCTACTAAACGCCATGATCTTCCTTCATTCTTTCCAAATGCCCAAGCCCAATTGCAAGCGGAGTGCTTAAGTCACACCGATTATATTTGGCTCCTTTACCAGCTTTTCAATCTCCACATTTCTTCGGACTCTCCAGTTTCCGTCAGCATTTTTAGCCGGTCCAAGGGTTTTTTGAAATATTTTAGCTCTGCTACCAGAAGCTGGGTTTCCTCCTTTAGTGCTCGCAGCCATGTCATTACGGATCTTATGGTAGTTTTATATATTCTTAGTTTAGTACTTCTATTCAGAAGCCTAGACGCCAAAGCCTTGTGCTGAGCCGTGGATGGGAGTAGGTACTTATTTCTTAATTTTGGGTGTTTGTATCTGTTACTGTGCACCCAAGATAGGTATTTAAATTTCGCTACCCCTTTGTACTTAATACCTTCAAGAGTTAGGTCAGAACGGCATATGCTCAGTTTTATCGTGGTTAGGTAATCCTCAGACCTACTTTCCCTGCTTTTTCTCTAGGATTTTAGCGGCTTCTATTACATCTTCGCGCCTTTCCCCTAGCAAGGCTTACTTACCTACTACTTAGTAAAATTAAATGAACAACCACCACCAATGATAAGACAAAGTTATAACTAGACAGATGAACAGCGGATACTTCTGTGGCGGATTATCCCTAAGGCAAACTAGGCACGTCCTTAGGGGCGCGAGATAAAGAAGGGGGCGCGAAAAGTTGATGGAAGGCGGCTAAAGCTGCCTAGCACAGCACGTCTCACGTCAAATGGTTGATGGGAGGCGGCAATAATAAAAATGCCTACGGACAGCAAATCTTTAAATCCGCCTGCCTCTGGGAGACTTAGTATCTAATAGGGTTTCGTTTTTAACCCTTGGGTACGGAGCCCTAAAATCCGACTTCAACAAAACTACTGAACCTATTTTAATGTAGGTACTATAATCTTTTTATCTGTAAGAACACATAAGGAACAATTTAAAAAAAAACCGGCCAGTGCGACTACATAAGTTGGTCGAGTTGTTTAATTAAATTTTTTTTTTTTTTCAGATTTTTTTAGTACCTACCTAATATTTCAAAAGATACGGTGGGGGGACAAATTTTAACTTTGTACCTATTAGATTATCTCAAGACTGGGGGGTTTGATCTACATAGTTTCAAAGCAGTTTTTGTTGCATTCTAAAAGACCTTTTCAACGATACCTCTATATAATCCGGAAGTCTACACTTCCAAATACGTAATAAAAAATAATCGGTTTATAAATGACAGAGAAAGTAAAAAAACATTAAAAAAGTAATAACAATTACAACCGGAATATGAACTTCCTCCATTTTTTTAAGCTATAACAGATTGAATACCTTGTCCTATAGGTAATATAATTCTATGGTACTTCATATTACTACGAGGAAAGATTTGATTGTGTTTGTTTGTAATGTTTCGACGACGACCTCTGTGGCGCAGTGGTACGGCAAGTGCCTATGAATCGCAGGGTCTCGGGTTCGATCCCCGGCCAGGACATAATGGAAAACGATATTTTTCAGATTGACCTGGTTCTTGGATGTTTATTCTACATAAGCATTTATTATAAAATATAGTATCGTTGAGTTATTACCCCACAACACAAGTTGACCACTTATTAATGTGGGGCTAGCTCTATCTGTATTATATTATACTAGATCTAGTGGTTAGTTAAACATAAGCCATTATATATCAAAATATTGTACCTGGCAAAATGTTTTGGTCTGATAATTAAAATACCTTCTAGGTAGGTATATTATAGTAGGTACGAAAACTTACCCAATTGACGATGACACGATTTTTTTTCCACTCTACCGCTAGTTAATCCTTCCAAGAATAAAATACCTCCAACCGACAACTTATTACCGGCTTCATACTGCTTACGAGTATGTATGTTATGTATGTGCCAATAACTGTAAATATCTATTCTATGCACGGTGCATGACGGCAACACCTTTAAGTATGTCCAATTGGTTTTCCAAGACTTGTTTACTCAACAATGAATAATACGTGGGGCGCACTATAAGTTTCCGGAATGAATATGAAAAAATACTATTAAAGGTACAAAATTAATTTATTGTTTTTAAAATAATCTCCCTTGGCGTCTATGCACTTTTTCATTCGATGAAACCAGTTTTGAAAACTTTTGTGCCACTCCTCTGTGGTGACCTCTGAAACATGTTTTTCATACTCCTCGACAGCCTCTTCTGGTGATGAAAATCGTTGACCGCATAATTGGTTCTTAATTTTTGGGAACAGAAAAAGTCACAAGGTGCCAGGTCGGGACTGTACGCAGGATAACTCATGAGTTCTACATTTTTCGCCTTCAAAAAGTCGTTTGTCTGTCTGGCCGTGTGAGAACTAGGATTGTCGTGGTGCAGGATGATACGGCGTTTACGGTTATTTTTACGGAGTTCGTCAATAACTTCCGGCAAACAAATGTTCGTGTACCAGTCACTATTCACTGTACGACGATTCTCTAAAGCAACAGTAGCCACGTGTCCAGTTTTATTAAAAAAAAAAGCAATCATCCGCTTAGATGCACTTTTCACGCGCGCCACTTTGGTTGGTTTCGGCTTATCTTGAAAGACCCATACGCTCGATTGCTGCTTTGTTTTGGGATCGTAGCAATAAATCCATGTTTCGTCACCTGTTACTATGTCCCACACCAAATTTGACGCACCTTCGTTGAATCTGGTAAGCATGGCACTGCACCAAGTGACGCGGTCCGTTTTTTGAGCCTCGGTCAAGTTGTGTGGGATCCACCGCGAGCACAGCTTTCTCACACCCAAATGTTTGTGTAGGATTAATTGTATTTGACTCATGCCTATTTCTAAGGATGCGCGAATTTCATGGTAGGTCACATGCCTGTCTGTTTCAATCATACGGCGCACAGCATCGATGTTTTTGTTGGTCACAGCGGTGGACGGCCGACCATCGCGAGATTCGTCACTGAGATTGATACGACCACGCTTGAATTCTGCAAACCAGCTATAAACAGTTGTCTTGCATGGTGCTTCATTGTCAAAAGCTGTTTCAAGCCAAGCGATGCTCTGTTGAGCTGTCAAATTACACTTAAAATCGTAGAAAATCATACTACGAAAATTTTCCCGAGTTAAATCCATGTTGATGCAGACACACAATTTTTTAAATGGCGCCACAAGGTAAAAACAAAAGACAGTCAAATGAAACAAACTGCATTCTACAGCCAAAGAGTTCTATTTTCAAATGTTGCAATAAATTTTTAAATATTGTTTATGTAAGTGGCCAGTTCCGGAAACTTACAGTGCGCCCTATGTATTTGTTATCTTAACCAAGATGAAACTGATTCCTTTAAGTACCTAGATACATAAACTTACTTTATCTACTAAAATAAAAGAAATGTTAAAAAAGCACCTGTCCTTGGTGGTCTACTATCTTGAAACCAGAACTCATATGATAGCTACCGTATTTAACGAACTAATTTTACATAGGTAAGTGAAGCGTTCGCAAGACTTAAGTGCAGCCTTCACTCGATACCAAAATATACTCAACCTCCAAACAGGTTTACGAAGATCCACTGCTCCAAAACAGGCAATATGAATTCCGCATGCGCCGATGGTCGAGCGTCAGTAATGAAGGTCCTAGATGAGCAGCCACGTAGAGCCATTGACCTTTCGATGTTATTAATCGACTTCGAAAAAGGATATTCTCACATCACATCATCAACAACAACAAACCGTTGCGTTTTGTTTTATATTTAAGTATCTACTTAATGGCCGAGGAATTTAACATGTTTACAACAAATATAGATCAAAGGAAAATGTTGAATAAAAAATGTCTGTCGGCTTCAGAAACATAAATTTTGTCGTAAGGGAATATCTACACATACCTACAACGTGTAAATTTACCCTCGAAATTCCCATGTTACTCAGCCCGTCAAAATTATATCCTAATGGACCAACGTTGGAAGCTCAAAATAAATTTGAATAATTTCATGCCTACAAAAGCCTATAAAAAAATCCCAGCAGACCCCACAGAAGTAGTTGTTCATATTGATGTGCTGAGTATCCCTTTTAAGGGAATGTCGAAGTAAATCTACATTTACACCAAAAAAAAAGCAAGGAACTAAAACTGTCGCCGAACTCTTCAAAACTCTATTACATTCTCTAAACCACCGCTTCCAACCGGTCATATTGGAAATCCTTGGGGGAGGCGGAGATGATGATGATGATGATGATGATGATGAAGTTTTCTGTAAATGAAATTGTACTTACTTCAGACTAAAAATAATAAAATTTTGATGTTTTACTATATAATCAAGCGTAGGTACAGCAGATTTACGTGATGTTCGATTGATTTGGTAATTCAATTAAAATAAACCTACAGTTTTGTCTACCGCTAGGAAATTGTAATAAAAAAGTTTCAGTCAAAAGTTATTTTCAGCTACTTAGATGCTCTTACATAATCAGAAGCATTTTCGAAATTTCCCCGTTGATTTCCCCGCTCTAAGAAGTAAATGTTATGAATAAAAGTGAAAATATTGGGTAAGAACGATACTAGTAGAATATGGAAATGATCACTTAGTGAAAAAAAGGGGAAAATATAAAAAGGTTGGCTGAAAGAAATTAAAATGTTAAGGTGCAGGATCGATCGATGCACGTACCGAACCAGATTGCGGATGTTCTTTCTTACTAACAGGTAAGTTAGGAATAGTGATCATAGAAGACCAAAACAGGAGAGCTTGAATGAAGAGAGTGATGATGTGATACACTTTTATATAGGTAGACTTCAAATAAAGTAGGTATTATAAATACATTTTCTATATTTTACTTTTGAGACAATTTACTAGTAACTTGTCTCAAAGTAAATGTAGCTTTGACTTCTGCAAAGTAACAACTGAATCTATTAACTATTTATATGTTACGTAAATATTTTTTTTTAACAAAGGGAAGGTTGATGTTCAAATGATAATTCGGTCATTCGAGTGACATTGTCTATATTTTTATTATCCAGACCACAATGTATCCCAAGAAAAGTCGTAGTGCAATGGAATAAGCACGCGAGTGAAGCCGCGGGCAAAAGTTAGTCCTTAAATAAAAGTAGGGATTCAATAAGTATATAATGCCTGCAGTAACTTAGTATTAGGTAAATATATGCACGTTTACTTATCATCCCTACCCATTAAAATATTAATTATTGTGCCCTGCCACTAGTTCTAAGAGAAATCAGAAGGCAATAAAATGAAACCAAATTGAATTAAACACAAAAATTAAAAAGCTGATCATATTATGACAGTTTTGTTTAATTTCATACTCAGAACAAGGTTAACTATCTATTCTCGTTTTTTTCCAATTGTCAATGAGAAATAAACATAGAAAGCATAATTTTTTACTTATCCAGACACTGATTAGATAATAAGTTTCTAATTCATCTTTTTGTACCTGTAGGTACATTAAATTACTAAAGGGGTTTTATTGTCTATACCACCACCATTTCAACCCACAATAAAAGTTCTAGTAGTATAGTTTTGTTAAAAAATTTTGTGTAAGTATAATTCAGAGAGACGCAATTTTTTTTTAAATCTATGGTATAATTAATTTATTACTCAGTTTTAATACTAGCTCCGCGGCGCAGCGGTCAACACGCCAGCCTGCGACACGAGAGTGCCCGGGTTCGATCCCCGGCCAGGTCAAGATGGAAAATTATCTTTTTCAGATGGGCCTGGCCTGTCGAGGGGAAAAAATGTCTTGGATGTGTATCTATAATGTACTTGTTATAAAATATAGTATCGTTGAGTTAGTATCCCATAAGACAAGTCTCCAACTTACTTTGGGGCTAGCTCAATCTGTGTGATTTGTCCGTCATCATTCATTCATTCATTTCGAGTAGGTGACACGGTCAATCGATCATGCACACCCTGGTGTCAGAGTTCTTCGGGACCGCCTCTCGGCCTCTAACGTGGTTCCTTTAACGACTACCAGATGGCAGCCGGGACCACCGGCTTAACGTGCCTTCCGAAGCACGGAATCATCTTTGTTATCAGACAATCAGGTGATTCAAGCCTGCAATATCCTAACCAAACTGGAAACAACTAAACAATGTATGCTTCCCGTGGGAATCGAACCCACGACCCCCGGGTCTACAGGCAAACGCCTTAACCACTGGACAACGGAGGTAGAGTAGATTTGTCCGTTATATTTATTATACAACGTGATTTTGAACTCCCTAGCTATATTGAAATCTGGGAATCAGAATCCCTAATAGAACACAGAATTGCAAGAAAAAAATGTAAAAAACGAAAATGAAAATTGGGTTTCCCATACAAAGTCGCCGGATCAGCTGGACAAGTTTCTATGAAAGGTTCAATTTATTTTCTCGGTTTTTACCTTTTTTTCTTACAATTCTGTATACCATTAGGGATTCTGATTCCCAGATTTCAATAAAGCTAGGGGGTTCAAAATCACGCTATATATAATACTAATAATAATATATTTAATATAAATAATTTAATACCTAAGTCGCCGTGTGGTACCCGGCAGAGTAGAATAGGACCACTTCAAGTCTTCCCGTGGATGTCGTAGAAGGCGACTTAGGATACAAGCTAAACAAAGCTTATAAACATCTGAGAGACTTCTCCACCCGTCTGGCCTGCGTGGAGAGTGTAGGCCAAGTCCTCTGGCTGCTCTGGCCACGTATGGCTCTTGTAGTACAGAGAGGGTCGTGCTCCTGTAGTGGAGACTAAAAAGACCTGATGATGATGATGATGTAGTTTTAGCACATTTGGTACTTTAAATAAATAATAATGAGTCGTAAATAATTTCATTTGTAGATCAATTTTCTAATTTTCTTTCCATCATCGTCCGACCGTAATTGTCATAACTAAATATTCACCTTCGGGTTTCTTAAGCGATAACAGGGAATGCGTATAAAATGTACCCAGATAAGTAGTGCTTTCTTTTCTGGCGTTTTTTCTAGGCTAAAACCTAACATCATTAATGATACTAACTTCCACCCACTCCTCATAAGAGCCGTTTCCCGGTTAAATTATGACAGAATTCATGGTGTAACATGATTTCGCTAAATTTTTTACTGCCGGCTGCCTCTAACATTGAATCTGCCTACTTAAAGAAGGCCAAGGGTGTCATCCTAAACTGCCTGTCCGGTCGTTGAAGGTAAGTTCCTTCGCGCGCCTGTCCTCCGGAGCTGCTACTTGCCAATCCCACTTCTAATTCCACTTCATATTCCAAATACCACAAATTCCTGTCCTTCCCTAGCTTAAAAAAGCTTTCGATAGGCTTTTGTCCACTAGTGGACTTTAAGTGTAATTAATGACGATGATATAATGACTTAAAAAAACTGTAGCCTAATTCCTGTGAAAATGAAGTGCAAGGGTTTGATCGCACCGAGCCTCAAACCCAAGCTCCTCGTGTAGTCACGCTGGCGGAGGCCGTTAACTTATTTCTTTCGGTTATTCATAAGTACTTTCTAATCCTGACCTTGTTTTCTCCCCTCCCTTGGCTTTATCCTCTCTGTTTTGTGCTCTCGATATTATTCAGAAAGGATCATTCAGTTTTCCTTTTTATACTATGTAGAGTGACAAAGTTCATTTTCCTCTATACTTTTTAAAAATCATTTAATAGTACACCGTCTCAAAAAACGTCTTCTCTCAGCTGGAGTAAGTACGTTATTTATCCGAATTATTCGAGGGGAAAAAAAAGTATAATACATTATCTGCCACCTGTGAGTGGGTTATAAAATAAACGAATTTCATATTATTTTAGATGTATGTTTGTGGTTGTTAATGATGGTACACGAAACCCGATGGCGCCGATTGGTCATATAGGAAAAGTTGTTCATTGTGATGCTAGGACCTCAATATACAATAATATCGAAATTTTCATACAGGTTCACTAGGTTCACTCGAACCGGCAATTTGTTCAAAGATGTTTTTGTACCTACTGACTGCCTGTTTCGGTCTCCGAAAAAAATCCTCGTAGGTGTAGTGAAGTATAAAGCACTATATCTCTCTATCACCCGGGAAGAAAGTTCTATTCCCAACTTTTTAAAGGCAAGAGTGAATAGGCATTATTTGAGTTTGCGTGTACCACTCTAGACCTCATCGTTGCTTCCCATCGGGCAAGATAGAGGTCAAACACACTCAAATTATAGGCAAAAAGCTCATGTGGTTTGTGACTCTCCCTGAACTCGCACGATGAATAATGTATTATTCTCTTCCGCATGATCATCATGTGTTGTGAAATAATTTGGATTTTCTCGATCCAGTTGCTTGAACTGACACTTGTCTGCTAGATTAAATACTTTATTAGTCATTACATACCTGCAAGGCACATAATATTAGCTGAATTGTTTCAAACATTAAATTTAAGTAAACATATTATTTTGCATGAAACTCTGTGGTTTGATTTTTCCTTGACATTTGTCCACGCGTGGTGATACCGCATCACAATCAACAATAAAAGCAACACACTAAGTCTGTAGAGTCTACCCTTTGTAATCGTGTGTGACGTAGCAGTTATGGTAATTTATACACGACACCGATTCATTACCAATAAAAAATCACAGTATATGTTAGACCGACCTGGCGACGAAGACATGCTTTCGATTATCGCGATATATAGTTTGAAGTTCGATCGTCAATGTGATCATGCGTATATTTCCATGGTGGAGAAAAAAAAATGCAAACAAGTATAAGCCGGAATTCCCTTGGCCGAGCGACCGCTACCAGCGTCTCGCAAAAACAGTCAATTCCACACCTTCGGCACAGCCGTGCTCGGCAGACGACAGGTATGTAGCAACGAACAATATTTTAATTGTATTTTAACGATTACTGCTATTAATAGCTAATGCTGTGATATTAGTGATGAAAAAGGTTTAATGAAGTGCACGGTGTCATCGTTAATTATGCCCACATTTAGTCATTTACTTGATTGATTTCTATTCAAACCGCAGTCACCTTTGTTACGAGGCTGAACGTTACTCATAACATAATATCCAATTGTTTATATACACTAAATATGAATAAATAATACCAATATAATAATACAAGTAACTATATAAAATTCTAAATAAATTAATACCTTCTACACCTTAAAGTGCAAATAAGTGCATTGTTTTGAGAAGTGGCGCGAAACGTGCACGTAAATGTGCACAATATTTAAAGTAAACAACCAAGATGTCGTTTAGAAGAAAATTTTCATTTAGATCGAAATCTCATCTTGAGTGTAAAGACAAAGAGACTCCAGTAGAGTCCGTAGCGTTGGGTTATATTGAGACCGGCGACTGCGCCCGCGCCGGCGCGCCACCGGGACCGTCGTCCATTGAAGGCGCTGCATCTACCGCAACGCGATCGGAAAATGGCGAAACTACATCTTCAGTCAGTGATCAGTCGAGCGTGTCGATACCTATAGATAACAACGAAAAGTCAGTGGACAACGCTCCGGAGATTTCATCACCAAATGATTCGGGAGATAACATTGACAACGAGAGAGACTTACGTGACCTTGTGCAGCGGCAATCAAACGGCCAGTGAGTATTGTGATAGGAAACCTGCTTTATCTCATATTGACAAAGTGAATCGTATCAATCACAGTAAACAATCACTTCTCGTCTCTATATCTGACAATGAGCAGTGTAAATATTAGTGTTGTGTGTGACTTTTGTTAAACATCAAGAAACTTAAACTTTTGTTAAACATAAATAACTTGAATTTGTTTTGTGTTGATTTTTAATGAAATGTGGTGAGTGTACTACTTCTTTGTTATATGAAGTGGATAATCTATAGTGCATAAGCCGTGTGCATAAGCCACAGAGGATCAGCCAGCCTACTTGCTAACTAAGTATACAAGGTTTTGATAGTCATATCAAAATACATTACGTGTATATATCTTAAATAAAAAATAGTCAATAATATCAAAGCCGCAATGTACTTTGAAGTGACTATCAAAACTTTGACACTAAGTTAGCAAATAGTTAGCAAATTTTGATATTTTTGCGACTTATACTATTTAAGGGTTAACGCTATTAATTTGAATTATAATTATAAACGTTCTTCGCTGCAGTTGAACGCCGTTAAGATTTTTGTCAGAATCCTGAATACTATATATAACCTATTTATGACGCATTCACATACCATCTCTTTTCTATCTCGTAGATACATCGTAGTTCAGAACATGAAATGTTTATAAATAACTAGCTTTCGCCCGCGGCTCCGCCCGCGTCAATGTCGATCCCTCGATAATAGTACTTTTTCCCGGAATAAAAGGTAGCCTACTCCGTACTCCAGAGAACTTGTATGCAAAATTTCATGATGATTGGTTCATTAGTTACGGCGTGAAAGCGTAACAAACAAACAAACAAACAAACTCACTTTCGCATTTATAATATTAGTAAGGAAAGGATAAGTTGTAACTGATTATGGTTTAGGTACCTCATTTATTTTGCAAAGGGTCTAACGTGGGCTGTTACAAGTATCTAAATGGGACTAATAGTAGGTACCTACATATGTAAAAACTTCACATGAAATAACTTCCAAGCCCAATAATTTTATTCAAAGTTAAAGTCAAAGTCAAAGATTTTTATTCAAAATTTGATACATGTATCTCTTTTTGAACGTCATATTTTTATTTCTTATATATTTTTTAATATTGCAAAATCGAAATACTACTAGCGTTTCGAAACGACCACTGGTGAGAAGAATACGCCGAAAGAAACTCAATCCAGACTTGGTCCCTACGTACCTGAAGGGCTCTGAATACATTGTTAACATTAGCCACAATTTTTCATACTATTGATTAATTTTTTAACATTAAATAAATTTATATAAATTTCCACGCATTTTTATCAGTTATATAATCATCAATGCAGTAATAAGCCTTTTTTACAAACTGGTTTTTTACAATCGTTTTGAATTATTTTAGTAAAGGAAGACCTAATATTTCTGCAGGAATTTTATTATAGAAGCGTACTCCTAGACTATTCAACCAAATGCTAGGTTCAAAGGTTATACTTTTGACCTAAGTCTGTCGCAACTAATGAAGCCTAAAGTGTGACAACTCCTGATCCATTACCACATGACTTCAGTGTTCTTTTGTATTCAAATGTAATGCGGTTGGGAAACAACCTAATTAGGCACGGAAGTTGACAAACTGATAAACCACCACCGAGCGATATATCTAATACTAATACTTATATGTAACAATTATTAATGCTCGACGTACCTTGTACTTACTTTTCCTTTGTTGTTTATGGTGTGATATGTAATATAGTGATTACATAACACACCATAAAAGTCAGTAGCATGAAAATTACTCTATTTATGAAGACCGATATTACGCTCTAATATGTATATATAATTTCTGAGCTTTTCACAGATTTTCTCAAGAATAAAGTTAGAAAAATAACTAAGTAATTATTACTGATTTAAGAACTGTCTATTGCTATAAATGATAGACTTTTGAGATGTTCATTTATTTTCAACATTACAATTTGTGTTTCACGCTGTAGGTTTTACTTTAATTCGTCATGTTCTCGTAGGTACTAGATAAATGAGCTTACAAAAAACAACCTTCATTATTTGACAAAAAATACTAAGCTTGCCTTGAATAGAAATCAACAAAAACATCCATTTGTCTTCTAATCTTTTGCGTAGGTAAATTGAGTCTCTGAGTACACTTTTAAAAATTGATAATTTATATGTATTGTAATATTAGCGATACCGGCGAACTTGGTTTCGTAATTTTTTGACGTTTAAGTTTTCCGTGCATCTTTCTTAATATTTTCTTTCATAAGAAACTTTATCCTAATAAAAACAAACACGACAAAAAAAAATAGATAAATCCAGCCGTTCACACGTGATGCCGTGACCATTTTTTTTTACATGTGGAAAATGCGTTATGCATACTGATCTGCTACGGAAAAATACTGCCAAGGGAAAAGGTTTACACTGTCTTTGAATTTATTTTACGGATGAACGCTCGTGAACCTGTCATGAGCCGTTGCTTGTTGCTAGCTATACTTATTTCATCAAGAAAACTTTGTTAATAAATAATAACACCAAAGATTTAAGATTTTGAAAGCCTTACAAAATAACACTTTCTCTTTCAAATCAGTAAATAAAACACACAATTGAACAGGATTTCCCGTTACGGTTTTCTTCCGAAGTCCGAACGAATCGCCAACAATGACTTTGTCATTGTTCCGAGAAAATGCTTTAGAAACTACCTATTTTACCGGATTGACTGGATTACTACACGCAGTTAATAAAACATTTGCTCTGATGATTTCGTTATGGAAATCTACAAAAAACTACAAATCTATTCAAATAAATAGGAATACATATGGTTAATTATTTTTGAAATAAAGTCATCCAGATATGTCCACTTGTATTCCTCTCAAAAAAGAACTCACTGGCGTAATGCTGGCACATTGTGCGTGCCAGTAGTAGCCTTTGCATTGCAGGCACTTTCAAATCATTTAGTAATATTTATATTATTAATTGATGTGCAAAAGCTACAGACTACTAGCGTTTCGGAACCGACCACTGCAGAGAAGAAACGCCAAAAGAAACTCTTTTCAACAGTATTGGTCGCCTACCTACTTGCCTGAAGGGCTTTTTAATGTATAATTTTTTTTTTTCATTTCTAGTGATAACAATGTTTATTATATAGGTACATGATTATTGATTGATTGGAACATATATGCGATCGAGTGTGCAGTGATAATAAACATTATACACAGTATTCTCAAAAAGGCAAAGCAGACCTTCTACCAGACAATCGTGGTTAGATAATTGTTTTAAAACTTACGCGAGATAAATTTATTATAAAAACACGGTTTCACTTACGTTTATTCAGACAGTGCTTTGAGGGAAGCGAAACCGCCTTCTCGCCAACCCTAACACTTGCCCTGATGATGGTCTTCGTAACAGATATAATGTAGTTGGCGATGACAACTGAATAAACGTGACTACCCTTCATAACCCTTCCGGACTCTTCATAAAAATTAGATTTGCTGTGTGATTTGTCCTTATATATTTATTCACTTTATTTCATCTATTCCAAGAGAAAAAAGTCGCTGGCGTTAGGTATTATCTTCTGAACGACCATGGCATAATATCACCTCAGCGCGTTATGAGTTTCCCAAACCAATGAGTCATTTAGACGTATGGCATGTCGCACAATTATAGGCTCTTAATTCTTGCGGCTGCAGAAAGAAAAAATCTCGTAAGATAGCTGTGTAATTGGTCGGAATTTACAATCTTCTGTCTTTCTGGCCCACACTATACAATTTAACTCGCCTTTACGACTAGTGCGTAGAGTACGGGGGGGGCAAAATAGCATCCGACGCAGACACGCTGATATGCAAAGAATTGCTGCACTGCCGGGGGGATGGTGCAGAAGTGGCTTACAATAGGTATATATATATAATTCTGCATAGTTCATAAAACACAATAGACAAATGTTAACTTAGTCTGCCTGCGACCATGAAAACTGCAAAGTTTTCGAAACGTTAGGTGTAAAAATAATGTACGATTTATTTTAAATGTATTGTATGTTGTTCATTCGTTTGTATAGACAACAACTGTTATTGAAGACAGGCTAGTTCAGCTACATCAGTTTACTTTTAGCAACTTTAAATATCTGACATCAGTGTTAACTACCTATGTTAGTAACAGTTAACACTATGACCCATCAGGAGCGCTATTTTTGAAATTTCGCCGTACATCAGCGAGTGATTTTTCCATAAAAAAATCGCTCGAAGACGAGTGGTCATACTTTCAAAAATAGTACCCATGACTATAAATAATCAAAAATTCTGACCCACCCGTATCTCTCTATCAGATTATATATCTTAACTCTTTATCCATGGCGCCTTTGTTATACTAAGTAACTAATTACGCGAATATGTAAATGACAATATTGTTGTAAAATGGGTGGTGCAATACTTACTCAATACTGAATAATTTTCAAGGCATTTACCCGAGTGATAATAACAAAACAATGTATTTGACTTAGCTATTCCTTATGCAAGACAGTATAATCGAAATTTGACTCTACATATATTATGATTTATAAATTAAATTACATGCCACGTACAAAGTCTTTTATGCTGGTCTGTGATGAAAGGAAAATGTACAATGAATGAAATTAAATATTTATTTATCCGAGAAACACGGTCCCACAAAATTGTAACTAAAAATTAAACAAGTAGCGTTAGTTAATTAATATTTACATAAATTGTGCTTACATATATTTACTTATAAAAAATATCGCCTCTTATCGCTTCCCGTGCAAAGGTGCCTAAAACGCTGACAGCATTGCCACGCTGGATCGCAATAGCAATTTGCATGAGAAACTAACCGGGGCGGGAGTCGCAAAGATATTTTAGGCCCTATCTCGCCCATAAGGCGCTTAGCATCAGCGCTCCAGCAGCCGTGAAGTATGAGGCTCTGCAGCATCATTATTGTTTCTACCACCACCACCAGGAGACGAAACAATAATGAGGCTCCAGACCCCCATACTTCACGCGCTTTCCGACTTACTTTGTTTATGAAATACAAAGTAACAAACGAGTAGCTCAATCTCTTAATGTGCTTTATTTTTAGTTGACAGAGCTAAAGGCATACCTTAGTACATAAAAAAAGAACTTTAAATTCTTTATCCAAGTTTATATTAACTAAGTTCTATTTTTGTCTACAATGCACTAATTTACAAAGGAGACATCATATTCATTTCCATTTTTTCATATTTTTATAATGAGATTACAGTTTTATGATCAGAATTTACCTTAATTTTTCCTTGTTTTAAAATTAACTTAATTTATATTTTTTAATAACTTCCACAAATATTAAAACAATATACTATATGTATCTTCGCGTCCCCGATTTATTCTTCAACGCATGCAACGAAGGGGCATTTACGTCATATACTCGTAATCATTACAAGAACTACCTCAGCAAATATACATATTTAACAAAAGGTCTAGAAAGGAAAATACCTACAAGTTTTGGAAATTCTCAAACATTCTCATAACTTGTGTTCAGAAGGTAAACAATATTGTGTCTGATATTTTACGATACATGTTTTCAGATGAAATCAAGCACGAATAATTTTACTCAGTGCATACCTATTTTTTAAAATTTGTTTTATGTCTTCCTTTTCGCCTGTAAGCGCTCCTGTTGCTTTTAGACGCTTCACTAATTATATCCCGACAAATATTTCGCCCGCGGCTCCGCCCGCGTCTATGCCTAACGTATGCGTCTAAGCGTAACAAACAAACAAACAAACTCACTTTCCCATTTATAATATTAGTAAGGATGAATTTTACACATAATTAAATAGAACTTTATTGTCACCAGGTCCTTCGCCATTCCTGACGGACTGGTGATGGATCCGCTATCGCCAACTGCTCTGGCTGTCTCCAACGAATTCATGGAACGCATAGAGAGTGGTCTCACGCTGCTTAGAGACCATGGGAAAAAAGTTCAAAAGGTAATGTGCCATACAGTCAATAAAAATCTATCCTTATCTTTTATCTTTGATAATAATTTGAATGTATAGTTAGTGTTTATATTTGTTGTATAGTTCAAAAATAAACTACTTACCTATTTGAAAGATAATAAGAATCAAAAAGTGGTAAATGTACCTATTACCTTATAAGTCAAAGTAAGATTTTTTTCAATGAAACCTCTCATTTGGCGAAGACGAAACGAAGTATTTACCCATGAGCAGTAGGTTGAAGAAAGCTGATAATGAAGATTTTTTTGCATTGTGCATAAAACAGTACTTCACCAATCATATTAGGTACCTTTTCATCTTGAATAGGTTACCTTTAAGCAGTATTGAAATATATTGTACCTAATAGAGACGAATATTGAGTTATGGGAAAAAAGTCTTCCATTAATTATACGTGTAAGCTGCAAAAGCATGAATCTAACCCTAATGAAATTCTACATTGTATTATCTTCATTAATTATAAAGTATTAATAAAATGGTTGATTTTTGTCCAACAGTACGTTCTAAAAAACAGAAAGTTCGATATTCTTCGGAAATCTTGGAATTCCGTAATGAACGTTGTACTTATTGAAGCAAAAGATTTGCCTGAGGTCCCCGCCAATGGTTCAAATGGATTATTTTGCAAATTCAAGTAAGTATTTATCAGATTCTCAAACAAAAGATTTATATTAGTACTTTTACTTAACGCCCACAAACATGTTAACTGTGGCTTTTAGGTCTTAAAGACCTTGGCTCTGTCTAGCAAGGGAAAATACGTGATAGTGTTTATTTATTTTTAATTTCCTAATGGCTCTTGTATTTCCAAAGGGAAAATTAGTAACAGGTAGTCTTGTATGAATGATTGCATGGAATCATAGGGGAGATAGGGTTAATGGGAGTTACTTAAGCGAGCATTCAAATAAAAACGTAGATTTTTCAAAATAAAAGCTTTATTGAAACCGGTTACAACTAGTTATAGTTATAGAAACTTTACTTATTTTTAATTGAGATCACTTTTAACTGCATCTTGGTAATCAACTATGGGTTCACATAGACATTTTAAAAAAGCAGGTTTGACTACCATTGCACCTAACTCAGTACAGTAATGAAAATCAGACGTGTGGGAAATAAAAGTCAAATAATCGCAGACATATATTCCATTCAGTGCAATCACCAGTAGCAGCTAGAATATTTGGTCATTCTGACTAGTTCTTTCAGCATCTAAATGTTATTAAAATAAAAAGAATATTTTTTTATAGATACCTACTGGTAATAAGTTCCACGCTCCCATTACCCACACCACAGCCCACAACTATAATGCATACAATACTGTAAAAAATACTAAAACAAAATAAATTTGTTCGCAATCTGATAAGCATCATAATGCTTATCATATTTTTGAATGTCATTTGCCTAGGTTTTGAGCGTGTAGTCTTGTTTTGTATATATAGTATACTAGCTGTTGCCCGCGGCTCAGCCCGCGTTAATGTCGTTCCCTTGGGAACAGTAGAAATGATAAAAATTCCATTACAAACCCCTGCCCCTTTGCTTTTTCCCCTTAAGGGGGAATTTAATACATTTCACCTGCATAGATCTTTAGCCCTTAAGGAGGGGATTTTGCCCATTTCACCTACACAGATATTTTTTTATTGTAATGGAGAACTTCTTATTGTCATATTTCTAAGTAAATAAAAAGAAATCCATACAAACTTTACCCCACCTATTCTACCCCCTCAAGGGGAAATTTCGACCATTTTAACTACACAGATCTTTTTAATTGTAATGTAAACATATATAGGTACTTATTTTTATACTTCTATGTCCAGAAATGAGAAAATTTCCATACAATTTCCTCCTTTATCCCTTAAGGGGGAAATTTTGTACATTTCACCTACACAGATCTTTTTTAATTGTAAGTCTATAAAATGGAAAAATTCCATACAAACTTTACCCCCTATTAACCCCTTCAAGGGAGAATGTTGTTTGGTTCACCTAAACAGATCTTTTTTAATTTTAATTGAGAACTGCGTACCTACTTTCAAAGTTCTAAGTCCAGAAATGAGAAAATTTCATAAAACTTAAACCCCTTTGATTTTCTAAAAATCCTTTCTTAGTGCTCATTTACATCATAAAAAGAATCCCTGTGCCAAATTTCAAGTTTCTGCGCACAGTAGTTTCGGCTGTGCGTTGATATATAAGTCAGGTTTGCCTTTGGCCCGCAGCTCCGCCCGCATTAGTGTCGATTTCTCAGGTACAGTAGAATTATTAGTTGAACCCGGAATACATTAGTTCATGACTTTCAATGAAACACCTTAATATTGAATTTCAATTAAATAACTTCAAAAACGGAAAGTTTCATACTAACTTTGCATCCCCGTTATATCCCCTTAAGGGATGATTTTTGAGAAAAATATTTTACTCGTGTTTCATGCCCTTTAGTAAAGAATCTTCATGCTGAATTTCATTCGACTAACTTCAAAAATGGCAAAGTTTCATGCTTACTTTGCACCCCCATTTTACCCCCTTAAGGGATGATTTTTGAGTAAAATATTTTACTCGTGTTTCATACCTTTCAGTAAAGAACCTTCATGCTGAATTTCATTCGAATAACTTCAAAAACAACAAAGTTTCATACTAACTTTGCAACCCGTTTTTCCCCCTAAGGAGATGAATTTCCAAAAATCCTTTCTTAGTGCTCCCCTACGTTATAAAAGGAACCCCTGTGCAAAATTTCAACTGCTTGCGTTGATATGTCAGTCAGTCAGTCAGCTTCTCCTTTTTTTTTTGGTATGGATTACTATGGATAGTATGGATAGGTATAATGCTGTCGTATAATGATGATGAATTGACTTTGGATTTTAATTTTCTTATGTCACTTATTATTTTATTTTATTTTTGCTATATGTTTGCAGGCAAACTCATGCCTTGATTTCATTCAAATGACGATAACTTTTTTTTAATGAACCGATTATGATGAAACAAACTTTAAATGTTAAACTGAGTTAAAACAAAGCAATTGGTGAAAGTTTGAAGTAAATCGGTTCAGTATTTTCGGAGATAATCGTGATCATACATACAGACAGACAGACAGACAGACAGACAGACAGACAGACAAGAAATTCCAAAAATTTTTTTTTGCTTTCTCTTATTCTTTTTACGTGTCCCTCTATCCATTTCAGTCAAAAATTCGAAATGTACAGACAAAATAATTTTACTGTTTTATTATATGTATAGATTTGCACGTAATCCCAATTGCCCGCTGACTCCCATTACCCGTTCATATCCTACTTACTTATGTCATGAGAAGATTTTGGAATGGTTGGCAGAATCTACTCATTTCATATTTTTATTAACAAAATCTTATACGTTTGTAGACATCGTTGTTAAGTCCAGGAAATCCATTTTACTCTTGTTTATAAATATTTAGTTAAAAGTAGTATCTACTTGTGCCATCAAAGGCAGGACGAGTATGTTAATTAATGCCTTTTTGTGTTTGTTTACGCGCGACCCTGCTCTGACGTAGCTCACATGACAGCTCATATGTTGTATTAACTCTCAGTATTAACTTCATAGATAATACATCATATTGACTTTTGAACTTTCCTAGCTTTTTATTACACCGTTGACGTCAATCAATTTATTAAATTATCATCTACTCTACCATTATCTAATGACGTTAAATTAATACTTGTTTGCAGAATAGGAAGCGAATCTCACAAATCCAAATCGGTGACGGCGAAAACGAAACCCACGTGGTGTGAACGATTCAATCTCTACATTTATGACACTAAACACTTAGAAGTTACAGTATGGCACAAAGGAAAACAGAAGAATTTTATGGGCAGGTAATTATATCTGATTTACTGTTAGTAGGTAGTTAGGTACATCTTTGTTATGTACGTAAATAAATTAATTTTAAGTACCTACTTTGAACTGGTAGATAATAAAATATATATACGGACAAATCACACAGAGTGAGCTAGCCCCGAAGTAAGTTCGAGACTTGCTTTATGGGATACTAACTCAACAATACTATATTTTATAACAATGACACATATAGATAACCAATCCAATTACCAGGCCTATCTGAAAAAGATCATTTTTCATCTTGACCTGACCGGGGAACATGACCCTTCTACGAATACCAAGTAAATGTTTTAAACTAGGTACCTATCTTATGACTTCTTCTCCAGCCTTTGTTTACCCGACTGCCAAGAAGGGCTTTGTGTTAAGCCCGTATCATATATGTTTGTTTGTTTGTAATTTCTTTGTTGTATGTTTGTAAATTTCTTCATTACCCTTCCAAATAGCTGGTTAGGATCGCCTCAAAACCCCCAGCGTCCTAAGGTAAAACGAATAGCAGTCCGTTTGTTTCATTTTTGTAATAAAATTTAGAAAGTGACATGGAGAGTAAAAGGATTGATTTAAGCGTGATTATTTACTAGAATAACTACATCAAGAAGGTATCTGTGGTTTTACCAAAACCGCAGAATCGAGTCATCGCATCTATACTAACAACATTGTTTTGTAGTGAGTCTGTGAATATAAAATTTACATAGCGATGGAAAATATATAGATAGATAGAGAGATAATACGTTTATTTGATTGCCACAAACTAGTAATACAGGCGATCTTAAATCTAAGTACATAAACACAAGAACAGTCCTTTGTGTGCTGCAGCAAGACAAAAAGGCCATAACTCAGCGATTATTTTGCACTTACGTACAAAAACACTGATTTTCAGTTATCGCCGTCAAGTAGGTGCGGGTGCAAGGAGATTATATAATAATATATACGAAATACGTGTGGGAATTGACACAAATAAATAAATAATGAAATGCATGTATAGCAATAATTATGACCAATACGTAAGAACCCAATATATCTAAGATAGAAAATAATTATAAATTAGGAGATAGATAAAAATGATATACAATGTTCCCCCAGTGAGCCAGACACGTCGTAGAGAAAATCACCTACCGGCAACGATTTGGAATACCTTCAACTTGCTTTTGTAGAAGAAAAGTTTTGTAGTGCTTTTTAAATGTATAAACCGAACTTAGTAGTCTAATCGGAGGTGGAATATCATTCCAGCACTTCGTTGCCTGGTAGCGGAAACTTCCCTCAAACGCTACAGTTCTGTAAGCCTGTATTGACAAGATAGGGCGGGTGGACCTAGACCTGTAGGGAAATTTGAAGAATCTAAGTTTGGAGTATAAGTAATCAGGCTTATGAAACTTCATAACCCCAAACATTAAACCAGCCAAGTGAAGTTTTCTCCTTGATTCCATGTTTCTTACTTCTACTGCTCTGCATACAATGTTATTCTCTATTTTTACATGCAAATTTTCATTATTGATATTACTTAGTCGATATTTAGACCCAAATACGATAAACTTCGATTTGTTCGGGCTAAGAATCAAAGAGTTATTGGATGACCAGTTCGCAATATTTCCAAGGTCCTCATTCATTTTATCTACCGCGTGTGATAAGTTATTCGAAGTATCAGAGACATATAATTGTACATCATCTGCATACAGATGGTAACTGCAGTGTTTTATCACCTGAGAGATATCAGCGCTATAAACAATAAATAAAAGTGGTCCAAGTATGGATCCCTGGGGAACTCCGTGTGTTACAGGCTGAGATTGTGACAGCAGAAAGCTTCCACTATCCTGAGTGAGCTTGACGGACTGAGATCGATTATTTAAATATGAGCTGAACCAAGAGACAGCGGAAGGATCAAGACCGAAATAGTTCAATTTAGCGAGAAGAAGTTTAATATTTAAGGTGTCAAAAGCTCGAGAATAGTCCAGTAGAGTTAATATAGTAATGTGACCCTTATCCAGTGCATCAAGTATATTGTCAGTGACATCCAGAAGTGCAGTAGTTGTCCCATAATTTCTGCGGAAACCTGATTGTAGAGGAGGGAGAATATTACAAGTTTCAATGTACTTCATCAACTGAGATTGCACGGCTTTCTCCAAGACCTTCGAGAGATACGGCAGAATACTAATAGGTCTAAGATCACTAAAGCTCGATGGGTTTGAGGTCTTGGGAATAGGAGTCACTAACGCTTCCTTCCACTGACGAGGGACTGAACCCGTGATAATAGATGTATTAATTATGTAAGTAATAGTTGATAATGAGTTAGGGAGCGTTAGCAATAACATGTCTCTACTAAGACCATCTGAGCCAACTGCGTTGGACTTAATCGAGAAAATTAAGTCTGCGACATCTTTCTCAGTCACTGATTCCAGATTAAATGTCGAATCGCTATATCTGTGATTTGTGTAAAAGGACAAAGTACTGATAGTTACAGGGCTATTGGAGCGGGGCACATCTAAGAATAAATAAATAAATAATAAATAAATATATACGGACAAATCACACAGATTGAGCTAGCCCCAAGGTAAGTTCGAGACTTGTGTTATGGGATACTAACTCAACGATACTATATTTTATAACAAATACATATATATGACGGCGGGAGCTGCACAT
Source organism: Elegia similella (assembly GCA_947532085.1). Taxonomy (NCBI): domain Eukaryota; kingdom Metazoa; phylum Arthropoda; class Insecta; order Lepidoptera; family Pyralidae; genus Elegia; species Elegia similella. The sequence goes on along the minus strand of OX383927.1, from coordinate 16,013,511 downwards.
CATCATCTTCATGTTTACTCTGAAGATGGTCAGACATCAGGATGATCTCAAAATAACACCACGACACTATGCACTTTACAGAAGTTTATTGATAACCTAACTTTGGTTACAAAATAATTAAGGATGCTACTGATATTCTTAGATTTTAAATAAACACGTGGAATGCAGTGAGGTTAGCTGTGTCGCGATCGCAACCGTTCGTTAGCTCTGCTCCAATTCGAATCCTCCAATCCAAATCAACCGTATTCGAATCTCCACTATCATCTGTCACCGACGTTTGACATCTTCCGTCAAACGTCAACAGTCACTGTCACCTACGATCGCTTCACAACTAAAAACACTCAAGCAAAGGAATTAAAATAATCGTATTCAACAGATCTGACAAATTAAAATTAACAAAATCGTTGCTTGGCATTCCACTATGAACTACGCTTAGATACTGCAGTCTGCGACACGGCCATCTCTGACGCTCACACGTCCTCGTGGGAGGTTGTATCTGAAAATAGTAAAAACAAGCGCGAGAAACAAGTCCACTCGGCTGTCCTGACTAACACCCACTTGGAAAAATTACGGTGTCAAGTCAGCCCAGCAAATTACCACATAAAATGTTTACACAATCATATTTTCTCGTAATATCGTATTGCCAAAAGTCTCATTTTACAACTTAATTCAGGTATACTTGCTTTCAATACCACAAGTTTTACTTTACATCTAGCCAGTGTTCTGCATCACCACTCAACCAGCAGTGAAATCTATACAGTAAAATGCAATGCTTAATCAGCACAGAAAAACCGTAGCACTTAACCAGCACTACCTAACACCGAGTACTTAACCAGCACTCAACCGCAATGCTTAACCAGCAAAGCGAAATCGTATGCAGCACTTAACCAGCGCCACACACCGTCTAGCACTTAACCAGCACTAAACCGCAATGCTTAACCAGCAAAGCAACATCGTAGCACTTAACCAGCGCTACACTCCGTCAAGTACTTAACCAGTACTAAACCGCAATGCTTAACCAGCAAAGCAACATCGCAGTGCTTAACCAGCACCCACCATACACACTCACTACCACTTAATAAGCGATAACAGAACTCTTAACACTTAACCAAGCAGCGCTTAACCAGCACTACACATACCAGCATAATTACAGCAGTTAAAAGCGACATTGTAAAACGTACTTTAGGCATCAGTAAAGACTCACAATACTTTTGACCTCTACTCTTGAGGACTAACTATTTCATCCCTCAGACTCTACATTTTTATCAAACTCTCTGGAAGAATTATGATCGGGCATTCTCTACGTAAGCATATTTTAAATCAACGAAAAGATCTACAATAACTTTACTTTCCAGGTCACTGTTATTCAGTTAAGTTATTAGATCCATCTCTACATCTCGTAGCTGCTCAGCTAACAACCAAGGAGAGCTCTACCTTGCCATTTGCAATATTTCAGTGATGGGGTTTGATTTTGCCACAACTAACCTCAAAATCTAGGTACTGGACCGTTTGTGTCCAACAGATTGTTTATCAAAAACTTGGTTAAAATTGAAAAGACTAGTCCCTGAAATTGAAAGGGAATTCAGTATCAATGTTGTTAAATTTCGTTGCATCTGATTCTGATCGTATGCAAGGAATTAATTCTTAAATTCTTTATTTGATTCTAAATTCAATTCTACATTGGACTCTACATTGGACTCTACATTGGACTCTACATCGGAACTCTACATCGGACTCTACATTAGACTCTACATCGGCACTCTACATCGGACTCTACATAGACTCTACATTGGACTCGACATAGACTCTACATTTCACTCTAGGTACGATAAGCGAGCAGAAATCGTACAAGTTATTGAAAATCAACGATTTACAAGTTATAAACACAGCTGAATATAGGTACTCGTCAGGCAAAACGTGACAAAGATGTTGGAAATTATTACATCGATCACAATAAAAGCTAAGAATTTGAAGTTACTATTTACAGTCTCAGCCTATGTCAGTCATAGTAACTGAACAAATACGCTCAACTTTAAGCTTTAACGAAACAGACTTTAAACCACGGAACACTGCCCTAAATCGTAACAAAATCAAACGACTCACCAGATTGCCTCAAACCTCTGTAGATGCATTAACCATGCACGAGCCCACACGACGTAGCTCAGGAGCTGTACCTCTACTGCCATCACTCGTGCTGTTGCCAACAACGTTGGTTTCTCCATCGTTTACTTCAGTACATCGGCTCGCGTAATGGCCTCGGCGCTTGCATCTGGCGACGAAATTCTCCTTGAAATCAATCCACGTAATTCCCGGAAAAGAAATCTGCGACAGCCATGTTGATGCTGGTCATTTTAGTGCCTTGCTCAATGTTATCATAAGTGAGGCACCCTTAAGTTCCAGTGTAGCCACCCAGGCACGTGCATCCACATTTGAATTTTCTGGGTCGAATTCAGGAAGTCTGATATCTTTACATGTACCTGGCGATTTCATTGCTTGCAACAATGCAAGGAAATTCTGGTTCTGCTGTTCCAATATCAGTCGCCATTTTTCTTCTCCATCAGCATGATGAGATCGGTGATCAGGTGGGCTTTGAGCTGCCAATCCCACTTCTGATGACGGCGGGAGCTGCACATCATCATCTTCATGTTTACTCTGAAGATGGTCAGACATCAGGATGATCTCAAAATAACACCACGACACTATGCACTTTACAGAAGTTTATTGATAACCTAACTTTGGTTACAAAATAATTAAGGATGCTACTGATATTCTTAGATTTTAAATAAACACGTGGAATGCAGTGAGGTTAGCTGTGTCGCGATCACAACCGTTCGTTAGCTCTGCTCCAATTCGAATCCTCCAATCCAAATCAACCGTATTCGAATCTCCACTATCATCTGTCACCGACGTTTGACATCTTCCGTCAAACGTCAACAGTCACTGTCACCTACGATCGCTTCACAACTAAAAACACTCAAGCAAAGGAATTAAAATAATCGTATTCAACAGATCTGACAAATTAAAATTAACAAAATCGTTGCTTGGCATTCCACTATGAACTACGCTTAGATACTGCAGTCTGCGACATATAGATAAACATCCAAGACCCAGGCCAATCTGAAAAAGATCATTTTCCATCTTGACCTGGCCGGGGATCGAACCCGGGCACTCCGTGTCGCAGGCTGGCGTGTGCTACCACTGCGCCACGGAGCTGTCCAAAAGAAATGCTTATTGATGTCATCAGGGTTATTAAATGAGGCCGGTAGAGTTTCATTCTTAGACGGGTCTATCAAAATCTTTCGCTTTATATTTTGCCAAAAAGTTTTTCCGTTTTGTATTTGTGAATTGATAAGTTGGTTAAAGTAAGCGCGTTTTTCGTTTGCGATGCTAATTTTTACAAGTTTCTTTAAGCTTATATAATAATTTCTTCTCTCTTCTGATCTCGATTTTTTATATTTTTTGTGAGCTTCGTTACGCTCTTCAATCATAATCCGGCATGTATCCGTTACCCAGGGTAATGAATGGTTCGGAGAAACTTTCCTGGATATGACTGGAGCGTGCCTGTCAAAAAGTGACAGTACCAGAGAATTAAATTCTTCAACCATTAAGTCAACACTGGTCTGATTTGTTACTGAATCCCAATTTATTTTGCTTAAATCACGATTAAAGTTATCAATATTCATATTTTTTATAGATCTATATGAAATGTAGCGTGGAGAAGATTTAGGCTTTTTTAATGACAACTCGGTACATATCATGTAGTGACCCAAAGATGAAGTTATGTTTGTAACAGTTACATTATGATCCTGAATCGGATCCGATGACAAGGACGCCGCTATACGTGCAATACGTTTGGAGATATCTCGTATCCTGTCTAACGTACAGCGGCGTCCCTCCCATCGGGTCAGGATATTCAGGATGGTTTAATACCCCCTTAACATGATAGAAATTAATTTCCACGGTCCCATTGTTTCATCAAAATAGATTACACTTAGGCTGAAGTCGATTTTATTTGAATATTTTATATTCGACAGCTGAGGTTTTTACGTTTTGATCAGGTGTTTGATCGACATATCCAAACTGACGCGAGAGAAGACGCACGACATCTGGCAGGAGCTCGAGTGTGGCTTCGGCAGCATCCACCTGCTGCTCACCGTCAGCGGCGCCGTGAGACCGACTGATAACATACCCACCACCAACGGCTTGCATCACACTCCACCGCCTCAGGAGGACTTTGTGAGTACCTTATTTAAGTCTTTTTAATCAATGAATGTCGCAGGATATCATGAAGGAGGCATAGACACACGAAAGTTAGAATGTGGGCCGAGGCGAAGTCGAGGCACCACATCCCTTAAGTCCGTCGAATACGATTCGATTTTAACGAGATTTAGTAGGTAACTAGCTATTCTCGCGACTCCGTTCGCGTATATTTGTATGGGGTCCACGTCTTATTAAATTGGAGAAAAAAATAAGTAGACTATCATATGTCCTGTATGTATAAATGTTTATCTACCAAGTTTCAGAAAATTCAATTAATTCGTTTAAGAGTTATGGACAAACATACATACATACAGAAAAAATCTAATAATCCTCAATTTGTTTTAATATCATGTAAAAGAGCTCATAAACACTATCTCTGAAAACAAATTAACTTACTGCATGTCCGACCCTTACAGATTTATTATTAGTATTGATACATACCTAAACATAATAGCATAATTTAATTAAATAATTCCAATCAATCAATGTAATTAAATTTTATGTGACAGGTGTTTTGTAAATGTGTTTTTTTTTTGTTATTTTTTTGACATATGGATGTAATTATCTGAAATAAATGATATTATTATAATTTAGTATAAAGGTTTGGGTCAAAAAAATCCATCTAGCTAGGTCTCATCCCCGGGGAACTTCTCCAAAGAGAAGTTCGGTCTCCGAAGTGTGTTTGAGAGTCTGGATGTTTGGTATCTTCGTTTAAATCAATCAATGTACCGCCGATTATTCTTAGATACATGGGTTTATCATATTTAATATATTATATAGAATATATTATATAGGATTCGCTCCACAATGAGTCTCTAAAAGGGATGCCCGGGGACTGAGTAAAGGGCAATAAATAGTTCGTCAGTAAAAAAAAGGTTTTGATTCAAATAAGCTGGCGACTCAATAAGCAACCGAAGATTTTCATGTAGATAATAAGAGCAGTCACCCACCGACCAGGTTGTCGGACCACCTGACCAAGGCCACAGGGAAACGCTGGATGCAAACCGCTTCCAACCAGTCATTTTGGAAATCTCTGGTAGAGGTTTATGTCTAGCAGTGGACTGCTGGCAGCTGATATGATGAATTAATTCTATAACTATCTTAGTCCTATCGAGTCCTCTTCCTAAGACTAAGATTTCCATGTAAAAAAGTATACATTTAGAAATAGCGTCCTTATTGTTACCAGTTTTCCCCCACATTCTTTGGACAGGGCTGAAGCAGGTACGATACGACGACTCATATTATTTAGTGAATAAATTATACACGGAAGTAATGACGAATAAAATGTCGAATTTCCATATTATGCCACACCGGTTTCTGTTGGGAACTCCATTTGTAGACGCACCAATATGTCAACCTGGGTCAATTGATCTAGGTCAGTCTAAAACAAAGACGCTTCTCGCTGTCTGTCTATCTCTATGTATGCTTAGATCTTTAAAACTACGCAACGGATTTTGAGGCAGCTTTTTTATATTAATAAAAAAGCTGCCTCAGATAGAGTGATTCAAGAAGAAGTTTTATATGTATAATTTTGCATTCGTGCGAAGGCGGGGCGGGTCGTTAGTTTTCTATATACTATTCGTAGCAAGGAAATGCTTCACCGCGCCATTACAAATCAATACAATTCAGTTGGGACACATGGGATTTCTTTAAAACACACGTTCATCATTTCGACGTTATATTATGCAGCTATTAAAGATTAATGCTAATAGATCGATATATACATAGTATCACGTCTTTTTCCCTTGTTTGGTAGGCAGAGTCGTCCTTAAGACCCAAAAGCCGCATTTAGCATGTTGGTGGGCGTTAGGTAAAACACGGAATCAAAATATAGTGTACTACCGCATCGCCTCCTAACACGATTAGATTTTCGACCATTCCCTCGATCGTACTTACGATTTGCCCGGAAAGAGAAACAGCTGATACTGAGCATGGAACTCAGACCGTATACATAGTAATAAGGATTAACCGACTTAAAAAAAGAGGAGGTTAACAATTCGGTTGTATGTTTCTTTTTAATGTTTACACCCCAGAACTCCGTCACATATGAACCGATTTTTAAAAAGGGTATGCTTTCAGGTTGGTCCTATTAAAATTGCATCACAATCGATTCAGTAGTTTGATTGAAGTCGGTTTTTTTATATGATAGATTATATTGAAATCACAATAATTCATTACATAGTATAAAACAAAGTCGCTTACCGCGTCTGTTCGTCCCTATGTATGCTTAGATCTTTAAAACCACGCAACGGATTTTGATGCTATTTTTTTAATAGATAGAGTGATTCAAGAGGAAGGTTTATATGTACATTGTACCCGTGCGAAGCCGTGGTCCGGGTCGCTAGTTTATCAATAAAGGTGTTATTTTAATGTAATCTATTCACCCAGACATTGCTTCAAGACATGTAACAATATGTCAATGTTGCAGACTTGGTACAAATTCGACAACTGGAATCAAGTGGGCCAGCTGTCCGTGACGGTCCACAGCGCCAAAGGGCTCTGCGCCTTCGGGATCGGCGGCAAAGCTGACGCATATTGCGTCCTGGAGCTGGACAATTCGAGGCTTCAAACACATACAGTCAGAGGAACTTCGGACCCGCACTGGTGTAAAACATATTCGTTGTGAGTACTTATACAAGGTCCATTTAAATTAAGCGCAAATATTTTAAGGGCTAGGTCTCATAGGTCAAAGAAATGCTTAAGTAACAATTTTTTTTTATGTTTTCTTACAAAATAATTCTTATTTTTATTAAAATCGTTAAATCAGCTGTTTTGACTGTCGAGGTCAATGACCTTATTATTAGTAGATAATAGTAAAAAGTTGTTGGCCAAGAAAGTGTTTATTTGTACACAGGGTGTTTTTTTCGTCTGTTTATTACCTGTTCAGGTCCAGATCTCAAAAACTAGGGTGTCGATTTTTTTTTATTTTGCTTCTAAAGCATTTTTCTAGCTTATGGGTGTCAGCCTTTAAAATATTTGCGCTTAATTTAAATTGACCTTATATAGAACTAGCTGTGGCCCGCGGTACCGCTCACGTTGATGTCGATCTCGCGAGAATAGTACTTTTATCCGGGATGAAAGGTAGCCTATGTTTTAATCCAGGTAATTACCTATCTGTGTGCAAAGTTTCGTCGAAATCCCTTCAGCCGTGTTGCAGTGATTGAGTAACAAACATCCATATATCTATACATCTACATATACTAACAAACTTTCGCATTTATAATATTAGTACCGTACAGGTTTTTTCGATAACTCTTTCTCCGTGACTGCTGTACGACTCTGAAATGCGCTCCCCGTTTCCGTTAGAAGCGCCCTTAGCCGTGGTTCCTTTAAAATTTGAGTTCTCAGGAATTTCCACGAACGCCTGAAGATCCAAGCTTGATTGCCAACATGACTTATTATTATAGTGTTGTATGTATTTATTTTGTGTATATTTTAAAGAATATATATGGTATAGTATCGTATACCGGGTGTTACAAAACTACGAAAAAATATTTAAGGGGCATGATCAGTCCATAATATTAATCAATATTCCCCATGGGACAAACTTTGAAACATGAAAAACAAATTCGATCTCAGATACAAAATAAACAATCATCTGATCGACTTTCTATGGAAGGTCAAAACTTTTTTTTGTCATTCGCTGTGTTTCCTGGGGACAGTTGTTTAATATCAGGGACTGATCATTTCCCTTAAATATTATTTCGTAGTTTTGTAACACCTGGTATATTTATCATAAATAAATATATATTTATTTAAGTAAAATTATCAGTCTCTACACTCATTTTATTTTGGTTTTACGCCCACATAAAACTCTCTGAACAACCCACAGGTTTGACTGTTAGAGAATGCTGTTTACCGTTTGTACTTGTTACATTTTGTATGTGTGTACAATTCATGATTCTTGACATACATAGACATACATTTACAAATTTGACACACATGTTTAAATAGGCTGGTACAGTTTAACATCAAACAAAAACTGTGTAATTCTGACAAGATTACAGACCTACGGATCGAATTGATAACATTTTTTTTTAAGTCGGTTGAAAAGGCGAAATATAGGTACAAGTATTTAAAGGGCATCCCCATTTCAAAATATTTAACTGGAGATTCCCCTCTCCTAGGTGAAAAGTTAAAAGTCTCATACATAATTTCATATAAAAACCGACTTCAATAAACCACTGAACTGATTGGTGTGCGTAACCAGCAGGAAAGTATCATGTTGCGTAGAGTAATATGAGTAGAACGAATAATTTGTACCCAATATGCTGTAAATGTGCCCTGAATAAAAAACTTGTGGCCTTTGTAATTAAAAAAAAAAACGGATATAGCTAATCCTGCTGGGGTAACGTTGCTCCAGCAGGAAGATTTTTAACGAATAATCAGAGCGAGAAATATTGTGCATGAGCATATAGCTTATATTTATACTAGAATGTAGGCCGAAAGTATAATTTGTGACTATTCAGGTTTTCAAAATATTGAGTTTCCTGCTGGAGTAACGTTTTGCATAATCGTGGATCTCTAAACCATGTCATGTACGCTTGTGAAAAAATATAAACGTAAAGCTCTTGCTTTGTGCTATTTTGTGACCTAACTAGATTGAAGAATAATAGCGCCATTTTAAAAATGAAAAAACTTTCACTTCACTGAAACCTCTATTTGTTACTTTTTGACATTCCTAATAATTATAAAAATATTCAAAAGGATACTTACATGCATTATTGAGTAATGTCACTGAAAGTCTACACAACGGTACGGTATCACAACTTCGACGTCAAAATACGAAAGAAGGGCTCATCCTATGAAATGGATCAGTAACCAAAAATCCTTTAATCAACTATTATAGTGCAAAGTTTCAGCTTGGAATCTTTTGCACATAGAGTATAATCGAAAAACCAAAAAATTATCTTAACGCTGGCTATCCGACCAAATTTGACTACAAAAAAGTGGCGGATACATATCGATAACCTTTTTAACTTTTTTGTTTCATTAGTTGAAATACTCGTAAGTATGGTCAAGTAAAAAATAACAAGCAAAACAACTTATTATTAATTTAGGTATATTCTACTAGGTGATTTCGTGACTTTGATTTAAGCATAAGTGCTTTGTCACGGTTTAAGCCTTAATTTCAAATTTCATTACTTAAACACATATGTATTAAAGTAATGAAACTCGTTTGTATGGATATACCTTTATTTTAAATAGAAAATTCTACAGTGGGTTTGGTGTCGAGGTAGCGATAATTTATTATCGCTTTCTAGTCATTAATACAAATAACTTTAACTATCAGAACTACTACCTCGAAATACTGAAGTAAATTATCGTTTGCTCGATACCAAACACACTGTACCTATACTTCCAGAACAAAACTTCCATGTTTGCCTCGGAGAATTGAAAAAACTTAAAATGTTACTAAGTTTTCTTCCTCTCAGTTCCTCCACCATTATGGTACACGTGGCCTTTAGGTCTTATGGTCCTAGGCTTTGTCTTCCTCATAAGGGATAAAGACGTGATATATTTACAAATAAGGAGAAAACATGATCTGTGATAAATTAAATTAAATAATAGTTTACGTATGAATATCTGAATCAAGAAAATAAAAATAATTATTTAATCCTCGATAAACTCTTTCATTTGATTCGGTTAGCAATCATTAAATATATTTACCTATAAACGTTGAACGCGACTGTACGCTCAACGGTTTAGGTTTAATACAATAAATATAGAAGGTCATCGACATGTATGTATCCGCCGCTTTTTTGTAATCACTCGAATTTGGTGGGATAACCAGCGTTATTATCATATTTTTTTTTTATTATATCTTTTTATGTGCGACATATTCCAAGCTGAAACTTTGTACTATGATAGTTGATTAAAGAGGAATCGGTTATTGGACTACTCGTCTACAAAATGGGATGAACCTTTTTCGTATTATAACCTGAAAGTTGTGATACCTACCGTTATTTTGACTTTCAGTAACATTACTCAATAACGCATGGAAGTACACTTTTGAATATATTTATAATTATGAGGAGTGTCGAGAAACATCAAATAGAGGTTTCAGTGTAGTGATAGGTTTTTTCATTTAGGCGCAGGATTTTTGCATTTTTTAATTATAAATATTTTCTTAAATCTAGATGGTCATAAAATAACGCAAATCAAGAGCTTTACGTGTATATTTTTTCACAAGCGCACATGTCATGGTTTTAGACATCCACAATTATGCAAAACGTTACTCCAGCAGGAAACTCAATATCTTGAAAACATGAATAGCCACAAATTCTATTTTCGACCTATATTCCAGCACAAATAAAAGTTATTTGCTCATGCAAAATTTTTCTAGCTCTGATTATTCGCTTAGAATCTTTGTGCTGGAGCAACGCTACCCAAGTCAGGAATCGTTGTATCCGTTTTTTTTTTCAAAATTACTAAGGCCGCCATTTTTGTTTCCAGGTCACATTTACAGCATATTGGGTACAAATTATACCGTTCTACTCTTTTAAACTCTACGAGGTACTTTCCTGTTGGGTTACGCACACAACTCTGATTGCGATGAAATTTAAATGGGACCAATTCGGTTCGGTTCGGTTTAAGTCGGTTAAAAATGAGCACGTAACTTGGTAAAAGAGGGTGGCAGGCTGGCAAACCACGGGCCCCCAATCCTTTGAGTAAGATTTGCCATGACTCATTTTATACGAACCCACACATCTCATCGGCTATCTTTTGTGTGCAGTCATGAATTATGATGTTTTCAAATGGGGATCTCTCCAATGACATGTCCATTCATCTAGTTATCTTCACATACGAGTACATCCTTACTTAATATGTAAGTATTAATATAAACAAAGTTTTAATATAAATCCTTCTATCCTCGTCTTCATCGTCATTTACCATCAGGTGAGATGGGAGACAAATGCCTAATCCAACATTTAGTAAAAAAAAAGTTTGTATGTAAGGACGTTTAACTAATGTATGTGTGTTATTCAATCACGCCAAAACCGCTGAATGAATTTTGATTTACCTGGATTACCACATAGGCTACTTTTCATCCCGGAAAAAATCTGTTCCCGCGGGATCGACATTAACAAGAGCAAAGCCACGGGCGACAGGTAGTAACTTATAAATAGCCAAAACCTTGAACAGTCGCCGGCAGTAAAGCGCTATAAATACATATAACTTTAAAATAATTTTGCATTCAGAGGTCACTGGCACCGACAAACCATGACCTTATCGGGTACCGTACGGGCAAGGATTACAACTTGAACATTTAGGTGCTCGCCAACCACTCACGAACGGAAAGTCCCACTCAATCATGCTTCCGAACAATACTTTACGTAATATATCTGGAAATTTCCTTAACCTGCACAGCCATGAAATAATCCTGTATCGAAAAGCATTCCTACACGCGCAATTGCGCTTCTCAAATAGATATTGCGGGTTTAAATTAATATTTATATACTTTTTTTATTAATATGTCCTTCTCCGTACTCCAGAGAACTTGTATGCAAAATTTCATAATGATCGGTTCAGTAAGTAGTTACAGCGTGAAAGCGTAACAAACAAACTCACTTTCGCATTTATAATATTAGTAAGGATAGTAAAGAAGAAAATATTATTCAAGAAAATTAACTTAAATCTGATTTCAATTTTTCATATTCACTATGTGTATCACACCCGGATACGTTCAATAATTATCAAATAAATAGCATTGAAATGTTTTAAGTCGCATTTGACTGTGATAAAATGTCATTATCAATTTTATAAGTATATTTCAATTTGTATATGTAACATGATTTAAAAAAAAAAGTTAAATGTAGTAATATCACTTGGGTACTTGATGATGCAATGATGGTATTAGGTCAACATTTGTATACCTATACATGATGACGAAAACTAACTCTGTCTGTCTTGTCACCTTTTCACGCTTTAACCATTGAACCAATTTGTGTGAAATTTGGTATGGAGGTACTTTTAGGCCCGGGAAAGGACATAAGGCACCTTTCATCCCGTTTTTTTACTGTTCCCGAGGAAACGATATTATCGCGGGCGGAGCCGCGGGCAAAAGCTAGTATTAAATATTTGTTTCTTTTCCAGTACCGTGAATGATATTACGTCAACCTTAGATATCACAGTATACGATGAATCGCTGATCAACTCCAAGAAATGGGGGACGCTCGGGAAACTCTCCATCCCATTGCTAAGGATCAACAATGACGAGATGAAGTGGTACGCCCTCAAGGACCGAACAAAAAAGTCCAGCGCCAAGGGAAACTGCCCGAGGATACTATTACAAATGTCTATTGTTTGGAATCCAGTGAGTTCCACAGATTACTAAATAGTTGAGTTACGCCTACCTATGGTCATTTTTACAAAACATTACTACTCTTATATTATTAAATTTAGGAATGAAATATGGCGAAATTTTTTTTTTTAATATTTTATTTCTTAATTTAATAAGAGTATATGAAAATAGCATTGTGAGTACAAAATAAAACAGTAATAAAAATAAAACATTGGTACTAAGTTACACCTTTCTTCCATGCTCCAAACCCCTTTTAAATAAATAAATAAATATATACGGACAAATCACACAGATTGAGCTAGCCCCAAAGTAAGTTCAAGACTTGTGTTATGGGATACTAACTCAACGATACTATATTTTATAACAAATACATATATAGATACACATCCAAGACCCAGGCCAATCTGAAAAAGATCATTTTCCATCTTGACCTGGCCGGGGATCGAACCCGGTCACTCCGTGTCGCAGGCAGGCGTGTTGACCGCTGCGCCACGGAGCTAGTCATTTATAGCTTAAACTTATTCTTTTTGTTCTTATTTTCTCAATGTTTTCAGATAAAAGCTTCGGTGAGAGTGCTGAGTCCGAAAGAAACAAATTACGTACAAAAGCCGGCTAAGTTCAACATACCACTGATATACAGCAATTTGAAATTCATCAGAGACATATTCAATGCAGTTTATGTCGGAAATGAATATTACAAGTAAGATATTTGTATTATCTTTGGTATTCTAGATGGGGAAAGTGATACCATTCCCTATATATAATTAGCATTCTAAACTTTTTACTAAAATTATTTTTTTTATCAATAAACTTAAAAGCCAAATCACTTGAAAAATAATAAGACAGTTTTTATTGCGAGCTTAATCATTCTGTAAAGTACTTTCGAAGAGAAATCAAAGAGTACAAACATTCTGGAGTTTATGGCCACCTTCCGCCGTTGTCATCAAAACCGCTCATAATAGCTCCATAATAACTATAATATTTTCATGTGGCTTACGTGTACCTATGCAAAATTTAGTTTCAGTCGAATGCCAATAAGGTTTTAATTAAGCATCCACACAGATAAACTAACAGGGCAAGTTAAATTCTTGAACAAATTCTATTTCCTATGGTTTATTTATCTACTTTCTGACGAGCTTATTAAGTCTCAAAAGAAAATCTGCAATCTAGTGATAGAATATTTAATTTATACCAGATAAATATTTGTTCTGCCCATTATGTCAGTCAACAGTTAATTCACTTAATGCAGACAGAAATGTAGTCTAACAATGCAGCTGGCTCGAACTCTAGACCTCCACTTTTTAAAGGATCACGAATTTACCTCCACAAGAATTACCCATTTTCCCCAATTACGCAATTTCTCTTAGGTCATAAGCCGTTTAGCTTACTTAGGTATTATTTTTTCTTTCAGGCGAGTATTTGAATGGGAAAACAAAGAGAGGTCAGCAATGGCCCTCCTAGCTTGGCTGGCTTTCTGGTACTTTATCAGATTGTGGATGGCTCCACTACTATTACTTCTTCCATTCTTGTATCACTGGGCAGGACAGCGATATTATGCCAGTAAGATAATTCTTATGATGTACCTATTGTTAACTGATAATTCTTTGAACACTTAGAAATGGTATGGACTAATCTCTAACAATAAAAAGTGACGAGGTGACGACACAATCATAGCAACAATATTGATTAACAGTCCATGAACTGGTTCAGAAAACAATTTAGCAGTACCTACATGTATTCTTTTTTTTTTTACTTACAATGGATAAACATTCACGGTCGTCTGAGAAATCGAGCTAAGTAGTTCTCATAACAGAACTGAATCTTTTTCTCATAGCAAACCTTTTATTTAAAAAAATAATCATACATAATATAATCTAATCATGGCGGAAGTAAATATTCCTTTTATCTCATAACAACACCGTCCTTGCTCTGCAATAATTAGAAATGTTTTATTTCAGAAAACAATCTAGTAAATTCAACTAGTATATACCAATCAGAGGAAGAGGTATCTGATGAAGAATTAGACACACAGAAGGTTGGTATCACAATACTATTATACGAGTAGTTATTCAAAGTCAAAATAGATTAGATTTTTTTGAGCACGTACGTGTTCGCATTATGTCTATTTTCATATATTTGTTTCCAAGCTACTATCGTTATTACTATCAAATGTTATACCTAGTAACCAGGAACACGTGCCTTCGAAGGCACAAAGTTACACCTACAAGTTACACTAATTACATAAACGTTATGGCACAACTTCACGAGAATTCTTAAGTTCCATTACAAATCTTTCTTTATCTCTAAATTGTGTAAATATAATACATATCTAATCGTAAATAACAAATAAAATAACTCACCTGTAATTATAAATAATTATCTAATAATGCATGTACGGCAGTTTCGTAAACATAATTTTGTTTCCACAGGATGATAAGTCTATCAAAATGCGATTGTATGGACTGCAAGACCTCACGTTCACGATTAAGAACAGCATTGATTACATCGTGTCTCTAATTGAGAGGATTATTAAGTAAGATTCTTATATTTCTACTTTATATTACTGAAAAAAGCATGGTTACTACTTACTGCTTAGTTATTAAAACTAAGCAGTTCTCTAAAATTGTATACAGGGTGTTAGGGTAAACACCGTTATCCATCAAACCATCCAATCAACTCAATTTTTTTTTACTTTTTTAACTATTATCCTTTTTTTTTTGAAGGTCTATGTAGCTAGCTCCAAGTGAGCTTTCGCTACTTCGCCGGGCGTTTGAGGCGAGGACAGAGTGCCCTCAGCCTATATAGACAACATCACCAAACCGGCCCGGCAATTTGTATGAAAATGACGATTTTTGTTTGGCTTTCCAGCATTGGTCCCATAGGAAAAGTTGTTCAAGTTGACGGGCTGATTTGATGGATAACGGTGTTTGACCACCCTAACATCCTGTATACAGTATGTAACAAAATGGCGAAATAATATTTAAAGGCATCAAGTGCATGGTATAAATTACTTTCTCAGGGGACAAACTTCGAAACACAAAAACAAATTACTTCGTATAGATAGAAGATTGATCAGGCTAATTGCACCTTTTATGGGAGTTCAAAACATGATTTTCCGTATTTTGAATATTGTCCCCTAGCCATGGATCTATTAAGAACCCTAGGTCCATGCCCCTAGCAAAGTTGCTCATATAATGTATTTTGCGATTAATTTACACTTTGTATTTGTTTTTGTCCCAATAAACACAATGAAATTGCGCAACTTATTTTTAAGAGTGTACGAAATGACTTGTAGTTCTAATCAACAGGCGAAAAAACGTCGCGTATTTTTTTAATTATTCAATTGAAGCAAAATACTTACAAATTCTGTTTTGTGTTCTTGATAATGGAAATATTAACCCACGGGACCAGTTTTGTTTTTAATTTTCTTCGGTAATTTTTTATCTGCGATAGCTGGCTGGACTCTATTAATTCCTACGAAGTAGGTACGCTGTTCTCTCGAGAAATGTGCAGGTTCCGACGCATACGGGTACAAAAGCATTCTTACTATTCTACGCTGACTAACGTGATTTTATTTGCATTTATAGTGAACGAGCTTTCTAGATTAGATCTAGATTTTAGATCCGCTGGGAAAAGTACCGAAATAAAAGGTACTCTTCGTACTTTCCTGGATATCAAACTATCTTCATGGCATATTTCATCAAAATTGGTCAATTATAAAGTAACAGACAGACAGAGTTACTTTCGTATTAATGAATATTAGTATGGATTCTATATTTTTGCAAATGCTTGTTTCACAGGATTTAGAGCCTTTAACTGAGATTTACTTTTCACAAACACTACAATAACGGGTCCTGGATATCGTATTAAATCTACAGTCTGTAGGTAGATCTATTTGAAAACACTATAGCGACTCTACATTTGAATTAAAATAGTTTCATTTCGTGACCGTACAGGACTAAATCTAAAATTTAATTTAGTTATTAACTTTGTGTTAAGTAAATAAAAAGTAAGTAGTCAATAAAAACTAACAAAAATAGAGGTTATAGACTGATTGTCTACCTGAAGGGTTGTGATTATACTAGTGATTTTTTTGTAAAAACTATGTTATCATTGCCCATTTGTTAAGACATTACTAAATTTTAATTTTAATCTACTCATTGCTTGTATATAGATCGTTATCTACATCTATCATGTACTCGTAAAAATACTTGTATATCTCTTTTCTTATAGCCTGACCAATTTCACCGTACCGTACCTGAGTTACCTGGCGATAACAGTGCTGCTGCTGGCATCTGTTGCCCTATATTTCATACCCATCAATTATTTCTTCATGGCATTAGGTAAGTAAAAATTCTGTTTAAACATTACTATAAAACGTTTCGAGGCAGATGCAACCTAAAGGCGTCTAAGCATTTAAATTATAAATACTGATGTATTCTTACATCAGTATTTCTAATGTAAATGCTTAGTTATTAGTTTTTTTGCTAATATTCAAAATCTGCGTAAAATATACTTGTTGTCGTAATTACCTAACCAACTATCTTCTGTACCCACCTAAATTACCTTGAACATCAAATACAGTCTTTAAAAACTTAATTTGATTACGTATATAATATTTATTTCAATCAACTTTCAACAATTTCAGGTATTTATAAGTTCACGCGCAAGTTTTTGAGCCCCGATAGAGTCCCTAACAACGATCTTCTGGACTTCTTATCGCGAGTTCCCGACAATGAAGTTTTGGTAAGAACCGCTCTAGTAATTTTACAAAAACTTCGTAAAATAAAACTTTTAAAGTTTAACATCTTTATGGTAGATAAAATAAGATAAGAATGTACTTATCTACAGTACTCACTCGTCTTTAATATTACTTTTTAAATTGCTAAAATGCGAGGGTTACCTACTACTTGCACCCAGTAAATTGCTACTTAGTCCTCGCCTCGCATGTGTAGAGACTTTAAACATATAGTATGTACATTGAATTTTACAAGCTTTTATTTAATTTATAGTGCAGTTATAAGCTAAATATTTTAATTGTAAAATGGATAAACAAGCGTATTTTTTTTATTACTACAGCGGTATTTAGTATGTTATATTTATGTTGTGAAATCATAGAAATTATTTATGACGCTGAATAACCCGTTACAAAATTCCAAGTGTAAACTCGCTAATAATAAAAAAGTAATTTGATAAAATCTGAAAAATTAATTTACATTTTTCGATCGTGTTACAGAAACAATGGCGGGAGCTTAAAGTTCCCGAACCGAACTTAAGTAGAGCGGGCTCAACCAAAAACAGAGATATGAATGGAGACGTGAGCTTAAGCGCTTTGCAGCTAACACAATCTTGATTTTTACAATTGTACCTAAATTAAGATTTTTAAATTCAAATGGAACCCCAAAAGGATTGATCAGAATTATGGAGAATGAACCAAAACCTCTTTGATGAACTTTCTGCAGCTAACGGCAGTCTAATTGTTGAATCAGAACAGAGAGCAAATTCGACCAACGACTGAGGAATAGATAGATACATTACTGTTTCTGATAACTGAATCTCGTTTATGTAAGTACTTGGTCCTTCCGGGATCCAAGGCAAAGCAGATTGGATGAAAAAGAAAAAGAATTTGTCTGAGTACAGTTAAGCGTCAAAAGCGAAGTTACAATTTCTCATACAAGTAATATGGGTAATTATGACTCCACTTTTGAAGTTTGACTGTTATTCATTTTCATTCGACCAGCTTGAAGAAAAATTAACTTGGACCTTCCAAAATTGATCTGAAGAACGCCGGTTCGACCAGGAACAGAAAAAATAATGGTAAAGAGAGCATTTTGATAAATGTAATCGTTCATTTCATCTACACTTTATTGTGTACATAAGTAAACCTTGACTGGATTTTATAATTAGGAATGTCTTTGGTGCCATAAATTACGATGATATTTATTTCGGTATAATTAAAATGTTTTGGTATCATTGCAGTACATCATTTGATAGGCAAAAAAAGAATTGTGATAAAACAATCATTCATTATTTTAGCACCACAACATTAATATTAGCAAATAATTATTATAAATGTATAGGGCATAGACATAAAGCTATCGATCCCTTTTTAGCTAAATATTAACAAATTCGTACCTACATCAATTTTTAAATGTTTCATAAAAAATGTTATTTTTTTTTTCCAAAATTACAAAGTTCCTAAATGTAATTTAAGTTTGTTATTAAATTATAATATGTATACCTATCTTTTACTGTGATTTTGGATAGTCAGTAAACGGTACAAGGTATATGATACGTCACAATAAGTACTTAATTTGTAGATTTAGACAACATTGAATCGTAAGATTAAAATATATTAGTAAAGTAATAAAAATATACAAAAATGAGATTCTAATGAGTATTCAATGTACTAACAATATTAAAAATAAGTGAAAAAACATGACTGGAAAAATATTTGTTAAGAAGTAATCTTTTATAAATCTCTGAATACTTAAATTTGTAAGTAATTTAGTAATATTAAGTTTGTTTGGAGTATTCTGTGTTGCATTTTGAATGTATATCTTTATAAATTAATTATATAATCATGGTACTCAAATACTTGCTACACCGGGTATAATAACAATACCTCCAACAACATACAACCAACAATACCCTCGACATACAAAAATTATAAGTATACAAACGTTTTCAACCCGGAGAGCAATTCCAATTCAAATGGGAATCTCAGGAAACTCAATTACTTTTTGATTTTATTTAACACTGATTTTATTTTCTCATAATACGGTCATTACATCGTTGTAAACAAACCTATGGCGCCATCTATGCGATGAGCATGAAACAAATCGTATGCGACAGTTCGGACCATTGAACTAGAGTTTTTTTCTAATTCAATGGTTCGGACCAAATAATCGAAGGTAATTTTATACCCGGTATTTTCTTGTTATTATGTAAGTATAGATAGTAATTACAAAGTATAATTACCTACTCGTATATAAAAAAACATGTGATATCTATTATTGTGCATAAATGTAAACCTACGTAAGTTACTACACTTATGCTGTTTTGATTATGTAATAACAACTTGGTAATAAGGTTGTGATTAAAAATTTAAGATAAAATAAAACATTAACAGTTTCATAAACAGTTTATTTCCCCATCTCCGAATATAAAATGCAAAATATTTGGCACTTAAATATTTAATCTAAATATTAGATACATAACTAACTAAACATTAGATACATGTTGGTTGATGAGTATAACTTAACCGCAACTAACTAAAACAACTTCGTGTTTTCCATTTGATCAACCTGCAGCCGGAACTATGATACATTATTGAAACTGAAAATACCTTGCATATGTCCATGGGTGACGGTGACCACTTTCCATCAGGTGGCTCGTCTGTTCGTTTGCCTTCAAATATACCTACATAAAAAAATATGTTTTATGGAAATGACAAGTTTTAGTTAGTAGTTATGATAAGGCTTTTATGAAATAGGTACCTACATAGTGGTAGCATTGTTACGTAAGTCATTAATAATAATAAATAAATACGGACAAATCACAAAGATTAATTATCACAGTGAACAGTAACTATTTAAAGTGAAACGTCAAACAAGGCCACCTTAGTGGTGGTTAACATTTCTGGAAATTCCTAACAATAAAAGATTTTAAGTCTTATACTGCATTTGCAAGTGAGGCCACAGATGTATTAGGAAGAACCTAATACATCTGTGGCCTCACTTGCAAATGCAGTATCACATGTAGATTCATCTACCTACAAAAATTGCTGTATGAGTCGAATCGAGAATCTAACATTGGCTAGGTTTTACTAATTGCCTTTTTAAATTTAATGTCGGTTTTATCATAGACTAGCTGTTGCCCGCGACTTCGTCCGCGGCAATTTGTGTTATTATGATTAATTTAATTCTTTTTTTATTAGTACAGATGAATAGTTTTCCCCCGTTTTCAAAACATTTTTATTGACGCTTCGCTCCTATTGGTCGCAGCGTAATGTTTTATAGCCTAAAGCCTTACTCAATAAATGGGCTATCCAACACAAAAAGAATGTTTCAATTTCAACCAGTAGTTCCTAAAATTAGCGCGTTCAAAAAAAAACTCTTCAGCTTTATAATATTGGTATAGATATTATAATTAGCGGCTCGCGTCCTGGCAGTCTCTGGCAAGCTTAGTTTCAAAAGTTATTAGATGGCTGTAGGTCCACTACTAGTAAACGTCTAAAAGCGTAAAAAATTATATCACGCAATTATTTTAAATAAATAAATGTAATCTGCTTTACTTCCATGCTGGTCTGGACGAAAAGAAAAAACGTAGAATGTGCCAGCAGCTTCTCTTCCCGCGCAGATCGTAAAAGCCGATCGAGGGATTGGTCTAAAATTTACAGAATCATGTCGATGGTCGATGCGGCTAGCAACCCCTCACTATTTGATTCCGTTTACCATCTACACGCCCTCCTTAATGTGGACATAAGGTCTTATAGACCTAGGTCTATAAAACCTTATGGCCACATTTCACTTCACAGACAGAGCCTAGGCTCTGTCTACTCCGAAAGGGAAAAAGACGTGATACTATGTATATTTTATGTAAATGTAATCTGAATTTATTAAGATACAAAAATGCTTTTTATTGTTATTTGTAATATGAAATCTATTAAATGAAGCACTCAAGGTCCTCTGTGTAAAGTTGCCTTGCAACTACAGTTTTATATGAAACGTCGTGGAAACTTCAAACATGTAACCACCATGGTATTATGAAACACTAAACGACCTGGTCTCTGGGAGCTTCGGTTGTGAGTGATTTCTTTGTATTGGCTCCGGAACGCTAAGTTCTTTCCAGTCCCTCTGCAAATAAAGAAAATATATTTGTTATATAATAATTTAACATGACCTATAAAATTAACAAAAGCCATGGTAGGTAAATTATAATTATTACCAAAATTTCATTGTCTGGAACTCGTGAAATAAAGTCTAGCAAATCATTGTTTAATTTCCGTCCGGGTTCCAAATATTTTCTCGTAAATTTATATATGCCTGTAAAAATACATTCATTTGTATATGTCAATATCTCATATATTATCTCAGTGTCATTAAAACTAAACTCACCAAATGCCATCATCATGTAGTTGAAGGGTATGAAATACAGCGCAAAAGACGACATCAATAAAAACAACATCGCTAAATAACTCAGGAAAGGAACCTTAAAACTAGCCAAACTGAAACAAACAATATCAAATTTACAAAGTCACAAAATTGTATTTGAATTTAAAGATTATAAAAAAATATACATTTTCCTACTAATCAATATGGATCAGAAATGCTTTTACTCAAAAATTTATTTTATCTGCAATGTGAAATATTTGATCAAAACAAGAACAAAAGTAAAGTCGAGTATGGACTTTCTTTAACAGAGGTATACCTATTATGGAAACCCATATATTAAAAAAATCCAAGTCATTTATTAAATTTATCGAGTGAAAGCTACGAGTAAGTCCATTTAGCGTGCCAATGGAGTTCAGCAAGGATGCCGAAGTCGAGTTCGTGCGAAGTCCAGAAAAAAAAGCTGGAAAGTGGAGACCGAGATCAAACGCAAAGAGAGAGAGAGCTAAGTCCATTGAGACTCCTTTAGTCACATTTGACTTAGACGTAGTCGAAGTAATTTTTGATTACTCTAACTTCAGTATTTTTACTTAAATTGTTTTTTAAATAGCATTACAATGCTCGGTATAATATTAAAATTGAAAATATGTGATGAAAAAGAACTCGGCCACAGGTAGGATTCGAACCCACGTCCCTTAGGTTAACGCCCTAAGTGTGATACCATTACACCACCGTGACTTCGATATTCAGTATTTTTGTTAAGAAAATTTGAAAGATTTTCTTATTTAGTTTACGGGTTTGAAACTTTATTGACGTATCTTTGATTTCACACTCGAGTTTAGTACTATACTTATATACTCGAGTTTAGTTTTATACATTTTTGTAAAAACGCCTCAAAAACAGGTCAGTAAACTCACTTGTACATTCTCTCAGCTAGACTGACCATATACTCCACTCCACTCGTAATTTTCAACGTCATTTCGGGTAGCCCTTGTATTTTTCCCAATGTTATTGCTTTGTTATCGGCCTAAAACATAACAGGATTAATAATCGAAATATGTGGAAATATTTAAGAATCATATCTTAATACTTTAATTATCAGTTAAGTACCAACACAAGGGGACCAATCAATCGATACCCTTCAAATTATAATTTATATGAAAAGCCATACTGCCATAGAAGCTTAGTTTATAAAGTAATTTTTTTATGAGGAAAACGTCAACCTTCTCTTCAAGTTATGTCTTTGTACCTTTTCAATGTCACTAGCGTCCGTCTTATCTTCCACTGGATTGTAAACATGTCTGAATGGTTTCTCGCCTGGAATGTAATATCTTTCTATAACACAGCAACAAAATTAAATGCTAGACTCTTTGCAGAGAGAATAGACGTGACGTAAAAGGGAACTTAAAATAGGTACGATTTTTACATTGCAATCCGATTTCAATATTTTAGGTATAAGGTCCATTTAAATTAAGCTGAAATATTTTGAGGGCTGAGGAGGAGGAATTAAATATAATTCATGTTGAAACTCTTGAACTATCATGTTGATTTTTGTTCAAAAGAGCAGCCCCCAAGTACGGGGCCTATTTTCTTTTTGCTAGTACTGGTTCCAAACGTTTCTTGCATTTAATAACATATCAAAAGTGCTACTCAGCTTTGTATCCACATTTATTAACTCCTAACCAAAAAAATGGGTGTTATGAGTTTTACATGTCAGTTTGTTTGTGGATGCCGGACAAGGATCTTAGCTATATATATATAGTGGAAATCGAATGGAGGCGAGGCCTCAAATGTTTGGTACCTTCGCTCGGCAAAGGACTGATCAAGTGCGCGCAAGGGATAGCGCTTGGCGGTTGGCGCCCGTGAATGATAAGATAGGAGTTAGTCTCGAGTCGCTCAAAGAAAAAAACGTAAGCGCCAAATTCGTTATTTCTATTTTATATAAAATCAGACCGGTTAATTGTATTTTCATATTTACATTTTGAAGAATTACTAATAACCTATCTTTTAGTCTAAAAATCATTATTTCATTCGTCGCATTTGAGCTACAATAACAAAAACTCTGCGAACGAAGACCATTTTTCAAAAAATATTTCAATCGAGAAAATTTTATCAAAACGTGTTTTCATCTTCAATTTTTGGAGATGAAATAGTCAAAAATCATATTACTTAGATTTGAAACTCCTAATTTAAGTATTTTGCGAGATAAATAAGGTTCAGAACGACCTTATTTACAATGGTATCACCTTAAATTTCCACTATATATTTTGATTATTTTTGATCTGCTTGAGACATATCGTCTTTGAGTTATACTAATAGATATGAAATCTCCACTATATCAATTGGGGTTAGGTATGTAAACTTCAAGGTGAATTCAGAGAAGGAATTAACAGTTTAAAATTTTGTACTGGTTAAGACAAAAATTTAATACGAACTTTGATTTCGCTGATAGGCCCAGTGGTAGAGAAAAGGCATTAGTAACAATAACGGCATGCCCCATAGTGTTATGTTGTACCAGAAGAATAGCCATCCCAACAGAGCCACAAATGATAACTCCTGGTTTTCCCATTCAAACAAACGTCTGTAAATGAAAAAAGTAAAGAGTATTTATCAATTTGACTACGCATGTATAGAAATACATAGAAAATATTTCGATTAGATATTGAAAGAAATTACATCAGCATTAAAAATTTTGCAAGAAAAGGTGATGTTTTACAAAAATTCATTTATATAACAATAAATTCACCTCTTTTATAAAATTTGCAGCAGCTTTTGTACATAAATTAGAGTTGTATGAAAAACATACAACTCTAATTTATGTTCAAATGCAGTATTGTTGCAAATATCTAAGTTTCTTTAGTTTACAGGAATACTTTGTCAAGTGCTGAATAGTTTAAATTGTGACTTATCAATGTTTGTTGTATTGTATGTCAGTTTTTTAGTTAATTTAATTCCAATAGATTACTTATTTAAATTTAATTAACTAAAAGAATTAATAATGGAAAAATATTGAACGCCCGAAAGGTTTGATATCAACCCATCTGTTTTGCAGCACAAGGATAAAAACATTGGCGGAAAACTTTTAAAAGTTTTATCAACTGTCAACCAGTTGCACCTTCAAACAAAACAAAACAAAAGATACACAGCTGAAACTCCAACTACTGATCAATCATGTTTCAGCGACCACGTATGCTTATACCTTTAACGAAGCTAAGAACTATAAAGAATTGCCTCACTGGACAAACTGTGTGTAAAACCCATAATATATTTTTTTTGCACAGCATTTATTAGCCATTATAAAACAACGTGGAAACATAGATACACAACCACTAAAATAACTATCCAAAGATTGTACTCTCAAAATACTGTAGATGCTAAAACAAATAGGAATAAGTAATAATGTATGATGCATTAATCGCTGGCTGCTAAGCCAGCGCTAATCAAACAAAATCAGACAAAGACTCCGGAAAAACTTAATTTAAATTTTAGAAGAAGCATGTAACCAAGTAATTTCGTTAGAAAGGGTAAGGCCAGCTATCTCTGTTTCAATAGGTACCCCTATTGTGTGCTATACACAGGGAGCCTGATAAAATTTAGGTCAAGAAAGAGGACAGCTGTGGCTGTTATCATCTATACATATAATAAAACAGTAAAAATATTTTGTCTGTACATTTAGAATTTTTGACTGAAATGGATAGAGGAACACTTAAAATGAATAATAGAAAGCAAAAAAATTTTTTTCGAATTTCTTGTCTGTCTGTCTGTCTGTCTGTCTGTATGTATGATCACGATTATCTCCAAAAATACTGAACCGATTTACTTCAAACTTTCACCAATTGCTTTGTTTTAACCCAGCAAAACATTTAAAGTTTGTTTCATCAAAATCGGTTCATAAAAAAAAATGTTATCGTCATTTGAATGAACTTAAGGCATTAGTTTGCCTGCAAATATACACGGTGAATTTTTTATCGTTTTGGACCCTTAAAGGGGTGACTCAGACCATCAAAATGAACAACTTTTCCTATGGGAACAATGGTGGGAACTCAAAATAAAATTCGACATTCCCATACAAACTGGCCGGGCGGCGGGAATTTTTTGAATGGAATAGAATTTTTTTTTTGAGTTCCCTGCATTGGTCCCATAGAAAAAGTTGTTCATATTGATGACCTGAGTCACCCCTTTAAGGGTCCAAACTGTTCCTGAGGGATGGACACTAACGGCGGCGGCGCAAACGGCAAACCAACCTAAACTGCTGCGCCTAAAAAAAAATTGAAATTTGGTACAGGGGTTCTTTTAAAGATGTGAGTGAGCGCTAAGAAAGTATTTTTAAGAAATTTACCTTCTAAAGGGGTAAAATTTATATGGAATTTTCTCATTTCTGGACTAAGAAGTATGAAAGCAGGTATATAAGTTCTAGATTAAAATTAAAAAAGATGTGTGTAGGTAGATGAAATTTGCTAAATTCCCCCCTTAAGGGGTAAAATGAGGGTGGATGGGTGGTATAAACTTTGTATGGAAATTTTCTCATTTCTGGACTTAGACGTATGAAAATAAGTATATAAGTTCTAGGTTACAATTAAAAATATCTGTGTAGGTAAAATGGACGATATTTTTCCCTGTAGGGGTAAAATAGCGAGGTAAAGATTGTATAGGAATTTACTCATTTCTAGACTTAGAAGTATGAAAATAAATTGACGATTACAATTGAAAAAGATCTGTGTAGGTTAACTGGAAAAAATCCCCCAGAAGGGGGATAAAGTTTGTTTGGAATTTTTCTCATTTCTGGACTATGAAGTATGACAATAAATATACCTATTTATATATCTCGATTACAATTAAAAAACATATATGTGGGTGAAATGGACTGAATTCACTCCTAAAGGGGTAAAATGGGAGGGTAAAGGTTTTATGAAAATTTTCTCATTTCTGGACTGGTATAAATAATATCCATACTTCTATACTAATACTAATATTACAAATGCGAAAGTAATTCTATCTGTCGTTTTTTTACGCTAAATTTGGTATGGAGGTTTGAGGCCCGGGGAAGGACATAGGGTATGTTTGATTCCGGGAAATTCTACTGTTCCCGAGGGATCGACACTAACGCGGGCGGAGCCGCGGGCAACAGCTAGTATGTATATATAAAAATGAATCCCTATTTACCTTGGTCGTATGGCATCACGTGTGAACGGCTGGACTGATTTGGAGTAATTCTTTTTTGTCGTGTTTGTTTCTCTTAGGACAAGGTTCTTATAAAAGAAAATATTAAGAAAGTTACTCGTAAAATTAAAAAACAATGAGAAATTTTAATGACCCGTCGTTTGCGGGTCTGTTCAAAGTATGTCGGGTCAGCTAGTCAATTATAAAAAAAAAGTGAGTGCTTTTTTGCGAAGCACAACGAAAAGAACGAAAGACTGCCCAACCCTAAAGGAAACTTGTCAATTATGCATCAAAAAGAGTCATTTCGATAACGTCTGCAGATGGTCCTAATTCAAACAAAAAGCCATACCTGAGAGCATGTGTCGTAACAGCATCACCCTCATCTGTGAGCAAAGCTACCATTGCAGCTTCAATCCGAGGAATCAGAGCAGAAGCTCTTGTAGATACTGGCAGCTCTAGCAGTCTAATCAACTAAAGCTTTTGAAAACACTACGGACTTAAGAATACATTATCAAATCAATCTATATCAATGGCTGCATTGAATCATACTTCTCAGGTGGAATATGAGACATATTAAACAATTACATCGCTATTCATAAATACGAAAATGTAAATTTCCTAATCGTTACGAATATTTGTGCTGATATTATAACTGTCCATGATATACTCAAGCAAGGAGCATCCTTCACTGGACTTCGCATTTGGTGGACAAAAGAAACCACTACACGCGTGTAATATAATGAAGCTTCTGTACTTGCAGTACCGCTCTTCATGTATTTTTCGAGTAAATGCAAACCCATTGCGATGAAGGTCCGCAGACATAGCGACGAGGAAAACAATTTCGTCAAGAAAGAAATAGAAGAGAATTGCTGAGGGTGTAAAAGATGCGATGTGAGGTCGCTAAAAATAGCTTTTTCAGCACTGGATCTGATAAGTGCTTATCATCAAATTTAATCTTAATAGTTATTAAGTAATATAAAAATAATTACTTAAAACTTTCGTTCGTATCGTAGAGAAACTGAAAAGTATCTCTTATAAACTCCATGTTGCTGTGGACCAGACCCAAGTCGAACTTGGGAGGTTTCTTCAAATATTTAACTTCTTTGGGTTGAAAGAGCCGAACTGTCGCCTTCACCTATAAAATACGTATAAGTTATTGGCAAATGTCAAATAGCATTGGTAAACAAAATAGATATCCGGTGTAAATAGACAGAGAAGCGTGTTTATCGAATAGTTTTATCTTTGAACATATGTAGCTTATTGTATCTATTACTATGATTACATCGGTCAAAGATCGACTTGCACGTTTTGTATTTAGTTACTGTGGATGCTTGAAAACAACTATACTAACACATCTTTAGTTTTCATCGCTGTAAATAACTTACTATACTTATTACTGACCCCGTACTATATGGGCAAAAAAATTACAACTGCGTTGGAGACCACATAGTTGTCAATTTGTTTTTAAATCATGAATGTAGTTTTTCTTTTCTCTTAAACTGGTGTCATGATTTCTTTTTTAACCAATATCTTGTTGGTGAGAAATCTCACTCACTTTCCCATCTCGGCGAGAAACCCTAAACGAACAGTCCAGGTTTAATGGTCCGCTATCATTAGATGGCAGTCGATGCCTTGAGGCAGGTTGAAAAATCTGAGATCACTATTGTACGCACACGAAGAACTACCAAATAAAACCCTGTATACTTACCGGATTCCAAAATATGGACATATCCAACAGAACTCTAGGGCAGTTTCCTTTAGCAATATGCCGCTTTGTCCGATCCTTCAACGCGTACCATTGCAATGTTCGGTTGGATATTCTCAATAGCGGTATGGACAACCGTCCCAGAGATTCGCTTCGGATTTGGTTAAGAGAACTGTCGTAGACCTTCAAATCTAACGTTGACGAGATATCATAGATATTGCTGCAAGCGATATTGAAAACTATTTATTATTCTTAATTAAATAGAACCGGAAAAGTGATGTTGTTCTTCATGGCACGATCACGAAGAATTTTTTAATTTGTTTCTGGTACACATTCATGAAAAAAGGTGTACTTTAATGTACTTTTGAACAAAAACGTACTATTCTAGTTTCGACGTTACGGCATACCTAAAGTGTACGTGCCGGGTCTTTCTGGCACGACCATGCGAGCTATTGTATCAATTTAAGGATGTTATGTCGTACAAAATAAAGATGTACTCAACTTTGCAAATTACAGATTAATTGTGGGTATTATTCAATGTAATTTCTTTTGGGAGGTTCTTAGACATCCACATCTATAAGTCGTCCTGAACAGGTAGTAAGAAGAAAATGAAAACAATCGCCAACAAAGAAATCCGCCGTAGTCGTACCAGGAAGCACACCATCAAAAGTGCGAATCAGATTCGCTCATTATGGGTCCATACTATTTAATTTAATTACAACAAACGTCAAAGAAGCACGCTTATTGTATGCCCACAATTACTTTGTCTTTTTTTATTTATTGTTATAGACAATAGCGATACAGCTCTGAGATAGATTAAAGGACGAACGGACGGAGAGCCTATAGGGTCTCGTCGGTACTGTTTGGTTTCGATAACCAAAAAAATATCACTTCTTATATTGAAGCAAGTTTGTACACTAGCTGGACACTGTTACTCTTGTAAGTATTCGTTTCGTTATTTCAACTTAAATTTACAACAGTACTAAGGTAGGTCAACATTAAGTATTACTAGTATTACACACTAATATTACAATTGTTATGTTTATCAAACTGTAATTGCAATGGGTGACTTACTTACTAGAAACATTGGTACCACACTATTATGTCGTCACCAATAAAGATAAGTCATTAAATTGTTGCCTTTGTCTGCTAGTACCTATATCAATTAATTCTTTGTTTACGAGTATTATGTAAATTAAAAATCTTATTTATTTATTTTAGTAACTAGGAAATCATTGATATCATTGTTATCATTATTTTACTTTTTGTGTTTTCTAAGCTAATGGTTAGGGGAGGCAAAGGAAATGTCAAACCAACACCTTCATAGTAAAGTTCATGGTCTTTCCCGGGGCTGTAGGGGTTGTAGGATATTTTAGGGTTAACACTTACAAGATATAACTCTTCTCCCACGAGGGTTCCGAGATGCTCCGCGCGCTGTGAGTCTGCACTCTCTGATTGTCCACCTCTAGGGTGCAGTAAGCGCTCGGCTTGCCACTCAAACCTTTGGCGCCGATGACCTTCACGTGCAATTGACCTATGATATTCCAATCCGTGGCAAAATTGCGCAATGCCTAAAAGTCGAATTAAAAGACTAGAATAAGTTCTAGATAAAGGTCTGGGTCTAGATTATAATTGTTTACTTTCGTTTGTTAAATTTCGCGCTATCTTCTTTAAAGGTAAGTAACAAAAGTTATTGAATACTGCGGCTTCGCTCATGTGGATGTACCTATATCCCTCAGGAATGATACTTTTTCTTTCTACGAAACAGAAGATCTTTCATTCAGGAAAATGTAAGACCGGGAAGGACATAAGGTATGTACTTCTCGCGGCTTCAAACTACCTCCATAGCAAAATTAACACACAGAGGGGCTAGAGCTTCTTTCGCATTTATAACATTAAGAAGTATGGATGTATGGATATGAATTCAATTCAATTCGTGCCTGCTTAATTATAATGATGATTTTCTCATTACAATACTTTTCACTGGAAACAATTAAAATCGTCCAAAACTAATACGCAGCATCCTACTGCTTACATTACATCCTACTACCTTGACTTTTACCTGAAGCTCGTAGCTCTTATACGCAATTCGTAGCATATGCTACAAACTTAGTGTATTATTTCGATTAACGAACTAGAACTATGAATCTCAACATCAGAGGAAAAATATCCCTGTTAAGTATATAGAAGTTTGTAGGCAGGCTAAGCACTCACATATTTTTCTTTGGCACTATTATTTTCTTCAACGCTGCTGTAGCAAGTCACATTATTGCGAATATTACACATGGTCACAGACAGATGTACTGACCCATACCCATCGTCTAGTTGCTGCCATATCTCATGGGTGCGGTCTTTACTAAGACCAGACAGATTTAGAACACAACTGTAAAAACAAATACAATTTTAATATTTTTAGCATGCCAGGTTAATTTACTTTGCTATAGCTCAGTTCTTGATGACGATCATGAAAATAAATAATGATAAAACTCAACCTAACATGAAGAGTCATATTAGCTATTTAAAAATCCTTTGGTGTTTGGTGCAAGCAACAATATTTAAGGCTTTCTTTTATACTGATACTTTTATCAAATCAACCCACCTTCCCATGAAATTCTTTTGTTTGCCTTTATCCCAAAGAGACATTCTAAGCAGGTGGTCTTTACTTAGCCGAAATTCAAACTTCTCTTTCCATTCGGGCTGGTGTGTGTTCGTAGCCATTTTGGATTTAAATGTTCTAGTGCCGAGACTGCAAGAAATAAATAAATTAATGTTAAATTATATTAAGAATGTAACAAAACGAATCAGTAAATTACGTATTTAAAATGTAAAATTTCTATTGGTCGAATATACAGACAGATGGTATGTTGTTTATCGTCTGTATCGGCTAACACTAGTGTCCAATTTTTTCAAGCTGTCTGAAGGCATTGAACATAGGTTAACAAATGCTGATGAGCCGGGACCAGCGACTTGTGGTCTAGTTAGAAAGTAAAATGTATTATATAACTACAAATATAAAACCAAAAGCAGATGAGTATACTCATCAAAAAACTCGTAAACTAGATTGTCATTTTGAAAAAAGTAAAGAGAAATGTCAAAGTGGCTGAGAAATTCTTTCGCAAAGTTCGGCGTAGCGGCTCTACACAATTCGTAGCAAATAAAAAATGCAAAGAAGGTAAAAAAAAATACATGCTAGAAAAAAAACTGTAGTGCTACAAATTGAACGTACCTATAACATTAGAAAAATTCCCACAGGATCAGTTAGCAACTTTAAATATATTTCCAAAACTTACTTATTCGTAGTTCCAAAATCTGTTTTAACAGGTTCCCTGTCCGAGATATGGTTCATCACCATTGTTTAACTATTGTTGTCTCATTTACGGACGGTAAACCTATTAAATCAAGTTGTAATTATATTATGTGTGCAGGGATAGATACTTACTGTATTTTGCAGAAGAGACCGTGAGGAGAGCCATCATCTGGGGGGTTCGGAAGACCTTTGGCTTCCACAAGAACAATTGTGACGATTGTGTCTTTTATATCCTTTTTTTGTAATTTCTCTACCTACAGTAGAAGAAGAAAGTATTTAATTGAAATCTTTATGTTCCTCGCAATACAATGTCAGTCACAAACTGATGATGAAAAAACCTCTTACGGCATAACTCGGTCTCACTACATTGATATAGCATAAAGAAAAATATGACGTTCAAAAAGATATACATGTAATCCAATTTTGAATAAAAATCTTTAACTTTGACTTATGCACAACTAATTCACTCTAAATAAAAGCTTGCCTAAATTTGTTTTTGACATTATGTGCTTGTGCATCATATACTGTAAGATTATATAAGTAACTTAAATTTGGTAGGTATCTGTCCATATTTTCTTACCGCATAGCTACTAGCCACTGTGCTCACAGTGGCATTTGACTTTGTGTCAAGATTCTCCATGGATGGAATGGATTCTAAAATAGAGATGCTGTTTTTCTTGCTGTTTCGGCTTGAGAGGGTCCTGGGACGCCATCTGGTTAATAAAAACGAATGGTTACATTTTTCAGACCCATTATCACGTCGCAATTCGTTACCAACATAATTTTACAAGATATGTAACCTTACAAAATCAGAAGATGCTTTAGACATAACATTTAATAATAATATATGTACTCTTTATGTGCCTAAATTGTTCTGATTATTACGATAAAAACGAATTAAATTAATGTCCTGAAGACTTATAATACGCCTATTAATATCTTTTAACGATTGCGTATTGCAAGCATTGGTATTTGTTTAACTTTCAAAGCTCCCTGCGTATTGCACTTGCACTTTTATTCCTTGCCTATTTTTTTTATAAAAACACATCAAACTACTTACAAGTTGGAAAGCCTATTTCTATGGCGTAGAACTACTGGACTGTCCCCGCCACCACTGCTGTCGGTGGAGTCCACAGAACACCGAGACGGTACATCATTATTATTTTCACTCTTTTCACTCTCCATCGCACTAAACACTCATCGCCTCGCACTGTCCGATACAATTAACTTACATTCCGAGATACTGGGCCTTGCATATACATAATTCGATAATTATATCGTAAATAATTGATAACATTAATCTGGTTGGCGGATACGACATAAAAACAATGAAGTTATCTATGAGCGTTGACTTCTTACGTCCACATGGACTTTAAAAGTCATTGGTGATTGATTACGAACGAATATGTGAATACTTATTTTGGTTATGGATAGATTATTTTTTGTGTGAAGTGCATGTGAACATCCTTCCTTGTTAATTCTATTTGGGGTCATTCAAATATTACATAAGCAGCGAATGGGGGTCTGGGCTAGGCTTATTTATGTGGATAAAGGGGGTGGAAGGGTCTGCACGGTGATGACGTCAGCAACATTTTGCAAAATAAACAAACATATTTTCTTGAACGGTCCCTTTTGTACATAATTTATTAAAAATATATAAAAATAAAATAATATATAATTAAATAATATATTTATTAAAAAAGTGTAACTTGTAAATATGTATAGAACATATTTACAAGTTACACTTTTTTAATTTAATTTTTTAAACAGTAATTTATATCGCAAACTAACGACCCGCCTCGGCTTCGCACGGGTGCAATAAATTATACATATAAACATTCCTCTTGAATTATTATATCTATTTAAAACAACCGCAGAGCATACATAGGGACAGACAGACAGCGAAATGTGACTTAGTTTTATACTAGGTATGTAGTGCAACTTTATTTTGTCAAAAAAATAGTTGCACTACATCCTCCTTTGGCGCCCTTCTATTTCATCTATTTATTTAAATTTTTTCGGTATCCATTCAATTCTTTATGGCTACTTCAATTTATTTCATCTACTTTTTTTACTTGGCTTTCCTACTTTCCTTTTTCCGAATGGGCCATTTTATTTGTCCAGCGTTAGTTGGTGCTTTTTGCTACATTTCTGGCCCAGTTTCACTTCAGATTAAGTTCGGCATGTTAGTTGTACATTGTTATTATTCTTATTATCCTAAGTGATTTTGTTTGTTACGCTATAACTACTGAACATGATAGGTTCAATAGTTAAAGCATAACAAACAAACATGAAATTTAAACGCAGTTCGCCGCGACAGCTACGAGTCTTATACTCGATACTTACTCCACACGAATATTATAACTGCGTCTGTCTCCTTTTCACGTTTCAACTATTGAACCTATTTGGATGGAATTTGTTATGGAGGAAGTTTGAGCCCCGGGAAAGAACAAAGCGTACCTACCTTTAATTCCGGGAAATTGTACTGTTCCCGAGGGATCGACATTAACGTCGGCGAAGCTACGGGCAAAAGCTAGTATTATATAAGTTAAACATGATAATCCTTAAATAAGTCAATACTTTACCAACCCAATAATTAAAGAAGAAACATAGCTATAGTAATAGAGAAGACGCTTAACTATACGACGGTGAAATAGTATTGGGATAATATAAAAAGTACTTTTATAGCAAAATCGACTTAATTCAATAAGTTATTAAATTAAAAATTCAAAACAATTTTATAAAACTAAACTACAAAAATATATAGGTATTGACAAATCTTCAGTCCAACCAGATACTCACCCAGATACTCACCCCTGAGCATCGTACCCTTAAGGCTGGCTTTATTGCCGAGTTGAATGGCAATACGGACCCGCTGAGCTAGGAAGCTTCTAGCCTTTTGGTCACAGGATAACTCAATATGATTTTTTAGTTTAAAAACTCAAAAACTTACGCAACGATGGGCCCCACACACCCAATCATTCTACCCCAAAAGGCTTGAATATGTAGTTACCTCTGATTCTTTTATTTTCGGTTTTTAAGGTTGTCTGCTCCTGCAACGACTGAACCAGCCTCCGG
This sequence comes from Elegia similella, assembly GCA_947532085.1. NCBI lineage: Eukaryota > Metazoa > Arthropoda > Insecta > Lepidoptera > Pyralidae > Elegia > Elegia similella. The sequence continues at coordinate 15,978,583 of OX383927.1, read as the reverse complement.
CTTGGTGTACTGGAGATGGGATGGCAACAGGAAAGTAAAGTCCGACACCTTGCCATCACTCTATATAATGACTGCTTTCCTAACAAAACAGGCTGAAAATAATGAAAATTAAAAAAAATACTGCAGATGATATAATTTGTGTACACCTGTAAAATTCCATTTAGTTTTATTTATTTCGAGGCGAATCTAATGACGTATTATTTATAAAAAGTTATACAAACAGGTTGAACGCATAATAACTCCCTTTGCTACAGTCGGTAATTATACATTCCGTTCATACAATATTCATACAAAGGTGTATTTGATGCACAAACAGAATACCTACAAGAAAATAAGTAACAGCCCGGCGGATATTCACAAACAAAATTCAATCTCTGCCGCTGACTTTGAAATGATATCAGGCCTTCTTCAAACGGCAACATTTACATTTCATGCAATATTAAACCATGCGGAATGTGAACGCATGCGTATCGTTTTGAAATAAACAATTTATTTCGAAAATTGTATTTTTCTGGCAAGTTTTCATTATGGTATTTAACTGTTTCTGTATTATATTGTTTTTGACTAGCTCCGTGGCGCAGCGGTCAACACGCCTGCCTGCGACACGGAGTGACCGGGTTCGATCCCCGGCCAGGTCAAGATGGAAAATGATCTTTTTCAGATTGGCCTGGGTCTTGGATGTGTATCTATATATGTATTTGTTATAAAATATTGTATCGTTGAGTTAGTATCCCATAACACAAGTCTCGAACTTACTTTGGGGCTAGCTCAATCTGTGTGATTTGTCCGTATATATTTATTTATTTATTTATTTATTGTGCCTTGCTTTTCAATACAAATCAAACACAATTGGGTTTAGCTTGTTTATTTTAGTGTTCAATGGACACTGTCCGACCGATCATCAGAACATTATTTTTTTAAGTTTTATAAATGCAAATGTTACTATTTTGTTACGCTTTCACGCCGTATTAATGAACCGACCATCGTGAAATTTTGCATAGGTACCAGTTTTCTGGGGTACGAATACGAAAAGGACATAGGGTATATTTTATCCGAAGAAAAAGTACTGCTTCCGAGGAAACGACATAGACGCGAGCGGAGCCGCAAGCGAAAGCTAGTTATGTACAAAAATGGAACTTAGTTACGTCCATCGCGGTCGCACACAATGGATGTAACTCCATTGAAACGTCAACGGAAACAGATAATAAAAAGGTTCTTTCTAAGTCCCGTTTATATACATAATTACATCATCAGAACAGCATTGAGCTGTTTTACGTGACTCTATAATTTGTATTGCCATTCGACTTACACATTTCAGTACAATCAGTTGATAACACGACTTTAAAATTCTGTAACAAGTTTTGACCCGAACAAACTATCTAGATTGCAAGATACAGGTACTTAGATAACTTTGTAATAGAAATTATGTACAGGCACGAACACTGATATACACATCTGTCTTGTACAATCGGACAAAGGGTCTTAAATGGAATACAATTAAATAAACTGCATGATGTTGAACCTCTGAACCATATTGAAATGCTGAACGAAGTATATTGAAATCCTGAAATCAGAAACCCGCTGAAAGAAAAAAGCTGAAAATCGAAAAAAATAGGCTTGCCATACAAAGTCGCCGATCAGCTGGACGATTTTCAATGGAAGGCGAAATTGATTTTTTCATTTTTACCTATTTTTCTTGTACTATAAGGGATTCTGATTCCAAGATTTGAATATACTCGTAGTTCAGCAAAATCGAGCTGTATATCAATGGTCATGACTGTACCTACCTACATTTATTTCGCTGATAGGCCCAGTGATAGAGAAAATGCAATAATAGCAATAACAGCATGCCCCACAGTGTTCCACCTACAAAAAACAAAACCCTGTATAGCTCGTAAATCACTATTGAAGATAAAATTAAAGTAGAAACTTAAGACGTATTATATTTTTGCATCATTATATGATAACTAAAGTATAGATATTATAGCGCATATTGCGATACAAAAAAAAACACAACTGCCTTGGCAAAAAAATATAACCAATGCCAATCGGGTAAGACTCGCTTTCTTTTCTATCCCTTTATCATGAAATTTTGCATACAAGTTCATTGGAGTACGGAGAAGGACATAGGCTACCTTTTATCCCGGGAAAAAGTACTATTCCCGAGGGATCGACATTAACGCGGGCGGAGCCGCGGGCGAAAGCTAGTCTTATATTATTTCATTTCTCGTCCTCCTCAAAGATAAAGAAAATAATACAATCAGATTTTTTCTTCATCGCCTTTTCCTATTTGGGCTCTTTATTATAGTACTAGCTTTCGCCCTCGGCTCCGCCCGCGTCAATGTCGATCCCTCGGGAATAGTACTTTTTCCCGGGATAAAAGGTAGCCTATGTCCTTCCCGTACTCCAGAGAACTTGTATGCAAAATTTCATGATAATCGGTTCAGTAGTTACGGCGTGAAAGCGTAACAAACAAACAAACAAATAAACAAACAAACAAACTAACTCACTTTCGCATTTATAATATTAGTAAGGATTACTCGTATGTCGACTCTCTCCATAATTTCGTTTCCTCATGTTCGACCTGACACAGGGGTTGCTAGCCACATCGTCAATGTCTGCGCGGGAAGAGTAGCACCTAGTAAATCCAATTTTTATTTTCTCCCAGGCCAGCTTGGATGAATTATAAAATCAATTTCATTTTCATCATTATCATCAATCTAATGAAAGCTACATTATCAGCGGGTAACAGTAACACAGGCTAAATTTCCGTGGACGAGGTCGCGTAGTTGGTATTTTTATAGGTGGAGCATGGTTGTAATGTCACCGCATAGACTCACAGAAGAATTTGCTTCTTTGCAAGGATTTCAGGGTTTTGTAACCCTAAAATCCGTGTAAAATAGTGTCCCGTTGGTACTAGGTAATGATACAGACTCTAGGTTCTATCTTCCAAACGCCTGTATGGATATTGACGTACGTTGGTTCGTCTTCAAAACCTAAGTGTCCTAAGGTAGGTTTTTACAACGATAGAAGTTCATTTTTCAAATAATCTCGTTTGATAAAGAAATTGTAACATAATCCTCCGCTGTCCGTCTGTAGGGCGGATGGACGGTCACCGTCTATGTTTAGAATTTTGAATCGTTTTAGGACTTGCAATTTCTGTTGCCAAAACAAATAATAACAATAAAAACCAAATCAGAAGGGCTCATAGAGGAAACGTATGAAATAAATAAGTAATGGACGATACGATGGTACAGATCCCCTCGTGTGCGAATCTGACCCTCATTGGTAATTTTTATTTCAAATGTGACAATATGAATATGACCATTGCGTATAGGTACACCTGCTACTCAGACCAATAACTCAGACTTGCTACACATAAATTTTAGAATTTACAAATAGCAAAGACAATAAATAATAACAATGTTGTACAAATTCGTTAACTAATGCCATCTATTAGCGAATGAAAACCCTATCTAAGCAAATTAGTTCCTGCTATTCACCGCATATGGCGCTGCAAGTTGGCGTCTCAAACAACGCGTTGTTTGTGTGGCGCTAGTGAGCCGCTTAGTGTAGTAGTGATTATCTATTTAGTGCAGAGGTTATGAAGTATAAAATATTTAATTTAGTGTAATAATAATATACATTAAAAATGGAAAAAAGGAAAGATTCCTTAAGTCTTTTAAAAATATGTAGATTTTGTTTGTGTAAAGATGATACCCTTACAAGTTTATATGATACGACAGGAAAGCCCCAAAATGCTATCCCTATTTCGCTCAAAATCTTGTGTTGTATGTCCATTGAGGTAAGTTATCAAATATTTGTATAGTTTACACGTTTTACAATCGCATATTATATTGTCCAGACGCCACCTATGCACGGGTTTTTGTCTACGTACGGCCGGTTATAATGGCGCCTAAATTTTACAAGAAATCAATAGATATTGGTGCTGTGCAATAGATACTAACACCAAGATATCAAATAATGGATAATAATTATCTACGAACCCAAAATTCCAAATCTGGGTGAAGTCTACAAAAAATATAAATTCAAAAATGAAATAACGCCACCTAGTGATACAATACATGAAACTGAAATAAAAATATGTTTTGCTCTATGTACTTACTGAGTATTTTAGAATTCATTTATAGTTAAAAAATTAAAATATAACTGCCAGCAATTTTTTTACACAAGATAATATTACCAGGGCCATCATTGCAGCCATAAGTCCACTGCTGGACAAAAGCCTCTCCCAAAGATTCTTCGCTACATGGGAGGATATTGCCAGACTCGATACGCTTGGCAGGCGGGTTGGCCAGATATACATGACAATTGAGGGATATTTGACAGTCTATTGTAATTTCATCCATACACATACATTACACACAGTACACATTTATTTTCAGGTTTTCCCATCAGACAAGATGCCATCCTTTATATGCAGCAAGTGCAAATTTTTTGTGGATCTCTCCTATGAATATAAGCAAGTATTTAGACAGGCCGATGAAAAAATCTTGCAGTATGTACAAAGGGGATCAGCATTGGAAACAGTGGAATGGCCTTTAAAGCTCCTCAGAGTAAGAATTAATTTACTGATTTTATAATGGAATGGTTACATGGATGTTAATGAGCTCCATAATTGTCATATAATTAGAAAAAATATAGAAGCATACAAAGCACGGCCAAGCAGGTGGGGCTTAAAAAGTAGGTTTTTATGTAAACTAGTCTGCTGCATGCTCAGTGACGTAAGAAGTCCTCGATCAAAGCATTTGACGACAAAAATGTGTGTAGATTTGTATCTACATACACATTTATATTTATAACTAGTGTAAATAATAATTCTGTCACCATTAAAGAGCTGCATATTACCCTAAAATACATTTACTCTCTCACTTTGTATTATATATTTACTTATTCTGTTGCTAGCAGAATTACTATAATACATTTACTCTCTCATTTTGTACACTGTCTACATCACGGGTCTAGATAGAGTTTGGTAATTATACTGTGTCAAAAATTATTGGACATGTGAAATGCTTGCAATGACAAATAAAAAATATTGTAATTTCAAACCATTCTATTGCTTTTATAAAATCTGGATAATAAGAATGAAAATAATACTTTTTTACTTTAGATATTCCCTAATGCTGCGAAGAGGACCTTACCCAGACAAATAATGAGGACTATATTACGGGATGGTGAGACGGTGCAAGTAACTTCACAGGATATCTATGATACTGATGATGATGATAGTGTTTTTGATATAAAGGTAAAATATATTGAGATTGATATCTAAAGTCAGTTTCTATTCTTCCTAGATATGACTATGGTAGTTTAAGCTAAGTTTTTTTAGCAGCTATAGTTAATGTAGCCACACTATTGAACCTATGTATTAAATTGGACGATTGACATGTTGCCTTCCTGTACTTGCACACCTGTCATAGTACTTATTACAACTTATACTTCAGTATAAAACAAAATGGAGAGAACCAACATAATATTGGCATATTATGGCGCACTTCTTAATTATTCAAAACTCTTTCAAAAAGTGAGATATGGTAAAGAAAAAAGAGGAATCTATACTTCTATACTAATATTATAAAGAGGAAAGATTTGATTGTGTTTTATGATGGATAAACTCAAAACTTTCTTTGACCAATCCTATGACGACGCAGACCAATCACGCCAATTGGGTTTGCCCGATGTTTCTTTTTTTATTTCACACCAGGTTGAGGCCTAGCTTCTTTGCCTCCGCTGGGACAGTACGACGCCAGGTTGTTGCTTATTGCGTCCCCGCTTACGCTTGCATTGTGGGTATATAGAATTTTGAAAATTCTTTCACCTAAAGAAAACACCTACATTATCAGCAGTAATCATAAGCAAATATAAAAAATCATAGGCTATTATGCAGACGAAATCCTGAGGAAACATCTAGTTTTCAATAAAGAACACAGTATGGCAGTCATTCAGTTAGATCAGATGCCTCTAGACAGCTTGAAGTATCTGACAATTTGATATTTTACATAAACGAAAAACAACCTGTCAACGAAAAACTGTTGAAATATTTTTTTGTTTTTCCAACTTATGTATGTTTATACTTAATTCTCTTTAACAGATAGGTGGTGGGCCCGATGACGAGCCAAAGGATGCTCCCACAACAATTAAAGTAGTGACAAATGACCAACCACAATCTAGTAGAGATACAGAACAATCACAGCCTGACAGTAAAGGTACGTAGGCATAGAGTTATATCATTTTGTAGTCATATATTGGTTATTTTTGTCTACAATCTGCGTGTGTTCATAGCTTTGTTTTTATATTCCTTTCCCATATAATTTTTATTCTCTGCATGTCTTTTGCCATTTGTTTTTTATAGAAATTTGCCCTAGATTTTGCTCTGCTCATCTCTTCAGGGTCACCCTCACTCCCATAGTATTCAAGAAGGGTAAATTTCTTTAGTATTTAGGTTTCTGTTTTATGTATTTGGTTTTGACAAGGTAGAGCAGTAATGAGCATGTTATCAATAAGTTACATCAGGTATATAAAAAAAACCGGCCAACTGTGAGTCGGAATCGCGTATGAAGGGTTCCGTTCCATTATCTATAAAAACGGCAAAAAAATCATGTCATGTATGGGAGCCCTCCCTTAAATATTTGTTTTATTTTAATTTAAGTAATTATTTATTTTTAAAGCGAATGTATAATTAAATATTCTTTGGATATTTCAAGAGTCTACCTGTTGCTGTAATCAATATTGAGCAAAAAAAACACGTTTGTTGTATGGAATTTCTGCAGCAACATAAATACATAATCTGTAAAAAATTTCAACTCCAGCTATTACGGTTCATGAGATACAGCCTGGTGACAGACGGACAGACAGACAGACAACGGACAGCAGAGCCATATAAATATGGATCGCTTTGGGTACGGAACTCTAAAAAGCTACAAGTAATTGGTAGGTAATCAATGTATATGTACAGTCTATCTAAAACAAGAGTTATTACAGTTCACTATGATCTATTACAGTTCACTATGATGTAGAAACTAGTAAAGTGTTCTTGTAAAGTGTATAAATAGTTAACACTGTCGTAGTATATCTGCCATAGTAAGTGAGATGTGTTAGTTTAATGATTTTTAAAAATAACTAGTGTATTTCCTGATATTGCTTTGATTCAATGAATATTAGATGTATTTGCATCTACCACATAGATATAATGAGACTAGGAGATTTTAGCTACACTATAATTATCTACATACCTACATATCGTAACATCTTTATATAGTTTAGAATTAATAAATTATTGATACTATATATTTTTTTTGAGAATGGCATAGAAAACCCGTTTTAAAAAATAAACTTTACTCGGTACATTTAGAAAGACCAATCAATACAATGTTTTGCAATTATTGCATGAATAAAATGGTGCCGGGAACCATCCTGTTAGTATTGAAAGTTGTCGTGCAGATTCGGACGGCGAAGCTAGCGCAGGGTCGCAGGCGGTGAGGAGCGGGTGCTGGCCCTGTGACGAGTGCTATTGCACCTACCCCTTGCAGCAACTGTTGGAGCTGCACAAGAGCCAGAAACACAGGGCTCGCACTGTCAGCTGTCACCAGTGTGATGCGTAAGTATTTTTTCATCTCATCTATTCATAAAACAAAGCGCGGTGCCCATACTCAGGGTCTAAACTACGTTTTTAGTGCCGTGGAAATAAAAACACAAATATTGTTTTTCTCATAGAGCGAGATAATCATCTCGGGACTAACAATACTTGGCAACATACTCTGAATCCCTCGCTTCACTCAAGAGTCTACCTTAGAATCCCTTAGAATTCTTTAGAAGAGTCTAGTTTAGAAGCAGTATAGCATAGAATTCGTACCGCTCTGAATTCAGATTACCGTCACTAAAAAGTATTATGTCAGGCACTTGTGTCACAATCTACTATTTTCTAACCTATTTTGTCCTACTTCCCCGTTACAATATTTTCTATATTGCGCTTTCAAATTTTTTGTATATCGTCACATCAACGTTTCCTACGCCTGCCCGCTTCCTTTAACCATACTTAGGAGTCCACTTAGTAACTAAAGTGGTCCATCAGTCTGGATACATTCGCCAATCCCAATATTGTAAATTTAATCTCATCACAATATTAACAACATTGTCAAATTTAAATAGTAAACTTTTACAGTTCGGTTGAAATGAAACTTTTGGCTCTGTACGGATTTACATAAAAAATTAAAGTCGTGACAGTAACTCTGGCGTTAAAGAAATATGAATTTTAGATCAACCAAATTGAGTCTATTTTAGAGCGAACACATTAAGCTGTTTGGGTTTAAAAAAATTAGAAGATGCTGTATAGTAAATAAGAATGGAATGTAGAAGCTAATATCGCAAAAATCTGATTCCGTTCTGTTGTTATTTTATGTTTGTTATAAAAAAAAAAAAATATTATTTTCGTATAGGAAAACGTATATATTTTTTCAGTAAATTTTTCACAAAATATGATCTGATGACGCACCAACTCAGACATTCCGATGAGATGCCGTTCGAATGCGTGGCCTGCGGTCGCAAATTTAGACGCCTCGTATTACTGAAAAGACATGAAAAGGCAAGTGAAAAAAAATAGAACCAGTCCTGGCAGCATGGCGCACGCGACGCGTTTTACTCCGAGTCATATTTATTTAGCTATATTGCTTTTTATTAGAAGATATAACACTACGGAGATAGTTTATCAACGTTGTCGCGCAAGCCTTTCTAAAGGGGCTACATTTTATTATAAATGCTTAGATACAAAATGTGACCAAGTCAGACCAATATTTACTTTAATCAGCTGCAGCTGCAGAAAATCAAGTTGTGCACAACATGGCTTGAGGTTTGATTCTTGGTATATTCATGTGATATTATTATTTTCCCTGTAGTTAAACTGATATAAAAAGCGATGCTTGCATGCGTCCCTGGTGGGGTTAAGAGTCCAGAGGGACAAGACTCTTTTTGGATCCTGTTGTCTTTATGTTTTAATTTCTTCTGAATGTTTAATCTATCGTTTGGCATTTCAGTTAATGCACGGAGACATACCGCAATTGCCGTGTGCAAAATGTCCGGCGACATTCTTATCTATCGAAGAAGTGACTGCGCATCAGAAAAAACACGCCAAGACGCAAAATCGGAAGTTCGCTTGTTCAATGTGTCCTAAAAGGTTCATAGATTTTAGTTAATGATATTTGCTTAAATCTAAATATTTTTTGTTTCATAATTCACTATTTTTGCAGGTTTTATGAAAAGACTACTTTACAAAGACACATGGATGTGATACATCTCAACAAGCCCGGGTTTCGCTGCGAATATTGTCCAGAGCGTGAGTCAAGAACACCCTACACCCCTCCCTTATATCATCCCTTTCCCCCGTAAAAGCTATGAACATACGTACATGTTAGTTAGCCCACGTAATTCACGTAGTGTTGTTAAACGTTGTGGTTTATTTGCAGAATTTTCTTCAGTGTCTAAGCTGACGAGACATGTCCGCACTCACGCTAGCGCTCGAGGGTATCCATGCAAGTATTGCGATAAGAGTTTCCTGAAATCGCATCATTATACAAGGTACGTCATAGCTTGGTCATAGCATAGATAAGCATATTCTTTGTTATTAGAATGGCAACATATAGCTTATCAACGTATTTCAATTTTCCTTAACCCTTTCAACGCCACAGTCTGATATATGTGACAATTCAATTTAGTGACCAATGCATTCACAATCTGTGGCGCTATTAGGCGCTATCAGACTGACCGGCGCGGGCACAATGATTTGTCACATGTTGATATATGTGACTGTGGCGTTGAAAAGAAATACATTTAAATATATTATATAGCATTACAATGCTCGGTTTAATATTGAAATCGAAAATATGTGATGAAAAAATTCGCTTCAAGGTTGTCGGTTCGATCCTACCTGGATTCGATCCAACAACCTTTGACATCTGGCCTGTCGACGCTCTCAACCACAGAGCTGCCGTAGCCGCGGATTTATCTTTTTTTTAATTTAACATTATTCTGCACATATACAGCGGGCGTAAACATTATACTTAAGCCTTATTAAGCAACTCCGGGGGCGATCTCCACTGGGATGGGTGACCACAAGTGGCATCGAAATATCCCGAGCTTCTCCGTGCTTTGGAAGGCACATACGCCATCAGTCCCGGTCATCTACATTGATGACAGCTGTAAAGCTATGTCAGATGCCTCTAGGCAGCTTGGGAAATCTTACACCAAAGTTGAAACACACGAAAAACAAAACTTGTTGAAAGATTTTTAGACGCGTTTATTGATAATTGGCGGAAAATATTTCACTTCACCGTCATGCTAGCTTTTAGCGCTATCTATCGCACAACACGAACAGAAGGCGCCACATGATATGAATTCGAACAAATTGCATTTGTACGTAGGGTGCAAATAAATACAGCTGTTGATATGCCTTGACATTTACAGACATCTCCGCGTAAAACACCGCGAGGCGGTGCGATCAATCCGCGGCCCTTTCGGCCAGGCGGGCCACTTACGCTGCGAACAGTGCGAAGATACCTTCAACACGCAAGACGAACTCATCTACCACTCTGCTATCCATGCGACCCAGAATTTGACGTGCCCGTTGTGTCAAGAGAAGTTCGAAAATGTTGATGCAGTCACCGCGCATATCAAGTCGCATGTCAACGGTGAGTTTACATTTCTTTGGTCAGAAAGATCATTATCATTGCATACTCTGATAACACCTTCAGCGTCTAAGACCAGTTAAACTTCGCTATCTACAAGATCCAGATTTTTATATGGCTTTATTAACTGGCCAGTAGCTGACTTCGTACGTGAGTAACCCATTGTTACATAATTTAATAATGTCTATATCTCACGTTAGTTTTAATAAAAAAATTATATGGCTGCTATTCGAAAATGACGATGGATCCATCCCAGTATCATTTGAATGTAGTAGAAAATCTCTTCAGATTTTCTACTTCGATACGATAAATGGTCGACTGTGACTCCTTCGGATGGATGGAATAAAGCGTTGAGGGTTTTAGTAATCAATTTTTCCCCCAGGTGGCGGCGCTGTGACATAAGGTATGTTTGACAGCAGCTCTCAAATCCACCAATCATGTAGAATTATAATTTTTGTTTGACAGCTGCTGTCAAAAATGCCTCACGTCACTGGGGAAAAATAGATTATCGATTGCTAAAACTCTCAATGATATTTGAAGCAAGGCCTGATTATATTTTGTGGAAAAGAATTCAATGACTACTTTTGGATGCGATATACCTCACACATGTTATTTTAATACTTTTCTATTGTAATTTCACATTATCCAATCATCAATTTCTATACCGCAGGGGTGGAGTTCATGTGCGATTTTTGCGAACTGGTATTTACTTCGAAGGTCAAACTCGACAGCCACTTAGCGTCCGCGCACAATGAGGAGATAGACACCCCACTTGTAAGTTCAATATTTTATTTTTCAGCAAACAAAGTGTATTAAATATTTGTTTTTTATTCAAATTTATCTCTATTTTTTTTATATTTGCTAATTTGTAGTTTTTTCTTTAATATTTTCATGCCATTTTTCAAAAGTGGAATCATAATTAAATAAATAAATATATACGGGCAAATCACACAGATTGAGCTAGCCCCAAAGTAAGTTCGAGACTTGTGTTATTGAAAAGATCATTTTCCATCTTGACCTGGCCGGGGATCCAACCCGGTCACTCCGTGTCGCAGGCTGGCGTGCAGCAGGTGTTGACCGCTGCGCCACGGAGCTAGTCAACTAATTGACGCCTAAAAGAAATAGTATGCTACTGTGTAACATATTTTTGAAGTAGTGTTTGATTTTTAGCCAGCTGATGAATCTTCCATGGATATGGATGACGAAGATGATGAGGATGATAGCGCTATACATGGTAAGAAAGTAATAAAATATTTTGTTTTGTAGTTTAGTTACTATAGAAAGCCATCGATGGCTCCGCTTCTGAATGTTTTGAACTGTAACATGTCCATACAGAATGTTAGGGTAAACACAGCTGATTTGATGGTCCTTCAGACCATCAAATCAACCCGTAAAATGAACAACTTTTACTATGGAACCAATGCTGTTCCATAGGAAAGTTGCTCATTCTGACGAGCTACTGATTTGAAAAATTCTTTCACCTTTACAGTCCTATATTATCCCTGATGAACTATGGGCCATAGGAAACACCTGTATCTACCCGTGCGAAGCCGGGGCGGGCCGCTAGAAAACTAATAAACTTATTAATGCTTACAGTCAAAGAAGAAGATGATCACATGGTTGTTGAAATAAAGAAACCGGCAGAATTCATTGTAAGTACCTAGTTTAATATCATTTCATTTATAAAAAAAATACAAATAAACTCCATAATGATGTCCGTATTTGTTACAGGTTAACGATAATGCGCCTGATGTCGAAGAAAAAAATAATACTAATTCTGAAGGTACTTATACGAAACCCTAAGGTCTTTAGAAATGATTTTTAGTTTCCTAGCTTATTATATATTTCACACTTCTATGACTGCATAATATACTCCACCCTGCAAAATTACCACCAACATTTCCTTAAAAAGGCCGTCTAAATAAACAACTTTTTCTATGGGACCAATGTTATGAATCCGAAAAAAAATCGTCATTTTCATACAATTTGTTTTTACTGAATATTGAAGTAGGCATTTGTCTCCCATCTCACCTGATGGTAAGTGACGATGAAGACGAGGATGTTACATGCCTATCCAAATTCCGGAAATTTGTAAGAAAATGCCGAAAATATTTTTAAGTTCCCAGCATTGGTCTCATTGAAAAAGTTGTAGATTTAGTTGAAGTAAATTTACATTTACATTGTTTATGTAGGTGCAACGCAATGTATACCTTGATATCAAGAATAAAGATTTTTCTAAAAATACGCTCCTCCTTCTTGCATGGGTTGAAAAGCGCGCGGAATGTTTTGATTGTGTGTCAAGTGATGTTTGCATTGGTAGCTGTGTGTTACCATAACCGCTAAACTGTGTAACTCATAGTATATAGCAATTTGCATGTTTGTGACTTGAACAATATGAAACTACCACAGCTATAGCACGGCCTGGATGAGATGTCAACAGTGATGCCATATGAATGCTCGTCGTCGTAACAGAGAACCTCAGTGGTTTACAAGGCAATCGCATCTGCTGTCAATATTGCCGTTACAGCGTGTTTATTCTTTCTGCTACGGCCCTCAACGCTCGTCTGCGTGATAAAGATTACTTAACATATAAAGCTCACTGAGAAATAGACTTTAACTGCGCCCATTTAAGGTTCAAAATTCGCTCGCTTCTCAGAGCCGGCGCTGCCAAACTCCATAACTCTCCGCGCGCAACGTAAACCGTAAATCCGCCCTCGAGTAAAAAGTTACTAATCGACCGGTACTTTACACAAAATTATAGATGGTATATCGGTATTTAGGTAGAAGTCGTTTCTTAACTTGCTGGATCCTAATGTTCTCTAAATAGTGTAAAGGGTAAGCACTTAAATTAGAGTTAAGACAATTATTAGCGATGCAGCCTCGTCAGTTTATTTTTCCCATTTTTATTACCATAAAAATTTCGCAAGCAAATACTTGCCTATGACACGGTGCGTGGTGCGACCCAATGCGCATTGCCCGGTGGCCTAATTGAGACTGTTTTGTAATTTTAGGCGGAGTGAACCACTCGGCCGTGCGCCGTTTTCCCATCTCGTTTATATGATCCTTCCCTTCCTCAGGACCACAGTGCACATCTGGCATTTCTCTTAGTTTAGTCTCTCAACACTTAGCTCTTCGTTTGCCCTTGTTTTTTCAGACAGTGAAGCCGAAACAACTTATACGGAACTAGCGACAGTTGATACGTTGGCGCTAGTAAGTAAGGCGGCCAAACCGACGCCTGCAGCTGAGAAGTCGCCTCCCAAGCCGGCCGCGAAAGTGCCCGTCGTCAAAATTGAAAAGCCAGAGTCGAATCAGGTGAGAAAAACCGACCAAAACATATTTATTTTACTGATATTTTAGTTTCCATAGTAAGACGTCGTAACTCAGTATTTTTGAGGAAAGGGAAAAGCATGGGTTTCCTTATGAATGCTAACGTCTGCCTCCCCTCTATTGCTATTCAATTTCCACGCAATTCTATAGTAGTATGGCTAAGTTTAGTTACTATCAATGTTTAAGAGGGCACGAATGCGAAACTTGTCAATGAACATTCGTCTAGATGTCTATATCTATAACGACTACATGCCTGTTATTTATTATATATAAAACTTCAACATATTTTCTTAAAACTGTCCAACCTGAAAACACGATTAATAACAAAAGCCTCGATACTTTTATTTTGCAAACATAGCCCCTTTATTTGATGTTTGTGGTCAGAACGGCGAAACCCTAAGGTCTTTAGAAATGATTTTTAGTTTCCTAGCTTAGCAATAACTAGTTCTAAAATCTGGCAAAGTTTTTTTACTCATTAACCTCGTACTTTTATTTTAAATAACAATTAAGTTATTTGGCGCTTACGCCCGTTAATTCTAGGACACCCGCTTGTGCCTACCCACTATCTTCTTCTCATTTTTTACGCGTTACGGTCATTAGATCTATCCTGCTTTCGCGCGGGGCGCGGGGTGCGAAATGGCTTCAGCCGGGTCGCATTGGTGCGCTCTTAATACAGGATAAGATGACAGCCCCGTGGCGCAGTGGTTAACACGCCAGCCTGCGACACGGAGTGCCCGGGTTCGATCCCCGGCCAGGTCAAGATGGAAAATGATCTTTTTCAGATTGGCCTGGGTCTTGGATGTTTATCTATATATGTATTTGTTATAAAATATAGTATCGTTGAGTTAGTATCCTATAACACAAGTCTCGAACTTACCTTGGGGCTAGCTCAATCTGTGTGATTTGTCCGTATATATTTATATTTATATTATATTTATAAAAGATAATTGAAATATATGTTTTTAATTTCAGACAGCGAGTATTTTGCGGAAAGCTGAAGAAATTAAACGAAAAGCTCAGCAAAAGGCGGCGGAAACGCCAAAAGGTGTGTCTTTAAATAGTGCAACTTAACATCCTTGTATTATATGTATATGGATATGTGAATATGTTTATTACTCCTTTACGCAAAAACTACTGGATGAGTTTGGATAACATTTTGGATTAACACATAAGATACTTATATCCTGGAAAAATATTTGGTTTCTGTTGTGTAACCAAACTTGAGCTTTAAGTCAAGGAGCTCCATGGCCCAGTGGGCGTAAGTATTATTTGTGATGGCGCAAGTAAAGCAACCCGGGGCACGGTCATAAGTGGCATAAAAATTTCTCGCGTTCCTCCATGCTTCAGAAGGCACGTTAAGCCGTTGGTTCCAGCTGTCATCATCTATCTGACACCAATGCTAGCCACTTACAATCGAAAAACATAACAGCCTGAAGTCAACACAGGTGAAGTCACAGGAAAGACGCAATCAAAGGATAAAATAATGTGATGTCAAAGAAAGGAAGCTTTTACCCAGCAGTGCGTCAGATATAACTAATAAAAAAATCTAATCATTAATAAGTCGTATTACCGTCAATTACAGAAAAAGTGAAACCGAACAACAAGCCAGAGAGCACAAACAGCGCCGGAGCAAGCGACAAATCGTTACGTCTGCTAGAGAAAGAACTACAGGAGCTACAGCGGGTAAGATTATATTTCCCTTTCACCGCGAACGGCGGATTAATCCGACAAACATTTTCGTGACCGTTCCGCGAGCGTCGGATATTTCCGACCTGGCTTTTTTATTATGGTGTATTCGGATAAAAATATGTTTATCTATAATATTATAGATGCAAAAGTGAGTTTGTTTGTTACGCCTTAACTACCTACTGAACCGATCATGAAATTTTACATACCCATTGTCTGGGGTATGGAGAAGGACAGTGTAACATTTTCTCCTGGGAAAAAGTACTGTTTCCGAGGGATCAACGATGACGCAGGCGGAGCCGCGAATGAAAGCTAGTATTAGTTAAATATGTAGTCTAATAATCATTTATAATGTCATACACTTTAATGTTATCCGTATCTGTTGTACAGATTTGCCGCCCATAGACAATTAAATTATTGCTGTTCCCTATTTGAAGTCGAACTACGAGGAAAGAGGGGGGGTAATATATTAAAAAGAACCTGCACACAAGCTTAACTGCTGGTCTTAAGTTCGACGTTAATTGTAATATTGTTTATTATTTTCAGACTAACACTCGTAATGAAGCAGCCAAAGCAGCGACTAAAACTGTAGATTCTTTAAGGAGTAGGCGTCCGCAAGTACACACATCAACCCCTAAGACAAGGTAAAAGAATATTGCAATCCAAACAACGAGAAAATAATTTAAAAAAAAGTATATATCTGAAATATTTTACTAATATAGGAGTTGGTTCCTTGGTTGGTTTCATTTCTGGTTGTTGCAGACTTATATTGGGTCATTACTTATGAAACTGGCGTTTTCTGTAAAGAATTTCGAGTAAATTCAACTAAAGTGAAATTTTGCATATATTTACGGACAAAAGTAAGCTTGATTTACGCATTATATGTATAGGTAATTTACAAAAAGTTACAAAAAGAATAGAAACATTTTTGATTAAAACAGACAACATCTGAAACTAGGACTTCTCATGAGCATTTTTCAATAGTTAAATTCAGAAACACAAAAAGATAAATGCATGCAGAATAATAATAATATACGATACAGTCCACTTTCAAGTGTAAATAAAAAAATGTGTTTACTTATCCGAAAATCATAGACATTAGGAACAAAATGGCATACGGAAAAAAACGCCAATTTCAAAGGTTCATTATTAGTGGACATGACGATGAACTCTTACGTGTGATGGTTGTGTATGTTTTACAAACGGCGTTTCGCAGGTGCTTGCCACATACTTGAGTCTTGTCCTTTCTGACCTGTATATCAAACATTAATGTAGCCTATATTTTTCTGCACACAAAAATCTGAAAGAGCCAAAATAATTCAAAAGTAAATTTGCAGAGCTATCGAAGAGAAAAAATCTCAAGCGACAACCAAATCTCCGGCAGTTGAGAAGAAGTTGCCAGAACGCAAAGCCGTGACCAAAGAAAATAAGGAACCAAAGGAGAAAGAGACGAAGATAAACAACACCAGCTCCAAAGAGGATAAAGAAAGCAGCAAAGAAAAGGAGACGCCGAAGGTATTTAATAACGGGTGTCGTTTTTAGCATAGATATAAACATAGCATAGACTCCGGGCTCCGGGCAGGATGCAACCGGGAACACGCTCAGATGAGGGAGAGAGATATCGATACACTCAGTTATATGTCTTCTTTTCTCTCTTAGATACTTTTACTCAAGGTCGCACCGTAGCCATTCGGCGTTCGTCGAATAGATAGGGTGAGGAACACTGAGCTTACACTCCAAGACCCGGGTTCTCGATGTGGGTGTCAAGTCGACCAAGCTCTAGTAGGTTTGACCCGCACACGTGATCAGGTCCATCAGGTATCCACAGGTCACCCTGTAAGTACCTGATGGACGAAGGCGTAGGGGTAGACCGCGGAGTTCTGGGAGGTTGGCAGCAGGCTGTATTGGATAGGGATCAGTTGAGAAAGAAAGGAGACTCTTACTCAACAGTGGGACACAATACAAGGTTAAAATAATCGTTTTCAAAATAGAATTTTAAACACAAGTCATCACACCCATGGTCGCAGGAAGAAGATACTGGATGCAAACCACTTGGAACTGGTAAATCCTTGGGCCCTATGTCCAGCTTTGGGCTTTCTGCGGCTGATATGATGAAGATGAACACACAGAGTTCCTATACCTGTTTCGTACATTGTTTGGATTACTGTTCATTTAATATGTTTAATTTAAGACTGCAGTGAAGAACGGTGCAGCGGCGGCTGCTGACAAAAGCACTGCTGATGAATCAATTCGTCGCTCAACTAGACCTTCGAAGATTAAGGATTACGCAAAAATGGTTCGAGACAGGTACGTTCCTTAATTTAAATATATTTTGTAATCAAATTACTTGTCAATCATGATGCGTCAGTCTTTCGCTCATCCCCTCGATCGGCTGGTAGTACCAGCTGCTTCTCTTCCTACACAGAAGCAGCTGGTACATTCTACGTTTTTCTTTTCTCCAGCATGGAAGACAACTACTAACGTTCTTTAGTGGCTGTCTTCCATGCTGGTCTGGGATTATTATGATATTTGACGGTTAATCCTGTTCCCCTTTTACTTGACTCATAGTGGAAGTAAGGGCTTCGTAATCCCTACTTAGTGGGGCCACCAGATTCATATCCT
Source organism: Elegia similella (assembly GCA_947532085.1). Lineage (NCBI taxonomy): Eukaryota > Metazoa > Arthropoda > Insecta > Lepidoptera > Pyralidae > Elegia > Elegia similella. The sequence goes on along the minus strand of OX383927.1, from coordinate 15,960,248 downwards.
ATCCTACTAATATTATAAATGCGAAAGTTTGTAGGTTTAGATGTCCGTTACTCAATCATTTCAAAACGGCTTTTCGGATTTTGACGAAATTTTGCCTGGATTTACACATAGGCTATCTTTCATCCCGGAAAAAAGTACTGTACCGGTAATACTAACATTAACATGAGCGTAGCCTCACTAGATTTTCATATATTCCAAAATATTTAAATGTATAAACCAAAATTTACAGGGCTCAAGATTCTGAGGAGGAAGATACTGATATGGATGACGAGGAATATGATGTGGAGGTAAGAATTATTATGATTACTCGTCAGTTGTTGATCTTAAAAATAAGATAATATATTATCTATCTATCTATCTATATCAGGTCATTTTAGTCTCCACTACAGGAGCACGACCCTCCCTATAATCCTTATCCTTACTAATATTATAAATGCGAAAGTGAGTTTGTTTGTTTGTTTGTTACGCTTTCACGCCGTAACTACTGAACCGATCATCATGAAATTTTGCATACAAGTTCTCTGGAGTACGGAGAAGGACATAGGCTACCTTTTATCCCGGGAAAAAGTCCTATTCCCGAGGGATCGACATTAACGCGGGCGGAGCCGCGGGCGAAAGCTAGCATATTATATTCACGTGTTATTTTGTCGGGATTGCCGACTATAGTTTCGGACTCGTCTGGAGTCCATTTTCTAGGCGAGTGCGATGCGCGACGCCTAAGAATCCCAGGCACGTATTGGACTTAAAAATATAATATATTTATCTCACATAAGCCAAAATTCTGGAAAGTACTGGATTACGATGGCTGTAAACAAAAGGAGGCTTATACCCAACAGTGGGTAATAGAAAGCTGATGATGATGATCTGACGTTAGTTTCATTGATTTAAGATATATATTATATCATAGTAGAGTTGATCAGTGTCATAAAATAAAACTTTGGAAATATTTTTAGTCATCATTATTTTATTCATTTATAAATGTTATAAATAATTTCAAAAATAATCTTTCGGTTAGATAGAGCTCAGTTGGAAATAAACACTAATTATTAATATTATAGGAAAGTCGGGCGTCGAAGGCCCCGCGCCGCAGCGCCGCAAAGCCCTCGCCGAAGCCCGCGGGCCCGGCCGCCACCCCGGCCGGCAGGAAGAGGGGCCGGCCGCGCAAAGAGCCCCTCAAGGAACTGTAAGTATCCCCTCTGTCTAAGCAGCCAGGCGACGCCGTCATAATCAATTGTCTTCTCCATTTATAGCTATAGCTCAGCCGGTACATGCCGTCATAATTAATTGTCTTCTCCATTTATAGCTCAGCCGTTCCATGCCGTCATAATCAATTGTCTTCTCAATTTATACCACCGGCACAAACTTTATGGATCATATTAATAACATTATAATGTTTAATTTTTTTAGACCAAACAAGATGAAGAAAGACGATCCTGCTGAGAATGAAGGCGTTACTGCTGAGAAATCTGATAAAGATGAAGAGACTGAGGAGAACACGAAACCTGCAGCTGAACCAGAAAAACCTGAAGAGGAGCCGCCAAAGGACCCCACTCCAGAAAATAATGTGGTGAGTGTTACAAATGTTAGATAGAATTAACTGCAATATTATATATGAATATTATTATTAAAGTAATGGCTAGTTAGCTATTCGGTACATGGACATTGCCTTACCGTGTCAGATTTGTATACTACACACGACTAGATCCACTCTAACCAAAATGGCTTAATTTCACAGTGATGATGCCACTTTATAGGAGGCCAGTTAGGATACCGTGGACAGTCTTAACACTAACTAGTAGAAGGATATTCAAAAAGAGTTGACTCTAAGACGATGTATTTTTTACACAACTCATACACGATAAAACAGACAGTCACAGTTCAAGAGGTATACAGACTATATAGGAGATACTAGTTGCTTTAACGCACGCCATGAGCGTTGGGCGAATCGGTGACGATTAGCGGCCAAGTGCGCGCTGATTACAACAGAAAATGCTGACATTACAAATGTGTCCCTATGGTCCCTACAACAGATATAATTCATTTAGTAGTTTCTATTATTCACTGGCTATATGGCAACAGTTAATTGTTTCTGCACAAAGCTTTATACATATCGAAATGGTATTCTTCAAATAAATAAATATTGGAGACAAGTTACACAGATTGAGCTAACTTCACCATAAGTTGTGCATTTGTGTCATGGGATAACTCAATGAACTGTCGCCCGCGGCTCAGCTCACGTTAACATCGATCCCGCGGTATAGAAGTCGTAATTTAGCATAAAAATAATAAATATATTTAATAAGAATAAGAGTATAATATAAACGTAAGAATATAAGAGAGAGTTATAACTGCTGAGCAAATCATGGACACACACCACACACATACTATCACGTCTTTTTCCTTTACAGGCTAGACAGTTTAGTATTATGAATCATGGGTTGGCTTATTGCCCCGTAGTCAGTAGATTGAGTGTCACTGTACAAGCAACAAATCTTAAGGGTGTTATATCTTGTTACTTTCCTCATAAGTTTGCGAACGTCACTGCCTTCTGTACCTTAATTACCTTTATTCCGTAATATTGTAAGATAAGAGGTGATGGGATTCAATACATCATTTAAGAAGTAGTGGTTGTAGTGCCCTTTTTGCATACTTTCAGGACACTGACAAGCCTAACAGCGACGCTGAACCAAAACCCGCTTCCGGTGTTCTGGTCTCGCCGACTGGACAGACTCTTAAGAAAGTATGTTTTAGTTTTTAATATCTGTCACATAATTGTGTTATAACTAAGCTAAAGGCTCCCCTGGAGGCAAAACATCTCCATACAAACGGCGAAAGGGACTCGCGGCGATATTTGATGATATTGGTACAATTGTAAGCATTAAATCAATTTATCTCATCTTAACCGATGTACGTTCCTAAAAAGCAATTATATAAAAAAATCAATGGTTTAAAAAATATAAGCCTCTAAACATCGGTATTTTAGCACCATTTTTAACCCAATTTTGGAGGTAAATAAATACCATTATGAACATGAAGATTCCTATATTATCGTACGTAGTTTGGTTACTCATAAGTGCTAATAACATATTATTCCGTAACTTTATATAAAGATATTATTTTATTCTTCCAGGTACAGATACGATCACTCCCACCTGGTGTGAAACCTCTCCCATTGCCGATGAATGCTCGACGTAAGTTAGTTATGATAAAAATATTTTCAGCTGGGTTAGTAACTTCACTGACCTCAGAATTCAAGCTGCCTCAATGCATCTAAATCAACTTTACTAAATACTTTGAATACAGGGTTTATTTGGTCTGGTTTTGTTTAATATAATCTACTATACTGATCCCAATCTGTCTTCAAATTTTATGAATATTTTAGTATACTAAGTGTCATACCCCAGAGATCAATCAAATATATGTAATTTATTATGGCGTCAACAGGCAGCGGGCTGTAAAAAGCGGCATCATATTACATTATGTTTGCTGCCATAACAGCGGAACCCGGGTACCGACGTATCACTGCTGGGGATGCAACTAGGAAAACGCTCGGATGAGGAGTACACAAGGCGTCAGAAATTCATCACTAGTCATCATTAAATTCACTGTTGGATCCTTTCCCGAGGAATCTTCGTTCTGGGAGGACATTGCCATACTCGCCACGTTTGGTAGGCGGGTTGGCGAGAGCAGTTCCTTTGGATTCTTGTGCTACTGATGCTGCTGCCCATCGGAAGCATTTCTAAGCTGGGAAAGGATAGAAATTTATTGGATTTGGGAAGGGCATTCCATACCTGCAATCACCGGTTGAGCACTTAAGGATGACACTCACTCCTGACCCTAGAGTAGCTGCACATAATACTGCGTAAGCCTGTCAACTGTCAATAATATTAGTTTTGTGCGTTATTTAACGTACACTCCCGCTTTGCACGGATGTACAAAATTTACCGAAGATATTTTTACAGCTATGGGCCCTGGAGAGCTGTGCGAGATGCAAATCGGTAAAAAAGTAGTGAAAGTTCAGAAGATAGTCATGACGAAGGCGGAAGTCGAAGCCATGGCCAAGAAAGGGCTCGTGGAAATGAAGGTTGGTCCAAATGTATATTGTATCTGCATATTGCATCTACCGATACACATTTCATCGTGTTCCAAGCAGCGCTAGCAAAGTGACATTTTGAAGTGATTTGGAAATCATAGACCAGTCGTTATTTTTTATGGGCTTGGGTCATTCAAATATTACAATAAAAAACGACGAAAAATATCGTTGTCTGTAAAGTCTGTTTAACTCATCAATCGCTAGAAACGCAGACACAATTGATTATCTATTGTTATGTTTCCCGATTGGGGGGTTCGGTAGTTGACCGGTTAAGGACGACAATTTTTCGTGATAACGGTGGAAGAGAGATAGATGCGTGATATATAATAGTAATAACGGAACGTGAACATTTAAACATTGTACACCATAGTTGACAACGTTAGCGAGTAGCCGGTCTATAAAACGAAAAAGCCGTTTCAACATAATAGATTAAAGGCAGGCAAAAACGCTACCATGAAAATCGACCCCGTTTTTAACTTGTTTCACGAGTTTGAAATACGTTTGTACGTCAAACGTTTGTGTAATAAATACCATACTCGACATCAGTATGTAGATTCAACTAAAACCTGAGTATCCCAAGACACCAAATTAAAAATACCTTTATTTTCAGGATGGTAATATGGTGTTAAAGCCAGGTATAAAATTGCCGACATCGGATCCAGTAGCTATCAAATCAAGTCTCGTTGGAGACAAAGGTACGTAAATACAGACATCGTCTGTCGAACAATTCAATGTTGTGTCTACCAAAAATATAATGAAAGTATATGCGGCGCCATCTGGCTGTTTTAATGGGGTCAACCAAAATGCGCGTCGTATAAAATATGTGTATTTCGTAAAAGCAACAGGGAGAGGAAGGGTCATGCCAAATGTGACAGTTACAGTACGTATTAAATATATATAAGTGCGAGTCGCACACAAGGTTTCCATACAATATTTAATCACATAGTATAACGTCTTTTTCCCTTGTGGGTAGACAGAGCCTAGGTCTATAAGACCTGAAGGCCCCGTTTAGTTTATTATACAATGTTTAACTACAAAAAAACACGCTTTTTGTATGTGAACTCTGAAATATAAGGAAGCAATGACAACTCTTCCATGCGTATTCTCTTGTGGTTAACCAAACTCTTTTATGCATGGACACTATTTTATTAATTATCTGTGGTTTGACGGCTCAGTTATAAATAAGTAGCAACTTTATCCAGAAATAACACACCTAAAAACAAGTTATAATTATAAGATTTCTTTATTAAGTAATTTGTACTTAATGCAACCATTTCTTTTACTTTCAGATACGGTCAAAGAATCTCCTGCTAAGAAGGATAAAGCGCAAGCACAAGAGTAGGAAGCATCTTAAATTGCTAACTGCTTAGTTGTAAGCTATATTGATTTGATTGTTCCCTATTTGTACATTATAGATTTTCTTGACGACTTTATATTAAGTATGATTTATTTGATAGAATATCGTGTTAAGTAAAGAAATTCTGTATACAAATACAAGTAGTAATATGTGTTATATAATTGTAACATTATTTTACGTTACATGTATAAGTTTCTCTATATAGATTTGTAGCATTGCATGAAATAGTACATAGTACTTATAAAAGATGATATCAGTGTGATATCTTAAAATCACTAAACATAAATGTATCGTTGCCTATGGTTTCCATAGTGTAATCATATTTTCGTCTATTTATATAATTATGTGTTACAGTGTTATAAATTACTTCATATTTATGAACTACAATCTGTTTACGTTTACACATATTCTCTCATTACATCGTCAAGAGCTATTTAGCTTTTATTTCTCTCTTGCATTTTAATCTAAATATAATAACTTCTATGGAAAAAGATTTGTATTATTTGACTAAACTGACTTTTGTGGAAAGTTCAAGAACTCCATCCCTCCTTCATAAAAAAGGCTATCTTAAGCCAAATACCGCCACCCATAATTATATTTCTTTCACTACCTACTAAAGCAAATCAAGTATTAAATTCTAAAACTTCACTTTGCTAGTAAAAATTGTGGTTTGCTGTAGTTTTTTAAATTTTACTAAAATACGTAATAATGAAAAGTAGTAACAAAATTAATACAGGTAATATACAAGCGAAATTTTAAATTATAATGATATGATTTAGGAGTAAAATAAATGTTCACTGAAAACCACCTCAATTGGGAAATATTTAATAAGCATTGTATAAAAATGTCGCGTAATCCAGGAGTGTTATTTTTGAAATTGCGCCGTGCGTTTACGAGCGAATTGATTTATTTCACGCATTAAGGTATCAAGTATTAAGGTGAACGTAGACTTGAACCACACTGCACGCGCCGCAGTCGCCGCATTCGAATTCTATAAATGAAGTTCTATGTAATCTCGCACACCTACCCGCGCCGCAGTCGCCGCATTACCTGAAACAAAAGTGACTGCGGCCTGTGCGGTGCGGCCAAGTCTGCGTTCACCTTAAATGAGTTTTCCCGCGCTTTCTGTAAGCCTTGTAAATCAACAAAATGATGGTGTAGTTCATTTTGTTGATTCTACGGAGCTTCTGGCGACAATTCCCACGAATCCACTGACTTGATCACAGACAGAGATGCAACGAGACTGACAACCACCACCAGCCCGCTAAATAAATCTCACTACAGCTGCACCATGACTGTATTTAGTTATTCCACACATTGTCCACAAACATGGGCATCTATAACACCAAATTACACAGATTTCACATTATAAAATCCACTAACAATTTACAAAACAAAAGCAGCGCAGTCCGCCGAAATTCCCGCCAGGAGCCCCCCATCTGCGAATAGTTCAGTCAGAGTACAGACGCCCACAAATCAATTGCAACAGTTGTCAAAAACAAGCATTTAGTTCCGGTTATGACCGCTGGCGCTGTCCTCTTTTGCAAGAAAAGAATTCAAAATCTACTCGACACTAGATGGCGCTTTACGTATTATCTACTGTTTGTTATTTCTGGCTGGTAATAGATGGAGCCACATTCGCTTTTACTTTCCCGCCTTTTATTATTAAGCCCGAGAGGCGGTTTGTTCAAAACGAATTCAAACGACATCAAAAACGCGCAATAGCCGGTTGCGCCGGACGATAATAAATAAAAAAAAACGAAATTGAACTGGAATAAAACCGTGGCTAAAATAACAATATAAAACAGTGTAGTGAGCAATTGCCGTGAATCCTAGCTGGTTCTGCAACAGATCTCTTATTTTGAGATTTGAAAAAATCGTAAGTAAATTGTTTTAAATTAGGAAATTTATTTACTTTTATTAATATTTTTTAAACGCTGACTAATATTTTACATTCACATCATTAAACTTGATCCAAATAAAATATGCGAGGTATATAATAAATAGAGGCTTAAAATTGCATTAAAGCAAAGGAGTGAATTCAAAGTATTTATTTTAGATTATTTTCTGTTGTTTGCATAATCGACTAGAAAATTTATCACTTCCCTGTTGACCTTAAAGTTATTTTTATTTTATAAATTACTAAATAGGTAGTTTCTTTATAGGCAAATTTATTGTAGATTATTCGCTTGGGTGATTTCCTTGATAGATAAATTAAATAAAATTTTATTTATACAATATTTTTATTAGTTTCACTTGTAGTTTACTTGTTTGTTTGTAACTGACTTCTTTGAACTCGATTTTGACCCATATCAAACAGTCAGATTTAATTAAAATTTTGCAGACTTATCAAGGACAATAGAATAATTTGATTAAAGCGTATTTTTTAGGTTTTTTTTTTTAACTATACATATTTATTATTCCAACTTTGATCTATTTTCATGAAAACAAATTCCTTGCACAAATCTAAACATTTTAGGTTGTAAGTTCGCGTTTAGCAATGATAACGCTTGTGTCACACACCGCAAACAGTAAACGCTGGATAGGTAGGTACCTGTACTTTCACGATTGATAATTTGGATAAGATAACAGAAAAATGAGATATCTTAAGCAAGGGCACGCTATATATAGGTCTAGGTCAGGGCACGTTAGTATTATATTGTCTTTGGTCAGGGGTCGGTACGAAGTATGAGCTAGGTAGTTATATAAATATATTATGAATGTACTTATTTAAATGAATTGGAGAAGAAAAAGCGTTTAGGTACCACAGTCGGGATTAAGCCATTTTAATAGTTTGGTTTATTACGAGAATAGCTATTCTCCTAATAAACGGAACGGCAGTTGGTCACATTTTTAAGTCAAACTAGGTAGTTTGACTTAAAACTGTGCCCAACTTCCGTTTCTGATGTACTTCAAAAATACGATCTAGAGCTCGGGGGCGAAGCCCCGCCGTAACAAAAAAATCTTGACTACAAAGTGTTAGTGTGCAAAGCGAGTTTAATTAGAGATTCAATCATCAGAAATTACAAATTCGAGCTAAGCTTTTGTAAAGCTCACTCTCTAAAACTACGCCCCCATGCATCCAAATTTTTTATTTTTCAGGCTGTAAGGAACCTAAGTACCTACATACAGGACCCATAAAAGCATAACACTCCCTCTGGGGCAGTTGTGTTACAATATTTATGATTTTATTTGACCACTGCTTCATCTAGGCGTTTGCCCAGTTGTCAAAAGTAATATTTTGATTCCGATTTCCAGCCGCATCGCCTAGGTATTGTTATGATTCCTTAGACCTGCCTCCAGTTCTTTAACCAGCTTCTAGATTCGTCCTGTGTACTTTTTTATTTCATAAACTAAAAAGGTGCCAATTCTAACTAATGTTTTACGTTTTCCGACTTATAAATATGAAATGGTGAATTCCTGATGTAACAATTTGGCATTGAGACCTGAAAATGATTATTGACAATAAAAACACTGTCAACATTAGCTCGTTACTTTGTGTTAGTTAGCATAGGTGTGTTATTCGTTGTGACCAAAAGCGCACTAAATCGTTTGACACGAACGAGCCGGAAGCCGTACTTATTCACAATTACCTAGTCAGCCACTATATTGTAAAAAATGAGCCAAACTAATTTATGTTGCTATGCCCGACTAATGCAACACAATGGTTAGAAAATTAACTTGTATTTTGTATTAGGCAGGCACGAGCATAATATGAGCTCGATGGCCCAGTGAGCTTGAGTTGAGCATTATTATTGTTTAAATATGTAAAACAACCCTAGCGCGGCGGGCCCAACAAGGGACTGCAAGCGTTTTTAATGGCAGTCGGTAAGCTATGTTGGATGCATTAAAGCAGCTTGAAAAATCTTACACAACTTTTGGCCACTTATACGAAAAACAGCAACTTACTATATAGATGTTCAATAACTAGAAACTTCTAGAAATTACTAGAAACTTCCTTAGTTATTGTAAATAAATATCAAATATATAAAAATAGAACCTTACAACAGTATTTACCTAATAAGCAAATATACAGTCAAGAATGACCTAAGTTAAAATCTTGGTTGCATTTGTCATAGTTTTTTCATCCCACTTCTGACTCCTATCATGTTTGTAGCAGCCAAAATATTTGATACCTCTTATTCTTTACCAATACATACTTATCTAAATTCTTTTTCCATGCTGGTGGACGTATAGGTGAAAACATGGTGGAAAATCTGAATCAAAATGGCCACTAATGGGTTGCTATCAACCTATCACTATTTTGATCAGTTTTCCGTAATACGCCCAGCAATATCCTAAGCTGGCCTTTGGGTGTTACCAACTTAGGCTCTGTCTACCTCGTAAGGGATAAAGACGTTATTATATGTATGAACCTAAAAATTAATGAGTCTTTTTTTATAACGCATTTTTTTTATATGTGCTTTATTTCGTTAAAGAAGCAAACGCCTGTAGCTGTAGTAATATACCATGATAAATGTGACATGCCTATTGTCTATAACTATTGTGTTAGCATTGTTTACAGAGCCAGTGCATACTCTTGTTGGCTTGCTGCTCGTAATGATAACCATGTGATATGCCTAATGTCTACCCGGTGACGATTTACCATAAATTCCGATCCATACGATAGACATCGTCGGCATGAACCTATTGTACCGTCGGATTGTCTTCTGAATATAAAGTTTACCTGACACGGAATACATACCTACATATAATCACGTCTGTATCCCTTACGGGATAAGCAGAGCCTGAGGCCTCAAGACATAGGCCATTAGCGTGTTATAGGAAAGCGGAACGCATATCTAAATAATTAACTACTTAAGTACATACTAAGTACTAAAACTAATCGGATGAGAGTAACACCGTAAGATACCTTGCATAAATAAGAGTACGAAAAACATACTTACGGAATTCGATCATCATTATTATCAGGTCCTTTTTAGTCTCCACTACAGGAGCACGACCCTCTCTGTACTACTAGGGCCATACCTGGCCAGAACAGCCAGAGGACTTGGCCAACTTGGAATTAGATCGTTTGAACTATATTTAACTTACTTAATCTTAAAATTAAAAAGCTAAGACTGATTTAAACTAGCGTTTTCCCGCGACTTCGTCCGCTTATTTCTGCAGCATGTGTGCATTCGGATGTGTCAGTTATAACATTGTAAAGTTTCATCAAAATCCATCCAGTAGTTTTTGTGTTAAGGTGTAATAAACATCTTTATATTATTTGTATTTTACTGACTTCCGTCGGCAAATAGTGGGTTGAACCAAGTAGGTACCTACTATTATAGCTAATTAATTAATGGCTATTCGGAAACGCTCACACTTATGTTGCCATCGGCTATATTTTATCTAATCATCATAAGGTAATTCCCCAGAAATAAACGATGATGGTAAAGGCTTCCTCGATTTTGCTATGGTTTAGTTACAACGTGATTTTGAAATCCCTAGCTATATTGGAATCTCGGAATCAGAATCCCTTGTAATACAGAATTGCAAGAATAAAAGCTAATGGCAATAAAAATAGGTTTCCCATACTCAGCTGGACGTATTTCTATGGAAGGCCAATTCTTTTTTTTATTTATTTACCTTTCTGATTCTGATTCCTAGATTTCAAGCTGGTTAGGCGGAGGCTAGGAGGTTCGAAATCACACTGTATATACCTACGTAGGTATGTTTAACAAACATGTACCACTCATACATATCACATTTCGAACTTGATAAGTATAAAAAGCTTTTTTACATCATAACTGTATATATTTCAGTTGCAAAGGAAATTAAACTGCCTAGGTACTAATAATATTTCACGTGTACCTAACTTATTTTTGATTTTTCCAAAAAACCTTCTCTTTGGTTTTCCCTCCTGTCATAGGGCATCATGTCTAAATAAGTGACCCAGCATTTACCCGAAAATAAAACGATTAGCTGAGGATAGGGAAAATTGGAAATCGCTCTGCTCCACCGACAAGAGCCAAGCTCTTAAGTACTAAATATTATTTTTTTGTTAAACCATAGCCGACATAGTAGCAACCAGCAAAACCTTGTGAGATGACAAGTGTAACGAGAATTGAATGCTGTACAAAGCGACTGAATCCGTCAGCGTCACCGCGCAGCCGCCCCGTAGCGAATCGCCGCCATTCATACTGCTCACGAACGAGCTGCCAAGTATTTTCAGATCATTTTGTAACTGGGCATTATTTATATACTACATTGTTTAAATACCCATCCTTAACCTCATTTTGTAATTATTTATTCGTAGATATCTTACGTGAAAAATGATATCACTGTTTTCGTTGTACATAGATTATTCGTAGTAGGTACACAGATAGTGAGCCGAAAATATTAACAGATGTTTAATTATTTAGTTAATAAATATACTTACTGATGCGTGAACGTTTACTCATTGTGTGCAGACATAACATACATGTTCCGCACCAAGAGGGATCCGAACCGCGGTGCGAATCGCCAATTTAAGTACTACCTACTTCTGAATCGGACCATTCGCACCGCTGGGCATGGAGGTATCTTTTAATCTGAAAAACTTAACAAAAACAATCTTTTATGTGGGACCTCTCATTTGATATCCATATCCATGTCTCAATGTGCGAAATGATCAAAGACCCGATATGGTACGCATGTAAATCCTTAATTGCCTAAACCAATTTGTAAATGAAAAGATATGTCATCAAAAAACGTTTTTTCGGCATGTTCGGTAGGCTGTTAAAATTATCGGCTGGTATGTTGGTATGCTTACATTTATGGTATTACTATATCAAGACACCATAACATTAGTATATAACCTTGTAGAACAAGTATATCTTTTGAAAGAGCTGTTAGTTTAGCGAGATGGATAGTCAGTGTCCGTCACGATCACACAACCCGACATGTTTACTTATCACTTTATACGGGCGCAAATATTTGCAAACTAAACACTTTTTAATTTTACTCGGTACGGTAAGTACATATCTTATAATAATTAAGTTACAATGTAATCAAAATGTTTGATAGTGCAGCTATACTAACTGCAATATGTAACTGCATATAATACTTTACTTTTTATTGGGATATTTTTATAGTTAACTGGAAAATGTAAATGAACTTAGGTCCATCTTTGCTATCATTACGATAAGGGTAAGAATTTTTGAAAAACCTATATATCATATTATACTTACTATATTTTACACAACAACTCCATCTAACCATTGTTTTCAACCTAACCTGAATAGGTCCCATACATAAAGAGATCCCATGTTTTATTTTTAAAACTTTACTAAACAGAAGCAACTGACTTCCTCAATTACTGTTGCTCTTCCATCCCAATGCTTTCAATCCATGTTAATTAGCTGGCAGCAAATAAAAATCCATAATATTTTTTTTTTCAATTTGACATCTGCAGTTAAAATTAAAGAAAAACTGAAAATATAAAAGTTTTACTTATGCTAATGAGGGTTAACCTTCGTTATGGGCGGTTGGCGGGCGTTGCCGCCCTGGCGATGCGGGCCGGAAGTACGCGATGTATTCCATTACCGATTTGTTACCAAACCTTGAACTTATGTATTTTTCACGGCTCTCGCCGCATAAAATTACGGCAATTTCGCTGTTTATAAAACCTTATTAATAAAGCTAGTTATGAACGCTATTTATAGAAATACTAGCGGCCCGACCCGTCTCTGCATGGGTAGATATAGGTATTTAATCTATAGCCTATGTTAATCAAGGATAATGTAGGATTATATACTTACTTCAGTAAAAGATTTTTTTAAATAGGACCAGTAGTTCCGAAGCCTTATTTAATTCCAACAAACAAAGAATCATATTTTCCTCTTTATAATATTAGTGTAGTAAAAGTAGATTTTGTTTTTGTTGAGACTTATCGATGATCGCAGCATGTAAATTAACGACTGATTAATTTTATTCATTGAAGCTCTCATTCTCAATGAACTAGTATTTTTTGACGTCGGTGATATGAGAATATCTGAATAATAAGGAGGTTCTTTCAATATCTAACAGACACAATCGAGACGTTACAACCATCGTTAACGTTGCCATTAGGAGGCTATATACCGTAGTATAAACGTAGTAACTATTTAGTAAGCTGTGGTATAACAACGCGAACGGATTTCAACAAACTGCAACTACTAGAGAAGGTAAAACCTACCAGAAACTTTCAAACATTCAGTCATAAGTACTAATATGAATCACAACATAAGTAGCAATGAGATCAGCAGGTGTACTTGCTAACAACAAGACAGCTTTGACAACTACGGTGTACAACGTTTTGATGTTTTGATGTTTATTCATAGGTACCTATATCATCATCAATCTAATAATAAATCTGTAAGGGTTGGTCATGGAGTAAGTTACCTTGTTTTCAGAGATATCGTGTTGGTAGGCTCTATACATGATACTGAAACTAAATTGAGGATTTTTAGATTTTTTTCTGTATATGTATGTATTCTCCATAACTCTTAAACGAATTAACTGAATTTTATGAAACTTGGTTGATATACATTTAGGTGTACAGGACACAGGACAGGCTACTTATTTTTTTTCTCCTGTAATAAGGCGTGGCCCCCATACAAACATAACATAAAATGTACGTGAACGAAGTATCGCACTGCTAGTCTTAATAAAAATACTTAATCAATCACACGAAAGCCCCAATGTATTATGAAGTGACGAAAACGCTGTAGGTACACATCAGTTTTTAAAAGTTAGCGAGTAGCCTTGCTGAACTTAAGTTTTGTCACACCATTAAGATAAAATTGCTTCAAAGTATAATAAGATTAAAATAAATATAAGTGTTTAAATGCAAATAGGTAGCTAGGGTATTTTAAAAAAATGTGAGTACAATTTAAAATCTGTTGTTAGACCCTCTCTATACATCAAACAGCGAATGTCCTTTTTTAATATCGCTTAAAAGTAGAATAATTGTCACTGAAACTATTTCCCATAAAACTTAACGTTTAAATCGATATCCGTCAATAATGCATAAGTTGGCATGTAAATAAAGTCGTCTGTTGCATTTTAATAGTGGCTCTATCCTTCGACCGGGTCGCAGAGGGAAGGCAATGAATTAAGCCCATAAATTAACCTAACAGGTATAATTGTAAAGCCATTGCAACTAACAATCCCAGGACACGCGACTTCATTGGTAAATAGGCAAAATGTTTAATTCAAATTTATTGCAGTGGGACGATTTTGAATAGGTATAGCTATACAGAATGTTGACATTGCAAAATTGGGTAAATTAAGGTTCGAAAAAATCTGAGCCAATGAATATCTCGTCTATATTCCTTGCGGAGTAGACAGAGCCTAGGTCTATAAGACCTTATTATGGCCACATTTGGCATATTGGAGGGCGTGTAGACGAAAAAGGAATCAAAATAGTGATGGGTCGCTTAGCCTATTGACATGATTCGGCAGCCCAATCCCTCGATCGGTTTTTACGATCTGCGCGGCAAGTGAAGCAGCTGGCTACGTTTCTTCTTTTCTCCCAAACCAGCATGGAAGGAAGATCTTCATGATATGATGATATAAAATTACTTATACAATGTGTCCTGTCATCGCCTATGTCAGGCAATTTTTATCGACAAATCACCCCCCATCCCATAGGTAATGCTATTTTGCTCCTACTGTAGCAAAATGGCAACCATTTTGTTTTTTTGAAAAATACCCTATCATTTTAGATTCAGTATCATGTATAGAATATATTATATATATATATATATAGAGCTTATAAATAAAGTAACTTACTGCATGACCAACCCATACAGATTTATTATTAGTATTGATGACGTAACAAACATTGTTTGTTTCAGGGAGATAGTTTAGAAGTTATAACAATTTGAATAAGACCCTTTTAAGTTTTCCCTACTATGGCAGTAATGAAAAAATAAAATACATAATTAATGAGGAACGAGAAAAACAAATATGGGGGATTATTTGTCAATAAAATTGCCGTATATCATACCACTAAAGGCTGCGACACTGATGACGGGACACATTGTATAGTAATATAACGTGAGCTCATAAGCTGTCATAGATATCATGAGATCATGAATAACGTAGACCCTAAGATACTCGATGATGGCATGGAAATAAAATTATTATTTATATGTGTCATACCAACGCCAATAATTATAATAAAAACTCAAGTTCATTATATTATAGATAGCTACCATTTGTATAACATCAGTAGATTTGATAATTCTAATGAATCGCCAAATGAAATCATCATTATCACCATCTCCATATCTTCGTACGGCCTCCGTTTATCTGCCCCATTTTTATCCCTAACTATCGCAATCCCGAGCTTTCCAGCAAATTCCATTACGTCATTTACCTAACTAACTATGGGAATTCTAACGCTACGTTCCTCATTTGCTATGTTTTTATGCAACGATGACCACAATAAAACCCAAACTAATTTGGGGGAATCGCTAACTACCTATGACATGCATTTTCCGTTGCAATAGTATTATCAACACATTTATAGAATCGCATTTTAATATGAACACCGTGATACCGACGTAACTTAATTGGAGTCAAGTCCGCCTTGACATTGGTAGCGGAACCAGTTTGTGCTGGCAACAAAAAAAACTTAATCAGAGTCATGATTCACGCCGTCACGCATTACCTACGTACAGAACCTTTTAAGTCATTGCTATAATTGTCTCATTAACTAATTACTAGTTAGCACATCGATAGCAAGCAATTAAAAGATTAAGATTTGGTATTAGCGTATAAACACAATTACAAAAAACCTAATCGGATAAGACAAATGCAATGAAATTTTGACAATAGACATGTAAATACATTTTATGTTATTAAAAGCATTAGTTATGATGAAATATTTTTTTCATCATGACTAATGTCATTGATGAAAAAAATATTAACATGTACTGTTGCTTGACAAAGCAAAAGTTTAACATAACTAACCTTTGCTTTAGGTATTTTTAAATTTATTTTAGACAAATTAAATTGTTAAAAACATTAGCCAAGCATTAGGTAAATTTATTTTGTTGTTTTCTTTCTCAAAAATACTGTAAAATACTTTATAATAAGGTATATATTGTTCTCTTCTAATAGCAACAACCAACGAAAAATTGGAAATAACATGGATTCTTGTCTAAATTATATACATATTTTGATTTAATAACGTCAATTGGTCAGTTAATGCTGTATTATATTGTCTTTGGGTAATGTATGATGCGCTGTCATTTTTTAAAGTCCATAAAAACAAACATTTATAACAGAAAATCGTTGAAGTAAATCGCGATAAAGTGATGGGTTCCCATCGTTATATGTAGGTATGACCAAAATTATTCAGTACATATTAAAAGTTTTTTAATATGTATTGTATTAAAAGAAATATAGTACAAAGAAAATTATAGACTTCAGAAACATTTAAATGCTGCGATAAAAAATAATTCATCTATAGAAATGTAGCGTACGCTATATGTATATTGTCATTCTCATTTAGTAAGATAAACAAATAGCTAGTTATTGCTATTGTATTTTAATGATGATGAGATTATTATAATGTTAATTATAATGTACCAACTCGTGAACGTGGTGAGTGAGACCTAAAAATAGAAGTACCTATACCTGTGAAAAAATACAAAATTAGACCAAAAACTTTTTTAATATATAAAGTATTTTAGGGCGAGTCCATCTTAGCCCTTTGAACCAGACAACTAATGTCACATATATATTCGTTTTGTACGCGTGATATGATAACGTTATTTTACGGTTTATGGAAAGGGCCTCATTATTTTTTTTATTTATTACTTTTAAAATCATTATCATATCAGCCGCAAAAAGTCCACTATTGGTCATAGGCCTTTCTCCAAGGATTTCCAAAATGACCGGTTGGAAGCGGCCTGTATCCAGCATTTTAATACTTCGACCTTGGTCAGGTCGTCCGACCGCCTGGTCGGTAGGGTTCAATGTCGACGCTGCGCTTGCCGGTACGTGGGTGCCATTTGAGAACTTTTCTGCCCCATCGGCCACCGATTCTATACACTAAACCAATATAAAATTAAGTTTGCTTATCAGTGTTTTAAATGTACTATTAAGCAAAGCATGGCTTAGAAAAGGAAGATGTTATTACTTATATTTAACTAACTAAAGAGACCATTAATTGGCTGTATAATTGTTAAAATAAATTATGTTTCATATTCTATCAATATTATTGTAGTCTTTTCTATAAAGGTAAATAAAATAAAAATTAAATCATCAGAATACACATTGATATTATATTGTCTTTGACAGGTCCCATTATAAAATATGTTTTCCCAATGAATAATAATGTATTGGTATGTAGTTATTTTGTTGAAAACATTTTTGTTTTATAAATTACTGCTAAATAATTGAATAACGTATTTTAAGAATTAATATTGTGTTGGTAATTTAGTCATTTTGTTGTGAAACAGTTTGTTCCATAAATTACTGATAAAGGTCGAATCATTTCTTTTTCGAATGCGTATCTTTGTACAAAATTAAGTGTTTGTTTACTTAATCATTTCATTACCTAATAAACAACAATTACCCGTTGCTGTTTTCATCATAATAGTACACATATTTACTGATCTATTTTACTTTTCTCCGTGAATCTTCATAATGTTATGAATGTGCTACTTTAGTAAACAAAATACTTACTTTTTTAAATACACAGATTTAATGAAAATATCACAATACACGCTTACGATAAATGTGGTTAAGTTAGGGCCTCTTTTCTTCACTAGGCATGTGGGCGGGGGCGCTACCAATGATAAATAGTCCGCGAGTACGATTTACGTAAACCATGCTGAGTAATAATGTATTGTAAGCATTATTTTTATTTCGAACCATTAGGCTTCTGGTGGTATAATCGATCGGATAAATATGTAATTTCATTTTACTTAGGTATTCTTTGTTAACTAAAAATAAGCCGCAAAGTAATTATTTACTTTTTCCATCTGTAATCATCATAATTAGCAAACATTATTATTAAAGTAAAATATTGACCCTAAAGAAAATAAAAATATTCATTAAATTTTCTAAACATAATTTTAGTAGCCGCGATATCAAATAATAAACACTGAATAAAATTACATTATTTTACTTTTACTCGTACATCACGCATGCCGATAAAAAATACACAAAAGCACAATTTCTTAAACTCTGTTACGAAGGCATTCGACAAAAAAAGTTAATGGAACTTGAACTTATTATGTCCTATCTTACTCTCACTCTGTCGAATGAAAGAGAAGCAACAAGTATTCCTAACCCAAATCTTTTTTTATAAAAGTACCAAGTCATGGCGTCATGGGGATCTACACTTGGGTGTATTTAACCGACAATCTTGGTCCAGGGCGGCACGCTGTGAAGGGCAGCAACTTCTAACTAAATACCTAAACACTTTGAACGCCGGAATCGCTGACAATAATTAAGTTTTTCAATTGTTTGTCGGACAACGTTGTCCAACACGGCGTCTATAAGGTGTTAAAAAATAAAACTGGAGTATTCAATGAACATAAAAAAAGCTTAAACAACTAGGCACAACATAGGTAGCCTCTGCTAAGATAAAAATTGCCAGAAAAAGTTAGATATGAGACTCAATGCTCTGTGCATACTCATATAATAGACTATTTGACACTTTGTAAATAAGTCGGGAGGAAATAATTCGGCCCAGGGCACCAGTTTTATAAATACGCCATTGGGCCTACAGAGCGTAACCCCATCTTTTTCCTCTACAGTTCTTGGGATGCAATTATAGTCGACTCGCAGCCACGAACGTTATTATGGACAGAACTAAAAAACACGAGTGTATAGTTAGATAAATTGACGGTGTTGCGCCCGCGGCAAAACCCCAACTCGCTTTTTGTGTCCGAAATCAAATAGGCTTTTATATTTTGGTAATAAGTACATTTATACATGTTAAATCATTGTTGGTTTTCTTTCGTGTAAGTGGCCAACCACTGGTGTCATATTTTTAAGACGTCTGAAGCTAAAATGACAGCTACCAAACCGAATAAAATTGGTAACCACGCCCGGGGCTACTCACATACACTCACACCTTACGCAATCAAACACTAAGGAAATTCAACTGAAAGTTTTTTTTATTTGTAAGTTTAAACAGGAGTCAGGAAGGACACAAATTTTATCTCTGAAATTGGAAATAACAAAACTGGTACTATGTTAAGCTAAAAATAAACCTAGTCTGGATTTTTTTGTTTATATGACTAAGTTTTAAAAATCTAATTTAACGGAAGTAGGTACTAATGACTCACTTATAAAAAAGCCCCAGATCGACTTTCCGCAAAAAAGTCCAATGGCCAATTCTAAGTACGCGACCTCAATCCATATAATGTTTTACAAGCTATCAGAAGCAATCTTTCCACTTGTGTGTTACGAAATCACGGACATATCACTCTAACTGTCGTTTCTGCTGTAGTGTGGGTAGATATAAATTGTCAACTCTAACTCCAATACAAATTACTACACTTATTGTTTATTTTGGTACCATCTACACATCTACCTCATGCTCTACCTACTTTATCGTATACGCAACACTGATTCGTATAGGGACTAATTGATAATCTGGTCTCTACACTAAATTACTGTTGTGTTTAAACACTTATTAAAGCAAGCTTTAACTTTAAATCAAAGTAAAATTTCTATGTAGTTAAATCCTATATAGTAAATAGTACTTATTCCTAGTTCCGTGCTATTCCATCTCGCTTTGTCTCTTACAAAGACAAAAATAAGTATAATATTTTTTTATTTATGAATAAAAAGATTTCACGAACATTTCGATTACTACCTATGTCTGAAGATAAGACAATCCTTAGCTAAAAATAATTATCAAGATAAATACATACCAACTAATGAATCATCTGAACTACGTAAAAATATCTTGAGAATTCTTATAATTGTAAGATATTTTATCGATAGGTAGTTCTGTTCATTAGATGTTTAATAAATATTTTTTATTATAGTAGATTAGACATGTAATAAATACTGTTTTTTTTTAATTTAAATAAGTTTTAATAAATGTATGTAATGAGGATCAGTAAAGTTGTAGCAAATTGAATAGGACCAATATCCACATTATTCTTCATGACATTACAATGATATATCTTTTTGAATTATCCAAATCGGACCATTACTTGCGAAGATATTAATAATAAACATCATGCCGTTCCTGCCGCGAATAGGCATTGCACGCCGGTGCGTGTGACGTCATTGTGACGGACCGAGCGCGGTCGGCAGTCGGCACTCATAGAGCGATCATTCGACTGAGCGACGGCGACGCGGTTCGTCGCTATATTTAACAATTTATTGAAATAAAGTGTTGTTAGAGTGTAATTTTTGTAATATTTACGTATAAAACGTACTTATTATGGGAACTAATAAAGAAAAACAAAGCAAAGAAATAATTTTTATTTTTAATCTTGATTGCTATATAGACAATCTTGTAAATTAAGTAAACCCCATTGTTACAATATTATAAAAAAGAAATGAAATATGGACATATGCGTGAGGTCCGATCATTTTATAGTGTTTCAACTTCCATATGCTTCTTTCAACGAGAACTCTTATTGCTTATATCAGCGATCGTTTTTGTTTGCAAAACTTCTTCTGCTGTAGGTTTTGGGTTGGAACTGTCTGTACTTCAAACTCTTTAAAACTATTCTATTTCTTATCTTTTCTTAAAATCAGGTCTATAATTTTTAGGGTTCCGTACCTCAAAAGGAAAAAACGGAACCCTTATAGGGTTCCGTTTTTTCCTTTTACTACTTGGTTATCCGTCTGTCTGTCTGTCAAGACCCATTTTCTCAGGAACTTAGGAGCGTAGAGGTATCAAGCTGAAATTCATATCAAATATTCAGATCTACTGTCCCTTGGAGCTATGAAAAAATCAAAATTTGGTACGAAGCAACCTCTTTAAGCACAGATAATGGAAAAATTGCGAAAAACATACATTTTAAGCTACATCATATAATATAAATATTTTTAATAATCTTTCGACATTCGCAAGAGAATCAAAACTTCAGGGTACTCTTCCCGTGAAATCGGAATCTTAGATTTTGGAACGAAGCAACGTTTTATAACACAAATAATGAAAAAATTGCGAAATGTATACATTTTTAGTTACATCATATAATGAAGGTATTTATAATAACTTCAAACTTATACGTGCGCGAGGCCAACTCGGACTTCGCCGGTTTTTTTGAAAGCTTTTGACATTCAACAAACAAAACTCCCTTCTTCAGTTAAATCTTTCTTCCAACCAACTTTCCATTTTTTTTTCCACCTGAAATATATAAATATAAAATAATACCATATTTTAATCGGCCTCACATTTTTGTATGAAAATGTCGATATTGTTTTCTAGTCCAATCCTGGGTCCCATACGTTGTTCATTTAGATGGGCGGGCTGATTTAATGGTTTTCGATACAACGGCGTTCACCCTTACATCCTTTATTAACTTATTTGCTTACAACAATCAGGCATAGCTGGGGCAAATACATCTTATATCTTTCACTATTTGCTTTTTACTCCATTACGTCCCTGTGTCATTGTTTTGACCTTGGAATATTACATAGAAATGGAAACGGAAGTATTGGAAGGTAAGTAGGTTTGTCCACCAAACTAGAAAGAAATAAGTAGGTATGTTTTTATTAATACAGCAGGATTATAAAAAGAGAATACATAGGTACTAACTTATTTCCATATCAACTTAATAAAAGGTTAGAATAGTTATGTAGGTACTTACATCGAAATGATATTCACAACAATGTCTATTAGCCTGGGTAGAGGGTGGAGTCTTATAATCATCCCTTTTTACAACGGAATATAATTTTAAATAGTATTCCGTTGTAAAAAGAGATGATATAAAATTCACACAAAACTTCGTGAAAAATTATTAATTTTTCCAGAAGTTTTGTGTCTTTCGGCACGTAATAAGATAGTTTTTCTGGCGTTTAAAAAGGAGTGTTTGTATAGTTCGGCACTATACAATATTTATACATAGTTAAAAATATAAATTAGACATAAATAATTTGTTTTAAAGTCACAATTACCACCCAAACACTGCGCGCCTTGTCACTGCCAACGGGTGACTAGCGGCGTCCGTCACAGTGACGTCACAGCCACCGCGCCGGCCGGCCAGTGAATTTTGCTAGTAATTTGGTCATAACTTCGTCAATTTTTATCGTAGAACAATAATTTTTGCACTGTATGTTATGGATTTCTTAGCTCTATAATCCTGCATTCTCAACTAAAAACTTTACGGATCCTCATTAGACAATACTTCCTACTTATTTATCTGGCCAAGCAAGTTTTTGAATATTCTAGAAATAAAAGACATATCTACATTATCAGGTTTTACAATTTCAATTATCAAAGTCTTATAGAAGTAAGTTACGGTGTAATATAGGAAGGTGACCTAGACTCTGTAATGATGTAGCTCCGAGCCACAAACATAAAATTGAGGATTTCTGATGTTTTCATGATTGTTACACATTTAAATAAAATCACTTTAATACGGTATTATCGCGTATATTACATTATTTTTAGACCTCACGTTTCGAAAACTACAGTTTTCATGGTAGCAGGTAGACTAAGTTTACATTTGTCTTTGTGTTATAAGAACTATACAAAACTACCGTCTGCAACTAACGAAACGTTAGGTGTAAAAATAAGCTAATATACTCGGTAATACCGTATTGAAGGGATTTTATTTAAATAAAATTGAGGAATTTAACTACCAGTATATGCGAATAGCTAAGCGAGGCTACGTAGTACAAGTAGCGCGTGAAGTATCATATCAGTTACCTTTTCATCTCGTCTGTCCATGCAGTTTGTGGCCAATGCGTAATCTAATACTTAGTTCTTACAAAATCAATCGCGTTATATTTATTTAAAACAATATATTTATTATTTATATGATAATAACTAGCTGTTGCCCGCGGCTCCACCCGCGTTAGTGTCGATCCCTCGGTCCTTCCCCGGTCCTCAAACTACCTCCATACTAAATTTCATCCAAATCAGTTCAATGGTTGAAGTGTAAAAAGACGACAGACAGAGTTACTTTCGCATTTATAATATTAGTATTAGTATGGAAGCATGGATATTATTTATAATTCTAAGTCCAGAAATGAGAAAATTTCCATAAAAACTTTGCCCTCTCATTTTACCCCTGTAGGAGTGAATTTTGTCCTTTCACCCACATATATATTTTTTAATTGTAATAGAGAACTTACATACCTATTTATTTTCATACTTCATAATAGAAATGAGAAAATTTCCAATGACTTTCCTTTCCCATTTTGCCACATAAGTGGTGAATTTTGTCCATTTCATCGTCACAGGTCTTTTTTAATTTTAATCGAGAACTTATATACCTATTTATTTTTATACTTCTAGGTCTAGAAATGTGAAAATACCCGTACTAACTTTACCCCACTATTTCACTTCTTCAAGGGAGAATTTTGTCTAGTTCACCTACACAGATCTGTTTTAATTTTAATCGAAAACCTTCATACCTACTTTCAGACTTCTAAGTCCAGAAATCAGAAAATTTCCATACAAAGTTTATACCACCCATCCACCCCCATTTTACCCCATAAGGGGGGAATTTTGCAAATTTAATCTCCACACTAATTTTTTAATTTTGATTGAGAACTTATATACCTACTTTCATACTTTTAAGTCCAGAAATGAGAAAATTCCATATTAATGTTACCCCTTTAGAAGTAAAATTTCTAAAAATCCTTTCTTAGCGCTCACTCACATCATTAAAAGAACCCCTGTACCAAATTTCAAGTTTCTAAGCGCAGCAGTTTCGGTTGCGTTGATATAGTCAGGTTTGCCGTTTGCCCGCGGCTACGCCGCCGCCGTTAGTGTCCATCCCTCAGGAACAGTCGAATTTCCCGGAATAAAAGGTACCCTATGTAAGGACATATGGGGGTAGTTTGAACCGGGGAAGGCCCCGGTTCAAACTACCCCCATACCAAATTTCATCCAAATTAGTTCAATGGTTGAAGCGTGAAAAGAAGACAGAGTTACTTTCACATTTATAATATTAGTATAGATAGTATGGTTACGTATAATGATGTCGTATAACAATGATGAATTGACTTTGATTTTAATTTTCCTGTCACTTATATTATTTATTTAAGTGCTATATATTTGCAAGCAACCTCATGCCTTGAGTTCATTCAAATGACGATAACTTTTTTTTTAATTAACCGATTTTGATGAAACAAACTTTAAATGTTAATCTGAGTTAAAACAAAGCAAATGGTGAAAGTTTAAAGTAAATCGGTTCAGTATTCTCGGAGATAACCGTGATCATACATATGTACAGACAGACAGAAAGACAGACAAAAAAATCAAAAAAAATTTTTTTGCTTTATATTATTCTTTTTAAGTGTCCCTCTATCCATTTCAGTCAAAAATTCTAAATGTACAGACAAAATATTTTTACTGTTTTATTATATGTATAGATTATACGTATAGATATATGTATAGATTACTGTCATGTAATGCGTTTGTAACTATTTAGCTCGATGAACCCACACCCAAGTAACCTTGATATCACAGAAAACGTCAAAATGATAAATGTTTCATACTTATTTTAGTCGGTCATCCGACTAAGATATACGTCGGGGTTGGTCCTCGTTTTATAATATAATAAAGCTGTGCGTGCACTGGACCGGAATCGAAGCGGACGGAGCGGACGGATTTGTTGCTTTGTATGGATTTGTATGGCGCTGCGTGCACTGCATCGGCATTTCCGTGCCGGAGACCGGAATTTCTGCCGGTGACGTCACCGGCATCGGCAGTCGTCAGTGTTGCCGTTCATAAGAAGATCTACCCCTTATGGTAGAACTTTTTATATTGGAATATTATTATGAATAACAGAGAATGGTAGAAACCTCATTTCGTAGGAATTCGATTTAGATCATCCATAACTTTTAAATTCATTAGCTAGTCATTCATTGTAGTCTTCCTCAATTACATATGTCGTGAATGAGTAAGACGAAAATACAGAGTGATGAAAATACTGACATTATAAACAAAGATATAAATCAATGAACATTGGCTGCACGCACGAAAAATGACACGTTCCAGACCAGCAACAGCAGCAGCAGCAGGAGTAGTAGTAGTATCTATTACGCATCTCTCCCCGTTATCACGTAAAATTATTGGCCGTAAACTGACTTTAGAGTCAACCAATTTTCAGAGTTCCGTAGTAAATAGTGAACCCTTACAGTTTCGCCATGTCTGTCCGTCCGTCCGTCTGTCCGTCCGTGGTTTTACTCATAGACTATAAGTACTAAAAAGCTGTAATTTGGTACGGATATGTATATTAATCATGCCGAAAAAGTAGTAAAATAAAATTAAGGTTCAAGAATATAGTGAAGTTCAAAAAAATTTTTCTTCAATTCCCAAAGAATCTATCTTCATCTTTTAATAAATCAGCATATAATGTATGAAACTCTCCATAGAGGAGTCTTTTAGAGTTCATATTATGCACCCATATCTTTCTCACTCTAGCCAGAGTAATGATTACCCAGTAAGGTATAGACATCGTGATGATCTAGATCTTAGAATATTTTTTTTGTGTTTTGGTAAAGACAGACTTAAATATGACACAGACATAATAATGGGACAGGGCCAGGGCAGGTTGGTACAGGTTTAGGTGGTATCTTCTCTATCTCTATTATTATAAACAAAAGTCACCGCCGGTAAATAAAGCAAAGCGTTATGCTATATGTTAGTGACCACTTTATAGGATAGCGCTGTGTGGAGGGTTATACTCCGACCCCAAAAACACGTAAATTAAAAAAATTACAATATTGTAACTTTTGCTGCAAAAATGTAACATTTCAGGAAACGAAACGTAACTTATGACTCAAGGGCCCTGGCAACACTGTAAAAATGCCGGTCGGAATCCGAATGCAGTGAACGCACCCCACCGGCATTTTGAAAATCCGGCCGCTCTGGCCGCT
The DNA here is from genome assembly GCA_947532085.1 of Elegia similella. NCBI lineage: Eukaryota > Metazoa > Arthropoda > Insecta > Lepidoptera > Pyralidae > Elegia > Elegia similella. The sequence goes on along the minus strand of OX383927.1, from coordinate 15,933,786 downwards.
CCGTCCGCTCCGATTCCGGTCCAGTGAACGCACAGCTTAAGATGGAATGAGATTTCCTGAAGATAGGTAGGTACACGAGGGTAGGTGAGCACTGAAGGACAGGATCGTACCAACCAGTGTCAGATCCTCGGAGAGTCGAAACGGAAGCGAACGCTCGCGGAAATTGTCGCTTGTTTACATTTTGTAAGACACTAAGGGATCGGTGTCGCAAAGTTATTACTTTGACTATTTTGTAATACCTAATCAAGGATTTTCATACATAGTCGGACGTGAATGAGACACAAGAGTAAATGAGAAAAATATAGGTAGGTAAGTATTTTGCTTTACGGACACATCAATAAAATACTAAACTTAAAAAAATCTTTCATCTTTAGGATGCAACATTTCAGCCGGTAACACGGCTATAATTTACGCGCACAAATATGCGGGAAAATAGATAGTATAAAACTATAAAGTTGACATACTTAGGTACGGCTTGACTCGCGTGAAAATTGTAATGTTATTATAGAAGATAAATATAACAATTAAGATATATAGTATATAGGAACAAATCACACAGATTGAGCTAGTCCCACAGTAACTTGGTTATTACCCTACCGTGCCATGCGGATGCCGTTTAATAAATCTTGCGAGTAATCTTTTCACTTTCTACCTCCTAAAGTTCCCGTAGGTAGGTAGCAAAAATACTTTTGATTATTATGATTGTATTTACTTATATGTATGATTAACTTACTGATTAATGCGTTACCTTACCTAACCTTAAGTTATAAAAATATTTTACTTCAGAACATTGAGGCATTCGGCCATTACCCAGACACTTGCGATTACGTCTTTGATCTTTAATGAAATCCTGTAGTCATAAAACAAGTTGCGTGCTACTAATGCGACTACAGGCGCACCTTGGCGTAAATGATGACTACGAGCTTAAGCTACGGCTTCCTAGGGTTGCCATTTATCTGGAAATCTGCGTGATACTAGGAGGGCTGGAACACCTTATGAATATTATTAAATATCGGATACTTTTTGCTTCCAAAATATCCTAGAAAAATATTATTTTCCTAAATTGTACTGACTTTCAGTAAATTTTTCTGTTTAGCGAGTAAGGTGACAGCAGCCCTGCTGTTCCAAATATAGACCATTGCAATTGGTGTGGTGTAGGAGCTAGAAGATCGCGTCATCGCCGCGCCCGCGAGGGAAGCCGTCGATTACCTCATTGCCATTTGCGGCCATTTCCTACATTTCCAACTGGACAAATAGATCCTCATTTTGAAACATTGTACCGTATCATCGTGATTATATCTCGGTTTGTAGCGTTGCATCATTTACCTATGAACTCGTTTGATTTCCATTCTTGTGGGAGATAAGAATCGAGCAAAACAAGATGATTCTTCGAACTACAGCTTTATCAAAATGAAAATGATTCAATGCTTCCACAGAAAATAAATTTATGTTGAAATCGCTAACATTCTGAACATTACTTACCGATAACTCCCGGGTCCATTTCATCAATCGGCACTTGCTTCACTTGGCTTTAGAAAAGATTATGGCGAAACCTGCATCTTGGAGATTGTTCTCTGGTTTTCAAAAGAAAATTGCAATCTTAAACCGTTATGTACCTACACTGTTTCTCCCAAGTCATGATAGTTATTGAGGTTCTTTCTACTAATATCTTTAAAAACATGACTTTTAAAATTATAAAACTACTTTATTAGTCGAGTGAAAGCTTATTTCCTTCCATTTCAATGGGGACCATTCAGTTTTCTTATCATACATCTACTAATTCATCAACTAATTCTCGTTATTCAAGGCTATATTTTTTTCTTGTCACTATAAGATGACCATTGTAAGGCTTTTCCATTGTGAAAAGGCATGAAACCCTATAATTATGACAAAAGGCTAGTGGCTGACGTAAATAGCTGGAAATAGAACCTTATTCGCAATGGCATTTTTTTTATAGAATATGTGATTAAATTCGCGGGTAGTACCAGCCTAAACTTTATACAATTCAACATAGTTAGTCGCTAAAATTAGTTGTTAGTTAAAATAAGCTTTGGAATTTTTATTTAGCCATAAGACTTGATTAAGTATTCCTTTAATTTTATTTTAGACTTCAGACTGAATTGTATATCTAACAAACAACAAAAAACATTAAGTATATTTTCTTTCTTTTTGCTCAGCTTTTGATAAAGAACTATAACATCACTAGTTGTTGATTGTTTATGAAAGTAAATTATTTTATCTCCATGAAAGTAACATAAATTCAAATATTTACTTATCATTGTCACATGTTGCTTTGATATCATTCATATTTACGCAGGGTGGTTTTGCTTACTGAGTAAATTAACTATTCCGGAAATTATAACAGGTTATATCGATTTGATGATTTACACATCACATGTAGAGTAAAGGATACTAGGTATAAATGGAATAAATTTGTTGCATAATTAGAATGCAGACTCGAACAATATCAACTACATGAATATAGATTGCTTCAATATTTAATGAAACAATTACCATGTACTCCACAGCTTATGCAGTAGGTAACTTACATTTGTACTACAACAGAGGAATCTGTAATTAACATTGTTGCAATAAGAATCATTCCGTGATGACGTATGTACCTAGTCGGCCTTCTGCAAAAGTCTATGTTAATAAGAATAAAAGCTCCACGCAGCTGCCGACTATGTAATCGCTTCTAGTTATATGATATGATTGATCATAGCACATTCATGGAAATCAGCATGATCGACATCCGTATTCCGTTTATCCACAGAGTTTTCCATTCAACGCAATTAATCTATTTCCTCAGATGTGTAGGTAATCTTTATACCTAACTATTTCTTTTGTTTCACATTCGTGCGTCACAGTTGTTGCGAAATGCATATCGTAAAAGCTTTGTTGAAACATCATATTACAGACGTTTTTTGTAGGAACATCAAATGTTTTTTGGGATAAATCACATCTCGTGATGGAATTGTAAACATGGGAGATGAGGGTTTAGAAATGCCAACTAAAGTTATTCTTGTTCTGTGACTATGTCGACTCTATGCAATACCTGCTTGTCTATTTACTATTCCACCATTACTCTATCAAATACTTTCGTGGTAAGTACTTTCTTAACGTGGCAGTCAGTAGGTACCTATGATATTGTACGTACCTAAATAGACGAATTTCATGGGTCGAAATAATAATATTATAATTAGTCAGTCAGATAGATAATCAAATCATATTGGACATGTAATTTTTCTTTTGTCAATTAAACAATAATGATAAAGATAAAGCGCGTCAAAGTTAATGAATGGGGGCTCGATTGAATGAATCAATCATGGATTTGTTTGAGTTACTCGTGGACATATGTTTTATTTTTAAGATCCATATCATAGACGGAATTTTTCCGCACTCGCATTACCGCAGATACAGGGTTTGTGTATATAATTTGGAACCAACAAAACAGGGTTTATACGTTATTTTGAAGAGGTATTTATAAAACCTATTCCAAGAAACAAGCGTCGTTTGCTAATTGCAGCAGGTAAGGCCGCGTGTGCGCATCTAACAATTATGGAGCTGCGAAGGTTGAGAGCAACGTGCAGCCTATATTTCGTCCTGGGGGACATTAGCTAATTAGTCGGTTCCCTTGGTGCGAACACCTGACATTCCTTTAACGTTCCTGCTTTGAGTACAATAGCCGGTGTTAGTCTTCCTTCTTACGAGTAAAACAGAGAATAAATAATACATAGCTTCCTTGGTACTTTTCCTAGACGATTATTACTAGATTAAATGAAATAAATTGGATATAAATAATTTAAGGATTGTATTATTCGAGTTTCGAGCCATAATCTGTTCTTAATGTGGACAGAGTTCTAATAATCCATGCGATCTCAAAAGAAACAACTTCTTTTATTCATCTCTTTTTATTTTTTAGAGTTTAGTGGGTACCTGTACCTTCTACGAGGTTTTTTTTAACCAGAAAACAGCGTGTATGTGTCCAACAAATATTTTGACAGCTATCCTACATACTGAAATAACCATTTATGTAGTTTCTGATCAGTTTTACCTCTTTTTCTTTCTGTACCGTGTATTATAGTTTACGCCAAGATCTCCCGCAACGCTGATAAAACCCATTATCTGTGTGCGAGTGTCATTTTACATAATTAACTGCCTTGACGTATATTTTAGTAGTATATTTCAGTAATTTAAAAATAAATATTAGCAGTTAGGTTTGTGGTCCATCTCTAAATAATAAAACCGGCCAAGTACCTGTCGGGCCACTCGCATTGTAGGCTTCCGTAGTTGCGAATGCCAGCTTTGAGTTCAAACCTCACGGTTTAATGACTAAAACGTCAAATAACGAGCGCAGTAAGCAAAGCGGCCTCGTATCGTTTCGCCAATGCGCCGCGCGCCGTCGGCAGTAAAGACATTGCTATTCATTTAGGTATTATTATTACTAAAGCTGCTATGATTTTATATTTACTCACCGAAAAAAAATTTACTCCGTCATTACTGGTATAGGATCTACACTAAAAATTTTTTTTTTTCAAGATTTTATTTTACCGCTTTTCTGGCATGATGAATATACATATCCATACCAAATTACAGCTGTCTAGTGCTTATAGTCTTTGAGTACAACCGCGGACGGACAGACGGACAGACATGGCGAAACTATGAGGGTTCCATGTTTACTACGGAACCCTAAATGTATTTTAATTTATGTTTAAACGACTATCCTGGGAAATTGAACTGAAAAAATATGTCTCTATCATAATACTTAGGTACTATTTAATGATTTAGTCCGTAGCAACAACGTTCAGTATTCCTGTCATTTTTCGAACAACATAGTTTTATCAGTTTCTTTAAAGAAACATACTTTATCTTACGACATAAATAAACGCACGACGGCGCCGCACACCAAAGGATTAAAAATTTTTCTCCAATCAAATTCCGCTGATATAACATGAGATAAGAGATACTGTAGTCATGATAATACGAATATGACGCCGAACAGTGTAAAGATAAACGGTAATCGATAGATGGTCCTACGTAATAACATAATTACTTACTTTAATTTTATTTATACTCAAGTACATATTTTATAAAGAATTATTACAAGCATCTGGAAAGGAAAATTTACCTCGGAACCAAAGCTTGATATGATACTCTTTCTCCTATTCTTAGAAATTGCCTTTCTTCGGTTTCGCAAGGACAGTACATCATTCCTCCGTACAAATACTGATGCCGAAGGACAACGTATGGAACTACGCATTTCATTATTTTATATCATGTACAACAAAATAAGCCAGCTCTCATCCTAAGGAAAACGCCCCCAGGCACAAATTTAATAAATAAAGGGATACTTATCATATTATTATGATAAGTATCCCCATGAGTAGAGAGTACCTATAGAATGGGGAGTAAAAGTGACAGTTGGTAGACCGTCTGCTTTTTGGGATAGTTCATTACAAAAATCCTTCAATGATCTTAGAAAAAGAACGCAAAGAGCTGGCACTGGCTATGATGTGTACCTAGATCTTCCAAGCAGAATGCAGTGAGAACTGATTATTGCTATAATGCACTGCTAACAATATTTTAACGACTTGCACTAAATTGCAAATAGAATTCACTAGTAGATGCTTTAGCGCCTCTAAAGCACTGCCAGCCAAGGTTTTGTTTACAATCATAAACTTGTGCATTATACAATAATTTACGACTGCAGTTTATGCCCTATTGACGTCATTTCGGTTATAACAGTGCATTAGATAATAACACTATCGTCTGCCATAAAGATGTGACAAGTTCTTCGAAGAAATATTTTTATTTATCTTCGAAAAGCACGACTCCTTGCCTACCATAATAATCATAGCCTATGGTAGTGAGAAGCTGAGGTGAGAAGGGTGGAAGGATTACGATATCCCAAACGTCCAAATCCGTTGAGACGTTTGTATATGGAAGCATATAGAAAAGTCACATACTTACTTCCATTGTATTAATTCTAAAAGGAATGCTCCTTTGGCATTCGTGTAAAAAATCGTATTGCAGTAAAATTGTTAGTTAGCTACGAGTATGCATACGACGATATTTGACGACCTCTGTGGCTCAGTAATACCGCAATGGGGTTTGAATCGTAGGTGTTCAATCCCCGGCCAGATCATGATGTAAAACGACCTTTTTCAATTTGGCCCGGGTCTTTGATGTTAATCTATCTATTGTAAAATATAGTATCTTTGAATTGGTATTTCACGACACAAGTTCCCTATATATTTATTTATTTATGAAATGATTGATATGTGTGATTGAGAAATGATAGTTCTTTCTCTTCCTCACAATAATCTAAAGTCTTTAATTTATTCTTGCGAGTTATTAATACACGTTAAGTTCTCTATAAATAATAATCTAGATATCTAGCTGTAGTTAGCACTATCGAAGCACTTTTGTGGATGAGATAAAGTAGGTACCTTATCTCAACCACGTTAGTCTAGTTCATTTACAAAAGCTCATCTTATACCTATAAAATGAGACCTTTGGTAAATTAACTTTTGTAAGACACAGACTAATGAAATAAAAACTTCAAGGTCTTTGAACTTTTAAGGTCAAATCCATTTACATTACATTTGACGCTAAGCCAGAAGTTGTTACAGTTTTTGCTTCTCTTTTTGTTAAAGCCACAGCAGCAACTCACCGAGATGTCCATCTTGATAGTATCAAGCATAGACGTAGGATATTCTTGATGGAATAGTAACACTGGCATGCACGGCTGTCGTATTCGAAATTAATTTTGAATAACTTAAATGTGTAGTGTAGTATGCATTGGGATATATGTTGGTAGACTCTTATTGAAATACTATCCAAGCAGTAGTTTAACTGAAATAAACTAGGGCTGACAATTTACAGACTCGTATTGTTGACTTGTATTCGTACTCAAAAGAAGTTTTAGAAGAAACATTTTGGGTTGTTCTCATTCTTTCAATGTCATGTTCAGTCATTAATTATAACTTTATTGTTTCATAGTTAAAACAGATTTTTTCACAGTCCACATGAAATTAACATTTTGCTTACTCGGCTCAGTGTGAGTCTATTTCTAAGTTTATGGCAAGTCTCAAGCCCCGACACACTGGATATTCACCTTTACGCTTGAACGGCGACCGCCGCCTCACCTTGCTTGTGATTCTCCGTCCGTACTATGATATATGTCTGATTGATTGTGATTGTTTGTTTGACTACTCAAAATTTTGCTTCCCACCTACGAAGGTAGGCTGGCTACTCCTTGTGTTTTATTTTTCCCTACAAAATAATCATCTTGTACAATATTTAAAGCTCGGTCATATATGAGATGAATTGTTTTAATAAAATTTTAGATAGGTAGGGGGTAGAAAAACCAGACATACCGCAATATACCTTCTTTTCAAAATGTTTGAGCTTAATTAAATCAGACGTGTAACGGAAATCCGTCTTTATATCGCTATTTATGCAACTGATAGGCAGCTTAAAGTTAGTCATACACAACAAAGAATTCATATTGAGCATATAATTTACAAGCAAATCAATCTGAAACACTTAGTGAATGCATAATACTCCTGTGGTATATGTACCTACTCATGATTACCTAATTGTAGAGAAACGAAACCTGGATAAAATTTCAATGAGTCTTGGATCACTGGGTATTTGAAGAATGCATGAACAGAATTACGATGTATGTAATCAGAAATTCATGATTGGAAAGGGCAAGGGAAATTGTAAATCAAGTTATGCAATAATTAATAATCCACACTTATGTCGACACAATTATTTAACTACAGCTCAAGTTCTAAGAAGAATGTAAATGTCATTAAAATACACACTTTTCATCTCTACATTTGTTTACTTATAGCAAGATTTTAAAAAATTGGCAAAATATCCTGCCATAACATAAATTCAACACCACCTAGACACCACCTGACTTTTCTCAGAAAACAGATGCTTAGGTTTTATTTTTAGACTTTGACGCTGATGTTTGATTAAAAATGTTTCCGATGGGCAGCAGCGTCGGAAGTACAAGAAGCCAAGAAACTGTACATGCCAACCCGGCTGCCAAGCGTAGTGGTTAAGGCAATATCCTCCCAAGGAGTGAAGAATCATTGAGAGACGCCTTTGTCCAGCAGTGGTCTTCTTACGGCTCAAATGGTAATAATGATGATACCTTGATCATTAAAATATTCATTTATATAGCTTTCAGATATACAATATGTAAAGAAAACCCTTTATGATCCTTGAAGGTGTGATTCATATGACCAATTTTTCCTATAGTATCAAAGCTAACCTAAGGGAACTCGAAAAAAGATGGTCATTCACCAAAAAAAAATCTCATAAGAAAAGATGTTTCTTTACATCTTAATATATATAAATCTCGTGTCACAATGTTTGTCCTCAATGGACTCCTAAACCACTTAACCGATTATAATAAAATTCGCACACCATGTGCAGTTCGATCCAACTTGAGAGATAGGATAGTTTTTAACTTATGGGAACTATATTTTTTGTCACCAAAGTTTATATTAATCATCAACTTGTATCACCTAATAATTAGATCGATCGCCAGGAAATATTTTCGTTCTCACATAAACAAAAAGTATTCCCAGGTATGAATTATCAAATTAATGTTAAAATATTTATAAAATAAGAGATGGATTACCAATAAAATTGTAGTTCATTAGATAAATATTAACTTCGTTCTTTTATTAATAGTTTTATTACTTGAATAATAGCCTTGTGCTCAGAATGGTAGATCTGTCACCAAATAAATCGATTATCGGTCCCTGACTGCGACTCCTTTTTATTTGTTATTATGTCACCAATACAGTACAGTACTTAGCTACATTTTATTTCGTTTAGTTATTAAACAATAGTATTCGTTACCAATTTAATACATCAATTTATAATCTTAATGAAATGATGTGCTGTTGCTGATTATTCAGTGATTGTTATTTATAACAATAATAGCTTTCGCCCGCGGCTCCGCCCGCGTCAATGTCGATCCCTCGAGAATAGTACTTTTTTCCGGGATAAAAGGTAGCCTATATCCTTCTCCAGAGATAGTGTATGCAAAATTTCATTTGTATGCAAGTTCAGTAGTTAAGGCGTGAAAGCGAACAAACAAACAAACTCACTTTCACATTTATAATATTAGTACGGATTAGTAAGAATATGGATAGTAAGGATATATTGATTATTTTAATTATGTTTTATTTACTATTTTACTAGAAATTATTACTGAAATATATTTATACTACCTGTGGAAATTAAGATCTTTGGGGAGGCCTATGGACATATCCAGCAGTAGACTCTTTTGGTTGAAACAATGATGACGACAAACCATAATTTTTTTTGGAGCTTTTTGAATTTTTAAGTGACATAATATATGATTTATTGATGATCTCTTTAAATTAGTTTGGTTTAATACTTATTAGAACAAACCTATTGTAATACATATAAAAACATTTATTTGGTACGGGATCCTAAATCTCGATGATTTTAAGTGATTTATTATGGAATTGCTTTTATATTGTTTGGTGACCACATTTTGGTGACAAATCTACTATTTTGAGGGCAAACCCTATTATTTAGGAAACACAGAACGAATTAAATTGGTGATAGCTTAAATCATACCCTTAACTTATGGCGAAACGAAGTTCGCCGGGGCAGCTAGTATTTTATAAAATAATCCTGGAAATTCCGATAAACGTCTTGTATTCGACAGCTAATTACCGTGGTGTGAACTCTACATGACAGTAATCATAGTCCGATAAGATCGTAATGACCAAATTCCCCAAAAATCAAGGTTGACAGGCATATGTAACTATCGTAGGTATGTGTATTGGACACAATATGTACATTGTGCCCACATCCTTCACTGTCCATTAGTTTCAGGAATATTCCAAATATAAAAACATCAATAGCAGACACATTAATCTTTTGAGTTATTATTGTTGTCTAGTTAGGTGTACTTTACAGACAAAACTTTGGCTGCTGACCTTTGATTTGTAAGTACTTAAGTATATTTTGTTTATTAAACACTAATTCTTTTCAACCAGCCCGTCATTAAGAGTTATTACTTTTTTGTAGCTATGAAGTTTATTTTACATTCAGATCATGTACGAACACCTGAGAGTATAAGTACCTACTTAAATTCTATGACTAGGCAGGGCTGATGTAGGTATCGAAAACATACCTACGCGCGGCGACACCTCTTAAGGTGAAATCCGAACAAATCCAGTAAACCATGCCCGTTTGTGTGTTCACCGACTTCAACGAATTACAGCAACCAAATTTTATACTTATAGCTCTGAACATACTATTCATAATTCGTTGAAGAGTATCTAAACTAAATGAGGCTGCGTTCTTAAGCGAGCTAAATTAAAATAGCAACAACACGAGTTGATACTTCTATGCATATCTTTGCAGAGTGCGAGTTCTGTACGTTTTTTTTTTTAATTTCTGTAGCTAACTCCAAGTGAGCTTTTGCTACTTCACCGGGCGTTTGAGGTACGTATGCAAGTACTAGTACTTATTCTGTGGGCTACACCCCAGTGATCGTGCTCTTAGTCGGTATGTAACTAAGCAGTAGGTTTCACGGGACTGAAAATAAAGATGTTATAAATGTAGGTAATGTACGAAAACATAGTTACAGTTGGACAGTGAAGTTAATTTGTGCTACCGATTCAATTTGAAGATAAGAAAATTAACATAAAACGGAAACTGACGTACTACCGCTTTCATAGCAAATTGTATTTTGTAACAGAAAGTCATCAGCAGGCATCGCACCATAAACATAATTAAGGGCCTGCCTGCAACCTGCGCTTCGTGGCGTAATCAAAGCCCAGCTATTAATTTGTGTACGTTCCCATGAAAATCCCATTTTTAACATAAATTGCGACACTATACTTAATACTTTTCAGTACACTTTACTTTTCTATTCAGATCAGTTACTAACATACAAATACATATATGTAAGAATAATTTGTTTTAAATTCAGTTTTCTCAGTATCCAGGTACGTACGTGACTTTAAATTTAAAAATCATCATAAAAGGGACTATACTATCCTTTTTCTTTTCCAAGTTAAACATATAACATTTCCAAAGAAAACATTCACAGAAACAAAAAAGCGGCCAAGTGCGGGTCGGGCTCGCCCATGGAGCAGCAAGTAACATAATATAAAAGTTCTTGTTATATTTGAGTTGATTGAATGAAAGGTAAATTGCGGTTTACAATTTTGACGTGACGTATTAAATTTATCATATATTTTTGTTTGGTTTCATCATTCTCTTATTTTAGAAGGTACGGGGGGGGGGGGCACACATTTTACCACTTAATTTCTAAGTAAGGGGAACCCCCAAATTTTATTGTTTTTTTTTCTTTTTTTGTGTGAAAATCTTAATGTGGTTCACAGAATACCTACATCTGCTTACCAAGTTTCAACAGTATATAGTTCTTATAGTTTCGGAAAAAAGTGGCTGTGACACACTACAGACAGACATGACGAATCCATACGGGTTCCGTTTTTGCCTTTTGCTCTACGGAACCCTAAAAAGTGTATATATTTCGAACGTGACGCGAAATATGCGAAAATATAAATAAAGTTGGGAATGGAAGTTTTATTAAATACAAATAACTTACCTGACCAGGCCCTCTACCTATATCTTGAAACAAATACTTGAAAAAAAATGTCAGAAAGTCTTCATTAAAATCTTTCTGAATATATATTTTAATATTATTTCATAAGTTTAAGAGAAAATTCATGATATAGGTAGAGCGCCTGGTGAGATATATTAGTATCTGACTATACCTACACTAGCGTTTCACGGAGTAGTGTCGTCTTTATACATTAAGATATGGTTAACTGGATCTAAACTGAAAACAAATAACTCAAGTCATGCTACATTTTGTATGTCGTCACCGCTTCTAATATACTCGAACCTTTAAGGAAATAAGTAGCAAATGAAACATATCTGGCATACTTATCTATACTAATATTATAAAGCTGAAGAGTTTGTTTGTTTGTTTGTTTGAACGCGCTAATCTCTGGAACTACTGGTTCGAATTAAAAAATTCTTTTTGTGTTGGGTAGTCCATTTATTGAGGAAGGCTTTAGGCTATAAAACATCATGCTAAGACCAATAGCAGCGAAGCATCAATAAAAAATGTTTTGAAAACGGGGAAAATTATTCATCTATACGAATAAAAAACGAATGAATCATAATAAAAGAAATTGCCGCGGACGAAGTCGCGGGCAACGGCTAGTTATATTATAAACCGCCTCCGTGGTCCAGTGATTAAGGCGTTTGCCTGTAGACCCGGGGGTCGTGGGTTTGATTCCCACGGGAAGCATACTTTGTTTAGTTGCTTCCAGTTTGGTTAGGGCATTGCAGGTTTGAATCACATGATTGTCTGATAATAAAGATGATTCCGTGCTTCGAAAGGCACGTTAAGCCGTTGGTCCCGGCTACCATCTAGTAGTCGTTAAAGAAACCACGTCAGAGGCCGATAGGCGGTTCCGAAGAACTTTGATACCAGGGTGTGCATAGTCGATTGACCGTGACACCTACACGACATGATGATGATGATGATATGTATTATATTATTTAAACATATTTGTAACAGTTGCTTGTTGAATACAAAGTAGTATAAAACACTTATTTTTGAGGGTCGTGATTGATATCTAGACTGATAGAGAAACGTTTAACAACTTCTAGCTGTTTCTTTAATTACCTCATAATTCATCCGTAAGGTAATTTATCCTTCACACTTTCAACAAAAGTCCTGGTGATCAAATAATCTAAATATGTTATATTTTACCTCAAATATCTACTGCCTTTACTTTAGCCCTAAAATTAATGTCTTCTTACATTTGAATAGTTCTTTTGATTTAACATTTTCTATTACTTATAAAATAGCAAAGTCATAAAATTTGAATAGGGTAGCGCGCATAATAATATACCTAATATAAAAACCTGGCCAGGCCACCTTTTCTTTTATTAACATAGGTTGACCTTAAATCCGCACTAAAGGAGAATTTCATTGTTAATTATTACAATTTACTGCCTTCTACGAAGGTTTTCGAGGAACTTTAACGTAAGCCTTACGCTTTTATGGACAATGTTCTTAAGTATCCGAATCGGTCAGGGCGAGCTGCATCGCTTATAACTGCTTGACCCCGCGACTTTATGGAGTATTGCCAACTTATTTAATATTGGACTCGTATAGGCACGAATCATGGCCATGGTCGAACCAACGAAGAGTATGAGACGAATTTTAGTGCGTATGAAATAATTTATGGGCAGTAATATTCGTACTTAATAATATTTACCATCGCGTGAAGACATTATTCGTAAAATGATTGAAGAACTGAAATTTTCTTACAGCGTAAAGGTACTGTCTTCCCTTAGCATTCTGGTAGCTAATAAATAATTACCTACATCAGCAACAACTTCAGCCTTTCAAAATATTATCTATGATAAAATGGTCGGTCACCCTGTTGTAATGAAGATCTATTAGCATAAAAGTATATAGGTACCTACCTGTAACATGAACTGATTTACGCTTCCGCAGGAAATGAAAATAAACAAATGCCTTTCTATTCTTGTCCATCCAATTTTTCCACTGGATTCGTATAACACATTCGTCGCATGCAGCGGAAACTAACTCTTCGACCGAGATAATTAAAATAATTTGCGTCCGGCCGCAATCAGTCCCATTTCCCCAGTAAAACCCGTTAGTGAATTATTGCTGAGCCAGCCTTTGTTGCCTAAACAAAACCCATGATCGAAAACGAGTTCAGTGAAAAATGTTAATGGAACATGTACGAATGAATATTATCTGATCCCCTGAACTAGCGACGTGTAAAGGGCCCTTTTTAACATCAGACTCTACTTTAATTTACACTTTCGGGTTCGGTTGGCAACTGGAAAGATAACCATCGATATGTTTACCGAACATCACTGTTTTTTGGAAAATACTAAGTGAACAATCGGGTAATTTCGTTATCGTTTATAATCTTATAGTAAACATTTTTTATTGGAATTTAAAAGAATAAAACAAATAATGAAACACTCTGTCTACTAAGTTTACAGCCAGCATCGCCAACTCGATTCATTTGTGTAATGAAATAATATGTTGGTATTGAGAACGTGATTCAACGACTTATTTGCTCTTTTTTGTCATACAGGAATATGGGTGAACTTGGAGCGAGGTTGGGCTTCGACGAGCTTGCAAACGGCGCGGCGGCCCTGAGCAGGGCGCTGTTAGCAGAGTTTGTTGGTAAGCATCACCTAGTTTTATTTTACAAAAAGATTAAATTTTATTTTTTATCTCTTTTCTTACCGGGTTGTGAAAGACTGGCAGAGAATGTAAGATGAAGGGAGCTCCACCGACAAAAGCGTCCTCTTTCCTACTTTAGAGTTAGAAATAAGTTTCAATTAAAAACACGACTGCATGCCAATAATATATCTATTCTATCGTCACTCGGAATAAAGCTGAGGATTCTAATTAAGATAAAAAACCGACTTCAACCAAAGTACGGAACTGATTTTGATTAAATTTGAATGGTTTAATTTCAATAGTACCTTTTTTTTGAGTAACTATTACTCAGTTGTGAAAGTATACTGAGAGGAGGTCACATTTCTTTGCAGCCATACATACCAATCTGGACTAAACAATATATAATTCATTTTCAAATCAATTCATAATGAGTTATGATGAGACACATAAATAAAGAATATACACTCGAATTGAGGACCTCCTCCTTTTCGGTCGGTTACAAATTTTAAGACTTGCTGTAACACTATCTGTAACATCAGTGATATTTTTACTACAGGAAATCTCCTATTGAACCTGTTCGGGTGCGGCGCATGCATCAACGTCAAAAATGGCCTGGACGCGCCCGCTGACATCGTTCTTATTGCGCTAGCTTTCGGTCTAGCCGTCTACGCTATTGTTTCTGTAAGTTATTTGTATATTTGCTGAGAAAAAGTAAATAAGTATTGACTAGAAGTAAGTATCAATGGAGCTAGATATCCTAGGTGTACGTATGTTACGTATAAACCAACCCTGGGTTATGTATGGTATATATTTAAGTTCACATAAAACATATTGTTAGTCATGATGTACCTCTGTCGTCTTTAGCAGGTTTTGCGTTGGTTAACTATAACCCTGTATATTAAAAAAAATACATTTCCATACAAACTGGCCAGGCGGCAGAACTCTTTTGTATGGAAATGCCGATTTTTTCTGAGTTTCCAATATTGGTCCCACCAAAGGAAAAGTTGTTTATAAGGTCTAAGTTACGCCTATAAGGGAAGGTCGAGGGTACATTTACACGCTGTATATTGATAAAAGTATTGTATCAATTAACAAGACTATAAACACCTGCAAAGAAGTACAACCCATTGCAGGAAAAAAAACAAACCCCGGGTTGCAAAATGGAGCACAAATGCACGTGTTTTGATTTAAGTATGGTGTCAACTCTAAGCGATCCCGGGTGACTTGCACCCAGGATAGGCCCTTCTGGCAACGTAGCTTTCGGCCCATAAGGAAAAAGATGAGAGTTGCTGCTCTCCAAAAGCTTTTGCCATTGTTTCTCAGATTGGCCCTTCAGGCTTTGCATGTACGTATATGCGGCCCATCAGGTGATATGAGAGTTTGCTGTCTCCAAGCCTTGCGCACACAGGCAACGTCCCTCCTGGGAGCCCTTTAGCGATGTTGTCTAGGCTGAGGGCACGCTGCCCTCGCCTCAAACGCCCGGTGAAGTAGCGCAAGATCACTTGGAGTTAACTACATAGTCCTTTCAAAAAAAAAGGCTCCGCTGTCCGTCCGTCTGTTAGATCTCAGTCGGAACACGGAAGCTCTTTGTAGCTCCTACACTTTTACCTTTTTATCATCATCAGGTCCTTTTTAGTCTCCACTACAGGAGCACGAACGTCTTGGCCTACACTCCACGTTGGCCAGATTGAAGAGGTCTCTTAGATGTTTATAAGCTTTGTTTAGCTTGTATTGCCTAAGTCGCCTTCTACGACATCCACGGGAAGACTTGGAGTGGTCCTATTCTTCTCTGCCGGATACCACACGGCTAATTTTTATAGTAGCACAAAATCGCTAGCTTTTTATTACGTTAGTTTACGAGTAATCCATTATTGTTGAAGATTAGCAGCGCATTAGATATCGTAAAGTCTGTAAAAATTTATTATTTTCTGTACGTAATCTGTAATCTCAAGATAAGATCCCTTGCCGTAGACTGTTTGAAATCTGTGGATGTGATTATCTATGTCTTCTTAGATACTAACTATAAATAACTGTACTTATATGTAAGTAAAGTCAGACACCACTAGTTATTTATTTGCCAACCTAGGAGTTTATCATATGGGTTCACCTATTTTATCTATATCCTCCTACATTTAGTACACTTTATGAATGCACCTACCTTTTTACAAGCTTTTATTTAGTTTCACGTGTTCCGGTAACTACACAGTCACCGGAACATAGTCTATCTGTAATCAAAACTTGCAAGTTAAAATTATCCGTGCCCAATTGAACTGCAATTTTGCATACTCATGTACATATATTGGATGACAATACAAATTGTAATAAAGTGATATCAAAGAGCTGCAGCTACTCACTATTTTTCGACAACAATGGTGTAGGTACAACGTTTTGATGGTACCTACTTCAACATACAATTCAAATTCATAACTTTTATTCAATATAGGTTTCTTTGAACATTTATTAATTGTAATATTTCACTTCTCAACAATTGTTGACATCAAAGCTTCCAAAGCGGAGTGCAGAAGAAGCGGCAACCAACTGCACAGCGCATTTTCTCCAAAAGACGTCAACTCACCATTTATGAAAACCTTCTAAGGTTTTGTTCATTAACCTAACACAAAAGTCACTAACCTTCTAAGGTTGGTTCACTAGGTATGTGGACTGAGTATACATTAAGGTTTATATATCTTGAATTCAAATTGCCAATCATACGCAAGTCCCAATGTATTTTGAAGCGACGATCAAATCGTGTTACTCTATAGTTGCCAAACCTTAATGAGTAGTCCTCTCTGATAATAATGAACCCCTCATCGCTGAAAACTTTTGCAATTAAATTGATTAAAAAAAAAGAAAATGGTGTAAAAACTTTTACAGTTAAATTGGTTTAGAATAATCTGATTTATTACTAATATAACAGCGAAGTTATAGGAAGCTCAAGATAAAATGTATAATATTCTATATTGAGGTATGACAGACACCAAACAAAAACGTATTATTAGTTAGTTTCCTGCTTATTAGTCTTCTTTTCGACAGTTTTCATATTACTTAGGTACTTAAAACATTTATATAAATCGGAACATCATACATCTTCCCACGACTTTGAAGTAAGTATCAATTTAAAGTCAATCCACTCGATTAATTACGAACGATGTGTGTGACGAAACGCGCATAAGACGAATGACATATGTATCGAACCGCATATAACATAAATCGCGTTTACCTATGACCAACTGAGTAAATCAGATCGCCCGTGTTGAACAGCGTTCATGACGAATCGCGTTCATTACGGCTAGCGTGTAATCCAATATTGTCATTGACACTAATTGCACAAGCCATAACCCACATAATGGAAAACAGTAGGAGATAACACTATCTCGTGCGTGTACATCTGTAAATTTGCAATAACGTCCACGAGGTATTATCTAGCTATCTATTTGGATAGCTTTATATTCATGTCGCCATGATATGGCGAGGTTATAGCCATAGTGTCAATTACCGAAACATATTTGGCTTTAGCCACGCGGGTGATGGTATTAATGTATGTAACATAGGCTAGTGTCCTACATAAAAAATTAGCCTTTTTCTTTTTAAAAGTTTTGTCTAATTGACAAAAGAAAAAATACATGTCCAATATTTTTCAATAATCTACCTGACGGACTAAATATATTAAAAAGTATTTTTTTTAGAAAACATGCCCATTATTCCATGGATTCTTACATTCGCATTCGTCTATTTATTTACCTAAGAGTTATACGAGCTCTGTGGCCTAGTAGCCTTTATGCCAGGCTGCCAAACCGGGGCTCCCGGGATTTTTAGACAGCATTTACATAGGTTAATGAAAGTATATATAGATACAGCGTGTAAAATGTATCCCCGACTTTCCCACAAAAGAGTAAGCCCGTCAAAACTAACAACTTTTTCTATGGAGCCAATGCACGAAAGACAAAAAAATGGCAGCTGAACACTTTTGTATGGAAATGTCATTCCTTCAATCAAGGGAATGTCGAGGGTAACTTTACACGCTGTATATCTAACATAATTATATAGATATGTCTGAATGTGAGGGTGAGATGCCATCCATTACTCGTTTCAATGGAGAACAGGTGAGAGAAGTTCTCAAAAAAATGAAGGGAGGTAAATCGCCTGGTCACGACGGACTTAGCGTGGAGCATCTGAGACATGCTGGTATTCATTTGCCGAGGGTACTCGCAATGTTCTTCACAATGTGTATTAGTCACTCTTATTTACCTCTAGACTTAATGAAAACAGTTGTTGTGCCCATTGTGAAGAACAGAACGGGGGATATTTCCAATAAGGAAAATTATAGGCCTATATCGTTGGCGACCATTATTGCCAAGGTACTGGATGGTTTGCTTGACACATGTTTACAAAAATACCTAAACTTGCATGATGGCCAGTTTGGTTTTCAGCCCGGGCTATCCACTAAAAGTGCGATACTAACTCTCAAGCATACCATCCAGTACTATACGGAGCGTAAGACACCGGTGTACGCCTGTTTCCTTGATTTGTCCAGGGCTTTCGATCTTGTGTCCTATGACAAGTTGTGGGCAAAGCTGGGGGACAGAGGGGTACCGGGGAAAGGTTCTTAATATTTTTAAATATTGGTACAATGGTCAGACCAACTTCGTGAGATGGGCCAACTGTTTGTCGGACCCATATGTGTTGGAATGTGGGGTGAGATAGGGTGGGTTGACCTCGCCCAAACTTTTCAACGTATATGTAGATAACCTTATCGCTGAGCTGAGCAACAGCCGCGCTGGCTGTAGTATAGGGGGCGTAAGCATAAATAACCTTAGCTACGCTGACGATAAGGTGTTGCTGAGCCCAACGGTAGGCGGTCTAAGACAATTGTTGGCCATATGTGAGAGGTACGCTATCAAACATGGTTTGACATATAATGTAAATAAATGTGAGTACATAGTTTTTAAGGCCGCCGGTAATTGCCCTGAAGCTATACCAGATATACCTAACATAAACGGAGTGTGCATAAAACGTGTAAATAAATTTAAATATCTTGGTCATTTCCTTACCGACGACCTTAAAGATGATGTAGACATCGATAGAGAGCGCAGAGCCCTCTCAGTGAGAGGTAATATGCTTACCCGCAGATTTTCCAGATGTACTGAGAAAGTCAAACTGACACTATTTAAAGCAGACTTTCTACACTGGAAATCTGTGGGTTACATATACCAAAAGACCGCTGGACGTTCTGCGTGTTCAGTACAACAACGTTTTCAGAATGCTGTTGGGGCTCCCTCTCTTCTGTAGTGCATCAGGGATGTTTGCGCACTACCACACAGATGGCTTCCATGCGATAATTCGCAAAAAAACCGCATCCCTGATCAACAGAGTGAGGGGTAGTCGCAACATCATTCTGAAAACAGTGGCTGAAAATTGGACCTCTCCATTATGGAAGTGCCTGATAAGTAGAGTAATTTATTAATTAATTATAGACAGAAAATTGAATTATTAATTGAATTAATAATATTAATAATTGTATCGAGCGACGACTGTTAAATGTGACTTAAAATATGGGCCAAGTAGCCTGAAATAAACAAATTTTATTTTTATTTATTTTTATAATTAATCGAATAAATGTGTTTTACTAGTTAAGTTAAATTATGTTATACATTGGACAACAGGAGAGATGGAAGTTGGTCATCTAGCGATGAAATGGGTTTACGCCATACGTCACGGTTCGTACCTGAATGAGAGAGACACAGGACCGAGGTGGGTGGTGGAGCAGTGGACGTAAGAAGAAGAGCTGATATGATAATGATGATTTTAAATTAACTTGTCCTCATACAAATCGAAAACTTGACAAATCTGCTCGTGGTTAAGTTTATCATTATAAGCTTTATAATCGCTAAGTATTACGAATGTTAAGACTGTAGGTACATCAACTCTTCAATTTGTCCAACCAGGCAATCGGCCATGTGTCCGGCGGTCACGTCAACCCCGCAGTGACAGTCGGCCTGGCGGCCGTCGGCCGTGTGAAGCCGGTCCGAGGAGTCCTTTATGTGATCGCCCAATGCGCCGGTGCTGCTGCCGGATCCGGCCTCCTGAAAGCCTTTACACCGGAGCGCGTCGCCGGACAACTGGGCGTGACGAATCTCGGCACGGACGTCACTTCCCTGCAAGGATTTGGCATTGAGTTCTTCCTTGGATTTGTTCTTATCTTCGTCGTGTGCGGGGTAAGCAGTTGTTAAGTTTTTTGGGTACCTAAGCTTAAACATGGTAGTTTAACTATTTTAAATATCATAGATTCCATCGATCATATTTTAGAAAATATAACTCGTTACTCAGCTCAGATTAAAGATTTGGATCTCAGATTTAATGATTTATGAAAAATCAAGATTCTTTGTGATTTACTCTATAGAAGACATCAACGAGCGCATTTCAAGAGACTGGTCAAAAGAAAAAAAATAAACATGCATTTTTTTTATTTTGGCACCATAATCGACTCGTTCGGGATTCCGGTTTTAAATCCTTAAAAATGTAAATATGGAATCGAGAAATGTTTTATATATAGATCTGTCTAGGTACCTACCTATATATACACTTGTATAAGTAAGTTAATTGTGTGCCACAAAGTTGTGTAATAATACTAAAAGAGGAAAGATTTGTGGAGTTGTTTGTAAGGAGTAAACTCCAATCTAGGTAGGTACTGAACTGATTTTAAAAATTCTTTAACCTATAGAATGCTACATTATCAACGGGTAGCATGGGCTAGAATTGACGCAGTCAAAGTTGCAGGAAAACGGCTAGTAATGTAAATTTACCATAATACTTTTAATAATATCGCAATAAAATAACCCGCAAAATCTACGCCAAGGTTTATAAGCACCTATCAATAAAGTTCACGATCTGATAAGTGTTAAAAATCAATTGTAAAAATGTCCCTGCATAGTCCACGACCACTCTATTGAAAATTTCCATGAAGTGGGCATGCGGTGGTGACAATCTGGTACAGATAGAATGTATGAGTTTCGTGACAAAAGTTATTAACACCGAGCACATGATGACACAACGCTCGCGATGGAATACTTTGGACTTGCGTTTATCAAAATCTAGCAGTAGACTGAGTACCTAAATCAGAATTGCAGGAATACCTCGTAGACTGTTTGACTTGAAGGGAAGAACAGATAATTTTACCCAAAAAACCGGCCCAGTGCGAATCGGACTCGCGCATGAAGGGTCCCGTATAGTTATCTATAAAAACGGCAAAAAAATGATGTCTGTTGTATGGGAGCCCCCCTAAAGTATTAATTTAATTATTTATTTTTAAAGTGAATATATAACTTAATATTCTGTGAATATTTCAAGAGTCTACCTGTTGTCATTATCAATATCGAACAAAAACAAGCAAAAAAATCACGTTTGTTGTATTTATTTTATTATATTTTTTAGTATTTGTTGTTCAGCTGTCTTACTATCACAGTTCATGAGACAGCTTCGTGGCGCAGTGGTTAACACGCTAGCCTGCTACATGGAGTGCCCGGGTTCGATCCCCGGCCAGGTCAAGATGGAAAATGATCTTTTTCAGATTGGCCTGGGTCTTGAATGTTTATCTATATATATATTTGTTATAAAATATAGTATAGAGTTAGTATCCCATAACGCAAGTCTCGAACTTATCAACAATCTGTGTGATTTGTCCGTATATATTTATTTAATTATTTATTTATTTATAGATTATAGCCTATATAGATATATGGTGATAGACGGACAGACAGGCAGACGGACAACCAACTGATCCTATAAGGTTTCCGCTTTTTTTCCTTTTGAGGTTCGGATACAGACTTTAACCAAAATACTGAACCGATTTTGAGGGACCCTTTCAAACAAAAAAGTAATTTTTCAAATCGGTTCACAAATGACGGAGTACTGAGGTCATTTAAAAAAATGCACCCGTATTGATGAACAAAAAAGGAGGAGGAGTTCTTGGCGGGAATTTCTACGGACTGCACGGTTTTTGTTTTGGATTATTTAAAATAAAAATATTCTTCTAGACTTCAGTCACTTCTAGTACTTAGATACTCATCTTTTCGTGTCGGTGGCAAACCTTATAAATGTTGAGGAACTGTTGTAGGTATAAATTAAAGGGAATATTTTATAACATGCTTTTAATACGTAAGATTGATATATACATAAAAAAATTGATCATTTAATAATATACTTATTTGTCTAATATACTAATTTGTTTAATTGACGCATTAATTATAGTGATTTTATTCAATATTGCAAGCTAAATTTTAAAAATATGTCATAGGAATATCAACCAATACAATTTGAACAGAATACAAAAATATCACAACAAAAGAAGCTTATTTACAAAGACATCGCGTGTTGGGCCACAATGCGAATTGGTTCGCGAAATGAATCGCGTAACGAAGATTAACATAATCAATAAATAACGCAACGTTAGCGAGCCATTCTTTCAGATTTATTTTTCGTTTAGCATTATCTGTGTAGCAGTGGCGTATGTACCAATAGGCTGAGCTGGTTGAAGCCTAGGGCGGCAGGCTATGGGTTAGGGTCCGCGAACATATGGGTTAGTAAGTGTTATTCCCCAGTTTAATTTTCCTCTAAATTTGTACTAAAAGAATACATCGATAGCGTTGTCCTTCTAAGTATCGAGTTTCTTAAAGTGGGGTACGCGAACCCCTAGGGTTCATGTAAATTGCATAGCTTGCATAGTTCGCGACAAGATTTACGTATCTAAATATAGTTTTTAAAAAGAACTGAAAACACGCTTTTATCAAATTATTGTCATTTTCAATTAACATCGGCCCTTGATAATTCTTCAAAATTTTAATGAAATCTGACCGTTGAAAGTGGGTCAAAATCGAGTTGAAAGAAGTCGTCGACAGACAAACGAGCACACTTAATAGGTAAAGCTAATAAAAAGCATGAAAAAGATATTTTTTTTCTTACCTGTGTAAAAAACCTTAGTTTCTCCAGCAAACCAGCAATTTTATTATTTTCTATGGGGGAGGGGTGTAGTGGGTTCGCGCGGTCATCTAGAAACATTAACAGGGGTACGATGACACATAAGTTTGAGAACCCCTTCTCTAAGTAACACGTGTCCATAGAAAAATTTGACAATTTTTAAATTAGTATAAAGTTGGTATAACCAGGCTGTGTTGGACAGAACCCAATAATATTTTCAGTCCAGTGCTATCTATATATAAGCAGATTATGAGTGGGCTAATCAAAAAGGTAGACGGGGCGGCAAAAATTGCATAGCTTGAAGGCGGCAAATGTAAAAACCGCCACCGTTTACTATTATCTGTGTTAGTATGCAAATTAAACGAACGTAGAGGCGGCGGGCGCTGCGAATTTTATGAGCCCGGCTCCGCGGCCAACGTAAATAAAAGACTAAGACTAATTAACAAATTCTATTTCTGAACAAAACAATCATCTAACTACAGTCTTTTTTCCTTCGTCATGAAAAATTATCATGAACACACAAGTCGAAATATCTTATCTGCCGTCAGATATTTTGTAGTAGCCATTAGGTATCTATCCCAATTTTGGTTGATCATTAAACTACTCTTTAAACTAATTTACTTAAGCCACTTATTTTGAAAGGAAAATCTTTTAAACCTAGGTTTATTGTAGGTAATACATATTTAGGTACGTGCCTATTTCAATTCACATAATATACTGATGGACGTTTGTGTTTGGCCGAACATGTGCAGTCCACCGCTGCGATCATTACAGCACACCATAAACTGCGACCTTAATTCCTATATCAGGTTTTACACCACTACCATCTCAGTCATAAAAGCTGATATATCTCAAGATTCTAATAATTGTATTAGGTATTACAGAAGTTAAATGTCTTTATAAAAAATAATTAAAATTGATGATTGCTTACGGTGGTGTTAAAAACATGGTAGATAGATAGTGAGGTTTGTTTCCATGTTACGGGGAGATTGTGTAAGAGGAATTTTAAAAATTCATTAATTAATATACATGCATTCAAAAATGTTGTCTGCCTAGTACTTTTTTTGCGTAAGTAAATCTTTAACCATTTCTTACACCATACCTACTCCTTCCAGGTGTGCGACCCCAACAAACCCGACTCCAAGTCAACGGCGCCACTGGCCATCGGTCTCACGGTGACCCTCGGCCATCTACTGGCCGTGGACTACACCGGCTCCGCCATGAACCCCGCCAGGTCTTTCGGCTCCGCGCTCGTGGCTAACTTCTGGGATAACCACTGGGTACGTAAAGATAACGCTAGTTTTAGTCGTGGTAGAGCCACGCTAACAGCAAAATGAATTGCTAGTAGCATGAATGGGCCGGCTCGTCCGGGGAAGTACCACACTCTCTCAGAAAATCGACGTCTGATTAGAAGTTTTACCGCTTCTATGCTTTGTTCGGTGAGTGAGAGAGCCGGTCGTAAGATATTGTATAGAGACAGCGTGTAACTTAACCAACGACGTTTCCGTAAAGGGGTAATTTAGCCAGTCACCCCTTTATGAACGTCGTTTATTTACGTAATTGCACGCTACCTAAGTTAGCTTCAGGAAAGTCCTGATTAGGCTACACAGAATAAGAACATGTTTGATTCAGATCAAAGGTAAAACGAAGTACCTATTATTGTATGTGGTAATTTGCAGGTGTACTGGGCGGGCCCCGTGGCCGGCGGAGTAGCGGCGGCGCTCTTGTACGTGCACGGATTCTCGGCGCCCCCCGTCGAGGTCCCGCGCTACAGGCCCGTCGCCGGAGACGAGAAGGAAGTAAGTGCCTAACTTGAACTATACTAAATGAAGCAGTATAGACTATCTTTATCATATCTATCTATCTATACAGCGTGGTTTTGTACCTATGAACTTTATTAAAATCTTGGAATCAGAATCTGTTTTTCTTACAATTCTGTATTCAGAGTAAAAAACGAAAAATAAAATTGGACCCCCCATGCAAAATTGCCGATCAGCTGGGCGTATTTTTATAAGGTCAAATTTTTTTTCTTATTTTACCTTTTTTTCTTACAATTTGTATTCAATTAGGGATTCTGATTCTAGGATTTTAACATAGTTCATAGGTACATATTACAAAATCACGCGGTATAGCATAAGAGTACGAGATACTACTAGATTAATTCTAACGGCGGGAGGTTAATGGAAAATGCAGAGTTCCACGAAAGAAAAATGTTTGAGACCTTTACCATATGGACCATCCATGTCGATGTACTCTGGGAGAGTTGAATAATTTCGCGCTCCTAAGGAAAATTTTCTATATCTAGGATCAGATAAGATTTAAATAAAAACAAAATTGTAATACATTTTTGTTTCTTCAGCCATCTGTGTACTCCGATTTAGGGGACACTGCCAAAGTCGTTGCTGCAAAAAATAAAATATTGTTACGTTTTTTTTTTCGTGATCGCTCGCATAATATCACACCCGATTACTTATTTTTTTTATAAAAAAAAATATATTCGGCAAATGTTATTGAGCTACTCAATTGTATAGTATTTCAAAGGGTATCAATCCCATTAATAACTGTGTCAAAAAGTAGACTTATGTATCTAGGTACCTCTAATCAAAGACACTCGAAAGATAAATGCCCGGCAACTATTTGTGCGCCTACATCCGATCTGCATGATCGGAAATAACAGAGGAAACATTCACAAAAAAATATATATTATGTTTTAGAAATAACACTTTCTCACACTTATTAAGATTTGAGAGAGCCTTTTTCGTTCCTGTTACGTATATAGGTATATAATGACGTTAATATTTTAATCGTTCAGTTTTTTCTGTCTTTTATAATTCACTCTCTCTCGTTCAATCAATATTTCTGGATCCTCTTTTATCATACGATGAAAATATCATTAAATGTAGTCGTAAATCCGAAATAAATAGAAACATAATCTCTAACAATACGTAGATATTTTGATCATCCATGCAATATAATACCTCTCCAACCCGTCTGGCCAGCGTGGAGAGTGTAGGCCAAGTCCTCTGGCTGCTCTGGCCAAGTATGCCTCTAGTAGCAAAGAGAGCGTCGTGCTCCTGTAATGGAGACTAAAAAGAACCTGATGATGATGCAATATAATGTTTTGTCCTTAATATAACGAAACTTTAAGAGTAGTGGAGTAGTACTTTTACAAGCTTTTTTTTCGCGCTGCATGTTTACTAAATGCTTATTGGGAATTACCGCGATACCGCATAAACGTCTGGAGAAAAACGGTACCTAGGTACGAGTATGTTCGCGCTAATTCTCGTTGATGCGTATAACTGATATAGTCTTAGGTATATTTAAGGTACCTTGGTACGTAAGATATTTATTCAATGAACAATAATGAATTGCGGATTATAAATCACGATATTGTTATCGGTTATTGGAAACGCCTGTACCGATAGGATTGAGATCGATCAGCTTGCCTTTCCATTGAAGTGCTTATTTGCCGTCTTGCGATGTAAGATGATAACATGTGCACTCAAAATGCTATTTATTTTTAAAGGTGTAAAGACTGATAATATATTTCTATTATTATAGAAGATAACTATTATTAATTTAAGTCCGTTATCATTGCTAGCAGACTTAAATTCCTAGCTGATATTATGCCTGCTATATAATTTACCATATACTTACTTACCTAAAAGAGATGCAGTGTGAAAGTATCAATTGCAGGCCATTTGCATCACGCTACGGCATGGTAGAAAATGGCATTTCTATTAGTCAAGTCAAGCTATAGATAGACTCTGTATAGAAAGAGAAAGGGTATGACGAAAACGAAACTGACATCAGTTACCCTGATGTTTGTCCAATATACCTATATATACCTATACCTAACAAATATACCTATGTAATTTCATGCTGAATCTCTAAAATGTCATGATGTCGTCTTGTGTAAGTATTTTGTTCAAAATGGCGTCGAAAAGAGGTTAAAATCTAATGCAGTTCTACGAGAGAGACACCAGCACCCCCAAATCGTACGCTTGTTGACTCTCAGCACATATTAGTTCCATATTTACGTATGCTTTCCTTGCAAGCGAGCCGGACGCCTGCCCCCCACAGCATGGACGGTGGAGCACAGCGTAAGCAAGTATTCAATAAGTAAATGTATCTCATGCACTCAAGACAACTCTTTTTGTTTACATAATGTTGGATTAGGCATTTGTCTCCCATATCACTCAACAACTATCACCATCGCAACGACACGTGAACCCCAAAGAAGGCCAGTCGAGAGTTTTGTCTTGCAGTGAAAAACAAGTTATAAAATTTTAAATTTAAGCTACCGGCGAGCTTAAAATTTTATTTTATATAACCGGCAAAGCAACGGAGCTGTAATTCCACTATCGACTGTAGTCTTACCCAGCCTGTAATTGGTAAAACTGGTTCTGTACTATTGTTTTGTTCGTTTTGCGTTTATGCTAAATTATTAATATTTGTAGATTGTGTGCCAACTTCTGCAGTTTGCGATGATGTTTGCTAGGGCTGTACAGTAAATAATGAACATAATACTACTTATTTATGACCCAAACCTACACCACATTTGTTAAATGGGATTTGTTTGAAATCAATTTGAAATGCATTTTAGATTCCCAGTAGATAACTTCGGATAATAGGATTTATGTGATGTTGTGTTTTGTTTTTGTTTTTCGTGTGTGTAAGTGGTCAACACTGATGTCAGATTTTTCAAGCTGTCTTAAGGCATCAGACATAGCTTAATGACTGCCACCATAGATGAGAGGCCTCCCTCGTATACCTCTATATAAGTATTAACTTATGAATGATAATTTAAATATTAATATTGGAGTGCGACCGAATATTAGGCTCGGTTTCAGTTTTGGCAAGTTACCGCAGAAAAAAAGGTCGGTATAAATCAGCGAAACCTTCGGCCACGCGAAACTTACGTGTTCGGGTGAATGAGTGTCGCGACACGCACGACCATGGTCAGCCCAGGGATTTAGTGGATCTATCTATATATTTTATATGAAAGTGCTGACTTTATTGATTTTAATAGAAACATAGACTATAGCGGCGGGCTAGACCCAGTGGCGTAACTATACCATTTGGGGCCTGAGGCAAACTCATCCAATGGGCCCATGAGAGTAAGTTCAGCGAATAGCTTCTTGGTGTAGTTAAGCCACTGGCTACCGACCACCAGACCGAATGTTGCCGCGGCGACGCAACGCCACGCCACATGAGTCTCCGCGCTATTTGCACTTTGAACTATACTGAAATCCTGGAATCAGAATCCCTAATGGAATACATAATTGCAAGAAAGGAAAAAATCGAAAAAAAAATTGGCTTCCCATCCAAAGTCGCCGATCAGCTACACAGAAACTGAGCCTCGAACCGAAAGATCCTATTTGGTTTCGAGTGAATATCCTGTTTCGGTCAGTCTCTAACTAATATTCTCTTTATTGCAGCTAAAGCGGTTGGATGGCAAGGCTGATGACATGGCCTGAGATAGCGCTTCCCGCTGGCGGCGCCCGCGGCCCGCGCCCCCCGCGTCCCCCGCGCCCTTCTCCGTACCGAGCGATACGCGGCCCGTCGCCCTGCACCGCATGTGAACGAACCGCCAAATTCTACCAATCTAACTTAAAAATCAAAAACATCTCCACACTGGGCAGTGTGGAGATTTTTTGTTTATAGGAGATAGAACAAGTGATAAAATAAACCATGACACAGATTTTAAAGGAAATAAAAACTACATCATGGTTCGTTTAAATACTTTTCTCTATCTCTTATAAATAAATAAATCTCCCCACTGACCTTTCTCAGTGAATGACACCCTGAATAGGAAATAGTTCCAATATTAACGTAGCATTAGAATATTTTGGACAAAAGCGAATGTTTTGTGTTTTCTTTTTACAGTAAGTAGAATTTATTTTTATCGTGATAATAATAGTTTTAAATTTTAAAAGAAACTGACTTATTTATATTTAAAACAAAAAAAATATCCAACATTACTATTATGTTTGATATTGTCCAAAATATTAGTTTGCTTCGACTACAACATAACTGCCTACGATATTCGAATCAACTGCCTCGTAGCGTCTACGGCGTAGCTACCCGTCTACGGTATTCGCCTGTAGCGTGACCTGCTAAAACTATTTTTGAAAATATTACCGTACATTTATTGAATAGGTACATTGCTGGTTTAGGAATGATATTAGTACATCACCGTTTTTAAGGATACTGTTTCCTAATTCGTTAATTATTCAATAATATAAATTTAGTTTTAGAAATACTCGCACTGCCTCTTTTCAGTCCAAAAGAGGTATAATATACCCAGATGCGGGTTTATTTTATACGACAGCGCAGTAATAACTTTTTGTTAATCTGTTTGTGGTGCCTATTTATGGAGATGGCATTTGGATGTTCTTTCAAACCCGTTATAGCCCCAAGAATACTAACTAGCATTGTGTTCCAATTTCCTTAAATATTTAGAATTAAGGATGAAATATTTTACTACATTTACAAAAGTATATCGTTTTTACACAAAATGGAATATATACATCTACCTAAATTTTATTTAACTATATAATAGAACCTCCGAATTCCTCTTCAACTTCGAATATCAGCAAATTAGTTAATAAAAATGTATGTTAGATTTTATACTACTCGAGATTTATTTTATCATAAAATTATTTAATAAAGTACAAGTTTATATATAAATAAAAGTATAAATATATTTTTGAAAGAAAAGTACTCAGCTTTACTTTTAAGGTTATTTTATAATAGAGGTAGTTATACTGAAATGTTGTCTGTGTGTCTGTCACATTTCATCGCAATATGAATAAAATGTAAGATATGTTTATGCTTTTCCTTCGAGAATGTTTCAAAGTATTAAGTATGTTGTGTGGCTGAAATCATACTAGAGCGTATGAGAAAATGTTAATTTATTAATATTTACTGTAAAACTATCTGTCATAATTAAGAACAAATAAATATAATATTTTATTAAAATGCTTTTTTATTACTTTACTACTTTAACTAACTTGTATCACACTTACCTTCCGAATATTCTTAACGTATCTGTTTATTAGCTTGTCTGGCTGTAAATTTTAACATATACAAGTCCATTTAAATTAAGCGCAAATATTTCAAGGGCTGGGTCCCATAGGTCAAAGTAATGCTTTAGTAGCAAATTTTAAGAAATTGACACGCTAGATTTTTTTTTATTTTGTCATACGAATTTTTTTTTTTTTTTATTAAAAGTTGATAAATCAGCTGTTTTGATCGTCGAGGTCAGTGACCTAGTATCCATAGTAGATAATAGTAAAAAGTTGTTGGCCAAGAAAGTGTTTATTTGTACACACAGGTGAACCAGGTTGTACACACAGGATGATTTTTTATTTTAAATGTTCAGGTACAGATATCTCAAAAACTAGCATTTCGATTTTTTTTATTTTGTTTCTAAAGCATTATTATAGCTAATGGGAGTCAGCCTTTAAAATATTTGCGCTTAATTTAAATTGACTTATATACCTATCTGCGACATTCTCTCCGCCGAACGGGAGAGTCTTGACTTTCGAATCTAAAAGATTTCGCCTTGAGATAATGATATTTTAGGAAAAAAAAATACGGACTAGATAATGTTTTTAGGGTTCCGGTAAGTCCGAGTGACAAAACTGAATTCTTAAATAAAAACGCAGGGTGTCTATTGGCAAAGGTGTTACATGTTTGCTTCGAATCTACTGAACCGATTCGGCTCACACTCGGCTAACAACTAGAACATTACTTAAAAATAACCCTATTCTAAAGCCTCCGATGTCCATCCGTCCATCTGTCGTAGGGTTTCTTTTGAACCCTAATAGATACCTACTTGAAACTTTCGAATAATGTGTGTACATCTTTTGCTACTATATACGAACAAATTATAAAAACAAAAAACAAGGAATCATCAAAAACTTTCGAGATTGACAAGTATCACAGATAATCAAGATTGTTAATATATTTTCCCTTCAACCAAATCATACGTATTTTAAGGGCAAAAGGATCTAGCCCATTCAACCAAATCATACGTATTTTCTTCGTCTTTTGCCACACCAAAAAATAGAAAGAAAATGAAAACGAGTTTATAAAACAAACTTTTTGAGTTAAGGTCGCTTGGAAGTGGTTTTATTGGGTATGACTATGAGTGATTTGTCCTTATGTACTTATTCCTTTATTACTAGCTGTGCCCGCGACTCTGTTCGCGTACATTACGATTTCTGAACTAAATAAAATCGCAAAAATTTAAGGAGCTAATCCTGTGTCCCGTACGTCTAAATGTTTATCTAGTTATCAAGTTTCATAACATCCAGTTAATTCGTCTAAGAGTTATGAAGAACATACATGCAATAAAAAAATACAAAAAATTGACATTTTAGTTTTAGTATATAGAGCTTAAACACAGTATCTCTGAAAAGAAAGTAACTTACTCCATGGCCAATCCTTACAGATGTATTATTGGTATGATAATTGGTATTGATTTATAAATCAGTACATACTTATACATCAGGGTCCAAATAGAAGTTGTTGTAGTTGATTATTGTTGAATTTGATTGCAGTTGGCCAGTTTTATATTGGAACGATTTATGAAAAGAAGTAATTTGCAAATCATAATTGTTTATTTGACTTTCATTTAATATATACAATAATTTAAAAAAGTAAATTGCAATGTACATTTTGTTTGTATAACAATTAATCAACCGATTACCAATATCATCAAGACATTAAGAAATCAAATAAAACAGTCTTTAATAGATTTATAAAATTATTTATAAAGGAAATTATAGCAAGATTTAATTATTAATTTATTACCTGATACAATCATAGTTCTGTTATTTCCTCTATAAGTATTATACATTTTTAATAATTCAATTAATGTAAGCATTTATAGAATCTAGCTAGACTTATTTATAGATTAAAAAATGTAATTAAAATCAAACAAAGTCACGGTTATACATAATGGTGCATTCACACCATGCTGTTATAAAACAGTTTTTTTTATACTTTTCGAACAGTATAACACTCTAACAAATGTCACTCGTATTTTGTTTAGTATTTTAAAACAACATTATGAAAGCACCATTATTACATATACAGGGTGATTCTGAACTTACTGCCCTAACACAACAGAATCGCATAAAAAAAGATAAAAAACTTAATACAATATAAAATCGTACAGCTGATCGATAAATTTAAATAAGGTTAATTGGTTTGCTTTCCTTTTTTACGATTTTATGTTTCATTAGCAATCTCGATTCCGATATTATAAAATTGCTTTTATAATATCAGAATCGAGATTGAGGTTTACAATCAGCCTGAATTATCCCCACTTTTTAAGTTTGACGTGATAAGTTGACTAGCAGACTGATTAAACCCTTTCAACACCACAGCCTGATATATGTGACAAATAAAATTTGTGCCCAATGCATTTACAATCTGTGGCGCTATCAGACTGACCGGCGCAGGCACGAAATTTATTTTAAAACAAAAATTAAAATGTATAATTATTATTCAAAATAGGATACAGTATCACTGTTTGAACGTCATATTTTTCTTTAAAATGAAATCACTTAATCGCGTTTATTACATTATTTTTACACCTGTACACGTATTAAAGTGATTTAATTTAAATGTGTAACTATCGCGAAAACATTAAAAAACGTCATATTTTTGTAATCTTTTTATTATACTTGCAAAATCGAAACACTACTAGCGTTTCCGAATGACCACTGCTGAGAAGAATAATAATTAAAAACTCAGTTCAGTCTTGGTACTACGCGCCTAAAGTCAAAAATTTGTTATATATATCGTATAATTTGCCCTATAGAAAAAATTGTTAAAATATATTCATATAATAGAGGTGGTAAGTGTCAACAGTGGCGTTATTGTTTTTTAGGAACAATCGCGTTTCCACTCCTATTATCTATAAATATTTGTTTACCTAAAAATAACACACCTTTTTGATTCTTTCCTACTTAACAAGTAAATGCATAATTTAGAAAAAAGCGTTAACTTACTGTCTCCTAACAATTATATATCTTTTAAAACAAAATTAATCCACGGTGTTCAGATGAAATAAAAAAGTCATCATTTAGTCTTACAGTATTTATAACTGAGTATTTTTTTATATTTACAACAAATGTTTCAAAATTAGAACTTACTAGTTTTATCTCGGAAATTCTTATACATAAAATATTTATCGAATTTGTATAATATGTACTTAGATTTATTGTCGCTATGCAATTATACGCATAAAATAAGATGTTACATGAATAGAATACAAAATAAAAATCAATTTTCAAAAATGGCTACCAAAAAACTAAAAACTAAAATTATGTATAACATACATTTCATCCATAATTTTAAAATATCATTTTCTAAATCATTCATTCATTTTATAAAACACTCAATTACCCAGAACAAAAAAAAATACAATTCATACAAAAACACAAGTCGTTATTGTTGCCACAATTTATTTTTATTTTACAATCTTATTTCAATATACTTATGTACGTTGAAGTTTTTTTTACTTTTCCTAAAATGAAATAAATAGCGCCCTTAACCTATCAATTATTTCCTTGACATTAAAGTCACAGAAATTATAAGTCGTAAACAGTAAGGCCGCAATAGAAAGCCATTTAGGACATTTGTAATATAAATAAATATATAGGGGCATGTACAAGGCACGCACACTGCTTACTCAGCATGCATACTCCCGACAATTAAGTAAAGACTCCCTTTTCAATTTAGTCCGTAATCAGCATTCATACATATAACTCATTCCCACTAGACATTAAAAGTACCTACTGTGAATCGCAAATAAATCGTGTGCAAAGTACGAACATCTTATATAAGTAACAACTAAAATCTAAGGTGTATCGTGGGTGTTGGAATATTTAATTAAGATTGCAAAAATTAATCTTTGTATTGACTAATAACTGTCAGTTTAAAAAGCAATCGAGCCATCTTGTTGTTTACTTCGCCCGACCTCTAACTGTCATTCGTTCATTCGTGTTTGCGCTGTATTAGGAATCGGACGTATCACTTCCAAGTAAAATATAATTTTTGTTTACTCGATATTCCGTTTGTTTATTTGGCGGTACCTAATTATTCAATAGTGGGTGTATCGTCCTGGATTGTACATCTTTGTGGTCCTTCGAGCCGGATTTGAACCAGCGACCTATGGATTTTGTCGCGAGTATGCATGCTGAGTAAGCAGTGTACGTGCCTCGTACAGGGCATATCACACAAATTGAGTTAGCCCCACAGTGAACTAGTGTCGTAAGATACTAAGGCGCCTATTAAATCATCCTGAATATCGGATCCGATGGGAGGGTCGCCGCTATACGTTAGTCACAATACAAGATGTATGGAGATCCATACACGTATTGCGGCGTCCCTCTCATCGGATCCGATTCAGGACGGTACAATACCCCCTTTACTCAACGATATTATATTTTATAATAGATACTTATATAAATAAACATCCAAGACCCAGGTCAATCTGAAAAAAAATCGTTTTCCATCATGACCTGACCGGGGATCGAACCCGGGCACCCTCGTGTCGCAGGCTGGCGTGTTGACCACTGCGCCACGGAGCTGGCCAATCAACGGAGCTCGCCGGAGAATATGAAAACGAAAATACAGTAACTCATCAATCGCGAGAAACGCAGACACAATTGATTATCTATTGTTATGTTGCCCGATTGGGGCGCTTGGTAGTTGACCGGTAACATATATTGAAGCGTTGATATTTTTTTAAATTCATTAGTAGAAATAAATTGAATTCTGCGATTTCCCGTAATAAGAAACGTCAAACTGGCCTTTTATCGCAGCCGTACTGAAGTACTTAAATACAGAACGGAAGCTTCGGAAATAGTTCGTCATTTATTTCTTAAACTAGTCATCAATTCCTTATTTAGCAGTGCACCCGATGTAGCAGCTACTAAAGAGATACAACATGGGCAGAGGGCGCAAAACAACCATTACCCGAAGAGATCCACTATAAAAGGTAGAGCACTTAATTCGGCCGTATTATTTGCTCCACTATACACTTTAACATCATGTGACTAAAACTCGAGGGTGAGTAGTCTTCCCTATGATACGTAGAGAATAGCACTATATAAACTTGAAACACTTCTGTTTGTCGTGTGGTATTCGCGTTTTAAATAGGACGGAGTCAGCGCGGTATTGCGTGGAC
Organism: Elegia similella; assembly: GCA_947532085.1. NCBI lineage: Eukaryota > Metazoa > Arthropoda > Insecta > Lepidoptera > Pyralidae > Elegia > Elegia similella. Next base: position 15,898,318 of record OX383927.1, on the reverse strand, counting down.
AGTAGTGGAGTGTAGCCCATTACCTGAAACAAAGTGATACATGGAAACTTACTGCTTATACACACTGAGCAATGTGGCTTCCGAATCCTGACCACAATGTTTCTTCTCAAAATATCACATATATAGTATCACGCCTTTTTCCTTGCGGGGTAGACAGAGCCTAGGTCTATAAGACCTGAAGGCCACGTTTAGCATAAGGTGGAAAACGGAATCAAAATAGATATGGGTTGCTAGCCGCATCGCCTATTAACATGATTCCTCGGATTTAACCCATTCCCTCGATCGGCTTTTACGATCTTCTCAAAATATCCTATAATAATAAATCTAAGCATACGTAGGGACAGACAGACAGCGAGAAGTGACTTTGTTTTGTACATGTAGCGATATCTATTAAGCTTAAAAGGATAAAAGCTCCACTACCCTGGAGGGTTGAGGTCAGGCAGAGCAAGCTATAATATATTATAGCCAAATAACCAGAGTAAAAGTTTGATAAATAAACGAAAATGCCGCGTTGGTGAAACGTGAAAGCTTGGGGAGCTGTCTTTGTACCTTAGCCTCATACATTATAAACTTTTGACTCACCTGAGAAAAGAATTGTATACATTTATGTCTTTCGTGGAAGTGCGTCTCGTCAGCCGACAACGTCACAGGACAGCCGGGACACCGGAAAGTCCAGCGAGATGTCACCTATAAAATAAGAGCTATAATAATCCTAATCCTAACTTCCTAACTAATATTATAAATGTGAAAGTGAGTTTGTTTGTTTGTTTGTTACGCTTTCACGCCGTAACTACTGAACCGAGCATCATGAAATTTTGCATACAAGTTCTCTAGAGTACGGGGAAGGACATAGGCTACCTTTTATCCCGGGAAAAAGTACTATTCACGAGGGATCGACATTGACGCGGGCGGAGCCGCATGTGAAAGCTAGTAACATATGTTTTGACGTGAAAAACTTCTTATAAATCGGTTTACGGACGATAATTTTACGCGATAACCTTGGAAGAGAGATAGATGCGTCACAAGCCGAACGCTTAGGCCGATCGTGCCTCTCTATCGGTTGTTCCGCGCTCTCGCAGCCGGCGTTCATCCATTTATAACACGTTACCACGTAAAAAAAACTTGTTTCAATACCTTTTATAGGTATATTACAGACCAAGTATAGTATATATCTTCCCCATACAGATTTTACTACTTGTATTCTAACTTCTTTTCTCACCTCAAACAAACTGCACCGCTATAAAAATGCCATCCACTTGCCCAGCTGGTTCCTCAAGTAAGACCTTGTGATATCTGCGCTAAAAAAGCGCCAAGACTACACTAACTGAGACCCTCAGGGAGGAGTTTCTGCTGTCCAAATACACTATCTCCTAAAACTTTGGACAAGACGTTGGATGTATGGAATGCGGCTTGTTTTTGGGCTTTTGTGATGTCCTTCCGGTTGCTCCTATTACAATGGTACTACTGTCTATTATACATATACACAGGGGTTGGAATACCAGTAAAATTCATTACCGGTCTCTCTCTCATCCGAGCGTGTTCCCGGTTGCACCCGCAGCTGGTGTGCGATCGACACCAGCCAGCACTTCTTGGGTTTCCCCCTTCTGCCGGGGCCCGGCGGAGGTGGCATAGCCAGACATTTCTTCCCTATATAATTTGCCGGTTTAAATTTGTTTTTGTAAAATTCATTACCGGTACCTCTATGAAACGACAGTACCGGTAATTGGATTGGGACCGGTACATTTGGAACCGGTAATAAGAGGTTGAGATAACGTTAAAAATCGACTACCGGTACCCGTACCTTCATAAAACGACGGTACCGGTTTTTGGATTGGTATCAATAAGTTTTAGTTAAGTCGTTAATAACAGAAGTATTATTAAAATTTGGTACTAAATACCGGTAAACAGTACCGTTACTCGTATCGGGAATTATCATTTTGTTAATGTGTGTCGTTGCCGTGTTGTGCATTTACGTGCGGCGTGAGGCGGGGGTCGACAATGGGGCGGCACTTTTACAGTCGAGCGAGTCCCATGCGGGACGGCAACAATGCGTAGGTACCGGTAAAATTAACGCAATTTTTAACAATATTATTACTGTTATTTTTCTAGATGATTACCGTTAAAATTTTAACAGAATAGAAATACCGGTACTTACCGGTACTTATAATGTGAATTTGGTTTCACATTATAAGTACCGGTAGGGTAACAAGCCCTACATAGACATAATGTTATATTTTTTTGTCCCTCGGTAATAAAAACGTATTTAGGCCCTGTATATGCGTATATTTGTATAGAAAACTCGCGGGAATACCTTGACCGGCGGGCGCCTGGTGACGTGCGCGACGAGGAAGTTCATGGCGATGTCCTCGCAGTTCATGTACTCGTCCACGTAGTCCCGCACTGCTTGCGGCAGTACACGCCAGTACGCCCACAGGTAGTAGCGGTGCACGAACGCCGCGCCCGTCAGGACCATGCTTAGCTCGCAGCTGATGACAACAAGTACATTTTTTAGGGTTCCGTACCTCAAAAGGTAAAAAGAACCCATATAGGATCACTCGGTTGTCCGTCTGTCTGTCTGTCGGTCTGTCAAGACCCTTTTTCTCAAGATCGCGTAGAGGTATCAAGCTAAAATTCATATCAAATACTCAGGTCTACTGTCCCTTGGAGCTGTGAAAAAGTCAAACTTCTAGGCCAACGCAATCAAAAGATACAGCCGTTAATGCCGCAAATTTTCGTGTTTTTACGACATTCGCAAGAAGACCTACAGGGTACTTCCCGTGAACTCAGAATCTTGAAATTTGGTGCGAAGCAACGTCATGTAAGACAGATAAAGAAAAAATTGCGAAAAGTATACATTTTTAGTTACATCACATAATAAAAATATTTTTAATAATTTTTAACTTATTATCAAATAACAGTACGGAACCCTTCTTGCGCGAGTCCGACTCGCACTTGCCCGGTTTTTTTTATACCGCGTGATTTTGAACCTCTGAAATATACTGAAATCCTGGAATCAAAATTCCTAGTGGAATACAGAATTGCAAGAAATAAAGGTAAAAAGGAAACAAAAAATTTAGGCTTCCCATACAATGTCGCCGATCAGCTGAGCATGTTTCTATGAAAGGTTTTTTTTCTTGAATTCTGTATTCCACTAGGGATTTTGATTCCAGGATTTCAGTATAGTTCAGAGGTTCAAAATCATGCGGTATTTGTTGTTACGGCATTTGACTTCTACGCCTTTTAGCCCCGAATTCTCAAAAAAATCCTAACTAATCACGAGTCAAATTCTCGTGCTGTCTTTGTCTTGCTAGGTAATTGTCAAGACAGTGGCAGGACAGTTTTGAGTATACGGGCGTTAGCCCATCATATTTGTTTTTAACGTATTGTCAACGAAATGATCTTATAATTAATTTAGTTGATCTGACAGAGCCTGGCGACAATTTCCACGAATCCACTGGTTTGATCATAGACGACGCAGTAAGGCATCCTCGCTAAGTAAAGCTCACTACAGCCGCACAATAACAATCACATTGTTCATAAACATGAGCATTTATAATACCAAATTACACTGATTTCACATTATAAACTCCACTAGAAACAATCCAAAACAAAAGCCGTGCAGTCCATCGAAATTCTCGCCAAGAACTCAATAACAATTACGACTATATTTTTGCTTTTTTTACGATATAGGACGGCAAACGAGCAGGCGCGTCACCTGATCATAAATCACAGATGCCCATGGACAAATACAACATCAGGGTGTGATAGGAGTGTTGTCGCCATTAAGGCAGTTGGGGGAAGACATGGGGGAGGAATGGAAGATGGTCCTCCGGCTCTCTCACTCACCGAAAGGCATAAAAGCTGTAAAGCGTTTCAGTAGAAAAACGTCGATTTTCTATGAGAGTGTGGTACTTTCCCGGACGAGCTGGCCCATTCATGCTGCTGGCAAAAATGAATTCTGCTGGTAGCGTAGCTCTATCAGAAATCAAAATAACGTGATCATTTATCGTGACATTATGACTAGTGTCAAAACGATTTACAGATCACACCAACAGGATCTTATAGTATTGGAGTAGGAAGAAGAATTTATAATCAAATCCTTGATTCTGGTTGCTAAGGGTCCTACCAAAACAGTTTAAATCTAATTATATCAAGTACGTACTTCTAGTGTCAAGGTGGCACAAACAGGACCTTTGTAATTGGAGTAGGAAGAAAAGTCATATGGAGCATCAAAAAGCTTGGTTTTAAAACAAAAAAATACATAACTAGCATTTAAATCCATACCTATAGTTGGAGTTGTAGAGAAATCCATTGTTAAAATTAATATCCCAAGCGTGGTATCGTCCTGGAAAACCAACAATTCTATCTCGATGTTCGCGCCACACTCTGAAAAGAGAAATCACAATTTAGAGGTCTGTTACAGTGTGTTTAGTACACTTACTGTGGTCATCTTGTCAACGCTGACAAGATGACTACAGTAAGTGTACTAAGTCTAGAAATAGCACTTGGGCCTGCAATAAAAAAGATACACAGTAATAAGTGGTTTTTAAAGTTATTCCGTACTTAGCGGCCAACGCCGACTTCGCCCGGGTAGGTATAATTATTATTTTGCTAGCCTATGTTCATCAAGCATAATGTAGGATGCTAATGGTGAAAGAATTTTCCAAATCGGTCCAGTAGTTTGGAGCCAATTAAATTCAAATAAACAAACAATAAAAACTTTCCATTTTATAATATTAGTGTAGATTGTGAAGATAAGTGTATGTAGATATTTATACAAAACTATACATGACATCAGATTATTTTATTTATACCGTAATCACTATATAAGTTTGGAAAATTTAGTTATCCTTTGAGGTGTCTTGATTAATATATTAAAAATCCCCGGCGGAACGGGAGGGAGTCTCATTTTTCAATAAATACTTACATTGGCAAAAAAATCATTTATCTTCAATCAACATGTCGCGTGCGACAACGCGATACGGAGTATCGCTGGTATGTGCATTGAATATACTGGCGACACTGATAGAACATTTCTAAAGTGTTCTCACGAATCTTGAACCAATTGTTGAACGTGGTCTTTCCGTGCGGAACAATGTTGAAATTTAAATAAGTAAATATAAAATAAATAAATATATACGGACAAATCACACAGATTGAGCTAGCCCCAAAATAAGTTCGAGACTTGTGTTATGGGAGACTAACTCAACGATAGTATATTTTATAACAAATACATATATAGATACACATCCAAGACCCAGGCCAATCTGAAAAAGATCTTTTTCCATCTTAACCTGGCCGGGGATCGAACCCGGGCACTCTCGTGTCGCAGGATGGCGTGTTGACCGCTGCGCCACGGAGCTAGCCAAAAAGTGGTAGCGATCGTGCCATTCATATAGTCGACGACAAGATCCTCGTCGGCCGTCTCGATCCTTTGGCTCTCTGACACTAGGGTGTGCATGGTCGATTGACCGTGACACCTACTCGAAATGATGATGATGCGTAGGGATGTTGCATCCTTGTGCATTTTTTATCGCATACCTATATCATGGGGAATGCTCTGAGGCATTGTTCAACCTAATACCTGCAGCAAAATTTCACTATAGCACCACCCGACATAAATTAAAATTTCGTCCAGGTGGTAGACCTGGATAACTGGCAAACTTCCTGTCACATACGACCAAACTGTGGAATTAACTGCCTGCGGCAGTATTCCCGAATCGATACATTGGAACCTTCCAAACAACGGCAAGACCGGCATCGCTCTTGTAACACCCCAGATGTTGCAGTAGTCTATGGGCAGCGGTGATCGCTTACTTACCATCATGTGACCCGTTTGGTCGCTTGCCGCCCTATGTCAAAAAAAAATAGAATAAGAAAGAAGACTGGCTACCGCCAGATAGGTAAGTGTTAGAATGTAATTTTATTATTTATTGTTTGTAGTATTTTTGCGTGGCGCGAAAATACCCGTCCGCTAATGGCTGATGCGCTTGCGCCGTGTCTGGAGTTCGCTGTAACACCGCGCCGTACTAATATTATAAGCGAGATAGCATGAGTCCTGTTGTTTTAGGATTTTAAATCTTATGTTGTAGGAATAAGCTCGTTTCGTTTGTTTTGTGTCGGCGGTAAGTTGCGAAAAATCAAAGGAATTTATGTTATTAGGCGATGCGGCTAGTAACCCATCACTATATCGATTCCGTTTTCCATCTGTACGCCCACCAACACGCTAAACAAGGTCTTTAGTTCTTATGGTCCAAGGCTCTGTCTCCCCTCGAAAGGGATAAAGACGTGATAATATGTATAGTATGGTAGATTGCGCTAATCTGCGCCATGGAAGAATGCTAAAGCGATTTATAAACGTGGTCCTACTGTACCTAAATGCGAAAACGATCTCGTCGTGTCTGAGATGCGCGTCGTCGTCCACACAGAGCACCGCCTCGGTGTCAATGAGGTGGTAGGGCAGGAACCGGTTGTTGAGCGAGTTCCGTGCGGCGCGGACCACGGCCACCGGCGCGCCGGACTCCGGCCAGCTCGCCGAACTGGCCGGGGATGACGGCCCGTTCCACACTACCACTACCTGGTATATTCCAAACAGATTATTAATCACTAGTAATACCACAAAGTGCTGTATAATCTTAGCCAAAAAAACTTTTTGAAAAATATCTATTTAGAGGTATATGGAGCTCTTATTAAATTAAGAAATAAGATACGGTGAAAACGTTGGGTCTGAACCGACTACCTTAGGTCTCTGATGACAGCCCTTCAAAGATGTCAGATGCCTTTAGGCAGTTTAAAAAATCTGACACCAGTGTTAGTGTTGGTTGATAATGATGATGATGTAGTCCTGTAGTCCCATGTCAGAGACATAGGGCTCGCAGAAGAACTGGCTGTGTTGTATTGGTAACACACACGAAAAGAAAAATAAACAAACCATTCATGCTGTAACAAAATTTAGCAAGGATTTCCGGCCATCCGCATGTCTGATGCCAGGGTTGGCATCAGACATGCGGCTGGCCTTTGACAGTGGAACTATTGGCAAATACCTATGAAAATGAATAACATGTATTTTCCCGCACCAAGATTCAAATTAATCGTAATTAAAAATAAATTGAAGTATTGTCAAGAAAACAAAGAACAATTTCAGATGGAAATTAAAAAAAACTTCAGATGAATTAATATTCAAAATCATAAAAATAACCTTATTCAAGTAGGGCAGGCCGCGCAGCCTGGCCAGCGCGGCTGTCAGCACAGCCTCGCGCTCGTACGTGAGGATGACGATGGTGAACTGTTCGCGCGGCCGGTCGCCGCCCAGCGCCTCGCTGAATTCCCGCCCCGCGCCACCCGCCCCGCCGCCCAATGGACGGAAGCCCGCCGCCGAGCCCATGAAACGCGCCTCCGACGTCACGGCCGGGTCCCACGGCAGCTGCGGGTACAGAGCGAACGGCTCGCCCCACTCGTTCCACAGCTCGTAGCCGTGCAGTAGCCCCAACGTGTAGTTGCGCTTGTAGGCGGGGCTCGCGTACGGCGCCTCTAGCGGGCCTAGCGTCTCATCCTGCTCCGTGTCAGCAGACGCTGGCTCCGACTTCGGAGGGCTGTAAGTATCGTTGAAGCCTGGCGGTCCCGTAGTCACTGCGGCCGGCCGCGGCGGAATGTTTAATCTACTGCGGATACTCGCCAGCAGTGAGTCCACGCTAGCTTGTACTGAACTCAAGTATCTCTCCCACAGCACGCGGCCTTGTCTCCGGAACGCAAGCAAGTCCGCGTCCGACATGGCCCGCATCAGGAAGTGTAGCTCGGTGACGCGCGCTTTAGGGAGAGACACCGCCGCTCGCCGCCAGTCCAGAACTTCGTCGTATGGCATACGAATCCTGTCACCTCCGAGTATGACAGGGATTGCCCCTGATCTCAACGCTTCGTATAACCTCGCTTGCAATATGGCGGTAGTAGCATAACTACGGTCCCCCGGAGCTAGTATGAGCACAAATGTTGAATCTCTCAAAATCGCCCGTCGCGATCTATCCGTGCCGCATAGCGCCCAATCTCCGATCGGAAGTACCGCCTTTTTCTCTACGGGAGGATCGCATTCGAATTGCAAAAAGAAAGCATCTTGGGAGGGCGCCGAACTTGCTACGTTTTGCAAAAAGTCTATCAGCGACTTATCCAGATCTCTATCCGATCCCGTCGCCGGTGGTTGAGATCCCTGAAAACTAAACGTAGCTGAATATGAATGCATATCAAGATATTTAACAAAAAAGTTGTTCGCAACTTAAGCCTAAAACAGTATGTAGAATTAAGGTACCTGAGCAAGTATTTCCTCCTCGCGGGCGCTAAGGGTGCGCAGTCCTGCCAGACGTCGCCGCCGGGTGGGCCCAGGGCGGGCGGGGTTACAATATCGAACCCTGGTCGAAATCGCGCCAGTGTAAAAGTTGACTGTGCCACTAGCGCTCGGCCTGTGGAAGCTCCCCGCAGCGCATCACCCGACCCCACCCATAGCTCGCGCCGCGCTAGGTTCAACAGAACGTGGTTCCGTCCGTCGCCACCCCAGTACGGCAAACTCTTAATTGCAGTTTCATTTATGAACATCTTATAAGATTCTGTTGTGGACCTATAAAACATCAGAATATAAGAAAGACAGATGTTGACAAACGGTTGTCACGCATAATCACAAGCAAGAAGACATAGGTTCAATTTACTTACGCAGTATTTTTCTCATTTGGAAATGCTTCTCCAATAAGCACAAGGTAAAGGCAAGCTTCGTTAGGATCATGTGTGAGATGGGTGTTGTAACCTAAAGTTTGACGAAGTGTAGTTTTCAGGAAGCCGTCAACTTCCGCGCCGGCCAGCGGAGCGAAAATATCAGGGTCATAGAAATAAACTGGAAAGCCAGAGGTAAGAGAGCAACGTGAATGATCGAAACAGGAGAACATCCGGCAATGGACTTCAGAAGAAGGGTCTACTGGTGGAAGTATAGGAGGAGGTCGTGAGGGAAGGATTTGTTTGGGGGGCGCCAGTTCTGGGGAGTCGCGACGGCTGGCTTCGAGCTGGGCCAGTCGCGCCTGGTCAGCGGAGACGCGCAGACGCTGCAACTCGGCGGCGGCGCGTGCGTGCTCGGCTTTGGCGCTGTCTGCTTTGGCACTCGCCGCCGCCGCCTCCCGCTGTAACCGCCCCCTCCGCGCTTCTAGCTCCCGGAGTTCAGTTGATACTGATGCCTAGAATTTCATATATTTTTGATGCAACAACTGGCTTCTTTCTTTCTATCAGAACAAGAACTACCAAACAAACTAACTTAAAACATGTGTTTGTCAAATTACTGATTTTGGATTGGTATACATAATATACTTCAATTTAGAAAATTTACCATTTATAGGAACTTCCACTGAACGAAAAGAATATTATTGACAAACTATATCTATGCCTCTCTATTTTTTGTTGTTAGACATGAATACTGGAATGCTCTTTTGGAGCCAGGGCTTGTTACCGGTACCAAATTCCCATTATAAGTACCGGTAAGTACCGGTATTACTATTCTGTTAAAATTTTAACGGTAATATGAGGTACCGGTAATCTAGTATTTAACGGTAATAATATTGTTAACAGTTAACGGTAATTTTACCGCTACTTGTTACCGGTACCAAATTCACATTATATGTACCGGTAAGTACCGGTACCTCTATTCTGTCAAATTTTAACGGTATTAAAATTGCGTTAGTTTTACCGGTACCTACGCATTGTTGCCGTCTACCGCATGGGACTCGCTCGACTGTAAAAGTGCCGCCCTATTGTGGGCCCCCGCCTCACGCCGCACATGCACAACACGGCAACGACACACATTAACGAAATGATAATTCCCAATACGAGTACCGGTACTAAGTACCGGTACTGTTTACCGGTATTTGGTACAGGTACTTCTTTCAATTACCGGTACCGTCGTTTTATTGAGGTACCGGTACCAATCCAATTACCGGTACCGTTGTATTATAGAGGTACCGGTACTTGATTTTTACCGTTACCAAATGTACCGGTACCAAACCAATTACCGGTACTGTCGTTTCATAGAGGTACCGGTAATGGATTTTTACCGGTATTCCAACCCCTGTTTGGAGCCATTTTAAGGCCCCTGTTTTAAGTTGTTTCCATAAATTTTCCTGCACTTACTCATTGGAAAAAACCTTGAGTTGACAGATTGAGTTAAATTGACGCAGCCTTGAAGAAATTACTTAAAAATATGCGGTAAGTGTCTTTACTTTTATAATAACACTAGCTTTCGCCTGCGGCTCCGCCCGCGTCAAAGTCGATCCCTCGGGAATAGTACTTTTTCCCGGGATAAAACGTAGCCTATGTCCTTCTCCGTACTCCAGAGAACTTGTATGCAAAATTTCATGATGATCGGTTCAGTAGTTACGGCGTGAAAGCGTAACAAACAAACAAACAAATAAACAAACAAACAAACTCCCTTTCGCATTTATAATATTAGTAAGGATGAGCAGTACCTTAATTCTCAGCATCTCTTCAATTCTAACTTTGAGATCAGCTACATTAATGGTGGATAAATCACCAAGGGCCTCCAGGGTATGCCGCATGTTGTTGCCACCAATTGCTCCCAAAGTGGTTTCATACTGAAACAAAATCACTATTTTAACAGCTATTAGTACAAAATAGAGAAGCCACACATATGAAAAGGCCTATTTTCTGATTAAATCTTTGAATCTTTGAAACTCCACAACCCTTTCTCTCCCTCTCTTATGTGGACATGTCCTGAATGTTCCATGTTACAAAACCCTATTTGTTTCAGAGTTCAAGCTGGAGCCTGCACTAACTGCTAAGGATTTAATTGAGAAAGGAATGGCAGAGACAAAAGAAGGCCTATCCCCAGCAGTGGGTTGTAGACAGCTGATGAGCTGAATTAAAGTTTCCAGACCCCAAGCAAATATAGGCTTGTTTGAGAAAAATTTGTTTTTAAACCAAAATAGTTGAGCTTGCTTATTGCAGAAATAATACGTTGATCAATTATTTAAAAAACATCTATTCCTGTATCTCTTAGAAAAAGCCTTGTTCTGAGCTATATCTAAAGACTTTAGATATTGTTGAAGGTGTGGATTTTAACTCGGGAATTTTATATCCTATGGAATTTTATACTGGCATTTTATATTTTTGAGAAGAAAAATATGTTTTGAAATTTAAAAAAATTATGTCAGTAGTATTTTTGATGTGCTTTATCAGTTGAAAAAAATTTTTCTATGAACTAGTTGAAAAAATCTTTTTTAAAGGTAAGTTGCAATAATATTTTATATAAAGATAATTTCAAGAAATATTTTATATGCACAAGTCGAAGAAATATTTGATATGAATAAGTTAAATTAGAAGAGATAGTTAAAGATAAAGAAATTTTGCAAAAATGGATATAATTTTAGAGAGGGGAAATGTCCTGAAGAATATGAAGAGAATCTAGTTGGTGGAAATGAAGGAGTTGTGGCGGAAGTGAAGAAGATGGAGTTTGATGTTGGAAATGATAATGAAGTATTTTAGTAGAGTTGAAGTATTTTGTTGAAATGGAGTTTTATATTAAGGAGGTGAAGAAGTTTAGTGGAGATGAAGAGATGGGAGTTTTTTTTATTGTGGTGATGAAGTTTTTAGTGGAGATAAAGTAATTTTGGTGAAGTGAAGTATTTGGTGGAGATGATGTTTTGATGGAGAAGGGAGATTCTTTTGAGGATGCTGTTAATGATGATAGGGCTAATAATGATTATGATAATAAACAAATTGTTTGAGGGGCTTTGCTGGAAATAAATAGGTACATATAAAATTCACAGGGGATGTTGAAGGTGTGGATCTTGGCTAGGGAATTTTATATCCAATGGTATTTTATACTGGCATTTTATGTTTTTGGGAAGACAAATTCGGAACTCGGAGTTGTGAAGATGAGTTGTAAAATATTGTTATCAAGATAATTTGATTTTCAGAGAAAGTGGTATAATTAAAATGTTTATATAAATGTATTGAGTTGAGATGATGAACGGCTTTTATTTATAGTTTTTATAAACTTCAAATTATAATGTGCTATGTGTGAGTGAAAAATATAATACTAGGAAAGATATCAGAGTTTTATTGAGCATAACCAAAGCTGATATTATAACAGATATAGACTAGTAATAAAAGTAAGATTGGTGATACATTATATGTTCTAGAAAAAAGGGTAATATGGGTCGCAAATTTAACAAGGTGCCATTCCTTAAGCCAAACTAAAAGAGTTTCTTACCTTAGATAAATAATAATGAGTAAACAGTGGAACAACAAATAAAATCACTGAAACTAAAATTATTACACGAGACAGTTTTAGGTGACCAAGCCACAAACAAAATCGTTCGTAGAAAAACATTCTATTCAAAATTCATTCGTCCATTGTTAAATATTGCAAATAATAAAATTTTTTTTTGGAAGTTATTCATCAATACACCGAAATTTGTTGATATTTTATTTTTACTATCATGTCATCTGTCAATGTCAAATCAATCAAAGATGTTTTTTTATAGCTCGCATATACCTTGATTTCTACTATGTTCTGAGTTTCTACCTTCTGAGGTTTCTACCGTAGCGGTGCGCTGCGCTGCGCGCCCTACCCTTACAACTTAGTCTTTGATTTACGTTAATAGATCTATCATGTGCTTGAGCTTTGGACTCGGACGGAGTCGGGCGAGCAGCAGCACCGCACGCACCGCAATGGTAGAAAGTAGAAACTAAAGCATTAAACAAAGTTCTATAGTAATAGTTCTATTTGAAAGAGTATAGTTCTATGCCATAGACCTAGATAATCGTGTGTAGGAGTCATTCGTAAACGAGCGATTTTTCCATACAAAAATCGCTCGAAGACGAGTGTCACACTTTCAAAAATAGTACCCTAGGCCGTCTGCCGTGCCGTCACTTGTTGACTAGGGTTCGAAGAAAACAACCTTTTTCTGGCAACACAGCTTCCCCTCTCGCTCTCCACCTCACCACAGCTGATCAAATGTCAAGAAAATGGAGTTTAGTTACGCATTTTATAATTCAGATTAGAAAAAATTACAATATGAAATCGAATATAATAATCTTTGTAGCCTGCCTAGGTTACGATGGATAGTGCAACTCCATTTCAACCTTGGGCTTCTGACGATAGTGCGAAAGATGTTAAAACTGAAAAGGATCTAGTGGATGACGCGAAACTTCATCGGGAAAATGTCAATCATCCAAAACATACGCAAACTGCGTCTTACGTTAAAGAAAGTGTCGCGGTTTCAAGCAACGCTCCCGGTTCGTCCGGCGCCGCTGGATCCGGCGCCGACCCCGCCAGGGGTATTGAGTCCAAGATGGACTCTGCCAAAATAGCTTCTATGCAGCAGATTGTGGAGAACACCATCAGGTACATCTCTATTATTACCACTTGCTCACCACTGCTACTACATTGCATTCCTATGCACACTTCCACCAGGCTCCTCATCGGTAAAAGTAGTGTAGTGGATACCAATATTGTTGTTTGACAGCTCATTCATTGATTTATGAATTCAATACAAAAACTAAACATACTTTTGTTTGTGCTCAATGTTCATGAATAATTTATTAAGTTGTGCTTAGTACATCATTGGTTTGCCGATATACATGTTGTTACAGGTAATAAATATCAGGCATCTGATATTCTATCAAATACCTAACCACTAATTGTGAAACTGATAAATGGATGTTATTCTTTATTTTATTTTTCATATTTAACTGAACTGATAAACTTCTAAATCTTATTTTAAAAGATTACAGAACTAATTTTAACTCATGCTATCATATTAGTGCGTTTATACCCCCAATATATTTGCAAAGGTGTTTCTCCTTGCTATTATACTTAAAGCATGCAATAGTATATTGTGATGCAAGGGACTCGCAAAATACCTTTTATGTAATTTTGAATCTAGAGTGACACAAAGGAGTCTAGCGTAGAATCCCAATTGCAGAGAGGGATTCTAAAGAAGACTGCTGAGTGAAGAGACGGATTCAGAGTATGTTTCCTGTAGACACAGAATTTTGCTCAATCTGAGAAGAACATTCAGCTTTACATCTACCTCTATGAGAAAAGCTATTAAAATTCTTTAATTAAGTTACATATAATATTAATAATGTAAACAGAAAAAAGTTATTAATAATTTATACTGAATGGTATAATAATATTATTTTTATGTACTAAAATTATCTAACTTATGTGTATTCCTTTTTGTGTAACCAAGGCATGGTACAATATTTCAAGTCAAACTGTACCAATAAAAAAAAAACCAGCTAAGTGCGAGTTGGACTCGCACACAAAGGGTTCCATTATTATCTATGCAAAAAAGTCATGTCTGTTGTATGGGAGCCCCTCTTAAATTTTGTTTTATTTTAATAGAAATTATTTATTTTTAAAGTGAATATATAACTAAATATTCTGTGAATATTTCAAGCTGTTATAGCAGCAACAGAAATTCATAATCTGTGTAAATTTTAACTCTGTAGCTATCACGGTTCATGAGCTACAGCCTGGTGACAGACAGACAGCGGAGCCATATTAATAGGGTCCTGTTATTACCTTTGGGTACAGAACCCTAAAAACTAGAAATATTCCCATAAATTACCTTCAGTGCTCAAATGAAACAAGCATTCATTATAAAATACCCTCTGTTCTAGTTTTTCTTTTTAATAAATGTAACTTGCCAGTGGAACTATTCTTAATACAAAAATATGATGATTTAACCTATCATCATCATCATCATATCAGCCGCAAGAAAGCCACTGCTTGACATAGGCCTTCCCCAAGGATTTCCAATATGACCAGTTGGAAGTGGCCTGCATCAATCGTCTTCCTGCGACCTTAGTCAGGTCATCCGACCATCTGGTCGTTGGATGACCGACGCTGCGCTTGCCGGTACGTGGTCGCCATTCGAGATCCCTTCTGCCCCATAGGCCATCGGTTCTACGCGCTATGTGCTCCGCCCACTGCCACTTCAAAGTTATTCCGCTGGGCTATGCCGGTGGCCTTAGTTCTCTTACGAATCTCCTAGTTTCTGATTTGATCTCGCAGAGAAACACCGATTTAACCTATGATATAACCTATTTGGTTGGATATTTTCTTTTGTTCACAATTAAAAAATGTTTAATCCGGTAAAACATATTACCCAGTTGTCAAGCTTATGAGATGAAATTGTTTATTCTAATACTACCACTGGCAAACCATTCTCAGTGCCATTTATCAGGTTTCTGCTTAGGTGATTCTACAAAAGTTGGGTAACTCTGTCATTCTTATGAGTCAAGAATAGCATATGGAATACACTATAATACAAGTTTGTAAAATAACACAATAGATTGTCAAGTTCTATATTGTATGATAGTGAGCCAGGGGATTGACATATTTTCAGGGCACAGATGTTCTTTGTTTAAAATCACTTTTATCTTAAATGTGTGTGAATGTGGATGACTTGGAATAATATATTCATAAATACCTGAATTTACATATGTATATTTCACTTAAAAACTAGTAAAAAGTTATTCAACTTTTGCAGCATCTCTCCTATGCAGGATTACCTTATAGGGATGATTTCACAAAGGTTGGTCTTGAAAACATGTTATATAATAAATATGTATTGATTAAACTTATGTTATCACCATATGTTATAAAACAAAGTCCACCGGATTCCTTTCATCGGCTCTGCGCGCGTTAATGTAGGTCCCTCTGGAACAGTACCGATTTCCGGGGCTAAAGGAAAAAGCTCGAATGAGTTACACACATTTGAATATGAATATTTATTGCTAGCTATTGCCCGCCGCTCCGCCCGATTTTATTGTCGATCCCTCAGGAACAGTAGAATTTCCCGGAATTAAAGGACTCTTTATGTCCTTCCCAGGACATCAAACTACCTCCAAGCCAAATTGATTCAATGGTTGAAGCGTGAAGGAAGAGTTGACAGACAGACAGAGTCACTTTCGCATTTATAATATGCATTTTTTTACTATAGGAACGCCTAAGTATCATGTAAGATAAGTTTTAACAAGATACACCGATTTGCAGCCAAGAAGGTCGGCAAAGAGTAGCTGAACTCTTGGAGGCAGTGGAAGCATTGACGGGCGCGGAGAGGCTGCTGCTCTACCTGCGGCTCCCCACGGGCGTACCACCTCACGACCCTTTGAAGCAGCCTATAAACCCATTGGGCTCCAGGTAAGTTTTTATATGTATATTTAATTTTGCAAAATATTTCTTTCGTCCATGCTGGTCTGGGAGAAAATAAAAACGTAGAATGTACCAAATGAATGTTTCTTTTCCCGCGCAAAACCGCAGAAGCCGGCCGTGGGAATGGGCGAACATCTTAGAAACCATGTCAATAGGCGATGCGGCTAGCAACTTATCACTATTTTGATGCCTTTTCCGCCTAACGCCCATTAACATTTTAATGACATTTTATGGTTAAAACAGCCGTGCGGCCGGCGCTAAGCTAAAGCGGGCATTTTTGGATTTCGCGGGTCTCAATAGCTTAAATACATAATCCAATCATGCATGCTGGCTGCCCGGCACACCCGGCGCCAGAGCTGACCGGATAAAATTGACTCTGCCAGCCCGCGCAATTATAAAATATTGTGTATTAGTTAAATATAGATAGGCATCTTTCAAATAAAATATAGATAGGCATTTTTCTGAAAAGTCATACTTTTTTTGCATGCCCATCAAGCATCCTCCCTGACTTACATAGTAACCTTAGAGGTGTCTAGCCTTGTATATTGGTTGTTCCGTTCCGCCATATGCGATTATACTGATCTACTACTTTATTTTTATTATACTACTCGAGATACAGGTTCATTCCTAGTTCGATGGTGGGTAGTTGAATAATCGGACGTATTTGGAAAAGCTGGTACCATAGGCTATATACTTACCTATGTTATTATTGTACACACATTATAATGTAAAAAAAGAAAACTGTCAATAAACGTTATTATTATTATGTTGTCTCTTAAGTAACCACGGGCCGAAGCCCGGTCTTTTGAGGCTTGCATGGGGACACATGTCCAACATGTAGAGGCCTTGTGAGACGTTTGCTATAAAATGGGGTGGGGCACTATCCAGGTCATGACAGTAAACACACTATAGAAATGTGCTCACAGACAATCCCTAGAAGGTGCAAACCTATTGATATAAAGGAACACTACTCTTGGGCTATTGGGATGAATGGCTAATGGTTAGTATCTGGGCTATGGGAATAACTATGGCACCTGCCTGACCAATGTTGATACACACGGAAAAATAGGCAGGTGGTGACTCGCCGACTCAGTCAATGGGCCCCAGAAACGGCTGCACGACGCAAAAATGTGCAGCAAAGGGGCAACATTAGTTGAGCGGCTTAAGGGCGGAAAGGTGTCACTGGACTTTAAACGTACGATCACTTGCATCCTTAGAGGGTCCCATCACGCACGCCCACTCGCCACTTATGTTTCACATCCACCCTTTGAGCATATAGCTCTCGCGACTCCACTCTGACCGGCCGATTAAGGCAAGTCAGAGGTAGGGGTTCCTGCACAGAGAAAAATAATTTTAACAATACTACCAGAACGTATCGTAAATATCATTCTAGTATAAAGAAACAGAATTATGTTATTTTCACCAGATTTACTTTTAACATCTAATAATCATATTGTAGGGTATGCCAGAATATTATAGTGATCGTATTTTTCGTAAACAATACTTAAACCTATTTACAAGTACATTTTATTATTGTAAAAAGAAAATTGTAATAATTATAAAGTCTACCTGTATAGTTTGTTTGTTTTTACTAGCTGTCTATTGAAAACTACAATATTTTTGTAATCTCTAAAATAATGCAAGTAAGGTTAACTAAGCTAGAATATGCTAGATTCTTATAGTACTATCAACCAGGTTATTTTTCACTGTGCCTATCAATGTATTTTGTATTAACCAGCAATATGGCTCTAACTATTAAATGAGGCGTATTATGTTAACCACTGTACTAAAAGTTGGAACTACTATTTAAATTAATAAAGGTTATTATATAATGGTTTTGTGTAACATAAATACCGTGCATCAAACGAAACGTTGTTTACGTTTGTCAAAAAGATTGTGGCGCACTTTTCGAGCCATTTTTTATTTATCGTGTGTCGTGTGCGCAGGCGGGCCATTTTTGTGCACATATTCTTTCTAATTTGTGGTTTTTGTGCGGTTGGTGTAAAATTGACACTGCGACTTAGTAAAATTGAACTCGTTTCGTAATTATATATAACTTTATGTGATTCTCATCTACGTCCAGCAAATCAACACAAAAAGGAAGCGTAACTCCACACTATAGTATTGTTGGATCACCTGCAAGTACTTCAACCACAATGTGTGCATTAAGTGACTCACCTACCAGTACCGTAAGTTTTTAAATAGGCACTTTATAACAATAATATAAATTGTAAGCTTTTTTTAATAACACCCTTGTAAAATACAATTTTTTTTTTATTTCTAGGGACTAAAAGAGTTATATTCTGAAAGTGGACTGTTATCAAGTAATAGTCGTAGAAAGATATTCAACATTATTGTAAAGGACATCCAGTTCAACACTGCTGCAGTACGCTCAAGATACTCGTATTACAATTACAACCATTTTTAGCAAGGAGAATGTTTGAATAAATAGTATATAAATAACATAATAATCATTGAATTTATTTCAGGCATCCTACCCATAGGTACACCTTACAGAATAACATTGTAACCATTTAAATAAAAACAGCTTGTTTTTTGTGCACTACATACATCGGAGCCAGGCTTTAAAACCAGCAATGTGCCATGAATTTAGTTCACTCTCTGGAGACCCAAAGGGTTGGTCTTGTTTTTAATATATGTGTGTTGACGTGATAGATTTATTCGGCTCGTATGATGGCTTAGTTGCCAATTCACCTCCTATAAAAGCCGCCCGCGGGTGACCTTCCTCCTTCATTAATTTTAAGTCTTACTTAATTTTAGAAGTACCTTATCCTAGCCCAATGCTGGGCGATTGTACTTGTGACTTAAAATTGTTGAAGTTGGAGACTTACTCGCGGGCGGGTTTTTTTATAGTGGGCGAATAGGCATCTAAGTCGTCATGAGAGCCCGAGTCGTACAAATCTGTCACGTCTTCACTACTTAACGTAGGTAAAGTAAAAAATAAAGTATTGCTGTAATAAAAAAAAATATAGTAAACTGCACAATATTTCTTAATTTTTTTAGTAAACTTAACCATTGCATATGATGATAGCTAAGTAAATGTAAGTAAACACAAAATAAAATTATATTCAACTGAACAATATACTCATTCTGTTATGTTTAAAATAAAACTAATGTAATTTATACAAATGAATGCAATGTGCACGATACCAAAAATGTTATTCATATGTACCAGCATTATGTTTATCTGTGCTAGATATTTTGGTAAGCTATTACCAGATTTTTCTAGTAAAGTCAACAAAACAGTTAGCTGTCATATATATTACAATAAAATCTAGTAACATTAACTATATTCTAGTTAACTAAACGAGAATTTTCTCTCAGTGTGTTACCTCTTCGGTGTCCACTCCGATCGGCCATCTAAGGCAAGTCGGAGGCGAGGAACAGGGGCCTCCCCTGGGAGCACTCAGGTCCGTGGGGTCGCTACTCCCCAACAGCTCGCCACAAGCTGCCCTGCGGGCTTATTATTATTATTATATTTATGACATATTCTTTCTCCTTTTATTTTTAAAAGGGTATATTCTATTTATACGGGCCGGAGCCAGAGCATAAATAGGTTTTAGATTATTGTATTGTAAGAAGAGGAGACCGATGAGGTAGTAAGAAATTTTCGAGTAAGTCGACAGGTATTTAAAACTACGGCTTTTTGTAAAGTATGGAGTGTGTTTTTACTAACTTGTAGTATATCCAGGCATTGCTGTAAACTTTTTGGAATAACTCCTGTTGATGAAATTATGATTGGGACAATGTGGACAGTTTGTACATGCCATTGTCGCTTTAACTCAATTGCTAAGTCTTGGTATTTTGTCAGTTTTTGTGATATGGTGGATTGAATGTTGTGGGTGTTCGGTATGGCTATATCTATAAGGTAAGCAGTTTTGTTAATTTTATTGTGAATTGTGATGTCAGGTCTATTATAATGTATCGTTTTATCTGTAATTATGGTTCTGTCCCAGTAAATCCTGATATTACTATTGTCAAGAATGGAGTCTGGTGTGTATTTATAATATGGTGTTTTACGTGAAATAAATTTGTGGGTGTGTGCGAGATGTTGGTGTATAATTGCGGCCACTTGGTCGTGGCGGTATTTGTAGTCTGTTTGTGCGAGAGATCTACATGCTGAAGTTATGTGTTGTATGGTTTCTGAGCTTGCGTGGCAGTGTCTGCATGTGTCAGATGGGAGATTTGGATTGCGTATGATATACTTTTGGTAATTACGTGTATCTATTATTTGATCTTGGATCGCGATCATGAAGGCTTCCGTCTCAGGAAAGAGCTCGCCACGCTGCAACCATGAGTTCGACGCTTGCTTATCGACATAAGACTGCTCTAGATCGTGGCGATGTCTTCCATGAAGGGACTTGTGCCTCCATGATGCGATTTTATCCTGTATATTTGTTATATGCTCTTTTCTTTGAGGATTTCTGTTATTTAGATTTAAAGGGGTGAGATTTTTGTCGGCATTTACAACTATTTCGTGAAGTTCGGATTGCTCTAAGCGTGTGTGGAAGAAGTGTCTCAATGATGTTATCTGTTTGTTGTGCAAATTAACAATATCTATTAGACCTCGTCCACCCTCCTCTCTTGGGAGTGCCATTCTTTGCACGCAAGATCTGGGGTGATGTTTTCTGTATGCTGTTAGAAGTGTGTTAATTGTACGCTGTAAACTAAGAAGGTCTCCCTGGGTCCAGTTTATAATGCCAAATGAATAAGTTAGGATGGGTATAGCATAACTGTTGATGGCTTTAGTCAAATTACGGGAGTTAAGTTGAGAGCGAAGTAAAATGTTTAGTCGGTGTCTGAACTTCTTTTTTAGTTCTGCTTTGGTCAGCTCCTGTTTAATCTCTCGAGCTTGTTCAAACCCTAAGTATTTGTACGTGTTGTGCGGTTCAAGTGGTTCTATTGTATCGTTCATCGGCAAGGTGTAAGAATTTAGAGTGATTTGTCCATTTTCAACGGAAAAAGTCTTACATTTGTCTAAGCCAAAATGCATGTGAATGTCTTTTGAAAATGTTTGTGTAATATCTGCTAGATTATGAAGAGATTGTGTTGAATCGCTGTAAAGTTTTATATCATCCATGTACATTAGATGAGTTAGACATATGTCTTTTTGTGGTGTATTGATGGTGTAACCTAATTTGGACTGGTTAAGTAGATGAGAGAGAGGATTTAATGCGAGACAAAACCATAGAGGGCTAAGTGCATCTCCTTGAAAGATTCCTCGTCGTATTTGAATTTCGGGGGTCTCTATTGAAGACTGGCCTGTAGTTTTAAGTGTAGTTGTCCAGTGTTGCATAGTTGTTTTAAGAAAATGGGTGATTTCGGGGTGTATTTTGTATCGATGAAGTACATGGATGAGCCAGCTGTGTGGTACGGAGTCGAAAGCCTTTCGGTAATCAATATACATAGTGCTTATATTTTTCTTTTTTGCGATAGACTGTTTCATGGCAACTGAATCTATAATAAGCTGTTCTTTGCAGCCCTGACTGCCCTTACTGCAGCCTTTTTGTTCCTCATTTAGTATATTATTTTCTGATATGTGTTGATGTAATAGTTCAGCGATACAGGCTGTTATGAGTTTGTAAAAAGTTTGTAAACAAGTGATAGGGCGGTATTTGGCAGGGTTTTGATAATCGCTGTCTTTTGGTATCAAATAGGTGAGGCCTTGAGTGAGAAAGCTAGGCATAGTGTACGGTGTCTTTATAAAGTCGTTAATATGGTTATGCAAACTAGGGTGAATTGATGAAAATTTTTTGTACCAGTAATTGTGTAAGCGGTCACTTCCTGGTGCTTTCCAGTTGTGGGTTCTGTTCAGTACGCGTATAAATAAATCAACCGGGATATGTTCAAATGTCATTGGCGGGATGTTATTCGTAATATTAGACTCGACTTCTAACCACTCAGCACTGGAATTGTGAGAAACAGACTCAGACCAAATACCAGACCAATATTTATGAAGTTCAGTAGCTGATGGAGGCAAGTTTTGGTTGGAGTTTATTTTTTGGGTGTCTGATGTAATGGTCCTGTAATACTGCTTTTCATTGTTAGTAAATTGAGAGTTTTGTTTTTTCCTTAGAGTGCAATTCAGGTATCTTTTTAGTCTGCTAGATACTGCATTGAGTTTTTGTTTGATTGTATCTAAAAATTGTTGGTCGGTGCGATTAGGTTCTTCATGTTGAGAGTGTATCTTATATTTACTTTTAATGGATTCAACCAGATGTACAAGTCTTCTACTTCTGATGCCTCTTATATATTCACTCATTCTTGCAATGTCTCTCCTAATATCTTTTACTTTCTTTTCAAGTCTGTTTTGCCAAAGTGGAATTTTTTTGACCTTTTCCCTAGGATATTGAGTGCTATTATCGTCGATGTCCCTAATTTTGGTGCCGTTGCATATGGCGGCCGTATACGCTGCGCAGTAAATGATAGTTTGAGTAGTAATAAAATCTTGTTCAGCTGAAATATGATTTGGGATTATTTTGGTATTAATAAAGTGTACTATGCTTGCTAGTTTCTTTGACGTTTTCTGTTTAGGTATAAAAGGTCTTTTAGTTGGATTAGTATTTTGGAATTTATCTAAAACTTTGTTAAATTGTTCTTCTATGTTATTTGGATCTTGGACTATATAACTGTGTATGTTTTGTAAAGTTTCTAAAGAATTGTCAGTCGGAGAGGAAGAATGGTTGAAAGTAGAAGGTGTTATTGTTTGAGTATTCGTTATATGAGCAGATTCAGCTTCAGTATCCAGTGTTACGCTATCAGGTTGTAATATAATGTCATAAGTTTGGGTGTTGTCATTAAAGTCGATATTATTTGATACTTCGTCACGTAGTTCTTGTAGTCTCTGGTCACTTAGGAGTTTATTATTAAGTATTACTCTTAGTTGATCGGATATTCTTTGTTCACTAACCTCTATTAATTCTGGGAACTCGGCTATCACTGCTTGGTGTAGCGGTTGTCGATAAGCTGTTTTGTAATGTCCTGATTCTGTTATTTTATAGTAGTTTCTAATGATAGATTCGTTATATTCAATTGTCCATCTTCTCCTACTTCTTACTTCTTGACTATACTGTAAATGTGTAGTTGCCTGTGTGTGATTATGTTGAACTTCTATGTCTAAAAGTATTTTAACTTCTTCTTTAATTTGATCTAGTATTTCTTGAGAGAGTAACTTATTTCTCACTATGGCCCTACATTGGTCTCCTAATCTTTGTTTGGACGCTTGCATGTCGGGATATTCCCGGGTGAATTCAAAGTGAAGATGATCTAAGTAAATTTTGCTACTATTCAGTTTGGTGGCAATGAGGTACGTGCGCCAGATGAATCTATTCATTTCTTCTGACCATCTTTTTCGCGCACGATTTGTGCTTGAGGCGGGTGCAGGTACAGTGGCATGTGCCTCCTGCACAACATCCTCAGACACCGGTGAAACAGTGCTTGACCGTGAAGCCTGCCAAAAATATGATGATGAACTTGGTGATTCTATAGAACCAAATGGTGAAGGTGTTGCTGAATGTCTATCCGATTCGCTAAGCATATCTGTGTCCATATTCGAAGCTTGGGTCGTTTGACGGGAAGATATTGCCGCTCGGGGATTCTTCGCACCCCTAGACCTAGTCCCAGGTTGACTTCCGTCATAGCCAGTACTGGTACTAGACCCGCCGAGCACTTGGGGCCGTTTTGAAGAACTTCTTGTTTGTACCATACTTATTTCTTCTTTTAGGATTTGGGACCGTTGGTTTAGGAAGGGTGAAGCCAAAATAAAGTTTTTTTTTTTTTTTTTGTCATAGGAGGTATTGACAATTTAATAAAGGTTCCCGCCTTCCCGTAAGCCCCCCCACCACGACAAGGTGGCCCCGTGGGGGGGTTATTATTATTATTATTAAGCCTTAGTCCTTGTTCTGAGGCTTTTCACAACCCACATACTCATCTGGTGTCATGTAGATTAGTTGTGGTAGAGCCACGCTACCGGCAAAATTCATTTTTGCTAGTAGCATGAATGGGCCGGCTCGTCCGGGGAAGTACCACACTCTCACAGAAAATCGACGTTTGAGTAGGAGCTTTACCGCTTCTATGCTTTGTTCGGTGAGTGAGAGGGCCGGAGGCCCATCCTTCCCCCATTTCCTTCCCCCATGTCCTTTCCCCAATTCCTCGAAAGGCCGGCAACGCTCCTGTTACACCCTGGTGTTGCAGTTGTCCATGGGCAGCGGTGGTTGCTTACCATTAGGTGACTCGCTTGCTCGTTTGCCGCCCTGTATCATAAAAAAAAGAAGACTTCTTCAAATCATCACATACTTACGTACATTGTTTGGTGACCGAGATATGGGTCACCAAACTCATGGATAATCACACATTGATTACATTGAACCATAACTGTGATGCATTATTAGGTAACCTGTGCCATAAACAACTTTATTAGCAGGTGTACACAATATTGCATTTATTTGAAATACCTACATATTTCAAAACAAAGATATAGGCACTTATCCATTTATTATTGAGGAAAATTATTACCCAAACCATGGTGGTATCTATTTTGACGTACTCACGTTTCATATAAACTAGAGTTGCACTGCAGCTACACATTCATTCTAGAACTAACAAAGAAAAGCATTTTCGATTATAAAATTTATTCTGATTATATTGTTATCATTTAAATATATGCATAATATCTATTTTTCCACTTTAATACATTCTAAATAGTGTAGTTAACTAGCGGTGGACTTACTGCCGATGATGAGTTTGGAACTAAGCGTGCCAGAGCCTTTGCCTAAACGCTTGCAGCCGGATGAGATATCTATTGCTGAGAATTATAATATATATGCCCCAAACCAAACCTTTACAAAATTGTGTATACTAAAACTAGGTACAGTCTGGGACAGAGATACCTGACCAGACCCTCTATCTATATCTTGAATTTTCTCTTAAACTATAAATAATAATAACATGAAAATGTATATACAAAAAGATTTTAATGACATCTTTCTTAATATAAATTTTCATGTTCATATAGGAAATTCAAGATATAGGTAGGGGGCCTGGTCAGGTATCTCTGTCCCTGACTGTACATACGCAAGGTATTTTTGTTTACAATTTTTATTTTTCTTTCTCTTCGGCCGTGTTAGTGGCCAACGCTATTGTCAGATTTTACAAACTATTGCCTGTCTAAAGGTAATCTTCATAATTCGGCGGCAACGGTAAGTGTTGGGCATTCAAAATTGATGTTTATGGCATCTGACATTATAACAATTAACAAAATAAATGCAAGCAAATGACAAAATAGCATTAAATAATGACGCTCAATCAAGTCACCAATCCAGATATGAAACATACCTTGGGTTGCTTGACATGTGAAAACTTATAAAACGCAAGGTCATTCTCTTTATATTGTTTTCATAGGGCCCATAGGAAGTATATTTCTAATAAGATACCGTTAAAACCTGTCGAGTATTTTCTGAGATGTGTGGCCTTGAACATATAGGTAGTTTGTATTCCTATTGTATTGTGTAATGTTAGCATACTGTTAACTTCTGGTATTGATGGCACTATGATCCGAGATAACTGATATGGAGAGACGTATGCACTTTGCAGTCATTTGTGGAAGGAAATGAATTTTTATTCATTTTACCAACATTATATTTTACTAGCTTTCTTGTGCATAGTTTATATGCGCTATTATGTAGAGTACAGTAAGCTTTACATTGCTTTTCCGCACAAGATTTGGTATTCACAAGATTTGGTATTCATAATATTTGAAGGATTCAGGGTATAATAAGCTGAAAAATAAAAAAAAACCTTTAAATATTTTATAAAATATGAAGGGCAACTTTGCACTGGTTAAATTGATTTTGTGTGAAATTGCATGAGTCAGGCCAGTCAATATCGACACAAAAAAAATGCAAACATTGCAAACTCGTGTAACGTCGATTTTTTTTTGTAGAGATCCCTAAAATGTCTACTCTAAACCTAAGGTGCTATGCACACCGCGTTTTTTCAAGCGCGTCTTCAACAAGCTTTTGTTTGTAGCGATACAGAGGCGCTGGCCAATGAAATTGCGTTAAGTAGAACCACGTCAATAGTTAAACGATGAAAAGGAAGAAAAAGAACTGGCGTTCTCATTGGGTTAGACCCATTTACAAGCAAGAGAAAGTAGTTTAGATATTTCAAAAAACGCGTTGGTGACGCGCCAGTGTCGCGCGTATGTAAGTATCGCTACAGACGCGATGCTATCGCGCGTGTGTATCGATACAAACGCCAAGAAACTGCTCTCATCTGTAGGACGAAAGCCGACGGGCGGCGTGCGTTTCTAAAATGCGCGTCGACGCTTCGGCCCTTACTTTGTAACTTTTTAAATCCTGTGCTACTCCTGGTAGCCTGGGGCCCTTAAGTATGGGGTTTTTAGATGTTATCGAAATAGTGCATTAATGCAGAGGCCGGGAAGTTAGGGATGACAAGCAGAGTTTCCAAGGCCGAGCGTCAGCAAGGCCTTGAAAATAACTAGGAGTCCGGAAGCCGATTCCCGCCATATCGTGCTTTTGTCAATAAATGTGAGGAAATAATGAAAGGCGTCATAAAAATGAAAGACGGAAACAAATGAGTCTAATATAAAAAATAACCGGCTAAGTGCGAGTCGGACTCGCGCACGAATACTTACGATACGTCAACTTTACATCATTGGTGTGGTCTTGAAACAGCACGGCGGTATAACCAGTTACGACCCACAATCTAGTAGAAGAAACCGACTTGTTGCGGCCTCTTCCTCACTTAAAACTGTATTCTCTCACCGATTCTTTTGTTTCACAGGACCGTATCTCTATAACCAATTATTTAAAACACTAAACTATAATAAAACAGAACGACTAAATCCTTTATCCCCGCAAATACACACATACATGCTATCACTTATTTTCCCTTGCGGGGTAGACGGAGGGAAATTTAATACCATAGATTATTGTTTTCTTTTTCTTTCGCAATGAAAATTAAGCATATTTTTCTGCATAATTATTGACATATTCATATACTTATATGCTAGAAAAGTGCAATTTTTCATAATGTTGTAGCAATTGGCTGTATGACAATGAATTAAAAAGTTTTGAGCAGCGGCCAGGAATAAATTTTCATACTTACTTTCCTGCCCAAGGCCAGTAATGCACGACCCAAGAATTACAAATTTCGTGTCTTTTTTTTACTACAATAATGCCTACATTTCCGAGAATGTTTGAGAAAAATCCTTTTCCGGCCATATTTGTGGTTGTATGCTTCTATAAAGTTTACTAAAGTACCTAAAGTTTAAGTAGGTATAGGTAATTGGAGTTCTCTATGATGTAGGTATTGTTTTTGAGTAATTTTGTGTAGTTTTGTTTTCCGGGCCCGTACTGACTGAGTAAACTTGAAAGTTGTAATTATTTGCTTTTAAATGGCTGTCATTTTAACTCTTTTATAGTAGTGAAACAGCTTGTACGTCCGAGAAGGATAGACCTACTCGCATAGATAAAAGATAAACCCTTACAACTTTCTCTTTTACGTATATAGGTCTATCCTGCTTGAACGGACGTCAAGCAGGATAGAGGTCAAGCCCAGGGCAGGATGGAGGGGCGGAGAAATACCTAAAATAGGTAAATAAGGCTATGGGTGCAGGACAGCATGATTCGCTTTCCATACACCATTTCAGGGTCCTGCCCCGGGCCCCGGATTCAAAAGTTTTGTTTCTAGATCTAAAAAGGGCTGACCGCAATGGTGGAAACCAAGGCATTAGAGAGCTCAAATTATTTTTATAGGTAGGTAATTTAGACAGTTTTACAAAAGCATAGCACAACGATGGCCGAAAAAGTTTTTCAGGGTTAAGAAAGTTGCAAACTTGAGATAGAGTAGACTAATTGATAGGGATTCCTACACGTTGCACATGCGCGTTTGTAATGCTTGATGTCGATATTAAGTTGTCTTATAGTATTAGTAAATAACTAAAATTAAGTACGTACAAATGCAGATTACATTTGTTTTACTTCCTCTATAACCCAAGTACTAAAACATATACATATAAATACGTTGAATAGAACTGATCTTTGCCAGCAAAGAACCTTACTCTTCCATGCTAGTCGGAGTGAAATGAAAAAAAAAACTGGATTTACCAGCTGTTTCTCTTACCTATCTTATCGTAAAAACTGATTGAGTGGCATTGAAACTGTGCATTTATTACGTGAGTACGAGTGGGATTAGATGGCACGATTACTTGGCCAAGAAGATTATCGCCGTTTAGGAGATAGACAACTTCCTAAGTTATTAAAGGGTTCGACTACACTTTTTCTAATTTATTGAGTTGAACAAATTGTTGTGTTAAGGTTATGGACCATTCGCGCCACCTCTGTACTCTTTAGCTTTTAATAGAATTTTGAAGAACCGACGTCCCTTCATAACTTAGCCTACGATTCTCTTTCTGGATCTCTCCTTAAATGAAAACTTTCGTCTTCATTAAATTACCTATGTTTTTAAATAAGGCAATCAATCGTTATGATGGGGTACGACTACGCTTTCTAATTATTTAAGTTGAACAAATTGTTGTGTTAAAGTTATGGATCATTCGCGCCACCTCTGTTTAGCTTTTGATAGAATTTTGATGAACCAGCGTCCCTTCATATCTACCCTACGAAACTTTTTCTGGACCTCTCCTTATTGAAAATTTTCATCTTCATTAAAGTACCTATGTTTTTAAGACTTATAATTAAAAATACTGGGATTTTACACATTGTTTTAAAGTTCATTGTGAATGTGATTGCAGGGCGGAACTTCAGCAGACTGTAACATGGATACAGACACATTTAGAAGTTGACCCTGACGTCTCTTTGCCGAAGCAAGATGTTTATGACGAATATATGTAAGCATGTTTGATAATATTCTCTTAGCCTTTTTTACTCGACTGCCAAAAAGGGTTATGTGTTTCGCGCGTATCTTGTATGTTCGTATTTTTTCTATTACCTTGTATCTTCCAAACAGCTGGATGGATAAAAATCCATAGATAAATGTAAAACAGAGCGTAATTGGGTTTTTTATTTTTTAAATAATACAACTTTGTATTACATGTGAAATATGCGTTATGCATACCGCTAGACCACGAGGGATAAAACGGTTATGTGGCACTCTCACCCGTATAAATCACATGACTGTTCTCTCCACGCCATATTATTAGAAAACTAGGCACGGTGAAGCTACTTACTACTACTCTTCCACTAGTATTATCTTTGCCTATCCTGCAAATCCTTACTATATATAATATTATAAATGCGTAAAAGTGAGTTTGTTTGTTTGTAACGCTTTCACGCCGTAACTAATGAACTGATCATTATGAAAGTATGCATACAAGCTCTCTGGAGTACATAGAAGTATATAGGCTACCTTGGAAAAAGTACTGTTCCCCAGGGAACAACGTTTTCGCGAGCGAAACTGCGGGCGAAAGCTAGTAGTAATCAAAAATTGTAGACAGGTTGGAGACGACTTTCGCTTTATATATCTTGCCACATACTCGTGGTAATGTATAACGATATGCAAAAAATTATTAAAATCCAGCAATATTGAGAAAAATCAATTAAAAAATTTCTGCTGTTTTGAATCTTTCTTGAACATGCTGTAGAAAGTATAGCATTACAAACAGATCAATGACCTAAAATATGAATTTAGCTTTGAACCTAAACGAGGGGGTCAATGTTCGTAAATTTAGATACAGGTTGTTACATTTTTTATAGGAAATATGGTGAACTTTGTATCAAAATCACATTAGGGTAAATTTAATTTTTTAACTGTTTTTCAAAATTTACCATACTGTTATGATCAAGTATAGCCTATGGTGTGATGAATTACGCAAATGTCCTCATCAACAAATTATAAGAAATTTCCGTTTTTTTTTTAAATCAAGAACACGATTTCCAAAGTTAAACATTTGCTAAATCCATTACGCATTGTAAGTTGATTTCAAGGGTGTAATATGTTTAATGGTTGAACTGATGCAGTTTATTTAAATTTATACATATTTTGATGGCCAGAGCGCACTGTGTGAGCAGCAACATGAAGCCGCTGTCGACGGCTGACTTCGGCAAAGTTATGAAGCAGGTGTATCCCAGCGTGCGCCCCCGGAGACTCGGCACTCGAGGCAACTCTAGGTGAGTTTATATGACTTGACTAAGGGCACAGTGGTGACACTCCATGAACGTGTGAGTTTGGGCACCGGTGACCTTGAGGGGCGTGTAAGCGCGAGGGTTAAGTTCGTGTCTGCTGGAGAGCAGTGCGAGAATCGCAAACACAACACACACACAGCCCTCGACCAAGGCAGACAGACGGCGACGGCCCGTTCTGCGCCTTTCGACGCCCCCGCACACATCCAGACACCTACACATAGCCGCAAGCGATTTTAAGTGCACACCCGAGATCGTTTGAGATTCAACTAGACCCTTACGCCCCCTTAGCAAAGAATATATGTATACACTACGCGAAAAAAAAATATATTTTAATATTTTTTTTGTGAATCCATATGTTTTTTAGTGTATCCATATATTCTTTGCTGAGGGGGCGTAAGGGTCTAGTTGAATCTCAAACAATCTCGGGAGTGAGAGTTCTCAGCAAATATCACGTTATTTCGTTCGTAGTAATGAGCGGTTAAGAATAAAACTGTAGATAATGCTGACTCAGAGCGAGGTTAATGGAGTAGATTGATAATTTTATTTAAAGTCCACTTGTGAGACCTTTTGTGGAAGTGGCTTTACTTTGTGTTTCGTAGGAATGGAGATCGGAAAATCGCTTATACAGTAATTTATGGACGCGACCTAACATCTATACTAAAGCTGAAGAGTTTGTTTGTTTGTTCAAATTGCTAAATTATTTTTGTGTTGGGTAGTCCATTTATTGAGGAAGGCTTTAGGCTATAAAACATCACGCTGCGACCAATAAGAGCGCAGCATCAATAAAAAATGTTTTGAAAACGGGGGAGAATTATTCGAAGAAAGGACGAAGTCGAGGGCAACAGTTAGTTCTACGATAAACTGAAATGAAATCAAATGGGATAAGGAAAAATTATAATATACATTAATGGCATGTACGCAATTAAAACTAATTAAAAAGCCATAACATTTCAACCAGTCAAAGAAATAAATACAATAATTACCTATTCTGTTATCAGACGTTTCGCGGCTCCGTCATTCGGTGTAATCAGGAAATATATATTAATGTGATATTTAACGAAACGATTACGATTACTTATCACTATTGACTTACATTTAGCCAATAGGAAAACGATTAACATACTCTTTTGAAAATCACGATTGAAGATTAACGATTCGCGATCAAACAGCATTCATGCAACAGCATACGTTTAGGAAAATTTTACGTATTGTAATTATTAACTTGTCGCGGTTTCAATTCCACTTACGTCTGAATCAATTGAATTTATTGCAACTTATTACGGTAATTATAACTGAGTTATCATCGCACTGACGTCATTCTACGTAATATAAATAAGACCGACATGCCAAACGATGCGTTGAAACGACGGACACGGCCTCACGAATGCGGACGGGACCTGAGGCCTGATTAAACCATGTCGGAGCCGTAGGCACTTCGTGAAAAGTGGGGCAGCTACTGTCGGGGCCCGGCCTTAGGAATTTACTTTGTATAAAGGGT
This sequence comes from Elegia similella, assembly GCA_947532085.1. NCBI lineage: Eukaryota > Metazoa > Arthropoda > Insecta > Lepidoptera > Pyralidae > Elegia > Elegia similella. Next base: position 15,866,421 of record OX383927.1, on the reverse strand, counting down.
AATTTGCGGCGATGCTCAGCGCTACGACGTAAAATTAGACAAATGTACAATTTGTCACACATATTATGTCTAATTGTACGTCGTCGCCCCGCGTCAAATTACCGTAAAAGCATTATTTAAATCTAATTATAACAAATGCCATCATAATAGCTGTCCCTGGGCTACAAAGCACTACAGATAGAATGCAATCAGAAAAATGGAGAGGAGCCGCGCCACATTCTATCACACTCAAGTAATCGCAGAGCTTGCAACGAACTGTACAGCCACAGATCATAAAAGTGTGCGGCATGGCGGAGCCATTATCAAAATCCAAATTGCCGGCTTTGACCTATGGCGTTAAAAGACTACTGGTTTGCACTCCTCGAATAATTATCTTGAACTGTAGACGACTAAACCAGGCCTGTCTCACTCTCCGCGTCGATATCAAAAACATACCTATGCGCGGCGAACAGTTCGAAGCGGTAAAACCGGGCAAATTTTGTAGGAACGTCGCGCGTTTGATCACATGTGTTCACCGACTTCATCGAATTATGAATCGTTTGTTCAGAGATAAAAATGAAATTGGAAATGATTCTGTAGGTATTTAAACGAAAAGGTGCTGCGTTCTGACGCGAGCTAAATTACACCGTATCGTAAACTACATTGAGATGATATTTCTTTAAAGAAGGTACTAGTACTTATTCTGTGACTAAACTTTTGTTGTTTGTAGAAGCCTTTTAATAGGTGCCGTTTGCGTTATAGTTCGCCAGTCCTTTCAGAACTATCTAGCATAGACAAATATACAAAACTTCGTAGACATAGCCTTTGGCTTCGCCTCTTCCTTTTTATATGGCAGTACAAATTATACTCAAGATAATACTGAAAATACTTATCTATTTCTTATGACCACAGAGTTGAACGCTCGAATAGAAGAAATGAACTGATAAAAATTCTGTAAGCGAACATTTAACTAAACCAACGTCAAATAAAACACTACTGAGTAAAATCTCGTTTATCTCTCACTCGTGGGCACGAGTCGTAGTTATGATACATTCGAGTACGATTACATATTTATTGTGTAATAATCATAAGTATGTTCAATAATCATGCGCACTAACACGGGCACAGATATACTAATTAACGGCAATAACAGAAATTATGTTTGGTGTAAGATCATTGACCACATATTTTTTGCTAAGTTTCTTTTTACCGTGACTTTGTCCGCTTAAACTATAGCCTGTAATATAACTTTCGATAGGTGTGAGAATTTTTTAAACCGGTTCAGGACATGTTGAGTTAATGCACTACAATCACATATTTCATGTGATTGTTTATTTTTTATTTATCTTTATACACAACTAGCTTTCGCCCGCGGCTCCGCCCGCGTCAATGTCGATCCCTCGGGAATAGTAATTTTTCCCGGGATAAAAGGTAGCCTATGTCCTTCTCTGTACTCCAGGGAACTTGTATGCAAAATTTCATGATGATCGGTTCAGTAGTTACGACGTGACAGCGTAACAAACAAATAAACAAACTCACTTTCGCATTTATAATATTAGTAAGGATAGTGGATAGGCGGACTTAAAGCCAATGGCTTTTTCTCAAACCAGAAACAAAAGTCAAAGAATTCAAAATTGGATACATATATCTATTTTTGAACGTCATATTTTTATTTTTTTTATATATGCAAAATCGAAATACTACTAGCATTTCAGAACGACCACTGGTGACAAGAATACGCCGAAAGACTCAATCCAGGCTTGTTTCCTACGTGCCTGAAGGGCTCCGATTACATTGTTAACATTAGACACATTTTTTCAAGCTATTAACTAATCCGTTAACATAAAATAAATTTATATATATTTCGACGCATTTTTATCAGTTATATAATAATCAATGCAGTAATAAGCCTTTTTTCTAACTGGTTTTTTACAGTCGTTTTAAACTTAAGTCAAGGCAGACCTAATATTTCTGCAAGAATTTTATTACAGAAGCGTATTCCTAGACCCAGAAATTAATCTATACTTTTCTGCAATCGCAATACTGGTGTAGCTAATTTATTCTTATTTCTCGTGTTTCGGTCATGAATATCACTATTTTTCTTATATAGGTAAATCAAGATTATACCGTACGAACATAATATTAGCAAATATATACTGAGAAGGTAATGTTAAAATATTTTTAGCTTTAAACAATTCTCTAAGAGATTCTCTAGCACCAAGTTTATATATAGATCAAGACAAATATGGTGTTTACTTCTGCAGAGTTACTCCATAGTCAAATCCCGAAAGACATAACACTATGGAAGTAACTAGAATATACAAAACATGCAGTATTAACATCGGTCAGTTGCCGAATTCTCCTAACAGCATAAGCTGCAGAACTAAGTTTACCCGCTAACATAATAAGAAAGTAGTATCACTACATACCTACAAATATGCACGCTAGTATATATTGATATAATAAACAAAACATAAACTCCATGCATATTACCAACAAATTGACAGGAATTGTAGAAAATGAGCTTAATGAATGTTTACTAATATTATAAGTATAATTGTTTGACATCGTCATCTTCTGATCGAGTTATTTAGAAAGTTTTTGCGACCAGCCAATTAGCTAACGCCAATCCTCCTTGGGTATCTCCGCAAACAAATCTTTTGCTAAAAATCCTTATCCTTACTAATATTATAAATGCGAAAGTGAGTTTGTTTGTTACGCTTTTACGCCGTAACTACTGAACCGATCATCATGCAATTTTGCATACAATCTCTGTGGAGTACGGAGAAGGAAATAGGCTATCTTTTATCCCGGGAAACAGTATATTCCCGAGGGATCGACATTGACGCGGGCGGAGCCGCGGGCGAAAGCAATTTAAGTATAATTTGCTTGCGCTGGGAATCGAACCCACCTATGTGGCTGGCGGCGTGTTAACATCTGCGCAATGGCGGCATAATTACAATAATCATTGGCTCTGATGTCGATGCCGGCACACGAGCTATTTATCTCTCGTTATTGGTAGCACTTCGTGGCGTTATCTTTGACGTGTGATAGTGACATTATGCATTGATTGTTCTAGGTCATTGCTATACAACGAAAAATATTATCAATACATTTACTCCACTGTTACGTCGATTTCTTCATTTTGATTTATAACTTAACTAACGACCGCCCGGCTTCGCACGAGTGCAATGCTGATACTAAACCCGGCTGGTACCGCCGCGACATGTTCCTGCATTTTAAATCTGTAATATCTTATTTTAAATTACATGCTGTAAAGGGCCATATTGATCTATGTTAAATGCACAATGTATTTAAAGTACTTAATTTATTTCTTAATTTAATAAGTGGATATTTCTCGTAAAAAGTAAAGGATAAAAAATAGTTGTGTGTTATCCCCAAGAGATCGACAGTTAGTATCCTACGACACAACTTACTGTGGGGCTAGCTCAATTTATGTGATATATATACCATCGCGGACTTTTTAGTAGACCTTTTTAAGGTGTATTATACATACTGTACTTACTACATTATTTTGAGCTATCTCGTAGGGTTCAGCCAGCATTGGCAATGTAAGCGAAAAAAATGTGTTTATTTACGACATCCCATTAGAAACCTATAAAATTATGAGTGTTTCTTTACTATATATATCATGCATGTATTAAACATATAAACCTTCCTCTTACATTACTCTATCTATTAAACAAACCGGCCAAGTGCGAGTCGGACTCGCGCACGTAGGGTTCCGTACCGTTATCTATAAAAACGGCAAAAAAATCATGTCTGTTGAATGGGAGCCCCCTTTAATATTTATTTTATTTTTAAAGTGAATATATAACTAAATATTCTGTGCACATTTCAAGCCTCTACCTGTTGCGGTTATGAATATCGAGCAAAAACAAGCAAAGTAATCACGTTTGTTGTATGGGAGCCCCCTTAAATATTTATTTTACTGTATTTTTTAGTTTTTGTTGTTATAGCAGCAACAGAAATAGATCATCTGTGAAAATTTCAACTGTCTAACTATCACGGTTCATGAGATACAGCCTGGTGACAGACGGACAGCGGAGCGATATTAATTGGGTCCCGTTTTTACCCTTTGGGTACAGAACCGCGTCAAAAGCCATTGCGTAGTTTTAAAGATCTAAGCATACATAGGGACAAACCATAGATATCAGAAAAAGTACTGAGGACAGAGTACAGACTTATTACTAGGTTAGATCGGCGCCCAAGCGAAATTAGTTCGAGTCCCGATATCTCCAGTTGAATTTACATTGACATGCACATTTAAATAAGGACACTAGTTTCACACACTCAGTGACAAAATATTATTACACTAATTAAAGGAGCTAATGGGAGTGACACGCACACAATTCTTTTTTGCTCGTAAAAGCGCACTCAGGCACATTCAACAACTTCACATGCTAGTGTTTGACTAACGATGAACTACGTATCGATTTCTCTTGCGCTAATTACTCACATTTTGCACGTTTTAATTAATTTACGTGATTTTTTACATACATACATACTATCACGTCTTTTGCCTTGCGGGGTAGACAGAGCCCATGATGGTGGGCGTGTAGGTGGAAAATGGAATCTAAATAGTGATGGGTTGCTAGCCGCATCGCCTACTAAATATTATTACTCAGATTTTCGAATTGAGAACCTCCTCCTTAACTCAAGCCGGTAAAAATATCAATCGTTTCAAACAACCTAACAATCTCAACTTGAATAAATATTCTAATTCACAGCGTAAATTATCGATAGTGAAAGTATTCGTACATCCCTAAAATTACAATACTTTACTCGCAAAACAACTACTCATTTGTCTACGTCCTGAAATTCTCGTTAGAATATTTCTACATTAGTTAAAATTTTTGCTCTAAACTGCCTTTAAAACGCATTATTATGGTATTTACTAGTGGTAGGTGATACCATGATGTTTCAGATTTTTATTGGTATTTCTATTTTTGACAAGATGGGATTTTTGAAAACATCTAGACGTTTTTCGCGTATGCCAATATTGACGTCACGGAGCAATAAGAGCCTAGGAAGCGTAAAACCGCGCGCGCGCCCACAAGTCTCCTATCCCCGCGGCCCATTGAATAGCAGTGTCGTGCACAGACATTTATCATAGGGTAGACATAATTATAAAACTTACCTTACAAACATACCACCTATATACCTTACCTTACTATACGGCTAGTTATCTACAACTCGTTTAATATTATGATGGTCTTTCGATCTTCGACCGCAAAAGTATTCAAAACAAGCGAAAGATAAGAGATATGATTACAACCTGCGAGCCACGTACACGTAAGGTTTAAGATTAAACGTGGATTAAATTTTAGAATACCTAACCATAACTAACCGGTTAGGTACTTGATTTGTTCAAAACGTGTTCACAAAACACTTTATATTTCGATTTCGGCATGCAAACACTAAGCGACACAACTTTCACATGAAAATATTTTTGTCACAAATGAAATTTAACTGATAAAGCATTTAATTTTTAAATAAAACTTTCATCTTGGATTGTTAGTAAACACGTTAATCAATGACATTTACATAAGTATGAATAATATCTATAATGACATTGACAGGTGACGTTGACATTAATATCGCGCGCGGCAGCCAATAGAAACCTCGCAGACAGTGTCTCAAATTCACACACACAGCGCCAATTTGCTTTGCATGTGTGTGCCGATGAAAGATGTTTACTTGTACTACTACAAAAGCGATTTCCTATCGGTGTATAATAATTTTCTATGTGTGCGTGAAAAGTCAGACCTTTGAATTTTTGTCTTACGCGGCTTACGCGTATAGATACTGCTTGGCGCGGGCACGCGCGGACCGCGACCGCAGCACCGTACTTGATCAAAATCGACTATAAAGTATTTGCTAGCAGAATTTTGCAGGTGCACCGAATATAATTATTTTTTTGTAAGAAATAAAAATGTAGGTATTTATTTAGCGACTGCAGGGTAGACATTGTCTAATAGTCTATATGGACTGCACGTCACTGTTGAATAGGCTTGTTTCTTAAAAAAATCCATTTAAAATAATTAGTCTGTCTTATAGATACTTTATTTACGTATTTTTTCCATTCTCACTCAAACAAAAGATGATAAAGATAAGGCGCATCAAAGTTCAGGAGTGGGGACTCATGACGCAACAGGCCGGTAAAAAATGTACCGGATAGTGACGTCACGCGGAACTTTAACGGGCTTATCTTTATCAATTTTTGTTTGATTGACTAAAGAAAAATAGTAATAAAAACTCTTTATTGCACCAAGATTCTGTACAAAAGATACAATCATAAATAATAAGTAGTATGTACAATGGCGGCCTTATCGCAAAAGCAATTTCTTACAGGCAACCAATTAGGTATAGGACTTCAAAGAATGAGATACATAGTTAGGTAAGGCGCAGAAATACAATCCCCGTTTGCTTTGTTTCACTTACTAAAATACTAACAGTATACATACATATAATATCAAATAGATGACGAATAATTTTGTTTCAACGGGTCTCACCATTGAAACCAAAATTACGCTTGCAAGTTACGCAGTCTTTTTAAAGATCCTGTACCTGAAAAAATACGTATCTAATATTTTTCGATAATCTATAAGACAGACTAATTATTTTAAGTGGTATTTTTTTAGGAAACAAGCCTATTGTTCTAGAGTGCGTTAATGCCAACAGTTTGAAAAAGAATATTAAGTTGGTAGATCCTAACTGCCACAAAACAATGCATTTTGCAAAGTTTGTCGAACAAGTAGTCCGCTTTAACGTTGTACCTATTATTTTAGGTTACTTCTCTTAAACTTTTTAAAAGTCGTTTATTACTAAGGTCGCAGGAAGACGCTGGATGCAGGCCGCTTCCAAGCTGTCGTATTGGAAATCCTTGGGGGAGGCCTATGTCCAGCAGTGGACTTCTTGCGGCTGATATGATGATGATGATGATAAGGAAGTAGGTACTAGCAATATTTGTGTTGTTTCAGGTATTGTTACGCTGGTCTTCGTAAGAAAATCAAATTGGAAGTGCCGCAACTCCCGGATCTAAGCGAATCATCCAAGGTAAGCTCACAAAACTAAACTGGACACTCGAGGCCCGAGTTTTGTATTATGTAGATTCGATTCCAAATAAAAACCAAATTAGTTTCAATCAACAATGAATCAAAAAATATTTTGTTTTATTTTCAGGAAATAAACGTGACCTCAAGGGAAACTGAAAGAATCGTTTGCGAATGGGCCGAAAGTAAATTAGGTCAGTAAACGTAGTTCATAGATATATTATAAAGCACCACGTCCACATATTTCTATAACCTTTGTCACCTTCCACTACTGGACAAATTTCTGTTTCTGCACTTGCTGTTGCATGCACGGTCTACTGAAGATGCCATCTATGTCTTTTCACCTCGATCTGTCTCGTTTCCTTCGCTCCTCTGACGTCCATAAAGTGATAGTATAAAGCACATTTTTTTTTTCATAAAACCCAAACACCCGCATAAAATGTTACTAAAAATGTATTTTTTTACAGGCATAAAGTTCTCTAATATATCAGAGCTATCGCGACACTTGGCGTCCCCGAGCGCGCCGCTCGCGCCCCCCGGCCCCGCAAGCACCTCCCCGCCGCCGCAAACTCACAGTAAACATATTTTTACTTTTATATTGTCATTTACAGCTTGTAACATAACCAACGAAGTTCCCGTAAAGGGGTGACTCAGCCCGTCAAAATGAACAACTTTTCCTATGGGACCAATGCTGAGACCTTGAAAAATATGTCATTTCCACACAAGTGTTCGGCCGACCAGGCAATTTGTATAAAAATTTCAAAAAAAATTGAGGTCCCAACTTTTTTAATTTCATGTTTGATGGATCGCTGGATACACCTTATTGAATTTGGTAATATAAAATAAATTTAATTAAGATTATTATTTTTCTAAATGTAAGATTTACTTATATTTATATGGGTAATATATTGTAGTCGTTGTTGTTTTCAGTACCACAAGACGATGCAGCAAGTCGACAGTTGATGAAGCAGCTCAAGAGAAAAATACAGGTAACTATTAATAGCTTAATTGGAACACTAGATTTTACCCGCGGCTTCGCTCGCGTGCTGTGTCTCTTACGATCATCCTAACTAAAATTTTAGATTAAAGTTCAGCCCATGTAGTACCTTGGCACCGTGTACCATAGTTCATTTTTTTTATTGTTGAAAAGGCGACAAAGGCGGCGAAGGACGGACAAACACTTTTCCACACTTTATAGTATTACAGATGACCAATTGGGTACATATTAAAATCCCAAAAAACATAACACCTTTATTTAAAATGTACGAGCCCAAAATACCCGAACTCAAAATACCTTAAGATTTAAAATACCTGAACCGATTACACCTTACTGTACAATGCCAGAATTCGAAACACTAAAACATTATTATGTCAGATGTCTAATATACCAAACCTTTAAATATTAAATTTTCAATTAACCTTACATTATAATTCCAAAATATGAAATGCATAAAATAAATAACCCAACCTAACCTAATACTCGTATTCTGGTAGCAGCTCGATACTGACGGCGATTTGTTTTCTGGTGAGGTCGCAGTTCTAACCCAACCTAACCTAATATTCTGGTAGCAACTCGTTTCTGACGACAATCCGTTTTCTGGTGGGTCACAGTTCTAACCTAACCTAATACTCTGGTAGCAGCTCGTTTCTGACGGCGATTCGTTTTCTGTTGGGATCGCAGTACTAACCCAACCTAACCTAATACTCTGGTAGCAACTCGTTTCTGACGACAATCCGTTTTCTGGTGGGTCACAGTTCTAACCTAAATAATATTCTGGTAGCAGCTCGTTTCTGACGGTGATTCGTTTTCTGTTGGGATCGCAGTACCAACCCAAAACCTAACCTAATATTCTGGTAGCAGCTCGTTTCTGTCGGCAATTCGGTTTCTGGTGGGGTTGCAGTTCTCGCCCAACCTAACCTAATATTCTGGTAGCAGCTGGTTTCTTCTTCGAACTTATAAAATAAGTTAAATTAGGTTAAGCCTTTTTAAAGTCAGGTATTTATGGATAAGGTATTCCTTAATAAGATGTTTTGAGCTTGAGCTATTCAACCATAAGGTAATTTAAATATTTTATTTTTTAAATACTTGGTATTTTAAATATATGGTATTTAGAATTCGGGTATTTTGGGCTCGTACATTTTAAATAAAGGTGTTATGATTTTTGGGATTCTAATATGTACCCGACCAATTTCATACTCAAACCAGTGCTACAGTTTCATTTTGCGTGATAAAATTGTTAAATTGGAACACATTTCATATAAATTGAATGTATAATTATATGAATACGAGTATCGATGGTAAAAATTGAATAGTCGTCTGTATGTAGTGAAATATATTTATATATATAACTAGATGCCGTCCACGGCTCCGCTCACTTTGATGTCGATCCAATTTCCCGGATGGGAGGTGTGCAATATTTCGTCAAAATCTGTTTAGCCGTTTAGCCGCCGTTTACATTCACAAACTTTCGCGATACTAAGATTTGCCTCCATTTTGCGGTATTCTTTCCAGACGCAGGGCACGCCCGGGCGACCAAAGAAGAACAAGAGTTTAGAGGCAGCGAGCGAGTCCCCGCCGTCGACGTCGTACGCGAGCCACCACCAGGCGGTGAAGCACGAGGAGGCGGGGCCCGAGCCCGGCTACGGCTACCAGCCGTACGTGCCGCTGTACGAGCCGCGGCCGCCCTTCCCCGCGTACGCCGCGCCGCCGCGCGCGCACCCGCCGCCGCTGTCGCCGCACGTCCCGCACCCCGCCTCCGTGCACGAGTTCCGCGCCGACCCCTACCACTTCGACCCCGCGTACGCGCCGCGCGACCTCTCCGTGCCCACCGAGCCCGCGCACAACGTGCCCATCAACCTCAGCAGCGACGCCTCGCTCGACCTCAGCACCGAGCGCTCGGACTGGCAGCGGCGCCGGCCGCCCGAGCCGCCGCCGGCGCGCCTGCCGCTGCCCGGCAAGAAGCTCATCCTCGAGACCTACCAGAACGAGACGCAGGCCAGCTCCCCGCGCGCCTCGCAGACGGACGCGCGCTCGCACCAGGGCGAGTACCTGCCCAAGAAGATGCGCGCGGCCGAGATCCTGGGCGGCAAGCTGGCGGCGGCGCGCCTCGCGGCCGCCGACGCCGCCTCCACGTCCTCCGCTCCGCCGTCCGCTCGTTCCGAGGGTGCTTTTTTAGAGGATCCAAAAAACTTAACGAGCCGGTCCAAAAGCACCGCCGCGGCGCTGGCCCGGGAGGAACAGGAGGCGGCGAGTCCCACGCGGGCGGCCAAGGCGCCGACCCCTAACCGCGACCGCCCCGAGCCCGACGCGTGCCTGGGGCTGGGCATCAACATCAAGACGGGCGTCATCTGCGAGGAGAAGCACTCCGAGATACTGACCCGCGAGCGCGTCATCAGCATCTGCAACATCGACAAGCACGACCTCGACGACTACCTCAACGAGGGCAACAGCCAGGAGCACGAGGAGGAGCTGCTGCGCTACTTCAACCAGCGCGACGGCCAGCCCGCGCAGCATGCCCACACTGCGGGCCCTTTTTTAGAAACGGGCCAGGACCCACACGACGAGCATAGCCAGGGTAAGAACGAAAAGATATCGCAGCTTCGAGAACTGTTGGCCAAGAACCTGAAAAACCAGAGTGGGTCCGCAGCCCCCAATTCACAGCCCAGTCAAGAATCCCACAACTCACAGGAAACTCTTCACGAGCAGGTACCTAAAATGGGACCCGTCACTGAAGGAGCCTTCAAGCCTCTCCTGAGCAGCGCAGATACAGATGTTACGAATGGATCAATTCTGCCAAGTCAAACGGTCACAATGAATGGAAGTAAAAACGGCAACGTACTCCCCATCGAAAACGGCGCTCCTTTACCATACGTAAATGAGAACGTGCCAAATCAAACAGTTACCACTGTTGGAGGTCCCCACATTTACAATGGGCACTGTAATAACGAGCCACAAAGTCCGACAACAAGAACACAACAATATGAATTTGTTCCAATTTCTGATGGTTGCCATTCTCCCGGACACTTCAATTCTAAATCACCTTTAGGATTCGGACAGCGAAGCCACAGCCCCACTAAAGTTAACAAACCAGTAATGATGGGCGGCTCTTTGCAGACGTCGCCGATATCGCACAGCACCGCGGCGAGCCCTTTCGTCAGTCCCAGAAATACTCCAGTGCCGCGATCGCGTCTCTGCTCGCGGCCTATTCCCAAGCTCAATGGGAGAAAACGACGAAATCCCCTCTCCTTAGGCATGGGAGACGCCAAACAGTTTGCTATACCTAACGAACAAAAATTTATGACGAAGGCAGCTCAAGATATCAGTAGACAAATTAATCTTCAAAACAAGTACTGTCCGCCGATGCAGCCGATGTCGGCTCCGCCTTCTCCCAATATACTGACCTCCCAATACAAAACACAAATGTTTGGGATACCAAACGGCAGTAGCAATCATAGTTTAAATTTCTTACCCAACGCGCCATTTAGAGATCACATGAATGGAGAATTGACTCAGCCTTTGTCCGCCGATCCCTTGTCCAGCGAAGTCAGTCAGTTCTTCCCCGAGACGCCACTGCAGTACCGACCAGGTCTGGACGCATCATTCAGGTCGCAATCCGTGCCGCTCAAGCCCGGCATGAACAACCTCGGTCTGCTGAGCTACAACAACACGCCCGTTGGCTCAGTCCCACCGACGCCAGTGCCCAATGAGTTTTGCGACTTCGGCTCCCTCACGGAAACTTGTGATATATCTAAAGCTGGGCTCAATCCCGAAACCCTAGATAAAATTTATAACGCTATAGACAGCAGCAACGTCGTACTTAATTCTAGCGCTACAGCTACTCTATTAAATTCTAACGATCATTTGAGAAACGGTTGTGACACCTTGCCGGACCAGCAGATCCTTTCAGACGAGCAACTGACCTCGCTCATACCTAGCGACGAGCTGCTCGACAGGAACAGCCAGTTCAATCAGACCTTCAATAACGACAACTCCGCACCAGATAACGTCGAAGATTTTCTGAAACGAACTAACAGCCTGGAATTTGAATTGTCCGAATTAGAAACCGATAAAAATAAGTACTATACGTCCCGATCAGTGCCTAGCACGCCGCTCCCGTACAAGCGCACGGCGGCGGGCCTGCAGATCGACCCGCGGCGGTCGCGGGAGCTGTTCCCCGCGGATGGGTTCCCCGCGGCCAACGGCATCTCGTCCAAGTCCGTGCCGTCCACGCCGCAGTTGTGCGACGAGCGCGGCGTGTTCAGTTACAGCAACCGCGACTTCCTCATCAACGGCAACTCCGTATGTGGCGCCGCGCACATGCACGGCATCGTCGTGGACAACGACCAGGAGCTCACCTCTCCGCCTTACGACATG